>CP106727.1:44746979-46122862 GCA_025506655.1 Gossypium rotundifolium
CAATCTACTCATCTGCAAAATGGTATGGGAAGGGGTGAGTCACCAAGACTCAGTGTATAAATCCCCAACCGGGAAGTGCAACTCAAACACAAAATATTAGCAAGACATGCAAACATGCAACCCAAACTAGCCATCCATACTCCTTTAACTACCCCGTGTGGTCAAAACCACTGGTGGTCAAAACCAATGGTGACCGGAGTCACAAATCAAGTGATGGGGCCAACCCATCGTGTGGTCAAAACTACTGATGACCATAAGTCACAATTATCAATATGTGGTCAAAACCACTGGTGGTACCAAACCACTAGGACTTAGTCACAATTTATCAACGGTGTGGTCAAAACCACTGGTGACCGAAGTCACAATTAAACGGCTGGGGCCAACCCATCTTGTGGTCAAAACCACTGGTGACAGTCCACAGAGAATATTCCCCTTCCTCTCTTCAATCCCATAACCAACATGCTCATATCATGCTTAACATATCATCATAAATCATGCATATAAGTCATGGCATAACATATTACCCATCATGTCATTCATATAGCATAATTAAAGTCACAAGCGACTTACCCGGAATCCATGCTCAAGCCCACAAGTCAAATTACTATCACAATGGTTACGGTAACATAATAAGCAATACTAACTAATAAAGTGTGTAAGAGTTTACACACCTGTTTACTCGTGAGACTAGCAAATCCCGAGCTATACTAGCGAAACCCCGAGAGGTTGTTTCGCCCTACAATCGGCCAACACATATACTTTTAGATCTAATAGCCATTTGGCTATACTAATAATCCCGAAGGACTACTAGCGCTCATAACCAAAATATGGCCCTAGGCCGAATCTCATTATCACTTACCAAAGCAAATCAAAATCCTGGAAGCCTCTGTTTTCCTTTGCCGATTAGCCCCTAAAACCATAGTGCACATTCGGTTATACATAGATACCAAAAATGGCCTTTGGCCGAATATGCCTAACCACTTACCACTCTTATCGGAATCCCGAAGTTGTCACTTGTCTTGTCGAGCTCCCTTGAAGAATCAAATGCCGAAATGCTCCTTGGTGTCGGCTACACACAAAAGTTACATGTTAATATAGCCTATACACATTCGGCCAATCCCTACCAAAGCCTTTACACATGCTTTCGGCACACCATAGGAAGAGAAAAGAACCCGATCTTTTTAAAAGGGACACTTACCTCTATTGTTTTCTTGAAGAGACTAAAGGTGAAGAATTTTGGCTATGGCTCCCAAGTGTGGATGAGATATTCGGCTATCACCAATTGGAAGATGAAAATTTGAGTAGAATGAGGGTGATAGGTTCGGCCAAGTAGAACAAAAGAAGAGAAGGATTTTGAAGAATTTTGAGCAATGGGGCTAGAGAGAATTCGGCCAAGAACAAATTGGGGAGAAAAAGAAAAACCAATTAGATAAAATTTGGCACCTCCCTGATATACTCAAAATCGATTGTGGATGGCCCTAAGGAGTCCTATATTCGGCCATTGCTCCCTAATGTGATAAATCTTATCTCTTGATTATCACCCTTTTAATTAAATTAAAAGCAACACCTATCTTCTATCCCCTCCTTTATCACCTCTTCAAATAAAAATATAAAATCAGATAATAATAATACTTACTCTTCTAGTCGAATTTAAGAGCAAAAATTAAGCTTATCCTTATCAAATTAAGAGTCCCACATGCAGGCCATTAGCTCACTCCCTTCACGCCAGCATGCATAAAAAAAAACACCCATTGCTGCCCATGCTACTCGAACATGGGACCTCACTGCCGCAGCCCCTTACAACGTCTCAAGCCACTTTACCTGTCTGACTTTCATGTCCATAATCCCCACCATTTTATTTTTAAGGCCTTCCTAGCCCATCACCTTAAACATAACGCAAAAGTAAAACTCAAGCGCCACTCCAAGAAATTCGAACCCAAGACTGCGCCAAAGGCCACTTCCAAATTTAAGTGGTGCCCAACACCACTTCTACCAACCACTCCTTGTGTCATGCTTCTCCCAAAATTTTCTCTTAACCCCTATTTCACCTAGCTCCCTCCTCTTAAGCACTAAAAGGAAATTTCCAGCCCTAAGTGAGACTTAGCCCGGGGTTATGACTAGACCCTAGAACATGTCAAACAATCATAACATACATATTTCTTCAAGCACGCACATGGAAATAATTAAATTGCAAACAACCCCTAATTCAAGATGTTACAGTTCTACCCCCTTAAAAATAATTTCAGCCTCGAAATTACCTGGATCAGAAGAGTTGGGGGTACTGTTGCCGCTTCACATCCTCGGGTTCCCATGTGGCCTCCTCCGTACCATGGTTTTGCCATAGCACTTTTACCAAAGGTATCGACTTCCTCCTCAAAACCTTGACATCACGATCCAAAATCTGTACTGGCTCCTCCTCGAAAGACAAGTCCGAGTTCACTTCAATTTTCGCAACCGGCACTACGTGTGATGGATCCGATCGATAGCACCTCAGCATCAAAACATGGAAGACGTCATGGATTTGGCTCAATTCTACCGGCAACTCAAGCTGGTAAGCTACCGGTCCCACACGTTTCAACACCGTGTACGGTCCGATGAATCTAGGGCTTAGCTTGCCCTTCCGGCCAAACCTCAGGACCTTCTTCCAAGGTGATACCTTCAGGAAGACCTTATCACCCACTGCATATTGAACCTCTCTGCACTTAAGATCGGCGTAGGATTTCTGCCTGTCTGATGCCTCTTTAAGACGAGCTCGAATTACTCTAACCTTTTCCTCTATCTCCGCCACTAACTCTGGACCCAACATCTGACGTTCTCCCAACTCTGTCCAACACGTAGGAGTATGGCATTTCTGACCATACAGCGCCTCATACGGTGCCATCTGAATACTTGTTTGATAACTATTGTTATAAGCGAATTCTGCCAAAGGTAGGTACTCCTCCCAACTACCACTAAGTCCAAAACACAGCCCTTAATATATTTTCCAACACTTGGATTACCTCTCGGATTGTCCATCGATTTGCGGATGAAAAGCCGTCTTTGAAATTCAACTTCGTGCCTAACTCACGATGTAAGGCCTTTGAATCTCGACGTGAACTGGGATCCCGATCCGAGATAATAGACACCGTACTCCATGCAACCGCACTATCTCGGTATATACGACTTGGCTAACCTTTGAAGCGAGTAGTCAACCTCATCGGTATGATATGGGCCGACTTGGTCAACCGGTCTACTATCACCCAAATCGCATCTTTCTTCTTCATGCGTGGGAAACCCACTTACAAAATCCATAGTAATCTCCTCCCACTTCCACTGTGGGATCTTTACCATTGTAATGTACTTCGATGGCAATTGATGCTCACCTTAACTTGTTGGCATGTCGACACTTGCCCACTAACTCTCAGTTACTTCCGCTTAAGGCACGGCCATTAAAAGCGCTCCTTAAATCCGATACATCTTGTTGCCTCCGGGATGCATAGCGTCACGGATCGCTATGAGCTTCTTTAAGGATTCGCTGCCTCAAATCATCATTCTTAGGCATACATACTCTCCCCTGAAAATACAATACTCCATCGCTACCCACACTGAACTCTTCGGCCTCACCATTTTGTACTTACGACCTCCGAGTACTCAGAACTTCATCGGTCAACTGCCTCTCTTTAACCTCATCGATCCAAGACGACTTTACTTGCAACTCTGCCAGAAGGCTCCCATCCTCATAGAGACTTAGGTGAGCAAACATTGCTCGTAAATCTGCTACCACCTTACGGCTCAATGCATCAGCTACCACGTTAGCCTTACCCGGATGATATTCGATTGAGCAGTCGTAGTCCTTCAGCAACTTAATCCACCTTTATTGCCTTAGATTTAAATCTTTTTGAGTCAAGAGGTACTTTAGACTCTTGTGATCTGTGTACACTACCGACTTCTCCCCATACAGATTGTGCCTCCAAATATTCAAGGCAAAAGCCACAGTAGCCAATTCCAAATTATGTGTCGAATAGTTACTTTCGTGAGGCCTCAACTGCCGTGACGCATAAGCGACCACCTTTCCCTATTGCATCAGCACACACCCTAAACCAGCATGCGATACATCACAATACACAGTGAATTCCTTTCCTGGCTTAGGCTGAATCAAGACTGGTGCTTCTGTCAAAATCCTCTTTAGCTTATCGAAACTGTCTTACTGCCTCTCAGACCACACAAATGGGACTCCTTTTCTCAGTAACTTAGTCAACGGTGCTGCGATTAAGGAGAAAATTTCCACAAATCTCCGGTAATATCCTGCCAACCCTAGAAAACTTTAGATTTTCGTAACTGACTTTGGTGGTTTCCACTCCAATACTGCCTCAATCTTACGGAGATCCACCCTGATTCCCTCAGCTGAAACAACATGCCCTAGAAAAGTTACCTCTTTAAGCCAGAACTCACACTTGCTGAATTTGGCGTACAACTGTTTCTCCCTTAGAACTTGCAGAACCACATGAAGATGTGTGTCATGCTCCTCCTCAGACTTCGAGTACACCAAAATGTCGTCTATGAACACCACAACGAACCGATCTAGATAGGGTTAGAAAACCCGGTTCATCATGTCCATTAACGCGGCTGGTGCATTCGTCAAACCAAAAGGCATCACCAGAAACTCGTAGTGCCCATATCGAGTACGAAATGTCATCTTATGGATATCAGCCTACTCCTCTTATTCCAACTCCTATCTTGATTCCGCCTAACAGACTGTCTTACCCCTTCAGCAACCTTAGGCTTCTCCACAAGGACAATGAACTCTCGTTCCTGCAGTGGAGCTATCATCATCCTCAGCTCATCTCTCAGCCCATCCTCGAATCTAACACAGTGTTCATGCTCAGTACCCACAATACCATGAGCATACCTGCTCAACCGGAGAAATTCAGCCTCATACTCTGCCACTATCTTATTACCCTAAGCCAGGTTCAAGAAAGCCTTTCACTGCGCATCCACGTAGCTAGTCCCTATGTATTTCTTTTGGTAGGCAGCCTTAAAGAATTCCCATGTGAGATCTTCCGCCATTGCTGCATCCCTTACGGTGAGCCACCACTGGTATGACTCATCCCGAAGTAGAGAGATTATACCCTTCAGCTTTTCCTCAGCTGTAAAATCCAGGTCATCCATGATCCTCTCAGTTGATTCCAACCAATACTCCGCCGCACTGGGTGCCACTCCAGAAACTCCTCTAAACACTTCTACTCCGTTAGCCCGGAGTCGTTCAACCACAGATTTACGGGCTCCACTGCACTGCGCCCTTCTCGCAATTCGCTCCAACACTCGTAGTACGACTTGGGATACTACATCGTTACCACCACCGATCTTGAAACTTCGCCGCATTTGGTAGATCCCAGATCACATTTCCAAACCCATGACCAGACCCTGCTGGCTCCGACAAGGTCATCCTACCCCTACCACGGCCACGCGACAGACGTCCACGACCTCTCGTACTCATTCTTCTCGTTCACGTTTATCTGATTAAGAATTTTATGCATTATTAATACTATTCACTATTTACCCGCGAGCAATTTTATGAGAAATAATTTTTGAAGTGATTCTTTCGAAATTGAATCTACCTGTAGTTCCAGTTTTAGACTTTTCTCCTAGTTCTAAGTACATCCATCACACAAACAACATTCACAGACCATATCTAACATGTAGGGGCATTTTCGTCATTTCACTACCTAGGGGTATTTTCGTAATTTTAACCTACAGGGATATTTTTGTAATTTTTTTCCAAAAATAGAAGTTCTCGAATGATTTTGTCAAAAAGTACTTTGGACTTTTAAATTCCCGGGGTATTTTGAAAAATTTTGAAATTCGGGGGTATTTTGGTGATTTTGAAGCTCGGGGGTATTTTGGTAATTAAACCAGGGTAACTTTGTAAAGTTTGATAATTCTGGGGTATTTCCAAATGTTGCAAAACTTTGAGGGTTCTTTCTTAGAATTCGTTTTCCAAGTTGATGGTGTTGCAAAAAATTTTAAAAATCAGGGTCATTTTGGTAATTTTGTAGGTTAGGGGCAATTTTGTAAATTTCCAAAATCAAGGTACTTTGGACGTTTACAAAAATAGGGTTTTTAAACACTTTTACAAAAATGAGGAAATTTTGGAAAAACTGTTGGATAGTTGAACATTCTATAAACCAAGGGCATTTTTTTTTTAGTTTTACCACTAGGGGTATTTTAGTAATTCTACAAATCGAAGAGTTTTTTCAGAAAAATGTTGTAAAACAATAGTTCTCACACATAAAAAGAAATTTTAAGAGTTTTAAAACTAGGGTTTTTGTGAAAATTCGGCTAGTTCCCTTTCGGGTTTTAGTTAGGGTTTAGCCCATGAATAAGTCCTCATGGTTAGGGTGAACCGAAGCTACGCACCAAGTAGGATTCGAGTGGAGAGGAGGTGAGTCACGCAGACTGCTTAAATACCAAGCTCCCACCGAATACCAATCCTAGACATGTGCACCATGGTTACCACACCCTAACTCGGCGACTTAGACATAGGTTTGTTTAATTAAGCAATTAAGTCTTATGTAGTAGTTGGGGTAGACTAGTCCTAGAGTTCAAGTACCTATCATTCTATTCTACGTTCCCAAGTTACACATTTACCCTTATCAAGTATTCATAGAACAGTCAGAGATACTTACCTGGGCAGATAGGTGCCGGAGACTCGATGCCATGCTGTTCAAACTAAAAACTATTTCATAATATTTTTTTCTATTATATGTTAAACTACGATACTACGTAAAGTAGTGATGAGTTCTAGCAGTAATAATGATAATTTAGAAAATAATAACAATAACACAAATTTAGAAATTTGTGTTATAAGTAAAAATTCTGATGAAGAAAACACTTCAACAGAAGAAAAAATAGATATCCCGGAACATATGGATACGGAACCTCCAGATCCATATGAATATCAACCACCTAAGCCTTGGGAAATCGATAAACAAGATCCCTATGGTAAAAGTAAAGTAGAGTCAGATCTTCAAACAGAAGATTACCTAGAAAATAATAATAAAATGAATAAATATTGGGAAAAAATATTAAAAGGAGATTATCTAAAAATGATAATCTAAAATATTTACCGATAGAATTAAAACCAATATTCTATCCTAATGAATTAGAAAAATTTCTAAAAATACAAAAATAAAAGAAATATGTCTTGAAAAACAAGATGTAGAAATAGGTTTTAGTAAGGAAACAAATCCTACTAAAATACTAGAAAGAGTCTAAAAAGATTCGAAGAATATATTTTTATGCTAGGAAATAATTCTAAAAATCATTTAGAAGAAATTCCTTATTCGAACAACAGATATTAAATTAGGTAGTATAATCTGAGAAGAAATGATCTCTCGATGATATAATAGAAAAATTAATAAAAATAATATTTCTAAAGAAGAAATATATAAAATATCTAAATTTAAACTATGGTCAACAAGACACCAAAAACATTTTGGGCCCTGGGCCCCCACAGCCGAGTTTTGAACTGGGCTCTGATACCAAAAATGTAACACCCCAAACTCGGCCGACTTGACCGGATCTGGTATGTCACGGAAAAACGCTTTGAAAGATTTCGATAAATAGGTGAAAATTTGAATGGGGTTGATCTTTAAAAAAATGAGTTGAAACCTTTTTTCCTTTGAAAACACTTGATCATTTAAATTTTTAGAAACATCAGAGTTATGGTTGACTTGGTAAATTTTGCTACCCGATGGTAACATCTTTGAAAACTCGTATAAGTTACTTAATTTGAAAATGTTACTTATAATCGATTTACTTGACAATTTATAGTTTCATTTGTAATATAGTATAAGTAAAGTAAAAATAGCTACATAAACATCCAAAATAATTATTAGCGGCCTTATTACAAACCAAATCAAAAATTTAGAAATAAATAAACTTAAAACTGTACTAAATAAAATCCCAAATCCAAGGAACAAGCATGGCCGCCTCGAGTCCTCTCCGGCTCCATCTCCACAATCTACTCATCTGCAAAATGGTATGGGAAGGGGTGAGTCACAAAGACTCAGTGTATAAATCCCCAACCCGAAAATGCAACTCATACACAAAATATTAGCAAGACATGCAAACATGCAACCCAAACTAGCCATCCATACTCCTTTAACTACCCCGTGTGGTCAAAACCACTGGTGGTCAAAACCAATGGTGACCGAAGTCACAAATCAAGTGATGGGGCCAACCCATCGTGTGGTCAAAACCACTGATGACCATAAGTCACAATTATCAATATGTGGTCAAAACCACTGGTGGTACCAAACCATTGGGACTTAGTCACAATTTATCAACGGTGTGGTCAAAACCACTGGTGACCGAAGTCACAATTAAACTGATGGGGCCAACCCATCTTGTGGTCAAAACCACTGGTGACAGTCCATAGAGAATATTCCCCTTCCTCTCTTCAATCCCATAACCAACATGCTCATATCATGCTTAACATATCATCATAAATCATGCATATAAGTCATGGCATAGCATATTACCCATCATGTCATTCATATAGCATAATTAAAGTCACAAGCGACTTACCCGAAATCCATGCTCAAGCCCACAAGTCAAATCACTATCACAATGGTAACAGTAACATAATAAGCAATACTAACTAATAAAGTGTGTAAGAGTTTACACACCTGTTTACTCGTGAGACTAGCAAATCCCGAGCTATACTAGCGAAACCCCGAGAGGTTGTTTCCCCCTACAATCGGCCAACACATATACTTTTAGATCTAATAGCCATTCAGCTATACTAATAATCCCAAAGGACTAATCGCGCTTATAACCAAAATATGGCCCTAGGCCGAATCTCATTATCACTTACCAAAGCAAATCAAAATCTCGGAAGCCTCTGTTTTCATTTGCCGATTAGCCCCTAAAACCATAGTGCACATTCGGTTATACATAGATACCAAAAATGGCCTTTGGCCGAATATGCCTAACCACTTACCACTCTTACCAGAATCCCGAAGTTATCACTTGTCTTGTCGAGCTCCCTTGAAGAATCAAATGCCGAAATGCTCCTTGGTGTTGGCTACACACAAAAGTTACATGTTAATATGGCTATACACATTCGGCCAATCCCTACCAAAGCCTTTACACATGCTTTCGGCACACCATAGGAAGAGAAAAGAACCCGATCTTTTTAAAAGGGACACTTACCTCTATTGTTTTCTTGAAGAGACTAAAGGTGAAGAATTTCAGCTATGGCTCCCATGTGTGGATGAGATATTCGGCTATCACCAATTGGAAGATGAAATTTTGAGTAGAATGAGGGTGATAGGTTCGGCCAAGTAGAACAAAAGAAGAGAAGGATTTTGAAGAATTTTGAGCAATGGGGTTAGAGAGAATTCGGCCAAGAACAAATTGGGGAGAAAAAGAAAAACCAATTAGATAAAATTCGGCACCTCCCTGCTATACTCAAAACCGATTGTGGATGGCCCTAAGGAGTCCTACATTCGGTTATTGCTCCCTAATGTGATAAATCTTATCTCTTGATTATCACCCTTTTAATTAAATTAAAAGCAACACCTATCTTCTATCCCCTCCTTTATCACCTCTTCAAATAAAAATATAAAATAAGATAATAATAATACTTGCTCTTCCAGCCAAATTTAAGTGCAAAAATTAAGCTTATCCTTATCAAATTAAGAGTCCCACATGCAGGCCATTAGCTCACTCCCTTCACGCCAGCATGCATAAAAAAAAAACACCCATTGCTGCCTATGCTACTCAAACATGGGACCTCACTGCCGCAGCCCCTTACAACGTCTCAAGCCACTTTACCTGTCTGACTTTCATGTCCATAATCCCCACCATTTTATTTTTAAGGCCTTCCTAGCCCATCACCTTAAACATAACGCAAAAGTAAAACTCAAGTGCCACTCCAAAGAAAACCCAAGACACATGTGCAGCATCACTTCCAGCCCTTAAGTGGTGCCCAACCCCACTTCTACCAACCAGCTCCTTGTGTCATGCTTCTCCCGAAATTTTCTCTTAACCCCTATCTCACCTAGCTCCCTCCTCTTAAGCACTAAAAGGAAATTTCCAGCCCTAAGTCAGACCTAGCTCGGGGTTATGACTAGACCCTAGAACATGTCAAACAATCAGAACATACATATTTCTTCAAGCACACACATGGAAATAATTAAATTGCAAACAACCCCTATTTCATGATGTTACAGACCTATTCGCGAAAGCGTAGTATTTTGAAAGCAGATATTATTTTGGAAAATTGTGATACAAAGTTTAGCAGATTTAAGACATAACAAACTAAAAATCCAAAACTAAAACCAGAATTTAAGAGAGGCCTTATTACAAAATATTGACCCAAGTTAAAAATAAGTAAAATACTAGAGTCCAAAACTGCTCGTAGTGTGGCCACCTCCGAGTCTTCTAGCACGTCGAATCGCTTACTGAAGATTACCTAAGAAAAAAATATTAAAAAGAGGGTGTGAGCTTATGAAAACTCAGTGTGCATAACCCTCATCAATAAGGACATAAATCACAACAGTTTGGGCCGAAGCCTATTTCAGTAACGGTGGAAATTGGGCCTTAGCCCATAAAAGCCACAGTTGGGTCTTAACCCATAAATGTCGCAAATCATATTTATCTAGGCCTAAGCCCATCTCAAATAAAACCACATATGCAATGCATTAATGCCGATACCAACCCTGCACTCCGTCTCCTATCCAACCCTGCACTCTTGTGGGGATTTAATCGACCCACCCATCCCTACACTCCTTATGTAGCACCGGTTGCGGCACTAACTTATCGAAGACAAAGATAGTCGCCGATGGCTAAAGCCTTCGGTGGATCCACGCTTGTCAAGCGACCATGCGATCCTATCTCGCACTTCCCTTTCAATAATCCCATCCCCATGCAACATAATAACACATGAATGCAACATACAATAATAATCATACGATAACAATCATAAATCATATACAAGAATAATCATTTAACATGTAGGGGCATTTTCATCATTTTTACCCTCAGGGGCATATCAGTCATTTTACCAATCGAGGGTATTTTCGTAATTTATCTACCAAGGGTATTTTCGTAATTTACCCACCAAGGGTATTTTCGTAATTTACCTACCAAGGGTATTTTCATAATTTACCCACCAAGGGTATTTTCGTAATTTACCCACCAAGGGTATTTTCGTAATTTACCCACCAAGGGTATTTTTGTAATTTACCTACCAAGGGTATTTTCGTAATTTACCTACCAAGGGTATTTTCGTAATTTCACACCTGTAATGGCTTTTTTGAAGGCCCAAAGTTGCCCCGAACGACTCGGTTACCATTTTCGGTCTTTACCGAACTATTGGGCCTAAACTCAATTTTGGCCCATTCGGGCCCACGCGTTTGTGTGGCCCACCTAGTACAAATCTAGCCACGTATATAAAATTCACCTAGTCTAGTTCACTATATACTACATCATCATACATTTTATTCATTTGGGCCCACAGGCCCATTGGGCCCACTTCGGCCTATCGTGGCCCAATAACCTCAACCCACAAGAACACTACTGATGGCCTTAATTATCATGTCAAAGCTCCCACACGTGCACTCGCACGCCCATGTGGCTACTATTGCCGTGATCGGCACTTCGACATTTGCCGCTCTACAACTAGAGTAGAGAGAGAGTTGCACACCTAATAAGAATTCTGAAGCTGCTAAACCGCACTCCCAAAGCTCCTATGCCCAACGCCCACCAAGGTATCTTTTCTCTCCTCCTAGAATGCTCTTTATATAGCTAGCTTCTCACCTTCCTTTTTTATATCTTTCCGATGTGGGATCCTTCCGCTAGTAGAGTTTAAATCTAACTCGAACTCTTGCCGCCCCATCCTAGCAAAACAAATACTCCCTTGCTTCTCATGAGATTGGAACCCAGGCTCCCCTATAACATAATCCACGCTGCTAGCCACTTTACCAACTAGCTTCTTGTTTCTAAAATCATGCGCAACTAAATATAAGTCCTATGGCCAAATTCAAAAATCCATTTAAAAAGAAAACTAAAATGCAAGCACCAAGACATGAACCTTGGACCTCCTTCCTTCCTCTATGGCATCACCCCCTTGCTCCTTAAGTGGCGTCACTTTGCCACTACACCACACACTCCACTTGTCATTTTTCCCTTCATTTTATTCTTAAAGCCTACCTACCAACTCCCAGGGTTTTTTTTCACCTAAAACCAAATTTTTTCCTATGGCCTAACTTTAACCTGGGACTTCATAAAAGCCTTCTAACCTTCCAAAATCACTCACCTAATAGGTCCAACTTGCCTTAGTACCATTCTCTTGTTCTCAAAAATTTTAAACGCTACTACCCCCAAGGCCCATTGGGCCCAATCCTACTAGGCCCAGTTCTAGGATGTTACAATCGATAAGTGAGAAATTTCCCGGTTGAACCTTAGGAATAAAAATGGATACGAGTGACATGTTCACTAGAAACCTATGTGAAATCTAAGTGAAATAAGTGATCCGGGTGCTAGTCCATACGTTTTATCGGTGGCTGAGTTATCCAATACGTGTTACAGATACTCGACAGCTTGTGTAAGCAGCACCGTGTAGTTTTGTTATGACCGACAGCTTGTGTGAGCAGACACGAGATTGTGACTATGTGAAACGGGAGCTGGTCTTAAGTTCTGCCAATGGCTGGGTATATTGGCATGTGTTATGGATACCTGAAAACTTGTGTGAGTAGCATTGAGTAGTAACGAATGACTGACAGCTTGTATAAGCAGACCCGTGAAAATGAATAGTTCGAGAACGAGCCTCTATGTGAAAAGTGATGTGAAGTAGATTTGGCTCCAAGTGTGGCACTTATGTGAAAACTTTCGATGTATCCGATATTTTTCCGATGTGTTCAACGGGAAAATGAGTAAGTGTAATTGAATGTGATTATGTGATGAACAAGTGCAGGTACATGTGTATATATATATTCATGAACAATGTGCTTAATATGTGATCAAACTTTGGTAAGGTTGATATGGCGTAAGTGTTACAATGAAGACTTGTAAATATTTGATGATGACTAGCTATTAGCATGGCTAACTATGGATATAATTTAGTGTTATATGTGTGTAAATGAGAATTAATACAAAGAAAACATGATAGAATAAAAATAGCAATAAAATAGTTTGGAATGCAGCAGTTGTATCACTTTGAAAAATCACCAAAAATGGTGGAAATATAATTAGAGGTTGAATAAGATATTGAATTAAATCTTATTGAGTCTATTTTCATATAAAAGAAACTGTGTAAGTAAAAGAATTTCATATTCTAAGATATTTGAATTTTTGTGAGACAAAGTTAGAATGATTTCAGAATCCCCTGTTTTGATTTGGGAAAATCATTAAAAATTGTGAAAAAATAATAATCAGTTATAATTTACATGATTAAAATTATTAATGAGTCTATTTTCAAAAGAAACAAGCAGAAAAATCATCTGACTCCTGTACGAGGAGATAATTAATTTTTAGTGAAGAGGGTCGGAACTGTCAGACAGCGGAATAGGGGTGACTTTAATGAATAAAATGTACTTATTGGATACACCAAAAATTTTGAAAATTTTATGGCAAGAAGATATGTGAGTATAGTTTCAGGTAAAATTAGTGTATCTTAATTTAGAGTTTTTTAGTTCAAGATATAAATAATTTAGTGATTGTGATGCAAGTAGATAGCTTGAGATGAACATGAGTAAATGGTGGAACTATGTGTAATTATGATTGTTTTATCTTGAGAACATATTGTGAAGATTTATAAAAGTCTGTTAATAAATCACTTATTATTTACATACCTACTTACTAAGCTATAATGCTTACCCCTTTCCTTTCCTTTTTCATATAGTGTCACAGATGCTAGTTCGAGTTGGAGGTCGTCGGAGATTCTATCACACTAACAAGTTATTGATTGGTATTATATCAATGATCTTCAAGTATTTTTATGTCTATGGCATGTACAGGGACTTGATTATGTGTATATGTTATTATGAGTTGGCCTAGAATGTTGGCCTATGCTATTTGATGGTTGTTGTTGTATAAGGCCATTCAATGTCGCCAATATTTGTTATGTTATAAGTCTATGATGATGCATTTCTAGGATGTGTATGCTTGCATGTGAATGGTTAAGAGTGTGTGTGTGATTATGTATGATGAATGTGGTTTGTAAATGGTATGTGGATGTTTGAATGCTTAATAATACCATGTTGTGTGATGATAAATTTGTGTAAATATATAGGTGTTTTGGGGTGGCAGAGCGCTTCATAAATAACCTTATTTGTGGCCACATGGGCAGCCACACGGCCATGTGCACAGGGTGTGTGAAGTCTGCACTTGACTTTCGAAAATTCGTAATGCCACACTGCCTAACACATGGGCGTGTATCTCGGCTGTGTGAAGGACATGGCCTTGGACACGGATGTGTGCCCCTGTTTTTCAAGAAATTTTCTAATGTTTTCCAAAGTTCTTGGTCTAGTCCCAAACCGCTTCCAAAGTATGTTTTGGGCCTCGTAGGCCTGTAATAGGGATAATATGATTATGAATGAAAAGTTTTAAATTTGGATGGAAATTTGTGACTTAAAAATGATCAATTATATGTGATTAAGTCTGGTAATGCCTTGTAACACCCCAAACTCAGCCCAAACACTACAACCGGATCTGGCATGTCACTAGAAAAATTTTAATAGAACAATTCAGGTTACCAGAAAACCCTAAGTGAAATTTTATATAAAATACCTTTAGGAATAAAAGCCAAAATCTAAATACATGCCTTAGTTTAATTAAAGTAAATCTTTGAATGAAAAAAAAAAACAATAATAAATAAATAAAACCCATAAAAAAACCCAAAACATAAATGGGTGGCCCATGGCCTTATTACAACGGTGTTCAAATCCATAAAATAAATTAATTAAAAAAACTATTAAGTTGAGACTTTCTGCCGGATCCACATATTCTTTTGCATGGCCACCTTGCGCTCCTTCTGGCTCGGTCCGATGCACTATGTGTCACCTGAAAGGTTAATTTAATTGGGTGAGTCATGAGACTCAAGCATGCAACCTTCATGCACCACTAGGTTTGGGCCTCATAAAACATATTAATAGTATCATTTATATAGATAACAAATAATATGCAAAACCCAACCCGTTTGCCTAGGTTTCCATCCGCTACACACCCCCGTACCAACCGTTCTCTCCATTGGGGATTTCTACAATCGACCCACACCGCTACACGCCAAGATGGCAGTCCTGCTGCTCATCAACATATTATGGCCCATGGTGTTTATAACAGATCACGACATTAGCCGTTACAGCATCTTACGGTAAAAACCGCTACACATGTACATATAACTTCCTCCTTTCATTACCCAACCCATGCAATCACATATAAACAACTTACTTATAACATTTAATCAGATTATTTACTAACCTGGTGGTCCGCTTTTACCCTCTTTGGGTTTCTATCATTAAACCGAGATTTCGGCATTTATCATAACAAATAAAACTTATGAGCATTAATAATCAGATCTAGATGGTGGGGAAGTATTACACACCTGATTCTCATACTAATGCTTTCGCTATGTCTATGCTACTATCACTCGAGACTACCATAATCGGCTCACGATCTGGCTTCGATATCGGCCCACACCCTGATGGCCAATCTCGCACTACCGAAACAGATCGCTTCTTTTATTTAGGTGTTGGTTTTACAGATCCAACCTTTTTTGCCTGACTGTTATTCGAGTCCATCATAATCCCTTAATCACTAAACCATTTAAACGATGAGATCTAATTACTTAAATAACTATAACACTTAAATTGAACTCTTACCTAGTTATTCGAATCCCGAATGTCGTTGAGAACACGTCACCTCCCTTCCTACATTCGGCCATCACCAAAAATATTAAACCCTTACGATGATTGCAACCAACTGATTACCATATGAAATTCGGCAAAAGGGAAAGGAATTAAAAAGTGGCCATTTGGCCGAACCTACCATTGACCACCTACATTTGGCTTTTCACAAATCGACACTACAGATCTTAGCAAGAAAGGATTCAACTTCTAAGATTAGAGAGTGAACATCAATCGAGACATTAGAGGGGTAATTCGATTTAAGAACAATATGAGAAAGGAGGAAAGATTGTAGAAACAAATCACAAAGAACTTACCCAAACTAAGAATGTGTAATCGACTGTGGTGCACCTTTGGGAAAACGAAACCACCCTTGTAGATTCGGCTATAGGAGATGAGGGTATGAACAAAGGGGATTCAGCTTTTAGAAGGGATCTAGAAGGAAAAAGAAGAGCTAGAGAGTTTTCGGTTTCCAAAGATGAAGGTTCAGCTAAGGTGAGATTTCGGCTATGAATAAAGATGAAATTTTTGGCTTTTGGAGAAAACGAGGAGAATAACAATGAGAGTTCGGCTAAAGTGTTTTGGAAAGAATGAGCAAAGAGTCGTCAAAGTATTCAGCCAACTAGAAAAAGAAAAGAAAGAAAAACTCAGAGGGAGAATGAAGTGGAGATTTCGGCAGAGAAAAGAAAAGATGGAGAGAACTGGTTAGTAGAATTTCGGCTACTACAAAAGCCTATCTAAACCGTTTCCCCCCTCTGTAGTTGAGTTTCGGCCAACTCTGCAATTCTTTAGATAGCTCACATCCTTATCCCTTATCATTATCTACTGACTTATTTAAAAGAGTCTCTATTAGATCCAACTCCTCACCCTTTATTAGCATTAAATCACTTAAATTAAAGTACTATAAACTCCTAAAAATTTTCCTTGTGCTGTCCCCTCCGAAGGCTCCTAAGTGCCGAATTTTTGACCCAAAACTTGGGCTTCTGGTGGCCACAAATTGGGCCTCTTCCCCTTGCCTTTTGATGCCAACTCCTCTCCCTCCTTATGGCATTATTTCCTTCTAGGCCACAAGCCCAAAATGCTAATTAAACTACTTAAAACTTTATTTTAACCTAAGTAAGCTTAAACAGAATATTTAATTTAGGCCTCAGCTCTAAACCTAAATTTCCAAATTTTAACATATGAAACAAATGCCACATATAAATGCACAGGCCCACCTTTAGGATGTTACAGTTCTACCACCCTTAAAATAAATTTTGGCCTCGAAATTTACCTGATCAAAAGAGATGGGGATACTGTTGGCGTATAACATCCTCTGGCTCCCATGTCGCTTCTTCTGCTCTATGGTTTCGCCACAGAACTTTGACCAAAGGAACATACTTCCTTCTTAACACTTTTACATCTCGATCCAGAATTTGTACTGGTTCCTCCTCAGAAGACAAATTTGACCTTACTTCTATCTCTTCTACCGGCACTACGTGCGATGGATCAGATCGATAACGTCTCAGTATCGAGACATGGAACACATCATGTATCTGCTCCAACTCTAAAGGTAACTCCAAACGATAAGCCACTGGGCCCACACGATCTAGTACCCAGTAAGGCCCAATAAACCGTGGACTTAACTTCCCCTTCAGTCCAAACCTCATTACCTTCGTCCAGGGGGATACCTTCAAGAAGACTTGATCACCTACGGCAAACTCCACCTCTTTCCGCTTTAGATCGCGTAAGACTTCTGTCGATCAGACTCTTCCTTTAACCTAGCCCGTATTAACTTAACTTTCTCCTCCATTTTCAAAACTAATTCTGGACCTAACACCTTGCGTTCACCCAACTCCATCCAACAAGTTGGAATACGACATCTCCTTCCATATAACGCTTTATAAGGCACCATCTGAATGCTAGCTTGATAACATTATTGTATGCAAATTCTGCCAAGGTCAAATACTCTTCCCAACTGCCCCTAAAGTCGATGATGCAACCCCTTAGCATATCCTCTAAGATTTGAATTACCCTCTCGGACTGACCATCAGTCTGTGGGTGGAAAGCAGTACTAAAGTCTAACCTTGTTCCCATTGCTTGATGAAGAGCCTTCCAAAATCGTGACGTGAACCTAGGGTCACTATCTGATATGATTGACACTGGCACACCATGCAATCTTACAACCTCAGCCAGATACAATTTAGCCAACTTTTGTAGAGAGAAGTCCACTCAAATCGGTATGAAGTGAGCAGACTTCGTCAGCTGATCTACAATCACCCAAATCGAATTCTTCTTGGTGGGTGTAAGGGGTAACCCACTAACAAAATCCATTTCTCTCCCATTTCCATTGGGGAATCTTCATCGGCTACAACAATCCTGAAGGCACTTGGTGTTTAGCTTTGACCTGCTGACACATCAAACATTTTCCTATGATTTCTGTTACCTCTTTCTTCAGACCTAGCCACCAAAATTGCTCTCGCAAATCACGGTGCATCTTGACTCCTCCAGGATGCATAGCATAAGGGCTACTATGCGATTCCCAAAGAATCTTCTATCTTAACTCATCATCCTTAGGCATGTAAATCTTCCCATGATAACACAGAACTCCATCATTGTTCAGACTATAGTCCTCCATTCCACCATCCTTCACTCACAACAGTCGAGCACTCAGGTCTTTATCTCCTAACTGTTTGTCCCTAACCTGACTTACCCATGTTGGCTTTACTTGCAACTCAGCCAGCAAACTCCCATCGTCGAATAAACTCAGATGAGCGAACATGGCTCTTAGTTTCGATACTACCTTACGGCTTAACGCATTCGCCACCACATTCGCCTTACCAGGGTGGTATTCAATCAAACAATCATAATCTTTCAAGAGCTCGATCCACCTACATTGTCTTAAATTTAGCTCCTTCTGGGTAAGGAGGTACCTCAGACTATTATGGTCAGTGTAAATTACTGACTTCTCACCATACAAGTAGTGCCTCCAAATCTTCAAGGCAAACACTACCGCCGCCAACTCCAAGTCATGCGTAGGGTAGTTCAACTCATGCGGTCTCAATTGTCGAGATGTATATGCCACCACCTTTCCTTCTTGCATCAATACACACCCTAAACCTGTGTATGTCGCATCACAGTAGATGGTAAATTCCTTTCCTGCCTCCGGCTAAATTAATACTGGTGCTTTCGTCAGGATTCTCTTCAACTTCTCAAAGCTCTCTTGATATTTTTCGGTCCATACAAACGATAGTCCCTTCCTCAACAACTTAGTTAGAGGTACCGCTATTAGAGAAAACCCTTCAACGAACCTTTGGTAATACCCTGCCAAACCTAAGAAACTTCGAACCTCCGCCACAGACTTTGGCGGTTTCCAATCCAGTATCGCCTCTATCTTTCGAGGGTCCACCGTGATTCCCTCAGCCAAAACTACATGCCCTAAGAAAGTCACTTCCTTCAGCCAGAACTCACACTTGCTGAACTTTGCAAACAACTGCTTCTCCTTCAGAGTTTGCAACACCACACGAAGATGTTCATCATGTTCCTCCTCAGACTTAGAATAAACTAGGATGTCGTCGATAAACACTACGATGAACTGATCAAGATATGGTTGGAACACCCAGTTCATCATATCCATAAAAGCTGCTGGCGCGTTTGTCAACCCGAACGACATTACCAAGAACTCATAATACCCGTACTGAGACCGAAGCTCCTTTGAGCTGATCGAACAGATCGTCGATTCTTGGTAATGGATACTTGTTTTTAATCGCCAACTTATTCAACTAACGATAGTCCACGCACATACGCATGGATCCGTCCTTCTTCTTCACGAACAGGACCAGCGCTCCCCATGAAGACACACCCGGTCGAATGAACCCTCGATCCAATAGTTCTTGAATCTGAGCCTTGACCTCCACCAACTCCTTCGGCGTCATCCTATAAGGAGCAATGGATACTGGAGTTGTACCCAGAAGTAGGTCTATTCCAAATTCCACCTCGCGATCTGGGGGTAATCTTGGCAATTCCTCCGGAAAGACATCCGCGAAATCCTTGACCATTTGAACCTCATCAACAGTCACCTCCTTAGCATCCAACGTACCAATAAAGACTAGAAATGCACTACATCCCTTCCAAATCATCTTAATAGCTTTTAAAGATGATACCATGTTGGACAAGTAATTCCTCATTTCTCCTAACACAACCACCTCCCCGCCTTCCGGGGTACTCAACACCATACGCTTATTCCCACAGTCTAACTTGGCACGATGCTTAGTTAACCAATCCATTCCTAAAATAAGGTCAAACTCTCCAAACGGTAATTCCATTAAATCTGCTGGAAATACTACCCCTTGAGTCTCTAAAGGTACATCCCTAAACAGTTTGTCTACTACTTTAGATTGTCCTAAAGGACTAACCACAGTCATCTTTCTAGTGGTTATTTCTGAGTCTATACTTAGAGTCTCAGATATTGAACATGCAACATAGGAGTGGGTTGACCCAATATCAATCAAGGCAAGTAAAGGATTGTCAGTAACAAGAAACGTACCGGTTATAACATCTGGTGCGTTACTATCCTCTTGTCGATAAGCTGCATAAACTAAACCCGGCTGCCTTGCATCTACATTACCTGCACCCCTACCAGGTGCTCCACGACCCCGACCAGATCCATTTCCCCCTCTAGCTGCACCACAACCCCTTGGTCCAGACCGATCACCTCTCCTAGTCTAATCAGAACCTCGGTTCGCCGGTTGCCCCCGATCCATCTGAGAACGGTCCCTCATCAAATGTTCTGTGGATCCACACTTAAAGCATCCACCGATTTTCATTTTGCACTCCCCATAATGGGTTCTCCCACATGTAGAACATGCTTGACTCTGGCCCGATGGGGCATGAGCTGGCCCATCAGTCCTAGGCCTCTTCTGAAAATTTCTAGCTGCTCTAAAGGGTCCAAAACTTCTCTTACTCCTGCCCCGATCCCTATCCTTCTCTTGTCTCTCCACCCGTTTCACCTCCTCAGCTATTTTAACTTTATCCACCAAAACCACGAAAATTCTCTCTCGCTGTGGTGCAATCAGAATCCTTAGCTGATTCTGTAGCCCATCCTCAAACCAAACGCATCGTTCATACTCCGTTGCCACCATTCTCTGAGCGTAACGACTCAAACGTAGAAACTTAGCATCATACTCAGCCACAGACTTACTCCCCTGCACCAAGTTCAGGAATGCTTTCCTTTGAGCATCCATAAAACTGGCCCCAACGTACTTTCCCTGGAATGACTCCTTAAAGAAATTCCAGTCAATCAGGTCCGCGGTCGTACCTTCTTTCACCGTGAGCCACCATTGGTAGGCCTCGTCTTGAAGAAGAGACACGACCCCTTTCAGCTTCTCCTCCACCGTGAAGTCTAGGTCATCCATTATATGTTCCACTACCTCCAACCAATATTCAGCGGAACTTGGGGATATGCCAGAGACTCCCCTAAATACTTCGGCCCCATTATTTCTCACCTCTCAGCATGCATTTTTGGGCTCCTCGCCCATACCAAATTTCACCACTCTTTCCAAAACTCTTAAGACCGCTCAGTGAAACCATGTCATCTCCACTGTTCGGTCTTGAAATTCCACCTCAACAACCTGTGGAATCGGATCTCACTCCGGACCCATGACCGATCCTACGGTTCGACACGGTCATCCTACCTCTATCGCGATCAAGGCGGACGCCCTCGACCTCTTGTACTCATTCTTCTGGTTCGCGTTTATCTGATTTAAAAATTTTATGAGTCATTACTTGTTTCCACTAATTATCCCCGAACAATCTTATGAAACATAGTTTTTAAAAGTGATTCTTTCGAATTCGAACCTATCTATAGTTTTCAGTCTTCCTAATTCTAGGAATTATGCACACACAACATTCATACAAGTAACATCCATCACCTAGGGGTATTTTTGTCATTTCGTTACCTAAGGGTATTTTCGTAATTTTAACCTACAGGGGTATTTTCGTAATTTTTTTCAAAACATGGTTCTGGGTATTTTGCAAAATAAAGGCATTTTGGTAACTTTCAACTCGGGGGTATTTTGGTAAATTTTCAAGTTAGGGGTAATTTGGTCATTTTACAAATTAGGGGTATTTTGGTCATTTTTCAGACAAGGCGTATTTTTTTTACGAATCAAGGGTAATTTGGTGATTTCAGAACTAAGGTTTACTTTGGGGTTTTACAAAACAAGATGGTGGTCCTGCTCGGGTTTTAATTGTAAGTTTTGGCTCACAACACGTATCAGAATTAGGGTGAATAGTCACTATGCACCGGTAGGATTCCAAAGAAAAGGAGGTGAGTCACTAGATCTGCTAAGTACCACTTTCCTCTGATCCACTCCTAGACATGCATATGCCTATTGCCACACCCGTCATGGCTAAAATGAACAATCACTATGCACCGTAAGATTCTCAAGAGGAGGTGAGTCACTCGGACTGCTTAAATACCAAGCTCTTCCGGATCTACTCCTAGACATGCATATGCTTGTTACCACACTTTAGTCTTGTGACTTGTTAACAGGTTTCGTTTAATGAAGTTAAGTATTATGGATTTTAGGAGTTGTTTGTCTAAGCCTAGAGTCCATCAAGTTCTAACCTAAATAGTCTACGTCCCAAAAACCCATTAAGCCCACAATTATATCATAATTAGGAATTCAGAATACTTATATGGCAAACTTGGGCTGGAGACGCAGGTGCCATGTCAAGCTAACAAACCTTTACTAAAAGAAATCCGCGTTTCAAATGCCTATTTTTTAGAAAATCTTTTGAGCCCAAAACCCTCAGAGCCGAGTTTTGAACCGGGCTTTGATACCAATTTGTAACACCCCAAACTCAGCCCAAACACTACAATCGGACCTGGCATGTCACTAGAAAAATTTTAATAGAACAATTCAGGTTACCAGAAAACCCTAAGTGAAATTTTATATAAAATACCATTAGGAATAAAAGCCCAAATCTAAATACATGCCTTAGTTTAATTAAAATAAATCTTTGAATGAAAAAAAAACAATAATAAATAAATAAAACCCATAACAAAACCCAAAACATAAATGGGTGGCCCATGGCCTTATTACAACGGTGTTCAAATCCATAAAATAAATTAATTAAAAAAAACTATTAAGTTGAGACTTTCTGCCGGATCCACAAATTCTTTTGCATGGCCACCTTGCGCTCCTCTCCGGCCCATCCGATGCACTATGTGTCACCTGGAAGGTTAATTTAATTGGGTGAGTCGTGAGACTTAGTGTGCAACCTTCATGCACCACTAGGTTTGGGCCTCATAAAACATATTAATAATCTCATTTATATAGATAACAAATAATATGCAAAATCCAACCCGTTTGCCTAGGTTTCCATCCGTCACACGCCCCCATACTAACCGTTCTCTCCATTAGGGATTTCTACAATCGACCCACACCGCTACACACCAAGATGGTAGTCATGCTGCTCATCAACATATTATGGCCCATGGCCCTTATAACAGATCACGGCATTAGCCGCTACAGCATCTCACGGTAAAAACCGCTACACATGTACATATAACTTCCTCCTTTCATTACCCAACCCATGCAATCACATATAAACAACTTACTTATAACATTTAATCAGATTATTTACTAACCTGGTGGTCCGCTTTAACCCTCTTTGGGTTTCCATCATTAAACCGAGATTTTGGCATTTATCATAACATATAAAACTTATGAGCATTAAGAATTAGATCTAGATGATGGGGAAGTATTACACACATGATTCTCGTACTAATGCTTTCGCTATGTCTATGCTAATATCACTCGAGACTACCACAATCAGCCCACGATCTGGCTTCGATATCGACCCACACCCCGATGGCCAATCTCGCACTACCGAAATAGATCGCTTCTTGTATTTAGGTGTTGGTTTTACAAATCCAACCTTTTCTGCCTGACTGTTATTCGAGTCCATCATAATCCCTTAATCAATAAACCATTTAAATGATGAGATCTAATTACTTAAATAACTATAACACTTAAATCGAACTCTTACCTAGTTATTCGAATCTCGAATGTCATTGAGAACACGTCACCTCCCTTCCTACATTTGGCCATCATCAAAAATATTAAACCCTTACGATGATTGTAACCAACCGATTACCATATGAAATTTGGCAAAAGGGAAAAGAATTAAAAAGTGGCCATTTGGCTAAACCTACCATTGGCCACCTACCTTCGGCTTTTCACAAATCGGCACTACAGATCTCAGCAAGAAAGGATTTAGCTTCTAAGATTAGAGAGTAAACATCAATCGAGACGTTAGAGGGGTAATTCGGTTTATGAACAATATGAGAAAGGAAGAAAGATTGTAGAAACAAATCACAAAGAACTTACCCAAACTAAGAAGGTGTAATCGGCTGTGGTGCACCTTCGGGAAAATGAAACCACCCCTGTAGATTCGGCTATGGGAGATGAGGGTATGAACAAAGGGGATTCGGCTTTTAGAAGGGATCTAGAAGGAAAAGGAAGAGCTAGAGAGTTTTCAGTTTCCAAAGATGAAGGTTCAGTTAAGGTGAGATTTCGGCTATGAATAAAGATGAAATTTTTGGCTTTTGGAGAAAACGAGGAGAATAACAATGAGAGTTTGGCTAAATTGTTTTAAAAAGAATGAGAAAAGTGTCGTCAAAGTATTCAGACGACTAGAAAAAGAAAAGAAAGAAAAACTCAGAGGGAGAATGAAGTGGAGATTTTGGCAGAGAAAAGAAAAGATGGAGAGAACTTGTAACATCCCGAAATTGGGCCTAGTAGGATTGGGCCCAATGGGCCTTAGGCGTAGTAGCATTCAAAATTTTTGAGAACGGCATTAATGCAAGTTAGACTTATTAGGTAAGTGATTCTAGAAGGTTAGAGGGCTTCTATGAAGTCCCGGGATCAAACTTTGGCTTTGGGAAAATTTTGGTTTTAGGTGAAAAAAACCTTGGAAGTTGGCAGGTAGGCCTTAAGAATAAAATATGGAGGAAAATGACACAAGTGGAGTGTGTGGTGTAGTGGCAAAGTGACGCCACATAAGAGGCAAGGGGGTGACGCCACAAGGAAGGAAGGAGGTCCAAGGTTCAAGTCTTGGCTTTTGTATTTTGGTTTTCTTTTTACTTGGACTTTAGAATTTGGCTATAGATTTATATTTAGTTGCGCATGGTTAAGACACAAGAGGAGCTTGTGGCCAAGTGGTTAGCGGCGTGGATTATGTTGTAAGGGAGCCTGGGTTCGAATATCATGACAAGCAATAGAGTATTTATTTTATGATTGACTGCAAGAGTTTCAGTTGAATTTAAACTCTCTTCGACGGAGGATCCCACATCGGAAAGATACAAAGAAGGAAGGTGAAGAGCTAGCTATATAAAGAGCATTTTAGGAGGAGAGTTAACATACCTTGGTGGGCGTTTGGGCGCAGGAGTGGTCGTGGCAGCTTTAACACCGCACTCTATCGTGTGTAACTTTCTCTTTACTCTAGCTGTAGAGTGGCAAATGCCGAAGTGCCAATTATGGCAATAGTAGCCACACGAGCGTGCGAGCGCATGTGTGGGGCTTCAACGTGATAGTTGAGGCCATGGGCTGAAGTGGGTTGGGGCTGCTTGGGTCGCGATGGGTTGAAGTGGGCCCAATAAGCCCGTGGGCCCAATTGAATAAATTGCATGATGATATAGTATATAGTGAACTAGATTAGGTGGAACTTATATACGTGGCTAGATGTATGTTAGGTGGGCCACACAAGCGTGTGGGCCCGAATGGGTCGAAATCTGGTTTTAGGCCCAATAGCTCGGTACGACCAAAAATGGTAGCTGAATCGCTCTGGGCGACATTAGGCCTTCAGAAAGGCCATTGCAGGTGCAAAATTACCAAAATATCCCCGATTTACAAAATTACTGAAATACCCCCGATTTGTTAAATTATCAAAATACCCCCGATTAGTAAATTTATCAAAATACCCCTGGGTTGCAAAAGTGCTGAAATACCCTCGAGTTGTAAAATTATCAAAATACCCCTGGTTTGTAAAATTACCGAAATACCCCTAAGCGATAAAATAATCGTTGTACTCTCGTGGTAGTATTAGCGTTGTATGTGTTAATCGTATGATTGATTATGGTTGAGATGCGTTGCTTACATGGATTGGTAACGAGTAGAATTACCGAACTACCCCTGTAGGGTGGGATTACAAAAATGCCTTTGGTAGGTAAAATTATGGTTATACCCTTAGAGGTTGATTAGTTTGATTATGTCGTATTTGTTATTACGATTATGATGGTAATTGCTTTCATCGTTATCTTTGATATATAATTTGCATACATGTCATACTGCATACACGAATTATTATGACTGATGAACATGGCATGAAAATGGGTATGATGAGAGGAGGGGGAAGGATGATTTAGACTGTCACCAGTGGTTTTGACCACACAGTGGGTTGGCCCCGCTTTCCTTATTATTTGTGACTAGTCTTAGTGGTTTTGACCACCAGTGGTTTTGACCACATGGATATTTTTTGTGACTACAGTTACCAGTGGTTTTGACTACACATGGATTATTGTGACTCGTCCCAGTGGTTTGGTACCACAGTAGGTTGGCTCCACATGTTGATTACGGGATTGTCATTAGTGGTTTTGACCACATGGTGGGTTGGCCACACCATATGATTTGTGACTACGGTCACTAGTGGTTTTGACCACACTTATATGATTTGTGACTACGGTCACCAGTGGTTTTGACCACCAGTGGTTTTGACCACACGGGGTAGACACAGGAGTTCGGTTGGTTAGGTTGGGTTTGCATGATTTGCATATTGAAATATCAAATGTGTAAGTGCCTTGTTATTATCGGGATGGGGATTTACACACTGAGTCTCGGTGACTCACCCTTTTCCTTTACATTTGCAGATGAGGCATAGATAGCGGATGTGGCGCTGGGGTGGACTCGAGGTGGCCATGCACTATGTTTTCGGGTTTTATTTCAATTACTATTTTGGGTTAATTTACTTTTAAATTTGGTTTTGTTATGTAATAAGGCATTGGGTATTTTATTTGGTTTCAGCTTTCAATTTGGTTATTACTTATTATTAAATGATCAATATGGGATTTTCCTAAAATGATAATAAACCGTTTCTTATTCAAAATTACTTAAAGTCGATTTCTCACAACAACTATAAAGAATACGAGCTTTTTAACGAACGCACAGTTTTTAACATTCCTTTCATGTGACATGCCAGATCCAGTCGTAACGTTTAGGCCGGGTTTGGGGTGTTACAGAACTGGTTAGCAGAATTTCGGCTACTACAAAAGCATATACTAAACCGTTTCCCCCCTCCCGTAGTTGAGTTTCGGCCAACTCTGTAATTCTTTGGATAGCTCACATCCTTATCCCTTATCATGATCTACTGTCTTATTTAAAAGAGTCTCTATTAGATCCAACTCCTCACCCTTTATCAGCATTAAATCACTTAAATTAAAGCACTATAAACTCCTAAAAATTTGCCTTGTGCCGTCCCCTCCTAAGGCTCCTAAGTGCTGAATTTTTGACCCAAAACTTGGGCTTCTGGTGGCCACAAATTGGGCCTCTTCCCCTTGCCTTTTGACGCCAACTCCTCTCCCTCCTTATGGCATCATTTCCTTCTGGGCCACAAGCCCAAAATGCTCATTAAACTACTTAAAACTTTATTTTAACCCAAGCAAGCTTAAACAGAATATTTAATTTAGGCCTCAGCTCTAAACCTAAATTTCCAAATTTTAACATATGAAACAAACGCCACATATAAACGTACAGGCCCACCTTTAGGATGTTACATGCCTTGTACCCTATCCCGGTGATGAATATGGGTAAGGGATGTTACATTTAGTGGTATCAGACCCCTTACCCGTATCCGTCACCGGAATAGGGTATGAGGCACTACCAGACTTAATCACATATAACTGATCATTTTCGAGTCACAAATTTCTGTCCAAATTTAAAATTTTTCATTCATAATCATATTGTCCCTATTACGGGCTTACGAGGCCCAAAACATACTTTGGAAGCGATTTAGGACTAAATCGAGAACTTTAGAAAACATTAGAAAATTTCTTAAAAAATAGGGGCACACCCCGTGTCCAAGGCCATGTCCTTCACACAGCCAAGATACACGCCTGTGTGTTAGGCCATCTGGCGTTCCGAATTTTTGAAAGTCAAGTGTAGACTTCACACACTTGGACACATGGTCGTATAGCTGCCCTTGTGGCCACAAGTAAGGTTATTTACCAAACCCTTTGCCACCCCAAAACACTTATACATTCATACAAATTTATCATCACACAACATGGTATTATTAAACATTCAAACATCCATACTAAGACATCCACATACCATTTACAAACCAAATTCATCATGCATAATCACATACACACTCTTAACCATTCACATGCAAGCATACACATCCTTGAAATGCATCATCATATACTTATAACAAAACAAACAACAATAACCATCAAATAGCATCGGCCAACATTCTAGGCCAACTCATAATAACATATACACATAATCAAGTCCATATACATGCCATAGACTTAAAAATACTTGAAGATCGTTGATGCAATACCAATCAATAACTTGTTAGTGTGATAGAATCTCCGATGACCTCCAACTCAAGCTAGCATCTGTGACACTATAGGAAAAAGGAAAGGAAGGGGGTAAACATTATCGCTTTGTAAGTAGGTATGTAAATAATAAGTGACTTATTAACAGACTTTTATAAATCTTCACAATATATTCTCAAGATAATACAATCATAATTACATATAGTTCCACTATTTACTCATGTTCATCTCAAGCTGTCTACTCACGTCATAATCACTAAATTATTTATATCTTGAACTAAAAAACTCCAAACTAAGATCCACTAATTTTCCCTGAAACTAGACTCACATATCTTATTACCATAAAATTTTTAGAATTTTTGGTTCATCCAATAAGTATAGTTTATTCATTAAAGTCACCACTATTCCGCTGTCCGACAAAAATTAATTATCTCCTCATACAGGATTCGAATGATGTTCCCGCTTTTTTTTTTTGAAAATATACTCATTAAGGGTTTTAATAATGTAAATTATAAGCCATAATTATTTTTTTTACAATTTTTAATGAATTTTCCAAGTCAAAACAGGGAATCCTAAATCATTCTAACTTTGTCTCACAAAATTCAAATATCTCAAAATATGAAATTCTTTTGCTTACACCATTCCTTTTATGTAAAAATAAACTCAATAAGATTTAATTTAATATCTTATTAAACCTCTAGTTCGATTTCCACCATTATTGGTGATTTTTCAAAGTGATACAACTGTTGCTGTCCATACTATTTTATTGCTAATTTTACTCTATCATGTTTTTTTTTTTTTGTATTAATTCTCATTTACACACATATAACACTAAAGTATATTCATAGTTAGCCATGCCAATAGCTAGTCATCATCAAATATTTACAAGTCTTCATTGTAACACTTACGCCATATTAACCTTACCAAAGTTCGATCACATATTGAGCACATTGCTCATGAATATATATACACATGTACCTGGACTTGTTCATCACATAATCACATTCAATTACACTTAGTCATTTTCCCGTTGAACACATCGAAATATTATCGGATACATCAAAAGTTTGTACATAAGTGCCACACTTGTAGCCAAAGCTACTTCACATCACTTTTCACATAGAGGCTCGTTCTCGAGCTATTCACTTTCACGGGTCTACTCACACAAGCTGTAAGCCATTCGTTACTACTCAGTGCTACTCACACAAGCTATCGGTATTCGCAACACATGCCGGTATACCCAGCCACTGGTAGAACTTAAGACCAGCACCCATTTCACATAGTCACAATCTCGAGTCTGCTCACACAAGCTATCGGTCATGATGAAACTACACGTTGCTACTTACAAAAGATGTCGAGTATCCATAACACATGCCAGATAACTCAGCCACCGGTAGAATGTACAGACCAGCACCTGAATCACTTATTTAACTTAGATTTCACATAGGTTTCTAGTGAACATGTCACTCATATCCATTTTTATTCCTAAGGTTCAACCGGGAAATTTCTCATGTGGCACCCTGAATTTGGGCCTAGTAGAAGTGGGCCTATTGGGCCTTGGGCATGAGAGTGTTTAAAAATTTTGAGAATAAGAGAATGACACTAATGCAAGTTGGATCTATTAGGTGAGTGATTTTGGAAGGTTAGGGGGCTTCTATGAAGTCCTGGGTTCTAGCCATGTCATTTGGAAAATTTTTATTTTTAGCATTAGGGGACCCTGACTCCTGGTATTATGCCTTATAAGTATTTGTTATTAAAAAAGAGACACAATAGAGCCTGTGGTGGAGTAGTTATGGCGTCACAAGTATGGAAAGGAGGGCAGAGGTCAAGCCTTATTGCATGCAAAAGAGGATTATTTATTTTTACTCTTGTGTGGGCAAGAGTTTATGTTGGATTTGAACTCTGTGTTGGAGAGTTTGAAGTGGTCAAGTGAGTGCTTCAAGGGATGAAGATTGGATGAAGGAGTTTGATTGTAATTAAAACTTGGTTGGTGGCTGAATTAAAGGAGAAAATCAGGGAATTTGAGATGGGTAGGTATTGGCCGAATATTGGGGGTCCTTACTCTTGGAAATTTGGCCAAAGGGGTTTTGGGGTATATTTTGGACTTTGATGAGTTTTTCTTTTCTTTTTTTTTGGTCAGTTTGGTTACCAAAACCGAAGTTCCTTTTTGTTCTTTTCTGTGTTGCCAAATTTGCGCAAAAGTGACCTCTCGTGCATTCTTTTTACTTGGTTTCACCCTATTTTCTTGTTAGCAGATTTTGTGTTACCATTTAGGCAACTTTCGCACCATTTCTATCTATTTCTCCTTGGGTTGATTGCATCTTCCTTTGTTCTTCTTCCTTGTGCCAAAAAGTGATCCTCTATTCTCTTCATCTCTTCTACCCTCTTCTCCAATCGCATTAGTTCCTTAATCAGAAGGGTTCAACTTAGGGGTTTGTTTCGATTGTTCGGATTGGACTTTCATTTTCTTCTTCTCTTTTTGCCGTGGGTAAATGTAAGTATTAATGACTTTTTATTTAGGAATCTTCGTTACGGGTGCTATTTACTTTCTCTTCTGTTGAATCTCCCCCTCTTCTCATATTCTGATATTGGTTAATACCTAGGTCCACTCGAGGATTGATAGAGGGACAAGCGACTTGAAGTAAGCAACATTCCACTCTTAGTTCTTCACCAAGGTGAGTGTTCTTGCCTTGTTGATTGGGGCTGAATACTCTTGATAAGGCTTGATGGAATGCAGAATCTGTCAAGGGGTTTAACCTTGCTAACGATTAGAGAGGGTTTAACAAGGTTCGGTCGATTAAGGTAAGAGATATTATGGTTTCGGCTTTTAGTTGGAAAAGGAGGATAATTGTATGGATCAAATGGCTAACTGTTACTCTTAAATGTTGTAGGTTCGTTGCTAGGGATTCGTAGGGCATTTGTAAACAAGGTGTGTACACACACACACCACTCTAAGTACATCGGCAAATGCTGAAAAGCCGAAGTACCGGCGAATGATACCACACGAGTGCACAATCGCACGTGTGGTGGATCGAGCCCACGAACATGGGCATAAGATGGTTGAGGCCACCATGAGCGTTCTCATGGGCTTAGGTCATTATGGGCCTCGTTGGGCCGATATGGGCTGTGTGGGCCTAATGGGCTCATGGGCCCTACACGGATTAAATTTACAAAAAGTGGCAGAAATTGAACTGGGCTATAACGTTCACATAACCGTGATTGAAAATGGGTTGAATGGGTTACACGAGAGTGTGGGCCCACTTCAGCCGAGTATTGCGCTTTGGGCCGAATACACCATTTTGATGATATATGTTATCTGTGTCGCTCGAGGAGACTATAGACCTTTGGCAAGGTTATAAAATGACCGAAATACCCCTGTAGGGTAAAATGACCTAAATACCACTAGAGGGTAAAATAACTGAAATACCCTAGAGGGTAAAATGACCGAAATACCCCCATAGGGTAAAATGACTGTTATGCCCCTAAATGGCAAAATGACTAAAATGCCCCTACATGTTATATGATTGTTAATGTATATATTTATGATATGTCTGCATTCATGTGATATTATGCCGCATGGGGGTTGGGATTATTGAACTGAAGGAAGTATATGAATTGTTAGGGTCGCATGGTCGCTTGACGACTATGGATCCACCGATGGCTTTAAGCCGATTATTTGATTGGCAGCTCTGCTGCAATATTGGTTAGTGTCGTAACCGCTGCTACATAAGGAGTGTAGGGATGAGTGGGTTGATTAAACCCCCAAGAGGAGTGCAGGGTTGGATAGGAGACGGAGTGCAGGGTTGGTATGGGCATTAATGCATTGCATACATTTGTTCTGCTATTGAGATGGGCTTAGGCCCAGATAGATGTGATATGTGACATTTCATATGGGCTAAGGCCCAGTTGAGGCTATTACGGGCTAAAGCCCAAATGCCACCATTACTGTATTGGGTTAAGATCCAACTGAAGCTAATATGGGCTAAGGCCCAATTGCCACCATAACTGTGTTGGGCTTAGGCCTCCATTGATTATTGCAATGGGCTTAGGCCTAGATTATTGTGATGCATGGTTTTACCAATGAGGGTTGTACACACTGAGTTTTCGTAAACTCACCCCCTCTTTTTAATTTTTCAGGAAATCCTCAGTAAGCGGTTTGACGTACGGGAGGACTCGGAGGTGGCCACACTACGAGCAGCTTTAAATTTTAGTTTTTATTTTACCTTACAAAACCACTTTCTTATTGGGTTGTAATAAGGCCGCTTTTAATTTCTGGTTTTTATTTGAGATATTTATCTATGATTTTTATAACTGTTAAAAGTGGATCGCAATTTTCCTAAATAAACTATTTTCAAAACATCACATTTTCGTAACTCGATTATTCTTAAACTAAGCTTCCGCAACAAACAAGGTTTTGATGGTAACAAATTTTTTTTATAAACCTCAGAAAAAAATAATAAATTGACATAACTGGGATTTTCTTGAGCTTTTATTTAAGAAGGGTTTTCAATGAAAACATGGTTTTCGAAAAACGCTTCAATGTGACTGTAACACCCCTTACTCATATTCAACACCGGAATAAGGTGCGAGGCATTACCAAAACACATACACTTGAAAACGTATTAAACTGAGTCATAAAACTTCATCCAAATTATACAAAATGAATTGCTAAATATTAAAGGCCAACATTTTAGGCCAAACCAATTATGACATATACAAATGACTAAGTCTCCTATACATGCCATAAACTTAAGAGGTTTGTATTCACTTTTACCCCATGATGATAGCTTGATAGTGTGATTACATCTCCGGTGATCTCCAACTCGAGTTAGCATACAACCTTATAATATATGGGAAATGAAGGGAAGTAAGCTACAAAGCTTAGTAAGTAAGTATGTAAATAATAAGTGATTTATTAACAGGCTTTTATAAATCTTCACAATATGTTCTCAAGATAATACAATCATAATTGAACATAGTTCCACTTTTATTCATGTTCATCTCAAGCGGTCTACTCGAGTCACAGTCACTAAATTATTTATATCTGGAGCTACGGAACTCCAAATTAAGATCCGTTAATTTTTAATGAAACTAGACTCACATATCTTCTTACCATAAAATTTGCAGAATTTTTTGTTTAGCCAATCAATACAGTTTACTCATTAAAGATTCCCCTATTTTACTGTTCGACTATCCTAACATCTCTTTACTACGAATCAATTTTCTCCTCGTACAGAGTTCATATGACCTTCTTATTTAGTTCATTTGAAAGTAAAGAGTTCATATGACCTTCTTATTTAGTTCATTTGAAAGTATACTCATTCAGAATTTCAGGCATATAATTTATAACCCACAATTATTTTTTACAATTTTAATGATTTTTACAAGGCGTAATAGGGGATCACGTAATCATTACGAACTGGACTCACGTAAATTCAAATATTTCAAAATATACGAATCATTTTTTTGCTATGTTTCTTTTATATGAAAATAGACTCAATAATCTTTAAACCAATATCTCATACAACTTATAATTCAATCTTTACTATTTTTAGTGATTTTTCAAACTCATGTCACTACTGCTGTCCAAACAGTTTTATTGTAAATTTTTGCTCTCTCTTTCACTTTAGTTGTGTTCATCACTTGCTTATACCAACCTTTCCAATTTTCGATTACATATCGAACATATTGTTCATACGTACATTTGCCACATTTCTCAATTGGTCACATTCACACTTGCACTTATTCATAACATGATCTCACCAATCATCATTAGTAAATTATCTCGTTGAACCCCTTCGAAAAACGCCGAATACTCGGTGGTCTCAGCACATAGCTCCACCTACATATAACTCGGCTTTCTTGTACACATGGTGAAGGTCCCTTACCACCCATGTGACCTAGCCATTCCATCTCGTAGCTTTCTTGTCTACATGGTGTCCAACATTAGGAACCACTCATGTGACCTAGCTACTCATAACCCGTAACTTTCTTGTACACATGGTATACACATAGTATTACACATGTGACCTAGTTACATATGAAATTATTATCCCGTAGCTTTCTTGCACACATGGTGAAAGTTCCTTACCATCCATGTGGCCTAGCTGCATATCAAATTTTTCCATCTAGTAGCTTTCTTGTGCACACGGTGAAGGTTCCTAATCACTCGTGTCACCTAGCTACATATTGTCCGTATCTCTCAGTTTTCCGAAGGTTCAATCGAGAATTTCCCATTCCATTCATTTTCATATTTTAGTTATCACCCAATGATTTCCATAATATCTAGCAAAATAATTATTGTACAAGTAAAATAAATGCATCATTTACATATAAACTTTCTTGTCGAAATCTAGTTAGGTACAACCGTGTAGCAACTCATACAACCCATGTAATATTAATTTAACATTCAATTCCTGTAACATTAATTTGCCATTCAATTTCACATGACACAATAAACATCACATTTCCCATACCATACATACCATCCATCAACTTCTCCTAAACATATTCAATCATACAATTTATGCCATATCAATAGAAAATTACAATTCAAGCATTGTACTGTATTATTATTAACACACGAACTTACCTCGAATGTCGAAACGGTCATTTTACCAACTTTTCCAATTTTTCAATTTCCTCTAGTTCTAGATCCAAATCTCATTTTTCGGGGTCTAAAACATCACATTTCATTTATTTAATTAATGTACTACTCAAAACAGTCCTAACTCAAACTTTGAAAAATTACAATTTTGCCCCTAAACTTTTGCATAATTATAATTTTGCCCCTAGGCTCGAAAATTAAACATCATCCCTTATTCATATGTTTTATAACATGCTGAACATTTTTCCTTTCTATAGCAACATCAAATTCTCACTCTAACATGTACTTATGAACATTAGGTATTTTTACCGATTATGTTGTTTTACTCGTTTTCACGTAAAATCGCTTAGCAAAAGTTGTTTAACATAATTTTAGCCTTCATATTCTATCATAAAATATCAAAATAAACACATTTCACCTATGGGTATTTTTCCAAATATGAACCCTAGGTTAAATTATTGCTAGAATAAGTTAAACCAAGTTACCGGGATTCCAAAAACGTAAAGAACATTAAAAACGGGGCTTGGAATCACTTACTATGGAGCTTGGAAGCTTGAAACAAACCTTAGCTATGGAGAATCCTTGTAATTTCGTCCTAATGAAGAAGATGGGCATATTTGGCATTTAAATTTTGTTTTTAATTCATTTAATTCACTAAATTACCAAAATGCCCCTTAAAAAATCTTTTGAAACATACCCATCCATGTCCCTTTTTGTCCACCAACTTAACCAGTGGTCTAATTATCATTTAAGGACCTCCAATTTAAAATTTCATAACAATTGGACACCTCTAACATGTAGAACTCAACTTTTGCACTTTTTACAATTTAGTCTTTTTGGCTAAATTGAGTGCCCAAACGTCGAAATTTTCGAACGAAATTTTCACGAAGTCTTTCCATGAAATCGTAGACCATAAAAATATAATAAAAATAAATTCTATTACGTCGAATTTATGGTCCCGAACCACTGTTCCGACTAGGCCTTAATTCGGGATGTTACATTTCTTTCCCGCTTTTAGGATTTTCGTCCTCGAAAATCTTACCAGAAGAGTGGTTTAGTATCTTTCTCTTAATTTACAACATCACTAAATAATCTTTTTCAAGACGATACTTTCAGAAACACTCTATCATCGATCTGAATCCTAATAGAACTTAGTGAATTCTGTCAAACAAAGAATCGATACATATTGAAATTATTATGCTAATTCTATCAAACGTTCGAAAACAACCACTAGCATTTCTCTTGGCTTCCCATAGATCAATCGATAATCACTCACAATCTTTCAATATCTTAATTCATAACCACTGCCTTAAACTCAAATTTTGCTATGCCATCAGATATATTAAATGCTCGAAACCAAGAAACATGTGAAAATCCTCGTTAAACAAACAGTGTCATCAAACTTTTCAATACAGACATAATAATAACCATCTCTAAATCACTAGTTGAATAGTTCTTTTTAATGTGACATTAACCGTATGAAAACATGAACCATCACTTTATATTCTAGCAATAAAACTCATTCTAATCTGTTCACTAGTGCATCACTGAAAAAAGTCATAAACTCATTACTCAATTCCAACTAAACTCAAAACTAGAGCTTTGGTTAATAATACCTTCAATTGCTTTAACTTTGTTAGTATACAAAGACCATTCAAACTTTCACAAATATGATAACAATTCCAATCAGAACAACTTTAACTTATAATAACAACATCCGGTTAGAATAATCCAATAAGCATATCTCTATATTATGCTTTCTAAAATATAATTTCTTTATTCCAACTATCCGCCTTCATACTCGTGAATACACAAAATTTATTCTCTTAGTTGAGGCATGTTTAAATATACATAACTCAAATCATATCTCAAAAAATCAGTTCACTCATATAAAAACAACTGAGTTGATTTCAGCTATCGAATAATAACATATCAATATACTCTTTTCTTCATGTTGAGGATACAACTCAAATATACAATCTTTCAAAATTATTTTACCATGCAAATCAAAGATCTTTTAAACCGTATTAGCTCGAGGAAATAGATATTCTGATTGAACTCATTAACTTTAATCAAACTTACCTGAATTTTACCATGCAAATCAAAGATCTTTTAAACCGTATTAGCTCGAGGAAATAGATATTCTGATTGAACTCATTAACTTTAATCAAACTTACCTGAGGAAAGAAAACTGCTATATAATTAATCTTGTGTTCTTACCATTTATAGCCTTGCCAATATCAATTTCTTCCATGAAAATTTAAGAAACCTTGATACCAGAATCACCACATTCCTATTATCGAATCCAGAATATACTAAACATAGCCATCATAGACCAAAGAACATTCTTTAAGGATGAGCCATGTTCGATAATTTGCACAATAAGGGCGATAAGAAAACCCTAAATACGATACCATTCCAGAAGTTTGAGAACATAACTCACAAGAAAATAACAGAGATCCTGATGATTCCTCAGAGAAACCCAGCAGAAAAACAATGCTTACCAACTCTGGACTTCTATCAAAATAGAGATAATATATTTCCCGTATATATAAAACAAAACCATAATCAGTAGAAATATAAGAATAGTCTCACATAAATTTTTACCATCGACTTCATTCCAACATATTTAAATAGAATTTCGAAGAGATAAATAAATACCAATCATAAACAGACTAGACCAACAGGGCATTCGTCTAACATCATAGTTAGCTTCTCATAACGTAAGAACTCCATCAGAAACTGAACAATCACACACATATCTCTGAGGATAAGAGAATATACAGAATACACAAAAAAAATCATCATATCTATTTCAACTGTAACAGTCACACACACAGACATCTTTACTACTCAAATATCATTTCTTTGATTATTTCTGTCATCATGAACCCCGTATTATTCCACTCACTAACGAAAATCAATTCGGGAAAAATTTTAGCAAACACATACTTTAGACATCATATCTGAATAAGTCGATTAGCCAAGACTAACTTCTCCTTTATCCGTGACATTTCATAATCTGTGTAATCTTTAAAACATTCTAATATCCTTCCAAAATTGTTTCCACTTTCCAAACTATTCTTATCTTTATATGCATTACTAAGTATTTCACCACTAAACTTTTTAGTTTCACATTTATGGACCTATTCCACATGGTTCTCGTGAATTTTCGTTATAAAACAACACTGGTAAGGGGGTGAGGTCGTAAAGCTTCTGACTTAACTCTCATAAATACATACATATGACTTTGTATTCATCACCAACATCATATAATCACAATTACATAATTCACTTCAAGCTAATTAACATATATAGTCATGTTACATGAACTTTTTTGATTATCTTATTCAAACAAGTGTACATAAACACACATTCTGTCAATTTGATAAAATTTACTTATCGTATTCACTTAATCAAATATGTTAGTCACATAACATCATATGCATGCCAAACAAACATGGATGGGCTTATCACCATATAAACTTTCATTTCATTCCACTTTTCACATTTCTCAACTTGTGGTTATCTCATTTCGTACATTAACACATATATATCGTGAACTTCTATTCATACCTTTCCAAATTTTGACACATCATAAGCACGTCTCAATCATTTCAATATCATTATCAGCATTATTAAAAAATAGCTCGGTTGGAAGTCATCTCTGTCTTAACAAAACAATTTCGTCAGAGTCTGGAGATATCACACTATCACAAGTAATAATATGACATGTATAGCTAGACTCACATACACTATGTTAGTCCAAGAATCGACTAAATTGTAGCTCTGATACCACTAAATGTAACACCCCTTACCCATATTCAATGCTAGAATAGGGTACGAGGCATTACCAAAACACATACACTTGAAAACGTATTAAACTGAGTCATAAAATTTCATCCAAATTATACAAAATGAACTGCTAAATATTAAAGGCCAACATTTTAGGCCAAACCAATTATGACATATACAAATGACTAAGTCTCCTATACATGCCATAAACTTAAGAGGTTTGTATTCACTTTTACCCCATGATGATAGCTTGATAGTGTGATTACATCTCCGGCGATCTCCAACTCGAGTTAACATACAACCCTATAAGATATGGGAAATGAAGGGATGTAAGCTACAAAAATTAGTAAGTATGTAAATAATAAGTGATTTATTAACAGGCTTTTATAAATCTTCACAATATGTTCTCAAGATAATACAATCATAATTGAACATAGTTCCGCTTTTTATTCATGTTCATCTCAAGCTATCTACTCGAGTCACAGTCACTAAATTATTTATATCTAGAGCTACGGAACTCCAAATTAAGATCCATTAATTTTCCATGAAACTAGACTCACATATCTTCTTACCATAAAATTTTCAGAATTTTTTGTTTAGCCAATAAATACAGTTTATTCATTAAAGATTCCCCTGTTTTACTGTTCGACTATTCTGACCTCTCTTCACTACGAATTAATTTTCTCCTCGTATAGAGTTCATATGACCTTCTTATTTAGTTCATTTGAAAGTAAAGAGTTCATATGACCTTATTATTTATTTCATTTGAAAGTATACTCATTCAGGATTTCAAGCATATAATTTATATCCTACAATTATTTTTTTACAATTTTAAATGATTTTTACAAGGCAGAACAGGGGATCACGTAATTATTCTAAACCAGTCTCACGTAAATTCAAATATATCAAAATATACGAATGATTTGTTTGCTATGTTTATTTTATATGAAAATAGACTCAATAAGATTTAAATTAATATCTCATACAACTTATAATTCAATCTCTACTATTTTTAGTGATTTTTCAAACTCATGTCACTGCTGCTGTCCAAACAGTTTTATTGTAAATTTTTGCTCTCTCTTTCACTTTAGTTTTGTTCATCACTTGCTTATACCAACCTTTCCAATTTCTGATTACATATCGAACATATTTTTCATACATACATTTGCCACATTTCTCAATTGGTCACATTCACACTTGCACTTATTCATAACATGATCGCACCAATCATCATTAGTAAATTATCTTGTTGAACCCCTTTGGAAAACGTCGGATACTCAATGGCCTCAGCACATAGCTCCACCTACACATAACTCGGCTTTCTTATGCACATGGTGAAGGTCCCTTATCACCCATGTGACCTAGCCAATCTATCTCGTAGTTTTCTTGTCTACATGGTGTCCAACACTGGGGACCACTCATGTGACCTAGCTACTCATAACCCGTAACTTTCTTGTACATATGGTATACACACAGTTTTACACATGTGACCTAGTTACATATGAAATTATTATCCCGTAGCTTTCTTGCACACATGGTGAAAGTCCCTTATCATCAATATGGCCTAGCTACATATCAAATTTTGCCATCTAGTAGCTTTCTTGTGCACACGGTGAAGGTCCCTAATCACTCATGTGACCTAGCTACATATTGTCTGTATCCCTCAGTTTTCTGATGGTTCAATCGAGAATTTCCTATTCCATTCATTTTCATATTTTAGTTATCATCCAATGATTTCCATAATATCTAGAAAAATAATTATTGTACAAGTAAAATAAATGCATTATTTACATATAAACTTTCTTGTCGAAATCTCGTCAGGTACAATCGTGTAGCAACTCATACAACCCATGTAATATTGATTTAACATTCAATTCCTATAACATTAATTCGCCATTCAATTTCACATGACACAATAAACATCACACTTTCCATACCATACATACCATCCATCAACTTCTCTAGACATATTAAATCATAAAATTTATGACATATCAATAGAAAATTACAATTCAAGCATGGTATTGCATTATTATTCACACACGAACTTACCTCGAATGCCGAAACGGTCATTTTACCAACTTTCCCGATTTTTCGATTTTCCTCCAGTTCTAGGTCCAAATCTCATTTTTTGGGGTCTAAAACATCATATTTCACTTATTTAATTAATGTACTACTCAAAACAGCCCTAACTCAAATTTTAGCAAAATCAAAATTTTGCCCCTAAACTTTTGCATAATTTCAATTTTGCCCCTAAGCTCAAAAATTAAACTTCATCCCTTATTCTTATGTTTTATAACATGCTGAACATTTTTCCCTTCTATAGCAACATCAAATTATCACTCTAACATGTACTGATGAACATTAGGTATTTTTACCGATTATGTCATTTTACTCGTTTTCACGTAAAATCGCTTAGCAAAAGTTGTTTAACATAATTTCAGCCTTCATATTCTATCATAGAATATCAAAATAAACACATTTCACCTATGGGTATTTTTCCAAATATGAACCCTAGGTTGAATTATTGCTAGAATAAGTTAAACCAAGTTACCGGGATTCCAAAAACGTAAAGAACATTAAAAACAAGGCTTGGAATCACTTACTATGGAGGTTGGAAGCTTGAAACAAACCCTAGCTATGGAGAACCATTGTAATTTCGTCCTAATGAAGAAGATGGACATATTTGGCATTTAAATTTTGTTTTTAATTCATTTAATTCACTAAATTACCAAAATGCCCCTTAAAAAAATCTTTTGAAACATACCCATCCATATCCATTTTTGCCAACCAACTTAATAAATGGTCTAATTATCATTTAAGGACCTCCAGTTTAGAATTTCATAACAATTGGACACCTCTAACATGAAGAACTCAACTTTTGCACTTTTTACAATTTAGTCCTTTTGACTAAATTGAGTGCCCAAACGTCGAAATTTTTGAACAAAATTTTCACGAAGTCTTCCCATGAAATCGTAGACCATAAAAATATAATAAAAATAAATTTTATTATGTCAAATTTGTGGCCCCGAAACCACTGTTCTGACTAGGCCTTAATTCAGGATGTTACAGTGACACGTCAGATTCGGGCCTAACTTCTGGGTCGGGTTTGGGGTGTTCCATCTCACTTATCGATATTTTGTCAATTACATCAAATATTCAGCCAAAATTCATACCATTTATCAAAATATGAAAACGTAAGTAAAAACAATGCATTATTTACATACAAACTTACCTCGGTAGCACAATCGGTGAAAAGGACTTATTCGTCATATCCTTTGTTTTTCTCCGTTCTAGGTCCAAACCTCATTTTCTTTGATCTATAATATCACATTTAGTCTATTTATTAGTCACATTATTCAATGTGATCCAAAAATCATATTATGGCAAAGTTACGTTTTTTCCCTAAAGTTTCACATATTTACACTTTTGCCCTTAGGCTCGTAAAACGATTTTCATTCAATTTCTTTGTATTTTAAGCCTATACGAACCATTTTCATAACTACAACATCCCACAATTTCCACTAATTAACACTTCTATGACAAATTTTATAACTTTTCCAAATTAGTCCTTTTTAGCATCTTTACCGAAAATCACTTAGTAAAAGTCATTTCTCTAACCATAAATGTAATATCCCAGACTATGGCTTATGCATTATTACTAAATTGTATGAAATAGCATGCCTTTGTGTGTTAAGAATGTGTTGTATGAATTTTGTGAACCTTAGTGCGTAGGTGAATGCCTTAGAAATTATTTAATTTTAAGTCTAAAAAAGGGAGTTAAGCCTGATAGGCCTTAAGAAAATAAATGGGGGAGTTATGGCACACAAATGGGCTTGGTTAAGTGGCTTGGAGGCGCCACTTAGGGCCTTAGTAAGTGACGCCACAAGCATAGGTGCAAGGCCTAGGTTCGAGTCACAAGGGAAGCAAAATAAAGAGTTTAATTTTGCTGCTAGGAGAAGAGGTGTTGGACGGCAATGGGGCACTGAGTGGAGGTGTGTAGATTAAGTTAAATTTCCTGTTAAAATTTGGCAAAGATGAGGGATAATTGATGGATTAATTTTATTATTAATCTTAAACAAAGTGATAAGAAAAAAAGGTGGAATTAGAGAGGAGGATAGTGTTGGCCGGCCAAGGGATTCCTTGGTGACCAATTTCAGTCTTAGCCGAATTGCTAAAGGGAGGTTTAGAGGTTCTTTTTGGTTCTTCTTTCTTTCTCTAGTAGTGTGCCAAAACTTAGTTCTCTCTTCACTCAACTTATTTGTGCCGAAAATTCTTAGGAGATTCAATTAGCTCTCTCTACTTTCTTCTTCCTTTCCTTTTCATTTGACCAAAACCGGATATTCTTTTCTCAAAAAAAAACCACCATAGCCGAATCTCTCTAAGCCTCATATCCCTCTCTTTTCACTCTTGTTGAAGCCGAATACACAAGTGACTCATAGCCGACTGTTCTCTAAGCCTCAAAGCTGAATCTATAAGGGTGGTTTAGTTTCCCGAAGGTGCACCATAGGCCGCATGTTCCTTAGTGATCCGGTAAGTTTCGGGATTTCTTTCCTTTACAATTTCTTCCTTTTTTTTCATTAAAATCTAACCCGAATCAATTGTTTATGCCTATCAATTTCTCCTCTTTATCTCTAGAAGCTGAATTCTGTTTTACAATAGCCAGAAGTGTCGATTTTGGAAAAAGCCGAAGGTGAGTGGTTGATGGTAGGTGGCCGAATGGCCCTTTTTTGTTCTTTTATTTTTGGCCGAATGCCATATGGGCTAAGTTAATTGTGATTTTTGATTTGTTGAATGAGTGGAGGATGGCCGAATGTAGGTAAAATTGAGGTGACTTTGTCTTTTAGGAGAAAGTCGACAGAAGTAAGCTGAGGTTTTCGGGATTTAAATCTACAAGGTAAGTGGACATAATAATCGGCCAAGGCAATAGTTAATGTTTTAGATCTATTTCATGTTTATTCAAAAAGCCGAAACTAACCAAATCAAGTGACTTAGTGTTAGCCGATTGCAAGGAAGGAAAGACTACAAGTTTTCGGGATTTGTTAGTAGTGAAATCAGCAATAAGGTAAGATTTTGGCTTCGTTAGTCCTTTGGGATTTAATTAATTAGCCGAATGGCTTTTTGCTAAAGTGTTTAAGGTTGGCCAAATATAGGGATTAAGGGCCTAAAAGTATTAGATCGGGTTTTCGGGATTTTAATAAAGCGCTAAGTAAATCAGGTGTGTACCCCCACACTAAGCTTCAATTAATTTATGGCTATGCGTTAATATATGTGCTAATTAAAATATGTGTAAAGTGGCTAAAAGTACCATGCAATGGTACAAACGAAATACTCGGGACGTTTACCCACTCCTACTACGAGTAGGTTATGATCTATTATGGTACATATGTCAATAGTGATAAGAATGCGAAATAAGGCATGATATTACATGATTTGTTTGACATGGGGCATATGGGTGATATGTAAAGGGGAAGTGAATTGGTGGTTTAATACCCCAATATCTGAATGTGGTGACTTATGTCACAATATCCGAATATGGTGACTTATGTCACAATATATGAATGTGGTGACTTATGTCACAAAATAATTATCTGGTGGCTATGCCACGAATCTTATAAGGGCGATGAGCACGTCGACTGCAGCGACTGCCTTCGATGGTGTGTAGCGGATGGAGGGTTGACGTAGTAGTCCCCATGGTGTGATGGTTGGTACGGGTGATGTGTAGCGGATGGATACTTAGGCTTGGGTTCGGGTTTGCATCATTAAGTATATGTGCTATTATGTATGAATTGATATGCCCGAATTAATTGAGACTTATGTTGGTGTATACATTGAGTCTGCTTGACTCACCCGCTGTGGGATTACTTTTCGGTGATGCTCATTAATGGACCAGTCGGCGGGGGCTTAGTGGTGGCCATGCTCGGTTCAAGATTTTATTTTATTTTGGACTTGTTATATTTTAAGTATTTTGGATTTAATTTGGGTTTTGATTTGATGTAATAAGGCCTTGGTTTGAACTGTTATGCATGCATATTTAATTATCAAAGTATGACTCGATTTTAATAATTCAAAGTTAAAGTCCATTCTTCTTAAGTATAAATATTAAACATTTTGGACACATAATCAACACGAGTTTTAAAATTCAAGCCCAACCCAAATCAACAGGTTTCAAAACACGCCAAATTTTAGCAAAGTCTCAAATAAGAATCGACTAGTTTTTCCTAGAAGCATGCCAGATCCGGTCAGGGCTTGTGGGTCGGGTTTGGGGTGTTTCATTTTGGTATCAGGGCTAGGTTCAAAACTCAGCCTTGAGGGCTTTTAGGGCCCAAAACATTTTCTGTCTTTTGAAATTGGATTTTTCTAAGAAGTGAGATGGGTTTCTGGCATGGCACCTGAGTCTCCGACCCAAAGTCCACCAGGTAAGTACCCTATCCGTTGTGTGAATTATTGTATGATTTGTAGAGGGGTAAAAATGGAACGTAGCTTAGTATGATAAGTACTTGAATTATAGGACTAGTTTACCCCAACAATTACATAAAACTTTAATAAACAATTAAACAAACCTGTGTCTAAGTCACCAAGTTAGGGTGTGGCAACCGTTGTGCGCATGTCTAGGATTGGTTTCAGTGGGAGCTTGGTATTTAAGCAGTCCTAGTGACTCACCTCCTACCCACTTGAATCCTACCTGGTGCGTAGTAATGCTTCACCCTAACCAAGAGGACTCAGCCACAGGCTAAACCCAATAACTAAAACCCGAAAGGGACTAGCCATATTTCCACAAAAATCCTAGTTTTAAAATCACCAAATTACCCCTCTTATGTATAGAAAAACTATTTTGAAAATTTTTTCTAAAATAATCTCGATTTACTCAAATACCCCTGGTCAGAAAAATTACTAAAATGCCCTTGGTTTATAAAATTTCCATACTACCACAGTTTTTATCAAGATTCTCTTACCTTACAAATATCCAAACTCCCTACTTTATAATAAGACACCCTAATTTGGAAAATTTACGAAATTACCCCTAATTTGCAAAATGACCAAATTACCCCTAACCTGTACAAATGACCAAAATACCCTCAGTAAGGAAAATTACCAAAGTACCCTCAAATTAGAAATCTTTAAAAATACCCTCATTTTGAACAGTCACTAGGAACCATATTTTGTGAAAAAATACCGAAATGACCCTGGCTTGTAAAATTACAAAAATATCCCTTGTGTATAAAATTATCATTTCACCCTTGAAATTTTTCCAGCAAGGATTTTAATTTGAAAAATTACCAAAATACTCCTGTAGGACAAAATTACGGAAATACCCTTGGGTAGTGGAAAACAACAAACAACGACAACTACAACATTTCTCTGTAATGGACGCAAGTTCATGTGTGTGACTAAATGAATGATGTGAGACTGTATGTGTATGAAACGAAAGAACTACTTCCTAGAACTATTAAACATAAAACTGTTCGTGATAAATCAGTGGAACCAAACTAATTCATAAAACTCTTTAATCAAATAAACGCAAAGCAGAAGTATGAATTCTAGAGGACGTGCTCGCAACGTGCGTGGCCGTGGAAGAGGCCGAGTGACCGTGTCTGAACCCGTCAGATCGGGTCAAGGATTTGAGAATGAAATGCCACCACCACCACTAGCCACTGATGTGGAATATCAGGATCAGACGGGGGATGACGCAGTGTCTCAGGTGATACTGCGGGTTTTGGAAAGGGTGGCTGGAGTGGGTGGAGGCATGGGAGCTCGAAAGTCAGTACCTGAGCGACTTCGAGCCAACGGAGCTGAGGTGTTCCGTGGTATATCTGGTGTGGCACCCAGTACTGCTGAATATTGGTTGGAAGCGATCGAGCGGATTATGGATGAGCTCGATTTAACTGACGAGAAAAAGCTAAAAGGGCTAGTGTCACTTTTTCGCGATGAGTCATATCAATGGTGGCTCACGGTGCGGGATGGTGCTACAGTTGACGAACTCACTTGGGAGTATGCTAAGGTGGCATACCAGAAGAAGTATGTTGGCACTTATTATATTGATGCGCAGAGAAAGGCATTTCTGGGGCTGGTTCAAGGGAACAAGTCCGTAGTCGAGTCTGTTGAATTCCTAAGGCTGAGCCATTATGCTCGAGGGATAGTGTCTACTGAGCATGAACAGTGTGTCTGATTTGAGGACAGACTAAGGGATGATCTGAGGTTGCTGATAGCTCCACAACAGGAGCGAGAGTTTACTGTGTTGGTGGAGAAGGCTAAGGTAGCCGAGGGAATTAAGGATTCTGTAAGGCAAAACACCGATCGAAATAGGCAGAAAAGAGGATTTGGATCATCAAGGCCATCTAGGAATGAACAAAAGAGGCCTAGAGTTGATGGGCATGAGGTCGACAAGTCGCTTTAGGAGGCGATGATCGTGACTTGTGATCGGTCAAGGGAAAAAGCACTTGGGTGAGTGTTGGAAAAAGACGGGAGGATGTTTTAAGTGTGGGTCTAAGGACCACATGATTAAGGATTGCCCGATGAGAACTGAAGGGGGACGACCAGTAAGTCAAGGTTCTAACTAGGCTAGAAGAAGAGGATAGCAGCCACCGCGAGGTCGTGGTTCGGCTGGCAGAGGTAATGGTTCTGGTAGAGGACGAGGAACACCGGGCTGAGGTGTTGGAAACACGGAGGCCAGGCAGTCGGGTTTGGTTTATACGATTCACTGGAGGGAAGACAAAGACGCACTGGACATCATAACCGGTATGTTTCTTATTTTTGGCAAACCTTATGTTACTTTGATTGATGTGGGCTCGACCTATTCTTATGCTGCATGTAGAGTAGTTGAAACTCTAGGGATAGCCTCTGAACTATCTGATAGGGAGATGACTGTAGTAAGCCCATTAGGTCAAACTGTAGTGGTGAATAGGATGTTTCGGAAAGTACCTTTGGAACTTCAAGGAGCAGTATTTCTTGCCGACTTATTGGAATTACCCTTCGTGGAATTTGATCTTATACTTGGCATGGATTGGCTAGTAGAGCATCGGGCTGTATTGGATTGTGTAGCCAAACGAATGGAGTTAAGGACCCCAGAGGATAAGGTGATGGTTATGATAGGAGAAAGAAGGAACTACTTATCTAACGTAGTTTCGACATTAAAGGCGGATAAGATGGTTCGGAAGGGGTGTAAGGCATTTTTGGCCTTCATTTGTGCTTTGGATACAAACGAAGGGGGAGTTAGTGAAGTTAGAACTGTAAGGGAGTTTGTGGATGTCTTTCCGGAGGAATTACCAGGAATACCCCCGGACAGGGAGGTGGAGTTTGGAATCGATTTGCTCCTGCATGCGACTCCCGTGTCAATTTCCCCATCTGAGAATGGCACCAAAGGAGTTGGTTGAGCTCAAGGCTCAAATTCAAGAGTTGTTAGACCGCAGGTTTATTCGACCCAGTGTGTCTCCATGGGGAGCACCGGTCTTGTTTGTGAAAAAGAAGGACAGAACTATGCGCATGTGCATAGATTATCGTCAGTTGAACACGCTGACCATCAAGAACAAGTACCCTTTGCCAAGGATTGACGACTTGTTCGATCAGCTTAAGGGGGCCGCAGTTTTCTTAAAGATAGATCTGAGGTCTGGATATCATCAGCTTAAGGTGAAGGAGGTAGATATCTATAAGACGGCTTTTTGGACAAGATATGGGCATTTTGAGTTCGTAGTAATGCCGTTTGGATTGACGAATGCCCCAGCCGCGTTTATGGACATGATGAACTGGGTTTTCCAACCCTACCTGGACCGGTTTGTTGTTGTGTTCATAGACGATATTTTGGTGTATTCGAAGTCTGAGGAAGAACATGATGAGCACCTCGAATTGTGTTACAAGTGTTAAGGAAAAGAGTTTCACGCCAAATTCACAAGTGTGAATTTTGGCTTAAGGAGGTTACGTTTTTAGGACATGTGGTATCTGCTGAAGGAATAAGGGTGGATCCTCGGAAGATTGAGGCGATTTTAGATTGGAAACCCCTAAGTCTGTGGCAGAAGTTCAGAGTTTCTTAGGATTGGCAGGCTATTATAGAAGGTTTGTGGAAGGGTTCTCGTCGATAGTCGCGCCTTTGACAAAGTTGTTGAGAAAGGAAGTACCTTTCGTTTGGACAGATAAGCAACAGGAGAGCTTTGAGAAGCTTAAGAGGGTCTTGACTGAAGCTCCTGTTTTGATTCAGCCGGAGGCGGGGAAAGATTTTGGGGTGTATTATGACGCTTCCCATACAGGATTGGGATACGTGTTAATGCAAGATGGGAAGGTAGTTGCTTATGCGTCTCGACAACTAAGGCCACATGGGGTTAACTACCCGACACATGATTTGGAACTAGCGACAGTGGTCTTTGCTCTTAAGGTGTGGAGGCACTATCTCTATGGAGAAAAGTCGGTAATCTACACAGACCACAAGAGCCTTAAGTATCTGGCCGACTCGAGAAAGAGTGAATCGAGATGCAATGAAGGTGGGTGGAACTATTGAAGGACTATGATTGTTCAATAGATTATCACCCGGGCAAGGCAAATGTAGTGGCGGATGCCTTAAGTCGGGAGGTGGTGTCGGATCTAAGGGCGATGTTTGCGCATTTGAGTTTGTATGATGATGGAAGTCTGCTGGCAGAGTTACAAGTTAAGCCGACATGGCTGAATGAGGTGAAAGAGGGACAGTTGGTGGATGAGGATCTGAGTGCTAAGCTGAGACAAGTGCAGAATAGAGAGTTGGAAAATTATGGTATTAACGATGAAGGAGTATTGTATTTCAAGGGAAAAGTCTGTATGCCGAAAGACGACGAGCTTAGGCAAAGAATTCTTTGGGAATCGCATAGTAGCCCTTGTGCTATGCATCCCGAAGGTAGTAAAATGTACAGAGATCTAAGGGAACAATTTTGGTGTCCTGGTCTTAAGAGGGAAGTTACCGAATTTGTAGGGAAATGCCTAACGTGTCAGCAAGTTAAGGCTGAACATCAAGTTCCGTCGGGATTGCTTCAGCCAATACAAATTCCGCAGTGGAAATGGGAGAGGATTACCATGGATTTCGTTAGTGGGCTTCCCCTTACGCCTACTAAGAAGGACTCGGTGTAGGTGATAATGGATCGGTTGACAAAGTCCGTGCATTTTATTCCAGTGCGGGTTGACTACTCCCTACAGAAGTTAGCGAGGTTGTATGTAACGGAGATTGTGAGGTTGCATGGAGTGCCGATGTCAATTATCTCGGATAGGGATCTAAGGTTCACGTCTCGGTTTTGGAAAGCTTTACATCAGGCTTTGGGCACTAGATTGGATTTCAGTATAGCTTTTCATCCACAGTCGGACAGCCAGTCTAAACGAGTGATCCAAGTACTAGAGGATATGCTGAGAGGCTGTGTGATAGACTTCAGAGGAAGTTGGGAAGAATATTTGCCTTTAGCGGAATTTGCATACAATAACAGCTATCAGGCAAGTATTCAGATGGCACCGCACTGAAGCAATCAGATGGTCGTAAGTGTCGACTCCTACATGTTGGACGGAATTGGGAGAACGTCAGATTTTGGGTCCGAAAATTGTGGCAGAGTCTGAGGAGAAGGTTAGTGTAATTTGAGCTCGATTAAAGGAGGCATCTGATTGACAGAAGTCGTATACGGATCTCAAATGAAAGGAAATAGAATTTGATGTGGGAGATCAAGTGTTCCTTAAAGTTTCGCCTTGGAAGAAGGTGATGAGATTTGGTTAAAAAGGGAAGCTAAGTCCAAGGTTTATATGGCCTTATCGAGTAATGAAGCGAGTTGGAATAATGGCATACTAGTTGGAGTTGCCACCAGAATTGAAGCAGATACACGACGTATTTCATGTCTCCATGCTACGTCGATATCGATCGGATCCATCTCATGTAGTTCTGATTGAAGAGGTGGAGCTGAGACCAAATCTGTCTTATGAGGAAGAGCCGATTCAGATTCTGGAACAAGATGTGAAGGTGCTTCGGAGGAAGTTGGTCCCTTTGGTCAAGGTGTTGTGACGTAACAATGGACCGGAGGAAGCTTCTTGGGAGCCAGAAGAAGCAATGCGACAGCAATACCCCCACTTATTCTAGCCAGGTAATTTTGAGGTCGAAATTATTTTAAGGGGGTAGAACTGTAATATCCTGGACTATGGCTTATGCATTATTACTAAATTGTATGAAATAGCATGCCTTTGTGTGTTAAGAATGTGTTGTATGAATTTTGAGAACCTTAGTGCGTAGGTGAATGCCTTAGAAATTATTTAATTTTAAGTCTAAAAGAGGGAGTTAAGCCTGATAGGCCTTAAGAAAATAAATGGGGGAGTTATGACACACAAATGGGCTTGGTTAAGTGGCTTGGAGGCGCCACTTAGGGCCTTAGTAAGTGACGCCACAAGCATGGTTGTAAGGCCTAGGTTCGAGTCACAAGGGAAGCAAAATAAAGAGTTTAATTTTGCTGCTAGGAGAAGAGGTGTTGGACGGCAATGGGGCACTGAGTGGAGGTGTGTAGATTAAGTTAAATTTCCTTTTAAAATTTGGCCAAGATGAGGGATAAATGATGGATTAATTTTATTATTAATCTTAAATAAAGTGATAAGAAAAAAGGTGGAATTGGAGATGAGGATAGTGTTGGTAGGCCAAGGATTCCTTGGTGACCAATTTCGATCTTAGCCGAATTGCTAAAGGGAGGTTTAGAGGTTCTTTTTGTTCTTCTTTCTTTCTCTAGTAGTGTCAAACTTAGTTCTCTCTTCACTCAACTTATTTGTGCCAAAATTTTAGGAGATTCAATTAGCTCTCTCTGCTTTCTTCTTCCTTTCCTTTTCATTTGACCAAAACTGGATATTCTTTTCTCAAAAAAAAAAAAACCACCATAGCCAAATCTCTCTAAGCCTCATATCCCTCTCTTATCACTCTTATTGAAGCCGAATACACAAGTGACTCATAGCCGACTGTTCTCTAAGCCTCAAAGCCGAATCTACAAGGGTGGTTTAGTTTCCTGAAGGTGCACCATAGGCTGCATGTTCCTTAGTGATTCGTTAAGTTTTGGGATTTCTTTCCTTTGCAATTTCTTCCTTTCTTTTCATCAAGATCTAACCCGAATCAGTTGTTTATGCCTATCAATTTCTCCTCTTTATCTCTAGAAGTTTATCTGCTTTTACAATAGCGTAAGTGTAGATTTTGGAAAAAGCCGAAGGTGAGTGGTTGATGGTAGGTGGCCGAATGGCCCTTTTTTGTTCTTTTCTTTTTGGCCGAATGGCATATGGGCTAAGTTAATTGTGATTTTTGGTTTGTTGAATAATTGGAGGATGGCCGAATGTAGGTAAAATTGAGGTGACTTTGGCTTTTAGGAGAAAGTCGACAGAAGTAAGCTGAGGTTTCCGGGATTTAAATCTACAAGGTAAGTGGACATAATAATCGGCCAAGGAAATAGTTAATGTTTTAGATCTATTTCATGTTCAAAAATCCAAAACTAACCAAATCAAGTGACTTAGTGCTAGCCGATTGCAAGGAAGGGAAGACTACAAGTTTTCAGGATTTGTTAGTAGTGAAATCGGCAATAAGGTAAGATTTCGGCTTCGTTAGTCCTTCGGGATTTAATTAATTAGCCGAATGGCTTTATGCTAAAGTGTTTAAGGTTGGCTGAATATAGGGATTAAGGGCCTAAAAGTATTAGATTGGGTTTTCGGGATTTCAATAAAGCGCTAAGTAAATCAGGTGTGTACCCCCACACTAAGCTTCAATTAATTTATGGCTATGCGTTAATATATGTGTTAATTAAAATATGTGTAAAGTGGCTAAAAGTACCATGCAATGGTACAAACGAAATACTCAAGTACGTCTACCCACTCCTACTATGAGTAGGTTATGATCTATTATGGTACATATGTCAATAGTGATAAGAATGCGAAATAAGGCATGATATTGCATGATTTGTTTGACATGGGGCATATGGGTGATATGTACAAGGAAAGTGAATTGGTGGTTTAATACCCCAATATCTGAATGTGGTGACTTATGTCACAATATCCGAATGTGGTGACTTATGTCACAATATATGAATGTGGTGACTTATGTCATAAAATAATTATCTGGTGGCTATGCCACGAATCTTATAAGGGCGATGAGCACGTCGACTGTAGCGACTGCCTTCAATGGTGTGTAGCAAATGGAGGGTTGACTTAGTAGTCCCCACAGTGTGATGGTTGGTACGGGTGATGTGTAGCGGATGGATACTTAGGCTTGGGTTCGGGTTTGCATCATTAAGTATATGTGCTATTATGTATGAATTGATATGCTTGAATTAATTGAGACTTATGTTGGCTGTATACATTGAGTCTATTTGACTCACCCCGTTATGGGATTCCTTTTCAGGTGACGCTCATTAATGGACCGGGTCGACAGGAGCTTAGTGGTGGCCATGCTCAGTTCAAGATTTATTTTATTTTGGACTTGTTATATTTTAAGTATTTTGGATTTAATTTGGGTTTTGATTTGATGTAATAAGGCCTTGGTTTGAACTGTTATGCATGCATATTTAATTATCTAAGTATGACTCGATTTTAATAATTCAAAGTTAAAGTCCATTTTTCTTAAGTATAAATATTAAACGTTTTGGACACATAATCAACACGGGTTTTAAAATTCAAGCCCAACCCAAATCAACTGGTTTCAAAAACACGCAAAATTTTAGCAAAGTTTCAAATAAGAATCGACTAGTTTTTCCTAGAAGCATGCCAGATCCGGTCAGGGCTTGTGGGTTGGGTTTGGGGTGTTTCAATAAACATGCATAATCTACCTTTAAACATCAAAATACACATATATTCATCATGGGTCAAAACCCTAGACTTTAACCATATCTCAAATTAGTGGTAGAAATAGATAGATCTTGTTAAGAGGATTTCAAAAACGTAAAAATAATTAAAAACGGGCTAGAACGGACTTACAATCGAACTTGGAAGCTTGAATAACCCTAGCCATGGTTTCACCTCGTGAAATTTGGCCATGGGGTTGAAGATGGACAAAAATTGGCTTTTCATTTTGTTTATTTAATCATTTAGTCACTAAATGACCAAAATACCCCTAACTTAAAAATATTCTATTCCACCTATTTCATGTCCATTTTTGTCCAAAAAATTAACCAATGGTATAATTACCATTTGAGGACATCCAATTTAAAATTTCATAGCAATTGGACACCTCTAACATGTAGAGCTCAACTTTTGTACTTTTACGATTTAGTCCTTTTGACTAAATTGAGTGCCCAAACGTTTAAAATTTTGAACGAAATTTTCACAAAATCATTCCGTGAAGTTGTAAACCATAAAAATAAAATAAAAATAAATTTTTCCTTGCCATATTTGTGGTCTCAAAACCCACGTTCAGGCTGTTACATTACTTCATCAAGGATCACCTTATCTAAGTTTTATGGAATAGGAGTTTCAACACTCAGTTGAACTTCCTCTTTGCCTTGAGCTACAATAGGCTTATCTTCAACCTCGATAGCTTGGGGTTCCCATGTCTATTTGTAACATCCCAAAGTTGGGCCTAGTAGGATTGGGCCCATTGGGCCTTAGGCGTACGAGCGTTTAAAATTCTTGGGAATAAGAGAACGACTTTAATGCAAGTTGGATCTAGTAGGTGAGTGATTTTAAAAGGTTAGGGGGCTTCTATGAAGTCCTAAGATCAAACTTGGGTTTAGGAAAAATTTTGGTTTTAGGTGAATAAAACCCTGGGAGTTAGTAGGTAGAATTTAAGGATAAAATGTGGAGAAAATGACACCAGAGGAGCTTGTGGTGTAGTGGCAAAGTAACGCCGCATAAGAGGTAAGGGGGTGACGTGAAAAAGGAAGGAAGGAGGTCCAGGGTTCAAATCTTGGCTCTTGCATTTTGGTTTTCTTTTTATATGAACTTTAGAATTTGGCCATAGGTTTATATTTAGTTGCGCATAATGTTAGACACAAAGAGCTAGTTGATAAAGAGGCTAGCAGCGTGGATTAAGTTACAGGGGAGTCTGGATTCGAATCCCATGGCAAGCAAGGGAGTATTTATTTTGTGGATTGGAAGGGAAGAGTTTGAGTTGGATTTAAACTCTACTGACAGAGGGATCCCACATCGGAAAGATACAGAGAAGGAAGGTGAGAAGCTATCTATATATAGAGCTATCTAGGAGGAGAAGGAGCATACCTGGTTGGCACTGGACATAGGAGTGTTCGGAGCGCGGTTTAATAGCTTCAGATTCCTATCAGGTGTGTACTTCTCTCTACTCTAGCTGTAAAGCTGCAAATGGCGAAATGACGGACACACGGCGATGGTAGCCACACGAGCGTGCGAGCGCACGTGTGGGAGCTTCGACGTGATACTTGAGGCCATCATGAGTATATTCTTGTGGGTTGATGCTGTTTGGGCCATGATGGCCCGAAAGAGGCCAAGTGGGCCCAATAGGCCCGGGGGCCCATATGAGTAAATTGTATGATTGAGTAGTAGATAGTGAACTAGACTATGTGAATCTCATATATATGGCTAGGTTTGGGTTGAATGGGCCACATGAGTGTGTGGGTCCACTTGGGCCGAGAATGGGCCTTAGGCCCATTCGCATCATTATCTCTGTTTAGAATACTTGAGTCGTTCGAGGCGACAGTAGACCCTCTGTTGGGTTAACACCCTGATTTGTGAAATTACCAAAATATCTCTGGTTTATGAAATTACCAAAATGCCCTTGGTTTGTAAAATTACCGAAATCCCCTAGTTTGTAAAATTATCGAAACACCTCTGGTTTGTGAAATTACCAAAATACCCCTGATTTGTGAAATTACCGAAATACCCCTGGTTTGTGAAATTACCAAAATACCCTGGTTTGTAAAATTATCGAAATAACCCTGGTTTGTAAAATTACCAAAATACCCCTGCTTTGTGAAATTAACAAAATACCCCTGGTTTGTAAAATTACCGAAATACCCTTAGTTTGTGAAATTACCAAAATACCCCTGGTTTGTAAAATTATCGAAATACCCCACATATGTTAATAGTGACTTTGTCACGGTGATCTAGTATCACGTTGGTTTAGAAAGGCGACAGTAGACCTTCTGTTGGGTCGTTAACACCCTGATTTGTGAAATTACCAAAATATCTCTGATTTGTGAAATTACCAAAATACCTTTGGTTTGTAAAATTACCGAAATACCCCTATTTGTAAAATTATCGAAATACCCCTGGTTTGTGAAATTACCAAAATACCCCTAATTTGTGAAATTACCGAAATACCCCTGGTTTGTGAAATTACCAAAATACCCCTATTTTGTAAAATTATCAAAATAACCCTGGTTTGTAAAATTACCAAAATACCCTTAGTTTGTGAAATTAACAAAATACCCCTGGTTTGTAAAATTACCGAAATACCCCTAGTTTGTGAAATTACCAAAATACCCCTAGTTTGCAAAATTATCAAAATACCCCACATATGTTAATAGTGACTTTGTCACGGTGATCTAGTATCACGGTGGTTTGGAACCATGAGTGGCTTGGTGCCACATATGAGGTGTGTAGCGGATGGAGGGTTGATTGTAAAAATCCCCACGGTGTGATGGGCTAGTACGGGTGTTGTGTAGAGGACGAAAAATTAGGTTGGGCTGGGACACATTACATTCATATTTGTGTATGTTATGTTCAGAGGCTAAGGCCAAGGTGCAAATTTGGGCTTGAGGCCATTTATGTGACATAAGGGGATTTACACACTGAGTCGTGGTGACTCACCCCTCTGCTTAATTTTGTAGGTAATCAGTAAACTGTGGAGCTGGGAGCCGAGGCAGACTCGTGGAGGCCATAAAATGTTTCTTTTCTACAAATTATTTTAATTGGGGATTTTGTTATGTAATAAGGCCTTCTTAAGTTAATATCTGGTTTTCCTTATTTATTATTCGTTTAAGATATGACATTATTATATTTTAACATAAAAGTTAAAATGGAATTTTCAAAACATAAGTAACATAAAATAACCGTTTTCTCTCAAGTTCCAACAAAGATAACAAATGATCGTTTTAACTCAATTCGAGAATTTTTATTAAACTACAAACCACTATTTTCAAAACATCATCCTAGACGAAAAGTTTTCAAACTTACGGTATTTTCTTAAGAATTTAAATTTTTTTTACAACTTTTCCCTGTGACATACGAGATCTGGTCGTAACGTCTAGACCGGGTTTGGGTGTTACAATTTTGGTACCAGAGCCTAGGTTGCAAAACTCGGCTGTGGAATGGGTTCGAAAATATTTTTTCCAAAGTTATTTGAAATTTGGTTTTAAAAAAAAGTATCTTTATTAGAAGTATGGCACCGAGTCTCCAGCACCAAATCCGTAACTCCCCTTACTTATTCTCATATGCTATAATGACTGTATTTATTCTGTGTATATTTTGGATGTGATGTTTGAATGAAAAATTTTAAAGTATGAGTATTAAATATCTGTTTGCTTCTGTATTAGATATTTGGTTGTGTGAAGAGGTTCCAAGCTTAAGTTAGAAAGTGTATTACTATTTTAGAATCAGAGTGCACAGCGTGAGTGTAGTGTTATAGGTTAGGATGTGCGACTGTTTCTATAACTGGAAATTTTGAGGACGAAATTTCTTTAAGGAGGGTATATTTGTAACATCCCAAAGTTGGGCCTAGTAGGATTGGGCCCATTTGGCCTTAAGCGTAGGAGCGTTTAAAATTCTTGGGAATAAGAGAACGGCTTTAATGCAAGTTGGATCTAGTAGGTGAGTGATTTTGGAAGGTTTGGGAATAAAAGCATTTAAAATTCTTGGGAATAAGAGAACGACTTAGGAAAAATTTTGGTTTTAGGTGAATAAAACCCTGTGAGTTAGTAAGTAGGCTTTAAGGATAAATGTGGAGAAAATGACACAAAAGGAGCTTGTGTGTAGTGGCAAAGTGACGCCACATAAGAGGCAAGGGGTGACGCCGAAAAGGAAGGAAGGAGGTCCAAGGTTCAAGTCTTGGCTCTTGCATTTTGGTTTTCTTTTTATATGGACTTTAGAATTTGGCCATAGGTTTATATTTAGTTGTGCATGATGTTAGACACAAGGAACTAGTTGGTAAAGAGGCTAATGGCATAGATTAAGTTACAGGGGAGCCTGGGTTCGAATCTCATGACAAGCAAGGGAGTATTTGTGCAGATTGGGCGGGAAGAGTTTGAGTTGGATTTAAACACTACTGACGGAGGGATCCCACATCGGAAAGATACAAAGAAGGAAGGTGAGAAGCTAGATATATATAGAGCTGTCTAGGAGGAGAAGGAGCATGCCTGGTTGACGTTGGACGTAGGAGTGCTCGGAGCACGATTTAGCCACTTCAGATTCCTATCAGGTGTGTACTTCTCTCTAATATAGCTAGAGAGCGGCAAATGGCAAAATACCGGTCACACGGTGATGGTAGCCACATGAGCGTGCGAACGCACGTGTGGGAGCTTTGACGCGATACTTGAGGCCATCATGAGTATATTCTTGTGGGTTGATGCTGTTTGGGCCATGATAGCCAAAAGGGCTAAGTGGGCCCAATGGGCCTGGGGGTCTATATGAGTAAATTATATGATTGATTAGTAGATAGTGAACTAGACTATGTGAATCTCATATATGTGGCTAGGTTTGGGTTGAATGGGCCACACGAGTGTGTGGGCCCACTTGGGCCGAGAATAGGCCTTAGGCCCATTCGTATCATTATCTATGTTTAGAATACTTGAGTTGTTCGAGACGACAGTGGACCTTCTGTTGTGTCGTTAACACCCTGATTTGTGAAATTACCAAAATATCCTTAGTTTGTGAAATTATCGAAATACCCCTGGTTTGTGAAATTACCAAAATGCCCCTAGTTTGTAAAATTATCGAAATACCCCTGGTTTGTGAAATTACCAAAATACCCCTAGTTTTTAAAATTACCAAAATACCCCTAGTTTGTGAAATTACCAAAATACCCTTGATTTGTAAAATTACCGAAATACCCCTGATTTGCAAATTTATCAAAATACCCTTGGTTTGTAAAATTATCGAAATACCTCTAGTTTACGAAATTACCAAATTACCCTTGATAGGTAAATTACTGAAATACCCTTGATAGGTAAAATAACCGTTATAACCTTAGGGTTAATTAGCATGATTGTGTGTAAAATTTCACACTCTATTATTAATGTGTGTTATTAACTGTTTGGGCTGAAAAGCTGAAGTGATTGGTTAGAAAGTCGTTATACCCTTGTGGGTAAAGCTGGGAATACCAGGTAAGTGATTATAACGTTTTATTAATGGGTATGAAAATGTATCAGAATCGTCACTTTGTTGAGAGCATGTTGCATTCATTTGATATGTATGTTTTGCATGGGTTTGGTATGTGATGCAAAAGGGGAAGTGTTAGAGACTGTTACAGTGGTTTGGTACCACAAGTGGGTTGGCCCCACATATATCTGATTCGATAATCATGTCTCGGTGGCTTGGTGCCACGGTGGTTTAATACCACATATATATATCTATGATTCAGTGACTCATCCCAGTGGTTTGGTACCACAGTGGGTTGGCCCCACATACATTCATCAGGGATTGTCACGGTGGGTTGGCCCCACATATGTTAATAGTGACTCTGTCACGGTGATCTAGTATCACGGTGGTCTGAAACCACGAGTGTCTTGGTGCCACATATGATTTGTGTAGCGGATGAAGGGTTGATTGTAGAAATCCCTACGGTGTGATGAGCTGGTACAGGTGGTGTTTAGAGGATGAAAAATTAGGTTGGGCTGGGACACATTACATTCATATTTGTGTATGCTATGTTCAGTGGGCTAAGGCCAATATGCGAATTTGGGCTTGAGGCCATTTATGTGACATAAAGGGATTTACACACTGAGTCGTGGTGACTCACCCCTCTGCTTAATTTTGCAGGTAATCAGTAGACCGTGGAGCTAGGAGCCGAGGCAGACTCGTGGAGGCCATAAAATGTTTCTTTTCGTGAACTCGTTTCCTTTCTACAAATTATTTTAATTGGGGATTTTGTTATGTAATAATGCCTTCTTAAGTTAATATCTGGTTTTCCTTATTTATTATTCATTGAAGATATGACATTATTATATTTTAACATGAAAGTTAAGATGAAATTTTCAAAACATAAGTAACATAAAATAACCGTTTTTTCTCAAGTGCCAACAAAGATAACAAATGATCGTTTTAACTCAATTCAGGAATTTTTCTTAAACTACAAACCACTATTTTCAAAACATCACCCTAGACCAAAAGTTTTCAAACTTACGGTATTTTCTTAAGATTTTAAAATTTGTTTTTACAACTTTTCCCTATGACATTCTAGATCTGGTCGTAACGTCTAGACCGGGTTTGGGGTGTTACACTTCCCATTTTATAAAGTGACAGTTTTGCAATGCTCCTTGCCCGTGCTTCTCAGATTTTTTTTATCACTCGGCCAAATACCGTGGGGTCTACTTTTGAGCTCATTGGCTAGCTGTCCCACTTGGTTTCCCAAATTCTTCAATGTTGCTTCTTGGCTTTGGATTAGTTCATCATTCTTCTCTATGTATGCCTTCAGTAAATTCTCAAGATTACTTGAAGATTTAGTTGGTGTGGGTGTTGCACTTGTTGAGAATATTCTGGCAGATAATTTGGTCAAAATGACATAGAAGAGTCCCTATGGCCCGCCCATTGATTACTCTATGAAGAATGTAATAACCTGTTTTTAGTCAAATGAAAAAATAGTTTTGAGATCACAAATCTGAGGTCAAAATATTTATTTTATTATTATTTTAATGTCTACAGCATGATAGTATGATTGTGAAGAAAATTCCTTAAGAAATTTTATCATTTGAATGCTCAATTTGATAAAAAGGACTAAATCGCGTAAAGTATAAAAGTTGAGTTCTAATAGCTAAAGGTGTCTAATAACTATAAAACTTATTATAAGGTTAATTATGTAAATGAGTAAATTTTATTATTATTGGAGGATGTTGTCTTGGCATATTGAGTAAATTTTCATTTATTATACGGTTAATTATGTAAATGAGTAATTAAATGATATATTCATAAAACAAAGCATTTTTTTAGGTTCATATTCTTCAAAAACACACAAAAACCAATTCTTCTTGGAGAAAATAGGGCTAGGGTTCGGCCATCTTTATTTCCTTCAATTAGGTATGATTTATGTCTTGTTTTTAGTGATTTTTATGTTTTTGGAGTCGTCGTAACTTAATCTAGCTAGCCCAGGGACTAATTTACAAAAATATTAAAGGTTGTTTTACCATTGATGAATATGTGTGTATTTTGATGTTTGATGATAGAAAATTAATGATTGTTGTTAGATAAACAACATTTGTTAAGTGATTTTTGATAAAATTGTCAATTAGGTATTAAATTGAGAAATGTGATAAATTATGTGATAAATGTGTGAAATAATGAAAAGTATGGGCTACTATGAGTATAAATGAAATTCGGCTAGCATGGGTGTGGACTGAATTGCATGAATTTGCATTTTTATGAGCTAAGGACTAAATTGTAAAGAAGTTTAAAGTTTAGGGGTAAACGTGTAAAATTTCCATAATATAAAATTTGGATTAAATTGAATAGAATGATAATTAAATAAGTTAAATTAAATAAGTTAAATTTGATTATATATAGATCAGGAAAAGAGAAGTTCGGAATTAGATTGGGGGAAAAACAAAATAGCAGATTGATAACTCGATTCTCTCCGTATAAAATCCAAGGTAAGTTCGTATGTTAATAAGAATTAATGTAATTGTGTAAATGCTTTATAATTGTATTGTTAACGAATACGACTTTACGAAAATGTTCGATGAAGATTTGGCGACGTTTGAAATCCCGATTGAACCTTAGGAATAGATAGGATACAAATGACATGTCATTAGGGGTTATTATGTTTGGGTGCTAGTCTGTACGTTCTACCGGTGGCTGAGTTTTCTGGCATGTGTTGCGGATTCTCGTCAGCTTGTGTGAGTAGCACCGTGTAGTTACGTCTTGACTGTCAGCTTGTGTGAACAGACCCGTTGATAGCTCGAGAGTGAGCATTATATGAGATATGTGATTGAGATGGTTTCGACCATGTATTGGCACTCAGGGTGCGAGATTCCTGAGTATTTGATATTATTCCAAAAGGTTCAACAGGTATATTGAAGACATGAAAGGGTAAGAGATTGATACGTGTCAGTGTAGGTATGTACGCAAATCGTATAAGCATTGAATCTATGAAAATTATGAGTTATATGATCTACTATATGGATGAACATATGTTATGTAACAGCCTACTTTTGGTCAAATCGAAACAGTGGTTTCAAAACCACAAATTCAAGAACAAAATATTTATTTTATTATTATTTTAATTTTACAGCATGATTGAATGTTGGTGTGAAAATTTCATTATTGGTGTGAAAATTTCATTAAGAAATTTTATCGTTTGGTTGGTCAATTTGATAGAAATGACTAAATCGTGTAAAGCGTAAAACTTGAGTTCTAATAGCTAAAGGTGTCAAATAGCTATAGAATCTTAAAGTTAAGGTTCTTAAGTAGTAATTAGACCATTATTATGAAAGTGGACGATAGTGGATTGGTAAATTTGAAATATTTAATGTTCATTAAGGTTATTCTTGTAATTTAGTTATTAAAGGTTAATTAAAACAAAAAAAAAATCAAAATTTTGTCCATCTTTCTATCAAATGAAGAAAATTGAAGATAGGAGAAACCATTTTAGGGTTTAAAGCATTCGACAACTTCAAACTTAAATTGGTGAGTGATTTTGACTCGGTTTTTAATGATTTCTATGTTTTTATAATCGTTGCAACTAGTACTAGCTAGCCTAGGGACTAATTTTCAAAATTGATAAAGATTTTGAATGTTGCCATTGATGAATATATATGAGTTTTGATGATTTATGATAGATTTTGAATGTTTGTTAATAGTTTTAAAAAAATTGTAAAGTGATTTTGACTAAAAATGCAAAGTAGGGATTAAATTGAGAAATGTTGAAACTTTGTGGTTAAAATGTGAAATAAATGGAAAATATGGGCCGCTAGGAGCATAATGATAATTCAGCTAAGCATGGATGTTGTGAAATTTGCATGAATTTGAGATTTTTTGTAATAAGGACTAAATTGTAAAAATGTTGAAATGTTAGGCAAAAAATATAAATTTTCCTTAATTTGTAATTTGGACTAAATTGAATAAATAGATGATTAATTGAGCTAAATTTGATAGATCAAGAAAAGTAGAATACGGACTTAGATCGAGGTAAGAACAAGATATCGGATTAGTCGACTGTGTCGTGGTTTTTACATCCGTGGTAAGTTCATATGTAATAAGCATTTTTATAATTATGCTTTAAATGCTTTGATATTGCATAAATTGTATATATGAGACAACAGTCATGTTTGACGACAATTCGGTTATGTATGGCACTTAGTGTGCGATTTGAGATAGCTTCGACTATGTATGGCCCTTAGTGTGCGAGATCGAGATAGCTCCAGCTATGTATGACACTTAGTGTGTGAGATTAAAATAGCTTTGGCTATGTATTGGCACTTAGTGTGCGAGAATTCGGGTATTCGACATTATTCCGTTTGGGTATGAGTTTGTTACGAATTGGTTCATATAACAGCCCAGTTTAGACCCTAGTCGGAACAGTGGTTTCGGGACCACAAATTTGAGGTAGGAGAAATAATTTAATATTATTTTTTATGGTTATGGCATGTGATAAAGTATGCGTAAAAATTTTATCGTTTATGTGTTGTTTTGTGGAAAAGGACCTAATCGCGTAAAATGTAAAAGTTGTTTGCTAAAAGTTAAAAGTGCTTAAATGCTATTTCTTATTAAATGTGGGGTCCTTATGTTGTTATTGGACCACATGGTTAATGAATGGACATTAATGGGCATAATATCATGATGTTTGATGGATTTTAATTAAGGTTATTTTGGTAAAATGTTTAATAAGTTGTAATAAATAAAACCAAAATCATTTTATTCATCATCTTCCATCTATATTGCTGAAATTGAGAAAGAAAATAAGGGTTTGAAGCTTCCATGATTGTGGCACACTCCTAGCTTGATTTAGGTGCGATTTTAGCTCGATTTTTGATGATTTCTATTTTTTTGTGATTGTTGCTTTGAATATTGCCCATGTTCTAATTCATGAAATTGATGATGATTTTGAGTTATACCATTATTGATTTTGTGAGCTTTATGATGTTTGATGATGAAAACTAAGTGTTTTGTAACACCTTGAAATTTGGGCCTAGTAGAATTGGGCCTATTGGGCCTTGGGCATGGGAGCGTTTAAAACTTTTGAGAATAAGAGAACGGCACAAATGCATGTTGGATCTGGTAGGTGAGTGATTTTGGAAGGGTAAGGAGCTTCTATGAAGTCCTAGGTTCAAGCCATGTCTTATGGAAAATTTTTATTTTTAGCATTAGGGGAACCCTGACTGTAACACCCCAAACCAGACCCAGAAGTTAGGCCCAAATCTGGTGTGTCACATTGAAGAAAACGTATAAAGGATTTGTGATTCGTACTAAAATAAGTTTTCTTCAAATCAAGAAAAACAAGTTTGATTTGAGACATTTGATAAAATACTACTAACCTCGAAGATTGATTGATAAATCGTTAGATTTGAACTAATAATCTTATAAAACGTGACTTTTGAAAAACGACGTTGAAAATTTGAAGAAGATTTCCGTGCTAAAAATATTTGTAAAAATTTTATTATGAAATCCATTTGTTAATCGATTTTGGAAAACCTTTATCATGATTTTAGAAAATCCCATTTAAAATAATTTGAGTAAAATATAAACACGTCAAACATAAACCAAAATAAAATAATCCAGAGGCCTTGTTAGAAATAAAACCCATAATAGCAAAAGTAATAAAACAGAATATGTAATTTAATAAAGTTCGAAACACCAATGTCTGAAATATGGCCTCCATCGAGTCATCCATGGCCCTAAGTCCTCGTCACTGAGCATTACCTACAAAGGTTAAGAGAAAAAGGGGGGTGAGTTACAAGAACTCAATGTGTAACCCACTTACCATTATTCACTATGCCACAAATACCATTAAGCATTTATTGGGCCAAAGCCCATTTACAATTATAACATAATAACATGTATATAATATGCATGTGTTATGCAATTTCCAAACCAAACCTAATTTTCCATCCACTACATACCACCTGTACCAACCAATACACCTGTGGGGAGCTTTAGTCACCCACCCTGCCAACACACCAAACTGGGCATTAAGCCATATATCAAACTGAGCATTAAGCCATATATCAATTTGTGGACAAGCCACCAGAATTTTGTTGCAAAGCTACCAGAACTTCTCTTCCTCAAATATCCCAACCCATGCAAATCATGTATATAATATGCACATTCAATTACTACAATCCATTCATATAATTATTACAAACAAACAGCCCATTATAAAAATTTTCACAATCTGGCCCATATCACATTTCGGCCCTTATAACTCATATCACATTTAGCCCATATATCAAATATCCTATTTGGTCCATATATAAAATATCACATTTGGCCCATATATCAGATATCACATTTGGCCCATATATCAGATATCACAATTCAGCCCATTAAGCAAATACATATTTCAGCCTATTAACACTTTACAAATCGGCCCAATAGGGGCATTTCCATAATTCAGCCCATAAGGGCATTTTTGTAATTTGGCAATCGTACTCGCTAAGGGTATTTCGGTAATTTACCCTCTAAGGGTATTTTGGTAATTTTGTAACCAAGGCTTAACTACTAATTTGGGGTATAAAAGTTTTAAACTATCCATCTGCATCATACTGACTAAATTGACCATAACTCGTGTGAGGAATCTCGAAATCTAAATCCGTAAATTTTCCTTGAAACTAGACTCATATATCTCCTTACTACAATTTTTCCAGAATTTTTGGCTTAACCATTTAGTACAGTTTATTCCTTAAAATATCCCTTGTTTCACTGTCCAACAATTCTGACCTCTCTTACCCAAAATTCAAATATCTCAATGTACAGTTTTCATATGTTGTTCCCACTTGTTTCTATTGAAAATAGACTCACTAAGGAATCTTTAAATATAAACTATATCTCTTAAATCACTTTTGCACAATTTGGTGTTTTTATCTCAATCCTTTCATTTGCTTTGTGCCGAAATTCTTAGCCTTGGTGACCATATCTTCTTTCATTTTACTTTGGCCGAATTCTTCAAGCACATTTGTGCATTTTCTTACTCTTTTGTTTGATCAAGATTTTCATCTCTTGTTTATCTCTCTCTTGATAGCCGAATCATCTATCATTTATCCAACCTCCCATCTTCTCTTTCTTTCAACTATTTCTCTAATTCTTTCTCTTCTCAAAACCGACACCATCTTTTAATAACAAACTTTGGTATAATTATTTCACATAGCCGAATATTCATTTTCATTTTCTTTATAAACCGAACTCTCATTTCCTTTCTATCTTTCTTCTCATTCGTACTTACATTTAATCTTTGATCAATCGGTAAGCGTTCTTCCAACATTTATCTCGTTTTCTTTCTCTTGGTGTCGAATATAAGTTTTGATTTGGGAGGAACCGAATCATCATATTTTTGTACTCGCTCCAATAAGATCATTTCTTTCTTTGTAGTGGTATAGAGGAGTGCCAATTTTCTACCACATTGCTTAATCGACCTTAGCCATAGGAAGATTGTGTGAAACTGGAATTTCATTGTTCAAGGTAAGGAAGCTCTCTCATAGTCTTTTTCAATAACTTCCTTGGTTATTGTATTAATCGGATTGAAGGATAATTAATCGACTATATGTTTTAGGTACTTAATCGCTCGATCTATCCTTCGTAATAAGAGACTCAGATTGTTGGTAAGTTGATATAGATTTTTAATCAATCGAAATATTGGTTGAAGTGGTAAATTGAGTTTTGGATTAATTGTTGACCGATTGTATCTTTAGGTGTCGCGGAGAATATCGTGTTACGGATTCCAAATAAGGTGTGTAATCCCGTACCTTTCGAAAACATGATTGAAATGGTGTGTAACCTCACATCTCTCTGAAAGTTTGTATGATATGTTCTATGATTTGGTCAAAATACCAAAGAAAACCAGAAATCGGCATCCGAGATCACTCGGGGGCACGTAGGTTCATAGTGGTAACCATGTTTTTGTAATAAAACAGTTTTGGTCAGTGGCAGTGACGTGATTTCGAAAAATCATGGAAAATAGGAGAAAGAGAATTAAGAGGTGAATAAGATATCAAATCAAAGCTTACTGTGTCTATTTTTATAATAAAGAAACGGAGAAGGAAAATGAATTTTATATTCTATGATATGTTAATTTTAGTGAGACTTGTTCTGAATGATTTCGTGGTTCCCTGATATGCCTTGGAAAAATAGTATAAAATTGTACAAAGTGAATTAAGAGATATAGTTTATATTTAAAGATTCCTTAGTGAGTCTATTTTCAATAGAAACAAGTAGGAACAACATATGAAAACTGTACAGTGAGATATTTGAATTTTGGGTAAGAGAGGTCAGAATTGTTGGACAGTGAAACAAGGGAAATTTTAAGGAATAAACTGTACTAAATGGTTAAGCTAAAAATTCTGGAAAAATTATAGTAAGGAGATATATGAGTCTAGTTTCAAGGAAAATTTACGGATTTAGATTTCGAGATTCCTCACTCGAGTTATGGTCAATTTAGTCAGTATGATGCAGATGGATAGTTTCAAATTTTTATGCCCCAAATTAGTACTTAAGCCGTGGTTACGAAATTACCAAAATACCCTTAGAAGGTAAATTACCGAAATATCCTTAGTGGGTACGATTGCCAAATTAAAAAATGCCCTTATGGGCCGAATTACGAAAATTCCCCTATTGGGCCATTTTGTAAAGTGTTAATAGGCCGAAATATATATTTGCTTAATGGGCTGAATTGTGATATCTAATATTTATGGGCCAAATGTGATATATGATATATGGGCCAAATGTGATATTTGATATATGGGCCAAATGTGATATTTGATATATGGGCCAAATGTGATATGAGTTATAAGGGCCGAAATGTGATATGGGCTAGATTGTGAAAATTTTTATAATGGGCTGTATGTTTGTAATAATTATATGAATGGATTGTAGTAATTGAATGTGCATATTATATACATGATTTGCATGGGTTAGGATATTTGACGAAGAGAAGTTTTGGTAGCTTTGCTACAAAATTCTGGTGGCTTGTCCACAAATTGATATATGGCTTAATGCCCAGTTTGATATATGGCTTAATGCCCAATTTGGTGTGTTGGCGGGGTGGTTGACTAAAGCTCCCCACATATGTGTTGGTTGGTATAAGTGGTGTGTAGCGGATGGAAAACTAGGTTTGGTTGGGAAATTGCATAACACATGCATATTATATACATGTTATTATGTTATAATTGTAAATGGGCTTTGGCCCAATAAATGCTTAATGGGATTTGTGGCCCAGTGAATAATGGTAAGTGGGTTACACATTGAGTTCTTGTAACTCAACCCCTTTTTTCTCTTAACCTTTATAGGTAATGCTTAGTGACGAGGACTTGGGGCCATGGATGACTCGATGGAGGCCATATTTCAGACATTGGTGTTTCGAACTTTATTAAATTACATATTCTGTTTTATTACTTTTGCTATTATGGGTTTTATTTCTAACAAGGCCTCTGGATTATTTTATTTTGGTTTATGTTTGACGTGTTTATATTTTACTCAAATTATTTTAAATGGGATTTTCTAAAATCATGATAAAGGTTTTCCAAAATCGATTAACAAATGGATTTCATAATAAAATCACGGAAATCTTCTTCAAATTTTCAACGTCGTTTTTCAAAAGTCACGTTTTATAAGATTATTAGTTCAAATCTAACGATTTATCAATCAATCTTCGAGGTTAGTAGTATTTTATCAAATGTCTCAAATCAAACTTATTTTTCTTGATTTTAACAAAACTTATTTTAGTACGAATCACAAAATCCTTTATATGTTTTCTTCAATGTGACACACCAGATTTGGGCCTAACTTCTAGGCCAGGTTTGGGGTGTTACATTTTATGGTATCAGAGCCCAGTTTTAAAACTCGACTTTGGTTTGGGTTCAAAAGCGTTTTCATAGCTGTTTAAAATTTTAATTTATGTTCTAAAGGAAGTATGGCACCACGGGTATCCGGCACCAAGTCAAGTAAGTACATGTTATTAATGAATGATTATGATTATTATGATATGACTATAGGAACACTCTAGAACTTTTAGTTTTAGATGTTGAAACTATAGAGATTGAGACTATAGGATGCATTTACGAAAACGACTTTACTTCTTATCTAATAAAACATCGTTTAATAAACATCGAATAGCATAATGATTCATAAAACTCTTAATCAGATTATATCGACTTAGTGAACATGAGCGCTAGAAGAGGCGGACACGGTAGACGTGGACATGGTAGAGGCCGAGGTGCTAGGGCTAGATCTTTAGCACCAAGGCATGTGCCCGAAAGGGAGGCGCAGACATCGTTAGTGGATGAGACGGGATCTCATGATCGAGTTGAGGTTGATGAGCTGACTCAGATAGTTAAGAAAGTATTGGAGGAGGTTAAAGGAATCAGTGAGGCACTTCGAGTTGGGTGCGTGGACTATAAGAAGAAAAGAGATCGTGGTTCTTTAGGGTCACAGTCTCGTTCTGTGAAGCGTGTCAAGGCACGTCCAAACTTTTCAGCTTGCGATTATTACGAAAGGCGTCATCCGGGTGAGTGCTGGAGAAGGTCAGGAGCATGTTTCAGATGCGGGTCTAAAGAGCATAGTGCTCAGGATTGTTCCATCGCCATTAAGACGAGTATGTTTTGGTTGAATGTAGAAAATTTTATGAATGGGCGATAAATACCTGTTTGCTTCTGAGGGTTAGATATTTGATGATGTGAAGAGTTTCCAAGATTTAGATAGAAAGCAAATTAGTGTTATTAAGAACCAGAGTGCACAGCAAAAGCATAGTGGTGTGACTTGAGCAATGTGTTTAGTAGTTGATTGGAAATTTCGAGGACGAAATTTCTTTAAGGAGGGTAGAATTGTAACATCCCGAAATTGGGCCTAGTAGGATTGGGCCCATTGGGCCTTGAGCACTGAAGTGTTTCAAATTTTTGAGAACAAGAGAATTGTATTATTTCAAGTTGAACTTATTAGACGAAAATTTTGGAAAGTTATGGAGTTCTATGAAGTTTCGGGTTCAAGTTAGGCTATAGGTAAATTTTTGTGTAAGCACTTTAAGGAGAGAAGGTATGTGGCGTTAAGACTTAAGGTAATAAGTGTGATTTTTGCTAGCATAAGTGAGCTATTAGTAAAGAGGCTATGGCGTCGCTTGTAGCACCTTGAGGGAAGGAGTTCGAATCACCTTGTGTACATATTGGCTTTTATTTTTTTTATGTTTCCCTTCTTTATTGTGTCGGTCAAGGAGTAATTTTGGCAAGTGTGGACTTCATTATTTTTGGTAAGCTGGCTAAAAGAATAAGGCAAGGATAAAGCTAGGGAAAGGAATCAAAAGAAAAAGGGAATGTAGGGGGAACATGTGGCATATTTCAAGGGAAAGGTTATGGAAAGGATGGTTGGCAAAGTTTTTGACCTTTAGAGCATGTATGTAGACGGTTTTAGAGGCTATAGAGTGATAGCCAAAATTGCTTAGTCTTTTGGTAGGTTTTTTGGTGTTGATTAGGCCAAAAATCACTTTTACACAATTTGGTGTTTTTCTCTCAATCCTTTCTTTTGCTTTGTGCCGAAATTCTTAGCCTTGGTGACCATATTTTTCTTCTTTCATTTTACTTTGGCCGAATTCATCAAGCACATTTTTGCATTTTCGTACTCTTTTGTTTGATCAAGATTTTCATCTCTTGTTTATCTCTCTCTTGATAGCCGAATCATCTATCATTTATCCAACCTCCCATCTTCTTTTTCTTTTAACTATTTCTTTAATTCTTTCTCTTCTCAAAACCAACACCATCTTTTAATCACAAACTTTGGTATAATCATTTCACATAGCCGAATATTCATTTTCATTTTCTTTATAAACTGAACTCTTATTTCCTTTCTACCTTTCTTCTCATCCGTACTTACATTTAATCTTTGATTAATCGGTAAGCGTTCTTCCAACATTTATCTCATTTTCTTTCTCTTGGTGCCGAATATAAGTTTTGATTTGGGAGGAACCGAATCATCATATTTTTGTACTCACTCTAATATGATCATTTCTTTCTTTGTAGTGGTATAGAGGAGTGCCAATTTTCTACCACATTGCTTAATCGACCTTAGCAATAGGAAGATCGTGTGAAACGGGAATTTCATTGTTCAAGGTAAGGAAGCTCTCTCATAGTCTTTTTCAATAACTTCCTTGGTTATTATATTAATCGGATTGAAGGATAATTAATCGACTATATGTTTTAGGTACTTAATCGCTCGATCTATTCCTCGTAATAAGAGACTCAGATTGTTGGTAAGTGATATAGATTTTTAATCAATCGAAATATTGGTTGAAGTGGTAAATTGAGTTTTGGATTAATTGTTGACCAATTGTGTCTTTAGGTGCCACGGAGAATATCGTGTTACGGATTCCAAATAAGGTGTGTAATCCCGTACCTTCCAAAAACATGTTTGAAATGTTGTGTAATGTAACACCCCTATCCCGTGTCTGATCACCAGATTAGGGTTAAAGGCGTTACTAGACAGATCAGAAACATTTACAGAATTATCACATGGTCATTTATCTATCTCAAACATAAAGTCCCTTAAGAAGGTGATCGAGACCCTAACGATGCTTATAAACTGAGTCGGGACTAAACTAAAACACATACGTAATTTCATAAAAATTTGAAACTTTTCTAACATACAGGGGACACACGGCCATAGGGATAGACCGTGCCTCTCCCACGGCTACTTGACACACCCGTGTGTCTTCCCCATGGCTATATACCGCTAAAACCAACACGGTCACCAAGCATGCCCGTGTGCTAGGGCCGTGTACAATAGATCACATACTTCCATTTCTCACACGGCCACCAAGCACACCCGTGTCGAGGTCGTGTGCAATTTAAGCCACATTCTACCAATTCTCCCACGGTCTTAAGCACGCTCGTGTGCCTCAACCGTGTGACTTATAGGCCATTTTACAAGGCCAATATGCCACCCAAATGGGTCATACTTACAAGCAATGTTTTCCAGCACGTATTATGCATATATGGGAACCCAAAACATACTAATTTGACCCAACAATCAACACATTCAAAAATCATCTCAATCATGCCAAATTACCTGTAACAGTCCGAATTTGACCCTAATCGAAACGGTGGTTTTGGGACCGCGAATCCGAGTCTAAGAGACATTTAAATATTATATTCTGTGCTTATTAAGTGTGAAATATTGTGTGTGAAAGTTCCATAGAAAAAATTATCGTTTAAGTGTTTAATCTGACAAAAAGGACTTAATCGCGTAAAGCGTAAAAGTTGCATACTAAAGTGAAAAGTACTTGAATGGTGATGGCTTTTTAATTTGTGGTGTTAAAAGGGTAATTAGCCCATTTCTCATGTTAGTGGACGGTTAAAGACCATTTTTGCCATTATGTTATGTTAATGAATATTATTATTATAAGGTTAAATTAGTAAATTAACAAATACCATATTATATGTCAAATAAAACATAAAGTAAAGTTGATTCTTCATCCTTGCATGACCGAAATAAGAGAGAAAGAAAATAAAAGTGAGAGCTCATACATTCGTCCATCCTTCAAGCTTAAATTGGGTATGTAATTTTAGTCGGTTTTTGATAATTTTAACGTTTTTGAGATCGTTGCTTCGAACCGTAGCTGACCCATGTTAAAATTTTCAAATCTAAGCATGTTTGATATTCGACCATTGTAGTGTTCATGTGATTTTTGGTGTTTGATGATTTTAAATTAAAAATATGTTAAAGATTAGTATATTTAGTATTGGAAGTTTTGGTGAAATTGAGTAATTAGTGCTAATTTACAAAAATAGAATTTTAGAGGGGCTTATTTGCAAAATAAATGAAAGAAATGGACTTGTAGGGTCCCTATAAATATTCGACCCTTGAGTAGTATTGAGAAATTTTTGTGTATTTCTTGTTTTATGCAAATAGGACTAAATTGTAAAAATGTAAAACATTAGGGGTAAAATGGTAATTTGCCCATTTATGTGTTTTGGGATTAAATTGACATGAAATGTGTTTGAATGAGCTAAATTTTAATGTGTTTAGATCAAGAACAAAGAAAAATGGATCTGGATCGGGGAAAGACGAAGGTTATTGAATAGCGGGTCTTCGTCGTTCGTTGATAGTCGAGGTAAGTTCTTAAGTTTAAGTACAATAAAGAGATAATTATAAATATGTTCAATGATATCATTGGATTAATTTGAGTAAGAATATATGTGATAGCCGAATGTAAATGTTCTATATTGGATTAGATATGTTTTGAAATGCAATATGAATTAGTACATTTGATATGATAGGTGAATGTGGTTTGTGTATATGAATTGATAGTGATGTAAGTGTTAATAAATGTAAGTTGATGAATTGATTAGGTAAATAGTTTGGGCTTCGAGCCTAGCAGGCCACGTGCTGGTGAAATAATTTGGGCTTTATTGCCTAGCAGGCCTTGTGCCGGTGTGTTATTCGGGCTTCGAGCTTATTTCCTAGCAGGCTTAATGCCGGTATTTAACTTCAGACCTTTAGTCCAGCAGGCCTAGTGCCGGTGTATGTGATTCGAGCTCAGAGTATGGAAGAACCAAGTTATGAAAAAAGTCAAGAAATTTACAGCTTTAAAAATGAATTGTGTTAATTCGAAATGGAGGTAAGTATTTTCATACTCATGTTACTCATGAAAATAATGAACAAGTACATGAGGATTGGAGGTAGATATATATATATATATATACATGTTATATCATGTGGTGATTGATTTTTCGAAAGTATGAATGGGGTGAAATTGTTTAGGTAAGCATATGTTATATATTTCTTTGATGTACTCGGTGATTGGTGTGTATGAGTAAGAAAGGTAAAGCTATTGAGTTAAAGGCATTAATGGTATTCGGTTACCTTGGCTTTGTAAGTTAAACTATGTATTACTTATGTTTTGAATTGATGATAAAGAAATTTGACTTGAATGGTTGGATTTATGGTATATAATTTCTTCAGACTTACTAAGCTAATAAGCTTACTTTGAGTGTGCTATTGTTCATTTTATAGATTCTATTCAAGCTACGAGCTCTGGGGATCGACATTGAAGTCAACCACACTATCAACTCATTTTGGGTAAAATTAGAAGTTGAAGTTTCAATTATTAAGGCATGTATAGGCTAGTTAACATTTTGGATTGGTACTTGTTAATGGTATGCCATGCGAAAATGGTTCATCTTTTATTAAATAGTGTAAAGACATGTAAGTATTGATTATAAATGTGCTTTCGTTCATGCTAAGTAAAAATGTTGTAATAGATGTGCATGTTATGTGGCTAGTTAGGTATGAATCTATAATAGATCCTTTCGAACGTGAATTTACATGCGGTCTAATGGGCTTGAACTGGTTTACATGTGTATATTATGCTTGAATGGTGAGTATAGTTTATTGCTTGTTTACTTTATCATAACAATATGGTTTGGTTTGCAATAAGTAAAATGGTTATAATTATTTAGGTGGAATTTTTGAAGTGCCGTAGTTAAAACCGAATTTAGAGTGGTGGTTTATGAGTAGTACATTCGTTTTTCAAATTGGTTACATGTATTACATGATTTTGGTATGATATTCAATGATTCTTATGTCTATAAATCTTTGTTGTGGATGCCGTGCAATAAGCATGTAATTGGTGATAATTTTTGTTTAAAGCTTGATGTGGTTATAGAGATATGCTTACTAATGAAAAGCATAGAAATAAGCATGGCTATTATATTGGTAACATGAGCATGTTTGATAATGATACTAGGAACTATTATTTCATATGTGATTGGATATATCACAAGGTGTTATAAGTGTATATGTTTTAAATATGCAAGTGTGCGCATGAGATTTGTAATGAATTTTACGAATGTTTGAAATGTGGTAAATGACTGTAATGTTCCGTGTTTGGTTCGGTAACGCCTCAAAACCCTAATCCGGCGACGGGTACGGGTAAGGGGTGTTACATTACCACTTAATATTCACATCATCATAGGCATAAATCATCCATTTGCCTAGTCAAAACTTAAGCATTTCATATGCAACTACCATATCAAGATTTGCATCATCTAACTCATCCATTCAAATATATATATAACCTCAAAACTTACCAAAGCACAATGCTAGATTCACTTCATAATCATATACACATACCTAGCCTATACATGCTATAATTAACTATATACATTTTTAAAAGGGTACCAAAATGATTTTAGTAGTGTGATGACGATCCGTGACGGTCCCGAGCCTTCAGTAGCTTTGACGACCTATAAAATAGAGAAAAACGCACAGAGTAAGCTTTCCAAAAGCTTAGTAAGTCATAATACAAATAAACTTAGCATAAAGGCATATATGCATAAAGTACATTGACACATAACATTTACTTAGCAACTATCACATATTGTTTTGGTTCATACACTTGGACCCAATTGCCACACTCATCCATACCAGAATCATATGTTTATATATGCAACTCCTTAAACACTCTTGCATCTTATTCTAGTTCATACTTTTCTTTAATTCAAGTCATATAGGTACTTACCTTTTATAATCCTTTATTGTACATACCTAACATATCTGAAATAAATATACATTCACGTAATTATTCATAGCTCGGATTTACCCATTGATCAGTTCAGAATCTAATATGATACCCGAAAACTCAGAATAATTGTACAATGTCAACGTCCCAGACGTGGTCATATCGGATGTCGATGCCACTGTCCCTGACAGGGTCTTACTTGTATTCAGATATTGATGCCACTGTCCCTGACAGGGTCTTATATATAATCAGATAATGATGCCTACGTCCCAGACGAGGTCTTATGTATAATCGGATAATGATGCCTACGTCCCAGACGATGTCTTATGTATAATCAAATAATGATGCCTACGTCCCAGACGAGGTCTTATATATAATTGGATAATGATGCCTACATCCCAGACGAGGTCTTATGTATAATCAGATAATGATGCCTACGTCCCAGACGAGGTCTTATATATATAATCGGATAATGATGCCTACGTCCCAGACGCATTTAGGTCTTATGTATAATCGATAATGATGCCTACGTCCCGCATTTAGGTCTTATATATAATCAGATAATGATGCCTATGTCCCAGACGAGGTCTTATGTATAATAAGATAATGATGCCTACGTCCCAGACGAGGTCTTACACGAAATTTGAAATCAATGCCAACGTCTCGGACATGGTCTTACATGATAAAACAGAATAGATACCTATGTCAAGACATAGCTAATCCTATCTATTCCTAGGTTCGTACGGGTCTTCTCGGCTTTATCACTATATCGAACTTATTTCAGAATTCACGCACTTAGATCTAATACTCATTCATTTTCATTGATAGACATATAAATACAAATATTCAATTCAATACAGATAAGTTTATTTGCGTAGTGACTTACTTCGGATTTGGTTTATTGAACGGAAACGGCTACTCGATTATTTTCGCTTTCCCGCGATCTAAATCCGTTTTCCTCGGTTCTTGATCTAAACATATTCAGAATTAACCCTTTTATTCGCCATTCCATTCAATTCAATCCATAGACACACATTTATGGCTATTTGCAAATTAACCCTCATATTTGCACACTTTAACAATTTAGTCCATTTTTCACAAAACATCAAATTCAAAAAATCCACACACACATGCTTGGCTGAACCTCTCTAAGGACTATATAAGCCCAAATATTTCATTAAATTTGCAATTTAGTCCTTCAATTTACCATTTTCACAATTTAGCCCTATTTAGCTAAATTCATCAAAACTTCAAGAACATAACATGTTCATCTAGCTCAAATCTTTTATTTAGCACCATAAAACATCACAAAGCTCAATATATCATCAATGACATTTTTCACAAACATCATCAATACACAAAATTAAAACATGGGTTTTGTAGCTCTCAAAGCAATGATTGCAAAAAAACATAGAAATCATCAAAAATTGAAACCAAATCATACCTTAATTTAAGCCCTCAAATGGCTGACTTTAGCAAGCTTCATCTTTCTTTTTCTTTTACTAGTTTCGGTCAAAATAAAATTATAAAGATGAATACTTTCATCTTTTTGTTTCATAAATTTTGTGATAATAAAACAATTACCTTTTTATCCATTTAAAAGATATTTGGCATCAATAGACAACAAGGGTATAATACGCCATTTATCATCCACTATCTGAATAGTGGTCTATTTACCACTTAAGGCCAAAACTTTACAAAGCCACAACACATAGGCACTTTAACATATAGCATGCAAGTTTTGCATTTAATGCAATTCGGTCCTTTTGTCAAATTAAACACGTAAATAGATAAATTCGCTTACGAAAATTTACCACATGCTAATTCACATATCAACGACACAGAAAATAATATTAAAATATTATACAAACTCAGATTTTTGGTCCCAAAACCACTGTTCCGACTAGGGTATAAACCGGACTGTTTCAATTCTCCCCCCTTAGGGATTTTCGTCTCGAAAATCTTACTGTTAAACATAGTCGAATATTGTTATCTCATTAAATACTAGAGCTCCCCCGTAGCCTCATCTATTCCGTGCCGATTCTATAGTACTTTTACTAACGGAATTTTCCTGTTCTTCATTCTATCACATCATGAGCTAAGATACGGATTGGTTCCTCTTCGTATGTCATATCAGATCGGATTTAAATCTCGGATGGGGCACTCACATGTGATGGATCAGATCGATATCAGCAGAGCTTTGAGACATGATACATATAATGGATGCTTTCTAGTTCAAAAGGGCAACCTTAATTCATATGCAACCGGTCCGACACATTCAATAATCTCATACAGTCTGATGAATCTCGGACTTAACTTGTCTTTTCGTCTGAATCGGAGTACTTTCTTCCATGGAGACACTTTCAAAAATACTTTATCGCCGATCTCAAATTCTATATCTTTTCATTTCAAATCAGATCGACTTCGACGATCGGATGTCGCTTTCAAACAATCTCAGATCAATTTCACTTTCATTCAGATCCTTTATCAAATCAACGCCGTGTAACTTATTCTCACTGAGTTTAGTCCAATACAGAGGTGTACGACATTTACGTCCGTACAAAGCTTCACATGGTGCCATTTTGATGCTTGACTGAAAACTATTGTTGTATGCAAATTCTATCAAAGGCGTGTCATCGCTCCCAAATACCATTAAATTTAAGAACGCAACATCTTAACATATCTTCTAGAGTCCGAATGATCCACTCGGACTAACCATCCGTTTATGGATAAAAAGTCAGATCAAACACAACTTCGTGCCCAAAACTTCTTACAATTTTTTCTAAAATCGCGATGTGACTCTCGGATCTCTATCTAACACAATGAATAGTGGCACTCCGTGTAATATTACAATTTCAAAAATATAAAGCTCGTCTAATCTGTTAAGTGAATAATCAGATCTTACCAGAATAAAATGTGTAGATTTTGTCAATCGGTCAACCACGACCCAAATCACATCTTTCTTTCTCGTAGTCCGAGGCAAACCAGAAGCAAAATTCATAGTCACTCTATCCCATTTCCATTCGGGAATCAGAATTGGCTGTAACAAACCAAACGGAACTTGATGTTCAGCTTTCACTTATTGACAAACTAAACATTTCAAAACAAAGTCAGAAATACCCTGTTTCATCCAGACCACCAATAGTGTCGTTTCAGATCATAATACATCTTTGTACTACACAACTGAACAGATAAATGACTATTATATACTTCATTCATAATCAACTGGATTAACTCAGGGTTTCTCATAACACAGATACGATCTCGAAATCTTAAGCAATTGTTAACAACTCAAAGCTCAAATTTAGAATTTGAATCACACTGAACTCGTTTCGCTAACATTTCATTATCAACTTTCTGAGCATCACATATCTGTTGTAAAAACAATAGTTTTGCTTTCAATTCAACTAACTCTGAATTATCATCAAACAAATTTAACACCCCAGGGTGAAAAACTCGGCCTTGCGAACCCCCTGTTGGTTAATTCTTGCAACAGTGGCTTTAACTCTTCCAATTCCATTAGTGTCAATCTATACATATCTATCGAAATAGGGGTCATAGCAAGAAACAAATCTATACCAAATTCAACTTCACAAATCGAAGGCAATCCCGGCAATTATTCAGGTAAAACATTAGAGAACTCACAGGCTACTGGCACTAATTCAACTTTCTTTTAATATACTTTCAAATCAATCACATAAGTAAAATATGCCTCGTAACCCCTTTTTCACATAACTCTAAGCTTTCAAAACGGATATCATAGTAGGCAATCCATTCAAATCATCAAACTCAATCCGTACAATCTCATTATTCGGACTTCTTAAATCAATAGATTTTCTTTTACAGTTCACAACGGCATCATGCATAAATAACCAATCCATTCCCAAAATAATATCGAATTCATTAAATGGCAAAAGCATCAGATCAGCAGGGAAACATATATCTCGAAACATTAACGGACAATTCTTGCATACTTTGTCAACCAGGACACTTTTACCTAAGGGGTTCGATACTTTTATAGCAAATTCAGTAGACTCTACAGTGCAAGTCTTACCATATACTAAATTCATGCATATGTATGAATGCGAGAACTGTGGTCTATTAAAGCTATCACGAAGTATCATAAAGAGTAAAAGTACCGTTATAACATCAGTGATGAAGCTTCTTCACGAGCTCGAGATAGCATATGCTCGCGCAGACGCCTAGCTTCAGATCTTACCATAGTGTCTCTCGTGCACCTCTGACTACCACTAACATTTCTTGTATTCTTTGAAGGTCTACCCCTCCCAGATGCATTTTCAAGTCTCAGATTCTGAACGGTCTCTGGCTCAACAGACTCAGGACAATCACAGATAAAATGATCAAGCGATCCACATCTGAAGCAAACTTTATCATTTAATCTGTATTCTCGGATGCCTCTTTCCACAATGTTTACATTCAGGTCTCTCAGATCGAACATTACCAACACTGGCCACAGAAGTTGCTGAGATTTTGGAACTCATTTGCGATCTAGCTCTATTTCTATTCAAATGTCCCGCATTATCTCTAGAATGACTTTGATCATCTCGAAATCTTTTCGGAGTAGACTGAAATGATTTACTCTGAAATCTCTTTTTCATATCACGAGCTTCAGACTCAGCTTTTCTTTTATCCTTCCTGAGTGCTTTAGCTTTGCAAGCTCGGTCAATGAGTGTAACGAACTCTTTTATTTCTAGGATCCCAACTAGCAAACAAACATCTTCATTTAGACCATCTTCGAATCTTTTGCACATTATAGCTTCAAATGATACACATTCACGAGCATACTGACTCAACCTGACAAATTCTCGTTCATATTCTGTAACAGTCATACGTCCTTGCTTTAGTTCTAGAAATTCTTTTCGTTGCTGATCGATGAATCTCTCACTGATATATTTCTTCTAGAACTCAATCTGAAAGAAATCTCATGTGACTCGTTCTCTCGAAACAATGAAAATTAAGGTTTTCCACCATTGATAAGCTGCATCTATGAGCAATGATACCACACACTTAATACTTTCTTCTGGATTCAGAGACATTTCATCAAATACCTAGATCGTGTTTTCTAGCGAACTCGACTTTTTCAAAGATCATCAAGATTACTAGCCCGTAATTATTCATTTTATACTTACGAATCTTGTCAACCGGAGGCTTATTTAACAGATTCGGATACATAACCGGTGGCATAACTGTGGTTTGAGGGGGATTAACCGGAGGCGGAGGTTGCAAAACAGTCGGGTTATTCTTTATGAACTAAGTGAACTACTCACTCATCATCTGAAAGAGAGCTTGTTTAGCTTCTCCCTCCTGACCGCTCGTAGTCGATCTCAAATTAGAGGGTGCTTTTCCTTGCGCGGGAGCAGGCGCATTACTTTCTACTTCGTCAGCTACAGCTCTTTTGGGATCCATTGCTATACAAAAATCACATTTTAAACGTTAGGATTCATCACACTATACCAGTTCACATATATTGCATGTATAGCTAGACTCTGACACGCTACGTTAGTCCGAGAATTAACTAAACCATAGCTCTGATACCAACCAAATGTAACATCCCTATCCCATGTTCGATCACTGGATTAGGGTTAAAGGCGTTACCGGACAGATCGGAAACATTTACGAATTATCACATAGTCATTTGTCAATCTCAAACATAAAGTCCCTTAAGAAGGTCATCGAGACCCTAAACATGCTCATAAACCGATTCGGGACTAAACCGAAACACATACGTAATTTCATAAAAATTTGAAACTTTTCTAACATACAAGGGACACACGGCCGTGGGGATAGGCTGTGCCTCTCCCACGGCTACTTGACACACCCGTGTGTCTTCCCCGTGGCTATATACTGCCAAAACCAACACGGTCACCAAGCACGCCCGTGTGCTAGGGCCGTGTACTATAGATCACATACTGCCATTTCACACACGGCCACCAAGCACGCCCATGTCGAGGCCGTGTTCAATTTAAGCCACATTCTGCCAATTCTCCCACGGTCTTAGGCACGCCCGTGTGCCTCAACCGTGTGACATTATAGGCCATTTTACAAGGCCAATATGCCACCCAAATGGGTATTACTTACAAGAAATGTTTTCCAGCACGTATTATGCATATATGGCAACCCAAAACATACTAATTTGACTCATCAATCAACACATTCAAAAATCATCTCAATCATGCCAAATTACCACTTAATATTCATATCATCATAGGCATAAACCATCCATTTGCCTAGTCAAAACTTAAGCATTTCATATACAACTACCATATCAAGATTTGCATCATCTAACTCATCCATTCAAATATATATAACCTCAAAACTTACCAAAGCACAAGGCTATATTCACTTCATAATCATATATACATACCTAGCCTATACATGCCATAATTAACTATATACATTTTCAACAGGGTACCAAAATGATTTTAGTAGTGTGATGACGATCCGTGACGGTCCCGAGCCTTCAGTAGCTTTGACGACCTATAAAATAGAGGAAGCACGCACAGAGTAAGCTTTCCAAAAGCTTAGTAAGTCATAATACAGATAAACTTAGCATAAAGGCATATATGCATAAAATAGATTGACACATAACATTTACTTAGCAACTATCACATATTGTTTTGGTTCATATACTTGGACCCAATTGCCACACTCATCCATACCAGAATCATATGTTTATATATACAACTCCTTCTTAAACACTCTTGCATCTTATTCTAGTGCTCAAATTCAATCATACATTTCTTTAATTCAAGTCATATAGGTACTTACCTTTTATAATCCTTTATTGTATATACCTAACATATCTGAAATAAATATACATTCACGTAATTATTCATAGCTCGGATTTACTCATTGATTAGTTCAGAATCTAAAATGATACCCGAAAACTCAGAATAATTGTACAATGTCAACATCTCAGATGTGGTCATATCGAATGTCGATTCCACTATCCCAGACAGGGTCTTACTCGTATTTAGATATCGATGCCACTGTCCCAGACAACGTCTTATATATAATCAGATAATGATGCCTACGTCCCAGACGAGGTCTTATGTATAATCAGATAATGATGCCTACATCCTAGACGAGGTCTTATGTATAATTGAATAATGATGCCTACGTCCCAGACGAGGTCTTATGTATAATTAGATAATGATGCCTACGTCCCAGACGAGGTCTTATATATATAATTGGATAATGATGCCTACATCCCCGACGAGGTCTTATGTATAATCAGATAATGATGCCTACGTCCTTGACGAGTTCTTATATATAATCGGATAATGATGCCTATGTCCCAGACGAGGTCTTATGTATAATCAGATAATGATGCCTACGTCCCGAACGAGGTCTTTCACAAAATTTCAAATCAATGCCAATGTCCCGGACGTGGTCTTACATGATAAAACAGAACAGATACCTATGTCAAGACATAGCTAATCCTATCTATTCCTAGGTTCGTACAGGACTTCTCGGCTTTATCACTATATCGAACTTATTTCAGAATTCACGCACTTAGCATCTCATACTCATTCATTTTCATCAATAGACATATAAATACAAATATTCAATTCAATACAGATAAGTTTATTTGCATAGTGACTTACCTCGGATTTGGTTTATCGAACGAAAACGGCTGACTCGATTATTTTCGCTTTCCCACGATCTAAATCAGTTTTCCTTGGTTCTTGATCTAAACATATTCAGAATTAACCCTTTTATTCACCATTCCATTATTCAATCCATAGACACACATTTAGGGCAATTTGCAAATTAACCCTCATATTTGCACACTTTAACAATTTAGTCCATTTTTCACAAAACATCAAATTCACAAAATCCACACATATACATGCTTGGCCGAACCTCTCTAGGGACTATATAAGCCCAAATATTTCATCAAATTTGCAATTTAGTCCTTCAATTTACCATTTTCACAATTTAGCCCTATTTAGCTAAATTCATCAAAACTTCAAGAACATAACATGTTCATCTAGCTCAAATCTTTTATTTAGCACCATAAAACATCACAAAGCTCAACATATCATCAATGGCATTTTTCACAAACATCATCAATACACAAAATTAAAACATGGGTTTTGTAGCTCTCAAAGCAACGATTGCAAAAATGTAGAAATCATCAAAAATCGAAACCAAATCATACCTTAATTTAATCCCTCAAATGGCGGACTTTAGCAAGCTTCATATTTCTTTTTATTTTACTAGTTTCAGTGAAAATAAAATTATAAAGATGAATACTTTCATTTTTTTGTTTCATATATGTTGTGATAATAAAGCAATTACTTTTTTATCCATTTAAAAGATATTTGGCATCAATAGACAACAAGGGCATAATAGGCCATTTATCATCCACTATCTAAATAGTGGTCTATTTGCCACTTAAGGCCACAACTTTACAAAGCCACAACACATAGGCACTTTAACATATAGTATACAAGTTTCACATTTAATACAATTCAGTCCTTTTGTCAAATTAAACACGCAAACAGAAAAATTCGCTTACAAAAATTTACCACATGCTAATTCACATATCAACGGAATAGAAAATAATATTAAAATATTATACAGACTCGGATTTGTGGTCCCAAAACCACTGTTCCTACTAGGGTATAAACCGACTGTTACATGTAATCTCACATCTCTCTGAAAGTTTGTATGATATGTTCTGTGATTTGGTTGAAATACTAAAGAAACCCATAAATCAGCATCCGGGATCACTCGGGGGCGCGTAGTTTCATAGTGGTAACCATGTTTTTGTAATAAAACAGTTTTGGTCAGTGGCAGTGATGTGATTTCAAAAAATCATGAAAAATAGGAGAAAGGGAATTAATAAGTGAATAAGATATCAAATCAAATCTTACTGTGTCTATTTTGATAAGGAAGAAACGGAGAAGGAAAATGAATTTTATATTCTGAGATATGTTAATTTTAGTGAGACTGGTTCTGAATGATTTTGTGGTTCCCTGATCTGTCTTAGAAAAATCATATAAAATTGTACAAAATGAATTAAGAGATATAGTTTATATTTAAAGATTCCTTAGTAAGTCTATTTTCAATAGAAACAAGTGGGAACAACATATAAAAATTGTACAATGAGATATTTGAATTTTGGGTAAGAGAGGGCAGAATTGTTGGACAGTGAAACAAGGGAAATTTTAAGGAATAAACTGTACTAAATGGTTAAGTCAAAAATTCTGGAAAAATTGTAGTAAGGAGATATATGAGTCTAGTTTCAAGGAAAATTTATGGATTTAGATTTCGAGATTCCTCACTCGAGTTATGGTCAATTTAGTCAGTATCACGCAGATGGACAATTTCAAACTTTTATGCCCCAAATTAGTAGTTAAGCCTTGGTTACGAAATTGCCAAAATACCCTTAGAGGGTAAATTACTGAAATAACCTCAGCGGGTATGATTGCCAAATTACGAAAATTCCCTTATGGGTTGAATTATGAAAATGCCCCTATTGGGCCGATTTGTAAAGTGTTAATAGGCTGAAATATGTATTTGCTTAATGGGCTGAATTGTGATATCTAATATATGGGCCAAATGTGATATATGATATATGGGCCAAATGTGATATTTGATATATGGGCCAAATGTGATATGAGTTATAAGGGCCGAAATGTGATATGGGCCAAATTGTGAAAATTTTTATAATGGGTTGTATGTTTGTAATAATTATATGAATGGATTGTAGTAATTGAATGTGCATATTATATACATGATTTGCATGGGTTGGGATATTTGACGAAGAGAAGTTCTGGTAGCTTTGCTACAAAATTCTGGTGGCTTGTCCACAAATTGATATATGGCTTAATGCCCGCTTTGTGCGTTAGCGGGTGGGTGACTAAAGCTCCCCACAGGTGTGTTGGTTGGTACGGGTGGTGTGTAGCGGATGGAAAACTAGGTTTGGTTGGGAAATTGCATAACACATGCATATTATATACATGTTATTATGTTATAATTGTAAATGGGCTTTGGCCCAATAAATGCTTAATGGGATTTTTGGCCCAGTGAATAATGGTAAGTGGGTTACACACTGAGTTCTTGTAACTCACCCCCTTTTTTCTCTTAACCCTTGTGGGTAATGCTCAGTGACGAGGACTTGTGGCCATGGATGACTCGATGGAGGCCATATTTCAGAAATTGGTGTTTAGAACTTTATTAAATTACATATTCTGTTTTATTACTTTTGCTATTATGGGTTTTATTTGTAATAAGGCCTCTGGATTATTTTATTTTGCTTTATGTTTGACGTGTTTATATTTTACTTAAATTATTTTAAATGGGATTTTCTAAAATCATGATAAAGGTTTTCCAAAATCGATTAATAAATGGATTTCATAATAAAATTTTTACAAATATTTTTAATACGGAAATCTTCTTCAAATTTTCAACGTCATTTTTCAAAAGTCACGTTTTATAAGATTATTAGTTCAAATCCAACGATTTATCAATCAATCTTCGAGGTTAGTAGTATTTTATCAAATGTCTCAAATCAAACTTGTTTTTCTTTATTTTAATAAAACTTATTTTAGTACGAATCACAAATCTTTTATACGTTTTCTTCAATGTGACACACCAAATTTGGGCCTAACTTCTGGGCCGAGTTTGGGGTGTTACATTAACTCCTAGTATTAAGCCTTTTAATTAATTGTGATTAAAAATAGGCACAAAGAGAGCCTGTGGTGGAGTGGTTGTGGCGTCACAGGAGTGGTAAGGGGGACAGAGGTTCAAGTCTCACTGCATGCAAAAGGGATTATTTATTTTACTCATGTGTGGGCAAGAGTTTGTGTTGGATTTGAACTCTATGTTGGAGAGTTTGAATGGGTCAAATGAGTGAATTAAGGAGGGGATCATGGAGAGATAATGGGATGAATTCAAGGAGATTTTTGGTTGGAGTAGAGTTGGTGTCAAATGGGATTTGTGGCACTCAAGAAATTCGGCCAAAGGGGGGATGTTTTTTTTTTTAGTGTTGCGTCTCTTTTCTTTTAGCTACTTTTCTCTTTTCTGGATGCTGCCGAAACTGCACTAAAAGAGACCTCTCATGCATTCTTTTTGCTCTATTTTCACTCCATTTTCTTCATAGCTGAATTCTCTCCTTCCTCACTCTCTCAATTCTTTTGACTCTACCAATTCTTTTCTTCTACATCTTGTGTTTGGCCAATTATCCCCTATTGCATTCTCTTCCAATTTTCATTTTTCTTCTAGTGATAGCCGAATACCCCTTTTCTCTTTTCTCTCTTTCCCTTATTTTGTTTTGTTGGTTCTCTACGTTTTGTGTTAGCCAAACATTCCATCTTAGGGGTGCGATTATTCCATCTTGCCTCTATCGTTCTTTGTACCTTCAGCTTTTGTGTGGGTGTGGCGATTGATTCTTTTCTTCTAATCTAGACTCTACATTGTTGGTAAGTGACTTCTTGTCTAGTTCAAACTATTCAATTATTTGATGGCTGATAAGTGTTGGTTGGAATGCAGATAAACCCTAAGGCGTATTGATCAATCTCTTACAACGATTTAAGTGAGTGATCCTCTATCGTTCAATCAAGGCAAGTTTTATTACTAATCTAGATTAAAAGTGTTATAACAAATAAGATTATGGATCTTGTGGTAGAGAGGACTAATGGTGAATCGTGTTGGATATAGGTTCTACGTTCGTGGGCTACTACTTTTCTCCAACAAGGTGTGTACTCACACATGCACCACTCCAAGTAGATCGGCAATTGTTGAAAAGTCGAAGTACCGAGGAATGATGCGACATGAGCGTGCGATAGCACATGTGGTGGACAGAGCCCACAAATATGGGCGTAATATGGTTGAGGCCAACATGAGGGTTCTCATGGGCGAGTAAATTTTATGGATGGATGAGAAATAATAAGCCGACCATGACGATCACATGGCCAAAGGCAATTTTGGGCTGACTGGGCCACACGAGAGTGTGGGCCCACTTGGGCCTAATATTGGGCTCTGGGCCCATTTACACCATTTGATGATATATGTTATCTGTGTCGCTCGAGACGACTATCTTTGGGATGGTCGCTAAATGATCGAAATACCCTTGGAGTGTAAAACGACTAAAATACCCCTAGAGGGTAAAATGGTCGAAATACCCCCATAGGGTAAATGATTGTTATGCCCCTAAAGGGAAAAATGACTAAAATGCCCCTATATGTTATATGATTGTTATTATATGCCATTTATGTTATGTCTGCATTCATGTGATATGATGTTGCATGGGGGATGGGATTATTGATCTGGAGAAAGTATATGACTTGTTAGGGTCGCATGGTCGCTTGACGACTATGGATCCACTGATGGATTTAAGCCAATTATGTGATTAGTAGCTCTACTGAGATATTAGTTAGTGCTGTAACTGGTGCTACATAAGGAGTGTAGGGATGGGTAGGTCGATTAAATCCTCCCAGGAGTGCAGGTTGGACAAGAGATGGAGTGTAGGGTTGGTATAGGCATTAATGTATTGCATACACTTATTCTGATATTGAAATGGGCTTAGGCCTAAATAGATGTGATCTGTGACTTTTGATATGGGCTAAGGCCCAGCTGAGGCTATTATGGGCTAAGGCCCAAATGCCACCGTTACTGTATTGGGTTAAGATCCAACTGAAGCTAATATGGGCTAAGGCCTAATTGCCATCGTAACTATGTTAAGCTTAGGCCTACATTAATTATTATAATTGTCTTAGGCCTGGATTGTTGTGATGCATGTTTTTACCGATGAGGGTTGTACACATTGAGTTTTCGTACCTCTTTTTAACTTTTTAGTTAATCCTCAGTAAGCGGTTCGACGTCCGGGAGGGCTTGAGGGTGGCCACACTATGAGCAGCTTTAGATTTTAGTTTTTATTTTACCTTACTAAAACCGCTTTCTTATTGGGTTGTAATAAGGCCGCTTTCAATTTTTTATTTTTATTTGGGATATTTATCTATGATGTTTTATAACTGTTAAAAGTAGATCGCGATTTTTATAAACAAAACTATTTTCAAAACACCACATTTTTGTAACTCAATTATTCTTAAATTATGCTTCCACAAAAAATAAGGTGTTAATGATAATAAATTTCTTATAAACCTCAGAAAAAATAATAAACTGACATAATTGGGATTTTCTCGAGCTTTTATTTAAGAAGGGTTTTCAATGAAAACATGGTTTTTGAAAAACACTTCAGTGTGGCACGCCGAATTCTGGCCTACCTTTTAGGCCGAGTTTGAGTGTTACATTTAGTGGTATCAGAGCCAAGTTGCAAAACTCGGGCTGTGAAATGGGCTTTAGATGGGCTTTAGTTTTTATTTTAAAGATGTTTACAATTGATTTTGAAGTAGCTTTGAAAGATTTTTGTATGGCACACTGAGTCTCCGGCATCGAACCAAGTAAGTTCTCTTGATACTGAAATCTATTTTAAAATGTTAAACTGTAAATAGTTACTAGACTTACTTTAGATGATAGACTATATTGAGACTCTTAGTTGGAGTAAAATTGAAGCCCGTAGGAGACTAAAACTGTAGTGAGCCAACGACTGCGAAAACAACTCTTAACTACTTCCATAAAACATTTGTTTAATTATTGAAACTATGATCTAAATTCATAAAATTTCTAATTTAGATAATACACGAAGCGATAATGAACACTAGATGAGGTGCAAGAGGTCGCCGCAGAGGCTGTGGAAGTGCTAGGGCGGGATCTTCGGCATCAGGCCATATGCCCAACATTGAAGCGAGAGATGCTTCGACTTCACTGGTAACCGATATAGGGTCGTTTGACCGAGCTGCTGGGGATGACGCACTGTCTCGGGCAATGCTTCGTATTTTGGAAAGAGTTACTGGGTCTATTAGGCCTAATATCATTATTGGGGGTCGTGGGTCGATTACAGAACGACTCCAATCCAATAGAGCAGAGAACTTTAGGGGAGTTTCTAGGGTGGCCCCAAGTGTGGCGGAGTACTGGTTGGAGGCCATCGAAAGATTTATGGATGGCCTCGACTGCACGCCAGAACAAAATTGAAGGGTGCCGTGTCCTTGCTGAGGGATGAAGCCTACCAGGGGTGGCTTACGGTAAAAGAGGGTATCCCGTCTGATCGATTAACTTGGGAATTCTTCAAGTCCACATTTCAGGGAAAGTATGTGGGCACTAGCTATGTCGATGCTCATAGGAAAGAATTTCTGAATCTGGTTCATGGTGACAAGTCTGTGGCTGAGTACGAGGCAAAATTTTTACGACTTAGCCGGTATGCCCAAGGAATGTGGCAACGGAGTACGAACATTGTGTTCGATTTGAGGACGGCCTCAGAGAAGTCTCTGAGTGTTGATAGCTCCACAGAGGGAGCGGGATTTTGCAGTATTGGTGGAGAAAGCAAAGATCGCTGAAGATGTGAAGCGCTCTGAGCGCCTAAACTGAGAAAGAGAAAGGGGCAGAAATAAGAGGGATTCTGAGCACTCCAATTCTGATCAGAGACCTAAGAGAAGGGCCAGAGGGGATGAGCCAGTCAGAGCTGGGCCCCCTGTTGCTACTACTAGGTTACCATCTTGTCCGATTTATGGGAAAGGTCATGTGAGCGAGTGCTGGAGGAGGACGGGAGCTTGTTTGAGTTTTGGTTCCATGGAACATTGTCTCAGAGAGTGCCCCAAAAGGCCGGATCAGAGGCAGGCCTTCAGTAGGGGTAATGTACAGCCACCTAGGGGTAGACAGTAGCCGCCTAGAGGCCGTGGATAGGCCAGGGGTGGAAACGGTTTGGGCTGTGGAGCTCCAGGTAGAGGTGCTAGTTATGCGGAGGCGAGGCAGCCAGCTTTGGTTTATGCAGCACGTCACTGAGAGGACGGAGACGCTCTAGATGCGAATATTGGTACATACTTTACCCATAGTGTACTATTTACCTAATTCGCAATTAGGACTACTCAAAATATCACCATGATCATTAAAAGTATCAAGATAGATCCAGTAATTCTAACCCAAATGAAATTAGCTCATGGGTTGGGATTTAAAATCCAAAATCAAAATAACATTCAACATCAACATTAGTAGTTTAGATTTCACGGAAATCAATTTATAGAATGAAGGTAGAACTATAGGAAGCTTTCATCACTCCAGCTTTTACTTCGACGTTGCTGAATCGTGTAAGACCCAAGGCTGATTGCTCATCCCTTTCCTTGCGTCTTTGTTATCCTCTTAAATTGCTACCCTTTCCTTTTGTCTAAAATTTTTCTCACGAGTTTTTCTAGAGAGAAAACTACTCTCCCAAATCCCCTCCAAAATCCTCATGCAAAATCCCTATGTAAAAACTCCTCCTTTCTTTATTTTCTCTTTCCTCTTTTATAGGGTAGGTCCCCTCTCTCAGTACACACTTTTCTCCCTTGTTTTTAGCTGGATTGATCTTGTACACGTCCAGCTGGCTGAGAGTGACGACGACTGAGTGCTGTGCCAGCATTTGCCTGGAATTGCCATGGCATTCGTATTGGCAATCCATTAAACCTTTTGCCATGGTAATATTTCACCTCCTTCATTCTCTTCCTCATTTTTCCCTTTTTCTTTATCCTTCCTGCACTTGCTGCATACAACAACCAATTCCCTTTCTTCCCAATACTAAAAGTAACACGAAATGACATGTAAGGCGCAATCTAAGTGTTATTATGCAATGTTATAAAAATAACCTAAAAATGAAAAAAATATATGCTTAAATACATGCATTTGATTAAGCTTACAGGTTCAAAATATAACTATTTTCAAGAGTTATCAAGTGGCAAGCTTGGTCAACTGTGACTAGGTTCACTGAATCACAACAAATAGGAAAGAAGAGAGGTTTTAGCAAAGGAGGGAGACATGGAGTAAAAAGGGAATCATGTTCTCTAACTTAAGGTAAGTTTGACTCATAAAAGGGGAATGGAATCAACCTATTTGATGCAACTAAGGGGGGTGAACGGAAAGCTTTAAGTACACATGGAAAAAGTGTGTAAAAATTTTAATAAAATTAAAGGAGTAAGGGGATTCAAACTAAATACCTCCTTGAAAACTTAGGAGCTTCCTACCACTAGGCTACACACATCCTTGTTTTTATTTTTGCACTAGAAATCAAAATATGGGATGTGATAATGGTTCTCAAAATACTGCTTTAAAGAATGCATGCAAATTTTAAGTAAAACCCATAAATCAAGTTTTGAACTCAGCTCTGATACCACTAAATGTAACCTCCCAAACCTAGCATATATGTTATGGCCAAATTTTGAAGGCTACATTGGCCACCTGAATGATACAAAAAATTTCTTGAAACATATTTTAAAATTATTTGCCTTTTTATTCAAAACTAGTGAACTAGATTACTTATCCTAGTTTTGAGAAAACATGTTAATTTCCAAAAATCAAATGTCTCTAAAAGTTTGTTTATAAAGATTATTCATTTCAAAAACCAAGTTGTATTTTATTAAAACTTATTTTCAATATTGTAGTGGAAATCAGTGATAACATCATATTTTTGTTAAAACTAATTTTCATTCATAATCATTTAAATATTGAATTAGCAATTTAAAATTTAAATTCATGCAATTCAAAATAAGAAAAATCCCCAAAATAAAGTCTCATTCCATAGTCTATATAAAATATTACGGTCCCGAAACATTTATTAAAATAAAGTTTAAAGTACTTTAAAATGAAAACATCCGAGCAGCTCCTCTAATAGTCGTGTCCAAGTCCTGACTTCGAGGGTTATTTGTAAAATCAGTAAACTAAGTAGTAAGCTCATAAGCTTAGTGTGAGTCTTAACTCTAGTAAATAGTAATAAACAGTAATTATAAATTTCAAGATAATAAATATACAAAATATCATAAACAATACATAATTCACAATTTATGTAGTGCATAAAAATGTTAATGCAGTGCTTTCAGAAAAAGGTCCTACCAAACTTCGTTGCACACCATAATAAAAGTTCCTAGAACTCATCTTGCCAATAACACACCAACTTGTGAAAAATCCATCAGTAATGCAAATAAACTGTAAGAAATGTGAACTAGCCACCAGTATTGTAAACAAGTTGTCAGTAATGTGGACAAGCCACCAGTAATGGAAATAATGTAACTGTAACAGCCCGATTTAGGGGCTAGTCGGAACAGTAGTTTTGGAACCACTAATCTGAGGTCAGAGAAAATTATTTTCATGTTATTTTATGATTTAGAGTATGATTATATAAGTTCATGAAAATTTTGGTGCTTTAATTTTAGCGATTTCATACTTAATCGCGAAAAAAGACTAAATCGCATAAAGTGCAAAAGTTCAAAATTACAAGCAAAGGGTGCCAAATAGTTATGGAATATTAATTTAGGGTCTTTAAAGGGCAATTAGCCCCCTTAAGTGATGGTTGACCGGCCATAGGAGACAAAATATGTCAAAATTGGTCAAGCTGGTGGATTAGGTGATAAATTGTCTAGGAAATAAAATAAAATAAAGAAGAAAGATATCATCTTTCTTCTCCTTTCATTCCACCAAAAATTTGCAGTAAAAATAGGGGTTGAGAGCTCAAAAAATTTTAGCACACTCTTCTCCTTACAAGTAAGTGATCTAGTGATCATTTCTTGATAAAAATTGTATTTTTGGAACCCCTAAAGCTTATAGATGAACAACTTCTGTGAGAGGTGTTACCATGAAAACAAATAAAAGGACCTTTTTGTAAAAGTTATAAAATGTGAGGTAAATGTGTGAAATAATGAGTTTTGATGGTTTCCATAAGATAAAAAAATGTTCACCTAGGATCGTTAAAGGTAGAAATTTGATTAGAATTGATTACCGAGCCTAAGGGTAAAATGGTCATTTTACAAAAGTCTAAGGGCAAAATAGTAATTTTTCCAAAGCATGATTATTGAAATGCAATTATTAATGTGATTTTTAAATGAGCTAATTTGCTATTATAGATCAAGAATCAAGAATTAACCTCTATCGGGGAAAGAACAAAGTATCCAACTAGATTGACGATCTAGCTTATTTTGAAATCGAGGTAAGTTTGTATGTGATAAATTCAACATTTATGCTAGTATGTTTGAGAATGTTTGATATTATAATGATACATGATATTCTATGAAATTGAGTATTGGTTTTGAATGAGAAAGATGATAAAAGTTGAGATGTTGAAGTCCCGGTTGGATTATAATGAATGTGAGAATACTATCATTGAGACATGAAATGGATAAGGTCCCATGTAATACCATGTCAGGGACATGGCCTCGGTACCGAATTGAGATCTCGTATAAGACATATTTGGGATATGGATTTGGTATTGAATATGAGAATCGTATAAGATGATATTCGAGATATGGCATCGATACTTGATGTGAGATTTTATATAAGACCATATCCGGGATATGGCATCAGCACTCAGAGATAACCCCATTCAAGACCATATTCGGGATGTGGCATTGGCTTCGTGTGTATGTTAATGACAATGAATACGAGTCTTTGAGCATCCCTAGTGATTTAGTGGAGTAAATAGATAAGCTTGGAAATAGAAATGAGATTAGTACTGAAGCCATGTGATTGAGTGAACGCAGGTACCCATGAGTAATTCACGAGGAATGTTTACGATATGTAGCATGGTATGTGCTAGGTAAGAACAAGTACGAGTAAGTTATGGTAAAGTGCTTAAGATTTTGGGTGGTTATCTAATGCCATGGATTGATGTCATCATGAGCTTATTGCTGCTATTTATCTTCATGCAAACTTACTAAGATTTATGCTTACCTTTCTCATTTCCCTTTTCCTTGTAGTATTTCCAAGATAACTCGAGGATCGTAGGATGTCAGAGTTCAGAAATCACACTATCAACATCTCTTTGGTATAACGAAGCTAGATTTATTTTGAGATGGCATGTATAAGACTTGGGTATTTTGTTATGTCATATTGATAGCCAAAATGTTGGCTATCTATGTTATCAAAGTCATTTTGTAAATGGTCACTGGAATTGAGCCAATACATGACAAGTTTATTTATATTCAACGATGATGAAATTATGAAGTTTATGCTTGTGTGGATGCTTTAAATTGAGTTCTTGAAAGTGCCTTAGGGTTATGAGTTATGTTGAAATGAATTGGTATAAGTATGTTGCTATGTCGGGTGGCATTTGGCTTGGAATATAGCCTTTTTAATGTCTACATGGGTAGACACACAGCATGTGTCACACACAGCCAGCCCCATGGGTGTGTTGATCGGCCGTGTGTCCCCCTGTATGCTAGGCTTGCAAGTCAGTATGCTTAGTAGTAAACACACGGGTAGAGACACGGCCATGTGTCTCAGCCGTGTGGGAGGCACGGCCATGGACATAGGTGTCTGCCCAGGTCATGTGAAGCCTATACTTAAAATTTGGAATTTAATTCGACACACGGTATAAGGACACTAGCGTGTGCCTTGGCCGTGTGACCATGGTGAAGTGATGATGTCATAAGCAGAATGCAATGGTTTTGGCACATGGGCTAGGACACGGGCGTGTCGAGGTCGTGTAAGAGACATGGGCCAGGGGAACAGGTGTATGTCCGACCATGTGAAAACCCCTATAGGTTTGAATTAAAAAATAAATACGACACGGGCTAGGAACATGGGCGTGTGTGACCACACAGCCTGCCCACACGGGCGTGTTCCATTTCACACGGGTGTGTAGCCCCTATTTAGGCAAAATTTTTCTAAGTGCGTAAGAGTTTTTGGTTTAATTTTGAGACCTTCTGAATGTATGTTTAAGGCCTCATAGGCCCATGATAAGTATGTTATGCATATGAAGGATAAATTTTAAGTTGGGGATGAATTTTTAAAGCCCAAAGTTGTATATGCAAGCAAGTTAAGTCTGATAATGCCTCGTACCTGGTTCCAGAGTGGAATACGAGTAAGGGGTGTTACATTAGTGGTATCAGAGCTACGGTTTAGTTAATTTTTAGACTACGTAGCGTAAGTATGAGTCTTACTATACATGTCATACATAAGAGTAATTGTGTAATGATAGTGTTACGATTCCTGATGATTTGAATTGTGTTTTTATATAGTAAATAGATTCTGATCCTGATCGAGCTACAACCACTGATGCTACAAGTAATGTGCCGACTCCCATGAAAGGGACCGCTCCAGTAGACAGTAGACAAGAGACCATGGGTCAAGGAGAAGAGGCTCGAGAAGCCTTTTTCCATATGATGAGCAATTGGTACACTGAGTACATTTAAGCAAATCCTAAAGCTCAACCCCCTCCACCCTCCCCTATTCATCAGCCCGCTCTTATAGCCCCTTAAGTGGTTAAGGTAGTGAGAAGAGAAAGACCACCGGTTGATAAGATCCAGAAATAAAGGGTCGAGAAATTTCAGGCTGTAAGGATGTGATCGTGTCTGTAAAGTCTTAAAATTTTATAAAACGAATGATCGGACCTGAAAACTAACTAAGACAATGATGGAGGCAAGCACACCTATCGAACAGTAGTATAGCTAGCGACAAGACCGGATTGTCGAACCTAAAGGAACCAAAAGTACTAATATTAACTCTCTTTATATTATTTAGCCTACTAATTAAGGAATTTTTTATCTATTCTAAAATTAACTAATCAACTAAACTAAAGATGCTAAGACAAAGAAGAAATTGGGGAAGGACTTGAAAGGAAAACTGATTGATTTAGACAATACCTGAGGAAGAATCCACCTAGACTTCACTTGTTATCTAACTCGAACCGATTTATTTATTCACTTGACTTGATCCGTAGGATTCCCTAATTTATATTAATACCTCTTTTCAAGGCTACTAACGTCTAACCCTAGGTTGATTAATTGAAATCTCTTTCTAATTAAAACCCCTAGAATTGCATTAACTCGATCTATGGATTCCCATATTATGTTTGACCCTAATCCAAAAGATTTTCGTCACCCTATCTCTAGGCGCGCAAGCAACTCCGCTTAACTATGCTAGATCTACTTTTAGATAGGGTCTCTTCCTCCTCTTCCTAAGTACATCACATTTGAATCAATATCCCGGAAATACCAAAACAAGAATTAAGAACACATAGTTAAGAACAAATCAAATATTTATCATACAGCTTAGATAATAATAACTAGATTCGTCTTAGGTTTCATCCCCCTCAAGTATTTGAGGGTTTAGTTCATAATTGTAAAATAAAACATCCCAGAAGAAAAGATAAAACAAAACATAAGAAATCCTTAAAACCCCCTGAAGGAATTGAAGGAGAGATCATCTGTCTTGAGTATGATTTTGGCTTCTTGAGATGAATCAACTGGCTTTCTTCGAGTAAATCCATGAATTTAACTGCTCTGGCTCGACTCTTTGGCCTAGCTGAACGCCCCTTTAAAGGTTGGCCTTTAGGGTCTTTATATAGGCTTTTGGAATATGTATCTTTGCCTCTAGGTACCCTAATTCGAATAGAATTCTTCTTTTCTGCGGTAGAGACACGCCCATGGCACACGCCCGTGTAAATCGTGGCTAGAAGGCACTGTCGTGTTTTTCGAGGTCCAAGCCGTGGTCGACTCTTCTTATGGGGCACGGCCATGTGATCTTGGGCCCAAGCCGTGTGGATTTCTTACTTTGGCCCATTTTCTCTATTTTTGGCATGTTATTCGTTCTTTTCATCCTCTGGTGCTCTATTGAGTATAAAACATGAAAACAAAGGATTAGGAGTACCTATTTCCATAATTATAGGGATAAATCATCCAAAAACATGCTAAATATGGGATTAAAATATGTTACTATTACAGCTTATCAGGATGATGACCCAGAAAGGGCAAAATTCTAGCTTGAGAATACCATCAGGGTATTTGATGAGTTGTCATGCACGCTGAAGAGTGTATGAAGTATGTAGTATCTCTCTTAAGATATTCATCCTATCAGTGGTGGAACACCCTTGTGTCGGTGGTACCAAGGGAGAGAGTTAACTGGGAATTCTTCCAAGAGGAATTTCGAAAGAAGTACATTACCCAAAGGTTTATCGACCAGAAAAGAAAGGAGTTCTTGGAATTAAAGAAAGGCTGAATGACGGTGACTGAATATGAGCGTGAGTTTGTAAGGCTCAACAAATACGCTCAAAAGTGCATATCGACAGAGGCTATCATGTGCAAAATGTTCAAGGATGAGTTAAATGATGATATTTGTTTATATATTAAAGTTCTCGAACTAAAAGAATTTGTGGTGTTGGTAGATAGAGCCTGTAAGGCTAAGAGTTGGCCAAAGAGAAAAGAAGAGCTGAGATTGAGTCCCGTGACTCGAGAAAGAGGTAACTGAGTAAGTCATACCAATCCTCATCTAAGAAATCAAGGGATTCTGCTACTCGATCAACCACTTCAGTCGGGTTTTCAAACTAAAGTAAGGGCAAACAGTTCTCGGGGTCTAAGGCTTAGACTTTTCGGTTGCTAGTGTTGGCAATGCCCGACCCAATCGGAATGCCCATAGTGTGGCAAACGTCATTCTAGAGAGTGCCAAACAAACGAGAAGGCTTGTTTCAAGTGTGGATGTCTAGACCATTTTATCAGAGATTACCCCGATGTGGGTGAGAAAAAGAAGTCACAAAATACTAGACCATGAAGTACTACTAGGGGAAGACCACAGAAAAACCCGAGAAATAAGATGAGTAGCAAGAATTCATCTAGAGAGCAGACTGCAATAGTTGAGGGTATAGCACTGGCGAGAACTTATGCTATTCGTGCTCGCGAAGAGATGTCCTCCCCCGACATGATCACGAGTACATTTTCTCTTTATGATATTCATGTTGTATCTTTAATTGATCCAGGGTCTACCTACTCGTATATTTGCATGAAATTAGTCTCTAGCATGAGCATGTCTATAGAGTCTACTAAATTAGTGATAAGAGTGTCGAATCCCCTAGTCAAATGTGTAATGGTTGATAGAATATGCAAAGGTTGCCCTTTGATGATTAGAGGTCATTATTTTCTTGCTAATCTCATGTTACTATCATTTGATGAGTTCGATGTCATCCTTGCGATAGACTTGTTAGTTACTCATGAAGTGATTGTAAATTGTGGAAAGAAGCTTATTGAGTTAAAATGTGAAAGTGGAGATCTTATTCGTGTTGAATTAGATAAGCAAGACAGATCACCAGTAGTGATATCATCCTTGTTAACTCAGAAGTATTTAAGAAAAGGGTACGAAGTCACCTTGCCTTTGTAATGAATGCTAAAGAGACTGAGTCAAGAATTGAGTTAGTACCCATAGTATGCGAGTATCCAGATGTTTTTTTTGGAGGAATTACCAGAGTTACCTACGATTAGAGAGATCAAATTTGGGATTGAGTTAGCTCTGGGTACTGCCCCCATCTCTATTGCTCCATATAGAATGGCTCCAACCGAGCTAAAAGAATTGAAAGCACAGTGCAAGAACTAACGGATAAAGGCTTCACAAGACCGAGTTTTTTGCCGTGGGGTGCTCCCATATTATTTGTGAAGAAGAAAGATAGTTCTATGAGGTTATGCATAGATTATAGGTAAGTTAATAAGATAACTATGAAGAATAAGTACCCATTGCCAAGAATCGATGATTTGTTTGATCAATTGAAGGGAGCCACGGTATTTTCTAAAGTAGACTTGAGGTCTGGATATTATCAGCTAAGAGCCAAGGACTTGGATGTACCGAAAACCGCATTTAGGACTAGGTATAGCCACTATGAATTTCTGGTCATGCCTTTTGGTTTAACAAATGCCCCAGTTGTTTTCATGGACTTGATGAATTGCATTTTTCGACCATATTTGGATAAATTTGTCGTGGTATTCATTGATGATATACTGATCTACTCTCGAGATGAGAACGAACATGCCGAGCATTTAAGAAAGGTTCTGCAAATTTTGAGAGATAAACAATTATATGCCAAGTTTAGTAAAAGTGAATTTTGGCTTAAGAAAGTTGGACTTTTGGGGCACGTTGTCTCAGGAGATGGAATTAGAGTCAACCCGAGTAAGATTTCAGCAATTGTTGAGTGGAAATCGCCAAGGAGTGTAACTGAAGTGAGGAATTTTCTGGGCTTAGCCAGCTATTAAAGACGTTTTGTCAATGGGTTTTCTATGATAGCTACTTCGATGACGATACTATTGCAAAATGATGTGAAGTTTTATTGGACAGAAAAATGCCAACAGAGTTTTGAGAAACTAAAGGCGTTGTTGATTGAGGCTCCTGTTGTGGTGCAACTTGAGCCGAGAAGAGAATTTATGGTCTACATTGATTCATCCATGAATGGATTGGGTTGTGTACTTATGCAAGAGGGCAAGGTGATTGCATATGCCTCTAGACAATTAAAGCCACACGAGAAGAATTACACGATCCATGATTTAGAGTTGGCTGCCATTGTGTTTGCATTAAAGATATGGAGACACCATTTACATGGTGAAAGGTATTGGATATTCACTGACCACGAGAGCCTAAAATACTTGATGACTCAAAAGGAATTGTATTTGAGGCAACGAAGATGGTTAGAGCTAATCAAGGATTATGAGCTAGTGATTGACTATCATCCGGGAAAGGTGAACGTGGTCGCCAATGCTTTGAGCAGAAAATCCTTGTTTGTGCTGAGAGCCATGAATACGCGGATGGCTTTGGCAGATAATGGTTCTATTCTAGCCGAGTTGAGGGCTAGACCATTGTTTGTCCAAGAGATTTGTGAAGTTCAGAAAGGTGACAGCAGCTTACAAGCAAAAAGAGTTCTATGTGAGTCAAATACTGAGTCAGACTTTCGGGTAAGTCCTGACAGATGTTTGACATTTCGAGATAGAGTCTATGTACCTAGAAATGATGAGCTTATCGAAAAGATTTTGCATGAAGCACATAGTGGATGTTTGTCTATACATCCAGGCAGCACGAAGATGTATAATGACTTGAGGAAATGGTATTGGTGGCCGAGTATGAAGAAAGACATCTCGAAATTTGTTTTGAAATGCTTAATTTGTCAACAAGTAAAAGCTGAACACCAAGTACCTTCGAGACTACTTCAACCTATTATAGTTCCCAAGTGGAAATGGGACCGTATCACTATAGACTTCATGACGGGTTTACCATTGTCACCGAGGAGGAAAGATGCTGTGTGGGTTGTAGTTGATAGACTTATGAAGTCAACCCATTTCATACCAGTATGAGTCGATTATTCTCTTGATAAGTTAGTGGATTTATATGTGTCAGAGATTGTAAGGCTTCATGGAGTACCGTTGTCGAAAATCTTAGATAGAGATCTGAGATTCACATCACGATTTTGGAAAAAGTTGCAAGAGGCTTTAGGCACAAAATTGAGTTTTAGTACAGCTTTCCATCTGCAAATTGACGAGTAGGCGGAGAGAGTGATACAGATACTTGAAGGCATGCTTCGATGTTGCGTTTAGGAATTCCAAGGTAATTGGGAAAAATACTTATCGTTGGTAGAATTCGCCTACAACAATAGTTTTTAGTCAAGTTTGAAGATGGCGCCTTATGAGGCATTGTACGGGCGTAAGTGCCAAATGCCCCTGTATTGGACAAAACTTAAAGAGAATCAGATTCACGGGGTTGATTTGGTCAGGGAAACTAAAGATAAAATAAAGGTGATACGTGAATGTCTAAAAGCGACCTCAGATAGACAAAAGTCCTATTCAGATTTGAAGAGGGAAGAGATTTAGTTTCAAATAGGTGATAAAGTGCTTCTGAAAGTATCACCACGGAGAAAAGTCCTCAGATTTGGCTGGAAAGGCAAATTGAGTCCGCGTTTTATCGGACCTTATGAAGTTACCGAGATGATAGGATCGGTAGCTTATCGTTTGGCCTTGCCGCCTAAGCTTGTAAAGATTCACGATGTCTTCCATGTGTCTATGTTACGCTGATACCGTTCAGACCCTTCAGATGTGATAGTACCAACAGAGGTAGAAATTCAACCAGACATGACTTATGGCAAAGAGACGATTAAAATTTTGGCACGAGAGGTCAAACAGTTGAGAAAAAAGTATAGACCTTGTGAAAGTGCTATGGCAAAGACATGGAATAGAAGAGGCTACTTGGGAGCCCGGAGAGACCATGAGAATCCAATATCCCAACCTTTTTACCAGTAAGATTTTTTGGGACGAAAATCCGTAAGAGGAAGAATTGTAACAGGCCAATTTAAGGGCTAGTCGGAACAGTGATTTCAGAACCAATAATCCGAGGTTGGAAAAATTATTCTCATGTTACTTTATGAGTTAGAGCATGATTATATAAGTGCATGAAAATTTTGGTGCTTTAATTTTAACAATTTCATACTTAATCGCGAAAAAGGACTAAATTGCATAAAGTGCAAAAATTCAAAATTACAACCTAAGGGTGCCAAATAGCTATGGAATATTAATTTGGGGTCTTTAAAGGGAAATTAGCCCCCTTAAGTGATGGTTGACCGGCCATAGGAGACAAAATATGTCAAAATTGGTCAAGTTGGTGGATTAGGTGATAAATTGTCTAGGAAATAAAATAAAATAAAGAAGAAAAGATATCATCTTTATTCTCCTTTCCTTCCACCAAAAAATTGCAGCAAAAATAGGGGTTGAGATCTCAAAAAATTTTAGCACACTCTTCTCCTTACAAGTAAGTGTTCTAGTGATCATTTCTTGATAAAAATTGTACTTTTGGAACCCCTAAAGCTTAAGCTTTCTAAAGAGGGCACTATTTTGTAAAATTGTAAAGAGATTAGAGTTTTTCCATGAGAGTTTTTAAGTAGTTTGTTGCATTTTTATGGAAGGAACTGGGTCTTAGTTGTTAGATGAACAACTTCTGTGAAAGGTGTTACCATGAAAACACCTAAAAGGACCTTTTTGTAAAGGTTATAAAATGTGAGGTAAATGTGTGAAATAATGATTTTTGATGGTTTCCATAAGAGAAATAAATGTTCACATAGGATCGTTAAAGGTAGAAATTTGATTAGAATTGATTACTGAACCTAGGGGTAAAATGGTCATTTTGCAAAAGTCTAAGGGCAAAATAGTAATTTTTCCAAATCATGATTATTGAAATGCAATTATTAATGTGATTATTAAATGAGCTAATTTTCTTTTATAGATCAAGAAGAACCAACAATTAACCTCGACCGGGGAAAGAATAAAATATCGGACTATATCGACGATCTAGCTTATTTTGAAATCGAGGTAAGTTTGTATGTGATAAATTCAACATTTATGCTTGTATGTTTGAGAATGTTTGATATAATAATGATACATGATATTCTATGAAATTGAGTATTGGTGTTGAATGAGAAAGATGATATAAGTTGAGATGTTGAAGTCCCGATTGGACTATAATGAATGTGAGAATACTATAACGAAGTCCCAGATGTGGTCTTGCATGTGAGAATCATATAAGACGATATCTGGTATATGGCATCGATACTTTATGTGAGATTCCGTAGAAGACCATATCCGGGATATAGCATCGGCACTCAGAGATGACCCCATGCAAGACCACATCTGGGATGTGGCATTGGCTTTGTGTTTATGTTAATGACGATAAATATGCGTCTTTGAGTATCCCTTGTGATTTAGTGGGGTAAATAGATAAGCTTGGAAATAGAAATGAGATTAGTACTGAAACCATGTAATTGAGTGAACACAGGTACCCGCAAGTAATTCACGAGGAATGTTTACGATATGTTGCATGGTATGTGCTAGATAAGAACAAGTACAAGTAAGTTATGGCAAAGTGCTTAAGATTTTGGGTGGTTATCTAATGCCATGGATTGATGTCATCATGAGCTTATTGTTGCCATTTATCTTCATGTAAACTTACTAAGCTTTATGCTTACCCTTCTCATTTGCCTTTTCCTTGTAGTATTGCCAAGATAACTCGAGGATCGTAGGACGTCGGAGTTCGAAAATCACACTATCGACATATCTTTGGTATAACAAAGTTAGATTTATTTTGAGTATGGCATGTATAGGACTTGGGTATTTTGTTTTGTCATATTGATAGCCAAAATGTTGGCTATTTATGTTATCAATGTCATTTTGTAAATGGTCATTGGAATTGGGCCAATACATGACAAGTTTATTTATATTCAACGATGATGAAATTATAAAGTTTATACTTGTGTGGATGCTTTGAATTGAATTCTTGGAAGTGCCTAAGGGTTATGAGTTATGTTGAAATGAATTGGTATAAGTATGGTTGCTATGTCATGGCATTTGGCTTGGAATATAGCCTTTTTAATGTCCACATGGGCAGACACACAGGCATGTGTCTAGGCCGTGTGTGATACACGGTCAGCCCCATGGGCGTGTTGATCGGTCGTGTGTCCCCTTACATACTAGGCTTGCAAGTTAGTATGCTCAGTAGTAAACACATGGGCAAAGACACGACCGTGTGGGAGGCACGACCATGGACATGGGCAGTGCCCAGGCCATGTGAAGTCTGCACTTAAAATTTGGAATTTAATTCCACACACGGTCTAAGGACACGGGTGTGTGCCTTGGCCGTGTGACCATGGTGAAGTGATGACATCATAAACATAATGCCATGGTTTTGGCACATGGGCTAGGACACGGGTGTGTCGAGGCTGTGTAAGAAACATGGGCCAAGGGCACGGGCGTGTGTCCGACAGTGTGAAAACCCCTATAGCTTCGTATTAGAAAATAAATACCACACGGGCTAGGAACATTGGCGTGTGTGATGGCCTGCCCACACGGGCGTGTTCCATTTCGCATGGGTGTGTGGCCCCTGTTAGGCAAAATTTTTCTAAGTATGTAAAAGTTTCCATTTTAATTCCAAGACCTTCTGAATGTATGTTTAAGGCCTCATAGGCCCATGATAAGGATGTTATGCATATGAAGGAGAAATTTTAAGTTGGGGATGAATTTTTAAAGCCCAAAGTTGTATGTGCAAGCAAGTTAAGTTCGATAATGCCTCATACCATGTTCCAAAGTGGAATACGGGTAAGGGGTGTTACAGTAACATCCCGTTCGGCAAAATCTTGACTATTTAAGTGTCATTTATAAAAATAAGGCTTAAGGGTAAGTTTCAAGTTCTCAGCATTAGAACTCAATTAAGTGTAAGGATTTTTCGAATACGTCAATGATGCCCTACTCTAGTAGACTCTGAACATAAAGTAAGGAACCCATGGCAAACACTAGTATGTACGGCATATATGATATTCTGAAATAAAAAGCTTATGACTAACTTTGAAGAAAGGAAAGAATGACGAATCAAGTAGTGCTAGGAAGAATACGTATATATGAATATGGTGCATAGTATAAAGAAGTACTATTGTCAAAGTAATGTTTGCCCAAAATCCCTTTTCGATGTATAGAACAGGTAGACTCCGACATAAAAATAAGCAAACAAGGACTCCTCATCAGATTACGATGATATATGAACTAGAAGTGGTAATAAAGAAAAGAATGGTTGTAAGGTATGAGTCAACACCAATGATATAGTACATCCAGTGACCAATGTGGTCCCATGACAGCTAAATTGTGAGGGAAGTTCGTTAGAAATTAACTAAACTTTAACTAGAAGGGGTAAAGGCTAAAGGAGTAATCGAGTAAGTTCTTAGAGGTGGCAGATTATGATAAGGCCACTCAGCCTTGATGTGATGTTTACCAAGTTCCCGTAGAGACTTGGGTTAAGTTAAAAGGACACTCCGGTTGGGTTAAGAGAAAGGTTTTCTTTCCCTTTTTCCTCTAAAAAACAAAAACTATTTAAGGTTAAAGAAATGGAAACATTGATATGAGTTGAGTTAGGAATCCTAGATATTTATAGTGTTTTTCTTCACTACAAGGTACGTTTCGTGACTCTTTCTATCAAGGAAACAATGATTTGCAAGTATGATTGAAGAAACACGGCTTTGAAAGATGTCAGGGTTTAAAATGATGATAACGGTTACCCAGATGGGTTCTAACAAAGTGTTTCTATTCTACAAGGCAGAGGAGGTTATAGCATCTTATTGAATGATGGATCTAAAGGCTAAGCTGCTCTTTGAGGTTATTAGGTGAGCCCCTATGCTAACTCTTGCATGTAGTATGTACGTTCTAGGAACGTCTATGCTAAGTAACCAAATCATGAAATAAAAACTAGTAAAGTATGATATGATGTAACAACCTAATTTTGGGCCTAGTCGGAACAGTGGTTTTGGAACCATAAATTTGAAGAGGAAAAGTTTATTTTTATGGTCTACAATTTCACAAAATGATTTCGTGAAAATTTATTTTGAAAATTTCGATGTTTGGGAACTCAATTTAGTCAAAAGGACTAAATTATAAAAAGTGCAAAAGTTGAGTTCTACATGTTAGAGGTGTCCAATTGTTATGAAATTTTAAATTTGAGGTCCTTAAATGATAATTAGACCATTGGTTAATTTGTTGGACAAAAATGGACATAAAATTGGTGAAATAGAATATTTTTAAGTTAAGGGCATTTTGGTCATTTAGTAATTGAAATGAATTAAAAACAAAATTAAAAGCCAATTTTTTTTCCATCTTCAACCCCATGGCCGATTTTCACAAGGGGAAACCATGGCGAAGGTTTTTCAAGCTCAATTGTAAGTCTGTTCTAGCCTCATTTTTAATGATTTTTATGTTTTTGAAATCCTCGTAACACGATCTCTCTATTTCTACCATTTTTTTGAGCTAGGGTTGATGTTTGAAATTTTACCCATATGAGAAATGCTTGTGTTTTGATGTTTAATGGTAGAATATGAATGTTCAGTGTGTAATAAATGACTTTTACTAAGTGATTTTCGGTGAAATTGTCAAAAAGGACTAGTTTGTAAAAAGTTGTAAAATGTGTGTAAGTGTGTGAATAAATGGAAATTGTGGAATGCTATAGTTATGAAAATGGTTTGGCTAGGCTTAAAATACAAAGAAATTGTATAAAAATCATTTTACGAGCCTAGGGGCAAAATTGTAAATATGTGAAACTTTAAGGGCCAAAATATAATTATACCATAATATGATTTTTGGGTTACATTGAATAATGTGACTAATAAATAGATTAAATGTGATATTATAGATCAAGGAAAATGAGGTGTGTAACTAGAAGAGGGAAAAACGAGTAATTGACGAATAAGTCCTTCTCACCGATTTTGCTTTCGAGGTAAGTTTGTATGTAAATAATACATCGCTTTAATTTATGTTTTAATATTTTGTTATATTATATGAGATATGGTTGAATGTGGATTAATTATTTGAAGTAACTTATGAATTGTGATTGATTATGGATGAATTGGTAAAATGTTGAAAACTGAGAATTCCCATTCGAACCTTCGAAATAGAAAGGATACGAATAAGGTAGCTAGGTCACATGTGTGGTACTAAGTGTAGGCCACTATGTGTACAAGAGAGCTATGAGATAGTTTTAGGTCACGTGTGTAGTACTAAGTGCAGGCTACTACGTGTACCAGACAGATAGGTTGCATGTGTAGTACTAAGTGTAGGCTACTATATGTACCCGATAGCTTCGATCACATGTGTGGTACTAAGTGCAGGCCACTATGTGTAAGTGATGGTTTTGGTCAAATGTGTAGTACTAAGTGTAGGCTACTATGTTCACCAGATAGCTTCGGCTACAAGGGTGGTACTATGTGCAGGCCACCGTGTATCTGTTATTATTCTGGTGAGTTCAACGGGAAATTGACTAAGTGAAATTACTTGTGATCATGTAATGATTAAGTGTAATAAAATATGACTATGTGATGACTAAGTGCAGTTATAAGTGTGAAAATTTATGAACAATGTGTTTGATGTTTGATCGAACCTTCGGTAAGATGAAATGGAGTAAGTGAAATTATGAAAGAGTAAATTTAGCAACAAAACAGCATTGGACAGCAGCAGTTTTATGACTTTGAAAAATCACCAAAAATAGTGAAAATAGAATTAGAGGTTGAATCGATTATTAAATTAAATCTGAATGAGTCTATTTTTACATAAAAGAAACAGTGTAAACAAATTAATTTCATATTCTGTAATATTTGAATTTTTGTGAGACAGGGTCAAAATAATGTCGAAATCTCCTATTCCAAATTTGGAAAATCACTAAAAATTGTATAAAAATAATTATGGTTTATAATTTATATACTGAAATTTCTTAATGAGTCTACCTTCAATAGAAACAAACAGAATATCATCTAAATCTCGTAAGAAGAGATAATTAATTTTTGGTGAAGAAGGGTCAAAACTATTAGATAGCAGAACAGGGAAGACTTTAAAGAATAAAATGTACTTACTGGCTAAACCAAAGATTCTGAAAATTTTTTGATAAGAATACATGTGAGTCTAATTTCATGGAAAATATTTTGAACTTAATTTGGAGTTTCATAACTCAAGATATAAATAATTTAGTGACTGTGACTCGACTAGACAGCTTGAGATGAACATGAATAAATAGTGGAACTATGTGCAATTATGATTATATTATCTTCAGAACATATTGTGAAGATTTAGAAAATCCTATTAATAAATCAATTATTATTTACATGCCTACTTACTAAGCTATAATACTTACCCCCTTCCTTTCTTTTTTCCTATAGTGTCACAGATGCTAGCTCGAATTGGAGGTTGTCGGAGATTCTATCACACTAACAAGTTATTGATTGGTATTGTATCAACGATCTTCAAGTATTTTTAAGTCTATGGCATGTATAGGGACTTCATTATGTGTATATGTTATTATGAGTTGGCCTAGAATGTTGACCTATGCTATTTGATGGGTATTGTTGTATAAGGTCGTTTAATGTGGCTAATAATTGTTATGTTATAAGTCTATGATGATGCATTTCAAGGATGTGTATGCTTGCATGTGTTGGATGAGTAAATGTGAGATAATTATGAGTGGTAAATGTGATTTATTGTGTAAGTTGCATGATATTAATGGTTAAGTGTATGTGTGTGTGTGTGTGTGTGTGTGTGATTATGCATGATGAATGTGGCTTGTAAATGGTATGTGGATGTCTTAGTGTGGATGTTTTAATGCTTAATAATACCATGTTGTGTGGTGATAAATTTTTATAAGTGTATAAGTGTTTTTGGATGGAAAAAGGCTTAGTAAATAGCCTAATTTTCATCCGCACGGTTGACCACACGGTAATGTGCTCAGAGAGTGTGCCCCTATTTTTTTTAAGAAATTTTTCAATATTTTCCAAAGTTCTCTATTTAGTCCTGAACCACTTATAAATTATGTTTTGGACCTCGTAGGCCCGTAACAGGGACAATATGATTATGAATGAAAAGTTTTAAATTTCAATGGAAATTTATGACTCAAAAATGATCGGTTATATGTGATTAAGTTTGGTAATGCCTCGTACCCTATTCTGATGACAGATAAGGGTAAGGTGTTACATTTAGTGGTATCAGAGCTATGGTTTAGTTGATTCTCGGACTAACATTGTAACATCCTAAAAATCTGAGTATTGATATGTTGCATGTTTTGGTGTTTAGCTTGTGAATGATTAAATTTGTGTGCTTAATATACAGTCTTGAGAAGGCTTGGGATTTATTCGGTATTAGAATAAATTTTAATTTTGAGTACTTTATTGAAGTGGATCAAGTGACCTGGATGCTTAAGGTAATTAAGTGGCATAAGATGAGCTAGTAGCAAGGTGGAATAGTCGCCATGAGTGTAGCTTGAGGGGAGAGGTTCGAATCCCATGGATAGCATTTTGGTGACATTTATTTTTGCTTTTTCTTAGCAAATGTAGGCCAAGATCTATTCTTGGTAAGGATGGACTAATTATTTTATGGTAAGGTGGCTAAAGGTTATGGCAAATATGTTTTTAGGAATAGAATTTGCTTGATTTTGGGGATAGGATTTCTAAGCTTTGGGAAGGTGGAGGAACATAAGGCACCTCTTAAGGGAGAGTGTTTTGGAAAGTTAAGATGGCCAAGTTTGACCATGTATTTGGATGGTTTAGGGGGCTAAGGGGGGAAGGTCAAATTTTTGGTGATAGGTTTGGTATGGTTAGTAGCTTTTGGGTAATACCATTTGGTCACTTTTGCTTTTACAAGACATTTTTTTTCTCTTTTCATCTCATGCTCTCAAAACTGAATGTGTATTAGCTAGGAAGAATTATCATTGTTTCACCTTTTTGGTCATATTTTGTCAATTCAACTTGTGTCCCTTTTCTAGTGCCTAAAACATCAAAAACAAACATCATCTCTTCCTTCTCTCCCATGGCCGAATGCATCATTGTTTCAAACCATCTCTCTTTGCTTTTCTCTTATCTTTGAAAATTTAAATCTTAAACCTCACATACTTATTCTCTTTCTTTCTTCATTTATTTTCTTTTCAACCATATTTCCTTCATCATTTTTCTCACATGGCCGAATGTTAGACTACCTCTATAGTCGAACCATTCTTTTCTCTCCTTTGTTTTTATCAAAGTCGAATATTCTCTTCATCTATATTGTTTTGTTTATTATTCTTTCAACCTTGGTTTAAGCAATCAGTAAGAAATCTTTTCGAATCTTTTCTTTTCTCTTCTTTTTCTTAGCCCTATATATACAAGTTTGGGAGGGTCTTATGACCGATTATAATGTTCTTTTCTCTTAGACAATCTTTCATTTTTTTTAGTGTCATAAAGAAGGCCGAACTCGGAGTATTTGTTATCTTAGTGACTCGCTAGAAATCGAGTCGAAGTGTAAGGTAAGGGTTCCTATCAAGGATTTCTATATTACTCATAGAAGGACTACTAATCGATTTCATTTTAGGGGACGTTATCGCTTGATTCTCATCTCGAGAACACAAGCATATTTATTTTTGTGGTAAACAAGATAGGGACAAAAAGGGTTGTTAATAGTGTTTGGAAGAGGGGTGGTTCTACTATTCCCCCTAAATTCAAACGAGGGGCTGTTTCAGCAATTCGAGACTTTCCACCGGGTTGTGGACCCTCATTCGAGGAGAATCGATTATTCGAAGTTGTTCGTAGTTCGGAGCCATTAGCGGTTCGGGGTTTCCCATCGGGTTGTGAACCGTCAACTGGGGAGAACCGACAAATAGTTGTCATTCGAGATTCCAAGGGTAAGGATTTAGATCATTTATCGTTAGTATAGTTTTATATTAAATATTAGTGTTCTAATCAAGCGTGATAAATATTTAGGTATCGACGAGCGGGAAAGTATAGTTCTCACCGTAATCAGGTGTGTAACTTCACACTTATCTCATGGGTTATACTATGCCGTAAGTATTAGAATAAAACTCGTAAAGTCATTAAAATTGGAAAATACAGTTTATTAGCACTTTTTGGTGTGAAAGCATGGAAATGGTATTAAAGTTGTGAAAAATTACGGATTTGCCCTTAATGGGCTATATTGTTAAAAAGTGATATTTTGGGCCATATGATTTATTTTGATAAATTGGCCAAGTGAGAATATTGTGAAAAGGGCCTCATATGACTAATGGGCCAAAATTTGCTAGATTGATAAATGGGCCAAAATTTGCTAGATCATTAAATGGGCCAAATTGCTATTTTGGCTAATGGGCCAAATTGATAACTTGTAATATGGGCTTTTTGTTGAAATTTACCTTATGAATATATTGTTTTGCATTAAATATATATATACATGATTGCATGGGTTGGGTTAATTGACGAAGAAAAGAAAGGCCTGCTGCCAAAATCTAGTTCGGTGGCTCTGCCACAAATATTTTAAATGGCTTAATGCCTCTAATTCGGTGGCTCTGCCACAAATATTATAATTGGCTTAATGCCTGCTATTGGTGTGTTGGCTGGGTGGGTTGACTTGATCCCCATAGGTGTGTTGGTTGGTACGGGTGGCGTGTAGCGGATGGAAATTAGGCTTGGTTGGGAATTGCATATCACATGCATATATTTTTTTATATATATTTGATATATATATATATATATATAATGTGCATTTGTAAATGGGCTCAAGCCCAACTAATTGCTTAAATGGTTTTGGCCCAATGAACACGGTAAGTGGGTTGCACATTGAGTTCTAAGTAACTCACCCCAATTTTCTTACCCTTCTCAGGTAATAATAATTAATAGAGGCTTGGGCTAGGGATGACTTTGTGTGGAGGCCATACTACGAATGATGAGTTATAAAAACTTTGAACTTCTTTTAAGTATTTTTTATTTAAGTATTTTTTAATTTGCGATGTAATAAGGCCTCTAGAATTATTTTCATGGATTTTATTTCATGGATGGATTTTAAAATGTTTTAGATACTTGAATGGGACTTGTTTTAATTTCTATAAATGTTTTCTTAAACTTGCGTATAAAAGAGGTTTTCTTAATTTATATTTTAAATAATTATTTCTCTAAAAATTAAATTATAAACTCTTATGTTTAAAAATCATGGTTTTTTATAAATCTCGATTTTTGATAAACTCCAACTTCAAAATCATTTTGAAGAATTGTTATCATTAAAGGCATTAATGACTAGGTGTAAGTTCGAATTGTGTGGCATGCCAAATCTGGTCTTAACGCATAAGCTAGGTTTCGGGCGTTACATTTTATGGTATCAGAGCCAGTTTTTAAACTTGGCTGTAGTTTGGGTTCAACAATAATTTTTGTTTAAAAACTGCTTAAACTTCTATATTTTATGTTTTAAAGGTAGTATGGCACCACGAGCATCCAGCATCAAGTTGTAACATCCGGGGTTTAGGGGTCTGGTATTTCTGTCTAAGTTACATGTATGTGGTAGTGTGCTCTATATGTTGTTTGTATATGTTTGGGGGGTCTCGGGAAATCTTGAGGCTAAGTTTGGACCTTAGGCAAATTTTTGGGTTAGAGCCTTTAGGGGAAAGTTAGGGAAAGATAGGCCTTAAAAGTTCTTGTGAGGAGTTTATGACACAAGAATCCAGTTGGTAAAGTGGCTAGGAGGTGCCACTTAGAGTACTTGTGGTTGACGCATCAGGGAGTGAGAAGGGCCTTGATTCGAGCAGCTCTAGCAGCATTTTTGCATTTATTTTTGCGTCAAGGGGAGTGAAGAGTTGGGCGGCAATCAGACTCTGAAGGGATGAGGATGAGACTTGGTCAAGTTGTTTGAAATTGTAGCTAGGAGAAAAGATGGGAGTTTGACTCATTCAAACTCATTCTAATGAGAGGAGGGGAGGAAAAAGTGGAGAGAAAAGGGGGGTGAGAGTTGGCCAAATATAGGACTTTGGGAGGGGAGTAGCATATTCGGTAGGAAAGCTTGGGTGTGCCGAAATTTAGAGTTGTCAAAGTGCCATTTAGTTACTTTCCTCTAGCCGAAATTTAACTCATTTTCTCTCTTTGTGCTTATTCTTTTCTTCCGTACCAAAACTACATAGAATTTAACCCTTTTTCTCATTTGTTTGTCTTGGCCGAAACCTCAAAGACCCTTAAGGTCATCCTTTGTGCTCATCTTCTCTTCTTCTCCACTCTCTTCACATGGCTGAACCTATCTCTTCCACTCTACTCTTCTTTTCTTTTTGTTTTGGTGACAAAGCCCTTACCTTTTCTTCATTTTAGTAGCCGTTCTTCCCTATACTCTACCCCCTTGTGGCCGAATGCTCTACTTTATTTTGGGGCCTTAGCCGAAGTATACCACCATTTCACTCTTTTCTCTTTTCGTGTTATCAACCTTTGCGGAGGCCGAAGAATCAAGTGGTGGCCGAATCTCTTTACCTCTGTGGTATTTCGAAACCAATATTCCTTGGTCAGATCTTTCAGTCGACTGCTAGTAAGTGAGGTAAGTATTCTTTTGTGTCCAAACTTTATCTCTTTCCTTTTAGGATTGTCGAAATCAAGAACTTTAACCCCATTTACCCATTTGACCGAAACCATGAAGGTAGGTTTTGGGATTCTTTAGAGCCAGCGTTAAGAGAAAGGGCTTTCGGGATTTGATCAATAAGGTAAAGGAGATAGTGCCATTCGGCCAAAGGCCATATCTTTTAAGTGTTAGCCGATTCTAACTATGGTGTGACAGAAAGTGTACAACACAGGTATAGGAGGAGTCTTCGAGATTCGGATCTATTTCGGTAAGGGTATTCAGTTAAATTATAGATATGATTCGTTTAGATCTTACGTATCGATTAACCAGGTTTTCTAATTAAGTGATATTCAATGGATGCAAGTACCAGTGGAGGAGAGAAAGGGGTTGTCCCTACCCCTAAGTTCAAGAAACGTTCGATTTCTGCGGTTCGGGATTGGCCACCAAGGTGTGGGCCAGCGTCGGAGCAAGATCGTAGGCAGATAGGGGTAGTCTCGTTTAGGGACAGTGTTGACGTTGAGATTCTAGTGCTTCAGGTTATCAGGTGTGTGGTTAATTCGTTGTTTCTATGTTTAGTCAATTAATTATATGTGTTATGTGTGTGATAACCGCTCACGATGGTTGTGGTGGATTTGTTATCCTTAATTGGGTATCACAAGAACGAGTTAGTACTTTATCTAAGGTGTGGATGGTTGATTATTGTGGATATTTTGAGCATGTTGAATGCCTACCTAATATGTCCATGCATTATTCTATCATGTCATTATAGCATGTTGCATATTCATGGGATCGGGATATATATGTTAAATGAAGGACCGGGTGTACATTTATGTACGTGTGGTGATTGGCAATGTGCCAAATCACGACTTGGTGTCGACTATGTGCCACATCAAGGGATTGATGCTTGTTTTGTGCTTCATCGCGATTTGATGATGACCATGGGCCACATCGTGGATATCGAGATTTGGTCACATAGTGATCGGTGGCTATGCCACATTCTGTTTGGTCATATAGGTGATTGGTGGCTAGGCCATGTTATATTTGGTCACAAGGTGATCGGTGGCTATGCCACGACTTTGGGCGGCTTGACTGCCAAAGAGGTGTGTAGCGGTTGGAGGGTCGATTTAGTAATCCCCTGGTGTGTTATGGTTGGTACGGGGGTGTGTAGAGGATGGATTCTAGGTTGGGTTGGGTAACATATTTCCATCATCATGTGTGGTATGTGGATTGTGTGATTTGGGCCAAGCCTATTTGGGAAACATGTGAAATAATTGCACACTGAGTCTGTTCGACTCACCCTATTTTCTTAAACAATACAGGTGATGTATGATACATGGACCGGGGTGGAGTAGATTCGTGGTGGCCATGCAGAAGCTGTTTTAATGTTTTATGCACTTAAATTCTTAGTTACTTTTGGGTAAATTTTCTTTTGAATGTAATAAGGCCATTTAAATATTTGGGGATTTTTATTTTATTGTGAGTCAGTTGGATTATCGATTAAAAACTAAGAATAGTTTTGGAAACAATTTACAACTTAAAGATTAAACTTGAGTTTTTAACCTGAATATGTTAAATATCTCGACTTCTCTTGAAACTTCCAAACGTACAATGTTTTAGACTACACCCGACCTTCAAAGTTTTTGTTCTTTTATAAACTAAAGAAAATATTTAAAATTCAAAACGTGTTTTCACCCATTAAATCAAATTCTTTTCAGAAATATTTCCTCGTAGCATTCTGAATTTGGCCGTAGCGTTTTGGGTCGGGTTTGGGGTGTTACAGTTTCGTATCAGAGCCAGGTTTAAAACTCGACTTTGAGGGCTTTTGGGCCCAAAACGTCTTTCGAAAGTGAGTTTTACTAAAACTTGTATTTTCACAAGATGATCAAGGTTTTCTGGCATGGCACTTGAGTTCAGGTGTGGTAACAAACATGTGCATGTCTAGGCATGGATTCCGAATGAGCTTGGTATTTAAGCAGTCCTAGCGACTCACCTCCTCTTTCTAGAATCCTATCTGGCGCGCAGTGATTGTTCACCTCAACCGCGAGGGCTTGTTAACGGGCCAAATCTATAAATAAAACCCGAAAGGGACCAAACACTTGGTTTTACAAAATAATCAAATTACCCCGATTTTTAAAATTACCAAAGTACCCTGACTTGTGAAAATTACTAAAATACCCCCAGTTTATGAAATTACCATACTACCCTCAATCTTTACCAAAATACCCTATTTTGCAAAAACGCCAAAATACCCCTATTTTTTTGTAAAAACACCAAAATACCCCTATTTTGCAACATTACAAGATACCCCTGATTTGGAAAATTACCAAAATATCCCTATAGGACAAATTACAAAAATACCCCTAGGTTGGAAACAGACGAAAATGTTCAAAGTGGTGAACGTGTGTAGTGGATAGTATTGATGAATGAATGAGATTTTCTGAGTTAGGGTGGAGGACCTGAGACAAAACTTTGAATGACCGGAAAGAACTACTATTAAATGTCTTTACATAAAATTACGTGTGGATAATTAGTGGAACAATAAGTTAATGCATAAAATCTCTTAAGCAGATTAAAATGCTACGATAGATATGAGTTCTAGGGGGTGAGGTCGTAGTACGCGTGGACATGGTAGGGGCAGAATGTCAATATCGGAACCAATTGGGTCTGGTCATGGATCGGGGAATGAAACGACACTGCCTGCGATAGAAGCGGAGTTCCAAGATCAGACGAGTGGAGACGATGCAGTATCTTAGGCTATGCTGCGAGTCTTGGAAAGAGTTGCGGGAGCGAATGTGGGTACCAGGGTCTGGAAGTCCATTTCTGAGAGACTTCGGGTGAATGGAGCTGAGATATTCAGAGGTGTCTCGGGGGTGGCTCCAAATACGGCGAGTATTGGTTGGAGGCAGTCGAGAGGATCATGGATGATTTGGACTGCACTGCTGAGGAAAAGCTAAAGGGCGATGTATCTCTATTATGGGATGAGGCCTATCAGTGGTGACTTACCGTTAAGGAAGGTACTCCAGTGGACCGAGTAGATTGGAGTTACTTCAAGGTAAAGTTTGAGGGAAAGTACGTGGGAGCTAGCTACGTGGACGCACAGTGGAAGGCGTTTTTGAATCTGGCACAAGGAGGTAAGTCAGTAGTGGAATATGAGGCAGAATTCTTGAGGTCAAGTCAGCATGCCAGAGGGATTGTTTCTACTGATTACGAATGCTGCGTGAGGTTTGAGGATGGGCTCCGAGATGAACTGCGGGTGTTGATAGCTCCTTAGCGTGAGAGGGACTTTGCCACTCTGGTGGAGAAATCTCGGATCACCGAGGAAGTTAAGCGAGCTAAAAGGCAGAATAGAGATAGAGACAGAGGCCGAAACAAGAGAGGTTTTGGATTGTCAGGGTCTTCGGAGAGTTTCCAAAAAAAAGCCTAGGGTGGACAATTCTACTCGTACTACTATGCCGGCTGCTGGGAATCAGGTCCGTCCATGTGCTCAGTGTGGGAGGATGCATGTAGGCGAGTGCTGGGGAAGGATTAGGGAATGTTTCAAGTGTGGGTCTAAGACTCACTTTGTGAGTAATTGTCCTAGGTTGCGGACAGGGCTCAGTCAGTGGGTCAAGAGTATGTGCAGTCAGGAAGGGGTGGTTCACAGGTGACGAGAGGTCGTGGGCCGAGCCGAGGAGGAAATGGTTTTGGCCGAGGTCGTGGAGCACCGGGTAGGGGTGCTGGGAGCTCAGAAGCAAGGCAGCTAGGGTTAGTGTATGCAGCCAGGCATCGTGAGGAAGGGGATGCACCAGATGTTATCACGGGTATGTTCCTTATTTATGGATTACCCTTTACTGCTTTAATTAATGTTGGGTCAACGCATTCGTATATTGCTAGCATGGTGTCTGGAACCTTGAATGTGAACTCTGAGACTGTCCCTAGGAAGATGACTGTACTTAGTCCTTTATGGCAATCTGTGGTAGTAAAGAAACTCTTTAGAGACATACCTTTAGAGGTTCAGGGGGTGGTATTCCCAGCTGACTTGATGGAGCTGCCGTTCAGGGAATTTGACTTGATCCTAGGGATAGATTGGTTAGTAAGATCTTGTGAATCTGGTGTCTTTGCTAAGCGCATGTCAATAAGGACTCCCGAGAATTATGAGGTTGCAATAATAGGTGAGAGGAGAGACTACCTGTCTAATGTAGTGTCTGCTCTTAAGGCAGTGAAGATGTTGAATAAGGGGTGCTCGGCTTTTCTGATGTTGGTCAGTGCCTTGGATGCTAAGGAGGCAGCTGTGGGGGAGGTCAGGACGGTGAAGGAGTTTGCGGATATTTTTTCAGAAGAACTTCCACGGTTACCTCCGGATCGGGAGGTGGAGTTTTAAATTGACCTGTTGCTAAGAACAGCGCCAGTGTCCATCGCTCCTTATAGGATGGCACCAAAGGAGTTGGTTGAACTGAAGGCCCAAATCCAGGAGTTGCTAGATCGAGGGTTTATTCGACCCAGTGTGTCGCTGTGGGGAGCACCAGTGATATTCGTAAAGAAGAAAGACGGGTCTATGCGTATGTGTATAGATTACCGTCAGTTGAATAAACTAACGATCAAGAACAAGTACCCGCTGCCGAGGATAGATGACTTGTTTGACCAGCTCAAGGGAGCTGCGGTCTTTTTGAAGATAAATTTGAGGTCGGGATATCACCAGCTTAGGGTGAAAGAGGCTGATATCTATAAGACGGCGTTTCGAACTCGATATGGGCACTACGAATTCCTGGTAATGCCGTTCGGGTTGACTAACACACCAGCTGCGTTTATGGACATGATGAATCGGATTTTCCAACCTTACCTGGATCAATTTGTCGTAGTGTTTATTGACGACATCCTGGTGTATTCAAAGCCGGAAGAAGAACATGATGAACATCTACGGGTGGTGCTTCAAATTTTTAGGGAAAAGAAGTTGTATGCCAAGTTTAGCAAGTGTGAATTCTAGTTGAGCCAAGTTACTTTTCTGGGTCACGTGGTATCCGCGAAAGGAATAAGGGTGGATCCCCGGAAGGTTGAGGCAGTATTGGGGTGGAAACCACCTAGGTCGGTAGATAAAATTAGTAATTTTTTAGGGCTAACGGGGTACTATAGGAGGTTTGTTGAAGGGTTCTCTTCTATAGCGGCACCTTTGACTAAGTTGTTGAGGAAGGAGGTACCTTTTGTATGGTCAGATAAGCAGTAGGAGAGTTTCGAGAAGCTAAAGAGAGTTTTGACTGAGGCCCTAATTTTGATCCAGCCGGTGGCGGGGAAAGACTTTGTGGTGTATTGTGATGCTTCTCACACGGGGTTAGGTTGTGTACTGATGCAGGAAGGGAAGGCGGTTGCTTATGCATCCCGGCAGCTGAGACCGCATGAAATTAACTACCCGACGCATGATCTGGAGTTGGCAGCAGTAGTTTTTGCTCTGAAAGTGTGGAGGCACTATCTATACGGAGAGAAGTCGGTGATCTACACAGACCACAAGAGCCTGAAGTATCTATTGACTCAGAAGGAGCTGAACTTGAGATAATGAAGGTGGGTGGAGCAATTAAAGGATTACAACTATTCGATTGAGTACCACCCGGGTAAAGCAAATGTGGTGGCGGATGCATTAAGTCAGAAAGTAGTGTCGGATCTGAGGGCTATGTTCACACATCTTAGTCTCTACGACGACGGGAGTTTGTTAGTGGAATTGCAGGTGAAGCTAACGTGGTTAAGTCAGGTAAGAGAGAAACAGTTGGTGGATAAGGTTTTGAGTACTCGACTTCAGCAAGTTCAGAGTGGGGAGTTAGAGGATTATAGTGTGAACAGTGACGTAGTCCTGTGTTTTTGTGGTAAGGTGTGTATGCCAGAGGATGTAGAATTGAGGCAAAAGATTCTTCGGGATTCGCATGGTAGCTCTTATGCTATGCATCCTGGAGGAAGTAAGTTGTATAAAGACCTACGGGAACAGTTTTGGTGGCCTGGATTGAAGCGCGAAGTTACAGAGTTTGTGGGGAAGTGCTTGACGTGTCAGCAGGTCAAAGCTAAACATCAAGTACCTTCGGGGTTGCTGTAAACAGTGAAGATTCCGCAATAGAAGTGGGAGAGGATCACAATGGATTTTGTAAGTGGGCTTCCTCTTATCCCTACTAAAAAGGACTCGGTATGGGTAGTTGTGGATCGATTGACAAAGTCTGGGCATTTCATACCAGTTCGGATTGATTATTCTCTACAGAAGTTAGCGAAGCTGTATGTAGCAGAAATTGTGAGATTGCATGGGGTGCCGATGTAGATAATATCGGATAGGGATCCTAAATTTAAGTCAAGGTTTTAGAAGGCGTTGCATTAGGCTTTGGGTGCCAGGTTGGACTTCAGAACGGCATTTCATCCACAGTCGGACGGCCAGTTTGAAAGGGTGATTCAGGTGTTAGAAGATATGTTGAGGGGTTGCGTTATCGACTTCAGGGGTAGCTGGGAGAAATTCTTGCCTTTGGCGGAGTTTGCATACAACAACAGTTACCAAGCAAGTATTCAGATGACGCCTATGAAGCACTGTATGGGCGGAAGTGTCGGACTCCTACGTGTTGGACAGAATTAAGTGAACGTCATGTTTTGGGTCCAGAAATAGTGGCAGAATTAGAGGAAAAGGTTAAGGTAATCCGAGCACGGTTGAAGGAGGCATCTGACAGATAGAAGTCGTATGCTGATCTGAAACGGAAAGAGATAGAATTTACTGTGGGTGATAGTGTGTTCCTAAAAGTTTTGCCATGGAAGAAGATGATGAGATTTAGACGCAAGGGTAAACTGAGTCCCAGGTTTATAGGGCCTTATAGGGTTTTGAAGCGAGTGGGGCCAGTGGCTTACCAGTTGGAATTACCGTCGAAATTGAAGCAGATGCATGATGTGTTTCACGTGTTAATGCTACGTCATTATTGATCGGATCCATCTCACGTAGTGCCAGTTGAGGAAGTTGAGTTGAGACCAGATTTGTCCTACGAAGAAGAACCGATTCAGATTCTGGAGCGAGATGTGAAGGTACTTCAAAAGAAATCAGTTCGTCTAGTTAAAGTATTATGGCGTAATCATGTGGCAGAAGAAGCTTCGTGGGAACCGAAAGAAGTGATGGGACAGCAATATCCACACTTATTTTGATCAGGTAATTTCGGGGTCAAAATTATTTTAAGGGGTAGAACTGTAACACCCGGGGTTTAGGGGTCTGGTATTTCTATCTAAGTTACATGTATGTGGTAGTATGCTCTATATGTTGTTTGTATGTGTTTGGGGGGTCTCGGGAAATCTTGAGGCTAAGTTTGGACCTTAGGAAAATTTTTGGGTTAGTGCCTTTAGGGGGAAGCTAGGGGAAGATAGGCCTTAAGAGTTCTTGTGAGGAGTTTATGACACATGAATCCAGTTGGTAAAGTGGCTAGAAAGAGCCACTTAGAGTACTTATGGTTGACGCATCAGGGAGTGAGAAGGGCCTCGGTTCGAGCAGCTTTAGCAGTATTTTGGCATTTATTTTTGCGTCAAGGGGAGTAAAGAGTTGGGCGGCAATCAGACTCTGAAGGGATGAGGATGAGACTTGGTCAAGGTGTTTGAAATTGTGGCTATGAGAAAAGATGGGAGTTTGACTCATTCAAACTCATTCTAATGAGAGGAGGGGAGGAAAAAGTGGAGAGAAAAGGGGGGGTGAGAGTTGGCCGAATGTAGGACTTTGGGAGGGGAGTTGCATATACGGTGGGAAAGCTTGGTGTGTCGAAATTTAGAGTTGTTAAAGTGCCATTTAGTTACTTTCCTCTAGCCGAAATTTAACTCATTTTCTCTCTTTGTGCTTATTCTTTTCTTCCGTACCAAAACTACATAGAATTCAACCATTTTTCTCATTTGTTTGTCTTGGCCGAAACCTCAAAGACCCTTAAGGTCATCCTTTGTGCTCATCTTCTCTTCTTCTACACTCTCTTCACAAGGCCAAACCTATCTCTTCCACTCTACTCTTCTTTTCTTTTCGTTTTGGTGACAAAGCCCTTATCTTTTCTTCATTTTAGAAGCCATTCTTCCCTATACTCTACCCCCTTGTGGCCAAATGCTCTACTTTCTTTCGGGGCCTTAGCTGAAGCATACCACCATTTCACTCTTTTCTCTTTTTGTGTTATCAAACTTTGCGGAGGCCGAAGAATCAAGTGGTGGCCGGATCTCTTTACCTCTTTGGTATTTCGAAACTGATCTTCATTGGCCAGATCTTTCAGTCGACTGCTAGTAAGTGAGGTAAGTATTCTTTTGTGCCCAAACTTTATCTCTTTCCTTTTGGGATTGTCAAAATCAAGAACTCTAACCCCATTTACCTATTTGACCGAAACCATGAGGGTAGGTTTCGGGATTCTTTGGAGCCAACGTTAAGAGGAAGGGCTTTCGGGATTTGATCGATAAGGTAAGGGAGATAGTGCCATTCATCCAAAGGCCATATCTTTTAAGTGTTAGCCGATTCTAACTATGGTGTGACAGGAAGGGTACAACAAAGGGTATTCAGTTAAATTATAGATATGATTCGTTTAGATCTTACGTATCGATTAACCAGGTTTTCTGATTAAGTGATATTCAATGGATGCGAGTACCAGTAGAGGAGAGAAAGGGGTTGTCCCTACCCCTAAGTTCAAGAAACGTTCAGTTTTTGCAGTTTGAGATTGGCCACCGGGGTGTGGGCCAACGTCAGAGCAGGATCGTAGGCAGATAGTGGTAGTCTCGTTTAGGGACAGTGCTGACGTTGAGAGTCTAGTGCTTCAGGTTATTAGGTGTGTGGTTAATTCGCTGTTTCTATGTTTAGTCAATTGATTATATGTGTTATGTGTGTGATAACCATTATAGTGGTTGTGGTGGATTTGTTATCCTTAATTGGGTATCACAGTAACCAGGTTAGTACTTTATCTAAGGTGTGGATGGTTGATTATTGTGGATATTTTGAGCATGTTGAATGCCTACCTAATATGTCCATGCATTATTCTATCATGTCATTATAGCATGTTGCATATGCATGGGATCGGGATATATATGTTAAATGAAGGACCGGGTGTACATTTATGTACGTGTGGTGATTGGCAATGTGCCAAATCACGACTTGGTGTCGGCTATGTGCCACATCAAGGGATTGATGCTTGCTTTGTGCTCCATCGCGATTTGATGATGACCATGGGTCACATCGTGGATATCAAGATTTGGTCACATGGTGATCGGTGGCTATGCCACGTTCTGTTTGGTCACATAGGTGATCGGTGGCTAGGCCACGTTATATTTGGTCACAAGGTGATCGGTGGCTATACCACGACTTTGGGCAGCTTGACTGCCAAAGAGGTGTGTAGCGGTTGGAGGGTCGATTTAGTAATCCCCTGGTGTGTTATGGTTGGTACGGGGTGTGTAGAGGATGGATTCTAGGTTGGGTTGGGTAACATATTTCCATCATCATGTGTGGTATGTGGATTGTGTGATTTGGGCCAAGCCCATTTGGGAAACATGTGAAATAATCGCACACTGAGTTTGTTCGACTCACCCTATTTTCTTAAACAATACAGGTGATGAATTATACATGGACCGGGCTGGAGTAGATTCGTGGTGGCCATGCAGAAGCTATTTTAATGTTTTATGACTTAAATTCTTAGTTACTTTTGGGTAAATTTTCTTTTGAATGTAATAAAGCCATTTAAATATTTGGGGATTTGTATTTTATTGTGAGTCAGTTGGATTATCGGTTAAAAACTAAGAACAATTTTGGAAACAATTTACAACTTAAAGATTAAACTTGAGTTTTTAACCTGAATATGTTAAATATCTCGACTTCTCTTGAAACTTCCAAACGTACAATGGTTTAGACTACACCCGACCTTCAAAGTTTTTGTTCTTTTATAAACTAAAGAAAATATTTAAAATTCAAAACGTGTTTTCACCCATTAAATCAAATTCTTTTCAGACATATTTCCTCGTAGCACTCCGATTTCGGCCGTAGTGTTTTGGGCCGGGTTTGGGGTGTTACACAAGTCAAGTAAGTATTTGTTTATTAGATGTTTATTCTTGTGAATGATCATACGAACACTCTAGAACTTCTAGTTATAGGTGTTGAAAACGGTAGAGATTGAGACTATAGGATGTGATTGCGAAAACAACTTTACTTCTTATATCTCATAAAATATCGTTAATAAACACTAAAATGATATTCTGATTCATAAAACTTATAATCAGATTAAATCGAATTAGTCATTATGAGCACTAGAGGACGTGGTCGTGGATGAGGTAGACGTGGCCATGGTAGAGGACGAGGTGCTAGGGTTAGTCTGAAGCGCTGGGTTATATGCCAAAAATAGATGCACCCGCGTCACTTGGGAGTGAGACAGGATCACATGACCATTCGATAGAGGACAATGCTTTGACTCAAGCAATGTTGCGAGTCCTAGAGAGGTTCTTTGGGACTAGAACCGGGCCAAGAAAGACGTGGATCAATATCGAAACGACTCAGGTCAAGTGGTGCTGAGGTTTTTAGAGGTGTCTCCGGTGTAGCTCCGAATGTTACAGAATATTGGCTCGAGGCTATAGAGCGAATTATGGATGATCTGGAGTGTACCATTGAGCAGAAACTGAGAGGAGCCGTGTCTTTGCTAAGGGGCGAGGCGTATCAATGGTGGCTTACTGTTCGAGAAGGCACCGAAGCTGCATTGGTTACTTGGGATTTCTTCAAAGCTGCTTTTCAAGGGAAGTACATCGGGACAAGTTATATAGATGCCCGGAGGAATGAATTCCTAAATCTGGTTCAAGGAAATAAGACGGTGGCAGCTTACGAGGTAGAATTTTTTTGTTTGAGCCGATATGCTCGCACAATAGTGCCAACTGATCATGAGCATTGTGTACGCTTTGAAGATGGGTTGAATGATATGTTACGGGTACTGATAGCCCCACAACAAGTATGGACTTTTACCTCGCTTGTAGAGAAAGCCAAGATAGCCGAAGAGGCTAAGATCTCTGAACGCCAGAACTGGGAAAGAGTCAGAGGCAAGAGGGATTTTAAGTACTCAAGTTCTTCTAAAAGGTTTTAGAAGAGGCCACAGAATGACGAGCCAGCTCAAGGTAGAGCACCTGTGACTACCAGTCAGAGTTGAGAATGTGCCGACTGTGGAAGATGACACCCCGGGGAATGTTGGAGAAAAATTGGTGCCTACTATAAATGTGGTTCCAAGGATCATCAGTATAAGAATTGCCCTCGACGGACTGATACGATTTAGGAAGCTTGTAACCCTGATACTCAACCAGCTAGAGGCACTCAGCAACCACCGAGAGGCTGTGGGCCAGGTCGTGGTGGTAATGGTGTTGGTCGTGGTCAAGGTGCACTGGGTAGAGGTAATGGCTTTAGAGGTAACGCGGAGGCAAGACAGTCAGGATTCGTCTATGCGGTCAGACATCGTGAAGATGGCAATGGATGTGATAATCGATGCGTTTTCATCTTTAATGTACTCATTCTTTGCTTTGATAGATATCGGGTCTACCCACTCGTATGTTGCTAGTGCCATATCTGGAAACCTGAATATTAGATCTGAGATTACCGATAGAGAGATGTCGGTACTTAGTCCTTTAGGACAGTCGGTAGTCGTGAATAAATTGTTTAGAGACGTGCCCTTGGAGATTGAAAGATAAATATTTTTGGCGGATTTGAAGGAATTGCCTTTCGGTGAGTTTGATCTTATTTTGGGCATGGATTGGTTGGTGAAGCATCGGGCGCAATTGGATTGTGCCGAAAAACGGATGTCAATAAGGACTGTGGATGATGAGGAGGTAGTTATGATTGGTGAGCGAAGAAACTTTTTGGCAAATGTGGTATCTGCTTTAAAGGCAGAAAAGTTGGTGCGGAAAGGGTATGGAGCATTCCTAGCTTTCGTTAGTGCTTTGGATGCCAAGGAATTATCGGTGGAAGGTGTGAAAATGGTGAAAGAATTTCCAGATATCTTTCCCGAAGAACTTTCGGGACTACCTCCAGATCGGGAAGTAGAATTTGGCATTGAGCTTTTGCCCGGAACGGCTCCGGTGTCAATTGCTCCTTATAGAATGGCGCTGAAAGAGTCAGCGGAGCTTAAAGCTCAAATTCAAGAATTGTTAAATCGGGGATTTATTCGACCGAGTGTGTCTCCGTGGGGAGCACTGGTAATGTTTGTTAAGAATAAGGATGGGTTGATGCCTATGTGCATTGATTATAGGTAGTTGAATAAGTTGACGATCAAGAATAGGCATCCATTGCCGAGAATCGACGACCTATTTGATCAATTGAGAGGAGCTTTAGTTTTCTCCAAGATTGATTTGAGGTCGGGTTATCATCAACTCAAGGTGAAAGAGGCCGACATTCATAAGACGGCATTTCAGACTCGTTATGGACATTATGAGTTTTTGGTTATGCCATTTGGTTTGACCAATGCACCAACTGCATTTATGGACATGATGAACTGAGTCTTTCAACCCTATCTAGACCGGTTCGTAGTGGTGTTCATAGATGATATCTTGGTATATTCAAGGAATGAAGAAGAGCATGACTCACATTTGCGCATCGTGTTGCAAATTTTGCAAGATAAGCAACTTTATGCCAAATTCAGTAAGTGTGAATTTTGGTTGAAGGAAGTGACTTTCTTGGCTCATGTGGTGTCAGCCGAAGGAATAAGAGTTGATCCTCGAAACGTAGAGGCTGTGTTGGATTGGAAACCACCGAAGTTAGTGGCTGAAATTCAGAGTTTCTTGGGTTTGGCTAGTTACTATAGACGATTTGTTGAGGGGTTTCCATTGATTGCTGCACCCCAAACTAAGCTATTGTATAAAGGAGTACCGTATGTGTGGACTGTTAAACAACAAGAAAGTTTCGAAAAACTGAAGAAGATTTTGACGGAAGCGCCAGTTTTGATTCAACCTAAGGCTGAAAAAGAGTTTATCATTTACTGTGATGTGTCACACACGGGTTTAGGATGTGTACTGATGCAAAGTTGAAAAGTGGTGGCTTATGCTTCTCATCAGCTGAGGCCGCACGAGGTCAACTATCCTACTCATGACTTAGAGTTGGCTGCGGTGGTGTTTGCTTTAAAGATTTGGAGGCACTATCTCTACAGTGAGAAGTCAATCATTTATACGGACCATAAGAGTCTTAAGTACCTCCTTACTCAAAAGGAGTTGAACTTGAGACAACGAAGATGGGTGGAGTTGTTAAAAGATTATGATTTCTCAATCGAGTACCATCCTGGAAAGGCTAACATTGTGGCAGACGCGTTGAGTCGTAAGGTTGTATCGGAGTTGAGAGCAATGTTTGCTCATCTCAGTTTGTATGAGGATGGCAGTCTGCTAGCGAAACTTCAGATGAAGCCATTGTGGTTAGAACAGATCAAGGAAAAGCAGTTATCAGATGAAAAGTTGGGTCCTTTAATGCAACAAGTTGAAAGTGGTATAATAGGAGACTTTGGATTGAACAAGGATGGCGTGTTGTGTTTTCGTGAAAGAGTTTGTATGCCCACAGATTCAGATTTGAGACAAATGATTCTTTGAGAGGCGCATAGTAGCCCTTATGCTATGCACCCCAAAGGCAATAAAATGTATCGGGATCTTCGTGAGCAGTATTGGTGGCTAGGGTTGAAGCGGGAGGTTACTGATTTTGTGGGTAAGTGTTTGACTTGTCATCGAGTGAAGGCGGAACATCAATTACCATCGTGTTTATTGCAATCGGTAAAGATTCCTCTATGGAAATGGGAGCGGATAACGATGGATTTTGTTAGTGGGTTACCCTTAACACCTACTAAGAAAGATTCTGTTTGGGTGATAGTTGATCGATTGACGAAGACTACTCATTTTCTACCAGTTCGTACAGGATTACTCGTTACAAAAGTTGGCTAAGCTGTATGTATCTGAGATCGTGAGGTTGCATGGGGTACCAGTGTCTATCATATCGGACAAGGATCCCAGGATTACATCATGGTTTTGGAAAGCTTTACATGAGGCGTTGGGAACAAAGTTAAACTTCAGTACAGCTTTTCATCCTCAGTCAGATGGTCAGTCAAAAAGTGTAATTCAGATTTTGGAAGACATGTTACGAGGTTGTGTGATCGACTTTAGAGGTAGTTGGGAGAATTTTCTACCATTGGCAGAGTTCGCGTATTATAACAGTTACCAATCCAGTATCCAAATGGCGCCCTGTGAAGCGTTATACGGTCGTAGGTGTCGTACCCCTACTTGTTGGACTGAATTGGGGGAACGACAATTGTTAGGTCCTGAATTGATATCTGAGACGAAAGAAAAGGTAAAGGTGATTCGAGCTCGGTTAAAGGAAGCTTCGGATAGACAAAAGTCGTATGCAGATCTGAAGCGTAAAGATATTGAGTTTTCAGTGGGAAATCAGGTCTTTCTGAAAGTCTCACCTTGGAAGAAGATTTTCAGATTTGGAAGGAAGGGCAAGTTGAGCCTTAGGTTCATTAGACCGTACCGTGTGCTAAAGCGTGTAGGACCAGTGGCCTATCAGCTTGAATTACCTCCGGAGTTGAGTCAGATTCATAGTGTTTTCTGTGTTTCTATGCTGAGGCGTTATAGATCGGATCTGTCTCACATAGTACCGGTAGAAGAGGCGGAATTAAGGCTAGACTTGTCTTTCGAGGAAGAACCAATGAAAATCTTAGACAGCGATGTTAAGGTGCTAAGAAAGAAGACTGTGCCGTTAGTTAAGGTTCTTTGGCATAATCATGGAGCGGAGGAAGCTACGTGGGAGCCTGAGGACGCAATTCGGCAACAATATCCTCACCTCTTTTAACCAGGTAAATTTTGAGGATGAAATTTTCTTTAAGGAGGGTAGAGTTGTAACATCCTAAAAATCTGAGTATCGATATGTTGCATGTTTTGGTGTTTAGCTTGTGAATGATTAAATTTATGTGCTTAATATATAGTCTTGAGAAGGCTTGGGATTTATTCGGTATTAGAATAAATTTTAATTTTGAGTACTTTATTGAAGTGGATCAAGTGACCTTGATGCTTAAGGTAATTAAGTGGCAAAAACTAGCATAAGATGAGCTAGAAGCAAGGTGGAATAGGCGTCATGAGTGTAGCTTGAGGGGAGAGGTTCGAATCCCATGGATAGCATTTTGGTGACATTTATTTTTGCTCTTTCTTAGCAAATGTCGACCAAGCTCTATTCTTGGTAAGGATAGACTAATTTTTTTATGATAAGATGGCTAAAGGTTATGGCAAATATGTTTTTTGGAATAGAATTTGCTTGATTTTGGGGATAGGATTTCTAAGCTTTGGGAAGGTGGAGGAACATAAGGCACCTCTTAAGGGAGAGTGTTTTGGAAAGTTAAGATGGCCAAGTTTGACCATGTATTTGGATGGTTTAGGGGGCTAAGGGGGGAAAGCCGAATTTTTAGTGATAGGTTTGGTATGGTTAGTAGCTTTTGGGTAATACCATTTGGTCACTTTTGTTTTTACAAGACATTTTTTTCTCTTTTCATCTCATGCTCTCAAAACCGAATGTGTATTGGCTAGGAAGAATTATTTTTGTTTCACCTTTTTTGGTCGTATTTTGTCAATTCAACTTGTGCCCCTTTTCTAGTGCCTAAAACATCAAAAACAAACATCATCTCTTCCTTCTCTCCCATGGCCGAATGCATCATTGTTTTAAACCCTCTCTCTTTGCTTTTCTCTTATCTTTGAAAATTTAAATCTTAAGCCTCACATCCTTATTCTCTTTCTTTCTTCATTTATTTTCTTTTCAACCACATTTCCTTCATCATTTTTCTCACATGGCCGAATGTTAGACTACCTCCATAGTCGAACCATTCTTTTCTCTCCTTTGTTTTTATCAAAGTTGAATCTTCTCTTCATCTATATTGTTTTGTTGATTATTCTTTCAACCTTCGTTTAAGCAATCAGTAAGAACTCTTTTCGAATCTTTTCCTTTCTCTTCTTTTTCTTAGCCCTATATATACAAGTTTGGGAGGGTCTTATGACTGATTATAATGTTCTTTTCTCTTAGACAATCTTTCATTTTTTTTAGTGTCATAAAGAAGGCCGAACTCGGAGTATTTGTTATCTTAGTGACTCGCTAGAAATTGAGTCAAAGTGTAAGGTAAGGGTTCCTATCAAGGATTTCTATATTGCTCGTCATATCATTATAGAAGGACTACTAATCGATTTCGTTTTAGGGGATGTTATTGCTTGATTCTCATCTCGAAAACACAAGGATATTTATTTTTGTGGTAAACAAGATAGGGACAAAAAGGGTTGTTAATAGCGTTTAGAAGAGGGTGGTTCGCTATTCCCCTAAATTCAAGCGAAGAATTTGTTTGACAATCCGGACTTTCCACCGGGTTGTGGACCCTCATCCGAGGAGAATCGATTATTCAAAGTTGTTCGTAGTTCAAAGCCATTAGTGGTTCGGGATTTCCCATCGGGTTATGAACCGTCAACCGGGGAGAACCGACAAATAGTTGTCATTCAAGATTCTGAGGGTAAGGATTTAGATCGTTTATCGTTAGTATAGTTTTATATTAAATATTAGTGTTCTAATCAAGCGTGATAAATATTTAGGTATCGACGAGCGGGAAAGTATAGTTCTCACCGTAATCAGGTGTGTAACTTCACACTTATCTCATAGGTTATACTATGCCGTAAGTATTAGAATAAAACTCGTAAAGTCATTAAAATTGGAAAATACGGTTTATTAGCACTTTTTGGTGTGAAAGCATGGAAACGGTATTAAAGTTGTGAAAAATTACGGATTTTCCTTTAATGGGCTATATTGTTAAAAAGTGATATTTTGGGCCATATGATTTATTTTGATAAATTGGCCAAGTAAGAATATTGTAAAAAGGGCCTCATGTGACTAATGGGCCAAAATTTGCTAGCTCGATAAATGGGCCAAAATTTGCTAGATCGTTAAATGGGCCAAATTGCTATTTTGGCTAATGGGCCAAATTGATAACTTGTAATATGGGCTTTTTGTTGAAATTTACCTTATGAATATATTGTTATGCATTAAATATCTATATACATGATTGCATGGGTTGGGTTAATTGACGAAGAAAAGAAAGGCCTGTTGCCAAAATCTAGTTCGGTGGCTCTGCCACAAATATTTTAAATGGCTTAATGCCTCTAGTTCGGTGGCTCTGCCACAAATATTATAATTGGCTTAATGCCTGCTATTAGTGTGTTGGCGGGGTAGGTTGACTTGATCCCCACAGGTGTGTTGGTTGGTACGGGTGGTGTGTAGCTGATGGAAATTAGGCTTGGTTGGGAATTGCATATCACATGCATATATTTTTTTATATATATATTTGATATATATATATATTGTGCATTTGTAAATGGGCTCAAGCCCAACTAATTGCTTAAATGGTTTTGGCCCAGTGAACACAATAAGTGGGTTACACATTGAGTTCTAAGTAACTCACCCCAATTTTCTTACCCTTCTCAGGTAATAATAATTGATGGAGGCTTGGGCCGAGGATGACTTCGTGTGGAGGCCATGCTACGAATGATGAATTATAAAAACTTTGAACTTCTTTTAAGTATTTTTTTTATTTAAGTATTTTTTTTAATTTGCGATGTAATAAGGCCTCTAGAATTATTTTCATGGATTTTTATTTCGTGGATGGATTTTAAAATGTTTTAGATACTTGAATGGGACTGTTTTAATTTCTATAAATTTTTTCTTAAACTTGCGTATAAAAATAGGGTTTTTCTTGATTCAAATTTTAAACAATTATTTCTCTAAAAATTAAATTGTAAACTCTTATGTTTAAAAATCATGGTTTTTTTATAAATCTCAATTTTTGATAAACTCCAACTTCAAAATCGTTTTGAAGAATTGTTATCATTAAAGGCATTAATGACTAGGTGTAAGTTCAAATTGTGTGGCATGCCAAATCTGGTCTTAACGCATAAGCCAGGTTTGGGGTGTTACAAACGTAGCATATGCAAGTCTAGCTATACATGCCATAAGTGAACTATGATAGTGTGATATCTCTCGACTCCGATGAGATTTGTTTTGGTTAAAGCGAGGATGCTTTCCAATCGAGCTACCATCGATAATGCTGAAAGGGGTTAAGTAAGTTCGTGTAACTTAGTGAATATATTGATTTTCCTAAATTGATTCTATGATTTGTGATTATATGTATGTGTTAATGGATACAATGAATTAACCATAAGTTGAAGAATATGGATAAAGTGTTATCGTTCCAATTGAACATTGCATTTCGATAAATCAGAGTGACTTTTTGCTGTGAATAACATGAAAAATTTATTTTGAGATGAGCTTATTACGATTGGTTGATATTCATATGTGATAATGCTGAATGTGTTACTAAGATATTTGGACATGTGTTTATGATTAGTAGAAACCTAGAGATGTGTAATCAAAGTACATGATATTGTGCTGGTATTGAATGCTATGCTATATGCGTGTATGTATGAGAGTCAGAAATTTATAGGCTTTACAATCTTCACCCCCTTACCGGTATAGTGTTATATGACGAAGTTCACGGGATTTACATTGAATAAGCTCACAAGTAGGGAACTAAAGAGTTTAGTGGTGGAATAATTAATAATGTGATCAGAGATGGGAATGACTTAGCAGTAGAAAATAGTTATGAGAGAGATATCAGATTATTCTAAATATTATTTGGAATGTACAATGCCACGGTTAGAGGAGAAGTTAATCTCAGCTAATCGACTCATTCAGCTATGATGTCTAAAGACTGTACTTACCGGGAATTCTTTTGAATTGATTTTTGTTAATGAATGGAATATTATGGAATTAGTGACGATAGAATTAGTTAGAAGAATGATGTTTGAATTTGTAAAGATGTTTGAGTATGACAGCTACAGTTGAGTAATTTATGACTATCTCTTCTGGGTATTCTATGTATTCTTTCATTCTTAGAGGTATTTGTTATTTCTCATTTTCTGATGAAAGCATCGTTGGTCTGATTGATTTATGATCAGCATTCCTTTATCTTCTATTGGTATTCTATTCCATTACATCTGAGATAAAAAGTTGACGATGAATTCATATGAAACTATTCTTCTGTTTCTTCTGGCTATTGTTCTGTTTACATCTGTATGGAATATATATTATCTCTGTCACAATTGATTTCAGAATGTATGAATAGTGTTTCTCTTTCTTCTGGTTTTCTATGAGGAATCGTCAAGATCTCTATTATTTCATATGAGTAGTATTCTCGGGCATTCAATATGGTCTTGTATCTTGGATTTCATTATCTTGGTTTTCTTATCATCCCTATTGTTTAATTGATCAAGTATGGCTTATCTTTGAAGTTGATATCAGCAAAAGTGTGGATTATTACAATTCAAGTTTAAATTGTATATTGATTTTCTTTCTTCGGGTAATTCTGATTATTATCAGTGAGTTCAAACAAGATGTCATGTTTCATCTGAGTTAATACAGTTAGTAAATATCTATGACTAGCATGTTGAAAGATTTTGTGTTAATATTGACTTACCTTTGGGTAAAGCAGAAATACTTGCAGATACTTGAATGAAAAATCTTTGTTTATTTTGTGAGTGTGGTTTGAAGATTTACCTTATTGATAGTGTCCGGATTCTAACTAAACTGAAAGCTAAAACGATGTTGCCATTATAAATCAGAAAAGCTCAGAAATGGGTTGGTAAGTGATAAGTTAAATTAATACAATATGAACGAACTTTTGATTCTCAATTTTTAGATCAGATCTAATTACTGATATTAATATTCCGAGATAGGACTCATGTATTGAGGAACTCAGGGCTTATAAAGAGAGTTTTAGTTCAAAACTCACCGTAGTGGCTTGTCTGTTCATCCAAAGAAAGATAAAAATGGTGTTTTGTCATCAAGGAAAGGCTGAATAACAAATACAATCAGGATTGTTACAGTCAACGATGATATTGGCGTGATATTGAGATAAAGATACTATGGGTCCCGTATCGGTATTTCTTTTATCCTCGGAGAAAGAGAAATGTTATTTAGATTGTGTTTGATACATGATGAAAATTCTGTATGATTATTTCAGCATCTGAGAGTTATATTGTCAATTATGGAAAAAGCTACAGGAAACTCTAAGCACTAAACTAAATTAAGTTGTGATTATGATAAAAAGGTGAAAGCAATCGTAAACGTTGAAAACAGTTTCAGATCGACATTAAAGTTATACAGAAATGAAACTTAGTTATATTGGGTTTCAGATCGATGACAAAGTGTTTCTGAAAGTATCGTATCGAAGAGGATTATTTGGTGATGTTTAGGAAACTATGAGAAAATATGCTAAACCTCATTCCGGTAAGATTTTCGGGGACAAATATCCCTAAAGGGGGGAGAATTATAACAGACCGATTTTGGGCCTAGTCGAAACAATGCTTTCGGGACCACAAATCTGATGAGGAAAAAATTATTTTTATTACATTTTTATGGTCTACGATTTCACAAAGTGATTTCATGAAAATTTTGTTCGAAAATTTTGACGTTTGGGAACTCAATTTAGTCAAGAGGACTAAATTATAAAAAGTGTAAAAGTTGAGTTCTACATGTTCGAGGTGTCCAATTGTTATGAAATTTTAAATTTGAGGTCCTTAAGATAATTAGACCATTGGTTAATTTATTGGACAAAAATGGACATGAAATAGGTGAAATAGAATATTTTTAAGTTAGGGGCATTTTGGTCATTTAGTAAGCAAAATGAATTAAAAACAAAATTAAAAGCCAATTTTTGTCCATATTCAACCCCATGGCCGAATTTCACAAGGGCAAACCTGGCCAGGGTTTTTCCAGCTTCCAAGCTCGATTGTAAGTCCATTCTAGCCCCATTTTTAATGATTTTTATGTTTTTGAAATCCTCGTAACACGATCTCTCTATTTCTACCATTTATTTGAGCTAGGGTTGATGTTTGAAATTTTACCCATATAAGAAATGCTTGTGTTTTGATGTTTAATGGTAGAATATGAATGTTCAATGTGTAATAAATGACTTTTACTAAGTGATTTTCGGTGAAATTGTCAAAAAGGATTAGTTTGTAAAAAGTTGTAAAATGTGTGTAAGTGTGTGAATAAATGGAAATTGTGGACTACTATAGTTATGGAAATGGTTTGGCTAGGCTTAAAATACAAGGAAATTGTATAAAAATCATTTTATGATCCTAGGGGAAAAATTATAAATATCTAAAACTTTAGGGGCAAAAATGTAATTTTCTCCATAATATGATTTTTGGGTCACATTGAATAATGTGATTAATAAATAGATTAAATGTGATATTATAGATCAAGGAAAACGAGGTTTGGAACTAGAACGAGCGAAAAATGAGTAATTGACAAATAAGTCCTTTTCACCGATTTTGCTTTCGAGGTAAGTTTGTATGTAAATAATACATCATTTTTTGTTTTTTTATATATTGTTATATTATATGAGATATGGTTTAATATGGAGTAATTATTTGATGTAAACTATGAATTGTGATTGATTATGGATGAATTAGTAAAATGTTGAAAAGTGAGAATTCCTGGTTAAACCTTCGGAATAGAAAGGATACGAATAAGATAACTAGGTCACATGTGTGGTACTAAGTGTAGGCTACTATGTGTACAAGAGAGCTACGAGATGGTTTTAGGTCACGTGTGTAGCACTAAGTGCAGGCTACTACGTGTACCAGACGAATAGGTCGCATGTGTAGTACTAAATGTAGGCTACTATGCGTACCCGATAGCTTCGATCACATGTGTGGTACTAAGTGCAGGCCACTATGTGTAAGTGATGGTTTTGGTCACATGTGTAGTACTAAGTGTAGGCCACTATGTGCACCAGATAGCTTCGACTACAAGGGTGGTACTATGTGCGGACCACCTTGTATCTATTATTATTCCGATGAGTTCAACGGGAAATTGACTAAGTGAAAATACATGTGATCATGTAACGACTAAGTGTAATTGAATATGACTATGTTATGACTAATTGCAGGTATAAGTGTGAATATTTATGAACAATGTGCTCGATGTTTGATCAAACCTTCGGTAAGATGAAATGGAGTAAGTGAAATTATGAAAGAGTAAATTTAGCAACAAAACAGTTTTGGACAGCAGCAGTTGTGTGACTTTGAAAAAATTTCCAAAAATGGTGTAAATCGAATTATAGGTTGAATAATATATGAAATTAAAGTTGAAGGAGTCTATTTTCACATAAAAGAAACGGTGTAAATAAAAGAATTTCATATTCTATGATAGTCAAATTTTTGTGGGACAGGTTCAGAATGATGTCAGAATCCCCTGTTCTAACTTTGGAAAATCACTAAAAATTATATAAAAATAATTATGGTTTATAATTTATATGCTGAAATTTCCTAATGAGTCTACCTTCAATAAAAACAAACGGAAACATTATCCGAATCCCGTACGAAGAGATAATTAGTTTTTAGTGAAGAAGGGTTGAAACTGTTAGATAGCAGAATAGGGGAGACTTTAAAGAATAAGCTGTACTTATTAGCTAAACTAAAAATTCTAAAAATTCAATGGTAAGAAGATATGTGAGTCTAGTTTCAGGAAAAATTTTCATAACTTAATTTGTAGTTCCATAACTCAAGATATAAATAATTTAGTTCCTATGACTCGAGTAGATAACTTGAGATGAACATGAATAAATAGTGGAACTATGTGCAATTATAATTGTATTATCTTCAGAACATATTATGAAGATTTAGAAAAGCATGTTAATAAATCACTTATTATTTACATACCTACTTACTAAGCTATAATGCCTACCCCCTTCCTTTCTTTTTTCCTATAGCGTCACAGATGCTAGCTCGAGTTGGAGGTCATCAGAGATTCTATCACACTAACAAGTTATTGATTCGTATTGTATCAATGATCTTCAAGTATTTTTAAGTCTATGGCATGTATAAGGACTTGATTATGTGTATATGTTATTATGAGTTGGCCTAGAATGTTGGCCTATGCTACTTGATGGTTATTGTTGTATAAGGCCATTTAATGTGGCTAATAATTGTTATGTTATAAGTCTATGATGATGCATTTCAAGGATGTGTATACTTGCATGTGTTGGATGAGTAAATGTGTGATAATTATGAGTGGTAAATGTGATTGGTTGTGTAAGTTGCATGATGTGAATGGTTAAGAGTGTGTGTGTGTGTGTGTTTGTGTGTGTTTATGCATGATGAATGTGGTTTTTAAATGGTATGTGGATGTCTTAGTGTTGGATGTTTGAATGTTTAATAATATCATATTGTGTGATGATAAATTTGAATAAGTGTATAAGAGTAACACCCCAAACCCGGCTTATGCGTTTAAGGCTAGATTTGACATGTCACACAAAATAAATAATCTTTTGAGTCCTATTTTAAGTAAAAGCATTTCAAAGTTTTGAATAAATATTTATTGAATAAAATTTGATTGGTAAATCGTCGGTTTGAGATGTAAGATCTTATAATTAGTAACTTTGAAAATATCGTTAACAATTAAAGAAAATTTTAGAAGAAATGAAAATATTTTTTAAAAAAATAATTGATAAAAATTTTTAAGTGTTAATTTATGAAAATTTTTATGAAATCATTTTGAATGTTCATTTCTTTTTAGAAAATATTTGTTTTAGTTTTTAGAAAATGCAATTTAAATTTCAAGTACTTAAAGTAGTTTATAAATTAGTCAAACCATAAACAAAGCAAAAAATTTAATTCAGAGGCCTTATACAACTTTATTTCAAATAACGAAGTAAATATAAAGTACTAAAAGAAATCCAAATCTCTAAATTTAACCATTTTGAAGTATGGCCTCCGCCGAGACATCCCCAGCCCAAGTCTCCATTACTGATCATTACCTGAAAAGGGTAAGGAAAATAGGGTGAGTTACTAGAACTCAATGTGCAACTCACTTACCACTGTCCACTGAGCCAAAATCCCATGAAGCATTTATTTGGGCCAAAGCCCATTTATAATAATTTAAATGTATCATATATATAATAATATGCATATGATATGCAATTCCCAAACCAAACCTAGTTTTTCATCCGCTACACACCACCCGTACCAACCAACACACCTGTGGGGAGCTTTAGTCACCCACCCCACGAACACACCAAAAGTAGGCATTAAGCCATTTATATCAAATTTGTGGTCAAACCACCATATTAACAGAATTTACATGGCATTGCCATTTTTTTAGATTTGTGGCAGAGCCACCAGATTTATGTAGCAAAGCTACCAGAACTTCTCTTCACCATTATCCCCATCCCATGCAAAACATGTATATAATGCTTAACAATTCACAACAATGTAAACAAATATTTCTTACAATTTTTGTGGCCCATTTTCGCAATTTATTTCAATTTGGCCCACATTTCAAATATACTAATTTGGCCCACATATCAAATATTACAATTTGGCCCACATATCAAATATACCAATTTGGCCCACATATCAAATATACCAATTTGGCCCACAAGGGCATTTTCGTAATTTTCACGGTCTTAATACTGATTTCATAAATTTACCACTAACACGATATAAATTTTTAACCCATGAAACACGGTGTGAGATTACACACCTGATTACGGTAAGCACTATGTTTTCTTGATTGTTGACACCTAAAATATTATAACGCTCGATTAGAAAATGAACGCGATCTATAAATCTACTCTAAAACAAACGATCTAAAATTTTACCCTCAGGATCGCGAACAACTACGATTTGTCAGTTTTCCCCGATTGACGGTCCACAAGCTGGTGGAAAATCCCAAATTGCTGATGCGTCACAATTACGAACAACCTCAAATAGTTGAATATCACCGGATGAGGGTCCACAACCCGGTGGAAAGTCTCGAATCGTCGAAACAGCCCTTTGTTTGAATTTCGGAGTTGGAATCGTCAATCCGCTCCTTTTTCGATCACCAATCACTACACATTTTGATTTGATATTGTTTGCCTCCATTGTAAACAAATATTAGTCCAAACTAATATTATGTTATTATGAAAGTTTGATCTCAAGAGTAAGATCGGCTTACCACAACATCCGTATAATCGCAAGATAATAAATTGAGTGATTAAGTACCTAAAACATATGGTCGATAAATCATCCTTCAATCCGATTAATAAAATAACCAAGGAAGTTATTGAAAAATACTATGAGAGAGCTTCTTTACATTTAACAATGAAATTCTCGTTTCACACGATCTTCCTATGGCTAAGGTCGATTAAGCGATGTGGTAGTAATTGGGACTCCGCTATACCACTACAAAGAAGAGAATGATCTTATTGGAGCGAGTATAAAAATATGATGATTCGGTTCATATGACCCTCCCAAATCAAAACTTATATTCGGCACTAAGAGAAAGAAAACAAAATATAATGTTGGAAGAACGTTTACCGATTAATCAAAGATTGAATGTAAGTGCGGATGTGAAGAACGGTAGAAAAGAAATGAGAGTTTGGTTTATAGAGAAAATGAAAATTAATATTCTGCTATGTGAAATGATCAAACAAAAGTTTGTGATTAAAAGATAGTGTTGATTTGAGAATAGAAAGAATTAGAGAAATGGTTAAAAGAAAAAGAAGATGGGAGGTTGGATGAATGATGAATGTTTCGGCTATCAAGAGAGCGATAAACAAGAGATGAAAATCTTGATCAAACAAAAGAGTAAGAAAATGCACAAATGTGCTAGGAGAATTCGGCCAAAGTAAAATGAAAGAAGAAAAATATGGTCACCAAGGCTAGTAATTTCGAGAGAAAAACACCAAATTGTGCAAAAGTGATTTTTGGCCTAACAACATCAAAAATCCTACCAAAAGACTAAGCAAATTTTGGCTATCACATTATAGCCCCCAAAACCGTCCACATACATGCTCTAAAAGTCAAAAACTTTGCCAACTATCCTTTCCAAAACATTTCCCCTTGAAAGATGCCACATGTCCCCCCTACATTCCCTTTTCCTTTTGATTCCTTTCCCTAACTTCAACCTTGCCTTATTCATTTAGCCACCTTACCAAAAATGATGAAGTCCATCCTTGCCATAATTACTCCTTGACCGACATATTAAAGAAGAGAAGCAAAAATAAAAGTCAAGATGCACACAAAGTGATTCGAACTCCTTCCCTCAAGGTACTACAAGTGACGCCATAGCCTTTTTACTAATAGCTCAATTATGTTAGCTATTTAATCAATTATTTCCATATGCTTTAAGGTCACTTACTCCATCTCCCTAAAGTGCTAAATGCCAAAAATTTTCACTAGGTCCAATTAAATCCTGAGCCTTCTCAAGACCTTCTCAACATACAGAATTAATAATCTAACGAGCTTAGCACCAAAATATTGCAACACAAAAATTCAAATTCTAGGATGTTACAATAAGTGTTTTTTGGATGGAAAAACGCTTAGTAAATTGTAACACCCCAATCCCAGTCAACACACCACAACCGGACCTGGCATGCCACGGAGTGATAACCTTTTAAAACCGAGAGTTTGTCAGATAATTGTCTTAGGAAACCCTTTTGTAGTATGAAAGGTTTGGAAATCCTGTTTAAAAATCTACTTATTGTTGCAAGTTTTAGAAAACATACAAGTTATCTTCTTTTAAGTGATGTTACCCGATGGCAACATTTTAAAACCCGAATGACTTATAGTTTTGAAACCATTGCTTTTTACCAGTTGATTTAACAAGTCCATATAGTATAATATGATCAAAATAAAAATATGTAATAAAAACCCAAAATAATACTCAGCGACCTTATTACAAACCCAAAACCAAATTTAAAGAAAATTAATAAAACCGAAATAGTACTTTAAAGTCAAAAGTCGAATCAAGCATGCATGGTCGCCTCGAGTCCTCCTGACTCCATATCCGTAATCTACGCCTCATCTGCAAAATGTAAGGGAAGGGATGAGTCACCGAGACTCAATGTATAAATCCCCAACCCGATAGTGCAAACACTTACACAAATTATCAGTAAAAACATGTAAATCATGCAACCCTTAACCTAACCATCCAATCTCCTTTAACTACCCCGTGTGGTCAAAACCACTGGTGACCGTAGTCACAAATATATAACGGTGTGGTCAAAACCACTGATGACCGAAGTCACAAATCAAGTGATGGGGCCAACCTATCGTGTGGTCAAAACCACTGATGACAATCCCGTAATCAGTATGTGGGGCCAACCCACTGTGGTACCAAACCACTGGGACGAGTCACAATATTCATATGTGGTCAAAACCACTGGGACTTAGCACAAAATATAATAACACGACGGGGCCAACCCGTCATGTGGTCAAAACCACTGGTGACAGTCCAAATATTCCTTCCCCCTCCTCTCATCAATCCCACCATCATGTCCATATCATACATGTCATAACATCATGTATCATGCAATAACGCATAGCATAGCATATAACAATAACACGATGATGTATATCAAAAATCACATAACAGGGGACTTACCCGAAATCCAAGCTCATACCCACAAGGCATAATCACTGATTCAACAGTTATAACGGTAACACAATAAGCATATTATACTAATAGAAGTGTGTAAGCGTTACACACCTGTTACTAACGAAATCACTAAATCCCAAAGACCCGATCTACTGCACTAGATCCCTTTTGTCCCTACATTCGGCCAAACCAAAATCGATAATAAGGCCATTCAATTAAACTAACAAAACCCAAGGGTTAACGATGGAACCCCAATCCTTACTTTAACGCTCCTCGGATACTAGCCACAACTCAAGGTATGCGAAACTGATCTCCCCCTACAATCGGTCAACATCAACACTAAATCTCAATAGCCTTCGGCTTTTCAAAAGAATGATTGATAGAATAGATTGACATGAACCCTTACCACATACTAAAAGAAATCGATTGGCAGAGAATAAACAACCCCGATCTACTGCGTCAAATCCCGAAGAACCTAGGAGAAATTAATTTTCATAGATGATTAGGAATCATGTCCACAATTGCCGAAATTCGGCTTTTGTCCCCATATGAGTCGACAAAAAAAGAGAAAGGAAATAACAGAGATTCGGCCAAGAACACTTACCCTCTTCAAATCCGATTAGAGAAGAACCCGAAAAAGATCTACTATTGGTTGATATTCGGACAAAATAACACTAGAAGAAAGAAGGGAAATTCGGTAAAAAGTTGAGTGATGAAGGGAGATTCGGCTATGGTTGATAGAAGAGAAACAAATGGGGTTCGGCTAAAGTGAAAAGAAGAGAATGGAAAAGAAAATATGGATGGGAGAGGGAAGATTCAGCAAGGGAAGAGGATGAAGATTTCAGCACAAGGATTTGAGAAAAAGAAAAGATGAAGTGGACTAAGATGGTTTCGACTTTGAGTAAGAATGAAAAGAAGAAAAAGAGAGAGAGAGATGGGGGAGAAGAAGATTCAGCCAAACACTTTGAGAAGGAGAAAAGAAATAAAATAAAATTAAAGACCTTAGAGGGACATTCGGCTACACCAAAGGCTCCCCAAAACCCATAGCCCCCCTTGCCCACAGTCCACCATTCAGCCAACTCTCCCCAAATGAGTTTGATAAGATTCAAGCTCCTAACTTTCCTCACCTTCATCTATCCAATTCAAATATGATGATCACATCCTCATCAGTTCAAGAGAGTCCCTCTTGAGCACTCCTCCTCCTTACTTGTGGCGTCAAAATATTAAACAGAAAGTGAGATTTCTGCTGCTCGAACCAAGGTCCTCCTTACCCCCTTGTGGCGTTATCTCCCTTGTGACTTGAGTGGTGCCTCCTTGCCACTTTACCAAGGCACTTCCTGTGTCAAAAACTCCCAATAATTCCTTTTAACCCCTAACTCTCCTAGCTCCCTCTCACTAAGTACAAAAACAAAAATGTTTGACCATGACTTAGGCCTAACCCGAGGTCATGCTTAGACCCCAAATTATGCTATACTAGCACATCAGACAGATCAACACATGCAACACATGAAAAATGAAGAGGCCCCATTTTAAGGATGTTACAGTTCTACCCCTCTTAAAAATAATTTTGACCTTGAAATTACCTCGATCGGAAGAGTTGAGGTATTGCTTTGCCAGACACATCCTCTGGTTCCTACGTGGCCTCCTCCGTACCATGGTTCCGCCATAAAACTTTCACCAAGGGAACTGACTTCCTACTCAAGACCTTGACATCCCGATCCAAAATCTGTACCGATTCTTCCTCGAAAGACAAGTCTGAGCCCACCTCAATCTCCGCAACTGGCACAACGTGTGACGGATCTGACCGATAGCGCCTAAGCATCGAAACATGAAAGATGTCATGAATTTGACTTAACTCTGCCGGCAGCTCGAGCTAATAAGCTACCGGTCCTATTCGCTTCAACACCGTGTACGGCCTGATAAACCTAGGGCTTAGCTTCCCTTTCCGCCCAAATCTCAGCACTTTCTTCCATGGCGATACCTTCAGAAAAACCTTATCACCCACTGCATACTCTATATCTCTGTGTTTAAGATCGGCTTAAGACTTCTGCCTGTCCGACGCTTTCTTGAGACGAGCCCGAATCACCTTAACCTTATCCTCAGTTTCTGCCACCAACTCCGGACCCAAAATATGCCGTTCACCCAACTCCTTCCAACACGTAAGAGTGCGACATTTTCGTCCATACAGTGCCTCGTATGGTGCCATTTGGATACTCGCTTGATAACTATTGTTATAAGCGAACTCCGCCAATGGTAGATACTCCTCCCAACTACCACTGAAATCCAGAACACAGCCCCTTAGCATATCCTCTAAAATTTAAATTACTCCTTCAGACTGTCCATCGGATTGCGAGTTAAAAGCTGTGCTGAAATCCAACCTCGTTCCCAAAGCTTGATGCAAAGCCCTCCAGAACCTCGACGTGAACCTCGAATCCCTATTTGAGATGATTGACACTGGCACTCCATGCAACCTTACTATCTCGGCCACATACAACTTAGCTAACTTATGGAGCGAATAATCAACCCTCACCGGTATGAAGTGAGCTGATGTGGTCAAATGATCCACAATCACCCAGACTGAGTCTTTCTTAGTAGGCGTAAGGGGTAACCCACTGACAAAGTCCATGGTAATCCTTTCCCACTCCCACTGAGGAATCTTCACCGACTGAAGTAAACCTGACGGCAGCTGATGTTTAGCTTTGACCTGCTGACACGTCAGACACTTACCCACAAACCCAGTCACTTCCCGCTTCAGTCCTGGCCACCAAAACTACTTTTGCAAATCTCAGTACATCTTGCTACCTCTAGGATGCATAACGTATGGGCTGCTATGTGCATCCTGAAGAATCCTTTGCCTCAACTCGACGTCCTTTGGCATACAAGCTCTCCCTTAAAAACACAACACTCCATCGTGAGACAAGCTGTAACCTTCCAACCCATTACTCTGAACTTGCAACCTTCGAGCATTCAAACCCTCATCCACTAACTGTTTCTCCTTAATCTGCTCTACCCAAGTCGGCTTTACTTGCAATTCTGCCAACAAACTCCCATCGTCATATAGACTAAGGTGAGCAAACATCGCTCAGGTCTGTGACCACCTTATGGCTTAACGTATCAGCTACTATGTTAGCCTTACCCAGATGGTACTCAATCGAGCAGTCGTAGTCCTTCAATAACTCAATCCACCTTGGCTGTCTCAAATTTAAATCCTTCTGCGTCAAAAGATACTTCAAACTCTTGTGGTCCGTTAGACTATCGACTTTTCCCTATACAAATAATGCCTCCAAATCTTCAAGGCAAAAACCACCACAGCCAATTCCAAGTCATGCGTCGGGTAGTTAACCTCATGCGGTCTCAGCTGTCGAGACGCATATGCCACTACTTTCCCTTCCTGCATCAGCACACATCCCAAGCCAGTATGTGATGCATCACAGTAAACTGTGAATACCTTTCCTGTCTCAAGCTATACCAGAACCGAAGCTTCCGTCAAAATCTTTCTTAACTTGTCGAAACTTTCCTGTTGTTTCTCCGACCACACAAATGAAACTCCTTTCCTTAATAACTTGGTCAATGGCACAGCGATCAGAGAAAATCCTTCCACAAATCTCTGATAATACCCCATCAGACCTAGAAAACTCTGAATTTCTGCAATCGACCCAGGCGGTTTCCAATCCAACACCGCCTCAATCTTGCGAGGGTCCACTCCAATCCCTTCAGCGGACACTACGTGACCTAAAAAAGTCACTTCCCTAAGCCAGAACTCGCACTTACTGAACTTGGCAAACAACTGCTTCTCCCTCAGAATTTGCAAAACCGCCCTCAAGTGCATATCATGATCTTCCTCAGTCCTTGAGTACACCAATATGTCGTCTATGAATACTACGACAAACTGGTCCAAGTACTACTAGAACACCCAATTCATCAAGTCCATGAATACTACCGGTGCATTGGTTAACCCGAATGGCATCACCAGAAACTCGTAATGCCCATTCGAGTACGGAATGCCGTCTTATGAACATCAGCCTCCTCCACTTTGAGTTAATGGTACCCCGACCTGAGATCTATCTTCGAGAAAATCGATGCACCCTTAAGTTGATCAAACAAGTCGTCAATTCGGGGCAACAGATACTTGTTTTAATTGTCAACTTGTTCACCGGCGGTAGTCTATACACATCCGCATGGTGCCGTCTTTTTCTTAACAAAAGCACGTGTGCTCCCCAAGGATATACTTGGTCGAATGAAACCTCGGTCCAACAGCTCCTGAATTTGGGCCTTCAGCTCTACCAATTCCTTTGGCGCCATCCTATACGGGGCAATAGACACTGGCGCAGTTCTGGGTAACAAATCTATACCGAATTCAACTTCCCGGTCCAGAGGCTGACCCAAAAGTTCTTCAGGGAATACATCAGCAAATTCCCCTACAGTTCGGACACTCTCTACAGTTGCATCCTTGGCTCCCAAAGCGCAAACATGCACCATGTATGCCTCACAACCCTTCCTTACCATTTTCTCCGCCTTCAGTGCAGAGACCACATTGGATAAGTAATCCCTCTTATTACCAATCATCACCACCTCCTCACCTTCCATTGTCCTCAACACCATACACTTAGCCGCGCAATCCAAACTGGCCTGGTATTTCACCAGCCAATCCATCCCGAGAATCAGATCAAACTCCCCAAACCGCAGTTCCATTAAATAGGCCAAGAACACGACCCTTTGGAGTTCTAGGGGTACATCCCTATATTGTCTACTTACTTCTACAGAGTGACCTAAAAGGCTTATCACAGTCATCTTCCTAGAAGTAATCTCAGAGTTCAAGTTCATAGTCTATACTATACTACTGGCAACATACGAATGCGACGAACCCACATCTATCAAAGCAGTATATGGTAATCCAAAGATTAGGAACATACCGGTTATGACGTCTGGTGCGTCACCCTCCTCTCGACGCCTCGCTGCGTAGACCAGTCCAGGCTGTCTCACCTCTGTACCACTTGCACCTCTGCCCGGTGCTCCACGACCTCTACCAGAGCCATTTCCTCCCCTAGCAGCACCACGGCCCCTCTGTGGCTGCTGACAATCCCTCTTGTTCTGAGTACGACTCTGATCCTTAGACTGCAACCTAGCTGACCTCTGTGGACAATCCCTCACTTGGTGCCCCATCGATCCACACTCAAAGCATCCTCTATTTCCAGTCCAACATTCTCCCGTGTGAAACTTCCCACATCGAGCACATCGTGGCGGCCACTGAGTATCAGCAGTAGTAGGCCTAGCGGCTTAATTTGGCCCACTATATCTACCCCATTTCTGCTGATTCTCGGTAGACCCAGATGATCCTAAATTCCTCTTATTCCAACCCTTGTTCTGATTCTGTCTAACTGATTGCTTTACTTCTTCTGCAACTTTGTCCTTTTCCACTAAGATCATAAATTCTCTCTCCTACTGTGGAGCAATCAGTAACCTCAGATCGTCCATTAATCTGTCCTCGAATCTGACACATCGCTCATGCTCCGTAGTTATGATGCCCCGAGCATATCGGCTCAATCTTAAGAATTTTGCCTCGTACTCCGATACGGACTTACTTCCCTGAACCAGTCTCAGAATGCCTTCCCCTGCGCATCAATGTAACTGGTCCTGACATACTTCTTCTGATATGCTGCCTTAAAGTAATCCCAAGTGACATCATCCGCTGTAGCACCAACCCGAACCGTGAGCCACCACTGATATGACTCATCACGGAGAAACGACACTACTCTCTTTAGTTTCTCCTCAGCCGTCAGATCCAAATCACCCATTATTCATTCTGTCGCTTCCAACCAATACTCAGCCGTATTGGGTGCCACACCAGATACACCCCGGAATACCTCAGCTCCATTGGTTCAAAGTCGCTCAGATACAGATTTTCGAGCTCCCGTACCTCCACCTGCTCCAGCCACTCTTTCCAGCACTCGCAGCATCGCCTGCGACACTGCATCTTCCCCCGTTTGATCCTGATACTCTGCGCCAGTAGCTGGTGGTGGTGGTATCTCATTCTCGGACCCTTGACCAGACCTAACGGGTTCCGATACGGTCATTTTGCCTCTATCACGTTCTCGTACATTACGACCACGTCTCCTAGTACTCATATCTAAATCGCAATTTATTTGCTTAAAGAAATTTTATGAATTAGCTTTTGTTCCACTTATTACCCACGAATAAGTTTTATGTAAAGGAATTTGGTAGTGGTTCTTTCGATCATCACAAAGTTTCCATTTTCCAGTCCTCCACCCCCATTCCACGTGTAGGGGTATTCTCATCATTTCACTACCTGGGGGTATTTCTGTAATTCACCTATCAGGTTATTTTAGTACTAAAACAGGGTTAATTTGAAAACCTTTACAAATCGTAGATATTTTAAAAATTCTAAAAATTAGGGGTATTTTGGTAATTTCATAAATCAAGGGTATTTTTGTAATTTTTTTTCAAAATATTATTCCAGGTGACTTTACATAATAAGGGTATTTTGGAAATTTCCTATTCGGGGGTACTTCGATAATTTTTCATACTGAGGGCATTTTGGTAATTGTTTACTAGTTAGGGGTGATGTAACATCCCAAAAATGGGGTTATTTGGAATTTAATTATTTTTCTTATGTATGGACCGCTGAGATTTTATTTATTGAATAATAGAGCTTAATTTAAGGCTTTGAGTGTGCACGGTTTGGTAGAAAATCTCAGTTTATAAGCTTTAAAGGTGAAGAGCCTTAGTAGTTAGGGGTTATAAGAATAAATAAGGAAACATTTGTCATAAAATGAGCCTAGAATAAGTGGCAAAGGGAGGGCCACTTGGGAGCTACAATTGACGCCATCAAGAACAAGGGAGAGCCTTGGTTCGAGTCACAATTCTCCCCTTTTATCTTTCTTTTGGACGGCATGGGGAGGGAGAGTCCCTTCTCTCTTTAAACTCTTTTTTTATGAGATAATTAAGGATAATAGGAGCATTTTGTTTATTATCAATTCCAAGGATAATAGAATATAAAGAGGATATTATTAAGATTATTCATTTATTTTGGGGATTAAATCAAATTATTTTGAATTTAATTAAACAAGTGGTCTAGAGCAATTTATGGAAGTAGGATGGATTTTGGACTCTTGGTTGAAGAGTTGGGCCACAAGGCTACTAGGGGGTGCCAAATGCTTATAAAAGCACCTAAGTGATCACCTTGATTTTCTTTTTTTCAATTTGCTTAGCCGAAAATTCAAAACACTTTTTCCTAATTTTCTTTTATCATTCCATTCTCTCAAAGCCTTGGCCGAAACCCCCATCCTCAATTTCCCTTTTTCCTTTTTATTTGTCGAAATTCTAACACTCCTTCTCCCATTATTTTCCTTTCCTAGCTGAATCTTCCTACTACTCCCTTAGTGGTCTTGGCTGAATAATATAGTGGCTTCGGGATTTCTCCTATATTCGATTGGTTGCGAAGGTAAGTGATGGCCGAACTCTCTTTTCATATTTTCCTTTCTTTGACGACTTGTGGGTTGGAGAAAAGCCAAAAATTCAGCATTTGCAAGCAGAGAACTAACCACTCTTTGAAACTGATTCCATCTAGGAACTCCGGGATTCACAAGCGATGATCCGACCCTCCTTTCTCGATATTTAGTTGGTAAGTAATGGTAAGATCTACTTTAGTTAAGTAGTTGTTAATCGATTAAGCGAAGGCTACTAATTTAGTTAAGTCCGATATTAGGGTGGTGAAGCAAAGGTTGATACTCAAGACTTTCGGGTAAGGATTCGGGTTCAAAGGAGAACCCTTTAAATTGGTTGATTTGGCCGAATGCACTAACTCATGTCTTGGCGAATATAAAGGCGATAGATCTAGGGTGGTCGACTCTTCTTTTCTGGATTTAGACTATCCGGTGGTGACAGTGTGTACATACACATATAACTTGTTAATATCTTGATTGTTGTGAATGCTATCTTGATTTTTATGTAGCATTGGATCATATACCATATCGGTAGATGGTGATTCGTAAAGTACCGTTAATATGAATTTGTTATTTGATGCTTTTGGGAAGCATGATGCATGAGACTTAAGTATGTGATGACATGAAATATACGCATATGTGATTGTTGTGGGATTGATGAGTGGAGGCGAGATTATTGTGCCGATGGGCACCAGTGTTTTGGTAACACACCATGACTACGGTCACGGAGGTTTGGTACCTCGGAGGTTTGGCACCTCATAGTGACTTGTCCACATGGTTAACACCACCGTGGGTTGGCCCCACTTGAGATATGGGATCGTCGCGCGTTGATTTGGTATCACACGATAGGTTGGCCCCATCAAATGATCTGTGTCTATGGACACGGTGTTTTAGTAACACATTGTGACTATATGTCACCGGTGGTTTAGCACCACCAATGGTTTGGTACCACAACAGGGTGAGCGATGGCGTTTGGATGGCTAGGATGGGTACTTAATATTATGCGTATTAATGGTTATGTGTTGTGTATGAAAATGTTTTAAAACGGGAAGGGTTACATCTTGAGTCTTGGTGACTCACCTTCTCCATTATTTTTTCGGTGATGCTTAGATCGCGGATATGGGTAGGAGGGACTCGAGGTGGCCATGCAATTGGACTTGAAACAAAGGGACTTTAATTTAGTTTTATTATTTTGTTATTGATTTGATTTTATTTGGATTGTAATAAGGCCTCCATAAACTTTATTTTTGTTACTATGCTTATGTAGGATACTTGTTTTTTTAACTACAAATTAAATTAAAATCACATGTTTTCCTAAATCAACACGAAAATGTTTTATCGTGTCGTGGACACATCAAAATGGGTATAACAACTTGACTTCAATTAAATTTTCAAATTTAATCCGAGTAAGATTTCAACAAGATAACCAAAACGAGGTGTTTTCAATAAAACTTAAATTAGATTTTTAAAATGGGTTTCAAAAGTTTTCTCAATAACGACCCTATATTCGGTCCTAACGTTTGAAATTTGGGTTTGAAATTTGTTACAAATTGGTATCGAGCCAGATCAAAGCTTTCATTTGTGGGGCCCAAGGCCCAAAAATGTTTTAGTAGGCCTTATTAATTGTTTTTGGGTTTTAAAGCGGCATGGCCGAGTCTCCCACCGATCCGCCTGTAAGTACATCTAAACCTCTTTGTGAATTATATTACGTAGAAGGGTAGGAAGCATGGAGCGTAGATAGACTTATAGGAACTTGAACCCTAGGATTAGATTACTCAAACACACAAGCAGAACATAAGACTTAAAGAACTAAACCAACCTATGACTTGGTCACTTGAGCTAGGGTGTGGTAACTCACATGCATGTCTAGGATTGGATTCGGAAGAGCACAGGTATTTAAGCGGTCAGAGTGACTCACCACCTCTTGGCAGTATCCTGCAGTGCGTAGCTTGGGTTCACCCTAACCCGGAGGGCTCGGTGGTGTGGTAACCTCATGCGCATGTCTAGAAAGGTTCGGTGGGAGCTTGGTATTTAAGCGGTCAGTGTGACTCACCTCCTCTCCACACGAAACACCGCCAGTGCGTAGCTTGGTTCACCACGACCAAGAAGGCTCGGTCATAGGCTAAACATAATGACTAAAACCCAAAGGAATTAGCCTCGATTTTGAAAAGGAATGAAACAACAAAACTTGGTTTTAAAACTTTTAAAATCACTCCTTCAAATGTAAGAACAACTCTTTTTACAATGTTTTCCCCGAAAAGTTCGATTTGTGGAAAATTACGAAAATACCCTTAGGGGTAAAATTACTAAAATACCCTTGGTTCATAAAACATTAACTCAATGATTTTGTCCAAAATTTTAACTACTTCTCAAATATTCAACTCAGCTTTGGAAATCATCAATGAAACATTTTAGTTTGGAAAAATTACGAAAACGCCCTCAACTTATAAAAATTACCAAAACGACCCTGAGTACAAAATTTTTGCAACATCACCGTTTTAAGAAAAAAAATTATCAAAAGGGACCCTCAGAGTTTGACAATTATTAAAACACCCTTGATTTACAAAAAATTACAAAATTACCCCTGATGGACAAAATTACCAAAATACCCCTGGTTTTCGAAATAATGCCATAACTTCAACCCTTATCAATTTTTAATAGTACCCCCCAGTGTTGGGAATTTCAAAAATAACCTACTTTACTAAAGTTTTAAAATCTCTTTTATTACGAAAATACCCCTGTAGGAAAAAGACGAAAATACCCCTAGGTTAGAAATGGGCAGAAATGTCCGAAGAGCGAATAGGTATGGAAAGTATTAAGGAATGGATGCAAGAACTTCTTTGTGTGGACTAGGTTAGGAAACTAAAACCTTGTCTGATCGAAAGAATCCCTATTCAATTTTTCATAAAACTTTTCGCGGGTAATCAAGTGGAACAAATCACTAATTCATAAATTTTTCTTAATCAGTTAAAGCACGTTAGATAGAATGAGTTCTAGAGGGCGTGGCCGACGTGGGCGTGGTAGGGAAGAATGACTATATCCGAACCCGTCGGTCGGGACATGGTTACGAAAATAAAGTACCACACACCACCACCTCCACTTTTGGAGCGGAGGAGCAAGATCGAGCGGGAGGAGGCGATGCAAGTCGTGTTGCGAGTCCTCGAGTTGGTGGTGGAGCTAGTGGAAATTTGGGAGCTCAAAAATCATTCCGGCGAATTCGGTCCAATGGGGCGAAGTGTTCGAGGTGTGTCGAGTGGCACCAGTCTGCAGAATCTTGGCTAGAGTCAACTGAAAGGATCATGGATGATCTTGACTTTGGTGAGGAAGAAAAAGCGAAAGGGCCGTGTCGCTTCTAAAGGATGAAGCGTGTCGATGAGTGGTGACGGTCGAGATGGCGCTACTGGCGGATGATTTGACTTGGGATTATTTCAAACCGCCTATCGGAAGAAGTATGTGGGCACCGATTATCTGAGATGCTCGGAGGAAAGCCTTTACGGGGTTAGTGCAAGGAACTAAGTCGATGGCGGAATATGAGGCGGAGTTTTAAGGCGAGTAGGTATGCTAGAGGCATCGTGGCTCTTGAACACGAGCAACCGTGTTCACTTTGAGGACGGACTCAAGAGATGATTTGAGGTTCTTGATTGCCCATGACAAGTTCGTGAGTTTTCATCTCTTGTGGAAAAGGCTAAAGTAGCCAGGGGATCAAGGAGGCGTGAGACGTAATTATAGTAGGAATAATCAAAGAGAGGATTTGGGTCACCGGATCCGGTGGTGGTGTCGAGAAAAAGGCTAGGCCAAGTGGGCCGTCGGTGACAAGGCCCATGATTGCTAATCGAGGCCGACTTCGATTAACATGTGGGAAGACCCATTGGGGAAATTGTTCGACCGCGATAGAGGATGTTTTGAGTGTGGGTCTTTGGAGCATCGGGTCGAGATTGTCCCCGAAGCAAGCTCGAGAATCGGTCGGAGGCGAGCAACTACTCGGGATAGAAATGTGGGACCACGGAGGGTCGCATAATGGCCGAGGAAGCAACGGTCCTAACCGAGGTCGTGGAATTGAGGCGAGGTTCAGCAACACGAGGCTAAGCGACTGGCTTAGTCTATCTGGCGAGGCGTCATGAGGAGGTGACGCCCGGGATGTCATAACCGATACGTTTTGATTTTGGTCTTCCTTATTATACATTAATTGATGTGGGGTCTACACATTCGTGCGTAGCCGAGTGTGGTAGAGACTTTGGACCTAAACTCAAACTACTTCAGGAGATGGCTGTAGTTAGTCCGTTAGGTCACTCTGTAGTGGTAGATAAACTTTATAGAGGCGTACCCTAGAACTCCAAGGGTAGTATTTGTGGCGATCTGATGGAACTACCGTTTGGGGAGTTCGATTTGATCCTTGGAATAGATTGGTGGTTAAGTATCGGTGAATTTGGATTCTTGTGACTAAGCGCATGGTTCTTAAGATGGCTGAGAATGATGAAGTGGTTATGATAGGTGATAGAAGGAATTACCTATCCAACGTGGTGTCTGCCTTGAAGGTTGAAAAGATGGTCAAGAAGGGTTGTAAGGCGTTCTTGGTTCAAATCTGTGCTTTGGAAGTTAAGCAGTCAGTAGTTGGAAAGGTCCGAACGGTTGGGGAATTTGCTGATGTGTTCCCAAAAGAACTTCCGGGTCTGCCTCCAAATCGAGAAGTCGAATTCGGTATAGACTTGCTACCCGGAATAGCACCTGTGTCTATAGCACCTTACCGAATGGCACCAAAGGAATTGGTGGAGCTGAAGGCCCAAATTCAGGAGCTCTTGGATAAGGGATTTATTCGACCTAGTATATCTCCGTGGGGAGCGCCTGTATTGTTTGTTAAGAAGAAGGACGGTTCTATGCGGATGTGCATCGACTACCGTCAGTTAAACAAGTTAATGATCAAAAACAAGTACCCATTGCCTCGGATCGATGACTTGTTTGACCGATTGAAGAAGCGTCGGTGTTTTGAAGATAGACCTTAGGTCGAGTTACCATCAACTTAAGGTGAAGGAGGCCGATATTCACAAGACGGCATTCAAACTCGATATGGGCATTACGAGTTCCTAGTGATGCCATTCGGGTTGACCAATGCCCCGGCGGCGTTCATGGACTTAATGAATAGGGTATTCTAATAGTACCTAGACCAATTCGTCGTGGTGTTCATTGGCGACATATTAGTTTACTCTAAGGCGGAGGAGGAACACGACAAGCATTTACTGGATAGTTTTGCAAGTGTTGAGGAAAAACAATTGTATGCCAAATTGATAAGTGCGAATTTTGGCTAAGGAGGTGGCTTTCTTAGGTCACGTAGTGTCGGTGGAAGGATTAGAGTGGATCCCATAAGATTGAAGCGGTGTCGGAGTGGAAACCGCCTAAGTCGGTGGCGAGATCTGAAGTTTTACGGATTTAGCGAGGTATTATCGGAGGTTTGTGGAAGGGTTCTCTCGATCGCAATACCGCCGTTGACTAAGTTGCTAAGGAAAGGTGTTCCATTTGTGTGGTTAGAGAAGCGGAAGAAAGTTTTGATAAGTGAGGAAGATTACGACGAAGCTCGGTTTTAGTACAACCCGAGGCGGGAAATTATTCACGCCTATTGTGATGCATCTCACACTTTGGTTTGGGGTGTGTGTTGATCTGAGATGGGAAGGTAGTAGCCTATCGTCCGTCGGCTAAGACCGCATGAGGTTAACTACCCAACTCACGACACAGAGTTAGCGGCAGATTTATCTTCGCTCTGAAGATATGGAGACATTATCTTTATGGGGAGAAGTCGGTGATTTACGGATCACAAAAGTTTGAGGTATCTTGACTCGAAGGATCTGAATCGAGGCAGCACCAATGGATTGAGCTGTTAAAGGACTACATTGTTCCATCAAATATCATTCGGGTAAGGCTAACGTAGTGGTGACGCGTTGAGCCGAAGGTTGTGGCGGACTTAAGAGCAATGTTTGCTCGATTGAGCCTATATGACGATGGAAGCCTTTTGGCGAGCTTCAAGTTAAGCCAACATGGATCGAGGAAATCAAGGACAAGCAGTTAGTGGATGAAGGGTTAAATGCTAAGAGAATGCAAGTTCGGGATGGTGGTTTAGAAGGGTATAGTTTGTTGGTGATGGTGTGTTATGTTTTCAAGGACGTACAGTATGCCAAAGGATATGGAGTTGAGGCGAAAATTCTCCATGATGCTCATAGCAGCCCATACGCTATGCATCCGGAGGAAGCAAGATGTATGGAGATCTACTGAAGCTTTTTTGGTGGCGGGTTGAAGCGTGAGATAACGAATTTGTAGGGAAGTGTTTGGCGTGTCGGCGAGTTAAGTGAACACCGGTTGCCATCGAGGCTACTTCAACCGGTAAAAGATTCCTCAATGGAAATGGAAGAGGATCACTATGGATTTCGTCGGTGGTCTACCCCTTACGCCAAGAAAGATGCGCTTTGGGTAATCGTGACCGTCGACCAAATCACTCACTTCATACCGGTGAGGATGGATTACTCACTCGAAGCTAGCAAAATTGTATGTGGCGAGATAGTCGATTGCATGGTGTGCCGTGTCGATTATCTCGGATAGGGACCCAAGGTTCACTTGAGGTTTTGAAGCGTTACATCAAGCGTTAGATACGCGATTAGATTTCAACCTGACTTTCCATCCTCGGTCGACGGGCAATCCGAAAGGTCATCTGAGATCTTAGAAGATATCTTTGAGGGTTGTGTCTTGGAATTCGAGGTAGTTGGGAGGAATTCTTACCTTTAGCCGAGTTCGCCTACAACAACAGATTACTAAGGAGTATTCGAGATGGCACCATCTGAAGCCTTCAGATGGGCGGAAATGCCGAACTCGACGTGTTGGGCGGAGTTGTATGAGCAACAGTGTTGGGTCCGAAATTGGTATGAAACGGAGGATAAAGTGAAGGTGATTCGAGCCGTCTTAAGGAAGCATCGAGATGATGTAAGTCCTATCTTGATCTTAAGCGCAAGGAAATGGAGTATCACGATGGGGATAAGGTTTTCTGAAGGTATCGCCTTGGAAGAAGGTACTAAGGTTTGGGCGAAAAGGAAGCTAAGCCCAAGGTTCATCGACCATATCTGATTGTAAGGCGAGTGGGTCCCAGAGCTTATCGGCTAGAGTTGCCGCGAATCGAGTCGATACATGACGTCTTTCAAGTATCAATCTTTGGCGGTATCGGTCGGATCCATCACATGTGGTGCCGATGATGAAATCGAGGTTAACGCGACTTATCTTTTGAGGAGGAACCGTTCGGATCTTGGATAGAGATGTAAAGGTTCTCGTGGGAAGTCGGTGCCCTTAGTGAAAGTCTTTGTGGCGGAACCATGGTGTGGAAGAAGCTACGTGGGAACTGAGGATGTGATCTGGCTGACAATACCCCATCTATTTTAATTAAGTAATTTGGACGAAATTTATTTTAAAGGGGTAGAACGTAACATCCCAAAATGGGGTTATTTGGAATTTAATTATTTTTCTTATGTATGGACCATTGAGATTTTATTTATTGAATAATAGAGCTTAATTTAAGGCTTTGAGTGTACACGGTTTGGTAGAAAATCTCGGTTTATAAGCTTTAAAGGTGAAGAGCCTTAGTAGTTAGGGGTTATAAGAATAAATAAGGAAACATTTGTCATAAAATGAGCCTAGAATAAGTGGCAAAGGAGGGCCACTTGGGAGCTACAATTAGCGCCATCAAGAACAAGGAGAGCCTTGGTTGAGTCACAATTCTCCCTTTTATCTTTCTTTTGGACGGCATGGGAGGAGAGTCCTTCTCTCTTTAAACTCTTTTTTATGAGATAATTAAGGATAATAGGAGCATTTTGTTTATTATCAATTCCAAGGATAATAGAATATAAAGAGGATATTATTAAGATTATTCATTTATTTTGGGGATTAAATCAAATTATTTTGAATTTAATTAAACAAGTGGTCTAGAGCAATTTATGGAAGTAGGATGGATTTTGGACTCTTGGTTGAAGAGTTGGATGGCAAGGCTACTAGGGGTGCGAATGCTTATAAAAGCACCTAAGTGATCACCTTGATTTTCTTTTTTTCAATTTGCTTAGCGAAAATTCAAAACACTTTTCCTAATTTTCTTTTATCATTCCATTCTCTCAAAGCCTTGGCGAAACCCCCATCCTCAATTTCCCTTTTCTTTTTATTTGCCAAAATTCTAACACTCCTTCTCCCATTATTTTCCTTTTCTAGCGAATCTTCCTACTACTCCTTAGTGGTCTTGGCGAATAATATAGTGGCTTGATTTCTCCTATATTCGATTGGTTGCGAAGGTAAGTGATGGCGAACTCTCTTTTCATATTTTCCTTTCTTTGACGACTTGTGGGTTGGAGAAAAGCCAAAATTCGGCATTTGCAAGCGAGAACTAACCACTCTTTGAAACCGATTCCATCTAGGAACTCCGGATTCTGGCGATGATCGACCTCCTTTCTCGATATTTAGTTGGTAAGTAATGGTAAGATCTACTTTAGTTAAGTAGTTGTTAATCGATTAAGCGAAGGCTACTAATTTAGTTAAGTGCCGATTTTAGGGTGGTGAAGCGAAAGGTTGATACTCAAGACTTTCGGTAAGGATTCGGGTTCAAAGGAGAACCCTTTAAATTGGTTGATTTGGCGAATGCACTAACTCATGTCTTGGCGAATATAGAGGCGATAGATCTAGGGTGGTCGACTCTTCTTTTCGGGATTTAGACTATCCGGTGGTGACAGTGTGTACATACACACATATAACTTGTTAATATCTTGATTGTTGTGAATGCTATCTTGATTTTTATGTAGCATTGGATCATATACCATATCGGTAGATGGTGATTCGTAAGTACACATTAATATGAATTTGTTATTTGATGCTTTTGGGAAGCATGATGCATGAGACTTAAGTATGTGATGACATGAAATATACGCATATGTGATTGTTGTGGGATTGATGAGTGGAGGCGGTATTATTGTGCCGACGGGCACCGATGTTTTGGTAACACACCATGACTACGGTCACCGGAGGTTTGGTACCTCCGAGGTTTGGCACCTCATAGCGACTTGTCCTGTGGTTAACACCACCGTGGGTTGGCCCCACTTGAGATATGGGATCGTCGCGGTGATTTGGTATCACACGATGGGTTGGCCCCATCAAATGATCTGTGTCTATGGACACCGTGTTTTAGTAACACATTATGACTATATGTCACGGTGGTTTGGCACCACCGGTGGTTTGGTACCACAACAGGTGAGCGATGGCGTTTGGATGGCTAGGATGGGTACTTAATATTATGCGTATTAATGGTTATGTGTTGTGTATGAAAATGTTTTAAAGCGGGAAGGGTTACATCTTGAGTCTTGGTGACTCACCTTCTCCATTATTTTTTCGGTGATGCTTAGATCGCGGATATGGGTAGGAGGGACTCGAGGTGGCCATGCAATGGACTTGAAACAAAGGGACTTTAATTTAGTTTTATTATTTTGTTATTGATTTGATTTTATTTGGATTGTAATAAGGCCTCCATAAACTTTATTTTTGTTACTATGCTTATGTAGGATACTTGTTTTTTTTAACTACAAATTAAATTAAAATCACATGTTTTCCTAAATCAACACGAAAATGTTTTATCGTGTCGTTGGACACATCAAAATGGGTATAACAACTTGACTTCAATTAAATTTTCAAATTTAATCCGAGTAAGATTTCAACAAGATAACCAAAGCGAGGTGTTTTCAACAAAACTTAAATTAGATTTTTAAAATGGGTTTCAAAAGTTTTCTCCGTGTGACCCTATATTCGGTCCTAACGTTTGGGTAGGGTTTGAAATTTATTGCGGTGATTTGGTCATTTTTCAAATTAGGGGTATTTTGGTCATTTCCCAAACCAAGGATACCATCGTAATTTCAAAACCAAGGTTTAAAGTGTTACCAAAACAAGATGGCTAGTCCCTTTCGGGTTTTAGTTAAATTTAGCCTGTGAATAAGTCATCTCAGTTAGGGTGAACCGTCACTACGCACCAGGTAGGATTCGAGTGGAGAGGAGGTGAGTCACTAGGATGCTTAAATACCAAGCTCCCCCTAAATCCATTCCTAGACATGCGCACAACGGTTGCCACACCCTTAACCCAGTAACGTACTCACAGGTTTGTTTAGTGGATCATTAAGTCTTATGTAATTGTGTTGGAGTAAGCTATTCCTAGGGTTCAATAACTCCTATCCTACTATTCTTCGATCCCGAAATACCCATCACCCCCACATATAATTCACACAACAGTTAGGAATACTTACCTGGGTGGATTGGTGCCGGAGACTCGATGCCATGCTGTTCATCCCATGTACCTTTTCCATAAAATTTTTCAAAACCCTACCTTAAAACATTTTGGGCCTCGGGCCCACAGCCGAGCTTTTGAACTTGGCTCTGATACCAAAATTGCAACACTCCAATCCCAGTCAACACACCACAACCGGATCTGGCATGCCACGGAGTGATAACCTTTTAAAATTGAGAGTTTGTCGGATAATTGTCTTAGGAAACCTTTTTGTAGTATGAAAGGTTTGGAAATCCTTGTTTAAAAATCTACTTATTGTTGCAAGTTTTAGAAAACATACAAGTTATCTTCTTTTAAGTGATGTTACCCAATGGCAACGTTTTAAAACCCGAAGGAGTTATAGTTTGAAAACATTACTTTTTACCGGTTGATTTAACAAGTCCATATAGTATAATATAATCAAAATAAAAACAAGTAATAAAAACCCAAAATAATACTCAGCGACCTTATTACAAACCCAAAACCAAATTTAAAGAAAATTAATAAAACTGAAATAGTACTTTAAAGTCAAAAGTCGAATCAAGCATGCATGGTCACCTCGAGTCCTCCCGGCTCCATATTCACAATCTACGCCTCATCTGCAAAATATAAGGGAAGGGGTGAGTCACTGAGACTCAATGTATAAATCCCTAACCCGATAGTGCAAACACTTACACAAATTATCAGTAAAAACATGCAAATCATGCAACCCTTAACCTAACCATCCAATCTCCTTTAACTACCCCGTGTGGTCAAAACCACTGGTGGTCAAAACTACTGGTGACCGTAGTCACAAATATATAACGGTGTGGTCAAAACCACTGATGACCGAAGTCACAAATCAAGTGATAGGGCCAACCCATCATGTGGTCAAAACCACTGATGAAAATCCCGTAATCAGCATGTGGGGCCAACCCACTGTGGTACCAAACCACTGGGATGTGTCACAATATTCATATGTGGTCAAAACCACTGGTGGTCAAAACCACTAGGACTTATTCACAAAATATAATAACAAGACGGGGCCAACCCGTCGTGTGGTCAAAACCACTGGTGACAGTCCAAATATTCCTTCCCTCTCCTCTCATCAATCCCACCATCATGTCCATATCGTACATGTCATAACATCATGTATCATGCAATAACGCATAGCATAGCATATAACAATAACACGATGATATATATCAAAAATCACATAACAAGGGACTTACCCGAAATCCAAGCTCATACCCACAAGGCATAATCACTGATTCAACAGTTATAACAGTAACACAATTAGCATATTATACTAATAGAAGTGTGTAAGCGTTACACACCTGTTACTAACAAAATCACTAAATCCCGAAGACCCGATCTGCTGCACTAGATCCCTTTTGTCCCTACATTCGGCCAAACTAAAATTAGTAATAAGGCCATTCAGCCAAACTAACAAAACCCGAAGGGTTAACGCATGGAACCCCAATCCTTACCTTAACGCTCCTCGGATACTAGCCACAACTCAAGGTATGCGAAACTGATCTCCCCCTACAATCGGCCAACATCAACACTAAACCTCAATAGCCTTCGACTTTTCAAAAGAATGATTGACAGAATAGATTGAAATGAACCCTTACCACAGACTAAAAGAAATCGGTTGGCAGAGAATAAACAACCCCGATCTACTGCTTCAAATCTCGAAGAACCTAGGAGAAATCGATTTTTATAGATGATTAGGAATCATGTCCACAATTGCCGAAATTTAGCTTTTGTCCCCATGTGAGTTGACAGAGAAAAGAGAAAGGAAATAACAGAGATTCGGCCAAGAACACTTACCCTCTTCAAATTTGATTACAGAAGAACCCGAAAAAGATCTACTCTTGGTTGATATTCGGCCAAAATAACACTAGAAAAAAGAAGGGAAATTTGACAAAAAGTTGAGTGATGAAGGGAGATTCGGCTATGGTTGATAGAAGAGAAACAAATGGGGTTCGGCTAAAGTGAAAAGAAGAGAATGGAAAAGAAAATATAGAATGGGAGAGCGAAGATTCAGCAAGGGAAGAGGATGAAGATTTCAGCACAAGTGTTTGAGAAAAAAAAAAGATGAAGTGGACTAAGATGGTTTCGGCTTTGAGCAAGAATGAAAAGAAGAAAACGAGAGAGAGAGATGGGGGAGAAGAAGATTCAGCCATGCACTTTGAGAAGAAGAAAAGAAATAAAATAAAATTAAAGATCTTAGAGGGACATTCGGCTACACCAAAAGCTCCCCAAAGCGATAGCCCCTTGCCCAGGTCCACCATTCTACCAACTCTCCCCAAATGAGTTTGATAAGATTCAAGCTCCTAACTTTCCTCACCTTTATCTATCCAATTCAAATCTGATGAGCACGTCCTCATCTGTTCAAGAGAGTCCCTCCTGAGCACTCATCCTCCTTGCTTGTGGCGTTAAAATATTAAGCAAAAAGTGAGATTTCTGCTGCTCAAACCAAGGTTCTCCTTACCCCCTTGTGGCGTCACCTCCCTTGTGACTTGGGTAGCGCCTCCTTGCCACAACTCCCCTTGTGACTTCCTGTGTCTAAAACTCCCAATAATTCCTTTTAACCCCTAACTCTCCTAGCTCCCTCTCACTAAGTACAAAAATAAAAATGTTTGACCATGACTCAGGCCTAACTCGAGGTCATGCTTAGACCCCAAATTATGCTAAACTAGCATAGTAGACAGATCAACACATGCAACGCATGAAAAATGCAGAGGACCCATTTTAAGGATGTTACATAAATAACCTAATTTTCATCTGCACGATTGACCACACTGTAATGTGCTCAGAGAGTGTGCCCTTATTTTTTTTCAAGAAATTTTTCAATGTTTTCTAAAGTTCTCAGTTTAGTCTCGGACCACTTCCAAAGTATGTTTTGGACCTCGTAGGCCCGTAATAAGGACAATATGATTATGAGTGAAAAGTTTTAAATTTGAATGGAAATTTATGACTCAAAAATGATCAGTTATATGTGATAAGTCCGGCAATGCCTCATACCCTATTCTGGTGACGGATATGGGTAAGGGGTGTTACATGTTGTGGCTCTGATAAGTAACATAAGATTTATGAAATTGCATGTATGGATAACATGAAGTTTCATGTTCAAAGTATGGAACATGAATCTTGAGCTTAAAGGATGCTTATGTCTGGATAATGGAAATGTGTTAATGTGTTGAAAAAGTTTAAATGTGTAACAGTCCGATTTAGACCCTAGTCGGAACAGTGGTTTCGAGACCACAAATTCGAGTTAGTAAAATATTTTAATATTATTTTTTGTGCCTTTATTATGTGATTTAGCATGTATGCAATTTCTGTGAGTAAAGTTGTTTGTTTGTGTGCTTAATTTGAAAAAAAAAAGACTAAATGGCATAAAGTTTAAAAGTGGCTTTCTAATTAATTAAGTGCCTATTATATGTGGCTCTTAAGTGTAGGGGCCTTATGAGGCAATTATTCCATTAAAAAGGATAGTGGAAGACTTTGGATGGTTATGCTATTAATTTTATGAGTTATGTAAGTTTCATATCAAGGTTAATATGGTAAATTGGCATTAATATGAATATTAAATAAAACAAACATAAGGAAGATGATAGTTATCATCTTTTGTGCCGAAATTAGCAAAGAAGAAGAAGAAATAAACAAGCTAGGGTTCAGTCATTGATTTGCAAAATTAAGGTATGTTTTGACTTTGGTTTTTTGATAATTTTTATGTTTTTGAGATCGTTGCTTCGAGTACTACCCGACCCATGCTTGAATTTTTTATTTTGTTGAATATTTTGAGTTATGCCATTGATGAATATTTGTGTTTTGTGATGTTTGATGATAAATTATGAAAGATATGTTTTGGATTAATATGTTTTGTATTGGAGTTTTTGATGATTTTGAGTTATTAGGACTAAATTGCAAAAATACTAAATTAAAGGAATAAAATGCAAAATAAATGAAATATATGGATTAGTATGATCCTAAGGAAGATTCGGCTTAACTATGATGTGGTGAGATTTTGTGTATTTTGTGTTTTATGTAATTAGGACTAATTTGTAAAAGTATTAAATATCAGTGGTAAAATGGTAATTTGCCCATTTATGTGTTGTTGGATTAAATTGAATGAAATTGTGTTTAAATGAGGTTAATTTGAAATTATATAGATCAAGAACAAAAGAAATCAGACTTGGACTGGGGAATAGCAAAAATAGTTGAATAGCCGATTTACATCGTTCGTCGATATCCGAGGTAAGATTATAAGCAATAAACGTTGTTAAACTTGAATGTGTATAATTTTTATATATTGAATTCAATTGTATGAATTTCTATGGTTGGAGTCGAATGCATGAAGTTTATGAAGTTTGGGAATATATTCGGTTCAATTGAGATATGAATTATGAATAAGAATAACTTTGTAACAGTGATATATCAGGCTTATTGCCTAGCAGGCTTTGATGCCGGTGTATGATATCCGGCTTATTGCCTAGCAGGCTTTGATGCCAGTGTATGATATCAGGCTTATTGCCTAGTAGGCTTTATGCCAGTGTATTGATACAGGTTTATTACCTAGCGGGCTTTGTGCCGGTGTTTTATAAAAGGCTTTATGCTTAATGAATTTTATGTGACCAACGGTAAAAGCAATTAAATGTGTTAGTGAGCTAAAGCATTCAAGTATGTGAATATGGTTATTCTATTCGAACTGAAAGTTAATTGATTGAAAGATATGTGATAGAAATGTTTTGTGATGATATTGAAAATGTATGAAACTATGAGTAAGGTATTCAGTTTTATGATAAGTTTAAGTATGTGTTTTAAAAGTTTGATTTACGTGATTGTATATATATATGAATACGTATATATATAATTGATTATCTATGATATTATGAATTTGAAATTAGAGAATATATTGATAATTTATATATATGGTATATTCGCCATGGTATATTGATGTATAAATATATGTTTGATTCGAGTTATTTTATATATATAGATTGTTAATTTGCTTAAATTGCTTATAACTTACTAAGCTTTGGAAAGCTTATTATGTGATTTGTTTCTTTGCTTTGCAGTGTCAGTAAAGTTAGCTCAGATCCGGGGATCGTCAGCACCTCTATCACACTATCGGCAATCTATTTTGGTACTCTTGAAGATGTGTATATTTGAATATGGCATGTATAGGTGAGTCATGGTATATGTTTGAGATGTAAATAGCCATGTGATTTGGCTAGTTATATGCTAATATATGATGCATGTTTTGAAATGTTTTGATGGCAATAAGATGACCTTATGAATGGTAAGTTATTGAGGGAATGATGCTATAGTGATATGGTAATATGGTGGATGAATTATGATTGGTTTTGCTTGTATTTCAATTGTGAAATTTAGCGCATTAATTGGTATGTATTTAGAAGCATGAATTGATATTGTATTGAAGCTTGTGAGTTGACCCTTGTGTAGGTGGCAAAGTTGGCCTTGCAAATGGCCTATTTTGCATACTAGACAAGAAGCACGGGCATGTGTCCCTGCCATGTGATTTAAGAACTTCTTCTTAGTGTGTCTAGACAGATTACACGGTCATGGCCCACGGGCGTGCATGATGGCCGTGTGACCAAGTTAGTAGCTAACCTAAGTGTGCACAACCTTGGCACATGGACGTGCCTGGTAGTGATGTGATTTAGTCAGTATATAGCTTATGAGCACACGGCCATGATGCAAGGATGTGTTCAGTGGCCGTGTGGGTTAGTCAGTATACATGCTCTGTTTGACACGGCTAGGACACATGGGTATGTATAATAGCCGTGGGAGACACACGGCTTATCACAAGGGCGTGTGATCTCTATAACTTAGAAAAGTTTTAAATTTTTGAGAAGTTCCTTATGTATTAATTTTAGTCCCGATGCTATTCTAAAGCGTGTTTAAGGTCTCGTAGACCTAGAAGAGGGACTTCATGATTGTAATTGTATGTGTATGATTGAAGAATGACTTTGTGTCGTTAAATAGATGTGAAATGTTTTGATTGTTCAGTAATGCCTCTTAACCCTATTCCGGCGACGGTTTTGGGTTAGGGGTGTTACAGAATGTGTCTGTTAGAAGTAAGTCAAGATATGATGAGTTCATGAAAGATGGGTCTAAGAATAAATAGTCTATTTCTGTCTCTAGAGTCATCAAAGGGGTTCGTCGGGACTAAAAGCACGAATCTCTGAAATGACAAGTCCATGGCCATGGCGTTGAAAACCATATCAGGTAGACCGTAACTAGTGGGTTATGGCATCATATGAAAAGAAGACCATATCGTGTAAGACTGTAACTGGTGGATTATGGCATCATATGGGAAATTTAAGGAAGTTTATTACATAATGTGGTTCTCTGTGTGTCCCAGAATAATGATGGGCAAACCTCATAAAGTGTGAGTTTAGCCAAATCCCTGTTATTTAAAACACCAGTAAAAAAGGGCAGCCTTTATGTCAAAACTCTGGATAGGAAAGCCTTTGTGGCGATCTCTATCAAAGGAAAACTTATGTGACAATCTCCTTAAAGGAAGCTTTGTTGCTATATCTAAAAAGAAACACCTTCGTGGCACAACCTAAGAATAGGAAGCCTTGGTGGCAACTCTATAAAGGAAAGCCCTAATTGCAAATACAAAGAAAGCCATTATGGCTATTTAAATAAAAGAATGCCTTTACCAAAAATTTTGAATGAATTGCGTGTAAGAAATTAGGAAATAATGGCATGAACGATTCTCTGAAAGCAAAGTAAAGATAGTACTCTAAAGGTAAGGTAAGTGTAACAGATAATGTATGGACAAGTAAAAGAAACTAAGTATCCAACGAACTCTGAAAGAAAGGTAGAGTATGTAAATGATATGGCGAACCCTTTCAAAATAACAATAAAAGAACAATGAAACTATAGCACACTAGAATGGCACATCTGAGATATGTATTATAGGCATGTATAGATAGAACCTTAAAGTAAGAAAGATTTTGGTGAACTCTATGTTAAGTAATGAGCGTAATCTACCTCACTTGAAGGTAGTGGAAAAGTCAGTAACTATGAATAAGATTTTAAGTCTGTGAATAAGGTTAACGAAATGGTTAAGGACTATGTAAAGATAAGATTTAAGAAGGGATATAGAAGGTTAAGAGATTTTAAGTGTAGTACGTTCAGAGGAAAAAAAATTGTGCTTTGAGTTTGGACCCTAAATCTAGAGCCTAGAAGAGTGAAAACTTAATGAATATGAAAGGAAGATAAGTCCTTAAATGCACTATGCGAAAGACACAGGTCTAAAATAAAAAGGAGTAATTATAGTATGTTAAAAGAAATATTTAGTGAAGTATCCAACAGATGGAAAAAGGCAAAGTATAAGGACAAATGTAGGACATGGAAAGCATCTATTATGATTAGATGTGATGAATTAGGTATTTAAGATTTAACTCATCAAGTTCTTATGAACTTACAAAGGTTATTACATGTTTCAGTTTGCAAGAAGTATGCGCTGGGAGGAACGATGCTAGGGCTATGCCAAATGAAAGTGGCGTGATGTATTGTTATGCATACAGAGGAAGTAAAGTGGCGAGTTCAAGTTAGAGCGTAAGTTGTTTAAGCAACGTTCCAATGTGTTTACAGTAGATTGAGAGATACGATAGAGAATATTAAAATTTTGTCATCATGACTTGTAAGTGTAACCATACGATGTACATCCATAAGAGACTCATCGCATTCATAGATAAAATTTTACATTGGAAAAAGTTTAAGCTACATATATTATAGGACATAACACCCAATACTCGAATTTGGTTCATCGGGTCGAGTGGAGGGTTACCAATATTGTAAACAAGCTGCTACTATAACAGCCTATTTTCAGTGATATCGAAACAGTGATTTCAAGACCACAATTCTGATGAGTAAATTATTGTTTTATTATTTATTTAGTGTCTACGGGATTTTACTAAGGTCGTATTAAAGTTTCATTAAGAAATTTTAATATTTAAATGCTTAACTAAGTGAAAATGACTAAATCGTAATAGGCGAAAAAGTTGAGTTCTAATAGTTAAGAGAGTCAAATGGCTTTATAAATGAAAGGTAATGGACTTGAATGGTAGTTATACCATATATATTGATAGTGGATACTTATTGAAATTTTGATAATTTTTAAATGGAAAAAGGTAAAGTAGTAAATAAAACTAAAATAATCTAATAAATCATGTTCATCTTCTTTATATCATTCTATCTCCACCGAAAATAACCATTAATACAAGCTAGGGTATTCGTTCAAGCTTATTTCATTGCATGTAAGTGTATCCAAGCCCCATTTTTAATGATTTTTATGTTTTTGATATTGTTGTAACTAGGTCTAACTAGCCCGTACATTCATTTTTGAATCTATTAAAAATTTTGGAAGTTGCCATTAACGAATCTTGAATTTTTTTATGATAAACATGTGTTTAAAGCTTTGATTGTGGTATTTGGTTGAATTGTGAAGTGATTTTTGTTAGATTTTGAATTAAGAATTAAATTGTTAAAATGTCAAAAACTTAAGGTTTAATAGTGAATTTGATGTACAATAGGGACTGTTACATGGCCTATAATATTAGAATATAGTTGGATTCTAAGAAAATAGTCAATTTGATGATTTTCGGGTTAGAGGACTAAATTGCAAAAATTGTAAAAGTTTAAGGAAAATGTGTAATTAATGAGAAGTTAAGGGTTATGTACATTGAATGGAATGTAAAATATGTGTGAGGTTAATCTATTGTGTTTAATTATTATATAGATCAAAACTTGGATCAAAAGACAATAACTGAGGAAAAATGGAAAATAGCGAATTAGTCCTTGCGTGTTGATAGAAATCGAATAGTAGGTAAGTTCATTGTGTTTCAATACGTAAATGAATTTTTACTTGTGTTCTTATAATATAGTTCTTTAATTAAATGTTCGTAGTTAATTATTGAATGATTACACTCTCAAGCCCATGTTTGTACTTCGGTACCCCTGATTACACTCTCGTGCCCCTGATTGCACTTTCGTGCCCCTGGTTATACTCTGGTACACCTAAATCAAATATTATATGAACTGTACTAATGGTATTTAGATTAAGTGATATACTATGTGTAACACCCCTTACCCGTGTTCTACACTGGAACCGGATATGAGGCGTTACCGTACTTAACTCACAGGGTCATACGACTTTGGGCGATCAAATTTCATTCCAAATTACAATCTTTCCACACACACACTTCTAACATCCTTATAATGGGCCTACGAGGCACTAAACATGCCTCTAAAAGGTTACAAAAATAGATCGAAAACTTTTACACACTTGAAAAATTTTTACCTGAATAGGGACCACACGCCAATGTAGGCTTAGGGACACGCCCATGTACCCCTAAAACACGCCCATGTCTTCCACTCGTGGTGGACACTGCCAAATTGCACACGGCCTTAACACGCCCGTGGCCTTAGACCATGTGTCACACCTTGATATACTGACTTATTCACACAGCTTGGAGCACATGCCCATGTGCTAACCGTGTGTTACACACGGCCTATACAAACGGCCGTGGGGTTAGCCCGTGCTCTATTCTAACTTAAAACACCAATATACAGGGAACACACGGCCTAGACACATGCCTGTGTGTCTATCCGTGTGGGCACTTAGAGGCTATCTACCAAGCCTTTTTCCACTCTCATTTGCATACCATCATATATTAGCACATAATATCACATAACATCAATATAACTCTTGAATTAAAGACATTTAATCATAAGAGTGATAAAGTTTTCATCCCACACACTAGGGAGAACTATTCCCAATACATTTACAACAACTTAAGCCATCACCTATGGCTACACACAACCCAATTATAAGTTCTCTTAGGCCAACACAATTTGGCTACATCAACAAAGACTTGATTAACCTCAAGTACTAGCCCCATACATGCCATGACTCATAAGGACCTGATACTTCATACCAAGTGTCTGCTCGAGAGTGCAAAAATATCTCTAATGATCTCCAACCCGAGCTAGCTAAAATAACCTATAAGAGGTGAGAAAGGAAGAGGAGTAAGCAATAATGCTTAGTAAGTTCATATACATAATTTGACAATTATTGATATTCACTAAATAAACGTAACTATGAGGTAATATGTCGAGTTTTTCTCATTAGCTCATGATTACTTACTCAATCATTCTTGAAGCTTACTCATTCTATCTCCTACCACATTCTTACCATGCCACAAGCCAATTTTCTCGTTTAATTAAAATACATTCCTACACTGATCACACATGATCATATAAAATAATACATCCAGCATTTTCAATAAGCCACTCATTCTACTAATCTCTCGGTGGTTTCGCACTTAACTCACCATCAACCTCTAATAGTGTGGTATCGCACATAGCCCACCAATCATTTAAACTTATGGTGATTTCGCACTTAGCTCACCAATCATTTATAAGCGATGGTTTCGCACACAGCCCATCTATTACTAATTAGTCAAGTGGTTACGCACACAGCCCACCGATAATAATATAGTTGATGGTATCACACACAGCCCATCAATTAATAATTAATCAGGTGGTAACGCACACAGCCCATCGATAATAATATAGTTGATGGTATCACACACAGCCCATTTAATTAATCAGGTGGTAATGGACATAGCCCACCGATAATAATATAGTTGATGGTATCGCACACAGCCCATCAATTAAAAATTAATCAGGTGGTAGCGCACACATCCCACCAATGATAATATGGTTGATAATATTGCACACAGCTCATCAATAACCCTCAATGAGGTGTATTTGCACATAGCTCACCGTTATTATACATTCACAAATATTTATCCACATACATTTCTCTAATTCAAATGTTCATCCGTGAACATTCTCAATCACTATCAGTCTTACTTAGATTCTACAATAATTGTTCACATTCACACTATGCATTTATAAATCCATCTTATGCAAGTAGGTGCATTGATTACACATAATCCACTAGGTTTTATCATATTCTGAATTCATCTCAATTCAGTTCTAACACATACTTGTGCTTTTCATGGCATAACCACATACTTTCTCTCTTTCAACATACCCGTTGAATCACTCAAATTATTAAATAACACTCTTGAGTCTTATACATATAACGTCATATTGACATTATACCCCAATAGGGTCTTTCATGATATATCGTATTGATGCCATGTCCCTGGCATGGTCTTATTCAATATCTCACACCGAGGCCATATGCCAACATGGTCTTACACGAGACCTTAACTATCATCATATCATGCTATATACAGTTTCTATTACTCTTAGATTCTTTTAACATCTCATCAAAAGATACTTCAAACATTCATTAAGTAAGTATATATTCCAAATTATATTGGAATATTAAATTAGCTCGTACGTGATTGCAACAATCGCACATGAACTTACGTCGATGTCGAAAGGGCCGAAAGGAACCTTTTTGCCCACATTTCTCTTTTCTCCCGTTCTAGGTCCGAATCTCATTTTCTTTGATCTAGAATGATTGAATTTACTGATATAATCACTTATAAATCATAATACACCATAATCTACACTTTAGGCAAAAATAACTATTTTACCCCTACACTTTGGCAAAATTACAATTTTTCCCCTAGGCTCGTAAATAAATTTTCGTCACATTTTCTTATTAAACAAGCCTAGTTGAACATTTAATCCTCTTACAACTATCCACAATTTCATCTATTTCATGCCTTAATGAACAAATTACAACTTTTGCATTTTAGTCCCAAATAGGTGTTTTCATGGCAACACCTTTCACAAAAGTTGTTTCTCATCACTTTAACATTCATTTTCTTCCATAAAAACTCAGCTAACAACTTAAAATCTCACATGGAAAATCTCTAAACTTTTTACCATAATGCAAAATAGTCCCCTCTTTAGAAAGCTTAAGCTTTAGGGATCTCAAAAGTACAATTTTCTTCAAGAAATACCATCAAAATCACTTACTTGAGTAGAGTAAAGCTTGCTGAAATTTTGAGCTTTCAAACACCCCTTGTTTGCTGAAACTTTTGGTGGAGAAGAAAAGAGGAAAGATGATATCTTTTTCCTTTCTTTATTTTATTATAAAACATCAATTCAACCCACCAACTTTGACCAAAATTAAAAACTCTTGTCCCCCTTATCTACATGGCCGACCAACACATCCTAGATGGTCTAATTGTCCTTTAAAGACCTTCAATTAATATTTCATGGCTATTTTGTACCTTTAGCCTATGGAATGGAACTTTCACACTTTATGCGATTTAGTCCTTTTTTGTGATTTAGCATAAAATCGCTAAAATTAAAACACCAAAATTTCCATACATCCTTATGAACATGTTATAACACATAACATAACATGAAAATAATTTTCTCTAACCTAAAATTAGTGATTAAGAGATCACTGTTCCAAGTAGCCCCTAAATCGGGCTGTTACAATTCTCTCCCCCTTAGGGATTTTCATCCCCGAAAATCTTATCAGGAGGAGTTGCTACCCACATTCTTACAACGTTTCCATAAACTCTTCAAAATAAGAAATCCATTTATCCTCAAGTTTCTCTTGTCAACAACTTTTAAGCTATCATACACAAGGTTGAGGCATCACTTGCGACCTAGGTATTTCTTCCTCCAGAGCATATACTCAGTAATCCACTAATTTAAAACTTTGTACACGTCTAAATGATCATTCGGTTCTTTACCGGTTGATTCACCACAATTCAAATGGCATTCCCCTTCTTGGGAATTTTGTCACGCCAATTTTGAAATCAATAAGGTTTTATCTCACTTTCTCATTAAAGCATTCACCGACTATAATAGTCTCGACTTGTACGCTTTGGAAACTCAGCTTTTGATGGTCAATCACTTCTGACCATAAACTCAATCACATCGTGAAATGTACTCTATTGTCAAAACATTTATGCACATAACTGCATTTCCTTATTCTTGCATTAATAGATATGCTATTACTAAATCTCATACCAAAACTTCTATATAAGTTTTAGATTCATCATCATTCCAATTCTATCTCGAGAAAGCATTAACAATGGAAAACTTATCCACCCTGTATTTTTATCATCTTAAATAAACTCATTCAGAGCTTATGTAAAATATCATTTACTATCTTACTTCTGAACCCTTTTGTTCTGAAAAGAAGACCCGCTCTAGTCATTGACCTCACTGAAACTAGGATATTACCAACTAAGATCAACCGAGTAACTAACTCGCATTGTTTAACATGGATCTTTCATTCAGTCACCTGTACTATGTCTACTATCTGAGAAGTATTACAATAACTATACTCACCATTATAATAGCTCAAGACGTTTCACTATTTCATCTTCAAAATCTTCTTAGCATAAGATACCCTCACTCATTAAAATTTAGAAAATACACATCGATTTTCCCATAGATCATTACAAAACATCTAACTCACAACACAGACACAAAAGTGACCATCTCTGAATCACCAACCTATCAACTCTTTTTCTCGATTCAGACAGAACTCAGTACTAGAACTTTCAATTAATAGTTCCTTCTATAGCTTTCAGCTCAACCCTCATGGTTTGAACATTTCGACGAGCATATTTTTGTATTATGCTCCCTAACCGCGTATACACAAAACTTTATTCTCTTTACTGATTCATGTGTGAATATACATAGAACTTGAATCATATCTCAATACATCAATCTACTCTTTTTTCTCTATACAGAGAACATATTTTAAGCACACTCCTATCTGAGCTTCTCTTGTTATGCTAATCTATAACTTTTACTATCGTCATATCTCACGATAACAGGGACATCTCAATCGAACTCATTAATTCATTTCAGCTTACTCGAAAACCCATCACACAACGTGAAACTTGTGATTTCACTTCTTATACTAGAATCATCACCAACTTCCTCCTGAAAGTACTAGTATAGAGTTACGAGGAAATAAAGGAATGTCGATTTCCATTAACTAAATCGACAACTTTTTTTTTCTAATTTTTACTATCAGCTAACATTCTCACACAATCACAGTTTATGAAAAGAATAACTACATCAGCCCTGAAAGGCAACAAATATTTATACATAATACTCAAGAAGATTATTATAATCCATCCATGGCATCAACTAACCATGCACAAACTACAAGCTTCAAGCCAACTTACTCATACTTGCCCTTATATAACACGTTTTGTGTCACATATCGTAATCGTCTCTTCGTGATTCATTCACGAGTACCTGAATTCACTCCTTCACTTGACTTTAGTACTAGTCTCATTTCTACTTTTAACTCATCTACCTGTCCCATTGATCACTAGGGATAGTCAAAGACGCATATTCATCATCATTCATGTAGGTACCAAACCAATGCCACATCCCCAAAGTGGTCTTATATGGAGTCACCTCTAAATGCCAATGCCATATCCCAGATAAGGTCTTATATGGAATTCCCCATCGAGTATTGATGCGATATTTCGAATATGGTCTTATACGATTATCATATTCATTACCGAAGCCATATCCCGGCTATGGTCTTATACGGAATCATAACTTGGTGTCGAGGTCATGTCTCGGACATGGTCTTATACGGAACCTTATCTATTTCATATCTCAATGATAGCATTTTTATTTTAGTCCCCTAAGACTTCAACCTCATGCTCAACAATAATTACTCCATTTAGTAGAGTATTATGTATCAACGTGATACAAAGCATTCTCAATTATGCTATCATAAATATTGCATTAATCACATTTATCAACATACTTTGATATGGTAAACATAATCTCAACTTCATCATTCATAACATGCGTAATACTCTTAGTCAGCTTTAACTAGCATAACTTGATAACAGCTTTACTCACTTGACTTCCTTGCTTTCTCATCCAATCTTCACTCTTTTGCCCGATGATTTACTATGAATGACCGAGGATACTGAATCTCATCTCACTATATCTCGATGCCAATGCTATATCCTAGACATAGTCTTACATGGGATCTCTTAACTTGCCCTTGAAACCATGTCTTGACATGGACTTACTTGGTATCTTTGCCTATTTGCCGACGCCATGCCTTGGCTTGGTCTTATGCGGACTTTCATGTCTCATGTGAGCGATTGAGTATCCTAAGTAATTCAACTTTAATCGAGACTTTCACATACTCAAGTTCCACATTAATATCTACTCGAGTACTAAACTTTTCACTCTAATTTCTCTTACTATTACTAATCATTTAAAGAATGCCTTATGGGTTTGAGTACGTCGTTTACTTAATTGCCATAGTTCAACTATGGTCTTACTCGTATCGCAACATCATAGCCTAATTACTACTTTACATGTCATCACCATGCCATAGCCTCACTATGGTCTTACACGAAATCTCATATCAATACCAATGCCATATCCCTGATATGGTCTTACATGGAACTCATGTCGATGTCGATTCCATATCCCAAATATGGTCTTATACAGGATCTTATATACCGCCATGGTCCAACCATGGTCTTATTCATTATTTTATCATTGAACGACCGTACTCATCTCCTGCATTCTACTTAGTCAAGCTTTACAGTTTAACTCTCACACCATAATATGTGTAGTTTTATACAGAGTCACGAAATAAAACATTATATATCCTCAACTTAGGATTATCTCATTATTACTTATCACGTTATTAGATTTAGCTCGGTTGGGAACCATCTCTATCTTAACAAAATAATTTCGTTAGAGCCAGGAGATATCACACTATCACGGTCCACCTATGGCATGTATAGCTAGACTCTTACTTACGCTAGGTTAGTCCGAGAACCGACCAAACCATGCTCTGATACCACTAAATGTAACACCCCTTACCCATGTTCTACACTGGAACCGGATATGAGGCGTTACCGTACTTAACTCACAGGGTCATACAACTTTGGGCGATCAAATTTCATTCCAAATTACAATCTTTCCACACACACACCTCTAACATCCTTATAATGAGCCTACGAGGCCCTAAACATGCCTCTAAAAGGTTTCAAAAATAGATCGAAAACTTTTACACACTTGGAAAATTTTTACCTGAATAGGGACCACACGCCCGTGTAGGCTTAGGGACACACCCGTGTACCCCTAAAACATACCCATGTCTTCCACCCGTGGCAGACACTGCCAAATTACACACGGCCTTGACACGCCCGTGGCCTCAAACCGTGTGTCACACCTTGATATACTGACTTATTAACACGGCTTGAGCACACGCCTAAGTGCTAACCATGTGTCAACACGGCCTATAAAAACGGCCGTGGGGTTAGCCCGTGGTCTATTCTAACTTAAAACACCAACATGCAGGGAACACACGGCCTAGACACACGCCCGTGTGTCTATCCGTTTAGGCACTTAGAGGCTATCTACCAAGCCTTTTTCCACTCTCATTTGCATACCATCATATATTAGCACACAATATCACATAACATCAATATAACTCTTGAATTAATGACATTTAATCATAAGAGTGATAAAGTTTTCATCCCACACACTAGGGAGAACTATTCCCAATACATTTACAACAACTTAAGCCATCACCTATGGCTACACACAACCCAATTATAAGTTCTCTTAGGCCAACACAATTTGGCTACATCAACAAAGACTTAATTAACCTCAAGTACTAGCCCTATACATGCCATGACTCATAAGGACTTGATACCTCATACCAAGTGTCTGCTCGATAGTGCGAAAACATCTCCGATGATCTCCAACCCGAGCTAGCTAAAATAACCTATAAGAGGTGAGAAAGGAAGAGGAGCAAGCAATAATGCTTAGTAAGTTCATCCGCATAATTTGATAATTATTTATATTCACTGAATAAACGTAACTACGAGGTAATATGTCGAGTTTTTCTCATTAGCTCATGATTACTTACTCAATCATTCTTGAAGCTTACTCATTCTATCTCCTACCACATTCTTACCATGCCACAAGTCAATTTTCTTGTTTAATTAACATACATTCCTACACTGATCACACATGATCATATAAAACAACACATCCAGCATTTTCAATAAGCCACTCATTCTACTAATCTCTTGGTGCTTTTGCACTTAGCTCACCATCAACCTCTAATAATGTGGTATCGCACACAGCCCACTAATCGTTTATACTTATGGTGATTTCACACTTAGCTCACCAATCATTTATAAGTGATGGTTTCGCACACAGCCAATCGATTACTAATTATTCAAGTGGTTACGCACACAGCCCATCGATAATAATTTAGTTGATGGTATCGCACATAACCCATCAATTAATAATTAAACAGGTGGTAACGCACACAGCCCACCGATAATAATATAGTTGATGGTATCGCACACAGCCCATTTAATTAATCAGGTGGTAATGGACATAGCCCACCGATAATAATATAGTTGATGGTATCGCACATAGCCCATCAAATTATAATTAATTAGGTGGTAGCGCACGCAGCCCACCAATGATAATATGGTTGATGGTATCGCACACAGCTCATCAATAACCCTCAATGAGGTGTATTTGCACATAGCTTACCATTATTATACATTCACAAATATTTATCCACATACATTTCTCTAATTCAAATGTTCATCCGTGAACATTCTCACTCACTATCAGTTTTACTTAGATTCTACAATAATCGTTCACAATCACACTATGCATTTATAAATCTATCTTATGCAACTAGGTGCGTTGATTACACATAATCCACTAGGTTTTATCATATTCTGAATTCAGCTTAGTTCAGTTCTAACACATACTTGTTCTTTTCATGGCACAACCACATACTTTCTCTCTTTCAACATACCCGTTGAATCACTCAAATTATTAAATAACACTCTTGAGTCTTATACACATAACGTCATATTGACATTATACCCCCAATAGGGTCTTACATGATATATCGTATTGATGCCATGTACCTGGCATAGTCTTATTAAATATCTCACACCGAGGCCATATGCCAACATGGTCTTACACGAGACCTTAACTATCATTATATCATGCTATATACATTTTTTATTACTCTTAGATTCTTTTAACATCTCATCAAAAGATATTTCAAACATTCATTAAGTAAGTATATATTCTAAATTATATTGGAATATTAAATTAGCTTGTACATGATAGCAACAATCGCACATGAACTTACCTCGATGTCGAAAGGGCCGAAAGGAACCTTTTTGCCCACATTTCTCTTTTCTCCCGTTCTAGGTCTGAATCTCATTTTCTTTGATCTAGAACAATGGAATTTACTGATTTAATCACTTATAAATCATAATACACCATAATCTACACTTTAGGCAAAAATGACTATTTTGCCCCTACACTTTGGCAAAATTACAATTTTGCCCCTAGGCTCGTAAATAAATTTTTGTCATATTTTCTTATTAAACAAGCCTATATAAACATTTAATCCTCTTACAACTATCCACAATTTCATCTATTTCATGCCTTAATGAATAAATTACAACTTTTGCATTTTAGTCCCAAATAGGTGTTTTCATGGCAACACCTTTCACAAAAGTTGTTTCTCATCACTTTAACATTCATTTTCTTCCATAAAAACTCAGCTAACAACTTAAAATCTCACATGTCAAATCTCTAAACTTTTTACCATTATGCAAAATAGTCCCCTCTTTAGAAAGCTTAAGCTTTAGGGATCTCAAAAGTACAATTTTCTTCAAGAAATACCATCAAAATCACTTACTTGAGTAGAGTAAAGCTTGCTGAAATTTTGAGCTTTCAAAAACCCCTTGCTTTCTGAAACTTTTGGTGGAGAAGAAGAGAGAAAGATGATATCTTTTTCCTTTCTTTATTTTATTATAAAACATTAATTCAACCCACCAACTTTGACCAAAATTAAAAGCTCTTGTCCCCCTTGTCTACATGGCTGGCCAACACATCCTAGATGGTCTGATTGTCCTTTAAAGACCTTCAATTAATATTTCATGGCTATTTTGTACCTTTAGCCTATAGAATGGAACTTTCACACTTTATGCGATTTAGTCCTTTTTCGTGATTTAGCATAAAATCGCTAAAATAAAAACACCAAAATTTCCATACATCATTATAAACATGTTATAACACAAAACATAACATGAAAATAATTTTCTCTAACCTCGAATTAGTGATTCAGAGATCACTGTTTCGACTAGCCCCTAAATTGGGCTGTTACACTATGCCATTACTAAGCTTTGTAAGCTTATTAATTTTTGTGGATTGTTTTGTATATTATCGTCGCTGACACTTTGCAAGGATCATTCAAATGGCTCACACTATCCATTCAAGTTGGTAGCTTTTGAGGCTCTTAGGGTAGTGGCATGTATATATATAGAGATGAATATGGGGTTGAAGGGCATTAGATGTTTTGTATTAGTTTAGGTATGTTTATGCTTTGAAAGTTATGGTTGGGTTGGTGTACTTTAATGTTTCACCAAGTATTATCATTTTAGGAACTTACAAATGCTTGTATATAAGGTTCCATGTTGATATTTTATGATGTTGTGAAAATGGTTATTTGAGATAGGTTTTTGTAATAGTTTTGAATTGGATTATATGCATGAACTAAAGTGTTTTTGGCCTGTCTTGATATGTTATGTTTGGATGTTAATTGGTTAGTTAAATTAGGATTCTTGAAATGGTATTTTGATTTATGTTTGAGTGATGTTAGGTCCCATTAAAGTTATCTGACATGTGTTACGAATTATCGTCAGCTTGTATTAGCAGCACCATGTAGCTACGTCTTGACCGTCAGCTTGTGTGAGCAGACCCGTTGATAACTCGAGAGTGAGCATTATATGAGATATGAGATTGAGATAGCTTCGGCTATATATTGGCACTTAGGGTGCAAGATTTCCAAGTATCTGATATTATTCCAAATGGTTCAATGGGTATATCAAGGATATGGATGAGTATGAAATTGATACGAGTTGATATAGGTATGTACATGAAACATATAAGCATTGAATCGAAGAAACTTGTGAATTTCATATCTAACCTTGTGAATGAATATGTGATAGGTTTGTGGATCAATATGAGTTATATTATGATATGTTTAATTTCTTAAATTGTGTATATATGGTAAGTTGAATTTATTACTATACGAACTTACTAAGCTTTATAGCTTACTTTGTTTACTTTTTCGTGCCATATAGTGATTATCGAAGCTGCTCAGATTTGGGAGTCGTCGGAGATCTCATCATACTATCAAGCTTTCATTTTGGTACTTTTGAACTTGTGTATTTGGTTATATGGCATGTATAGGATTTGTGGTTAATTTGGTCTATAGTTTGGTAATGGATTTAGCCATTTGATTTGGCTTGTAAATGATGAATGCTTGGTTATGTGAATAGCCATGTAATTTGGCTTATTTTGGCATGCTTGGTGATGTAAATATATATATGTGCAAATGGCCTTTGATTTGTTGTGTATAGTTGATTGGTGAATGCCATGTTGTAAATTGGTACCTTATAGCAAATGGTTGGAATTGAGATGAGCTTATATGCTAAGTTAGGAACAAAGTCTATAATAAGTAATTGATCATTTAGGTGAATTGTGTTTTGTGAAATTGGTATGTTTTGAATAGGTAAATTATGGTTTTATGAACATTATTGGTTCTTGGTGTGGAATTAGAATGAATTAGGCTTGGTTGAGATTGGTTTGTATGCCTATTTATTCCATGTTATTCTATTTAGTTTTTGTTGGTAAATGCAAGATTGGGTGAGAAATATGGCTTAGAAAATAGCCTATTTTTTGTCCACATGGGTAGAGACATGGGTGTGTGTCTCAGCCGTGTGTGACACACGATTAGGTGACATAGCCGTGTGTCCCTTGGTGTTTAATTAAAAACCAAGTCAGTATGCTCCACACAACCCAGCACAAGAGCGTGTGACTTTGTCGTGTGGCATAAGTCAGTATACCCTACAGTTTTGGCACGGCCTAGCACACGCCTGGCACACGGGCGTGTGTGGCCATTTCGAAGAGCACACGGGCTAGTCACACAGGCGTGTGTGTTGGCCGTGTGACCCAAGTCAAAGAGTTACACGGGGTCAGACACGGCCATCTGATCCCATTTCAAATGTCCACACGGCCTGTGACACTGGCATGTGTCCCTTATATTTTGAAAAATTTTCTAAGTTTTCCAAAAATTCCTTGAGTTATCAGTTAAGTCCCGAACCACTTCTATTGCATGATTTGGGCCTTGTAGGCTCGTATTAGGGACTATATGAATGATTGTGAAAGACTTTTATTTGGAATTGGAAAAGGTATGTGAAATGTATGACTATTTATGAAATAATTTAGGTAATGTTCTGTAACCCTATTCCGGTGACGGATTTGGGTTAGGGGTGTTGCATTCCAATTCACTATAAAACATGGAAAATAACACAGAGGAAGCATTTAAGCTTAATAAGCTCGTATAACATAGAATTTAACTTACCATTTAAGAACATATTAGGTAAGTAAATAATACATATACCAACACAACTTGGCCAAGTGCCTAAACACATATTCACCAACATGTTAGCCATGTAAAATCACATACAATAGCAAATAAACATGGATGAACATAACCATTAAGCAAGTTTCATATACATGTATCATCCATTTCATGTTTCAATATATCATGCAATATCATTTCCATGTATTTCATGTATATACCTGTAATAGTTCGTATCGAACTCATATCATCTCATAACAGAACATTGCCTGTTGAACCATTTAGAATATCGTTGGATACTTAGGATACCTCACACATTATGTGCTAACCTGTAATCCATCAATTCCTGTACATGTATGCTCATACGAGCTATGAATTGGTATGCTCTCACGAGCTATAAATCGGTAAGCTCATACGAGCTGAGAATCGGTAAGCTCTCACGAGGTGAAATTGGTAAGCTCATACGAGCTATGGTGTGTCCGCAACACATGCAGGACCACAACCAAATCGACCCTAATGACATGTCCTACGAATTCCTAAGGTTCAAATGGGACTCGGTGGTCAACATACGTCGTCAGATATACGATCGACAGTTATACATGGCAATTATATAAATCACACACATATAATTCAATTAAAACATATAAATACTCAATTTAAATACACGAACTTACCTCAACGAGTATACATAGATACGGAGGCGATTAATCTGATACTTTCTCTTTGCCCGAATCTAACTCCGTATGAGGTCTAACTAAATCTATATGGATAAATTTAACTCAATTTAATATATTTCTCATTCAAATTAGTCCAACACATGTTTTTGGCAAAATTACCATTTCGCCGCTATACTTTTAATTTCTTTGCAACTAAGTCCCTAGGCTTGAAAAATGAAATTCATGCAATTTAACCCTTACCCAAGCCTAGCAAATTTTTATACATATTAGTAGCAGTCCATATATTTCATAAATTCACAATTTCACCACACAATATTTTCTATTTTTCAATTTATCCCCTAATTGATAATCTCATCAAAAATTCCTTTACAAAAGTTGTTTATCTAACAACCATTCATTTTCTATCACCAAACTTCAAAACTCATATATATTCATCAATAGTAAAACCCTAATATTTTAACAGTTTCATAAATTAGTCCTCGGGCTAGCTGCATTAAGCTACAACGATCACGAAAACATAGAAATCATAAAAAATAGGACTAAAATACATACCATGCACCTAGAAAAAGACTAGCCGAATGTTGAATCTCCTCCAATGGCTTCCTAATCCTTATTTTTGGTTGATGATGAAACAAAAAGATGATAACTTTGCTTTATTTTGTTTAATTTGTCTTTAATTACTAATTTACTTTAATAACCTTTTAAATTATTACTAATTACACAATTGCGAAGCCCTTATCATCCACTAACATACAAATGGTCTAATTACCATATAAGGACCTCCACTTTAAATTTCTATAGATATTTAATACCTTTAGCTATTAGAACTGAACTTTTTCACTTTACGCGATTTAGTCCTTTTTACCAAATTGAGCATGTAAAAAATAAAATTTCTTAACGAAATTTTTATATGATATTTCTATCATGTTGTAAATGATAAAATAATAATAAAATATATTTTTTGACTTTAGATTTATGGTCCCGAAACTACTATTCCAATTTCACTGAAAAAAGACATTATAACTCCCCCTAAAGGGATTTTCATCCCCAAAAATCTTACCAGAAAAGAGGATTGGATATTGATTTCTCATAGCTTCCCCAAGTTTCTAGGTGGCTTCTTCTATTCCGTGTCACTTCCAGAGAACTTTTACTAAAGCTATGTTCTTGTTTCTCGATTCTCTCACTTCTCGTGATAGAATTTTGATCGATTCTTCACTGTACGACATATCGAGCTGAATCTCAACATCCGTCGAGGAAATTACATGTGAAAGGTCAGATCAGTACCGTCGTGACATAGATACTTGAAAGAAATTATGAATTCTTTCAAGTTCTGATGATAAAGGTAAGCGATACGAAATAGGTCAGATTCTTATAGTAATCTCAAATGGCCTAATAAATAGCGGACTCAGCTTCCCTTTGCAACCGAATCGAAAAACTTTTTTCCAGGGCGATACTTTCAAAAATACTCTATCACCGACTTGAAACTCTATGTCTTTACATTTAAGATCAGCATATGATTTCTGACGATCTGAAACTGCTTTCAAACTATCTTGGATCACTTTCACTTTTTCTTCAGTCTCACGAATCAAATCAACCCCGTGTATCTTATTCTCACTGAGCTCGGTCTAGTATAATAGAGTTCGGAATCTACGACAATACAAAGCCTCATACGATGCCATCTTTATTCTCTATTGAAAACTGTTGTTATACACAAATTCAACCGACAGTAAGTATTTCTCCCAGTTGCCTTTAAACTCTAAAACACAACATCGAAGCATATCTTCAAGAATCTGGATCACACACTTGGATTGACCATCGGTCTGAGGGTGAAATGAGGTGCTAAAATGCAACCGTGTACCAAGAGCTTCCTGTAACTTTCTCCAAAATCACGATGTAAACCAAGGATCTTTATTCAAAATAATGGAGACTAGCACTTCGTGTAATTTGACAATTTCGTAAACATATAACTCAGCCAATCTGTCAAGGGAGATATCCACACGTACTGGAATAAAATGTGTAGACTTCATCAAACGATCAACAATAACCCAAATGGCATCTTTCTTTCTCGGAGATAAGGGTAAACCCGATACAAAATCCATTGTAACTCTATCTCATTTCCAGTCTAGTAACATCATTGGCTGTAACAGTCCCAAAAGTACCTGATGTTCAGTTTCAACTTGCTGACATATCACACATCTCAATACAAAATTAGAAACCCCACGTTTCATTTGCGGCCACTAGTACAACTGTCTCAAATCAATGTACATTTTACTACTTCCCGGATGAACAGATAAGCTACCACTATGAGCTTCATGCAAAATTTTATGTATAAGCTCTAAATTCTTTGGTACACACACTCTACCTCTGAACAGTAAACAATCATCAGGTCCTATCTAAAATTCTGAATCAGAAGTCGATTCACACTGTACCCGTTTAGCTAAAAACTCGGTATCACATTTCTCAGCTTCACAGATCTGCTATAAAAACATCAGTTTAGCTTTTGACTCAGTAAGATCAAGCTATCATCAAATAATGTTAGTCGCGTATTCATCGCGGGCAAAGTAAACAAGGACTTTCTATTCAGGGCATCAGCAACTACATTTGCTTTTCCTGGATGATAATCAATGATCAACTTATAATCTTTCAATAGTTTGAGCCATCTATGCTGTCTCAGATTTAGATATTTCTATGACATTAAATACTTTAAACTCTTGTGATTGGTAAATATGTGACATTTGTCACTGAAAAAAAGGTGTCGCCAAATTCTCAATGCAAATACAATAGCTGCCAACTTTAGATCATGCGTCGAATAGTTCTTTTCTCGTGGCTTTAACTGTCTGGAAGCATAAGCTTTCATTTTGCCTTCCTGCATTAAAACACAACCTAAACCATTTAAAGATGCATCACTGAATATCACAAATTCTTTACCCAATTCATGCTGAACAAAACTGGTGCTTCAGTCAATAGTGCTTTCAACTGATTAAAACTTTGCTGACATTTTTTAGACAATTCAAATTTCACATCTTTCTGTAATAGTCGTGTCATCGATGTAGCTATCATGAGAACCCTTTAACAAACTTTCGGTAATAACCAGCTAATCCCAGAAAACTTCTGACTTCGGATACATTTTTTGGTGGTTTCTAATCAACAACTGCAGAAATTTTACTCAGATCAACTTTGATGCCTTCAGCCGACACTATATGTCCCAGAAAACTGACTTCTCGAAGCCAGAACTCGCGTTTGCTAAATTTAGCAAACAATTATTTATCTCGTATGGTTTGCAAAACAATTATCAAGTGTTCAGCATGCTCGAACTCGTCTCGAGAATAGATCAGAATGTCGTCAATAAATACTACCACAAATCTATCTAACTACGATCTAAATATTTTGTTTATCAAATCCATAAATACTGCAGGTGCATTAGTTAAACCAAACGGTATCGTAAGAAATTCGTAGTGTCTGTACTTGGCGCTGAATGCAATTTTTGGCATATTTGAATTTGTTACTCGTAGCTGGTAATAACCAGAACGAAGATCAATCTTCGAGAATACTGTGACACCTTTTAACTGATCAAATAGATAGTCAATTTGAGGCACTGGTTATTTGTTCTTGATTGTAACTTTGTTGAGCTGACTGTAGTCTATACGCAATCTCATCGATCCGTCCTTTTTCTTAACGACCAGAACTGGTGCACCCCAAGGTGAAAAGCTGGGTCGAGCAAAACCCCTATCTGTCAATTCTTGTAGCTGTGCTTTTAACTCTTTTAACTCGGTCAGAGCTATTCTATAAGGTGCTATCAATATCGGTGATGTTCCCGATACAAGTTCTATAGCAAACTCAACCTCTCTAACCGATAGTAATCCAGGTAACTCCTCTGGACACACATCGGGATATTCACAAACCACTGGCACTGATTCCAACTTCGATTCAGACGCTTTAGTATCCAGTACATAAGCAAGATAAGCATTACAACCTTTTCTCACAAAAATTCTGTGCCGAAAAAGCTGATATAATAATAGTCAACCCACTCAGATTATCTGATTCAATACAAAGCGTCTCACTGTTCTGACACTTTAATATGATAAGCTTTCGTCTACAATTTACAATAGTGTCGTGTAGAGTTAGCCAATCCATACCTTGAATCACATCAAATTCATCAAATGGTAATAACATCAAATCAGCCGAAAAATTGTAACCCTAAGTAATCAATGGACAATTCTTGCAGAATTTATCAACTAGCACATACTGGCCTAGGGGGTTTGATACTTTAACCACAAATTCAATGGACTCAACAGGTGAAATTTTACTAGATGCTAAATTTGTGCAAACATATGAATGGGTTGATCCCGGATCAATCAAAGGAGTAACATCAGTATCATAAATAGAGAAAGTACGGGTAATAACAATTGGCACAAAAGCATCCTCACGAGTGCGAATAGCATAAGCCCTAGCTGGTGTTCATGCCTCGAATCTCACAATAGAGTCTTTTGTTACACCACAACTACCACTCACATTTCCAAGATTACGAGGTGGTCTACCTAGCACAGCAGTATTGCTTAGCCTCGTGATCTGAGCTTTCTCTTTCTTAGATTTCTCTGGGCACTATCTAAGATAGTGGTCTAAGGAACCACACCTAAAACACGCTCCACTCTTTACTCGACACTCACCATAATGTGGTTTATTGCAGTGCTTACACTTTGGTCTGGCATCTCTAAAACTACCTACACTCGCTACAGATGTAGCCTAAGGTTAAGGACTGGAGCGTCAGGTACCTCTGTCTCTACTAGAATATCCCACAGAAGCAGTAGAATGGTTGTAATGTTTTTTTGATTTCTTTGATATTAATTGATAGGACTTCCCAATCGATCTCTTTCTTAAGTCTCTAGCTTCAAAATCAGCACATCTTTTCTCTTTACTCAGTTCTTCGGCCTTATGTGCCAAGTCAACCAGTACAACGAATTCTTTTAACTCAAGAATTCCAACCAGAAGCTTTATGTCTTCGTTTAACCTATCTTTGAATCTCTTACACATAGCAATCTCGGTTGAAATACACTCCCAAGCATATTTTCTCAATCTGACAAATTCCAACTCTTACTCTGATATAGTCATACGGCTCTATTTAAGCTCCAGAAATTCTTTACGCTTCTGATCCAAAAACCTCTGACTGATATATTTCTTTCGAAACTTAGGTCTATAAAAATTCCCAAGTGATCCTCTATCTCAGTACAACAAAAGTCAACATGTTCCACCACTGGTAAGTTGAATCTTTCGATAATGACACCGCGTATTTAACACACTCGACCGATGAACAAGATAACTCATCAAAAACCTTGATTCTATTCTCTAGCCAAAATTCAGCTCTCTTAGGATCATCCTCGGCATTAGCTTGGAATTTTTCAACCTCGTACTTACTTACCTTATCAATAGGAGGCTTACTAATTCGGATTGGTTCCATACCTTGAGGAATAATGGGAACAAGTTAGGGAGTAGGAGCGGGTGGAGATTGTTGAGCGGCCTGGTTCCTCGAAATTTACCTAATCTGAATAGATGGGGATATTTTTGGCAAATCGAGCCCTCCGGTTTCCAAGTAGCCACCTCAATGCCATGATTTCACCATAAAGATTTCACCAATGGAATCCACTTTTTCCTCAGTACTTTAACCTCATTCTCCAAGATCTAGACCAATTCCTCCTCAAAAGTTAAATCTGGTCTCACTTCTATCTCCTCAATTGGAACAACTTGAGATGGGTCAGATAGATACTTCTTGAACATAGAGACATGGAACACATCATGGATACGGTCTAGCTTTGGAGGTAATTCTAACTGATAAGGCATTAATCCAATCCTTTTAAGGATCCTATAAGGCCCAATAAACCTTGGGCCCAACTCGTTCTTTCGACAAAATCTCAAAACTTTCTTCCATTGCAACACGTTTAGAAATATCTAATCCCTGACACTAAACTTTATATCCTTTCTCTTAAAATCTGTACAAGATTTTTATCGATCTGGTGCCACTCTCAATCTGTCCTGATTCAACTTAACAATACCCTCAATCTCCTTAACTAAATCTAGGCCCAACATTTTCTTCTAACCTCACTCGGTCCAACAAAAAGGTGTCTGACACCTTTAACCATATCATGCTTCATAGGTGTCATCTAAATTCTTAACTAAAAGCTATTATTATACGCAAACTCTGATAGTGGAAAATGCTCATCATAACTACCTCTAAAATTGATTAAAAAACCCCTCAGCATTTCCTTATGGAACTAAATAACCCACTCAATCTGCCCTTCATACTGTGGATGAAAAGTCGTACTAAAGTCAAGTCGAGTACCAAGTGCCTCATGTAGATTCTTCTAAAGCGATATGTAAAATGAGGATCCTGATACGTAATAATCTATAGCGGTACCACATGCAATCTCACTATCTCAAAAAATACAATCTAACCAACTTTTGCAAGTTATAATCTATATGACCAGTAGGAAGTGAGCTAACTTAGTCAATCTATCCAAAATCACCCAAACTGAATATTTATTAGTAGGTGTCAAGGGCAACCCACTAACAAAATGCATAGTCACTCACTCCCATTTCCATTGAGGGACCTTAATTGTAACACCCCTAACCTGAATATGTCGCCGGAATAGGGTTACGGAGCATTACCAAAAATTTCAAGGCAAACAGACAGGAATTTCAATCATGTCATAACATATCAATATCCATATCGAAAAAATTCAAAACATACATATTATCCCTTATATGAGCCCTCGAGTTCCTAAATACGCATTAGAAACAAGTTGGGACCAAATCAAAAACTTAGAGAATTTTTCAAAAAACATTAAAATTTTTCAAAGTTGTAAGGGTCACATGGTTGTATGGCCAGGCCGTGTGGGCATTTGAAATGGGGACACACGTTCGTGTCCCAGCCCATGTCCAAACACGTGTAACTCTCTAACTTGGTCACACAGCCAAGCCACACACTCGTGTGCTAGGTCGTGTACCCTTCGAAGTAACCTCACATGCCCGTGTGCCAGGCCGTGTGCTAGGCCGTGTAACAGCCTGACTTACAACCCTATCAAAGCTAAAGGGGACACACGGTCGTGTGTCACACACCGTTGAGACACACGCTCGTGTTTTTGCCCGTGTAGACGAAAATAGGCCATTTTACAAGCCATATTTCTCACCCAAATTGGTATAACCCTACACCCAAAAAATGTACATTAACACAAGCTATAATAAGGCATCCAAAACAAGTAGAATCAAGCCTTATACAAATGGTATGATCACATACAACCAATATGCCCTTAGGCACCTCAAATGACAAATATAAACATGTTTGAACATGTATTCAATATAACCAAATGTTCAATTAACTTATATGCATAATTGCATCATTACATATCATGTAGATCACTTTACCAAAACATAACAGTTGAGGTTAAACATGCCTTTCAATTTCTAACTTAATTAGACATATATGTCTTACACAACAAGGTACTAATTCATCAACTCACAAAACTGTTATACAAAATGCACATATAACTATCACTTTACCTTTCATCATTCAACCACCAATCAAACCACACATCAACCAAATTAAGGCCACATATATACATACCAAAATATAGCAAAACATAAGCCAACTCAAATGGCTATAATCACAACAAAACATATAGGCCAACATTAGCGAAAATAACCTATACATTCCATTATAACCAAACTTAAACCAAGTGGAAGTACCAAAAGATCCGATGGATAGTGTGATATAGTTTCGACAAGCTTCCAACCTGAACGAGCTTCCGATTCACTATAAAACACGAAAAATAACACTGAGTAAGTATTTAAGTTTAGTAAGTTTGTATAACATAGAATTTAACTTACCATTTAAGCACATATTAGGTAAGTAAACAATACATAAACCAATACAACTTGGCCAAGTTCCTAAACACATATTCACCAACATGTTAGCCATGTAAAATCACATATAAAAGCAAATAAACATGGATGAACATATCCATTAAGCAAGTTTCATATACATGTATCATCCAATTCATGTTTCAATATATCATGTAATATCATTTCCATGTATTTCATGTTTATACCTGTAATAGTTTGTATCGAACTCATATTATCTCATAACAGAACATTGCCTGTTGAACCATTTAGAATATCATTGGATACTCGGGATAGCTCACACATAGTGTGCTAAACTGTAATCCGTTAATTCATGTCTATCTATGTTTATACGAGCTATGAATCAGTATGCTCCCACGAGCTATAAATCGGTAAGCTCATACGAGCTAAGAATCGGTAAGCTCTCACGAGATGAAATTGGTAAGCTCTCACGAGTTGAAATTGGTAAGCTCATACGAGCTATGGTGTGTTCGTAACACATGCAGGACCACAACCAAATCGGTAACCCTAATGGCATGTCATTTGTATCCTACGAATTCTTAAGGTTCAAACGAGACTCAGTAATCAACATACGTCATCGGATATACGATCGGTATTTATACATGGAAATTATATAAAGCACACACATATAATTCAATTAAAATATATAAATACTCAATTTAAATACACGAACTTACCTCAACAAGTATACGTAGATACGGAGATGATTAATCTGATACTTTCTCTTTGCCCGGATCTAACTCCGTACGAGGTCTAACTAGATCTATACAGATAAATTAGTCCAACACATATTTTTGGCAAAATTACCATTTTACCCCTATACCTTTAATTTCTTTGCAAATAAGTCCCTAGGCTCGAAAAATGAAATTCATGCAATTTAACCATTACCCAAGCCTAGCCGATTTTTATACATATTAGTAGTAGTCCATATATTTCATAACTTCACAATTTCACCACACAATATTTTCTATTTTTCAATTTAGCCCCTAATTGATAATTTCATCAAAAATTCCTTTACAAAAGTTTTTTATCTAACAACAACCATTCATTTTCTATCATAAAACTTCAAAACTCATATATATTCATCAATAGTAAAACCCTAGTAGTTTAACAGTTTCACAAATTAGTCCCCTGGCTAGCTACATTAAGCTACAACGATCCCAAAAACATAGAAATCGTAGAAAACGGGACTAAAATGCATACCATGCACCTAGAAAAAAGACTAGCCGAATGTTGAAGCTCCTCCAATGGCTTCCTAATCTTTATTTTCAGTTGATGATGAAACAAAAAGATGATAACTTTGCTTTATTTCATTTAATTTGTCTTTAATTACTAATTTACTTTAATAACCTTTTAAATTATTTCTAATTACACAATTGCCAAGCCATTATCATCCACTAACATACTAATGGTCTAATTACCATATAAAGGCCTCCACTTTAAATTTCTATAGCTATTTAATACCTTTAGCTATTAGAACTCAACTTTTTCACTTTACTTGATTTAGTAATTTTTATCAAATTGAGCTTGTAAACGGTAAAATTTATTAACAAAATTTTTATACGGTATTTCTATCACACTGTAAACCATAGAATAATAATAAAATAAATTTTCTGACTTCCTAGCACTAAAAACAAGCTATTACATTAATAGGATGTAACAAGCCAAAAAGGAATCGGTGCTTAGCTTTCACTTCCTAGCACGTCAAACATTTAGCCACATACTCAGTTACCTCAAGCTTAAGACCCGACCACCAATAAATTTCTCTCAGGTCACAGTACATCTTATTCCTTCCAAGATGCTTAATGTATGGGGTACTATGGGCTTCCCGAAAGATAGACTATCTCAGATCCAAGTCGTTTGACATACTATACCTCCCATGAAAACACAAGACACCATCAAAATTAAACCCAAAATATGTAGTTTTACCCTCCTCAATATGCTTAATCTAAGGAAAAAGAGATACATCTAAAGGTCGTTTCATCTTAATCTCATCAACCAAAGTAGGCTTTACTTGCAACTCCGTGACTAAGCCATCATCCTCATATAAACTCATCTTAGCGAACATCGCTCTCAAATCAGTCATCAACCTCCTACTCAGTGTATCTATCACAACGTTAGCTTTCCATAGATGGCACTCAATGGTACAATAATAATCCTTAAGCAACTCTATCCATGTTCTCTACCTTAAGTTCAACTCCTTTTGAGAGAGAAGGTACTTAAGGCTCTTGTGATCATTATAAATGATACACTTCTTACTGTACAGATAATGCCTCTAAATTTTCAAAACAAAAACCATAGCTACCAACTCAAGATCATAAGTCAGGTAATTGCACTCATGTAGTTTAAGTTGCCTCGATGCATAACCCACAACCTTACCTTCTTACATCAGCACACTGTTGGACCGTCGGAACACCCCGTTGCATAACAAAAAAATTATTTTGATGATCACCAACCATGGATCCATCTACGAGAAACGAATCAAGTTGAAACAAGGCTAAAAAATATACCTTTGGAAATTAAAAAGCGACGTGTAAGGTTGTTGATAGGATCCCTTTCAGAGGTGTTGATCCCAAGCCACAACAATAACGTCTTAGGCTCTACGTAATCTACCCAGTCAAATAATGAATGGGAAAATTCTCTTGAACTTTTTAAAGAGAATTTTCAAGAACGGATGTTAAACCTTTTAAGTTGTGTGTTTGTCTTTTTAGTAACCCTAACACATCAGGGATTCATATTCTTTTTTTTTTTTTTTTTGATATCACATATTAGGAAAAAATGAGATTTTACTTTATTTTAGAGAAAAATGGAAAGTCGAAATAAAAATTATATTATTTCCTAAAGAATATCAATTTTCATGTTCTTTTATATTTTGGCCAAAATTATTATAACTATTTACATTAATAATTTTGGTAAAATATATTCAATTAATATTTTGTATGAATCAAATTCATATATTAATTTTATTTATATTCTCTATATATGTGTGCAACAAGCTTGTACATATAATGTGTTCACTATCTAACTATCAACATAAATTAATTCAATAATTAATTTAATTCATGTGATAGCTAAATATGTCACATTCCATATATTTTTATTAAAATGTGCATAAGAATGAGAATAAGGAAATGTGTAGTTTAGTGGTTTAAAGGCTTCTTAGTTATTCTAAGGGTCCAAGGTTCAAACCTTAATGTTCACACATTTCTATTTAATTTTTTTTACAATTTTTCCATGTGACTTATGTGCTTGTTGTCCACCCCCTTAGTCGCCTCAAATAAATTGAATCCCTTCCCCTTTTACGAGTCAAACTTGTCTTAAGTTGGGAATCATGATCCCCCTTTATGCTCCTATGTTCCCTCTCTTTCCTTTCACTTCATTCTTGCCTCTTTGCTATGATCCAATGAACCTGGTCACAGTTGACCAAGCTTATCGTACATCCTTGCCGTCCATACCACTCATTTAATCCCATATTCTCTTTTTTTTTTTTCATTTCTCCTTTATCATTTTCTCTCTTTTTTTACAAACAACCACCACCTAAAATTCCTCCACCGCGAGCTATAGCTTCACCACCACCCAATATTCTCTTCTCCTCCTATTTTCTTTTGGACCACCGTCAGACTATTGTCTTCAACACCATTTTTTGTCGGGATTCAATTTTCCCCCTCTTTCTTTCCCTTTCGATCTCTCTCATCTTCTCTAAGGATTCAAGTATCCTATTTTAATTATTTTGTGTTCAAGACTCATCGATCATATATTTTTGTAGATCACTAAACCTCTTCGCTCCTTTGTCAAGACTTATCAATGATCTCGTAGTATTGTTGAATAGTGTAAGTGCATGAGGGTGTTGGAACCATTCTTTCCTCTCTATTGTTTTTCCTCATAGCCAAATGGTATTAAGACACATTTGTTTTTCATGTGTTAACATTTTGTTCCTATATTCTTTGAAGGACCAAACAACGCCAATGCAAGAGATCTTTAGTGTAATAATGAAGGCATCGAGTCTAAGTCTCAGTTTAAGGGTGAGTAATGGTGAGAATTATTTCAATGATTAATCTTTAGGTAATAAGACAAATTTGATAGATCTATAACTAAAATACTTGTTTGATGCTATAGATACATCTACGGGGTTTAGATCCAAGCGAAACCTCTTCTAATAGGATTCTGGCAATCAGATCTTCAATATAAAGTGTGAGATCTAGATCTTTGATTTGAGTATAAAATACTACTTTTATTTTTAATAAAATTCTATTAAATAATTATTTGAGATTACATTAAGTACTCAAAGAGGAGTTGAAAAACTCATCATAGGGAAATTCCAAGTAAGTGTTCATAAAATTATTAGATCATGAAAACTATGATTTGTGATGTGTTGATGATATGTGTGCAAATCTCATTTCTATGTTATGTGATACATGACTTCATTGATATGTGATGATCTAAATATGTGTTATATATATGTGTGTGATGAGATTCATGATTTAATATGAAAATATATTAAAGCATGCTAAAGTGAATAAAAAGTGAATATTATATGATATATGAAAATGTGAGCATGTTTTCATGCTAATATGTAAAATTGAGAAATGTGCGAATATGAGTATGACAGCATGAGAAATACGAAAAAGTGATTATATGTGTTAAATTTGAAAATGGTCATATCACATGCATGGGGTGGGTTTTGTGAAAGGTGGAAGTTATGTGGCAGTTTATCTACGATTATGTGGTTGTTATCGGCAATTATGTGGTGGCTTCTCCACAATGTGTTATGTGGTCGTTAATCGGCATTTATGTGGTGGCTTGCCCACAGATTGTGTGTTTTTGGATGGACGAGTTTTGGGGAACTCGATATTGGGGTGTAGCGGAGATGGGTAGAAAATTCTTCAAAATGTGCATTGTTTCATGAGCATGTATACATTCATGTATATGTTTTAATGATGATATGATATTTCTGTGAAAATGGTTTACATATATGGAACTGGATGCGTTTATTTGATATGTGAAATGCATGTTATATATATTTTATGTATTGATCTCACACTGAGCCTTTTAAAGCTCACTCACATTTCTTGTGCGTTTCAGATAATCTTTATGGCTAGGACTCAGATTCGGTCATCAAAGAGGCTCTCGAAAAAATGGTTCTATAGTTATGGATTTTTAAGATGATTTGGGACTTTTATGGACTTTATGATTTTTATGGACTTAATTTGGGTTTGTTTTAATAACTTTTGGGGACTTTATTTTAAATTGTGAACTGTGGCATGGGAAATTTCTATTTTGATATTTTGGGAAAATATTGCATGGATTTTTTATACTTATTTTTAAATGATCATTAAACATTTTAAGAAAATTATTAGCAGTTGCAATTGTGTTTTAAAAACTAAGTTATAATACAAGTACTTTTAAATAAAAGGAATAAATAAATTTTTTATTGAAAATATGATATTTTGAAAATAACATGTTTCAAAGGCAAATGAATTTTTCTTATGGAAATGTTTTGGCCATCTTCATGGCTCATGTAATTACTCAAATTGGATCGTAACATCCAGGCCTAGTTTGATGGGTTACAAAATACAATACCAAATGTATTTGGATTATGTTCACTTCAACTATAGGGTGTGACCCTATAGGCTCTTGTAACATTAGTAGTTATACTAGAACATTTCTAATATTACAAGCAATGAGTGGTGTAACAGCCCGATTTAGGGGCTAGTTGGAATAGTGAACTCGAAATCACTAAATCAAGGATAGATAAAATTAATTTCATGTTATTTTATGTGTTATAACATGTTTATAAGGGTGCATGAAAATTTTGGTGCCTTAATTTTAGCAATTTCTAGCTAAATTGTGAAAAAGGACTAAATCGCATAAAGTGCGAAAGTTCTATTTTATTTCCTAGAGGTGCCAAATAGCTATGGATTATAAATTAGAGGTACCAAAGGTGAAAATTGGCCTTGTTTGAGTGGGTTTACCAGTCATAAAACACAAACGGGACAAGAGTATTTATTATGATGAATAGTTGGTGATATTAGTTGGAAAAATAAATAAAATAAGATGATATAAGAAAAAGTTATCATCTTTTTATTTATCTTTCTTCTCCAACCGAAAATATCAGCCATGGGAGGGGTTTTTGAAGCTCAAAATTTCAGCAAGCATTTCTCCTCACAAGTAAGTGATTTTGATGATATTTCTTAATAATTTTTGTACTTTTGGAGTCCCGAAAGCTTAAGCTAGCTAATGAGGGGACTAATTTGTAACTTGGTTGAGAGTATAGGGACTAGCCATAAGAGATTTTATGCTGGTTGTTGAATTTTTATGGAAGAAAATGAATGATAGGATAATGAGAAACAACTTTTGTGAAATGTGTTGCCATGAAAACACCTAATTTGGGCTAAAATGCAAAAGTTGTAAATTATTCATTAAGGCATGAAATAGTTGGAATTTTGGATTGTTATAGGAGGATTAAATGATCGGTTAGGCTTTTTTAATAAGAAAATGTTATAAAAAATTTATTTACGAGTCTAGGGGAAAAATTGTAATTTTGCCAAAGTGTAGGGGCAAAATAGTCATTTTTGCCAAGAGTGTAGATTATGATATATTATGATTCATAAGGGATTAAATCACTAAATTCCATTGTTCTAGATCAAAGAAAACGAGTTTCGGACCTAGAATGGGTGAAAAGAGAAATGTGGGCAAAAAATCCTTTTCAGCCTTTTCGTCATCTAGGTAAGTTCATGTGCAAATGTTGCAATTACGTATGAGTTAATTTAATATTCTAATGCAGTATAGAATGTATAATTACTCTATGAATGTATGAATTATCTTTTAATGAGATGTCAAGAGAATTGAATCTAAGAGTAATGGGAAATGTAAATAGTATGAAATGATGATAGTTAAGGTTCCGTGTAAGACCATATTGGAATATGGCCTCGGTGAGAGATATTAAATAAGACCATGTTAAGGACATGGCAACGATGTAAGGATTCGTATAAGACCATGTCAAGGACATGGCATCGACATGTTAATACGTGTAAGACCATATCAGAATATGGCCTCGGTGTAAGAATTCGTATAAGACCATGTCAGGACATGGAATCAATATGTTAATGAAAGTAAGACCCTATTAGGGTATGATGTCAATGTGACACTATGTGTATGATATTCAATAGTGTTATTTAACAATTCGAGATGAATTCAGTATATGATGAACCTCTAGTGGATTATGTGTAATCGATACACCTTAGTTGTATGAGATAGATTTATTAATGCATTGTGTGAATGCGAACGAGAATCGTAGAAAGTCAAGTAAAAAATAGAAATATGTGAGGATGTTCTCAGTTGAACATTTTAAATAGAGATATACATGTGGATTACTATCCATGAATGTAAAATAATGGTGAGCTATGCGCGATATCACCTTATTGATGTTAATGATGGGCTAAGTGCGATACCATCAATTATATCGTTATCGGTGGGCTATGTGCGTTACCACCTAATTAATTAGTGATCGATGGGTAGTGTACGATACTATCTCTTATAAATGATTGGTGGGCTGTGTGCGATACCACCCTAATAGAGATTCAATAGTGGGCTAAGTGCGGAACCACTAAGAAATTAGTAGTATGAGTGACTCATTGAAAATGTTTGATATGTTGTTTTATATGATCATGTGGTGATCAGTGCAGGAATGTATGCTAATTAAATGAGCAATTGGCTTGTGGCATCGTAAGAATGTGGTAAGAGATAGAATGAGTAAGCTTCAAAAGTGGTTGAGTAACCATGAGTTTATGAGAAAGTTCATTATAATACCTTGTAGTCATGGATATTCAATGAATATTAGAAACTGCCAGTTATAAATAGATGAACTTACTAAGCATATTGCTTACTCCTTTTCTTTTCCCATCTTTTATAGGTTATTTTTAACTAGCTCGGGTTGGAGGCTACCGAAGATGTTTTCACACATCGCATAATCGCTTGGTGAGGTGTTTCAAGTTCTTATGAGTCATGGCATGTATAGGGATTCTTTTTAAAGTTGATTGAGTTCTAATTGATGTAGCCAAATTGTGTTGGCCTAAGAGAACTTAGAGTTGGTTGTATATACCCATAAATGATGGCTTAAGTTAGTTATAATTATATGGGAATTAGTTCCCTTAGTGTATGGGCTGAAGACTTTATTTCCCTTATGAGTAAATGTCTTTAAATCAAGAATTTTATTGATATTACTAGAAGTTATGTGATGATGAACGAATGTATGCAAATTATAGTGATAATTGGCTTGGAAAATAGCCTTCATGCGACCACATGGGTAGACACACGGGCGTGTGTCTAGGCCGTGTGTACCCTGCACCTTAATGTTTTAAGTCAGGATAGATCACGGGCAAAATCCATAGTCGTTTGTGTAGACTGTGGGTGAGACACAGTTAGAATACGAGCGTGTGCCCCAAGCCGTGTGAACAAGTCAGTATATCAGGGTATAGCACACGGTTTGAGTCCACAGACTTGTCAAGGCCGTGTGTGTTTAGTTAGTGTCGACCATGGGTGGTAGGCACAGGCATGTAATAATGGTACACGGGCGTGTCCCAAGTTACATGGGCTGCACATGGGCATGCAACCCCTGTTTTAAGAGAAAGTTTCCAAATGAGTTCTGAAAGTTACAGGACGTAAGTTTGAGGCCTCGTAGGCCCATGAAACGTTATGACCTGACTAAGAAAAAGAAGTTTTTAATTCGGAACGAAATTTTTACAGCTTGTAAGTACATGTTTAAGAAAGTTCAAGCATAGTAATGTCTCATATCCGGTCCTAGCCTCAGATTCAAGTATGGAGTGTTACATTTAGTGGTATCAGAGCTATGGTTTAGTCGGTTCTAGGACTAACCTAGCGTGAGTAAGAGTCTAGCTATACATGCCATATGTGGACCGTGATAGTGTGATATCTTCCGGCTCTAATGAAATTGTTTTGTTAAGACAGAGATGATCCCCAATAGAGCTAATTTCAACAAGTTTGTATGATTTTCAAGCTTCATGAATATTTTCAAATTGCTTGTGATGTGGTTATATGTATATTATCTCCATGAAAATGTTTAATTGTTATATTAAACAAAGAATTTACTAAGATCAAGCATAGGAAGGTCCCGATTGAAATTGAATTACCTAGGATACTCGATCTACCACATGAAACGAGAAAGTCCGTGTAAGAACAGGCTAAGGCATGGCATCGGCAATCAAGCAAAGTTATCATAAGATTGAGATATCATGTAAGACCATATCTACGATATGGCATTAGCATCAAGACACATGTGTATTGAGATTCAGTATCCTCGGTCATTCATAGTAATTCAGTGGGCAAACAAGTAAAGCTGTTATCAAGTTATGCTAGTTAAAGCTGACTAAGAGTATTATTCATGTTATGAATTATGATATTGAGATTATGCTTATCATAGCAAAGTATGTTGATCTATGTGATCAAGTAATACAGGTATCTTGTTTACCTTACAAGCATGAGACTAGTAAGTACCATGAGGTATGTACGAATCAGTAAGAGTAAGTAAGCAATTGAGATTTGTGATGCTATTATTTATGATAAATATGTCCACATGGTTAAATCTTACATGTGAATGTTGAAGTAGAAAATGTATTATGTTTTGTTTTATGACTGTTATGAGTCACACAGATTATAGTGTGGGAGTTAAATTAAGAAGCTTGACTAAGTAGAATGCAGGAGATGAGTACGGTCGTGTAGTGATAAAATGATGGATAAGACCATGGTTGGACCATGGCGGTACATGTGATCCCATATAAGACCATGTTTGGAACATGGCATCGGCGTTGATACGTGTGCTAGTGTAAGACCATGTCTGGGACAAGGCTTCGGCACAAAAGAAACATCTCGTATAAGACCATATCTAGGATATGGCATCGACATCAAATAGTGATTCCGTGTAAGACCATGTTTGGGACCTACCTTCGGTATGAAATTGTGTAAGACCATATCTGGAATATGGCATCAATGTTGATATAAGATCTCGTATAAGACCATATCTGGGATATTGCATCGACATCAAATAGTGATTCCATGTAAGACCACATCTGGGACCTGGCTTCGGTATGAAATTGTGTAAGACCATATCTGGGATATGGCATCAATATTGATATAAGATCCCGTATAAGACCATATCTGGGATATAGCATCAGCATCGACATGAGTTTCATGTAAGACCATATCAGGGATATGGCATTGGTATTGATATGAGATTTCTAGTAAGACCATAGTTGGACTATGGCACTCAAGTAATCAACGTACTCAAATCCGTAAGACATTCTCTAAATTGATAAGCAATAGTAAGTGAAAGTAGAGTCAAATATTGAGTACTCAAGTAGATATTAATGTGGAACTTGAGTAAGTAAAATCAGTATTCGAAAGTATGAGTGATAGAAACAATTGTAGCATGAAAAAAAACGTGAAAACTCACTTCGAGTGAGTTGTGTGACTATGATGATATTTTATTGATGATGATGCTAAATCATATGTATGTGGTCACGAGAGTCAAGTTATGGGGCGCTACAACTTCACCCCCTTACCACCATTGAATTATGATGAGATGTTTTGAGAGTTAAGTAGAGTAAGTTTACATTTGAATAATGCAACAATTATGTTAGCATATTTAAGAATGCTTTGTATCACATTGGTACATGTTACTCTACTAAATAGAGTAATTGTTGTTGGACAGGAGATTGAAGTCCTAGGGGACTATAATAAAAAGGCGGCCATTGAGATATGAAATAGATAAGGTCCCGTATAAGACCACGTCCAGGACATGGCCTCGGCACCGAGTTGAGATTCCGTATAAGACCATATCCGGGACATAGCTTCGGTAAGGAATATGAAAATCGTATAAGACCATATTTGGTGTAACATCCTAAAATTTAGAATTTTATGTGTTGCATTGTTTTTGATGCTAAGCTAGTTAAACTATTAATTGTGTATGTTTAGGAGGTCCTGAGGAGGCTCGGGGTTTATTTGGACCTAGTAAAAAATTTGGCATTTAGCACTTTAAGGAGATAGAGTAAGTGACCTTAAAACTTATAATAATAAATGAGTAAATGGTTAGCATAAGTGAGCAATTAGTAAAGAGGTTATGGCGCCATATGTAGTACCTTAAGGGAAGAGGTTCGAATCCCATTGTGTGCAATTTTTTACTTTTATTTTTGCATTCCTTCCCTAAGTGTCGGCCAAGATGTAATTATGGCAAGGTAGACTTTTATTTTTATGGCAAGATGGCTAAAGAGAATAGGAAAGAATGAAGGTGAGGAAAGAAATCAAGAAAAAGGGGAAAGTAAGGGAAACAAGTGGCATTTTTCAAGGAAGATGTTATGAAAAGTATGAGTGGCAAATTGTTGACCATTTTAGCTATGTATGTGGACGGTTTTGGGTGTTAGGGGGGATAGCCGAATTTTCCTTTGGTGTTTTGGTAAAGTTCTAGTGTTTGTTTTGGTAGAATTTCTTTAGTATCAACTGTGCCATTTTTCTCCAAAATTTTTTTCTCCTAGCCGAATTTGGTCTTTGGCAACTGGTGAAAGTTTTGGTTTTGTTTTTGGCCAAAATTCATTTATGCAATATTGGTGTCATTTTTCTTTCTCCTTAAATTTTCCTTCTTGCCGATTCTTCAAGCCATTGGTGAACTTATTCTCATCTTTTCTTTCTTTTGTTGCCGAATGCACCCAAATCTATAAGACCAAAGTTTGTTCACTCATCATTTTTTTTGAAAACCGAAACTAGTAAACACCCATCTTCTCTTTTTTTTCTTTTCTTTTAATCACCCTTTCAACCCTTCTTCCATATCTTATAAGCAAACCTTCATTTTGAATCAAATCCTTCTCTTTTATTCATTTTTCCTTATAGCCGAATATCAACATATATTTTCCTCTATGACCAAATCTTTATTTCTTTTTTATCCTTCTTCTCATCCATATTAGCACTCATTTCTTGATTAATCAGTAAGTGTTCCTTTCAACTATTAATCTTCCTTCTTGTAATACCGAATCTATATTTTTGGTTTGGGATGGTCATTTTGACCGAGACCATCACTTATTCTCTCTCAAACAAGATCTTTTCTTCTCCCTAGAAATATAGTGGAAGGCTGAAACTTGGATTTTCCGAAGTCATCGTTTAATCGCTAGAAATCGGTCCTAAAATCTTTAAGGTGAGAGTTCTTCACGGATTCTATAATCACTCTTTATTCGTTAAGATGTTATTAGTATGGTGATGATTAACCAATTTTATTATAGGGACTTATCGCTTGATCTATTTAATCGTTGATCACTCGAATTTTTGTGGTAAGCCGACCTATTCTTTAAATCAATCGTTCATATCAATGTAATATTAGTTTTGACTAATATTTGATTTCAATAGAGTCAAGCAATTTCTAATCGAAAGGGATAGTGATTGGAGATCAAAAAAGGAGCGGCTTAGCGATCCCTACTCTTAAATTCAAGTGAAGGGCGGTATCAGCGATTCGGGATTTCCTACCGGGTTGTGGACCCCCATCCGGTGAGAATCGATTATTCGAGGTTGTTCGCAATTTTGAGGCATCAGCGATTCAGGATTTTCCATTGGGTTGTGGGTCGTCAACCGGGGAAAACTGAGAAATCGTAGTCATTCACGATCCCGAGGGTAAAATTTTAGATTAATTGTTTTAAAGTAGATTTATTAAATCGCGTACGTTGACTAATCAAGTGTTACGGTATCTTAGGTGTCGAAGATCAGGAAGGCTTAGTGCTTACGGTAATCAGGTGTGTAATCTTACACTATTTTTCATGGGTTTAAGGATTGTTATCGATTTTGGACGAATCGGTGCGATTAAATCTGTATTATAGTGAAAATTGGGAAAAATTGCCAAATATGCATTACTTAGATAAAAGTGATAAAATCGGTAACAACACTATGAGAGTTACAAATTGATATGTGATAAAATGGGCCAAATTGATATGTGACTAAATGGGCCAAATTGATATGTGATAAAATGGGTCAGATTGATATGTGACTAAATGGGCCAAATTGATATGTGACTAAATGGGCCAAATTAATATGTGATAAAATGGGCTAGATTGATATGTGACTAAATGGGCCGAATTGATATGTGATAAATTGGGTCGATCTGATATTTTGTCCTAATAGGCCGATTGTTGCTAAAGAGTAATGGGCCTTAGTATTGGTAAAAAAGTTTTGAATTTTTAATTATCGTTGTTATATTGTAAAGAGTTTGTTTGATATGTACGATGCATACACATGATTCTGTATGGGATGGGAAAATGATGAAGAGAAGAAATATTGGTGGCACTGCCACAAATTTGATCGTTAATACAATACTATGAGATTTTGGTGGCTTGTCCACGATAAAATTTGTTATAAATGGTTAAATGCCTAATTTGGGTGTGTTGGCGGGGTGGGTTGACTTGATCCCCACAGGTGTGTTGGTTGGTACGGGGGGTCTGTAGTGGATGGATTACTAGGTTTGGTTTGGGAATTGCATTTTATATACATGTTATATTCGATGCATTATTGTATATGGGCTTAGGCCCAAATAATTGCTTAATGGATTTTGGCTCAATGGGCAACAGTAAGTGGGTTACACACTGAGTTCTATAACTCACCCCGTTTTCCTTACCCCTTTCAGGTAATGATCAGTGATGGAGACTTGGGCCATGGATGACTCGGAGGAGGCCATACTACAAAAATGGTTTAATTTGAAATTTGGATTTCTTTTAGTACTTTTAATTACTTTGCTATTTTGAGTTAAGGTTGTAATAAGGCCTCTGAATTATTTTTTTTGTTTTATGTTTGACGAATTTATGAATTGCTCTAAGTATTTCTAATTGAGGTTTTTTTTTTCTAAAAACTAAAATAATCATTTTCTTAAAATAGGATAAAAGGGTTTCATAATAAACTTTTATAAACATATTTTTAACTCGAAAATTTCTCTTAAAATTTTCATCAACACTTTTCGAAAAGTATTTTTCAAATTCTTCTCAAACCATTAATGATATTTTCAAAGTCACGATTTATAAGATTTTCATATCTCAAATTTATCGAATTATCAGTCAAACTTTTATTCAATAATACTTTATCAAAAATTTTTAAAAGGGGGCTGTTTTAATTTATCTGTTTAGGGAAAAAGAACTTAGTAGTTTTTTCTCATGTGACATGTCAAATCTAGCCTTAACGCATGGGTCAGGTTTGGGGTGTTACATTTTATGGTATCAGAGCTCGGTTCAAAACTCGGCTGTGGTTTGGGTTCAAAAATATTTTTTAAAACTGTTTTGAAATGTAAAAATTTAGAACATATGTTTTAAAGGAAGGATGGCACCACGGGTATCCGGCACCAAGTCAAGTAAGTGTATGTTATTATTGTATGATTATAATGATATGACTGTAGGAATACTCTTGAACTTCTAGTTTTAGGTATCGAAACTATAGAGATTGAGACTATAGGATGCGATTGCGAAAACAACTTTACTTCTTATGTTTCATAAAACATTGTGTAATAAACACTGAAATAGTATATTGATTTATAAGACTTTTAATCAGATTAAATCAAATTACCCAATATGAGCGCTAGAGGACATGGACGTGGTAGACGTGGCTGAGGTAGAGGCCGAGGCGCTAAAGTTGCATTTGAAGCATCGGGACATATCTGAAAATGGACGCACCTGCGTCACCCGTGGCTGATATTGGATCACAATACCGTATGAGGGAGGACATCGCTCTGTCCCAAGCAATGTTACGAGTCTTGGAAAGGGTTGCTAGGGTTAGAACTGGGCCAGCAGCTCGTGGGTCAATTTTAGAGTGACTCAGATCAAATGGTGCTGAGGTTTTAGGGGTATCTCGGGGTGTAGCCCCAAATGTCGTGAAATACTGGCTTGAGGCTGTGGAGCAGATCATGGATGATTTGGATTGTACTGCCGAGCAGAAGCTGAGAGGAGCTGTGTCCTTGTTGAGAGACGAGGCGTATCAATGATGGCTCACTGTTCGGGAAGGCACTCAGGCCGATCGTGTAACTTGGGATTTCTTCAAAACTGCATTCTAAGGAAATTATGTAGGGGTTAGCTATGTAGATGCCCGAAGGAAGGAATTCATAAATCTAGTTCAAGGAGGTAAGACTGTGGCAGCTTACGAGGCAAAATTTCTACGTCAGAGTCATTATGCCCGGGGTATAGTGCCAACTGACTACGAACGCTGCGTGCGTTTTGAGGATGGATTGAATGATGAGTTACGGGTACTAATTTCCCCACAACAAGAAAGGAATTTTGCCACACTTGTGGAGAAAGCCAAGATAGCTGAAGAGGCTAAGCACTTGGAGAGGCAAAACCGAGAAAAAGATAGAGGCAAGAGCAAGAGGGACTTTAAGTACTCAGGTCCTACTAAAGGGTTTCAGAAGAGGCCTAGGAATGATGAGCCAGTTCGAGCTAGCGTACCAGCTACTACCAATCAGATACAGCCATGTGCGGATTGCGGAAGATAACACTTGGGTGAATGCTGGAAGAAAACTAGTGGCTATTTCAAATGTGGTTCCAAGGACCATTAGCTTAAAAATTGCCCTCGATTGACTGCTCAGGCTTAGGATGTGCAGCCAGCTAGAGGCGCTTAGCAGCCACCGAGAGGCCGTGGGCCAGGTCGAGGTGGAAATGGTGGAGGACGAGGTCAGGGTGCATCGGATAGAGGTACTGGTTTTAGGGGTAACATGGAGGCGAGGCAGCCAGAGTTGGTCTATGCAGTCAGACGTTGAGAGGATGGCGATGCCCCTAATGTGATAACTGGTACGTTCTTCATATCTGATGTACCTGTTACTACTTTGATAGATATCGGATCCACCCATTCGTATGTTGCTAGTGCTGTATCTGGAAATCTAAACATTAGATTTGAGATTACTGCTAGAGAGATGATGGTAATTAGTCCTTTAGGATAGTCAGTGATAGTAAATAAATTGTTTAGAGATGTATCATTAGAAGTTCAGGGAGAAACATTTTTGGCGAATTTGATGGAACTGCCTTTCGGTGAGTTCAATCTTATTTTAGGCATGGACTGGCTGGTGAAACACCGTACGAACTTAGATTATGCTGCAAAACGGATGATGCTAAGAACTTTGAAAGATAAGGAAGTAGTGATGATAGGTGAATGGAGAAATTATCTATCAAATGTGGTATCTGCTTTAAAGGTAGAAAAGTTAGTGCGAAAAGGGTGTGGAGCATTCCTAGCCTTCATTAGTGCGTTGGATGCTAAGGAATTATCGGTGGAAGGTGTTAGGACTGTGAAAGAGTTTTCAGATGTCTTTCCCAAGGAACTTCCTAGATTGCCTCCAGATCGAGAGGTAGAGTTTGGCATTGAGTTATTGCCAGGGACGGCTCCGGTGTCCATTGCTCCTTATAGAATGGCGCCGAAAGAGTTAGCGAAGCTTAAAGCTCAAATTCAAGAGTTGTTGGATTGGGGATTCATTCGATCGAGTGTGTCACCGTGGGGAGCACCGGTCTTGTTCGTCAAGAAGAAGGATGGGTCGATGCGTATGTGCATCAATTATAGGCAGTTGAATAAGTTGACGATCAATAATAGGTATCCGTTGCCGAGAATCGATAACCTATTCAATAAATTACGAGGAGCTTCTATTTTCTTGAAGATAGATTTGAGACCGGGTTATCACCAACTTAAGGTCAAGGAGGTGGACATCCATAAGATGGCGTTTCAAACTCGTTATGGGCATGATGAGTTCTTGGTAATGCCGTTTGGGTTGACTAATGCACTAGCTGCATTTATGGACATGATGAACTGAGTCTTTCAACCCTATTTAGACCGATTTGTAGTGGTGTTCATAGATGACATCTTGGTATACTCGAAGAATGAAGAAGAGCACAATGCACATCTGCGGGTAGTATTGCAGATATTACGGGAAAAGCAACTTTATGCCAAATTTAGGAAGTGTGAATTTTGGCTGAAGGAAGTGACCTTCTTGGGGCATGTTGTGTCGGCCGAAGGAATTAGAGTTGATCCCCAGAAGGTAGAGGCTATGTTAGATCGAAAACCACCGAAATTAGTGGTCGAAATTTGGAGTTTCCTAGGATTGGATGGTTGTTATAGGCGTTTTGTTGAAGGGTTTTCGTTGATTGCTGCACCCCTAACTAAGTTGTTACGCAAGGGAGTACCTTTTGTGTGGTCAGATCAGCAGCATGAAAGCTTTAAGAAATTGAAGAAGATTCTGACAGATGCGCCAGTATTGATTCAACCTGAGGCTGGAAAGGAGTTTATTATTTCCTGTGATGCGTCACACACGGGCTTGGGATGTGTGTTGATGCAAAGTGGAAAAGTGGTGGCTTATGCATCTCGTCAGTTAAGGCCGCACGAAGTGAATTTTTCCACTCATGATTTGGAGTTGGCTGTAGTGGTGTTTGCTTTGAAGATTTGGAGACACTATCTATACGGTGAGAAGTCGATCATCTATACGGATCATAAGAGTCTGAAGTACCTCCTTACCCAAAAGGAGTTGAACTTAAGACAGCGGAGGTGGATAGAACTGTTGAAGGATTATTTCTCAATCGAGTATCATTTTAGAAAGGCTAACGTGGTGGCAGACGTGTTGAGTCGTAAAGTGATATCAGAGTTGAGAACGATGTTCGCTCATTTTAGCTTGTATGAAGATGGTAGTCTGCTAGCCGAACTTCAGGTGAAGCCTATGTGGGTAGGTCAGATTAAGGAAAAGTAGTTATCAGATGAAAAGTTGGGTTTCTTACTTCAGCAAGTGAAAGGTGGTGTGTTAGGGGATTTTGGATTGAATAATGATGGAGTATTGTGTTTTCGCGGAAGAATTTGTATGCCCAAAGGTCCAGAATTGAGACAAATGATTCTGCGTGAGGTGTATAGTAGCCCTTATACTATGCACCCCGGGGGAAATAAAATGTATCGAGACCTCTGTGAGCAGTATTGGTGGTCAGGGTTGGAATGGGAGGTTACTGATTTTGTGAGTAAGTGCTTGACATGTCAACAAGTGAAGGCAGAAGATCAATTGCCGTCGGGATTGCTACAATCGGTGAAGATTCTATTATGGAAATGGGAACGGATAACGATGGACTTTGCTAGTGGGTTACCCTTATCGCCTGCTAAGAAAGATTCTGTCTAGGTAATAGTGGATCGGTTGACGAAGACTGCCCATTTCCTACCTGTTCGTACGAATTACTCATTGCAGAAGTTAGCCAAGTTGTACGTAGTAGAGATCGTGAGGTTACATGGGGTACCGATGTCCATTATTTCAGACAGGGACCCTAGGTTTACATCACGATTTTGGAAAGCCTTACATGAAGCTTTGGGAACCAAGTTGAATTTCAGTACGGCATTTCATCCTCAGACGATGGTCAGTCGGAAAGAGTCATCCAGATTCTGGAGGACATGTTCAGGGGTTGTGTGATTAACTTCAGGGGTAGTTGGGAGCATTTCCTACCATTGGCAGAGTTTGCATATAATAATAGTTATCAATCCAGCATCCAGATGGTACCCTATGAAGTGTTGTATGGTCGTCGGTGTCGTACTCCAACTTGTTAGACTGAATTGGGGGAGCGACAGTTATTGGGTCCTGAGCTGATATCAGAGACTGAGGAAAAAGTTAAGGTAATTCAGGCACAGTTAAAGGAAGCTTCGGATAGACAAAAATCCTATACGGATTTGAAGCGTAAGGATATTGAGTTTGCAGTGGGAGGTCAAGTCTTTCTAAAGGTTTCACCTTGGAAGAAGATCTTCAGATTTGGAAGGAAGGGCAAGTTGAGCCCTAGGTTCCTCGGACCGTATCGTGTGTTGAAGTGTGTTGGGCCAATAGCTTATCAGCTTGATTTACCTCCGGAGTTGAGTCAGATACATAGTGTATTTCATGTCTCAATGTTAAGACGTTACCAATCAGGTCTGTCTCAGATAGTATCAATAGTGAAAGTTGAGATAAGACCTGACTTGTCTTTCGAAGAGGAGCGAGTGCAAATTTTAGATCGGGACGTAAAGGTGCTAAGAAGGAAGTCGGCACCATTAGCCAAAGTTTTGGGGCGCAATCACGGATCGGAGGAAGCTACATGGAAGCCTGAGGAAATGATTCTGCAGTAATATCCCCATCTCTTTTAATCAGGTAAATTTCAAGGACGAATTTTTTTAAGGGGGTAGAATTGTAACATTCTAAAATTTGGAATTTCATGTGTTCCATTGTTTTTGCTGCTAAGCTAGTTAAACTATTAATTGTGTATGTTTAGGAGGTCCTGAGGAGGCTCGGGGTTTATTTGGACCTAGTAAAAATTTTGGCATTTAGCACTTTAAGGAGATAGAGTAAGTGACCTTAAAACTTATAGTAATAAATGAGTAAATGGTTAGCATAAGTGAGCAATTAGTAAAGAGGTTATGGCGCCACATATAGTACCTTGAAGGAAGAGGTTCGAATCCCATTGTGTGCAATTTTTTACTTTTATTTTTGCATTCCTTCCCTAAGTGTCTGCCAAGGTGTAATTATGGCAAGGTGGACTTTTATTTTTATGGAAAGATGGCTAAAGAGAATAGGAAAGAATGAAGGTGAGGAAAGAAATCAAGAAAAAGGGGAACGTAAGGGAAACAAGTGGCATTTTTCAAGGAAGATGTTATGGAAAGTATGGGTGGCAAATTGTTGACCATTTTAGCTATGTATGTGGACGATTTTGGGTGTTAGGGGGGATAGCCAAATTTTCCTTTGGTGTTTTGGTAAAGCTCTAGTGTTTGTTTTGGTAGAATTTCTTTAATATCAAGTGCGCCATTTTTCTCCAAAATTCTTTTCTCCTAGCCGAATTTGGTCTTTGGCAATTGGTGAAAGTTTTGGTTTTGTTTTTGGCCAAAATTCATTTATGCAACATTGGTGTCAGTTTTCTTTCTCCCTAAATTTTCCTTCTTGCCGATTCTTCAAGCCATTGGTGAATTTATTCTCATATTTTCTTTCGTTTGTTGCCGAATGTACCCAAATCTATGAGACCAAAGTTTGTTCACTCATCATTTTTTTTTGAAAACCGAAACTAGTGAACACCAATCTTTTCTTTTTTTTCTTTTCTTTTAATCACCCTTTCAACCCTTCTTCCATATCTTAAAAGCAAAGCTTCATTTTGAATCAAATCCTTCTCTTTTATTCATTTTCCTTACAGCCGAATATCAAAATATATTTTCCTCTATGACTGAATCTTTATTTCTTCTTTATTCTTCTTCTCATCCATATTAGCACTCATTTCTTGATTAATCGGTAAGTGTTCCTTTCAACTATTAATCTTCCTTGTTGTAATGCCGAATCTATATTTTTGGTTTGGGATGGTCATTTTGACCGAGACCATCACTTATTCTCTCTCAAACAAGATCTTTTCTTCTCCCTAGAAATATAGTGGAAGGCCGAAACTTGGATTTTTTGAAGTCATCATATAATCGCTAGAAATCGGTCCTAAATTCTTTAAGGTAAGAGTTCTTCACGGATTCTATAATCACTCTTTATTCGTTAAGATGTTATTAGTAGGGTGATGATTAACCTATTTTATTATAGGGACTTTATCACTTGATCTATTTAATCCTTGATCACTCGGATTTTTGTGGTAAGCCAACCTATTCCTTAAATTAATCATTCATATCAACGTAATATTAGTTGTGACAAATATTTGATTTCAATAGAGTCAAGCAATATCGAATCGAAAGGGATAGTGATTCGAGATCAAAAAAGGAGCGGATTAGCGATCCATACTCCTAATTCAAGTGAAGGATGGTATCGGCGATTCGGGATTTCCCACCAGTTTGTGGACCCTCATCAGGTGAGAATCGACTATTCGAGGTTGTTCGCAAATTTAAGGCATTAGCGATTTGGGATTTTCCATCAGGTTATGGGTCGTCAACCGGGGAAAACCGACAAGTCGTAGTCGTTCACGATCCCGAGGGTAAAATTTTAGATCAATTATTTTAAAGTAGATTTATTAAATCGTGTACGTTGACTAATCAAGTGTTTCGGTATCTTAGGTGTCGACGATCAAGAAGGCTTAGTGCTTACGGTAATCAAGTGTGTAATCTTACACCGTTTTTCATGGGTTTAAGGATTGTTATCATTTTTGGACGAATCGGTACGATTAAATCCGTATTATAGTGAAAATCGAGAAAAATTGCCAAATATGCATTACTTAGATAAAAGTGATAAAATTGGTAACAACACTATGAGAGTTACAAATTGATATGTGATAAAATGGGCCAAATTGATATGTGACTAAATGGGCCAAATTGATATGTGATAAAATGGGCCAGATTGATATGTGACTAAATGAGCCAAATTGATATGTGACTAAATGGGCCAAATTGATATGTGATAAAATGGGCCAGATTGATATGTGACTAAATGGGCCGAATTGATATGTGATAAATTGGGCCGATCTGATATTTTGTCCTAATGGGCCGATTGTTGCTAAAGAGTAATGGGCCTTAGTATTGGTAAAAAAGTTTTGAATTTTTAATTATAGTTGTTATATTGTAAAGAGTTTGTTTGATATGTACGATGCATACACATGATTTTGCATGGGATGGGAAAATGATGAAGAGAAGAAATATTGGTGGCACTGCCACAAATTTGATCGTTAATACAATACTATGAGATTTTGGTGGCTTTTCCATGATAAAATTTGTTATAAATGGTTAAATGCCTAATTTGGGTGTGTTGGTGAGGTGGGTTGACTTGATCCCCACAGGTGTGTTGGTTGGTACGGGGGGTCTGTAGCGGATGGATTACTAGGTTTGGTTTGGGAATTACATTTTATATACATGTTATATTCGATGCATTATTGTATATGGGCTTAGGCCCAAATAATTGCTTAATGGATTTTGGCTCAATAGACAACGGTAAGTGGGTTACACACTGAGTTCTATAACTCACCCCGTTTTCCTTACCCCTTTCAGGTAATGATCAGTGATGGAGACTTGGGCCATGGATGACTCGGAGGAGGCCATACTACAAAAATGGTTTAATTTGAAATTTGGATTTCTTTTAGTACTTTTAATTACTTTTCTATTTTGAGTTAAGGTTGTAATAAGGCCTCTGAGTTAATTTTTGTTTTGTTTTATGTTTGACAAATTTATAAATTGCTCTAAGTATTTCGAATTGAGATTTTCTTTTCTAAAAACTAAAATAATTATTTTCTTAAAATAGGATAAAAAGGGTTTCTTAATAAACTTTTATAAACATATTTTTAACTCGAAAATTTCTCTTAAAATTTTCATCAACACTTTTCGAAAATTATTTTTCAAATTCTTCTCAAACCATTAACGATATTTTCAAAGTCAAGATTTATAAGATTTTCATATCTCAAATTTATCGAATTATCAATCAAACTTTTATTCAATAATACTTTATCAAAAAATTTTAAAAGGGAGTTGTTTTAATTGATTTGTTTAGGGAAAAATAACTTAGTAGTATTTTCTCATGTGACATGTCAAATCTAGCCTTAACGCATGGGTCGGGTTTGGGGTGTTACATTTGGAATATAGCATCGATACTTGATGTGGAAGTCCATATAAGACCTTATTTGGGATATGGCATTGGCGGCTAGAGGTGACTCTATATAAGACCACCTCGGGGATGTGGCATCGGTTTCATACTTACATGAATGACGATGAATATGTGTTTTTTACTATCCCTAGCGATCAATGGGATAAGTAGATGAGTTAAAGGTAGAAATGAAATTAGTATTAAAGTTCTATGGATGAGTGAGAACAGGTACTTGTAAATGAATCGCGAAGAAACGAGTACGATGTGTGGCATGGTATGTGCTTAAAAAGGGCAAGTATGAGTAAGTTGGCTTGAAGCCTGTGACCTGTGCATGGTTAATTAATACCATGAATGGATTATAATGTTTCCCTTGGATATTATGTATTAATACTTATTTCCCTTCAAGGGTGATATGGATGCTCTTTTTAGGAAATTATGATTGTGTAAGAATGTTTGCTGATTGAGAAATCAGACTAAGCAATTGTTGATGTAGTTAATTGGAATCGACATTTCTTTATTTCCTCATAACCCTATTCGGGTACTTTGAGGAGGAAGTTGGGAATGATTCTAGTATAATAAGTGAAATCACAAGTTTCATGTTGTGCGATGGGTTCTTGGGCATGCCTTAGGGGTACACAGCCGTGTCTCTAGGCCTACATGGGTGTGTGGCCCCTACTTTGTTAAAAAGTTTCTCGAACTCGTGGAAGTTTCTAAAAGATTCTGATATCCCTCAGAGGTATGTTTAAGGCTTTGTAGGCCGCTTTTGAGTAAGAGATATGCTTAAATGAAATTTTTAGCCCGTTTCAAAGTTTTGAGTAAGGTTAAGCATGGTAATGCCCCGTATCCAGTCTCTGTGTTAGACTCGGGTAAGGGGTGTTACATTTCCGAATAGATTTAATGAATTCAATCAAGATGTCCCTGCTGTCGTGAGATATGACGATAGTGAAGGTTTTAGATTAGCATAGCAAGAGAAACTCAGTGAGAGTGTGTTTAAAATATGTTTTCAGTACGAAGAAAAGAGCAGATTAATGTATTGAGATATGATTCAAGTTCTGTGTATATTTGCGCATGAATCAGTAAAGAGAATAAAATTCTGTATGTATTTAAATAGGGAGCATGTTATAAAGATATGCTGATCGAAATGTTCAAACCATGATGGTTGAGTTGAAAGCTACAGAAGGAGCTATTAATTGAATGCTCTAGTACTGATTTCAGTCTAAATCGAGAAAAAGAGTTGACAGGTTGGTGATCCCGAGATGATCACTTTTGTGTTAGTGTTGTGAGTTAGATGTTATGAAATGGTCCGTGGAAAAGTCAATGTGTATTTTCTGAAATTTTGTTGAGTGAGAGTATCTTATGCTGTAAAAGATTTTGAAAATGAAATTGTGAAAACGGCTTGAACTATTGCAATGGTGGGTATAATTGTTGTAATACTTCTCAGATAGTAGACATAGTACAGATTTCTGGATGAAAGGTCCATGTTGGATAAGATTTCTGTTGATTAATGCTTCCTCGAGATAGAATTTGAATGATGATGAATCCAGGACTTGTATAGAAGATTTGGTATGAGATTTAGTAGTAGCATAACTACTAACGCAAGAATCAGGAAGTATATTTATGTGCATAAATGTTTTGACACTAGAATACATTTCACGATATGATTGAGTTTATGGTCAGAAGTAGTCGACCACTAAAAGCTGAGTTTCCATAGCGCACAGGTCAAGACTACTACAGTCGGTGGATATCCTAGTGAGAAAGTGTGGTAAAATACTATAGATTTCAAATTTGGTTTGACAAAATTCCCAAGGAGGGGGATGACTTTCGAATTGTAGTGAATCAGTTAGTAAAGATCCGAACGATCGTTTGGACATGCACGGAGTTCCAAGTTAGTGGATCACTGGATAGAGTATAAGTTACGTTTCGACCTTGTGTATTACGACTTAAGAGTTATTGGCAAGAGTGGATGGAAACGTTTTAAGAATGTTGGTAGCAACTCCTCTTGGTAAGATTTTCGGAGACGAAAATCCCTAAGGGGGAGAATTGTAACAGCCCGATTTAGGGGCTAGTTGGAACAATGATCTCAGAATCACTAAATCGAGGATAAAGAAAATTATTTTCATGTTATTTTATGTGTTATAACATGTTTATGAGGGTGCATGAAAATTTTGGTGCCTTAATTTTAGCAATTTCTAGCTAAATTGTGAAAAAGGACTAAATCGCATAAAGTGTGAAAGTTCTATTTTATTTCCTAGAGGTGACAAATAGCTATGGATTATAAATTAGAGGTCCCAAAGGTGCAAATTGTCCTTGTTTGAGTGGGTTGACCGGTCATAAAACACAAAGGGGACAAGAGCATTTATTATGATGAATAGTTGGTGATATTAGTTGGAAAATAAATAAAATAAGATTATATAAGCAAAAGTTATCATCTTTTTATTTATCTTTCTTCTCCAACCGAAAATATCAGCCATGGGAGGGGTTTTTGAAGCTTAAAATTTTAGCAAGCATTCCTCCTCACAAGTAAGTGATTTTGGTGATCTTTCTTGATAATTTTTGTACTTTTAGAGTCCCCAAAGCTTAAGCTAGCTAATGATGGGACTAATTTGTAACATGGTTGAGAGTCTAGGGACTAGCCATGAGAGAGTTTATGTTGGTTGCTGAATTTTTATGGAAGAAAACGAATGATAGGATAATGAGAAACAACTTTTGTGAAAGGTGTTGTCATGAAAATACCTAATTTGGGTTAAAATGCAAAAGTTGTAAATTGTTCATTAAGGCATGAAATAGTTGGAATTGTGGATTGTTATACGAGGATTAAAGGATTAGTTAAGCTTGTTTAATAATAAAATGTGATAAAAATTTATTTACGAGCCTAGGCGCAAAATCATAATTTTGCCAAAATGTAGGGGTAAAATAGTCCTTTTTTCCAAGAGTGTAGATTATGATATATTATGATTCATAAGTGATTAAATCATTAAATTCCATTGTTCTAGATCAAAGAAAACAAATTTCGGACATAGACATAGAACGGGTGAAAAGAGAAATGTGGGCAAAAAGTCCTTTTCGGCCTTTTCGTCATCAAGGTAAGTTCATGTGCAAATGTTGCAATTACGTATGAGTTAATTTAATATTCTAATGCTGTATGGAATGTATAATTACTCTATGAATGCATGAATTATCTTTTGATGAGAAGTCAAAAGAATTGAATCTAAGAGTAATGGGAAATGTAAATAGTATGAAATGATGATAGTTAAGGTTCCGTGTAAGACCATATTGGAATATGGCCTCGGTGAGAGATATTAAATAATACCATGTCAAGGACATGGAAATGATGTAAGGATTCGTATAAGACCATGTCAGCGACATGGCATCGATATGTTAATACGTGTAAGACCATATCGGAATATGGCCTCAGTGTAAGAATTCGTATAAGACCATGTCAGGGACATGGCATCGATATGTTAATGTAAGTAAGACCCTATTAGGGTATAATGTCAATGTGATACTATGTGTATGAGATTCAATAGTGTTATTTATCAATTCGAGATGAATTCAGTATATGATGAACCTCTAGTGGATTATGTGTAATCGATACACCTTAGTTGTATGAGATAGATTTATTAATGCATTGTGTGAATGCAAACGAGAATCGTAGAAAGTTAAGTAAATATAGGAATGTGTGAGGATGTTCTCGGTTAAACATTTGAAATAGAGATATACGTGTGGATTACTATCCATGAATGTAAAATAACGGTGAGCTATGTGCGATATCACCTTATTGATGTTAATGATGGGCTAAGTGCGATACCATCAATTATATCGTTATCGGTGGGCTATGTGCGTTACCACCTGATTAATTAGTGATGGATGGGCAGTGTATGATACCATCGCTTATAAATGATTGCTGGGTTGTGTGCGATACCACCCTAATAGAGATTCAATAGTGGGCTAAGTGCGGAACCACTGAGAAATTAGTAGTATGAGTGACTCATTGAAAATACTTGATATGTTGTTTTATATGATCATGTGGTGATCAGTGCAGGAATGTATGCTAATTAAATGAGCAATTGGCTTGTGACATGGTAAGAATGTGGTAAGAGATAGAACGAGTAAGCTTCAAAAGTGGTTGAGTAAGTAACCATGAGTTTATGAGAAAATTCATTATAATACCTTGTAGTCATGGATATTCAATGAATATTAGAAATTGTTAGTTATATATAGATGAAATTACTAAGCATATTGCTTACTCCTTTTCTTTTCCCATCTCTTATAGGTTATTTTTAACTAGCTCGGGTTGAAGGCTACCGGAGATGTTTTCACACTATCGCATAATTGCTTGGTGAGGTGTTTCAAGTTCTTATGAGTCATGGCATGTATAGGGATTCTTTTTAAAGTTGATTGAGTTCTAATTGATGTAGCAAAATTGTGTTGGCCTAAGAGAACTTAGAGTTGGTTGTATATAGTCATAAATGATGGCTTAAGTTAGTTGTAATTATATGGGAATTAGTTCCCTTAGTGTCTGGGTTGAAGAATTTATTTCCCTTATGAGTAAATGTCTTTAAATCAAGAATTTTATTGATATTATTAGAAGTTATATGATGATGAACGAATGTATGCAAATTATAGTGATAATTGGCTTGGAAAATAGCCTTCATGCGACCACACGGGTAGACACACGAGAGTGTGTCTAGGCTGTGCGTACCCTGCACTTTTGTGTTTTAAGTCAGGATAGACCACGGGGAACATCCACGATCGTTTGTGTAGACCGTGGGTGAGACACAGTTAGAATACGGGCGTGTGCCCCAAGCCGTGTAAACAAGTCAGTATATCAGGGTATAGCACACGGTCTGAGTCCACGGGTGTGTCAAGGCCATGTGTGTTTAGTCAGTGTCGACAACGGGTGGTAGGCACGGGCATGTAATAATGGTACACGGCCGTGTCCCAAGTCACATGGGCGTGCGACCCCTGTTTCGAGAGAAAGTTTCCAGATGAGTTCTGAAAGTCACAAGACGTAAGTCTGAGGCCTCATAGGCCCATGAAACGTATGACCTGACTAAGAAAAAGAAGTTTTTAATTCGAAACAAAATTTTTACAGCTCGAAGTACATGTTTAAGAAAGTTCAAGAATAGTAATGTCTCGTATCCGGTCCTAGCCTCAGATTCGGGTATGGAGTGTTATAAGTGGCGTCTAGCAACGCATCATTGCTACCCAAGTTACAAGAAGTCATGATTCGACATAATCTTTCTATGATAATCATTTTCATGTATTATATCCTTTTATCCTTAATATCTAGATTGGACACAAGTCATGGAATAGTCACACTTGTATAGTCCAATCTCTTATGGGACATGTAAAGGACTCTTTGAGTCATTTTGAAGAGTTATAAGGAGATCCTCTTATCCAACAGTAAGTTAACACAAGTGTTAAGAACATGTTTCATGTTCTTCAACTATTTTGATAAGACAAGTATAAGAACATGTTTCATGCTATATGAACAAGAATAAGTCAAGCTTTTAAGTATGATTTTCAACAAGCACATTTGAAAATGTTTTACAAACTTATATGTTTTTTTGACAAGAAGGACCTGTGAACTGAGTCTCTCATCTTTACGGCAAACCTAGCATGCGAAACGATTTTCAGAGTAAGTTCCTTTCAGTTTTAAAATCTATATTTTAAGCATACTCTGATGTTTTCTAAATATTCACTGAGTTTTTAATGAACTCACCCACTCCTATCTTACATTTCAAGTAAATAGGTCGCGAATGACAATGGCGAAGTAGATGACTTGGGTGAGGTTAATTCCTGAACAGATACCCGCGAACCCGGGAGAAAAGCGATGGGATTAATTGTGTGGGCTTTTAGTCTTATTACAGTTGCTACTATTATTAGAATTTTTTTTCTTAAGTTCAATTTATTTTCTTTTGTGAAATCTTTAATTAAACCAATGTTGTTAATTTCTTCTCTTTGGTATAAACAAAGTTTGATGTTTCCTTATTTCTCCTTACATAATTGACATATTGTATTCTTTGAATTTTGACAGAATATGCCTTTTACCTTCGTACGAGCCAATTCTATTATGACCCTTATATATATATGTGACCCCATTATGCATGTGAACCCTTACTTGTGATAACCCTATTATTTAGTGAACCCTATAGAAATACAAGAACCCTGGATGAATGAACTCTTTTGTATGCGAACTTACGTTGTATGCAAACCACTGAGATTATGCAAACCTGTGTTTTTGTACGAACTCATGCTTTACGTTGTTATGCGAAGTCATGTGTTACTTTGTTATGCTAACCTTTTTCTCTATTTTTTCGATAAGCTCGCATGTTTTGAATTCTATGTTTTATTCCATTATTGTGTTATAACTTAGCACATTATATGTTGTATATACATGGTGTGTTGGAGGTTAGGTTGGGAGTAAATGGAGAGTCACTTCGATGGCTAATGTAGCTCGCCAAATTTGGGTTGAACCAAATCGGCTGGGTTTGGGGGTGTTACAAATGACATTTCCAAGGTCATTGGCAAAGATCTTACCAGCAATCTTACTTTTCCTTTTGGAACTTACTTGTCATATATTTTTAACTGCCTTAGCATACCAACCCGTGGCGACCCTCCTATGACCACCAACGATACTCTTAGTTTTGGCACTCTTCGTCATGCCAGTTACAAGAAAGATCCACTTATCGGCAACTGGTTAAAGGGTGTTCAACCAGAACTGCACAAGGTTGATGATGATGAAGTTGGAGGTGAGCATGATGATGTTCCTTCACCCCGAGCCAACTCTGGCACCTGCTCCTTCAGTTGGTCTTTCACAATCTGCTCCAGCACAAGCTCAAACGCTCTCGACCAATACTCTTGCTATTCTTGACGCTATTGGATCATTACGAGATGACTTTAAAGGTTTAAACATTAGGATGTCTAAGTGGAGGATAACATGGCTCTAGGTTGTCTTCTTTGGAGGATAAAATAGCTTAGCTTATGGCTAATTTTCCTCCACTGTTGCCTCCTTCTTAAGAGGATTAGACTAGCATTTGCATTATCATACATTTTTCATTTGCATCATTAGTTTATTTTGACTTTGTTTCCTATGACTTTACTTTAATGTTTATATTGGTATTTTTCAGACACTTTAATGTTTATATTGCAAATGTTAGTTTTTTGTTCTAAATTTTAAATATTTACCTTTGAACTAACAATATCTCTTTCTTAAGCTTTATTTATTGCATTTTGATATAACAAAAGGGAAAAAGAAAGGTAAATTATTTGATTATTGGTTCATTGATTTAAATGACTAATATTTTAATGCCAACAATTAAGTGACCAATTTTTCAAAATCATAAAAACAAGTCTTTGATTCAAATTGAATTTTAACAAGGGGAGTAACAAATTCAAAAACAAATTTACCAAAATGTTTTGTTATATCAAAAGGGAAGATTGTTAAAATAACTTTATTTGGTAAATTATTTTATATAACAAATAAAAATTTTTTAATAAAGTTTGTTTTTGAACAAAGAAATTATAAAGTTCAAGTATAAAACTATTTCAAGTCTTCCAAACAACTTAGAAAATGTTTTGAATACTTAGAAAATTATTAGACAAAGTTCAAAAACATTTCAAACAATTTTAGCTCAAGTGAAACATTTTAAATCGAGTGAAAAACTGTCCCTTACTAAAAGTATTGATACCTTAGCCAGTATTGATACCAAATTTGCTCATTGACTTGGAACAAATTTTGAACAAAAATAAAAAATTTCAATACGTTTAAAAAAGTATCGATATTATTATAATTTATTGATACCATTTTTACTAGCCGGTGATACTAGTTCCTAAAAATCTCATATTTTAGGGTAAACTACATAGATAGTCACCCAACTATATTTTTTTTAGGCACTCAAAATAAATAAATAAAAAAAGCTTACAATTTAAACACCCATGTTACATAGTTCGATCATTTTAGTTACTCCTGTTAAAATCACAAACGGCAAGCTGACATGACAGTTAAAAAAATCAGTATAATAACAAATTTAGCCCTCAACTTTTACATATTATATCAATTTAGTCATAATTTTAAAAATTAACCTTCAAAAATTACAAATAGTCACAATTTAATCATAGTTCAAAATTCAAGGAAACATATACAAATACATAAATATTTTCAAAAAATAAAATAATAAATTTAAAAATATATAAAAATAAAATATATTGTTGAGAATAAATAATAATATATAAAATTTAAAATAAATAGAAATAAATAAATATTTCAAAAAATATAATAATAAATTTTAATTTTATATTAATATTAATATGAAATAAATATAACTATATTCATATTAAATAAAACAAAAATCCTCCCACCCGTCCCTCTCCCCCACCATTGTTGTCCCCTCCCTCTCATTCTCCTCACCCACCCTTCTTCCCCCACTATTCTTTTCTACATAAGCATACATAAAATTGCAAATAAAACTGTATACATAAAATTCTATACCCAATTTGAAATTAAAAAAAAAAAACATTTTCTTTTATATGATAGAAACACCCTATAAGCAAACTACTTAATATTCAAATCCCAAAGAAAATGTAGTAAAAGAACCAAAAATTCTGCTGACTTGGTAATATGGTCAATAAAGTAAGGCAAAGGCAGTAAATTTAACATTCAAATCACACTCTTGACAGTACCCCAAAATTGAATTGACTTGTTGTAAGTAAAAAAGAGATAATCCTAATCTAAATGTTAAAAGATTGCCCATGAAATGATAAGCAAGAATGATCCACCCACTATTGTGATATGTAATAATTAGAAATAACAATAAACTATTTTGCATTTCTATTAATTTTAGTTACTATATCAAAACGTTGTGTTTTGTGTTGAAGATTTTAATGAGACTGTGTGTGAAAGGGGGATTAGATTAGTACGTAAAATGGGTCATTAGGGTAAATAGTCGTTAATTGAAACGGTGTGTTTTGGGCATATGCCAGGTTATCCATTCATTGTTGTTTCTCACCTTTTCAATGGCCAATCCAAATAAGGGGAGGTAGTTAAGATATATACAACATATTCTTCTTCCTCGACCTCTCTGAAATTTGTTTTTCTCTTCCCTTTATCCTCTTCTTCAAATTTCTTCTATCTCAAACTCTTATTCCCCATCAAAGGTATCAGAGCTCGATGATCCTCATGGCCAACGATAGAGTTACTACACAACTGCAAAAAGAGATGGGTTTTTCGCAACATGAGTTGTCTTAGCTTGATAGCAAACTTGATGCCAAACTGGACACCAAGCTTAATTCTCGCTTCAAAGACTTCCATCATGAAATCAAATAAGAAATCACATCTGAGTTGTATTCATTCTTTGAGAAGTACTTTTGTTAAACCTCAACTAGTGTTCATGGAGTGGTGCAAGATAGAGGCAAGAGTATTCTAAGAACACCTCTACCAGGGTTTCCACGTAAGGATAGTCTAGCTATGTCACTAGCAGTAGATCTGGGGCAATCTGGCATTCATTCTTGAGCTAGCACAGTGGACGCTATGGGGAAGTTATTCCAGTTGTCTTGTCTTCAATTCGATGGCATAAATTTTTGAGGTTAATGGTCCAAACTCAAGTAGCTCTTTGAGGTTGAGAATGTAGGAGATCTATCTAAGGTCAAGATGGTGATGTTACATCTAGAAGGACGAGCCCTTGATTGGCATCATTTCTTTGCACAATAATATGGTGGCCTCCACCAATGGCTTGAGAGGTGGATGCTCGAGCCTTGCAAGAGAGATTTGTATCTAGCAAATTTTTGGACCCCGTGACTGAGTTTGTGGCTCTTAAGCAGACACGTATAGTTGATCACTATCACAATCATTTTGTGAGCCTCTTGAACCAATTGCAGTTACCAGAGAGTTATGCTTTGAGCATTTTTGTTCATAATCTTAAATTAGAAATTGGCCAGTATTTGAGATTATTTAAACCCACAACTCTACTAGAAGGGTTTATGATTACTCGACAAGTGAAGGATATTGTGGGCAATGTTCCTAAGAAAAGTGCTCCTATAGGAAGGAATCTTAGCTATTCCAAACCTTTATTCCCTATTGCTAAAGCATACAGTCAGACTATAAATTACACTAGTTCAAGGGGCCATTCTTCTACAGCTCCTAGCACCAAGACACTAGTGAAGGCTCTCTTTTAGGCTGAAGGGATAACAGAAGAAAAAAGGGGTTACGTTTCTGGTTGCATAAAAAATACACCAGGATATAAATGTGATAAATCTAAACTTTACCAACTAATGATTGAAGCCTATGTTGACTAGGATAGTAAGCTTAAGAGCCTTTCTTTTGAGGAGTTTCAGGACTGTCCTAAGAAATTAGAAACTATAGAAGGTGAAGTTGACTCAGTAGCACCAGTTCTGTCCCTATATGCTCTCAACGGGTCCCAGACTCATAATAAAATGATGTTGTCAGCTAGAATTGGTCATCTTGAAGTTATTATTCTAGTTGACTCAATAGCATCAGTTATGTCCCTACATGCTCTCAATAGGTCCCAGACTTACAACACAATGTGATTGTCAACTAGAATTGGTCATCTTGAAGCTATTATTCTGGTTGACTCTGATAGTACCGACAATTTTTACGGATTCCAAACTGATGAAAAAGTTACACTTACTAGTGGATCTATCCTACATGCTAAGGGTGACGGTTACTAATAGTGTGCAGCTAGCCACTCAATAAGTATGTTGATTGGTGTCTTAGGAAGCACAAGGGAACAAGTTCTTCACTGATTTTATGGTTCTTCTAGTCAAGGGTTGTGACTTAGTTCTTGGTATCCAGTGGCTCATTTCACTGGGATCAATTGTTTGGAATTTCTCTTCCCTGACCATGCAATTTGAGTATTTGGGGAAGTCTTGTATTCTCTAATGTCTCCTTCTTAGTGGTCGACATATTTTAACTAGTGAATAGTTGTCTAAATGTTTTAATGTGTTGGGATAAGGTCCCATTCCTATGTTACTTACCACCACCACCACTCAAACTACATTGGCATTGCCCACTTAGCCCTTACATAAGGATATTAAGCGAATTTGAAGAGGTGTTCCAACTCTCTACAAGGCTCCCTCTTGTTAGACTGCAAGATCACAGAATACCCTTTCAACATGAAGGCCAAGTGGTCAAAGTTAGGCCCTATTAGTATCCTGTTGTTCAGAATAATGAAATAGAAAGACTTATTATAGAAATGCTAGATGCTGAAATTGTGAGGGACAATAACAGCCCCTTTGCATCACCAATTATCATGGTGAAAAAGAAATATGGCAGTTGGAGATTATGTGTGGATTATAGGTAGCTTAACCAGTTAGCTATCAAAGACAAATTTTCCATCCCTATGATTGAGGAACTTCTTGATGAGTTGGGCAAACTCTTTATTTTTCAAAGTTGGATCTGAGGTCTGGTTACCACCAGATCAGGATGTGGGAAGGTGACATTCATAAGACAACATTTAGGACTCATGATTGCCACTATGAGTTCCTGGTCATACCCTTTGGCCTAACCAGTACACCCTCTAGCCTCCAATCCTTAATGAATGGCATGTTCAAACACTTGTTGAGGAAATTAGTGTTACTTTTTTTTATGATATCTTAGTGTACTCTACTAATTGGTCATAACATTTGAGGCATTTGAGGGAGTTTTTAACCATTCTCAAGCACCATCAACTATATGCCAATAAGGGGAAATGTAGTTTTGATACTAATAATGTGAAGTATTTGGGGTACATAATATCTAGAGGGTCTGTTTTTATGGATCCATCAAAGGTGGAAGGGGTTCTTAATTGGCCTAGACCTACTTTAGTCAATGAGTTGAGGGGATTCTTGGGGCTCTTAAGTTATTGTAGAAGGTTTATACGAAAATATGGGGTCTTAGCCAAGCCCTTAACAGCCTTGCTTAAGAACAAGGTACCTTGGAGTTGGTCTGACAGTGAACAGGAAGCCTTTGATCAACTCAAAGCAACAGTGACTCAAGCATTAGTATTAGATCTTCTTGACTTCAAAGAAGAATTTTGCATGGAGACTGATGCTTGTGGGCAAGGTTTGGGAGCTTTTTTGCAATAGAAGTGAAGGCCTATTGCTTATTTTAGTAAAGGGCTAGGGGTTAGGCACCAAGCCTTGTCCATTTATGATAAGGAAATGCTAGCAGTGTTGCTAGTTACTAAAAAATAGCACCCTTTGTAATAGCCTAGTTTTTAGTGCTGACGAAACAATGGTTCGAAACCACAAATTTCCATCGGTTCGACTCATAAGTATTATTTTTAGAATATTTATAAAGTCATTAGGGTCGTATTAAAATTTGGTTAAGAAATTTTAATGTTTAGATTGTTAATTAAGAAAAAGGACAAATTTGTAAAAGGTACAAAAGTTAGTAATTATTACAATTAAGTGATCAAATTAATTACTTAATAATTGAGGAAGGACTCAAATAATAATTAAGCCATAATTAATGTGTGGGACGACAATTAGAATTAAAAATGATAGAAAATTTCATGATAATGGCATAATTGTAAATAAATGGAATTTTAAAATAAAACAAATTAGAAGAAATAAGCTTTTCTTCTTCATTTCTTCTTTATCTATTGCCAAAACACCATTGAAAGTATCTTGGAGAATCAACTAAGCATAGAAGACTTGCATGTAAGTGGAATTCTTGACTATTTCTTGTAATTTCTATGTTTTTAAGATCATTACAACTTGGTCCAGCTAGCTTGAACCTTCGTTTTTAATTCTATTAAAAATTTTAGAAGTTTCCATTTATGAATCTTGAATGTTTTCTATGAATACCATGTATTTGGAGCTTTGATTGTGTTGTTTGATGATTTTGTAAAGTGATTTTTGTTAGATTTTGATTTTACGATTAGATTGTGAAAATATCAAAATTTTAATGTTTGATAGTGTATTTAATGTTCATTAGGGACTTTTTAAGGGCCTGGTATATTTTTATGGAATATTGACTTGAGAAAAACGGTTAATTTGATGATTTTTTGGTTAAGGGACTAAATTGTAAAAATTGTAAAAGATTAGGGTAATTGTGTAAATTTAAAAAATAAAAGGATATAAAATGTAAAGTGAATTGGAAGGTGATATGTAAGCTAATAATTGAATAATTTTACATTTTAGATCAAGACCCAATTGATACTCATGAAAAAGGAAAAATTATGGAATAGTCCCTAAACTTCTACAACTACTACAATTTAGTCCAAGTAAGCTCGTACAGTTCATAACTTAACATCTTTATGGAATGTTTGATGATAATATGTAATGTGATATTTATATTTGATTATAAATGTTTTATTTTATTTAATTAAAATTGTTGAAATTCTATGCTTGGATCGGATTGAATGTAGGATAAAGTAAGGTCGATATATGGTGTGTTATGGGTGATTGGAGTGGAGACGATTGTGGAGTGATATATATATATATGTTTCTCGAGTAAACTGAGGTTCAGCATTTGTTGCGAACACTCGTGTTATACTCTTTATTTTGGTGAATTTTGGTTGGATTAACTCTTCGGAGCCATTGGTGTGTCCCGAATGGATTAACTCTTATGAGCATTTGGTGTGTTTCAGATGGATTAGCTCTTATGAGCATTTGGTGTGATTTGGTGGGATTGTTAATGTACTCTTATCCGTAAGTCGTTCTTCAAATTGAAAATCTCGGTAAGGTAATTTGTTTAATGATTTTGATGGATTTGTTATATATATTTGAGTATTGAATTGAACATTTGTGACTTATCGGTTGAGATTGTGGATGACAAGGAACCTTCATGGTTGAATTGTTATTGTTTGAATTGTTGTACTTACTTTGGTAAGATTTATTATTTTAATCCGTCGAACTTACTAAGCTTTATTGAGCTTACTTATGTTATTTAATGTTCTTGTAGCTACTCGGAAGGTTGGACGATCAGATCGGCACTCAAATCACACTATCCAGCATAATTCGGTAGTTTTTGGAACATTCATTTTGGATTATATGGCATGTAATAGGCTTTTGTGTTGTTATTACTAATGTTTTGGGATAAGTAAAATGTTAAGTATGATATTATATGTAAATTGACAACTTATATTATATATGTGAATGAGGTATGGTTCTAATGCAAAAATAAAATGAATGATATGTTGTGATTGAGGTACCTATGATAGGTACATTGGTTAGGTATTAGATTGGATGAATTAATAAGTTGTGTTTGATGTTTTATTTTGATGTATAATTGTATATACTTATGGTATCAATGAGGATACATTGGTTAGGCACTTAGGATGTTGATTTGGCATGTTGTTGGCTTGTTTGATGTCACTTTGAATAGGTCTTTTGGTTGTTCGATGGTTTGCTTAGAACCCAAGTAAGCTTGAAATGGTAAACTTGTTATTTAAGGTTCATTTTGGGTCCACACGGCCTGAGACACGGTCATGTGACACATGGCCATGTGTCCCCTAGAGGTTTCATTAAATGCAAGTCAGGTAGCACACGGCCTAGCACATGGGCATGTGAAGCTATTTCGAGAGTTACACAGTCTAGCACATGGCCTCGCACATGGGCGTGTGAAGCTATTTCGAGAGTTACACGGCCTAGCACATGGGCATGTGGGGCTATTACGAGAGTTACACGGGTGTGTGTCACGGCCGTGTGACCCTACTCAGAGAGTTACACAGATGAAGACACGGGCTAGGACACGGCCGTGTGTCCCTATTTCGAAGGTTACATAGCCTAAAACACGAGCATGTGTCTCAACTGTGTGAGGCACACAGTCTGGCCATACGGTCGTGTGACCCTTACAGTCAAATTTTTCTAACTTTTTCTTGGACTTTCCAAATGTTTACAATTTGGTCCTGAATTGTTTCTCAGGTGTTTTTAGGGCATCGAGGAATTGATTAAGGGACGATACGTATGTGAATGTATGTATTTTAATATGATTTCAATGATGTATGAAATGTATGTTTAATGTCCTATTTGTTCGGTGATGCTCTGAACCCTAATCCGGCGATGGATACGGGCTAAAGGTGTTACACCCTTGGTTGGCAAACATTTCCACATCAAAACTCACCACCAAAGTCTACAGTTTCTTTCTGACAAATAGGCCATCACACCCTATCAACAGAAATGGGTAGCAAAGATGCTTGGGTATGACTACACTATCACCAACAAAAAAAAGGGGGCCAGAATACAGTAGTTGATGGACTATCTAGAAGGGACCATTCACACGAAGGGCGATTGTTCCAATATGTTGAGAGCATTTCTTAGTCTGAGGTATGGGGACAAATCCTTGATTCTTGTTTCACTGATCCTGGATTGCAACAGATTTGTCATGACCTTTAGTAGAAGCCTCAACTTCAATTAAAATATTTATGGTATGGCAAAATTTTGAGCAGAAAATGGAAGGTAGTTGTAACATCCCATTTTTCAGTGAAATCAGAATAGTGGTTTCGGGACCACAGATCCGACCCGAAGCATAAATTATTTTTATTTTATTATATGGTCTGTAATATGATAGACGTGACATGTCAAAATTTTAACATGAAAATTTTATCGATTTAGTGCCTAATTACGAGAAGGACTAAATCGCATAAAATGCGAAAGTTGAATTCTAATAGCTATAAAGATCAAATAGCTATGGAATTTAAAACTAGAGGTCCTTATATGGTAATTAGACCATTAGGAAAAGTATGTAGAATTTTATGGTGACTCATCCATAGAATTATAGAAAAAAGGTCAAAGACTAAATTGGAAATAACAAAAACTTAATTAATTAAAAAGATGATAAATATCATCTTATTTTATTTCATATTTAACCTAAAAACACATGGAAACCCTAGGGGAGAGAAAAGAAGCTTTCAAGGCCTAATTAGGTAAGTTCCTTTGTCTAGTTTTTAGTAATTTTATATTTTTGAAACTGGGATAGCTTAATCTCTCTATTTAGGGGATTAATTTGAAAAGTTATCAAGGTTTGGAAAATGGGTCATGGATTTATATGTTGGAAATTAGAAATTTATGGTATAAAATGAAATATTATTGATAGATAAACAACTTTTACAAAGTGATTTTTTATGGAAACTTGATTTGGGGACTAAAATGTAAACTTGTGAAATTGAAGGAAAAATTCTAAAATTTTATGTATACATGTGCTGTAAATTTTGTAATGGGCTTTGGTTAGGCTTGGAATAGGGAGTAATTTGCACAAGTTTCATTTTTCGGGCCTAGGGACGAAATCAAAATTTATGTAAAAGTTAATGGCAAAAAGGTAATTTTTACTAAGACGTAAATTGAGTCCCTATGAGTATGAAAAATGAGAAATCGATGATTAAAGCTATTTATATAGATCTGGAAAACACAAATTCGAGGCTAGATCAAGGAAAAGAAAAGATTTCGGATTAGTAGATTTAACTCGAACAAGTGTCAAGGTAAGTTCGTGTAACTTAAATGAGCATGTAATTATGTTAATTGAGCATTGTATTGTATGTAATGTAATTTATATTGATGTGTATTATTTAATTTCCACATGAAAATTAAATACATGCTTGAAATGATTAAAATAGGTTAAGTCTCGATTGAATATTGAGTTCCGATGGGTGGATGTGCTTTCTCGAAATGAATAGGGTCCTGCATTTGTTGCAGACGAGATTTAGCTTGGATGAGTAATCCTATTGATCTTTTCATATAAAGGATTTAGCCCGGATGGGTAATCCTGACATGAAACCTCTCGAGTAAACATTATAATTTGGGTTTAGCCTGGACTGGTAATCCTATTACACGATATGTGACTAAAGGGTGTGTCCTATGGCTAAGTGCCCTAAGGGGTATCATTGAATGAGAATTGATGGATTAATGAATCGTACACCTCGAGTGTACTACTTGAGTATCCATCGAAATTTCAATAATTCAATGGACATAGAACTCTTGACATGGTATGGAAATTGTGTGATCAAATGGTAATGACTTGAAAGAATATTGCATGATGAGCTCATTTATGTTTACTTGATTGATATGAAGATTTTGATGACTAACATGTTTGATAGAGTGCATGTACTTAGGCCATATTGTTAGTGGATGGAAATCATGTTATTGTGTGCTTATACTTAATAAACAAGATTGGTAAGTTTAATTTCCGTTATATGAACTTACTAAGCATGTAATGCTTACCCCCTTTATTTTCCCCTGTCTTATAGTGCTCGGAAGCTCACTAAGATTGGAAGATCATTGGAGCATCGTCACACTATCAACTAGCATTTTGGGTATACTTAGTAAAAATCATTTTGGTACAATGGCATGTCTAGAATAATTTGGCCCATAGTGGCTTGAAAATGATGTTTTGTAATCTAGCCATTGGAATGGCTAGTAATGGTTCATTTTGGTATGACTAAATAGATTATTTTGATACATAAATACACATGTGTTATGTTGAGTATATGTGGTATAATGTTGTTATTGCATAAGTTAAACCAATGTAAGATTATAAACACTTGTGCTTGAAATGATATGCCATGTTGAATGATGGAATTGCTTATTTTGAATGCTTGAATTGGTTGGTATTGGGTGTGTGTTTCAAGTGCAGGTTTTGGGTGAAATTTTGGGTAAGAAATGAAGCTAGAAATGGCTTCATTTTGTCCACACGAGCAGACATATGGGCATATGTCTAAACTGTGTGTGACACATAGCCTGGTAACATAGGCATGTAGTCAGGTCGTGTGTCCCCTGGACCTAAATTTTGAGAAACATAATGCTTAGAATTGAGCATATGGGTAGAGACACGGGCGTATGTCTCAGCCGTGTGTGCCACATGGCCTAGAACACGGGTGCGTGTCTTGGTTGTGTGAAACCTACACCTAATTCAAATTAAATTAAGTTACCACACGGCCTAGCACACGGCCATGTGGCATGGCCGTGTGGCGCAAGTTAAAGAGCACCCTAAATTGGACATGGCCTGAGGCATGTGTGTGTCTAAGGGTCACACGGGCGTATAGCATGGACCATACGGGCGTATGAGTCTCGCACTTTAGAAAATTTTTGTAATTTTGTAATTAAGTCCCGATTTGATTGTAATGCTCATATGGAGCCTCAAGGGCCTGATCAAGGAACGATATGAATGATCTCGGTAAATAAATAGTAATTGTATGAATTATTTGAAAAATGTTCTGAATGTTTTGGTAATGCTCTGAAACCCTATTTCGACGATGGGTACGGGTTAGGGGTGTTACAGTAGTAGTTGGCTAGAATCTCAAGATGAGGAAGATGTTTTTCAACTTATTCCATGGTGAAGCTGTTGGGGGCATTCAAGGGTACATGCCACAAGGCATAGGCTCTCAAGTCTTCTATATTGGAAAGGTATCTCAAAAAATGTGAAAAAGTGGGTGAAGCGATGTATTGTTTGCCAATGGTGCAAGTATGATAATTCAACATATCCAAGCTTGCTACAACCCCTTCCAATCCTCAATCGTGCATAGGTAGTTGTTAGCTTAGATTTTGTGGAAGGACTTCCAATGTCCAAAGGGAAGGACACCATCCTTGTTGTAGTTGATAGACTCACTAAATATGGTCATTTTTTGGCTTATCTTATCCCTTTATTGCACTTATTGTGGCTTAAGAGTACTTAGACCACATCTACAAGATATATGGAGTTCTAGAATGCATCATCTCTGATTGGGATAAGGTGTTCATCAGCTTATTTTGGCAAGTCTTGTTTAAACAATTGGGGGTTAAACTTCATCTGTCCACTGCTTATCACCCCCAAACTAATGGCCAAACCAAAGTCTTAAATAAGTGCTTAGAAGGGTACTTGAAATGCATGTCTAGGAAGATGCCTTCTAATTGGATCCTATGGTTGCCCTTAGCTGAGCAGTGGTATAACACTACTTACCATTCCACCATACAAACCATTCCATATGAGGCATTGTATGGCCAAAAACCTCCACATCATTTGCCTTACTTGGTTGGATCTTCTCAAGTTACTAGTGTAGATCGGGGTTTGCAATAGAGAGAGGCAACTAGGAGTACGTTAAAGTTTCATTTACAGAGAGCTTAGGAGAGAATGAAACAAATGGCTGACAAGAGGAGGTCTGAGAGAGAGTTTCAAGTCTGGGACTTGGTTTATCTAAAGCTCCAACCCTACAAACAACATTCTATCAGGAAGAGCGGTAATTAGAAGCTATCACCTTGTTATTTTGGACCTTATCCAGAGGGAAGGTTGTGTACAAACTGACCTTACCAGCTGATGCCTGTATCCACCCTACTTTTTACGTATCTCAACTCAAGAAGCATATTGGCTCTGCTCCTAGTTCCACAACATTACCTCATATTGACTTTGATGACACTCTTGTCAAGACACCAATTCAAATACTAGATAGAAGAATTGTTAAAAAATGAAATCAGACAGCTATAGAGGTGTTAGTAGAATGGGCCAATACCTTTCTTGAAGACACAACTTGGGAATGGTGGATCGAGTTTCAAAAATAATATCCATTGTTCCCTTACCCGTATTCTACACTAGAACCGGGTACGAGGCATTACCGTATTTAACTTACATGGTCATACAACTTTGGGCAATCAAATTTCATTCTAAATTAAAACCTTTCCATACACAACTTTAACATCCTTATAATGGGCTTACAAGGCCCTAAACATGCTTCCGAAAGGTTTCGAAGATAAATTGGAAATTTTTACGCACTTAAGGAAAATTTAGCCTAAATAGAGGCCACACACCCGTGTGAAGTGGGACATGCCAGTGAGGGAAGGCCGTGTGGTCACATACACACTGATGTCCCTCACCCGTGGTCGACACTGACTTATTTCACATGGCCAGACACACACCCGTGTCCCTCATACGGCCACGACACGCCCGTGTCTTAGCCCGTGTGCCAAAACCTTGGCATTCTGTTTATGACAACATCATCTCAATAAGGTCACACGGCCAAGGCACACGCCCATGCCCTTAGACTATGTGTCAAATTAAATTCTAATTTCAAGGTGCAGACTTCACATGGCCTGGGCAAATGCCCATGTTTGTGGCCGTGCCTTCCACACGGTTGAGACACACGGCCGTGTCTCTGCCATGTGTTTACTACAAGGCTTACTGACTTGTAAAACTAACATGCAGGGGACACACGGCCTGGTCACACACCCATGGGACTAACCGTGTGCCACACACAGCCTAGACACACGTCCGTGTGCCTACCTATGTGGACATGAACAAGGCTATTTTCCAAGCTCTTTAGTCACCCTATCCCACATAACAAGATCCCATACAACAAAGCATTAAGAAAATTAATTTATGCAATAAACACTTTCTTGAATAACCTCATATTTCATAAGTTAATCATAATGAGCCATCAACTATGGCAATATACCAAAAGGTTCATCCATAAGGGAGCCAATACACACTTGGCCAAAATAACAAAACAATTCACCTAGTCTAGCCCCTATACATGCCATACTTAATATGCTAATTCTAAATATACCGAGATTTGCCGATAGTGTGGGTGGACTTCCAATTAGCTTCGTATTCTGACCCGGCTCTTTGACACTATAAAACAAGGGGAAATAAGGGGAGTAAGCTTAAAGCTTAGTAAGTTTACATGTAAACAATAAGCATTACAATATATGCTAATCAACAAATAACATTATACACTAAGTAAGAATCATCCACATCCCATAGTCATGCTTACTCATTTCATCTCTTACCACATTCCAACTACATATACCAATCATAGATTGAAACACCCCACACCCGGCCCACGAGCCTGAACCGGATCTGGTATGTTCCTAAAGTAAATCGGTTTCAAAAGTTTCGTTACTTAGAGAAAATTTGTAAAATTTTAGAAAGCTATTATTTTGGGTTGGGCTTAGATTGGAAACCCATTTAATTAATCTTGTAAATCCAATTTAAGTAAAGTGACAAAATAATTTTAGAGTTCATTTTTAAATAAATAAATTTTGTACTTACTTACATCCAAAATAGTTCTTAGCACAATATTTAAAAGTAAAGCAAAATTAAAGAAATCCACTTGGGCCTTATGGCCTTATTACATCAAGTAAACCCAAAAAAAATTAAATTAAATGTCTTGAAAAGAAATAAAGTCCAAATCAAATCAAATCTTCAAATGAAACATGGCCACCTCAAGGTCTCTTCGTCCCATTCAAACACCGTTCATCACCGAAAATAGTTCCCACAATGGGTGAGTCAACAGACTCAATGTGCACACAAGACTAACATTCAACAAATCGTGCATACATGTTCATATCAAATTCATATTCATATAAAAATAAATGATGATGCAACCCAAACCCAAGCCTATTTGTCCATCCGCTACACACCACCGTACACGCCACCACACCGTGGGACTACTAAGTCAACCCTCCATCCGCTACACACCATCGAAGGCGATCATTGCAATCGACGTGCTCATCGCCCATATCATTTGTGTTATTAGACACCATATTCAAGTAATGTAACCGGTTACCAAATTCGGATAATGTAACCAAAGTTACCATATTCAAATTTGTGACCGTAGTCACCATATTAGTTGGTGAGACCAAGTCAACACCTTCTTCCCTTTCACATATATCCCGAATGCCCCATAAATTATATAACATACATATTTCTCATTCATGTTCCTATTCACATGTTCATAATATATCATATTCAGTAATCCTATCGAAGTAGGAAACGTGCACAGTACTTCTTACCACATTTGTGGTACTTAACCACATTCACATTCTTATGCATATTCATATAGTTAATAATTGCCATATAATTTATTGAAGATTAGTATGAGTACACACCGATTCGCTTATTGGATTCCTTGAGATCTCAAGAACGATCTACCGATCTAGATTTTTAACTCCTATATTCGATCAATCATTAAAGCATATTAACAAACCTATTTGGCTTAAAGAAACCAAATCCTAGTAGGATTTGTATTACTTACCTTGTTTGCCGAAATTTGGATGTCTCAGTAAATCAAGTCCCAAAATTGCTAGTATTCCTTTTCCTTGAAATCGGCTAACACTAGCCATGTAACCATGTCGATTTTGGCTTTTGAAATAATGGGAAATAATCCTAAATATAAAAAAACAAGCCTTGGCGAATATCACCTACCTTACAAATTCCAAATCAAAAGGATTCCTTGCCTTATAGACCTTTGTCGACATCCCTAGCATCATATGTTAAATTTAATTTAACATATAAATCATAACCTTTAACTAAATATATTTATCTTACCTTAGATCCTCGAATTTCCGAAAGATTCCTTCTTGTATTCAATCTGTTGTAAAAAGAACACGAGAGATCCTTATAGATTCGGCCATAAGACAAAAATAGGGATTAGACCCTTCTCTTTCGGCAAATAGAAAAGAAAGAACTTGATTAATGCTTAGCCTTACCTTTAATGCTTTGATCGATTGCTTCCTTGCCTAGAGTCACAGAGTTTGCTATGGAGTTTTAATCGGGGATCAAAGAGTGTTTTGGCTCGACAATAGCAAAGGAGAGGAGAAGAAAATAGAAGAAGAAGAGATGGATTTTGCTTAAAGAAAAATTCGGCAGAGAGGGGGAGAGAGCTAGGAATTTTCGGCAACTTGGAAAAGATGAGAGAAAAGACTTTGGTTCTCCTTCTTTAGCCGAATTTGCTAGGCCAAGAGTCCTTGACTTGGCCACCACTCTCCTTAAGATAATATTATCTCCTTTATCTAAAAATAAAAGCATTTAATCCATCAATTATCTCCTCAAATAATCCAAATTTAAAATCCCTTATTTATCACTTATTAATCACATATTTATGGAATTAAAACACCTCCTTTCTAGAAGGCTTGTGCCGTCCACCCTTAGCCTTGGAAACAAAATAAAACTCCCTTTTATTTGCTTCCCAAGTGACTCGAACTCGTGCCCAACACCCACGCATGTGGTGCCATTTCCATAGGCCCTAAGTGACATCTTCAGCCACTTTTCCAAGCTTTGTTTGTGTGTCAAACTTTACCAACTTTTTCTTTTAAGGCCATCTTGCCCTTATTTCCTATTTTAAACTTTAAAATTTGACATTTCGCATCGTTTCTAAGTTTCCTAAAATTTTCGATCGGCTCAGAACTTGCCATTTTTCTTACATTTTCAAGTTTCCAAAATGTTCAGTTTCCATTTTGGATCATTTCCAAAAATGTTCGAGTTTCAAAATGTTCAAGTTTCCAAAATGTTCAGGTTTCCAAAAATATCAAAAATTTATTCTTAGTGCTTAAACTTGTCATTTCATACAATTAAACTGAAAATGCATAGGCCCTTTTTAGGATGTTACATAGATGATCCCATTTAATAGCATACATATCCTGCACTTATCACCACATAACCACATGAAACAAACACTCAAATGGTTTTACAATAAATCATCGAGATAATACCAAACACTAGATGGTTTCGCACATAGCCCACCATTAAACTATATTAGGGTGGTATTGCACATAGCCCACCAACAAGAATATTTACGGTGGTATCGCACATAGCCCACCATTATAATAATGACGATGGTATCGCACACAGTCCATCGTAAATGAATAACAAAGTGGTATCGCACTTAAGCCACCATTTCAAATATTTACGGTGGTTTCACACACTGCCCACCACTTATATTTAAATAGACTTACGCAAGAATTACACAATAGCTATTGAATTCAATTCATCTCAATCACAAATATTATCATCATTACAATATGCCATCTACAAGCAACATGCATACTCAAAATAAGTAGTTTACACATAAACTTACCTCGGTGCAAAATATGTTAGTTTGCAGTTTAATCTGAAACCTTGCCTTTTCCCCGGTCAAGGTTGATTCTGCGCTCTTCTTGATCTATAACAACAAAATTCACTCATTTAAAACATTTTATGATCATAATCTCTACTTGCAAAAATGACCATTTTGCCCTTGTACTATGCCAAAATTATGATTTTGCCCCTAGGCTTGTAAATCATTTATCATTACATTTTCTCATTAAACAAGCCTAGCTGAACATTCATTACTCTTACAACTACTTAAAATTGCAATTATTTCATGCATTTATTACACATTCTCAATTTTTGCATTCAAGTCCTATTTAGGTGTTTTCATACTAACACCCTACACAAAAGTTGTTTCTTATCTCACTAACATTCATTTTCCTCCATAAAAACTCAGCAAACATCATGAACACTCTCATGGCAAGTCCCTAGACTTTCAACCATATTGCAAATTAGTCCCCTCATTAGCTAGCTTATGCTTTGGGGGTTCCAAAAATGCAAAAAATCATTAAGAAAGACTTCTAAAATCACTTACTTGCTAGAGAATATGTTGGCTGATAGTTTGAGCTTCAAAACCCCCTATTTTCTCTTCAAATTTTCGGTGGAGGAAGAAGAGTGAATAGTGAAAGATGATATCTTTCCTTTTTAACATATTTTATTCATCTTTTATCACCTAATATCACCAAATTTGACTAAAATTAATGCCCTTGTCCCCTAGCTTCCTATGGCCGGCCAACACAATCCAAATGGCCTATTTACACTTTAAGGGCCTCCAATTTAATATTCTATGGCTATTGACCCTTCTACCTTGAAAAATAAAACTTTCGCACTTTCTGCGATTTAGTCTTTTTTCACAATTAAGCATTCATTCGCTAAAATTAAAGCACCAAAATTCTCATGCATCATTTTAAACATGCTATAACACATAAGATATTATCAAGACAAATTTCCTCAACCTCGACTGTTACAATATGCCAAGTTGTCCATTCATTGTTGTTTCTCACCTTTTTAATGGCCAATCCGAATCAGGGGAGGCAGTTAAGAAATACACAACTTGTTCTTCTTCTTCAACCTCTCTGAAATCTGTTTCTCTCTTCCCTTTATCTCCATCTTCAAATTTCTTCTATCTTAAACTTTTATTCCCCATCATGTTGTCTTGGTTAAATATGAACTGAAAAACAAACCCGATAACAAAAAGCCGAAGAAAAGCTTTGAAAATGGAATAAATCATCTCTTTTTCCAAGCCCAAGTTTTGCATGAAAGACAATAGCACCCTTATGAGGACAACAACAAAGGTAGCCACTAGTTTTGCTATTTTATGTATGCTTATAGAGAAAGGTATGGTGATGAGAGAGAGAACAGTGGTGAAGGGAGGATATATGCAGAAAGGATAGAGAGGGGGATTGAGTGGGCGATTTTTATTTTAATAAAATTTAAATTTATTATTATAATTTTTAAAAAATAATTATTTATTTTTATATATTTTTTAAATTTATTATTATATATATTTGAAAATATTTAGATATTTTTATATATTTCTTTAAATTTTAGAATTATAATTAAATTGAGATCATTTGTAAATTTTAAGGATTAATTTTTTTAAATTATAACTAAATTAATATAATATATAAAAATTGAGAACTAAATTTATTATTATATTTATTTTAACTATCACCTGAATTTAGTATTTGTGATTGTAATAGAAGTGTCTAAAATCACTAAACTATATAATGTTAGAGAGCTTAAATTGCAAAAATTTTATTATATGGGTAGTTAACCAGATTTTAAGAAGAGTTAATTGCACTCCAACCTTTTTTGCGGACAATTTCAATCGAAGTATTTAGTGGGATGAGGAGATCATAAACCAAAAAAATTTAAAATTTTAATTTATGTTGGACATGGACTTCTATTCTATTTCGTAGAAGTCGATTACAAATTCACCCCTCTAACTTGGTAGTTTATCCTAAAAATTCCCCATTTATTAACCATCCCCAAACAAGACGAGCAGTGTCTGCAACTGTTTGTAATCTTGAAGGAGACAGAAAGATTAGCTAAACTAAAATGGAGGGAATGATTCAGGACCCATCGCAGCCGGCGTCGCAGCCACAGCAGCAGAATCAGGCAGTGGTAGGGGCGGAGAGGCTGAACCAGGCGCTTCAACAACAGCTCAATTTGGAATCTGTAAAGACCAGAGCCATTTCCCTTTTCAAGGCCATAACTCGCATCCTCGAAGACTTCGACGCCTATTCTCGCACAAATACCACCCCCAAGTGGTCCTATCTCTTCTCTTTCTTTCTTTTATAACCTTGAATCTTCCGATTTTCATATTATATATCTAGGGTTTTTCTTTTTTGTTTGTTTGTAAAACAGGCAGGATATTTTGGGTCAATACTCAATGGTGAATCTCGAACTTTTCAACATTGTGGATGAAATAAAAAAGGTTTCAAAGGCTTTTGTTGTTCATCCCAAAAATGTTAATGCTGACAATGCTCCCAGTACGCATTTTTTTTTTCTCTTTACGCTTCAAGTTTATTAGCTGTTTTATTTCCCCTTAAAATGCTGATTGAGATAATTTGGATTGGCAATAATACTTATCTTTATTCATTGTAATTACTGAGTAATTAAATCCAGTTCATTGGCTGTGTAGTATTACCGGTTATGTTATCCTCGAAGCTGCTGCCAGAGATGGAAGTGGAGGATAATTTGAAGCGAGAGCAGTTGCTTCTAGGAATGCAGAATCTGCCGATACCTTCACAAATTGATAAGCTAAAGGTGAGCTAGTGTCACACAATCATTGTTTTTCTGGTCGAATCTGGTTATTTTCAGGTGTGTGATTTTTATAGTTTTACAGGCTAGAATTGATATGATTGCGGCTGCATGTGAAAGTGCTGAGAAAGTATTAGCTGATACCCGCAAAGCATATTGTTTTGGCTCTCGTCAAGGGCCAGCCATTCTTCCTACTCTAGACAAGGGGCAGGCTGCTAAAATTCAAGAACAAGAGAACTTACTCCGTACTGCTGTTAATTTTGGCGAAGGTGATAGTCTTTAGCAGTTAGTGTAGCAACTATATTTAGACCATGAGATGTAACGAGATATCTTTCTAGATTTTGTAACTGCAGGCTACTAATAGTTTTCAACTGATAGTTCAGTGGGCCATATGCAATGGTTTTTGTTTTATTTTTTTCCCCTCATTGAAAATAGGTTTAAATTTAGAAAATCTATTATAGTTTTCCTTGTATTGTTTTATAAGAATGCCCTTTGGTCATAGATCATCAACATCAATCAATTGATACAGTAGTTGAAGTAATTGAATTTTAATGGAATGGTAGATGAAAGTTTTTTGCATTGATTTTTATGGTTAATTGAAGTTTAATGGACCTGTAGATGAATCTCTTTAGAATTAGCATCTAAGATTTGGTTTGACTATTTATGTTCTAGAGAAAGGCCTAGTACTTTGATCTTAGCATGCTTATCATCCAATTATTGATTGAACAAACTTTAGAGAGAAGATTGTTATTTTATTTTAATTAGGTTACAGATATTTATAGGTAGAAGTAAGTACAAATAAGGAATCAATTCCTAGAAAAATCAGTAATTTCCTAAGAATTAGAGATTAATATTAGATCCTAATATACAAGGTAATTCTTAGGACTAAGGCAAGTATTCTGTCTTTAATCTCAGGGATTCTAACACTCCCCCTCAAGCTGGAGTGTAGATATATATCAAACCCAGCTTGCTAATGAGTTCCTTGAACATGTTCTTGTTCAAGTTTTTAGTTAGCATGTCTGCAACTTGTTGCCTGGTAGGTAGGTAGGTGATGCACACTTCTCCTCAGTCAATTTTTTCTTAATGCAGTGGCGATCTATCTCTACACGTTTGGTGCGATCGTGGTGAACAAGGTTAAAAGCTATGCTAACAGTTGCTTGGTTGTCACAATACATCTTTATAGGTCTAGTGTAGAGCACTTTTAGTTCTCCCATTAGTCGTTGTATCCAGATTCCTTTGCATATGCCATGAGATAGTGCTCGATACTTCACTTCTGCGCTACTGCGTGCTACAACAGGCTATTTTTTGCTTCTCCATGTCACAAGATTGCCCCACACATAGTTACAATAACCACTTGTAGAACGTCTGTCATTGACAGACCTTGCCCACTCTGCATCAGTGGAAATTTCCACACTTCGACTGGCAGTTTTCTTGAAGCGTAGGCCTTTACCAGGGGTTCCCTTCAGATATCTTAAATTTCGTAAGTAGCTTCCAAGTGCTTTTCTCTTTGAGCATGCATATATTGGCTGATAACACTCACACCAGATGTTATGTTTCGACGGGTGTGAGATAGGTAGATGAGTTTTCCTACCAGTTGTTGATATCTCCCCCTGTCGACTTCTTCTCCATCTTTATCAGTTCCCAATTTAAGATTGAATTCCATGGAAGTTTCGGCTGGTTTACACCTTAACATCTCAACCTCATAATAGATCAAGGATATACTTTCTTTGAGAGATGGAAATCCCTGTTTTAGACCTTGCTACTTCCATTCCAAGGAAGTACTTAAGGTTTCCTAAGTCCTTAAGTTCGAATTCAGCATTAAGAAATTCTTTTAGACTTTCAATTTCGCTTGAATCATCCCCAGTTAATATTATATCATCCACATAAACAATAAGTATGCAGCATTCCCACCTTTCGAATGCTTGTAAAACATGGTATGATATGCCTGCCTCTGGGTGTAGCTCCTACTGATCATAGCCTTGGCAAAGCGGTTGAACCACGCCTTTCAGCCCATGTAAGGATTTCTTCAACTTGCATATTTGGCCCTTGCTTTCTTCAAACCTGGGTGGAAAATCCATGTACACTTCCTCATTTAACTCTCCATTGATGAATGCATTTTTTACATTCAATTGAGTCAAAGACCAATTCATGTTGACAGCTAGGGATAGAACTCGAATGGTGTTTAGTTTGGCAACCGGTACGAACGTCTCGTAGTCTAGGCCATAGGTTTGGGTGAAACCCTTAGCAATGAGCCAAGCTTTGTGTCGATCAATGTTGCCATTAGGTTTAAACTTTGTGGTGAAGATCCATTTGCATCCTACAGTCTTCTTTCCACTAGGTAGATCCGAGACTTCCCAAGTTTCATTTGCCTTGAGAGCCCTCATTTCTTCCATCACAACTTTCCTCCACTCAGCATATTCAAGAGCCTCTTCTATATTTTTTGGTGTTTCTACAGAATCAACATTAGATACAAAAGCTCTATAAGACTTAATCTAAGTTTCCATAGAACACAAACCGGGAAATAGGGTGTTGAGTGCAGCTTCTTGTGCCCTTTTGAACAGCAATTGGAAGGTAGATGGATGGTGATAGAGGTGAGACTTTTGTTTCGGAACAGTCCTCGGTTGAGGATGAACTTGCACTTCTTGTCTCGACTTGAGGAGGACGTAAATCGAGAATAAACTTGTAGTTCTGGAGCCTGTTCTTGCTGCTTCTCTGGATCAGGTGGCTGCCTTATTTCTATTTCTTGCTGCACAGGGGAACCACTGTCTAAATCTGGAACTACAATAACACCCTGATTTGTAGGATTGGTAATGGTTGTAGGATCAGAAGGTATAATGAGGAGGGTGTTAAGAGTCCCATCTTCATTGAGAGTCTCCCCCTGAAGATGAGCTGCTGTAAAGTATGGTTCATTCTCAAAAAAGGTGACATCCCGAGCGATAAACAGTCGACGAAAGGTAGGTGAATAACACTTATAACCTTTTTGTGTTGGAGAATAGCCAATGAAAGCACAACTATGGGCTCGAGGATCAAGTTTGGATTGATTTGCTTGGTGATTATGGACAAAAGCTTTGCAACCGAAGATTTTGGGTGGAAGATTGGGAATGCGAAATAAGGGAAAAGCCTTTTAAAGGATATTTATAGGTGTTTGGAAATTTAGAACCTTTGATGGTAGTTGGTTTATGAGATAGTAGGCTGTTAGGACAGTTTCTCCCCACAGGTATTTTGGGACCCCCATGGTGAACATTAGTGCACGTGCCACAGTAAGGAGATGACGATTTTTTCTCTCGGAATTCCCATTTTGTTGAGGGGTGTCAGGACAATAACTTTGGTGTATGATGCCTTGTTCCGCAAGATAAGGACTCAGGATAGAATTAAAATATTCTCTCCCGTTGTTAGTACGGAGAGTATGTATGGTAGAGTTAAACTGGGTTCGGATCATTGAATGAAAGTTTTGGAAAACTTTAGGTGTTTCTGATTTTTATTTGAGAAGGTAAACCCAACAAATCCTAGTATGGTCATCAATGAAAGTTATGAACCACCTCGCCCCTGTAATATTTTTCACTCTGCTAGCTCCCCATAAGTCACTATGAATTAAAGAGAATGGTTAGGACTGGTTATAGGGTTTCAATGGGTATGGTACACGGGTGTGTTTGGATAATTGGCAGATTTCACATTTCAAGGAATCAACATTTTTATTTCTAAATAACAGTGGAAGGTGTTTCTTCAAGTACAAGAAGTTCGGATGTCCTAGTCTACGGTGTCATAACATAATTGTATCTTCCTTGGAGATAGATAGAGCCAACCCTTTTTGTCCACTGTCCTTATTGCAAATATAGAGACCATTATCAACTTTAGCAGTGCCAATCATCTTCCCCGATTTCTGTTCCTGTACCACAAAACCAGTTGCAGAAAATTCAGCAAGGACACTTTCATCCTTAGATAGTTTATTGATTGAAAGTAAATTGCAGGATAGGTTTGGAACATGTAACACTTCATCAAGAGAAAAATTCTTTGTTAATTGTATTTTTCCAACACCAGTTACAGATGAGTAAGAGCCATCAGCAATGCGGATTCGGGACTATTATGACAGGGTGTATAGTTGTGAAACAAGGTGGGGTTACCTGTCAGTTGATCAGAGGCACCAAAATAGAGTATCCAAGAAGATTGATTGTTAGGTTCAAAAGTACTGTTGAGGGCAATACCTTGAGTGGCTAGGGATCCTTGAGCAGTGGTAGTGCCTAGTATCTTATGGAGAGCCTCAAGTTGATTTTTGGTTAGAGGAACATCAAGAGTTTCATCTGCAGCAGTGAAGGTGTTAGGGGATACTAGTGCAGCCTTATTGTCCTTCTGATTTTTTTTCGGATAACCATGAAGTTTGAAGCATCTTTCCTTTGTATGTCCTACATGGTTACAGTGGTTGCACCATGGCCTGGTTGAGCCTGAATCATTCCCAGCACATGGCTTTTGTGGTTGTGGGTCTCTGGAGATAAAGGTCGAGTTTTCAGTGGGACGATGACCAGCAGTTGTTATAGGTTTAGATTCTTTTAAATCCCCCAACATGACAAGATGACGCTTTTCTTCTCTTCTAACTTCTACAAATGCTTCACCAATGGTTGGTAGAGAGGTTCTGCCCAGAATTCGACTACGAACCTCATCAAGTTCTCGGTTCAGTCCTGCCAGAAACTCATAGAGACGTTCCTTATTGAAGTGAGCCATAAACTTGGTGTGTTCCTTGCGTTCTCCCCAGTCTGCCTCATAGTAAATGTCCAGTTCCTGCCACAAAATTTTTAGGTTATTGTAGTACTGAGTTATTTCAAGTGTTCCTTGTCGGATGTTCTTCAATTTCAGTTTGATCTCAAATACTTGGGAGGCATTTCCAAGATCCGAGTAATTTTCTTTGATTGCAGCCCACATATCTTTTGCAGTTTTGAAGAAGAGGTAGGTGCGACTAATATGACCTTCCATTGAATTGATTAACCAAGCCATTACAATCGAGTTGTTGAGTTCCCAGGTGCCATAAGTTGGGTCTGTTGTGGCTGGTCGTGGGAAGTCTCCATTAATATACCCTAGTTTTCCACGACCACGGAGCACCATAATGACCGATTGGGACCACTGTAGGAAATTTTTCCATCTAGCCTATGGTTAGTGATTATAAGAGAGGAATTAAGGTCCCCTTGAGGAGTTCCTTGATTGGTGTTTGGAATCATTTGTGAGGTTTCAATCTCAGATGTAGTTTCGATAGTGTCACTCATGGGAAGGAATAAAACAAGAGACAAGAGAGATTGAAGAGAGGGGACGTTTGGAACGAGAGACTAGAGAAGTTGGAAAAAATTCCAAAGGCTTCTGATACCATGAACAAACTTTAGAGAGAAGATTGTTATTTTATTTTAATTAGGTTACAGATATTTATAAGTAGAACTAAGTACTGATAAGGAATCAATCCCTAGAAATCAGTAATTTCCTAAGAATTAGAGATTAATATTACATCCTATTATACAAGGTAATTCCTTGGACTAAGGCAAGTATTCTGTCCTTAATCTTAGGGATTCTAACATTGATTGGTCTTTGTATGCAGGTCTGCGTCTACCTGCAGATCAGAAGCTGATTACACCTTCGCTTCCACTTCATCTGGTGGACATTATGCCTGCAGCTGATGGAGTGCAATCTTTTGCTGATCCATCTGGTAATTTTCGTACAACTATTATAGTTTTTTATTCTATTTCAATACTAGAAAGTTTCTTGTGCGGTTTAGTAGCATACATCAAATTCGCTTACAGGCATGTACATGAAGAACACTCCTCTTATGTCAAACAACATTGGCAGTCAGGGGTCTTTGTTACAGGTTAGTCATTGACTTCCCCTTGATCAGTCTTTTCCTAAACCTACATGCAAGTAAACCTGAATGTTTTCTTCAAACAAGGTGAAAGGCTATTTGTGCTCCTCTTTGTGATTATTTTCACCTAAATGAATATCTGATTCTGAAAGAGCAACTCAACTTTGGACTCTCTTAGAGCACGCTATCTACTCTTTGTTACTTAGGTGATTGTGGCCTCCAAATGTTCCCATTATTCTCTTTAAATGGTGCTAGGAGTAGGATAACGTAATTATGAGTAAAATTCAACCATTATAGCCACAATATTGTGATTATTGGCCTAGTGCAAAGGCCACATCAGGATCCTGTTCTTGATAAATTCTCCGCCTCTCCATTTTTAATTCATTCATGGGAGACACATTCTATTTTAATCATTTTAATTGGATTATTCTAATCAGTTGCTTCTGATCCTATGAAAACTATTCTGTATCATTTCTGGTTGTGTCTTATTTTCTGAAGATCAAGTTTATATGCAATAGCTTTACTCTTCTAGTCTTCTTATGGCAGGCTACTGGAGCACAACTTATTGGTAGATCGGCTGCATCTCCTTCTGCTGCTACTAGTGCTACCTCCTATGATAACACCACAACTTCTCCACTCCCATATGCCAACTCACCAAGGTCTGCAACAACTATAATGAACACACCATCTCCTCAGCAACAAACGCAGCAACTGCAGCAGCAGCAACAACACCAGCAGCAGCAGCAGCAGCAAAGGCAAAAAATGATGCAATTGCCTCAGCATCAACAGCAACTACTTGCTCAGCAACAGTTTAGGCAGTCTACGATGCAAGGACTGGGACAGGTATAAATTTTGCTTATTTTTTGTGCTTTTAAAGTTTCTGTGAGGCCATAAGAGTAACTCATGACATATCGACATCTAAATTTACATATGCATGTAAGTGCATGCTTTGATTTTACATGGTAACTATGACTCTTGGTTGGATTGAAGGGTTTTCAAAACTATCAAGAGGTAAAGGACAGTTAATTTTGCTGAATCTTATGATTCTAAGCAAATTTGAATAAGTTTTTTATGTTTGTTTTGTTGAAGCATAGAATAGCTTCGTATGTTTCTCAGCCATTCAGTTGTATTATAACTATGAACAATCATTTCTTTGGTACAGAACCAGCTGCCGCTTCATGATCTGCAGGGTCAGACTCAGCAAAAGTTTCAGTCGGTAACTTTCTTATGACTTCTTTTCCTTGACTTCTTGTTTTATCTGAAATTTCTTATGAATTACAAATGCATGCTTCATATATATCAGTGCCTGAAAAACTGCATTCCAGTTATGGGTCTAAGTTGTGCTTTTGAATATCATTATTGCCATAACCTAGTAAATTTAAGTATTTAGAGTTCAGGAAATGGGTTTGTTCTGTGAGTCTTTGGAGCTGCTTGCCTGCACTTGGGTAGCTTAAAATCAACCAGAAGTTTTAGTACGACTGTTTGGGGTTTGATTTCAGGTTGAGTTTTATACAGCAGATCTGGGAACAAAATTTTAAAAAGTGCTTCTTGCAAAGACTGCAAAGTTAAAATGATAGTGGGTGGATGTTTGTTATATTTTACAGTTCTCATTCAAACTTGTACATGTTAAGTGATTGTTAGCTATTAATCACTTCCACTCTACAGAGAAAATTTTACAAGATTTGCAACTGCCTCCTGAAATAACTACAATAGTGAATTACTATGAAGGTATTCTGTGAATCAGCTACACTTGAAAGATGAATACTTTCGTATGAAAGCTGCTGAGCAAAATATATGGAAGTAAAAGCACCAGTGACGTTTTTATTGTGAAACAAAATATGAAGGTCTTGGATTTCCTTCCTTTTGTTTACTGAATTTATAGGAACCATTGAACTTTTTTAGGCTTGTAGTCCTTTTCAATTTATTTTTTCTGTTTGAAGCGGAGAGGGTAGGAGTTGCTTGGGGTGGTGGTGTGTTGATGCAGGTATGTGAAGTGAGCCTTCAAATGAGTGGTTTTATCTCTTCCTTCTTTTGGATCTAACTCGGGACAATTTATTCTCGAGGAGGCATGTTTTACCCTTCTAAAATGCACCTTTTCTTCATACTATTGGTCTAACTGAAACCAAAATCTCTTTCCACCAGTTACATGGTCAGATGCAGTTTTCTCAACCCTTGGGCCATCAGCAATTTCAGGGTAGGCAGCTTCCTCCAGGACATGTGCAGCATGGCATAGGTCAAAGCCAACTCAATCAAGGAAATCAGTTGAGTCGTCATTTAGGCCAATTCTCCAGTGCAGCAAATACTGCATTGTTCAATGCTGCTCAAGGGACACCAAGTACTCAGATGGTTAGCTATATAACTCTTCAATCTGTTTTATGATCTGTATTCTTGCGTTTGTTCCTTCAAAACATTATCTCTGATGTTTTTTTTTTCTCAAAATAAAACTTACCATTGGATAAGGTCATTCATTGAATTAGATTTTTGTATTCTAATGAAAGATATACCAGATTGATGGTACCTTTACTCATGCTTCTCAACTTAGGAAATGTGTCCACCTTCTAACATTTGGGAGTTTAAGCAGAAACTCAAATAACTTTCTGTTAATTTGTTCATTATAGGTGCTTTTATTTATTAACACTGAATTGTCTATTTAATTATGTTTTTATTCATCCTGGAATTATTGATGTTCTTTAAGAGAGTGCTTCCTCCATAGTTATTGAACTTATAGTTTCTAGGATTGGAAAAGCCTTTTGCAGTATTGATTCAAGATAGGCTCTTGGTTACGAGGGAGGGAACAAATATGACTTGCCTCAGACAAAATAAGGGCTTCCTTTATTTGGATTTTTTTTTTTTTTGCTCATTGGTAAAAGATGATGGAAGGAAATGAGTGGCACGGTTGGTTGGTTAATGTTCATTTGGTTTTCTAAGGTTTTCAAATTTTGATACCAGCTACTTTGATTTTCCTGATATAGAGCTTAATGCTGGAGTATATCATGATATAATATTCCTTTGTACAACTCAATGCTTTGAGACGATGTGGTGAAGTAGTGATCAAATAGGAAAATATATGCTATAATAGTAAGGTAAATTAGATACAATTATACAATGAGGAAATGCGCATCATTTGTTGGTTTGGTGGATTTATCCACATGGACATACACATGGCATCAATGTGTCAAATTTGATAAAGATTTTAGTTTTGACTGATAAAGGATGTAAGAATGTAACATGGTTGTGCATATGACAGATTTAGTTCAGAAGGATGAAATGAAACATTTCTTGAAGATTATGAAATGTGGATGAAATTTCTGTTTCACAGCTTTGCATGTCAAATTCAGCAGTTCTCATCCATATATTACAAGCGCTTCTATTACACATATGTTGCTTTGCCTCCTTTATATTGAAGTTATATCTTTCATGGTTCAAATTTGTATTTTAATTGTTTTGATTTAGATTCCAAACATGTCCGCAACTATGTCATCTCAGTCACTACTACCAAGGATGCAGGTTAGTTGCTAATGCTTTTGCTGAGTTTCTTTTTCTTAGTCTGACTTCCCTTCATATAAATCATGCATATTGTGAAATTTATCTTGTCTGTATTATAAATGTCATTTAAAAAGAAAAAAAGACTTTCTAAGCTTTCATGTTCTTCATGAATCGTGGAGCTGTCTTTATTTCTAAGGTTCACTTTGTGTAAATATCAAAGCTTGTAAAATTTCAGTTTCATGTGGTTGTGAGTGGGTGATGTATACAATTTTTTGTTTGTGTGGTTTTCTTCTCTAAAATTCTTGCAGGAACATGATTCCTTGGTCTTAGAGATTTATACAAGTCCATAGGGATGGTTACTATTTCCTTAATTATCTAGGCATATCTGGTGCAGAGTTAAAAACCTTTGAACTTTTTCACTTGTGATGAACTGAATCATTGGTTTTACCCATAGATTTGTTTCAATCAAAACTAGTTGTGTCATAGAGTTTCAGCTAGATTGAGACTAAAAAGAGCTGGTAGCTAAGCCTTTGATGTCTTTGCGTCTCCTTTGTATAGGATTGGCAAGTAATATCTGTTTTCCTTTTTGATCTTTTTGGCTGGTTTTCTAAACACTTTGGCTCTTGGCATCTGTTAATTCTTATCTAAGAAACTAGAGAGGTTAGTTAAATAAGCATAAAATAAGAGCAAGGTGGTTTGGGGGAGCATGGTTTGGCCATAGATGCAGGATTAGGAGTTTGTCAAATCCTGTTTCCTGGCTCTCAGTTCTGTTCCCTTTCATCCTGCTAGAAATTGTCACTTCTTGTTCAAGGCTTTATGTAGTTTGGATTGGCCAAACACAATTTTGCTGCAGATCAGGCAGCTGTTTGGCACATATTAACCATTGTCCCTAAAGCTGTATATGTTATTGGTGTTTGTATCTACTGCATTTGTATACTTGTCCTTATTGATATACTACATTCAGTTTTCTTTTTTTCCCTTTGTCATAACTTCTAAGTGTAACCTAACTCATTCAGGTTAATTTTTTCTGCAGTTTGGACTACCTGGTAGCAATCCTCAGCGGACTCATGCATCTCAAATCTTAAGTGACCAAAGTATGAATAATGGTCTTGACATTCTTTCATGCATGCATATACATATACATATACATATACATATACATATACATGTATTGATTTCTATATCTAGTGGTGCTCAGTTGCTTCTTCCCTCTTTTGACTTCCAATTTCTGCCTCAACCCAACAAAACCAAAATTTGGATAAACTGAAAGCGCATTGTGCGTGCAACTATATAGCCTTTAGAGCTTTGAGTTTGATGTGAGTTCAGACTTAAAAAATTTTCATTTCGGGCTCTTTTGTATGCAGTGTTTAATATGGGATCCAATCCAGGAGGCCTTATGGCCATGCAGCCACAGCCACAGCAACAGCAACAGCAGTCACAGCAGCAGCATGGTTCACAAGCTGCATTCGGTAATATGGGCACTGCCCAGAATTTACAATCTAATATGGCAGCTCTTCAAAATAACCCCAATTTTGCACAGCAAAGACAGCAGAACCAGCAGTGATATATCAGCTACAAGTATCGATAGTTTTGTTTTGTGGATGACATGCTAAAGCTTTGCTTATGGTTGGAAAATATTATCCGAATATTATCCGAATATGGAAAATATTAATTATTATGGATTATTTTGCATGAAATGGATTAAAATGTGATTCAGTGTGATGAAAATCACATTTGGGACTATATTGAAACATTGAATGGTATAAAGATTAAATTGTAATTTCGTTTCATTTTTAGCGGGGAAAGAGTCAACGTGCCATTTTTGTCACCCATGGGATTATAATAAGGTTTTATCACTCATGGGATTATAGTAAAGATTTATGATGAATTATGAACTCAAATTGGCAGAAGTATTAAATTTGAAAAAAAATGTGAAAAAATAGAAAAAGGGTGTAAAATGGTAATTTGGTTAATTTTTTTTGAGATTTTTATGATGAAAGTAATATTTAAATTTGATATTTATTGTGAAATTATTTTGGATCGTTAGAATAGGTCACAATTTGATAAAATTAGACAAAAAAATGGGCTTGGGCTTTGAGCCCATTTGTTGATATTTTCAAAGTGGGATGAACACGTTAGCCACTTGTTTTTTTCTTCTTCTCCAGCCCGCCACATGACCCCATGGCTACCGTTTTTCCTCTCCATTTCCTTATTGATTATTTCACCTTCTTTCAAAATTTTTACCTTTCACTTTCAAATTTTGTTAGAATCTCTTAACAAACAATCTCCTCAACTCATTTCTACCATTAATCTCATCATTCTCAACTTAAGGTTTATGAAGCTTAAAGAGAGAATTTGAAGCTAGAGTGAGAAAGCTACAATAAGGTAAGAAATGGTTTCCTACACCTCTCTTAGCTTGATATTTGTTAAGAAATACTAAGAGAAAGCTTTAAAGGAATTTATATTAATTTTTAATGTATTTTTTTTATGGAAATGAGCAAATGTTTTATGAAGTTCCAAGCTTGATCAAGGATGAATTGGAGATCATGGAAGTTTGATTAAGCAATGTAGAGTATTTATTAAAGTAAGTATCATGGATACTCATTCTCTTAAGTTAGGAGGCTTAACGATTATGAAACTGATGTTATAAATAAGTGTTTAATTGTGCTAATATTAGTGTGAAATTTTATGGCAAAATGTGAGGCTTTGTATCCAATTGTGTGAAAATATTACCAAGGTTTCCATGGAAGAAATTACAACTTAATAGGATATGTATGCATATGAATGAATTGTGTAATCATTATGGAAAGATTGGGTAAGGCCACTACGGTAAAAATGTCAAAGTGGAAAATTTTTATTAATGTCAACAAGAGTCTATACAAGTTTAAAACATTGAAATGATCATAGTATGATAAGAACACTAACCACTGAAAATTTGTATCGAAATGTATATGGAATGACACTTTAGTGCCTATATGTGGAGTTAGGCAAATGATTGTCTACCTACTATATGAATTGAAACAAAATACTTCAAAAGATTAGAAATCATGTTTATAATTGAAATGAACATTGACATAAAATGTGAAATGAAATTGTTACTAAATTTTGTTATAGTGGCGAGATCTATACTGAAACTGATAATTACTGAAAATGGAAAATTTTGATAAAATGGATTAATAAAATAAAATCCTAGTAGCTTAGTGAGTTAACTAGGGTATAATTGACATGCCAATAGGAAAGTTTTGACTGTGGTTTAACTTTTGGGCATACCACTTCAGTGTGTTTTGTTACTATATTGTTCTGGTCTTCGGACATTAATGCTATGACATGTTATTGTTACTGTGGTATTTGGTTTATTAGTCACATGTATCTGACCTTTGTCTCTAAGCTTACTGAGGGCATAAAGAGTTAAAATTTGATTAATAAGTTTGGCCATGAAAATAAGTACTAAGTATTAAAAAGATATATCAACTATAAAGAACTTACTACAAATAAGCCACTAAGACTATGACATAATAACATAGTTTAAATAAAAGCCTCAAGTGTTATTAAGGTGAGAACTGGATTATGAAAGTCATTAAGGAAGAAATTGAGAATGGAATGAATAAAGACATATAGAATAATTGTCTATAATTGGAACCTTGAAATACATGAAAATGGCATTGGTCAAAGACTTAAGGATTGTTAACTAAGTTCTAAAATGAAACGAACCTCCCATAAGGAACTTGAATATGAATTTCATAACTATATTGGCTAATAAACCCTTAAGTTGTAGGTGAAGCCCTTAACTTAGTAAATTTGAATGAATCGGTTAAACAATCAAACATAGCTTAAAACAAGCTTAATAAGATGTTTCATTTAAAGGGCCCATTGTTAATTAAGACTTAGGATAAGTTTTATTATCCTTATTATTTACTGAGATTTATAGCTCACACATTAGTTATTTAAATCGTGTAGGTATGGACTTACCGAGAAGTCGCTATGACAGTAGAGAGCATCACATCACTTGATGATCCTTATAAGGTTGTTTTTCAAATGTTAAAGTGTAATTTGTAATAAATAGTGGCATGCATGCTAAGTCTCATATTAAATATAAAAATTGTAATGTGAATGATACATGTTGGATTCTTTTTTAAATTTGTTTAGCTAAAATATTTGTCATATTTGTCATTCGAATTTGAATGTATTGACGTCAAGTTATTATGCCCAAATGAGATTAAATATTGGTTTATAATGTTTTTTTTTTTCATACTGAAATGATATGGTAATGTTTCGGCATGATTTTAGAGTGATTTTGACCCAATTTTCAATTTAGGGGCCCTAGGTCCGATACTCTAGTCATAGGTACTGCACTGAACAAGTTAGTAGCTAAAATGCTATAGTACACGGCCAATGAATCGATACCTATAGTTTTGGTACTAATACCTAGCCCTTTGTGTAACAGCTCATTTTTTGGTGAAATCGGAACAGTAGTTTCGGGACCACAAATCTAAGTCGAAAATAAAATTTATTCTTTTTTTATTATATGGTCTGTATTATGATAGATATGACATGTGAAAATTTTGGTATGAAAATTTTATCGATTTAGTGCTTAATTACGAGAAGGGCTAAATCGCATAAAATGTGAAAGTTGAATTCTAGTAGCTATAAGGATTAAATAGCTATGGAATTCAAAAATAGAGGTCCTTATATGGTAATTAGACCATTGATAAAAGTATGTAGATTTTTCTTGGTGACTTATCCATGGAAAAAAAAAGTTAAGGACTAAATTGGAAAGTGAAAATTTTAATTAATTAAAAGATGATAAAATAGGTATCATCTTATTTTCTCATCTTCTTCCCCAAAATAAAACATGGAAACCCTAGGAGAGAGAGAAGAAACTTTCATGGCCAAATTGGGTAAGTTTCTTTATCCCGTTTTTAGTAATTTTGATATTTTTGGAATCGGGATAGTCTAAACTATCTATTTGGGGGATTAAATTGAAAAGTTATCAAAGTATGAAAATGGGTCATGGATGTATATTCTGGAAATTAGAAATTTATGGTAGAAAATAAAAGATCATTGATAGATAAACAACTCTTACAAAGTGATTTTTGATGAAAACATGATTTAGGGACTAAAATGAAAAGTTGTAAAATTTGATGAAAAATTATAAAATTTTATGAATACATGTGCTGTAAAATTTTTAATGGGCCTTTGGTTAGGCTTGGAATAGTGAGTAATTTGTACAAGTTTCATTTTCCGAGCCTAGGGACGAAAATGGAATTTATTGAAAAGTTAGGGGCAAAATAGTAATTTTTGCCTAGGATGAAAATTGAGTCCACTTGAATGTGAAATATAATAGATTAATGTTAAATTTACTCGTATAGATCTGGATAGACCAAATTCGAAGTTAGAACGAGGAAAAAGAGGAAAATGTCGGATTAGTAAATGTTTGTACACGAACCTTTGTCGAGGTAAGTTTGTGTAACTAAATTATGTTTATTTATATGTTTGTTTTGATTGTGATTATGTAAATTGTAAAAATTTCATATATATATATATATATATATATATAAGGATTAAATATTCGATCAAGCCCAATAAATAAAAATGTTCTAATTAATTGATAATGCCTGATAGATGTTAAAAGAGTAAACGATGGGAATGTTGCTTTCAAGCTTGGAATGGATGTGAAATATTATCATATGAATTAGGTGGTGTTAAAGATGTATGAAATGATCACATACCTGATAATTTCCTGATAAATGTTAAATACCATTTGAATAAAAGGAAGTCGATGGATAAATGTGATTTCCCTGATAAAATTGCATGTGTTGCAGAATGGATTTAGCCCGGGTGGGTAATCCAAAATGAGCCTCTCGAGTATATGTTTCAATTAGGATTCAGCCTGAACTGGTAATCCTAATTGACTTGATTTAGCCTGGACTGGTAATCCAGAATGGACTCTATAGGGAATTATTTGTCATATAAAGGATTTAGCCTAAACTAGTAATTCGACAAAGCCCTTAGAGTATATGTTACAGCTAGAATTTAGCCTGGACTGGTAATTCTACTGTATGATATGTGGCTCTAGAGTGTACCTAAAAGGTACTACTAAATATGAATTGACGGACTATGGAATTGTACACCTCAAGTGTACTACTTGTGTATCCATTGATATTTCGAATAAATTCAACCGGTAAAGTTCTGACAAGAGAAAAGATGAATTTAAAACAAATTGACATGGAATGATACATATGATATGGAAATATGACATGAAAAGAATATTATATGAAATACAAGAAGATGATAATTGTATATGGAAATTACTTGATGAGAATGTTCATCCTTGATCATAGACCCGTACACCTTGAATATACTACTACTTGTGCGACCTTAATACTCGAATAAAATGAGTAAAGTCCTGCCATGAAATGATTTGAACTCGAAAAGAATTACTATGAAGCTATACTTGTATTAATAAGAGATGTCTATACATGTTGTGGAGAGCATATGTGCATGGGAACTTGATTGTTGTTGAGCCCATACATGTCCTAATGTTACTATGGAATATATGACTAACAAGGGAAATGAGGATGTCCGTAGGGCCTGAGATCAAAGTGGTTGAATATGCCTTACTTAGTTATCTCAAATAGGATGAATGGTAAGTTAAGTACTATGTTATACGAACTTACTAAGCATTTTATGCTTACCCTGTTTTATTTTCCCCTGTTTTAGAGTAAATCAGAAGCTCGTTGGATTGGAAGCTCGGAAGAGATCACTCACACTATCCATCGGCCCTTGTCGGTACAATATGGTAAATCAATTATGGTTGTAATGGCATGTATAGGTTATATTGGCCATATTAGCATGTAAATGTAAATGATGCTTGTAATCTAGCCATTGGAATGTCATATTATGTTAGCCACATATATGTTAGCCATTGGCTAGTAATGGTTGTTTTGATATACTTGTATGTCATATTATGTTAGCCACACATATGTTAAGTAATTGATCAAAATATGCCTATCATATGGACTAAACTAAGGCAAGATAGTAAACATGTATGCACGCAATGATAGGCCATGTTGAATGATGAAATTTGCTTATTTGAATGTTTAGAATGGTTGGATTGTACTTGGTATGTTTTGGTGCAGGAAAATGGTAAATTTGGGTGACAAATGAGGCTAGGAAATGGTTTTATTTTGTCTACACGGGTAGACACACGGGCATGAGTGACACACGGGCATGTGTGACACACGGGCATGTGTGACACACGAGCATGTGTGACACACAGCCTACCCCATGGGCGTGTAGCCAGGCCGTGAGTCCCCTGCACCTTAAATTTGAGAAAATAGAATGCTCAGAATTGAGCACACGGGCAGAGACACGGGCGTGTGTCTCAGCCATGTGGGTGACACGGCCTTGAGCACGGGCGTGTGTCTTGGCCTCGAGGGTCCATTTAAGGGACATGATGAATGACCTCGGTGAATGAATACTAGCTTGCTTGATTTAATCGATAAATATTCTGAATGTTTGGTAACGCTCTAAAACCTTGTTCCGGTGATAGATATGGGTTAGGGGTGTTACACTTTGTACAAAGCCACTGCACTGTTTTTTGTTGTTTTGAGCTCTCTAAAGCTCGCACGTGATCCTAATCACCTTCCACCACCCGAAAGTTATTTCTATATGATTTTAAATTTATTTTAAAGCCTTCAAAATGTTTGAATATGATTTTTAAGTTTTTAATTAAATGTTCTAAAGTTTGGTCACTGGTGAAATCCCTTGATTCGCTCAACTGAACAATCTTGTTTTAATAAAAAAGAGTTATAAATGCTTATTTTATGATTCAAACAAATCCATATATGTTTTCAAATGTTCATAAATAATAAGATTAAGTTTTAATATCTCCAAAAATAAATGTTTTTCTAAAATAAAGATTCCATACAAACCAAGCAAGTACTCTAATGGCACCTCTTGTAATGACCCGATTTCCATTGGTGTCGAAAAATACAGTTTCGAGACCTTGTTTTCATAAATTGAGTTCGCTAATATTAAATAAAAATATTTACGGAGTTGTTATTTATATGAATTGAAATTTTGGATAGTCAAATTAGTCGAAATTGTGGTTAATTAGGGCTCAAGGACTAAATTGTAAAGTCCAATCAATATAGATTTTTAATTAGGAAATGTCTTGGGGACTTAAATTAAAATTAATCAAAGGTATAAAATAACAATTTGGCTATGCATAATCATGAGTTGGTTGACAACAAAGTTATATAGTCATAAACATGATTAAAATAAACTCTGTTTAATTAAACTAAGATTACTTAACTTAATTAACCTAAGAATCCTACTATAAAAGACCAAATTTGGTGGATGGAAAGAGAATTCCACCTTTAACTGAATGTGAGAAAGAAAAATGATCTCCACACCATTATTAAAGGGTTTCAAGCTTTTATCCTTGAATTCAAGTAAGTCCCTAGCCATTTTCCTTTAATTTTGATAGATTTAAGGCCATGGGAGCTTGATTTAGCTAGCTTATTTACCAATTTTTAAAACTGTTAAAGTTTCAGAAAGTTTTCATTGTTGAGTTCTTGAAGTTTTGGGTGTTAAATTGATAGATTTTAAGCTTAGAAGTGAAAAATGACTAAATCGTAAAGCCTAATTGATAGTTTCATACATTAGGAATGGAACTGAATGAAATGTAAAATTGCTTGTGGAAATAAGAAATATGAGGTCCTAAATGAATCAAATTTTAATTTGGAGTTTTAAATTGAAAGTTATGATAATCCCAATTTTAGGGACTAAATTGAATAAATTGTAAAATATGTGTGACTTTGTAATTAATTGAGATTTGAGATGGAATTTAATATTATGTAATTAATTTGAAACATCATAATTGTTGCATATTAACTATGCTTTGTATGGTATAATATCATGGTAAGTTGAAATTAATTAATTGATTTTGAAATGCTATATTCGAGATTGATTTTTGTAAAGAGGACTAAATTGAAAAGAATGAAAAATAGTGTAACTCGATTATATGAAATTAACATTGAATTGGGTTGAAATGTGTTATGTTATATGATGAATTGATTGATTAATTGAAAATTATGAAATGTGAATTGACTTATATGATAAATTGAGTAATTGGTTACCTTATTAATTGTTTGGGTAGAGTGGGATATAGTTGGCATTCTTGGAAAATTGGGTTTGGAAAATGCAGTGGAAAATAAATTTGAGAAAAAAAAATCAGATTTTTAAATTTTTCCAAAAAAATAAGATATAACATCCCAAAGTAAGGCCCAAAAGTTTATGCGTGGCGAGTTTGTGTTCGCCAATGATCCGCCAGTGGGCTTGGCGAGTTGCAATCATTAGTTTGGGCCTGGTGAATTAAGGCCAAAAGCTGTGATCATTGTTTTGGGTTGAGGGTTAGAAATAGAAGTAGCTAAAGGGAAATTATACCAAAATGAGGAAGTCAACTTATTTTCCTCTTCACAACACCATTCATGCACGTAACTCTTTCCTACTTCTACTACGAATAGGGATCCTAAAAACATCAAAAGACCTAGTGCCTATAAATTAAGCTATTTTAATTGAAATGTCATATTCTTTTAAACGATAAAAACTCTCTCTAAATTCTTTATTGATTACTTCTCTCTCTTGTTGACAAGTTTCCACGAAAACAAGAACCCAAAACTTAGCTCTTAGGGTTTAAGGTAAGACTTTGTTTCTCTATTGTGTTGACGTTTATAAGTAATTAAGAAAGGTTCACAACAAAGGAAATTAGGTTCTCTAAAAGATTAGCATGTGCGAACCTAGGATCGCTTGTGGTTATATATGAGTTTTAATGTGCTTTGTTTGTTAGTGACTTGTGTATGTTTGTGAAATTGAGAACCTAATAGAACCATCTACAAGAAAAGACAAGAGAAAAGAGAAGTTTGTTTAAAAATTTCTAGCAAATTACTGAGTGTTTAGGGATTTCCACATGTATGTACGAACCATATTGTTAATTAGGAGATTACGATTTTATCTTAATTTCTAAGAGTAAAGTCCTGTTTTATGATTGTGATTATATATGTGTTTTTATGAGAAAATATATGTGAGCTCTATATTATGAGCTAATTATGACCAGTGTTTTGTGAGCTCCTCATGACCTGTGATCTCTATGTTTAAAGTAAAGGTTTTGACACTATAAATCTTCTAAAACCGTTGTATATAATGGCATGCCACTAGATTGTGAGTACTCACCTTTGTGTTTTGGGCAAGAGGCCCTGGGATAGGTTTGGAGAGATAAGGAAATGTCGAGCTATGGAACACCCCAGAATTGGGGTTAAAAGTTTTGGGATATGTGTTTAAGATCAGTGCATAGGTTGAGTAATTGTGTTTGTTTTCGCTTTTTGATGTTAGAATGAGCTTGCTAGCTTAGTGGTTGGATGTGTGTTAGTTTACTTCTAGTTTCTGGGTTCGAATCCTCATGTGTGTTTTGTGGAATTATTTTTGTATCTTAAATTTGTTTTAAGTTTTAAAATATTTATTTTAATTTTTAATTTTTAATTTATTTGGTTTCAAAACCCAACAGTTTTACTTTTTTTCCCATTTTCCCTGCACGTTCTTCCTCTCTTTTCCACCTTGTTCTCTGTGACTTTCTTTTTTTTTCTTTCTTCCTCAAAAGAAAATATTCAGTTTTATAATTTTATTTTTTGCTTCTTTCGTTTTATTGTTACTTGTCGTCTATCAATGGGGTCTTGTCCTTGTGTGTTTGTTTAATCAAAAGAGAAGAAGGTAGATTTTGTTTTTGGGGTTTGTTGATAGAATCTCTTTCATTTTCTATTTGTTATTGAATTGAAGTTTTCATTAATTGGTTTGTTAAACTGAGGTTTCTGAATAGTTTGGTGAAGCGAATCAAAGGGTTCTTGGTGCTGGTAATCGCTATTTAAGGTGTGTGTTTGGAAGCTCTTCAATTCGACATATTTGTATGTTTTTGAAATTGACCAATCGAAGTGTCAATTGTTGTGAAATTGCTTGAAATTCTATGTGTTTTGGTGTATCTCTGAATTATCAAAGGTTGGGGTCCATTTCAATTCCAAAAGCATGTTTTTCAGCTTGTTTCGGTGTGGTTCCATGACCACATGGGTGGCCACACAAGCGTGTGCCACACATGGACGGTTTATAGGGCTGTTGTTGGAAGTTTGGGAGGGATTGTTGTCTCTGATTACCTTGACCACCCCACGAGAAATTGGGATGGTACCTCCAACCTGCATTATAAGTGTTACTGTAAAAATTATTTTGAGATCAAAAATTATTACTCATACAGTGAACTTGCTCGTTTTCAGAGCTTGGGTTGTAAGGTAGATATTTTGTATTGCTCATCCCTCCCCCATTCATATTGTATTGTATAGCTGGATGTACCTGCAAACCATCAATCTTTTTATTTATCAGTTCTACCTGGTTTGATAACATGGTGACCATGTCAAGGTTGAAAACATCGGCTGCTTTGGTAGGATTTGTCCTCATGACTTGCCACTGATAATTATTCAGTGACATCTCTTCGGTTTCTGCGAGCAGTATGTTCTATTTCACTTTTTTAGAAAGAATTAAGGGTCCTGATGGGTTCCTCCTAGTCTTAAACTAGAGGTACCTGCTAGGAATAAAAAGAAAAAGAAAATTAGAAAAGTAGAAATAAAATTTAATTGCAAAATTAAAAATATGACTAAAGTAATAAAAATTGAGCTTTCTTAATATTTCAGTTCTCTGGCAACGGCGCCAAAAACTTGATCGTCTGTCAGAGTCTTAAAAATTTATAAAAAAATGATCAAACCTGGAAACTAACTAAGACAACGATGGAGGCAAGTGCACCTATCAAATAGTAGTATAATTTAGTGGCAAGACCGAATTGTCGAACCCAAAGAAACTAAAAGTACTAATACTAATTTTCTTCTTATTATTTAGCCTAAGAATTAAGAGATTTGTTTGCTTAATCTAAAATTAACTAACTACTAAGCTAAAGATGCGAAGACAAAGAGATTGAATTGGGGAAATACTTGTGGGAAAAACCAATTGATTAAGGCAATACCCGAGGAAGAATCCACCTAGACTTCACTTGTTATCTAACTCTGAACCAGATGATTTATTCACTTGACTTGATCTATAGGATTCCCTAATTTATATTAATACCTCTTTTGAGGCTACTAACATCTAACTCTAGGTTGATTAATTGAAATTTCTTTCTAATTAAAACCCCTAGAATTGCATTAACTCGATCTATGGACTCCTATATTAGGTTTGACCCTAATCCGGCAAATTTACGTCATCCTATTTCTAGGGTTGCGATCAACTTCGCTTAACTATACTAGATCTACTCTTAGGCATGGACTTTTGCTCCACCACCTAAGCACATCAATACTTAAATCAATATCCTGAAATACCAAAACAAGAATTAAGAACCACATAGTTGAGAACAAATCAAGTATTTATCATACAGCTCAGAAAATAATAACAAAAATCATCTTAAGTTTCATCCCTCTCATGTATCTGAGGGTTTAGTTCATAATTATAAAAGAAAACATCTCAGAAGAAAATATAAAACAAAACATAAGAAAACCCTAAAACCCCCTGAAGGAATTGAAGGAGAGATCCTCAGTCTTGAGTATGATTCCGGCTTCTTGAGATGAATCAACTGGCTTTCTTCGAGTCAATCCCACAATTCGGCCCCTCTGGCTTGGCTCTTTGGCCTAGCTGAACACCCCGCTAAACGCTTCCTTGAAGGTTGGCCTGTAGGGTGTTTATATAAGCTTTCTTTGCCTCTAAGTACCCTATTCCGAATGAAACTCTTCTTTGCTACGGCAGGGACACACCCATGGCACACGCCTGTGTAAGTCATGGCCAGGCCGTGTTAGGGTCTGTTAATGAGGCACGACCGTGTGATTTGGGGTTCAGACCATGTGTAATTCATGTTGGGCCCATTTTATCTATTTTTGGCCCGTTTCTTGTTCTTTTCATCCTCCGGTGCTATCTTGAGTGTAAAACATGAATTAGGAGAATCTATTTCCATAATTAAAGGGATAAATCATCCAAAACTATGCTAAATGTGGGATTAAAATATGTTCATATTACGGTTTATCAATCTATCTAAGCATTCATTCCTCGTAAAGCACATATAGACTTTCGACTCAAGCATCAGCAACAACATTAGCTTTACCCAGATGATAACCAATCACGAGCTCGTAGTCTTTCAGCAACTCTAACCATCTTCTCTGTCGCAAATTCAATTCTTTCTGAGTCATCAAATACTTCAAGATCTTGTGATCAGTATAGATGTGACATTTCTCACCAAATAGGTAGTGACACCAAATCTTCAATGCAAACATAATCGCGGCTAATTCAGGGTCGTGCATCGAATAGTTCTTTTCGTGCGGCTTTAACTGCCTCGAAGCATAAGCGATAACTTTGCCTTCTTGCATTAGCACACAGTCCAAACCATTCAACGATGCATCACTGTAAACTATGAATTCTTTGCCAGATTCAGGCGGAACTAACACTGGCGCTTCTTTCAACAATGCTTTTAACTGCTCAAAACTCTGTTGGCACCTTTTTGACCACTCAAATTTAACATCTTTCTGGAGCAACTTCGTCAACGAAGTCGCAATCATCGAGAAACCTTTCACAAACCATCTATAAACCGTCTATAGTATCCCACTAGTCCCAGAAAACTACAGACTTTAGACACATTTTTCGGAGGCTTCCATTCTAAAATGGCTGAGATTTTACTCGGATCAACTCGTATTCTCGTAGCTGATACAATATGCCCCAGAAATCCAACCTCATGCAACCAAAACTCACATTTGCTAAACTTAGCATACAATTGTTTCTCGCGCAGAGTCTGTAACACAAGTCTCAAATGCTCGGTATGTTGCTTCTCATCACATGAGTAAATCAAAATGTCATCAATGAACACTACAACAAAACGGTCCAAATACGGTCTGAATATTCGGTTCATCAGATCCATAAATACTGCAGGAGCATTCGTTAGTCTGAAAGGCATAACTAAGAATTCATAGTGTCCGTACCTTGTTCTAAAAGCAGTCTTCGGTAATCTGACTCTTTGACTCGTAGCTGATAATAGCCCGATCTAAAATCTATCTTAGAAAATACTGTAGCTCCTTTTAGCTTATTAAAGAAATCATCAATACGAGGCAACAGATATTTATTCTTTATCGTCACTTTGTTCAACTGCCGGTAGTCAATACACATTCTCATAGTGCTATCTTTCCTTTTCACAAACAACACAGGAGAACCCCAGGGTGAAGAACTCAGTTGTGCAAATCCGCTATTGGTCAACTCTTGCAACTGAGACTTCAACTCTTTCAATTTTGTTGGTGCCATTCTATACGGAGCTATTGAGATAGGAGTTGTTCCCGGCACCAATTCAATTCCAAATTCAAATTCTCGAATCGGAGGTAATCCCGGTAGTTCTTCAGGAAACACATCTAGAAACTCATAAACTACTGGTACAGATTAAACTTTCTTTTCAGACACTTTTGTATCAATCACACATTCCAAATAAGCTTCGCAACCCTTTTTCACATAGTTCAAAGCTTTCATAGATGATATAACAGTTGCTAACCCATTCAAATCATTGGATTCAACTCAAAATATCTCATCATTCTGACTTTACAAATCAATACTCTTTCTTTTACAATTCACAATAGCATTATGTAAAGTGAGCCAATCCATACCCAGAATTATATCAAATTCATTGAATGGTAGCAACATCAAATTAGCTGGAAAACAAACATCCTGAAACATCAATGGACAGTTCTTGCACACTTTATCCACCAAGACACACTTGCCTAAGGGGTTCAATACTCTTAATCACAAATTCAGTAGACTCAACAGGTAGAGTCTTACTTGATAGTAGATTCGCACACACATAGGAATAAGTAGAACCTGGATCTATCAATGCAATCACATCAGTATCAAATAGAGTGAAAGTACCACTGATGACGTCTGGAGATGGCGCATCCTCTCGTGTGTGTATAACATAAGCTCGAGCAGGTGCTCGAGCCTCGATCTCATAGATGTATCGATAGTCCCTCTCTGGCTTTCACTTATATTTTCGGTGTTTTTGGGTGATCTACCCCTAGCCGTCATATTACTCGGTCTCGCACTCTAAACATTTTTTTCCTCAGCTAACTTTGGGCAATCTCATATGAAATGATCTCGTGATTCACATTTATAGAAAACTCTATTGTTGTACTTGCCCCAGCATTCTCCCACATGTCGTCTTCCACACTTTCTACACTCAGGTTTGTTGCTTTTTGGCACTACCAACACTTGATTCAGTCGAGAATTGAGCTTTTGGTCCAACACTTTATCTCGGACGATCTCTACCCAGACGTCTAGATGAAACATTTGAGCTATTTCTTGCATCTCTAAATCTCTTCATCGAAGGTTGAGTCAACTTAGTCATCAATCTTTTTCTTTCATCTCGAGCTTCAGAATCGATTTTCTTCTTTTCTTTGCTAAGCTCCTCAGTAACACCCCTTGCCCGGGTTCTACGCTGGAACCAGGCCCGAGGCATTACCGTACTAAAACCTCATGTCGCCACTTAGGCTTATTGTGACTACTCACTTAAGACACCTTTACAACTTTGTTTTTGACTTACGAAGTCTCACCCATATTCCAAAGGGCTCTCGAGACTATCACGGAGCTTTTTCCTATTCTTAAATTTTTCTCTTTTATTCTGGGTTCACACGCCCGTGCATGTTGAGACACGCCCGTGTGTAGACACACACACGCCCATGTCCCCAAACCGTACTTAAAACTCGAGCATTCTGCCAAATGCTCCACGGCCAAGGCACATGTCCGTGTTAGTTCAGGGGCACGCCCGTGTACCTCTAAGGCACCCCCGTGTCCAATGCTCGTGGGGAGCTACTAACTTAGTCCACACGGCTTGGGCACACGCCCATGCCTAAACTGTGTGTCATACACGGCTCATGCACACGGCCGTGGGATTCACCCGTGGTCTATTCTTTCTAATAATAATAAGGTATAGAGTACGTATGGCCTAGACACACGCCCGTGTGTCTTGCCGTGTGGGCACTTAGAGGCTATTTACCAAGCCTACTTACCACTCTCAAAGCATACATACATATGCTAATCCAATAAAATCTTAAATCATCAACTAAAACACATGAATTTATACATTTGATTCATGAAAATAAGGTTTTCCTCCCATACAATTACAACAACTCAAGCCATCATCAATGGCCATACACGTTTAAACTATGAATCCTCTTAGGCCAACCCAATTAAGCACATTTGACCACAACTTAATCAACCTCAAAATTCTACCGTAAACATCCCATGACTCAATAGGACTTAATACCTCATACCAAGGATCTGCACGATAGTGTGAAAACATCTCCGATGATCTCCAACCCGAGCTAGCTAAAGAAACATATAAGAGATGAGAAAAGAAGAGGAGTAAGAAATAACGCTTAGTAAGTTCATCTGCATAAACTGACAAACACTGATATTCATTGAATACCCGGCCAACCCTTTATTATTGGCCTAATTGCACTTTAAAGACCTCCAATTAATATTTCATTGCTATTTGGTACCTTTAGCCTATAGAATGGAACTTTTACACTTTATGCGATTTAGTCCTTTTTCACCATTTAGCTAGAAATTGCTAAAATTAAGGCACCAAAATTTTCGTACATCCTTATAAACATGTTATCACACATAAAATAACATGAAAATAATTTTCTCAATCTTCGAATTAGCGATTTCGAGATCACTGTTTCGTCTAGCCCCTAAATTGGGTTGTTACAATTCTCCCCCTTAGGGATTTTCATCCCCGAAAATCTTATTAGGAGAAGTTACTACCAACATTCTTAAAACATTTCCATCTACTCTCCACAACTGCGAATCTACTAACCCTCAAGTTTCTCTTACCAATAGCTCTTAAGCTGTGATATGCAAGGTCGAAATATAACTTGAGAACTAGGTTATTCTTCTTCTGAGCATATACTATATCCAGTAACTCACTAATTTAGAACTCTTCACAAATCCAGATGATCATTCGAATCCTTATAAGTCGATTTACTACAACTCGAATGTCATCCCTCTTCTCGTGAAAATTTGGTCAAACCAAATTTGAAATCTATATGATTTTGTCTCACTTTATCATTAAAGCAATCCCCGAATTTAACACTCTTGACTTGCACGCTTAAAAAATTAGCTTTTAGTGGTTAACTACTTCTGACCACCAATCAAATCACATCGTGAAATGTATTCTAATGTCAAAACAATTATGAACATAACTGTACTTCCTTATGCTCGTATTAGTAATTATGCTGCTACTAAATCTCATACCAGAGCTTCTGTATAAATTCTGGATTTATCATCATTCAAAATCTATCTCAAGAAAGCATCCACGATGGAAATCTTATCCAATCTGGATTTTATTATCTTAAATAAACTCATTCAGAGCTTATTTAAAATATCATTTACCCTTTTACTCCTGAACTCTTCTGTTCAAAAAAGGAAACTCGCTCTTGACATTAATCTCACTGAAGTATGATATCTGCAACTAGCTAACTCACACTGCTCAACATGGAGCTTTCCTTTAAACACCTGTACTATGACTACCATTTGTGAAGTATTACAATAACTATACCCACTATTGTAATAGCTCAAGTCGTCTTCACTATCTCAGTATCATGAGATATTCTTACTCAAGAAAATTTCAGAAACTACTCATCAATTTTCCCATAGATCATCACAATGCATTTAATTCTCATACAAATACGAAAGGGATCATCTCGGGATTACCAATCTGGCAACTATCTTTCTCAATACTGACTGACTCAGTACTAGAATTTTAAATCAATAATTCATTCTATAGCTTTCAACTCAACCATCGCAGTTTAAACGTTTCGACGAGCATATCCCTGTAATATGCTTCCTACTCACGAACACATAGAAATTATTCTCTTTACTGACTCATTCGTGAACATACACAAAACTTGAATCATATCTCAATACAATAATCTAGTCTTTTCTCCATATAGAGAACACTTCCTAGCACACTCTCAGCTGAGTTTCTTTTGCTGTGCTAATCTAAAACTTTTACTAGCTTCGTGTCTTACAACATTAAGGACATCTCGATCTAATTTACTAACTCTATTTAGCTTACTCAAAAAAAAAACCCATCATACAACGTGGAACTTGTGATTTCATTTCTTATACTAGAATCATCACGGACTTCCTCCCCAAAGTACCTGAATAAGGTTACGAGGAGACAAAGGAATATCAATTTGAGAAGATCTCGATAAACATGCACTTCAGGTTTCCTACTCACTTGAGTCAATAGCCTAGGCTAACTTTCTCTTGTTCATAACATTGTATAATCAATACAATCGTTAAATCATTCGGACATACTTTCCTACAATTGCCTTTATTAAGCACCTACCGTGCCACGCATCATACTCCTCTCTTCATGACTCGTTCACAAATGTGTATTTCTACCCATTCACATGGCTTTAGTAAAATTTTCATTTCTACCTCTAGACTCATCTATGTGTCCTATTAATCACTAAGGATAATCAAAGACTCATATTCATTGTCATTCATGCAAGTGCGAAACTAATGCCACATCCCCGAGGTGGTCTTATATGGAGTCACCCTTAAATGCCAATGCTATACCCCGGATAAGGTCTTATTTGGGCTTTTGTATCAAGTATCGATGCCATATTCCAAATATGGTCTTATACGATCCTCATATCCATTTCCGAAGCCATTTTCTAGATATGGTCTTGTACAGAATCATAACTTGGTGCCGAGGCCATGCCTCGAACATGGTCTTATACGGGACTTTATCTATTTCGTATCTCAATTATAGCCCCCTTTTTTTGTAATCTCCTAGGACTCCAACCTCATATTCAACAACAATTACTCTACCTAGTAGAGTATCATGTATCAATGTGATACAAAGCATTTTCAAAATGCTAACACGAATATTTCATTAATCACATACAAACTTACTCAATTTGACTCTCATACATCTCATCATAATTCAGCGGTGGTAAGGAGGGTGAGGTCACATAGCCTCTTAACTTGACTCCCGTGACTACATGCATATGATTTACTATTCATCATTAATAAAATATCCTCATAGTCATATAACTCATCTCAAGTGAGTTTTCACATTTATCACGCTACAGTTGTTTCTATCACAAATACATTAGAATAATGTCTTCAATTACTCAAGTTCTACATTACTATTTACTCGAGTACTCACATTAAACTCTAATTTCTCTTATCAATGCTTATCCATTTAGAGAATGTCTTACGGGTTTGAGTACGTCATTTATTTGATTGCCATAGTCCAACTATGGTCTTACTCGTATCTTATCCTCATAGCCCAGCTATTACTTTACATGTTATCACAATGCCATAGCCTCGCTATGATCTTACACGAAATCTCATGTCAATACCAATGCCATATCCCTGATATGGTCTTATATGGAACTCATTTCAATACCGATGCCATATCCTAGATATGGTCTTACACCAGCTCTTGTCTTAATACTGATGCCATGTTCCAAATACGGTCTTATACTGGCACCCATAATACGGTCGATGCCATGTCCTAGACATGGTCTTACTCTGACCTTCATAATATGGCTGATGCCATGTCCCAGGCATGGTCTTACACTAGCACACATATCAACACCGATGCCACGTCCCAGACATGGTCTTACACTGGCTCTCATTACCACGATCCAACCATGGTCTTATTCATCTTTTCACCGTTGAACGACCGTACTCATATCCTGCATTCGACTAAATCAAAATTTTTAGTTTTTTTTTTGTGAACATATACAATGGCATCACAAATCGCAAGTGTTTACTTACTCCTACTGCTTTTCACATGCTTCATAACACTTACTAGCCTCATGCTTGTAAGATAAACAAGGTACCTGTAACACATGATCACATAGATTAGTATGCTTTACTATAATAAACATAATCTCAGCATCATCATTCATAACATGAATTATACTTGTTAGTCAGCCTTAACTAGCATGACATAATATCAACTTTACTACTAACTTTCTTGCTATCTCATTTAAGCTTTACTCTTTCGCCCGATGAATTACTATGAATAACCAAGGATACTAAATCTCGTTCCACATAACTCTATGCCAAAGCCATATCCTAGATATGGTCTTACACGGAATATATCTTCTTTAATCAATGCCAAGCTTACCTTAGACTTACATGATAGCTTCCTCAATTTTCGATGCCATGCCTTGGCTTGGTCTTATACAGACTTTCTTATCTCAAGTGGTAGATCAAGTATCCTAGAAAATTCATTTTCAATCAGGACTTACTCATACTTAATCTCATTGATTTCTTTGTTTATCAGATCATTGAACATTTTCATAGAAATAATGTGCATATATCAACATCACATGCAGTTTAACAAAATGTTCATGAAACTTAAAAATCGTACAAACTTACTAAAATTAGCTCGGTTGGAATCATTACTATCTTAACAAAACAATTTTGTTAGAGCCGGGAGACATCACACTATCACGGTCCACATATGGCATGTATAGCTAGACTCTTACTCTCACTAGGTTAGTCTGAGAACCGACTAAACCATAGCTCTGATACCACTAAATGTAACACCCCTTACCTGAGTTCTATGCCGGAACCAGGCCCGAGGCGTTATCGTACTAAAACCTCATGACACCACTTAGGCTTATTGTGACTACTCACTTAAGCCACCATTACAACTTTGTTTTTGACTTACGAAGTCTCACCCATATTCCCGAGGGCTCTCGAGACTATCACGGAGTTTTTTTCTATTCTTAAATTTTTCTCTTTTATTTTGGGTTCACACGTCTGTGCATGCTGAAACATGCCCGTGTGTAGACACACATACACCCATGTCCCCAAACCGTGCTTAAAACTCGAGCATTCTGCAAAATGCTCCACGGCCAATGCACACGTCCATGTTAGTTTAGGGGTACGCCCGTGTACCTCTAAGGCACCCTAGTGTCCAATGCCCATAGGGAGCTACTGACTTAGTCCACACAGCTTGGGCACACGCCCATGCCCAAACCGTGTGTCATACACGGCTCATGCACACGGCCGTGGGATTCACCCGTGGTCTATTCTTTCTAATAATAATAAGGTGCAGGGTACGCACGGCCTAGACACATGCCTGTGTGTCTAGCCGTGTGGGCACTTAGGGGCTATTTACCAAGCCCACTTACCACTCTCAAAGCATACATACATATACAAATCCAATAAAATCTCAAATCATCAACTAAAACACATGAATTTATACATTTGATTCATGAAAATAAGGTTTTCCTCTCATACAATTACAACAACTCAAGCCATCATCAATGGCCATACACGTTTAAACTATGAATCCTCTTAGACCAACCCAATTAAGCACATTTAACCACAACTTAATCAACCTGAAAATTTTACCCTATACATGCCATGACTCAATAGGACTTAATACCTCATACCAAGGATCTGCACGATAGTGTGAAAATATCTCTGACGATCTCCAACCCGAGCTAGCTAAAGAAACCTATAAGAGATGAGAAAAGAAGAGGAGTAAGCAATAACGCTTAGTAAGTTCATTTGCATAAACTGACAAACACTGATATTCATTGAATATCCATGACTACAAGTTATTATAATAAGCTTTTCTCATGAGCTCATGGTTACTTACTCAACCATTGTTGAAACTTATTCATTCAATATTTTGCCACACTCTTACCCTGTTACAAGTCAACTACTCAGACTAGATAGCATTCATTCCTGCACTGATCACCATTTAATCACATGAAACCATACATCAACCATCTAAATAAATCGTTCATACCACTAATCTCTCAGTGGTTTCGCTCTTAGCCCAGGATTGAATCTCTAATGGGGTGGTATCGCACACATCCCACCATTCATTAATACTTAGGGTGATTTTGCACTTAGCTTACCAATAATTTCTAAGCGATGGTATCGCACACAGCCCATCGATTTTTAATATATCAGGTGGTAACGCACACAGCCCACCTATAGTTGTATAATTGATGGTATCACACACAACCCATCAATTATTAGCTTATTAGGTGGTAACGCTTACAGCCCACCAATAATGATATAGTTGATGGTAACGCACATAGCCCATCAACAACCATTAATGAGGTGCATTTGTACAAACTCACCGTTACTATACATTCAGAAATTCAAATGTTCATCCGTGAACATCCTCACTTACTATCATTCTTACTTGACTTTCTATGATACTCATTCGCTGTAACATCCGGAATTAATGGGCCTATGCATTTAGTGTGTGGTTATGTGTAATGTGTTAATTAGAGTGTCAGGGGTCCAGATTGGGCTCAAGATTGGGCCGAGGCCTCAATCAAATTTCCTGATTGGACACTCTATTGGGAAGCTTGGTAAGATAGGGCTTAAAGGAGGTTATCTGTGTCTTGTGACACAAATGGGCTTGTGGCCTAGTGGATAGTGGCGTTATGTAAGGGCTATGAGGTGGCGTGATAAGCAGCAATGGGATCCATGGTTCGAGTCGCATTACCCACCTTTTTTAATTATTTTTGGCGTCAAAGGAGAGGAGAGTGGGGATGGCTAGGATGTTTTAAAATAGGAAGATTTGTTGTTTGGATAATGTGGATAATATGACTTATAAGGTGGCAGACAATGGGAAGAAGAGGTGGTGTTATTTGGGTCACTTATGGATGAGAGATCAGGTAATGATAAGTGAGAAAATTTAGGAGTTATCTGCTGGTCAACAGAGGTGGCTGAATTTCCATCTCTTGGGGGGGAGAGAAATCGATTTTGTTATACTATAGGGGTGCCAAAATTTTCTTCATTAGTTGATCAATTTTAAGTTATCAAAAGGGGCATTTTCAGTTCTTGAGAGGTAGATGCTGAAATTTTGTTTAAGTGAGGGAATACCTTCTTATTTTCGGCATTAGAGTTTCTTTATTCTCCCATTCTCTTCAAAAGCCAAAATCTCTAAGCCTATTCCCTCATCTTCACTTTCATTCGAAAGCCGAAACTCTGAACTTTCTTCTCATCTCTATAGCCGAATACCTCCTATTCTCTTTTGTTGATTTCTCCACTAAAAGCCGGATCCGCATAGATTTTTTTCCTATCATCTTCTCTCTTTTTAATCTTCTCAAAAGCTGAAAATTCTTTGGGAGTTGCTAAATTCTCTGTTAAGGTAGGTGCCGATCTCTTCTGTTTTTTTCTTTACTTTCAGTTTCTGGAGGCCAAAGCCGAAAGGCTTATAGGCGTGGTAAGGTTATCTTTTGAATAACGTTTGGATTGTTCTTGTGTTCACATCATGGGGTGACACCTTGGGAAATCGGAGTAGATCAAATTATCTAGATTCTGAAAGCCAGAATCCGTTAGTCTCTAAGTATCCTATCTATTTCAGGATTTCATGGTAAGGGGTTTTCATTAGATTTTTGTTAGATTCGTTATCGTACTTAAGGTCTTAATCATATGATATGGTTTAACAACCCTATTTCGTTATAGTAGTTCTGACAAAGACTTTTGATGGAATCAAATATGGATCAGGTAAAGAAGAGGATCGGGTCCATAAACCCAATCCCTAATTTAAGAAATAGGTGGTGTCTGACTGTTCGAGATTGCCCACCGGGTTGTGGACCAGCTTCTGAACAGTATCTTAGGTAGATAGCAGTCATACCGGCTTCTGATAGTGTCGACATAGAGAGTGTCGTCTTAACCATAACTAGGTGTGTAGATCTCTATCACACTCATTAATTTGTATTAAATGTATGCTATGGGCTAAAAGCCGTAAAGAGAGGTTGTATGAGCAGTTGTATGCCCAGAAAGGGTAGGCAAGGGATGCCAGGTACATAATCATAGAAACTCCTTTATGTGTATCGAAGTATGTGAAAGTCTGCGATCTATTTAGATAGTTTAATATTTCGATTATTGTATGTATGTATGCATGGGATGGCATTGATTGATTTACTGGGGAAGGTGTCAGCTGGCGATCGGTGGCTTTGCCACATAGGTCACATAGTGATCGATCTTTATGACAGGCAGCATAGGTGTTGAATACTATAATATATTATGAGGTCGCATAGCGATCGGTGGCTTTGCCACATAGGTCACATAGTGATCGATATGGTGTGTAGCTGATGGAGGGTTGATTGTAGAAATCCCCACGGTGTGATGGTTGGTATGGGGGTGTGTAGAGGATGGACTCTTAGGCTTGGGATGGGCCATGTTGCTTGAAATATTATGTTGCCATTGTGTATGGGCCAAGGCCCATAATGTGTTTGCGGGCCCAAGGCTTTTATGTGTTTTTGGGATTTGGACACTAAGTCTTAGTGACTCACCCTTTTATTTTCCCCACTTTACAGATGAGCAGTAGATCGTGGACATGGGAGCCGAGGCAGACTCGAGGGGCCATCAAGATTATTATCTACATAGACTATTTCCGGATTTTCATTTAAGTTTTAACTTTTGAAAATATTTTTGTAATAAGGCTTCCATAACTTAGGTTTTCGATTTATTTTTTTATGTTAAGTCTTTATAAACTTATGTTTTTCTCTTTCAAAGTCTTAATTATAAAATGACATGATAAATGGGCTTTTCAAACACAATCAACGAAAATGTTTAAAGTTGTTTTAAAAAGTTCACAATTATTTGATTAAACGGCCATAATAAACTAAGATTTTCAAAACCCTACAGGGCTAAGTTTTCAAGTTTCAAACCGTGGCATACCAGATCCGATAATGACGTATGGGCCAAGTTTGGGGTGTTATATTTTGGTATCAGAGCTAAGTTCAAAACTCAGGCTGTGAAATGGGTCCAGTGATGATTTGTAAAAATGATGTAAGTTTGAGAAAAATGCAGTTGAGATATGGCCTTCGAGTCTATCGGCACTCGATCCACACAGGTAAGTATTCTAACTCTTGATGTCATTTGTATTGTTGGGCTTTATAGGGACGTAGGCTAGTATGTTAGAATTGATGGACTTTAGGTTTAGTATAAACAATTCTTCAAATTTCATAAGATTTAATTTCTAATAAAACATGTCTTTGAACGAGTCACAGGGTTAGGGTGTGGTAACGGCATACGCATGTCTAGGATTAGATCCAGGAAGAGCTTGGTATTTAAGCGGCCCTAGCGGCTCACCTCCTCTTTTCTAGAATTCTACCTGGTATATAGTGACTGTTCACCTTAGCCACGGGGATTTGTTGATGGGCTAAAATTCATAACTAAAACCCGAAAGGGACCATCACCCTGTCTTTATAAAATTGCTTATACACCTCTAATTTTGCAAATTACCCAGAATACCCTAAGTTTGAGAAAATTACCAAAATTCCCTTGATTTGTGAAAATTTCCCAAAATACCCTTGGTTTGCAAAATTACTGAAATACCCCCAGTTGACAAAATTATCGAAATACCCTCGGTTGACAAAATTACCGAAATACCCCCGAGTTGCAAAATTAGCAAAATGCCCCTATTTTGTAAAATCACCAAGATACCCTATTTTGAGAAATTATGAAAATACCCCTGTAGGATAAAATTACGAAAATACCCCTGGGTAGTGAAATGACGAAAATAACCCTAGGTGATGAATGTAAGTTCATGGATGCTGCTTGTATGTTGATGTGTGATGGATGTTGTATGTATGTGTATTCTAAAGCTAGGAAATATAGACTTGAGAACCGAACTTTGTAGATAGAATTGAATTGAAAAACTCATCGTTAAAACTACTTTCCATAAGACCGTCTGCTATTAATCGGTGGAAGAAAGTATTAATTCATAAAATTTTAATCGATAAATCGTGAATGGTAGAATGAGAACGAGGGGCGTGGTGTGCGTGGTAGAGGTAGAGGTAGGATTGTTGTGTCGAACCCGTAGGTCCGTCACAGTCGAAAATGAGGTACCAGTGCCACTAGTCATGGAGGCGTAATTTCAAGATTAGACAGTTGGGGATGATGCTGTATCTCAAGCTATGTTAAGGGTTTTGAGAGAGTAGTAGGCGGTGCAGGGCACAGAGCCCTAAGTCTGCATCTTAAGGCGACTTAGAGCCAATGGGGCGAGGTGTTTAAGGAATTTCGTGTAGCTCCTAGCACAGCGGAGTATTGGTTGGAAGCAATGGAGCATATAATGGATGATCTTGACTTCACAGAAGAGGAAAAGCTGAAGGGAGTGGTGTCTCTCCTCCGGGACAAAGCGTATCAATGGTGGCTTACGGTTAAGGATGGTACCGTAGCTGACCGTATCACTGGGATTACTGCAGAACGACGTTCCAGAGTAAATACATTGGAACGAACTATGTGGATGCGCAGCGCAGAGCATTCCTGAATCTCGTTCAGGGAAGTAGGTCGATAATGGCGTATAAAGCAAAATTCTTACGCCTTAGTCATTATGCTCGAGGGATGGTGGCCACGAAAAATGAACGGTGTGTTCGATTTGAAGATTGCCTGAAGGATGTTTTACGTGTGTTGATAGCTCCATAACGAGAGCGAGAATTTGTTGCGCTTGTGGAGAAAGCTAAGATAGGAGAAGAGGTGAAGCGGACAGAAAAGCTAAACCAGGATAGAGATAGAGGTGGAGGTAAGAGAAATTTTGGGTCGATAGGGACAGCTAGGCGTACTCAGAAAAGACCCAGGTCGGATGGGCTGAACCGGGTGGAAAGACCTGCTACTAATCAAACACGGAGATGTGCCTGATGTGACAAATTCTATGTAGGTGAGTGTTGGGCAGGCAGTGGGAAGTGCTTTAGGTGTGGATCTATGGACCATCAGATTAGGGACTGTCTTCAGCCATGGGATGAGGTAGGACCCATAGGACAGGGAAATGCTCAGTCAGGTTGAGGAGGTCAGTGGCCGCAGAGAGGTCGTGGTCTGGCCAGAGGTAGTAATGGTTTTAGTCGGGGTCGTGGAGCACCAGGCCGAGGGGCAAGAAACACTGAGGCGAGACAGCCAGGGTTGGTCTATGCTGCCAAACGTCGAGAGGAGGCTGATGCACCGGATGTTATAACCGGTACGTTTTTAATTTCTGGATTGCCTTATACTGCATTTATTGATATTAGGTCGACACACTCATATGTTGCTAGTAATGTGTCTGGAACTTTAAGTTTAGATTCCAAAATTACCCCTAGAGCGATGACAGTAATTAGCCCATTAGGACAATCTGTGGTAGTAGATAAACTTTTTCGGGAGGTGCCTTTAGAAGTTCATGGAATAATTTTCCTGACGGATCTGATGGAATTGATTTAATTTTAGGCATGGACTGGCTGGTGAAGTACCAAGCCAATTTGGACTGTGCAGCCAAGCAGATGGTGTTAAAAACCCCCGAGGGTGGCGAAGTGTTGGTGATAGGAGAAAGGGGGAACTATTTGTCGAATATAGTAACTGCCCTAAGAGCAGAAAGGATGGTGAAAAAAGGGTGCGAGGCAGTATTGATGTTTGTTCGGGCTTTGGAAGCCAAGGACCTAATTGTTGGGGATGTTAGGACGGTGAAAGAATTTCCTGATGTTTTCCCAGAAGAGCTTTCGGGATTACCCCCGGATCGAGAAGTGGAGTTTTGAATTGATCTTCTTTCAGGAATAGCTCCGGTATCTATTGCTCCATACAGAATGGCGCTAAAGGAGTTGGTGGAATTGAAAGCGCAAATACAAGAGTTGTTGGATAAAGGATTTATTTGACCAAGTGTGTCGCCTTGGGGAGCACCGGTGTTATTTGTTAAGAAGAAGGATGGTTCAATGCGTATGTGCATTGACTATCACCAATTGAATAAACTAACAATCAAGAACAAATACCCGTTGCCGAGGATCGATGACTTGTTCGATCAGTTGAAGGGGGCCTCAGTCTTTTCAAAGATAGATCTGAGGTCAGGGTACCATCAGCTTAAGGTCAAGGAGGTAGACATTCATAAGATGACTTTTAGGACTCACTATGGACATTACGAGTTCATGGTGATGCCATTTGGGTTGACTAACGCACCAGTAGCATTTATGGATATGATGAACCGAGTGTTCCAACCCTATTTGGATCGATTTGTCGTGGTATTTATAAATGACATCCTAGTTTATTCAAGATCGGAGGAGGAGCATGATTCGCATCTGCGAGTGGTTTTGCAGATTCTGAGGGAGAATCAGTTGTATGCCAAATTCTGTAAGTGCGAATTTTAGCTGAAGGAAGTTACTTTTCTAGGTCACGTTGTCTCAACAGAGGGGATTAGGGTGGACCCTCAAAAATAAAAGTGATGTTGGATTGGAAGCCACCTAGATCTGTGGCAAAAATTCAGAGTGTTCTTGGTCTAGCCGGGTACTACCGAAGGTTTGTTGAAGGATTTTCTTCGATCGCGGTACCACTGACTAAGTTATTACGGAAAGGAGTTCCATTTATTTGGTCTGGTAAGCTGCAAGAGATTTCGAGAAGTTGAAAAGGATATTGGCGGAGGCTCGGTGATGATTCAACCAGAGGCTGGGAAGGAGTTCGTGATTTATTGTGATGCTTCACACACGGGACTAGGATGCGTGTTGATGCAAGATAGAAAGGTTATTGCGTATGCATCTTGGCAGTTAAGGCCGCACGAAGCAAATTATCCCACCAATGATTTGGAGTTGGCGGTAGTGGTTTTTACCTTTAAGATTTGGAGACACTACCTGTACGTGGAGAAATCTGTCATTTATACCGATCATAAAAGTCTAAAATACCTTTTGACCCAAAAGGAGTTGAATTTAAGGTAGAGAAGGTGGATCGAGTTGTTAAAGGATTATGATTGCTTGATCTAGTATCATCCGGGTAAGTCTAATGTGGTGGCAGATGCCTTAAGTTGTAAGGTAATCACTGACTTGAGAGCAATGTTTACTCACCTTAGTCTATACGATGATGGGAGTTTATTGGCTGAACTTCAGGTGAAACCCGCATGGGTTAGTCAGGTTAAGGAGAAGCAGCAGACTGATGAGTTGCTAAAAGAGAAGTTTTCGGTAGGAGCAAGTGATGAATCAACGAAATTTAGTGTGAATGAGGAAGGGTTATTATGTTTCCAAGGGAGAGTGTGCATGCCGAAAGATCTTGAGTTGAGGAATAGGATTCTACAAGAAGCGCATGGTAGTCCATACGCTATGCACCCTGGAGGGAGTAAGATGTATCGAGATTTGCGGGACCAATTTTGGTGGCCAGGCTTGAAGCGTGAGGTAACTGAATTGGTAAGTAAGTGTTTGACCTGTCAGCAGGTAAAAGCGGAGCATCAGTTACCATCAGGGTTGTTGCAGCCAGTGAAGATTCCACAGTGGAAGTGGGAAAGGATCACAATGGACTTTGTTAGTGGGCTACCTCTCACGCCTACTAGGAAAGATTCGGTTTAGGTGATTGTTGATTGCTTGACGAAGTCTGCTCATTTCATATCGGTACGAGTCGATTACTCTTTACAGAAATTGGCTAAGCTATACATAGCGGAGGTAGTAAGGTTGCATGGAGTACCAGTATCTATTATATCGGACAGGGACCCTAGGTTCACGTCGCGATTTTGGAAGGCATTGCATCAAGCGTTAGGTACGAAGTTGGATTTTAGTACGGCGTTCCATCCTCAGACCGATGGACAGTCTGAGCGGGTGATTCAGATCTTGGAGGACATGTTAAGGGGCTGTGTCATTGATTTCAGGGGTAGTTGGGAGGAGTTTTTGTCGTTGGCAGAGTTTGCGAACAACAACAGCTACCAGGCTAGTATTCAGATGGCGCCCTATGAAGCATTGTACGGGCGAAAGTTTCGTACTCCTACCTGTTGTATGGAATTAATGTCAGATTTTGGGACCAGAGTTGGTTACCGAGACGAAAGAGAGGGTTGAGTTAATAATGGCTCGATTAAAAGAAGCATCGGATAGACAAAAGTCCTATGCTAATTTGAAGCGTAAGGGCATAGAGTTTGTCATGGGTGACAAGGTGTTCTTGAAGGTATCGCCATGGAAGAAAGTATTGAGATTCAGAAGGAAGGGTAAATGAAGTCCCAGATTTATTGGACCTTATCGGGTGTTGAAACGAGTCAGACTAGTAGCGTATCAGCTAGAGCTACCTTCTGAGCTAAGCAAGATTCACAATATGTTCCATGTCTCTATGCTGAGATGATATCGTTTAGATCCGTCTCATGTAGTGCCGTGGAAGAAATTGAAGTAAGACCTGACCTATCCTTTGAAGAAGAACCAGTGGAGATCTTGGGTCGTGATGACAAAGTGTTGCGAAAGAAAACAGTTCCGTTGGTTAAGGTCCTGTGGCGGAATCACGCTCTGAGGAGGCTGCGTGGGAACCAGAGGAAGCAATGTGGCAGTAGTACCCCCATCTATTCTGACCAGGTAATTTTGAGGCCAAAATTTCTTTAAGGGGGTAGAACTGTAACATCCTGATTAATGGGCCTATGCGTTTAGTATGTGGTTATGTGTAATGTGTTTATTAGAGTGTTAGGGGTCCAGATTGGGCTCAGGATCGGGCCGAGGCCTTAATCAAATTTCCTGATTGGACACTGTACTGGGAAGCTTGGTAAGATAGGGCTTAAAGGAGGTTATCTGTGTCTTGTGACACAAATGGGCTTGTGGCCTAGTGGACAGTGGCGTTATGCAAGGGCTATGAGGTGGCGTGATAAGCAGCAAGGGGATCCAAGGTTCGAGTCGTATTACCCACTTTTTTTTAATTATTTTTGACGTCAAAGGAGAGGAGAGTGGGGACGGTTAGGATGCTTTAAAATAGGAAGATTTGTTGTTTGGATAATGTGGATAATATGACTTATAAGGTGGCAGATAAAGGGAAGAAGAGGTGGTGTTATTTAGGTCACTTATGGATGAGAGATCAGGTAATGATAAGTGAGAAAATTTAGGAGTTATCTCATTGGTCAATGAGGTGGCGAATTTCCATCTCTTGGGGGGGAGAGAAATCGATTTTGTTATACTATAGGAGTGCCAAATTTCCTCATTAGTTGATCAATTTTTAAGTTATGAAAAAGGGCATTTTCGGTTCTTGAGAGGTAGTTGCTGAAATTTTATTTAAGTGAGGGAATACCTTCTTATTTTTGGCATTAGAGTTTCTTTATTCTCCCATTCTCTTCAAAAGCCGAAATCTTTAAGCCTATTCTCTCATCTTCACTTTTATTCAAAAGTCAAAACCTCCTATTCTCTTTTGTCGATTTCTCCACTAAAAGTCGAATCCGCATAGATTTATTCGTATCATCTTCTCTCTTTTTGATCTTCCCAAAGCCAGAAATTCTTTGGGAGTTGCCGAATTCTCTATTAAGGTAGGTACCGATCTCTTCTATTCTTTTCTTTACTTTCGATTTCTAGAGGCCAAAGCCGAAAGGTATAGGCGTGGTAAGGTTATCTTTTGAATAATGTTTGGATTGTTCTTGTGTTCACATCATGGGGCGACACCTAAGGAAATCGGAGTAGATCAAATTATCTAGATTCCAAAGGCCGAAATCCATTAGTCTCTAAGTATCCTATCTATTTTGGGATTTCAAGGTAAGGGGTTTTCATTAGATTTCCGTTAGATTCGTTATCATACTTAAGATCTTAATCATATGATATGGTTTAACAACCTTATTTCATTATAGTAGTTCGACAAGTTCTTTTGATGGAATCAAATATGGATCGAGCAAAGGAGAGGATCGGTCCAGTAAACCAATCCTAAGTTTAAGAACGAGCGATTCTGCTTTGCTCAAGATTGGCCACTGGGTTGTGGACCGCTTCGAACAAAGATCTTAGGCGATAGCAATCGTGTCGGCTCGATAGTGTCAACATAGAGAGTGTCATCTTAATCGTAACTGTGTGTGTAGATCTCTATCACACTCATTAATTTGTATTAAATGTATGCTATGGGCTAAAAGCCAGAAAGAGAGGCTGTATGAATAGTCGTATGCCTAGAAAGGGTAGGCAAGGGATGCCAGGTATGTAATCATAGAAACTCCTCTATGTGTATCGAAGTATGTGAAAGTCTGCGATCTATTTAGATAGTTTAATATTTCGATTATTGTATGTATGTATGCATGGGATGGGATTGATTGATTTATGGAAGGGGAGCAGGTCGTGAGGAGATCAGTGGCTTTGCCACATAGGTCACATAGTGATCGATTTTTATGACAGGCAGCATAGCTGTCGAATACTATAATGTATTACTAAGGTCGCATAGTGATCAGTGGCTTTGCCACATAGGTCACATAGTGATCGATATGGTGTGTAGCGGATGGAGGGTTGATTGTAGAAATCCCCACGGTGTGATGGTTGGTACGGGGGTGTGTAGAGGATGGACTCTTAGGTTTGGGATGGGCCATGTTGCATGAAATATTCTGTTGCCATTGTGTATGGGCCAAGGCCCATAATCTATTTGTGGGCCCAAGGCTTTTATGTGTTTTCGGGATTTGCACACTGAGTCTTGGTGACTCACCCTTTTATTTTTCTCACTTTACAGATGAGCAGTAGATCGTGGACATGGGAGCCGAGGCGGACTCGAGGGGCCCTCAAGAATATTATCTACATAGACTATTTTCGAATTTTTATTTGAGTTTTAATTTTTGGAAGTATTTTTGTAATAAGGCTTCCATAACTTAGGTTTTCGATTTATTTTTTTATGTTAAGTCTTTATAAACTTATGTTTTTCTCTTTCAAAGTCTTAATTATAAAATGACATGATAAATGGACTTTTCAAACACAATCAATGCAAATGCTTAAAGTTGTTTCAAAAAGTTCAAATTATTTGATTAAACGGCCATAATAAACTAAGATTTTCAAAACCCTACAGAGCTAAGTTTTCAAGTTTCAAACCGTGGCATACCAGATCCGGTAATGACGTATGGGCCGGGTTTGGGGTGTTACATTTGCATTCACGCAGTACAACAATAATTCTATCTCATGGAACTAAGGTGCATTAATAACACATATCCCACTAGAGGTTCATCATATATTGAATTCATCTCAATTTAGTTCTAACACTAACTTGTACTTCTCGTGGTACAACCACCTACATTCAAATTGTTAAATAACTCTCTTGAGTCTCATACACATAATTCTCATCGACACCATACCCCCAATAGGGTCTTTCACATATTAACATATCATTCTATATACAGTTTCCATTACTCTTAAATTCAATTCTCTTGACACCTCATCAAGGATGTTTCATACATTCACACTGTAAATCTACTTTCCATACAACATTGGAATATTAAATTATCTCATACATAGTCGCAAGAATCGTACATGAACTTACCTTGTTGTCGAAATAGCCGAAAAGGACTATTTGCCCACATTTCTCTTTTCATCCGTTCTAGGTCTGAAACTTGTTTTCTTTGATCTAGAACAATTAAATTTACTGATTTAATCACTTATAAATCATAATATATCGTAATCTACACTTAGGCAAAAATGACTATTTTGCCCCTTCACTTTGACAAAATTATGATTTTGCCCCTAGGCTCGTAAATAAATTTTAATCACATTTTCTTGCTAAAAAAAGCCTAGCTGAACATTTAATCCTCTTATAACTATCCACAATTCCAACTATTTCATACCTTAATGAACAAATTACAACTTTTGCATTTTAGTTCCATTTAGGTGTTTTCATAACAACACCTTTCACAAAAGTTGTTTATCACCATCCTAACATTCATTTTCTTCCATAAAAACTTAAAGCTCTCATGGAAACTCTCTAAACTTTCTACCATAATGCAAAATAGTCCCCTCTCTAGAAAGCTCAAGCCTTAGGGATCATAAAAGTACAATTTTCTTCAAGAGATACCATCAAAACCACTTACTTGAGGAGGAAATGAGTTGCTGAAATTTTGAGCTTCAAACACCCCTTGTTTGCTGCAACTTTTAGTGGAGAAGAAAGAGAGAAAAAGATGATATCTTTTCCTTTCTTTATTTTATTATAAAATATGAACTTAACCCACTAACTTTTGATCAAAATTAAAAGCTCTTGTCCCCTCTTGTCTACATGGCCGGCCAACCCTTTATTATTGGCCTAATTGCACTTTAAAGACCTCCAATTAATATTTCATAGCTATTTGGTACCTTTAGCCTATAAAATGGAACTTTTGCACTTTATGCAATTTAGTCCTTTTTCACCATTTAGCTAGAAATTGCTAAAATTAAGGCACCAAAATTTTTGTACATCCTTATAAACATGTTATCACACATAAAATAACATGAAAAATAATTTTTGCAATCCTTGAATTAGCGATTCCGAGATCACTGTTCCGTTTAGCCCCTAAATCGGGTTGTTACATTCTCGGCTTTGTAAGCTCGTTCAACTAACACTACAAATTCATTTATATCAAGTATCCCAACCAACAACTTAATATATTCATTCAGCCCTTCTATGAAGCGTTTACACATGGTAGCTTCGGTCGAAACACATTCCCATGCATATTGGCTCAGTCTCACAAATCTCTGCTTGTACTCAGTAACAAACATGCGACCTTGTTTCAACTCGAGGAATTCTTTCAAAATTCATCTTGAAAGAAATCCCAGGTGATTCTTTCCCTCAGAACCACTAATGTCAATTTCTTCCACCACTTATAAGCCGTATCTCTCAACAAAGAAACTACACACTTAATACATTCATCAGGAGTCAACGACATCTCATCAAATAGTCAGATTGTATTCTCGAGCCAAAACTCAGCTCGCTCAGCATCATCATCAATTGTAGCCCTAAACTCTTCGGCCCTGTTCTTTCAGATTTTATGCACAAGAGGCTTATTCAATCTGATCGAATCTACAACTTGTGGCACAACCGGTACTTGTGGGGGTGGAGGTTGTTGAGCAGCCAGATTCATTTGAACGAACTGTGAAAACCACTCACTCATCATTCAGAAGAAGGCTTGCTTAGCCTCTCCCTCTTGGCTACCATCATTCTGCCTAGATGGGGCCGACGCTGTCCCTTGAGTGGGAGTAGGCGTGTTACTCTCTACATCGTTAGCAACTGCTCGATCGGGATCCATTACAATATAAAATCACATTTTTAGTTGTTAGGATTCATCTCACTATCGCAATTACATATATGGCATGTATAGCTAGACTCTCACGTGCTACATTAGTCTAAGAATCGACTAAATCGTAGCTCTCATACCGATAAAATGTAACACCCCTAACCCGAAACCTTCGTTAGAATAAGGTTAAGAGGCATTACCAAACAATCAGAACAATTCATATCCATTTCACGACACCATGTCAATTGTCAATCATATTCAAACATAACCATATAGTCCCTTAGTGAGGTCATCGAGACCTTAAACATGCTTTAGAATAAGGCTGGGACTAAACCGAACACTTACAAAAATTTTTGAAATTCAAACATTTTTCTAAGTTACAGAGGTCACACGCCCGTGTAGGTAGGCCATGTGCCTCACACGACCTCGGACACACCCGTGTGTCCAAGCCGTGTCAAAACGGGGCATACATACTGACTTGTCCACGCAGCTTGAGACACGCTCGTGTGCCTCACCCGTGGTTGATCCTGACTTGTACCACACGGCCAGTCACATGCCCGTGTGTCCAGCTCGTGGTCGATCCTGACTTGTTTCACTTGGCAACCTCAAATAACACGGTCGAGCCACACGCCCGTGTGCTCAACCATGTGGGCAATTATAGGCCATTTTAAGGCCAAATTTTCCACCTACACTTAGGTTCACACCTACATGCACAAACCAATTCAATTCCGTACTCTATATGGCATTCAAACATACCAAAACATACTCAATTTAATCTTTTAACAACATCATTCATCTACCTATACAAATCCATCATAACAAATAAATTTAACTTTATGAGTAGACCATGTCTAGGACATCGGCATCATATTGAATCGTGTAAGACCACGTCTGGGACGTTGGCATCGTTATGATCTGTACGTGTAAGACCCTGTCTGGGATAGTGGCATTGATATACTAGTTCATGTAAGACCTCGTCTGGGACGTTGGCATTGTACTACTATTCCAAGCTTTCTGAGTATCCTACTAGGTTCCTAAGGGTTCAACGGGCAAGTCTGCAATACTAATGGTACATCCGAGCTATGATCCATTAAGTGAATGAATATCCGATTCAGGTACGTTGAATGTGCAGTAAGTATGCATGAATGGTAAGTATGCATATGACTTGGATTTGAAGAAAGGTATGTTTGAATAGGATAATGTGAATGAGATGCAAGGAAGATTATGAATGAGCTATGTGCTTCAAATGAGTTTTGAATGGATAAATGTGACCAATGTAGTCATAAGTATGAATCAAGCATATACATGATAAATTATTAAGTGAATGAGATGTGCAAATGTATCAAATTGCATATATGCTTTTTATGCCAAGTTTATTTGTATATAAATTTATAAGCTTTTGGAAAGCTTACTCTGTGTCTGTGTTTTCTCTAATTTATAGGTCGTCGAAGCTACTGAAGGCTCGGGATTGTCAAGGATCGTCATCACACTACTAAACTTATTTTGGTACCCTTTTGAAAATGTATATGGCTAATTATGGCATGTATAGGCTAGATAGGTGTATATGTTTATGAAGTGAGCATGGCCATGTGTATTGGCAAGTTTTTGAGTTGATAAATGTTTGAATGAAAGAGTTATGAAGCATATATTTAGTATGTTTTGATGCATATGAAATGGTTAAGTTTTGGTTAAGCAAATGGATGATACATGTTTGAAATGATGTAGGATTTAGTTTGTAATTTGGTATGAATGGAATTGGTATTGAAAGTATGGATGAAGTGAACCATTTGATATGTTTTGGTTTCCATATATGCATATTATGTTTAGGTATATATATTGCTTATAGGAAGACCCTAAGTGGGTGGCATATTGGCCTTGTAAAAGGGCCTATAATATCACACGGTTGAGGCACACGGGTGTGCCTAAGATCTTGGGTAAATTGGTAGAATGTGGCTTAAATTGTACAAAGCCTTGACACGGGTGTGCTTGGTGGCCGTGTGAGAAACGGCAGTATGTGATCTATTAGTACACGGCCTTAGCACACGGGCGTGCTTGGTGACCGTGTTGATTTTGGTAGTATACTACCACGGAGAGGACACACGGGAGTGTCAAGTAGCCGTGGGTGAGGCACGGCCTACCCCCACGGTCGTGTGTCCCTTGTAGGTTAGACAACTTTCAATTTTTTATCAAATTACTTATGTGTTTCGATTTAGTCTCGACTCAGTTTATAAGCATGCTTAGGGTCTCGATCACTCATTTAAGGGACTCTATGATTAAATTCAAATGAGATTGATGAATGGCTATATGATAATTCCGTAAATGTTTTCGATCTATCAGGTAACGCTTCTAACCCTAATCCGACGACGGACTCGGGATTGGGGTGTTACATTTGATTGGTATCAGAGCTACGATTTAGTCAAGTCTCGGACTAACGTAGCATGTCAGAGTCTAGCTATACATGCCATATATTTGAATTGTGATAGTGTGATCAATCCTGATGTGTAAAATGTGATTTCTGTATAGCAATGGACCCCGAAAGAGCCGTAGCTGACGACGTAGAAAGTAATGCACCTACTCCCGCACAAGGGACAGAGCCTTCTAATCCAAGACTTACTGTGAACATTCAGGAGGGAGAAGCTAAACAAGCTTTCTTCCAGATGATGAGTGAGTGGTTCACTCAGTTCGTAAAGAATATGTAACATCCTGAATTAATGGGCTTTTGCATTTGATGTGTATTACGTTCAATGTGTTAATTAGAGTATTTAAGGGGCTCAGATTGGGCCGAGGCCTTGGGTAAATTTTTTGCTTAGACATTAGAGGGTTTAAAAGATGTTATCTGTGTTTCAATCACAAGTGGGCTTGTGGCCCAGTGGCAAATGGCGCCACTTAGAGAGCAAGGAGGTACGTGCCGAATAATATAAATAATCGTGCTGATATTAGTTATGAGTAGATTAAGGAGAAAAGATGGCAATTATCTGCTGTAGGCAGAGTTGGACGAAATACCAACTCTAAGGGAAGGAGATGGCCGAAATTCCAACTCTAAGGGGAGGAAGAATTGATTTTTAAGTGGCATAAGGGGTGCCAAAATTCCCCATGTTTGTCAATTAGTCTCGATTTTTAGAAGAGGGTAATTCTGGCATTTGATAGGTAAGTGCCGAAATCCTCTATAAATAGAAGTGTATCTCTTCAAATTTCGACATTTGAACCCTAGTTTTTGTGTGAAATTTTCAGTCCCTCTCTACACTTTCTATTCTCTTTTCTTTTCCAAAAATCGAAACCTCTCAACTTTCTTCTCATCTCCATAACCGAATACCTTTGATTATTCTTTCTTTTTTCTCTCTATCGATTACCATACTAAAAGCCGAAACCTTTTTAATTCACTTTCTTTTTCCATTTTTTTCCTCTTGTGCCGATTTCTCCATAAACTAGGATTTTCTTGAAGTGCTGATTTCTCTGTAAAGGTAAGAATCAAATTTTTTTCTCTTTCAGTTTTAAGACTATAGCTGAATGGCTAGTAGTTTGATAGGCTATCTTTAGTTTGACTCTTTCGTTAATCGCATGTTCTTTTGGCGGCACTCCAGGAAATCGTAGTAGATCGAATCATCCAGATCTTAAAAAGCCAGAAACCAATAATCTCTTGTATCCTATCGATTTTGGGATCTCAAGGTAAGGGATTTCTTTAGATTTCCATTAAGATTCGCTATTATAATTGAGTTATTAACTCATATGATATGGTTTAACCCTATTTCGCTATAGTAGTTCTGACAAAGACTTTTTGGATGGAATCAAATATGGATCAGGCAAAGGAGAGAGTTGGGTCCATAATCCCTAAGTTTAAGAAACGACCAGTGTCCGCTATTCTAGATTGGCCGCTGGGTTGTGGACCGACTTTTGAACAGTATCTTAGGCAAATAGCAGTCGTATCGGCTTCTGACAGTGTCGACATAGAGGGTGTCGTCTTAATAGTAATAAGGTGTGTAGAATCTTAAAATATAAGCATTTATATATTATATGTATGCTAAGGGCTAAAAGCCAGAAAGAAAGGCTATATGAACAGTCGTATTACCCAGAAAGGGTAGGCATGGGATGCCAAGTACGTACCCATAGAAACTTTTCTATGTGATTCGTAGCATGTGAAAGTATGAGATCTATTAGATGGTTTGATGACTTGTCTCTTGTATGTATGCATGCATGGGATGGGAATGATTGATGGATTTATGGTAGGGGAGCAGGGTAGCGAGGCGATCGTGGCTTTGCCACGCAGCGAAGATAGTCGTCGAATACTAGTATGTATTTCGAGGTTCGCGTGTTTATCGGTCTATATGACAAAAGACAAATTGTCGATGTGGTGTGTAGCGGATGGAGGGTTGATTGTAGAAATCGCCACGATGTAAAGGTTGGTACGGGGGCATTTAGAGGATGGACTCTTAGGTTTTGGGATGGGCCATGATGCATGACATAATCTGTTACCATTGTATGCGGGCCAAGGCCCATAATGTGTTTGTGGGTCCAAGGCTTTGATGTGTTTTCAAGTTTTGCACACTGAGTCTTAGTGACTCACCCTTTTATTTTTTCCCCACTCTACAGATGAGCAGTAGATCATGGACACGGGAGCCGAGGCAAACTCGAGGGGCCATCAAGACTTTCATTACTATTATGGATTATTATTATTATTTTTTTTGGGAATATATTTTTGTAAAAAGGCTCCATAACTTAGGTTTCGATTTATCTTTTTTCTTGTTATGTCGGCTTTTACAACTTATGTTTTGCTTCAAAATCTCAAATATAAAACAAAATGGAAAATGGGATTTTCAAACCCAATCAACGTATTTAATGGATTATTTGGCTATAATAAACTAGTTTTTTTAAAAACCCATCGAAATAAAGTTTTCAAGATTTAGACCCGTAGCATACCAGATCCGGTGATGACGTATGGGCTGGGTTTGGGGTGTTACATTTTTGGTATTAGAGCCCAGTTCAAAACTCGAGCTGTGAAATTGGTCTAGTAGGAATTTATGAAAGTAATGTAAGTTGAGAAAAGTTTTGAAAGATATGGCCTTCGAGTCTACCGGCACCCGATCCACCCAGGTAAGTATTCTAATCTTTGATGTGATATATATGATAGGTTTGATGGGCCTTATGGACGTAGAATAGTATGATAGTGTTAATGGACCTTAGGCCTAGATTAAACAATTCTTCAAATCTCATAAGACTTAATTTTTCTTGATTAAGGAGGTCTATGAACAAGTCACAGGGTTAGGGTGTGGAAACAGGCATACGCATGTCTAGGATTGGATCAAGGAAGAGCTTGTACTTAAGCAGTCCTAGTGACTCACCTCCTCTTTTCTGGAATCCCACCTGGTTCGTAGTGACTATTCGCCTTAGCCACGAGGACTTGTTGACAGGTCAAAATTCATAACTAAAACCCGAAAGGGACCAGCACCCTATTTTTGTAAAATGACTTGTATGTCCTTGATTTTGTAAAATTATCCGCAATACCCTAGGTTGAGAAACTTTACCGAGATACCCTTAATTTTGCAAAATGACCAAAATACCCTTGTTTGAAAAATTACCAAAGTACCCCTGTACGAGAAATTTTTGAATTACCCCTAATCTACGAAAATTACTGAAATACCCCTAGTTGATAAAATTACCGAAATACCCTTAGATTGTAAAATTACCAAAATACCCTTATTTTGAAAAGTCACCAAGAAACCTTATTTTGGAAAATTACGGAAATACCCCTATAGGATAAAATTATGAAAATACCCCTGGGTAGTAAAATGATAAAAATTCCCTTAGGTGATGAATACAAGTTCGTAAATGTTTACTTGTGTGTTTGATGCATGTATGTAGTGCTCTGCTTGATGTTGATTGAATGTGAACTCTAGAATTAGGGAATACAGACTTGAGAACTGAACTTATAGATAGAATACGAATTTGAAAGAACTACTATTAAAACTACTTTTCATAAGACTGTCCGTTATTAATCAGTGGAAGAAAGAATTATTAATTCATAAAATTTTTAATTAGATAAATCGCGAATGGTAGAATGAGCACTAGAGGACGTGGTGTGCGTGGCCGAGGAAGAGGCAGGATTGCTGTGTCAGAACCCGTGGGGTCTGGTCACGAGTCAGGGAATGAAGTTTCAGTGCCACCAGCTATGGAGGCAGAGTTTCAAGATCGATTTACGGCCAGGAGATGATCTTCAGATCTCGAGTCGTGTTAAGGGTTTTAGAGAGTTCTTTGGAGCGAGGCATGGGCACAAAAGCCCGAAAGTCTGTGTCAGAGTGACTAAGAGCCAATGGGGCGAAGGTGTTTAAGGGAATTTTGGGTGTAGTTCCTAGTACAGTTGAGTACTGGTTGGAAGCAATGGAGCGGATCATGGATGATCTCGACTTCACAGATGAAGAGAAGCTAAAGGCAGTTGTGTCTCTTCTTCGGGACGAAGCTTATCAATGGTGGCTTATGGTTAAGGAAGGTACCGTAGCTGACCATATCACCTGGGAATACTTCAAGGCGGTAATCCAGAGAAAGTATATTGGAACGAGATATGTGGATGCGCAGCGTAGAGCGTTCCTAAATCTCGTTCAGGGAAGTAGGTCAGTGGTGGCGTATGAAGTAGAATTCTTACACCTTAGTCGTTATGCTCGAGGGATAGTGGCCACAGAGCATGAACGATGTGTTTGTTTTGAGGATGGCCTAAAGGATGATCTACGGGTGTTGATAGCTCCACAGTGGAAAATGGAATTTACTGTGCTTGTGGAGAAAGCTAAGATAGATGAAGAGGTAAAGCGAACGAAGAAGTTGAATCGGGATAGAGATAAGGGTGGAGGTAAGAGAAACATTGGAGCATCAGGAACAACTAGGAGTAACCAGAAAAGACCTAGGTCGGATAGACCAAGACTAGCTGAAATAACTGCTGCTAACCAAACACGAAGGTGTGCCCGATGTGACAAATTCCATGTAGGCCAGTGTAGAGTAGGCAGTGGGAAGTGCTTTAGGTGTGGTTCTTTGGACCATCAGATAAGAGATTGTCCTCAGCCACGGGATGAGGAAAGACCCAGGCGTGGAAATGCTCACCGGGTAGAGGAGGTCGTGACCATAGAGAGGTCGTGGTGCGGCGTAGGTGGTAATGGTTTTGGTCGAGGTCGAGGAGCACCAGGCTGAGGGGCAGGAAGCACTAAGGCAAGGCAGCCGGGGTTGGTTTATGTTACCAGACGTCGGGAGGAGGCTAATGCACCAGATGTTATAACCGGTACATTTTTAATTTTTGGATTGCCTTATGTTGGATTGATTGACATTGGGTCGACACATTCATATGTTTCTAGTAGTGTGTCTAAAACTTTAAGTTTAGATTCTGAAGTTACCCCTAGGACGATGACAGTAATTAGCCCATTAGGACAATCTATGATAGTAGATAAACTTTATCGGAAGGTACCCTTAGAAGTTTAGGGAATAGTTTTCTTGACGGATTTGATGGAATTACCGTTCGAGGAGTTTGACTTAATTTTAGGCATGGACTGGCTAGTGAAGTATCAAGCCAACTTAGATTGTGCAGCCAAGCGGATGGTGTTAATAACCCCCGAAGGAGGTGAAGTGTTGGTGATAGGAGAAAGGGGGAATTGTCTGTCAAACGTGGTAACTCCCCTAAGAGCAGAAAGAATGGTGAGAAAAGGGTGCAAGGCAGTTCTAATGTTTGTACGGGCGTTGGAAGCCAATGACCTAACTGTTAAGGACGTTAGGACGGTGAAGAAATTTCCTGATGTCTTCCCCGAAGAGCTTCTAGGATTACCTCTGGATCGAGAAGTGGAGCTTGGAATTGATCTTCTTCTGGGAACAGCGCCGGTATCTATAGCTCTATATAGAATGACACCGAAAGAGTTGGTGGAATTGAAAGCGCAAATCCAGGAGTTGTTGGATAGAGCGTTTATTCAACCAAGTGTGTCACCTTGTGGAGCGCCAGTGTTATTTGTTAAGAAGAAGGATGGTTCAATGCGTATGTGTATTGACTATCGTCAACTGAATAGGTTAACCATCAAGAACAAATACCCGTTGCCAATGATCGATGACTTATTCGATTAGTTGAAGGGGACCTCAGTCTTTTCAAAGATAGATCTGAGGTCTGGGTATCATCAGCTTAGGATCAAGGAGGTGGACATTCATAAGACGACTTTTAGGACTCGTTATGGTCACTACGAGTTCATGGTGATGCCATTTGGGTTGACTAACGCACCAGCAGCATTTATGGATATGATGAACCGAGTGTTCCAACCCTACTTGGATTGGTTTGTCGTGGTTTTTATTGATGACATCATGGTCTTCTCAAGATCGGAAGAGGAGCAAGATTCACATCTAAGCGTGGTTCTACAGATTCTGAGGGAGAAGTAGCTTTATGCCAAATTCAGCAAGTGCAAATTTTGCCTGAAGGAAGTTACTTTTCTAGGTCACGTGGTGTTAGTAGAGGGGATTAGGGTTGACCCTCAAAAAATTAAAGCAGTGTTGGATTGAAAGCCACCTAAGTCGGTGGCAGAGATTCAGAGTTTCCTTGGTTTAGTCGGTACTACAGAAGATTTGTAGAAGGATTTTCTTTGATTGCGGCACCGTTGACTAAGTTGTTACGAAAAGGAGTTCCGTTTGTGTGGACTGATAAGCAGCAATATAGTTTTGAGAAGTTAAAAAGGATATTGACGGAGGCTCCGGTGTTGATTCAACCGGAGGCTGGGAAGGAATTCGTGATTTACTATGATGCTTCACACACGGGATTAGGATGCGTGTTGATGTAAGATGGAAAGGTGGTTGTGTATGCATCACGGCAGTTGAGATTGCACGAAGCAAACTATCCCACCCATGATTTGGAGTTGGCGGCGGTGGTGTTTGCCTTGAAAACTTGGAGGCATTATTTGTACGGGGAAAAATCTATCATTTACATGGATCATAAAAGCTTGAAGTACCTTTTGACTCAGAAGGAGTTGAATCTGAGGCAGAGAAGGTGGATCGAGTTGTTAAAGGATTATGACTGCTCGATCGAGTATCATCCGGGTAAAGCCAACGTGGTGGCAAATTCTCTAAGCCGAAAGGTGATCTCTAATTTGAGAGCAATGTTTGCTCACCTTATCTTATATGATGATGGAAGTTTACTAGCTGAACTTCAAGTGAAACCCTCATGGGTTAGTCAAGTTAAGAGAAACAGCAGATCGATGGATTGCTTAGGGGAAAGTTATAGTTGATTTCATGTGATGAGCCAACGGAATTCAGTGTGAATGAGGAAGGATTATTATGTTTTCAAGGGAGAGTGTGCATGCCAAAAGACCCTGAGTTGAGGCGAAGGATTTTTCAAGAAGCGCATGGTAGTCCATTCGCTATGCATCCTAGAGGGAGTAAGATGTATCGAGATTTACGGGAATAGTTCTGGTGGCCAGGCTTAAAGCGAAAGGTGACTGAATTGGTAGGGAAGTGTTTAACCCACGGCAGTAAAGGCAGAGCATCGCTTACCATCGAGATTATTGCAAATTTCAAAGATTCCCAAATAGAAGTGGGAAAGGATCACAATGGACTTTGTTAGTGGGCTACCTCTCACGCCTACTAGGAAAGATTCAGTTTGGGTGATCATTGATCGATTGACGAAGTTCCCTCATTTTGTACTGGTTCGGGTCGATTATTCCTTACAAAAGTTGGCTAAGTTGTATATAGAGGAGATTGTAAGGTTGCATGGAGTACCTGTGTCGATTATCTCAGATCGAGATCCTAGGTTTACGTTAAGGTTTTGAAAGGCGTTGCATCAAGCGTTGGGTACAAAGTTGGACTTCAGTACAGCGTTTCATCCTCAGACTGATGGACAGTCTGAGTAGGTGCTTCAGATCTTGGAGGACATGTTAAGAGGTTGTATCATTGATTTCAGAGGTAGTTGGGAGGAGTTTCTGCCATTGGCGGAGTTTGCTTACAACAATAGCTACCAGTCTAGCAGTCAGATGGCGCCCTATGAAGCATTGTACGGGCGAAAATGTCGTACTCCTACTTGTTGGATAGAATTAGGGGAACATCAGATTTTGGGTCAGAAGTTGGTTACCGAGACAGAGGAGAAGGTTGAGTTAATTCAGGCTCGACTAAAGGAAGCGTCAGACAGACAGAAGTCCTATGCTAATCTGAAGCGTAGGGACATAGAGTTTGCCGTGGGTGACAAGGTGTTCTTGAAAGTGTCGCCATAGAAGAAAGTATTAAGATTTGACGGAAGGGTAAGTTAAGTCCCGATTCATCTGACCTTATCAAAATTTGAAACGAGTTGGATCAATGGCGTATCGCCTAGAGCTACCTCCTAAGCTAAGCCAGATTCACGATGTATTTAACGTCTCCATGTTAAGACGATATCGTTCAAATCCATCTCATGTGGAACCTGTGGAGGAAATCGAGGTAAGACCTGACCTATCCTTTGAAGAGGAGCCAGTGGAAATCTTGGATCGTGATGTCAAAGTATTACGAAGGAAGAAGGTTTCGTTGGTGAAGGTTCTATGGCGGAATCATGGCTCTGAGGAGGCTACGTGGGAACCGGAGGAAGTGATGCGACAGCAATACTCGCATCGATTCAGATCAGGTAATTTCGAGAACAAAATTTCTCTAAGGGGGTAGAACTATAACATCCTGAATTAATGGGCCTTTGCATTTGATGTGTATTACGTTCAATGTGTTAATTAGAGTATTTAAGGGGCTCAGATTGGGTCGAGGCCTTGGGTAAATTTTTTACTTGGACATTAGAGGGTTTAAAAGATGTTATCTGTGTTTCAATCACAAGTGGGCTTGTGGCCCAGTGGCAAATGGCACCACTTAGAGAGCAAGGAGGTGGCATCAACTAAGGAGGCCCAAATGCAAGAGGCATGAAGCCCAATTCCTTTAATTGTAATTAGGTAAATTTCGACATATAGGTGGGTAAGGTTGGATGGCAACAAGGCTTAAAAATAGGGAGATTTATCTGATGAATAATATAGATAATTGTGCTGATATTAGTTATGAGTAGATTAAGGAGAAAATATGGGAGTTATCTGTTGTAGGCAGAGTTGGCCGAAATACCAACTGTGAGGGAAGGAGATGGCCAAAATTCCAACTCTAAGGGGAGGAAGAATTAGTTTTGAAGTGGCATAAGGGGTGCCGAAATTCCCCATGTTTGTCAATTAGTCTCGATTTTCAGAAGAGGGCAATTCCAGCATTTTATAGGTAAGTGTCGAAATCCCCTATAAATAGGAGTGTATCTCTTCAAATTCCGACATTTGAACCCTAGTCTTTGTGCCGAAATTTTCAGTCCCTCTCTATACTTTCTATTCTCTTTTCTTTTCGAAAAATCGAAACCTCTCAACTTTCTTCTCATCTCCATAACCGAATACCTTTGATTATTCTTTCTTTTTTCTCTCTGTCGATTACCCTACTAAAAGCCAAAACCTTTTTAATTCACTATCTTTTTCCATTCTTTTCCTTTTGTGCTGATTTCTCCATAAATTAGGATTTTCTTGAAGTGCCAATTTCTCTGTAAAGGTAAGAATCGAATTCTTTTCTCTTTCGGTTTTAAGACTGTAGCCAAATGGCTAGTAGTTTGATAAGCTATCTTTAGTTTGACTCTTTCGTTAATCGCATGTTGTTTTGGGTGGCACTCTGGGAAATTATAGTAGATCGAATCATCCAGATCTCAAAAAGCTAGAAACCAATAATCTCTAGTATCCTATCGATTTCGGGATCTCAAGGTAAGGGATTTCTTTAGATTTCCATTAAGATTCGCTATCATAATTGAGTTATTTACTCATATGATATGGTTTAACCCTATTTCACTATAGTAGTTCTGACAAGGACTTTTTGGATGGAATCAAATATGGATCAGGCAAAGGAGAGAGTTGGGTCCGTAATCCCTAAGTTTAAGAAACGAGCAATGTCCGCTGTTCGAGATTGGCTGCCGGGTTGTGGACCAGCTTCTGAACAGCATCTTAGGCAGATAGTAGTCGTATCGGCTTCGGACAGTGTCAGCATAGAGGGTGTCGTCTTAACAGTAATAAGGTGTGTAGAATCTTAACATATAAGCATTTATATATTATATGTATGCTATGGGATAAAAGCTGGAAAGAAAGGCTATATGAACAGTCGTATTACCTAGAAAGGGTAGGCATGGGATGCCAGGTACGTACCCATAGAAACTTTTCTATGTGATTTGTAGCATGTGAAAGTATGAGATCTGTTAGATGGCTTGATGACTTGTTTCTTGTATGTATGCATGCATGGGATGGAATGATTGATGGATTTATGGTGGGGGAGCAGGGTCGCGAGGCGATCGTGGCTTTGCCACAGGTAGCATAGCTGTCGAATACTATAATGTATTTCTGAGGTTCACATAAGCGATCGGTCTATATGACAGGCAGCATAGCTGTCGAATACTATTATGTATTTTTGAGGTTCGCGTAAGTGATCGGTCTATATGACAGGCAGCACAGCTGCCAATGTGGTGTGTAGCGAATGGAGGGTTGATTGTAGAAATCCCCATAGTGTAAAGGTTGGTACGGGGGTGTTTAGAGGATGGACTCTTAGGTTTTGAGATGGGCCATGATGCATGACATAATCTGTTACCATTGTATGCGGGCCAAGGCCCATAATGTGTTTGTGGGTCCAAGGCTTTTATGTATTTTCAAGTTTTGCACACTGAGTCTTGGTGACTCACCCTTTTATTTTTTTCCTCACTCTATAGATGAGCAGTAGACTGTGGACACGGGAGTCGAGGCAGACTCGAGGGGCCATCAAGACTTTCATTACTATTATGGATTATTATTATTATTTTTTTTTGGGAATATATTTTTGTCAAAAGGCCCCATAACTTAGGTTTCGATTTATCTTCTTTCTTATTATGTCGGTTTTTAGAACTTATGTTTTGCTTCAAAATCTCAAATATAAAACAAAATAGAAAATGGGCTTTTCAAACCCAATCAACACATTTAATGGATTATTCAGCTATAATAAACTAGTTTTTTTAAAAACCCATCGAAGCAAAGTTTTCGAGATTTAAACCCGTAGCATACCAGATCAGGTGATGACGTATGGGCCGGGTTTGGGGTGTTACAGAATAACCCAACTATTTCGTAATCTTCGCCCCCGATTAATCCCCCTCAGACATCCAATATACCTCCGACTGCAAATCTGAATCTGTTGAGTAAGCCTCCGATTGACAAGATCCGTAAGTATAGGGCTGTAGAGTTTCGAGCTACCAATAATGATGATGCTGAAAAAGTTGAATTCTAGAATGAAAATACTATTCGGGTATTTTATGAGATGTCTCTGACTCTGGAAGAATGCATAAAGTGTGTCGGATCGTTACTTCGAGATGCAGCTTATCAATGGTGGAAAACTCTAATTTTTGTCATTTCGAAAGAATGAGTCACATGGGATTTCTTTCAGACCGAGTTCAGGAAGAAATATATCAGTGAGAGATTCGTTGATCAGAAACGAAAAGAATTTCTGAAACTAAAGCAAGGCCGTATGATTGTTACAGAATATGAACGGCAATTTGTCAGGTTGAGTCAGTACGCTTTTGAATGCATATCATCTGAAGCTATAGTGTGCAAAATATTTGAAGATGGTCTTAATGAAGATATCCATTTGCTAGTCGGGATATTAGAATGAAAAGAGTTCGTTACACTCGTTGATCGAGCATGCAAAGCTGAAGCACTTGGGAAAGATAAAAGAAAAGCTGAAACTGAAGCCCGAGATATGAGAAAGAGATTTTAGAGTAAATCATTTCAGTCTACTTCGAAAAGATTCCGAGATGATCAAATTTGTTCTAAAGATAATGTGGGACATTTGAACAGAAATTGAGCTAAATCGCAAATGAGTTCCAAAACTCCAGCAACTTCAGTGGCCAGCATTGGAAATGTTCGATTCGAGAGACCCGAATGTAAACATTACGGAAAGAGGCATCCGAGAAGCTGCAGATTAAATGATAAATCTTGCTTCAGATGTGGATCGCTTGATCATTTTATCCGTGATTGTCCTGAGTCTGTTGAGCCAGAGACTGTTCAGAATCTGAGACTTGAAAATGCATCTGGGAGGGGTAGACTTTCAAAGAATACAAGAAATATTAGTGGTAGTCAGAGGTGCACGAGAGACACTGTGGTAAGATCTAAAGCTAGAGCGCCTGCCAAAGCATATGCTATCCGAACTCGTGAAAAAGCTTCATCACCTGATGTTATAACGGGTACTTTTACTCTTTATGATACTTCTGTTCTTGCTTTGATAGAACTTGGTTCTACGTATTCGTACATATGCATGAATTTAGTATATGGTAAGACTTTACCTATAGAGTCTACTGAATTTGCTATAAAAGTATCGAACCTCTTAGGTAAAAGTGTCCTGGTTGACAAAGTATGCAAGAACTGTCTGTTAATGTTTCGACATATCTGTTTCCCTACTGATTTGATGCTTTTGCCATTTGATGAATTCGATATTATTTTGGGAATGGATTGGTTGTTTATGCATGATGCCGCTAGAATCGTAAAAAAATCTATTGATTTAAGAAGTCCGAATGATGAGATTGTACGGATTGAGTCTGATGGTTTGAATGGATTGCCTACTGTGATATCCGTTTTGAAAGCTTAGAGTTATGTGAAAAAGGGGTATGGATCATATTTTGCTTATGTGATTGAGTCAAAAGTATCCAAGAAGGAAGTTGAATCAGTGCCCATTGTTTGTGATTTTTATGATGTATTTCCTGAAGAGTTATCGAGTTTACCTATGATTCGTGAAGTTGAATTTGGTATTGAATTGTTGCCTAGTACGACACCTATTTCGATAGCTCCGTATAGAATGGCACCGACAGAGTTGAAAGAGTTAAAGTCACAACTACAAGAATTGATGATAGAGGGTTTGCTGGATCGAGTTTTTTGCCTTGAGGTGCTCCTGTTCTATTTGTGAAAAAGAAAGATGGCACGATGAGAATGTGTATCGATTACCGTCAGTTGAATAAGGTGAAAGGAAATATATCCTTTACCCATAATTGATGATTTGTTTGATCAATTAAAAGGAGCTACTGTGTCTTCCAAGATTGATTTGTAAAGGGCTTTTCAACAATAGCTACTCCATTGATAAGATTACTTCAGAAAGATATCAGATTTGAATGGTCGGATAAATGTCAGAGAAGTTTTGATCAGTTGAAACCTCTATTAACAGAAGCTCCAGTGTTAGTACAACCAGAATCGGGTAATGAATTTGTTGTATACAGTGATGCTTCGTTAAACGGTCTGGGATGTGCTTTGTGCAAGAGGGCAAATTGGTAGCTTATGCTTCGAGACAATTAAAGCCTCATGAAAAAAATTATCCGACACACGACCTTGAGCTCGCTGCGATTGTGTTTGCACTTAAAATTTGGCGTCATTATTTGTACGGTGAGAAATGTCATGTGTTTTCAGATCATAAAAGTCTGAAATATCTAATGACCCAGAAAGATTTGAACCTGCGACAAAGAAGATGGTTAGAACTGTTAAAAGATTACGAGCTTGTGATAGATTATCATCCGGGTAAAGTAAATGTTGTTGCAGATGCTCTGAGTAGAAAATCATTGTTTGCACTACGTGCTTTGAATGCTCAGTTAGATTTGTCTGATGATAGTTCTGTGATAGCTGAATTGAGAGCGAAACCGTTATTTGTACAGAAATATGTGATGCTCAGAAGGTTGATAATGAATTGTTGTTGAAACGAGCTCAATGTGAATCGAGTTCTGAATCTGAATTTTGAATTATTGATGATTGTTTGAGATTTCGAGATTGAATCTGTGTTCCAAGAAATTTGGAGATGATTCAATTAATTTTGGGTGAAGCACATAACAGTCGCCAATTTGTCCATCCGGGAAGTACAAAGATGTATCATGATTTGAAGCAACACTATTGGTGGTCTGGCATGAAACAAGACATTTCTGACTTTGTTTCAAAATGGTTAGTTTGTCAGCAAGTGAAAGCAGAACATCAAGTTTCGTCTGGGTTGTACAGCCGATTCTGATTCCTGAATAGAAATGGGGTAGAGTAACTATGGACTTTGTTTCTGGGTTGCCTCTGACTCCGAGAAAGAATGATGCGATATGGGTCGTAGTTGACAGATTAACCGATTAACTAAATCTGTCCATTTTATTCCCGTAAGATCTGACTACTCATTTGAGAGATTGGCTAAGCTTTATATTTCTGAGATTGTTAGATTGCACGGGGTACCACTATCTATTGTATCAGATAGGGATTCGAGATTCACATCGCGATTCTGGAAGAAATTGCAAGATGCTTTGGGTACGAAATTGTATTTTAGCACAGCTTTTCATCCGCAAACGGATGGTCAATTTGAGCGAATTATTTAGATTGTCGAAGATATGTTAAGATACTGTATACTTGAGTTTAATGGTTCGTAGGAATAATACCTACCGTTGATCGAATTTGTGTATAACAATAATTTTCAGACGAGCATTAAAATGGCACCATACGAAGCTTTGTACGGACGTAAATGTTGTACACCCCTGTATTGGACTGAACTCAGTGAGAATAAGTTACACGGGGTCAATTTGATAAAAGATACCGAACAGAAAGTGAAACTAATTCGAGATTGCTTGAAAGCAGCATCTGATCATCAGAAGTCCTATGCAGACTTAAAACAAAAAGATATAGAATTTGAGATTGGCGACAAAGTATTTCTGAAAGTGTCTCGGTGGAAGAAAGTGCTCTGACTCGGACGTAAAGCCAAGTTAAGTCCTAGATTCATCATACCGTATGAGATCATTGAATGTGTTGGGCTTGTTGCATATAGATTGAAGTTACCCTCTGAACTAGAAAAGATTCACAATGTATTTCACGTTTCGATGCTTTGTAGATTTCGGCCTAATCCGTCACATGTGATTCCCCCATCTGAAATTGAAATTTGATATGATATGACATACGAAGAGGAACCGATCTGTATCTTAGCTCGTGAAGTAAAAGAGTTAAGAAACAAGAAAATTCCATTAGTGAAAGTATTGTGGAATTGACACGGATTAGAAGAGGCTACGTGGGAGCCTGAAGATTCAATGAGACAGCAACATCGTTTAATGGTAAGATTTCCAGGGACGAAAATCCCTAAGGGGGGAGAATTATAATAGTCCAGTTTATACCCTAGTCAGAATTTTTGGGACCACAAATCCGAGTTCGTATAATATTATAATATTATTTTTTGTGCCGTTGATATGTGATTAAGCATGTGTTTAAATTTCGTAAGTTAATTCGTCCGTCTGTGTGTTTAATTTGAGCAAAAGATTAAATTGCATTGATATGCAAATTATCAGGCTACATGATAAGGTATTTAATTGTTATGTCTTTATAAGTATGAGGGTTGTATGTGGCAATGAAGCCATTAGTTAAGATAGTGGATGGCACAAGTACTAAAATGGCTTTAATTTATATGTTATATATGTTTTAGTATAAGGAAAAATTTGTAATTTAGTTAGTAATATGATAGTTAATGAATTTAAGCATGAAACATGGATATTCATTCATGCATTCATCCACCAAAAAAAAAAATAAAGAAAAGAAAAAGAAAAGATGAAGCTTGGGCATTTAGCCATAACACCCTTTGATTAAGGTATGAATTTGATTTGGTTTTTGATAATTTCTATGTTTTCGTAATCGTTGCTTCGAATGCTTCTAAACCCATGCTTCAATTTTGAAGATTGATGATGTTTGTGAAATGAGACTTTGATGAACTCATGTGATTTGTGATGTTTAATAGTGAAATATGAAAGATATGTGTTTGATGAACATGTTTTGTTCTTGAAGTTTTGATGAATTTAGCTAAATAGGGTTAAATTGAGAAAATGGTAAATTGAAGGACTAAATTACAAGTTTGATGAGAAATGTGGGCTTGTATGTGATGTATATGTATTCGGCTAAGCTTGTGTATGTATTGATCTTGTGAAATTTGATGTTTTAAGTAAAATGGACTAGATTGATAAAATGCGCAAATGTGAGGGCTAAGTTGCAAATAGACCTAAATATATGTGTTTTGGATTTAATTGAATGAAATAGTGAATAAAAGGATAAATTCTGAATATGTTTAGGTCAAGTACCAAGGAAAACAGACTTAGATTGCGGGAAAGCGAAAATAACAGAGTAGCCGTTTCTGTTCGATAAACCAAATTCAAGGTAAGTCACTATGTAAATAGACTTATTTGTATTGAATTGAACATATGTATTCATATGTCTATTGATGAAAATGAATGAGTATGAGATGCTAAGTGCGTGAATTCCCAAATAAGTTCGATATAGTGATAAAGCTGAGAAGTCCTGTACGAACCTAAGAATAGATAGGATTAGCTATGTCATGACATAGGTATCTGTTCTGTTTTATCATGTAAGACCACGTTCGGGACGTTGGCGTTGATTTGGAATTTCTTCTAAGACCTCATCTGGGACGTAGGCATCGATATGAATTATATGTAAAAGACCTCGTCTGGGACGTAGGCATCAATATGAACTTTATGAGTAGACCATGTCTAGGACATCGGCATCATATTGACTCGTGTAAGACCACGTCTGGGACGTTGGCATCGTTATGATCTGTACGTGTAAGATGCTGTTTGGGATAGTGGCATCGATATACTAGTGCATGTAAGACCTCATTTGGGACGTTGGCATTGTACTACTATTCCGAGCTTTCTGAGTATCCTACTAGGTTCCTAAGGGTTCAACGGGCAAGTTTGCAATACGAATGGTATATCCGAGCTATGATCCATTAAGTGAATGAATATCTGATTCAGGTACGTTGAATGTGTAGTAAGTATGCATGAATGGTAAGTATGCATATGACTTGGATTTGAAGAACTTATGTGCTTCAAATGAGTTTTGAATGGATAAATGTGACCAATGTAGTCATAAGTATGAATCAAGCATATACATGATAAATTGTTAAGTGAATGAGATGTGCAAATGTATCAAATTGCATATATGCTTTTTATGCCAAGTTTATTTGTATATGACTTACTAAGCTTTTGGAAAGCTTACTCTGTGTGTGTGTTTTCTCTATTTTATAGGTCGTCGATGCTATTGAAGGCTCGGGATTGTCAAGGATCATCATCACACTACTAAACTTATTTTGGTACCCTTTTGAAAATGTATATGGCTAATTATGGCATGTATAGGCTAGATAGGTGTATATGTTTATGAAGTGAGCATGGCCATGTGTATTGGCAAGTTTTTGAGTTGATAAATGTTTGAATGAAAGAGTTATGAAGCATATATTTAGTATGTTTTGATGCATATGAAATGGTTAAGTTTTGGTTAAGCAAATGAATGATACATGTTTGAAATGATGTAGGATTTAGTTTGTAATTTGGTATGAATGGAATTGGTATTGAATGTCTGGATGAAGTGAACCATTTGATATGTTTTGGTTGCCATATATGCATATTATGTTTAGGTATATATATTGCTTGTAGGAAGACCCTAAGTGGGTGGCATATTGGCCTTGTAAAAAGGCCTATAATGTCACACGGTTGAGGCACACGGGCGTGCCTAAGACCGTGGGTAAATTGGCAGAATGTGGCTTAAATTGTACACGGCCTTGACACGGGTGTGCTTGGTGGCCGTGTGAGAAATGGTAGTATGTGATCTATTAGTACACAGCCCTAGCACACGGGCGCGCTTGGTAACCGTGTTGATTTTGACAGTATACTACCACGAGGAGGACACACGGGAGTGTCAAGTAGCCGTGGGTGAGGCACGGCCTACCCCCACGACCGTGTGTCCCCTGTAGGTTAGAAAAGTTTCAATGTTTTATGAAATTACTTATGTGTTTTGGTTTAGTCCCGACTCGGGATAGGGGTGTTGCATTTGATTGGTATCAGAGCTACAGTTTAGTCAATTCTCGGACTAATGTAGCGTGTCAGAGTCTAGCTATACATGCCATATATTTGAACTGTGATAGTGTGATGAATCCTAACATGTAAAATGTGATTTTTGTATAGCAATGGATCCCAAAAGAGCCATAAGAAAGTAATGCGCCTGCTCTCGCGCAAGGTACAGAGCCTTCTAATCTGAGACCGACTACGAACGGTCAGGAGGGAGAAGCTAAACAAGCTTTCTTCCAAATGATGGGTGAAAGGTTCACTCAGTTCGTAAAGAATAACCCGACTGTTTCACAATCTCCGCACCCTGTTAATCCCCCTCAGACATCCAATATACCTCCTACTGTAAATCTAAATCTGTTGAGTAAGCCTCCGGTTGACAAGATCCGTAAGTATGAAATTTGAAGAGTTTGGTCGCCAATAATGATGATGTTGAAAAGTTTGAATTCGGATTGAAAATACTATTCGGGTATTTTATGAGATGTCTCTGACTCCGAAAGAATGCATAAAGTGTGTTGTATCGTTACTTTGAGATGCAGCTTACCAATGGTGGAAAAATCTGATTTCTGTCATTCCGAAAGAACGAGTCACATGGGATTTCTTTCAGACCGAGTTTAGGAAGAAATATATCAGTGAGAGATTCATTGATCAGAAATGAAAAGAATTTCTGAAACTAAAGTAAAGCCGTATGACTGTTACAGAATATGAACGGGAATTTGTCAGGTTGAGTCAGTATGTTTGTGAATGCGTATCATCTGAAGCTATAATGTGCAAAAGATTCGAAGATGGTCTTAATGAAGATATCTGTTTGCTAGTCGGGATATTAGAAATAAAAGAGTTCGTTACACTCGTTGATCGAGCATGCAAAGCTGAAGCACTTGGGAAAGATAAAAGAAAAGCTAAAATTAAAGCCCGAGATATGAGAAAGAGATTTCAGAGTAAATCATTTCAGTCTGCTCTGAAAAGATTCTGAAATGATGAAAGTCGTTCTAGAGATAATGTGGGACATTTGAACAGAAATTGAGCTAAATCATAAATGAGTTCTAAAACTCCAGCAACTTCAGTGGCCAGCGTTGGAAATGTTCGATCCGAGAGACTCGAATGTAAACATTGCAGAAAGAGGCATCCGGGAAGCTACAGATTAAATGATAAAGCTTGCTTCAGATATGGATCGCTTGATCATTTTATCCGTGATTGTCCTGAGTCTGTTGAGCCAGAGACTGTTCAGAATCTGAGACTTGAAAATGCATCTGGGAGGGGTAGACCTTCAAAGAATACAAGAAATATTAGTGGTAGTCAAAGGTGCACGAGAGACATTGTAGTAAGATCTGAAGCTAGAGCGCCTGCCAGAGCATATGCTATCTGAGCTCGTGAAGAAGCTTCATTACCTGATGTTATAACGGGTACTTTTACTCTTTATGATACTTCTGTTCTTGCTTTGATAGACCCTAGTTCTACGTATTCGTACATATGCATGAATTTAGTATATGGTAAGACTTTTCCTGTAGAGTCTACTGAATTTGCTATAAAAGTATCGAACCTCTTAGGTAAGAGTGTCCTGGTTGACAAAGTATGCAAGAACTGTTCGTTACTGTTTCGAGATATCTGTTTCCCTACTGGTCTGATGCTTTTGCCATTTGATGAATTCAATATTATTTTGGGAATGGATTGGTTGTTTATGCATGATGCCGTTGTGAACTGTAAAAGAAAATCTATTGATTTAAGAAGTCTGAATGATGAGATTGTACGGATTGAGTCTGATGGTTTGAATGGACTGCCTGCTGTGATATCCGTTTTAAAGCTCAGAGTTATGTGAAAAAGGGGTATGAATCATATTTTGCTTATGTGATTGATTCAAAAGTATTCGAGAAGAAAGTTGAATCAGTACCCATTGTTTGTGATTTTTCTGATGTATTCCCTAAAGAGTTACCGGGTTTACCTCCGATTCGTGAAGTTGAATTTGGTATTGAATTGTTGCCTAGTACAACACCTATTTCGATAGCACCGTATAGAATGGCACTGACAGAGTTGAAAGAGTTAAAGTCACAGCTACAAGAATTGACTGATAGAGGGTTTGCTAGACCGAGTTTTTAGCCTTGGGGTGCTCCTGTTCTGTTTGTGAAAAAGAAAGATGGCACGATGAGAATGTGTATCTGTAACAGACCGAATTCGACCCTAATCGGAACGGTGGTTTTGGGACCACGAATCCGAGCTTGAGAAATATTTAAATATTATATTTAGTGTTTATTATATATGAATTTATGTGTGAAAGTTTCAGAGAAAAATTTTATCGCTTGAGTATTGAATTTGACAAAAAGACTTAATCGCGTAAAAGGTAAAAGTGGCATACTAGAGTGTAAAGTGCCTATTTGAGCATGGCTTTTTAATATGAAGCATTAAAATGGTAAATAACCCATTTTTAGAGTTAGTGGGTGGCTTATGTCAAAAATAACCTTAGGATATATGTTAGTATTATTTTATATTAAAGGTTATATTAGTAATTTAATAATTACTTTATTATATGTTAAAATAACATAAACAAAAGCCATCATCTTATTCATTCTCTCATGGCTGAATATTGAGAAAGAAAAAAAGGGGGTTTTGTTCTTTGAATTTTGGCATTTGGAGGCTTGATTTCAAGGTTAGTTTGATTTCGATTTTTAATAATTTTTACGTTTTTGAGATCGTTGCTTCGAACCGTAGCCGACCCATGTTGTAATTTTTGAATCCAAGCATGTTTGATGTTCGGCTATTGATAGGTTTATATAGTTTTTGATGTTTGATGGTGTTAGATAAAAGATAAGTTAAAAATTAGTATATTATGTATTGGAAGTTTTGAAGAATTTTTGTTTTTAGGGCCAAATTGTAAAAATAAAAATTAGAGAGGGCTTAAATGCAAAATAAATGAAAGAAATGGACCTATATGATCCTTATACATATTCGGCCCTTGTATAGTCTTAGCTAATTTGGTGTATTTTGTGTGTTATGCAAATAGGACTAAATTACAAAGTTTTGAAATACTGGGGGTAAAATAGTATATTGCCCATTTATGTGCTTAGGGACTAAATTGAGATGAAATGTACTTGAATGAGCTAAATTTTAATGTGTTTTAGATCAAGAGCAAAGAAAAATGGATTTAGATCGGGGAAAGACGAAGGTTCTCGAATAACCGATTTGCACGGTCTATCGACAACCGAGGTAAGTCCTTAAGAAGTTATATGACTAAAATTATTTATGTGACTTAATGGATGATGAAATTTAAATGTTTTGAGGATATATTTATAAGATAGCCGAATGTAGCTAAATATTTTAGCAAGAAGTGTTGAAAAATTTTAATCGAATTGATAAGTTCATGTGATATGAATTAAGTATGGTTTGTATAATTCTGGTTAGCTTGTAATGTGAATGAGATGGAAGTAATATTGTATTTCGGGCTTCAAGCCTAGCGAGGTGCTTCGTGCGGTGATTTTATTCGGCTTTAATGCTAGCAAGCTTCGTGCTTGTGTTTGATTTAATTCAGTGCTTTAATGCTCAGCGAGCTTCGTGCTTGATTTAATTCGGGCTTAAATGCCTCAGCGTGCTTCATGCCTTGATATGCTATAAGGAGATTTTGAGAATCAAACAAGGTGAGATATATTTGTGGTTATGTACTAAAAGTTTGGGTAAGAATTTGCCTACTATATTAGTAAGGAAGAAAGTGAGTTAAGTTCTTTTGTTTTGAATCAATTTGATGTGTAGAAATGGTCAATTGCTCAAGTTCTATAATACATAATGTTGAATCTATCATTGATGTGAATATACATAGCTTATATATGAAGTTGATAAAGTATATGATCGAGTGATATAGTGATGAAAATTGATACAAATGTGACCTTAGTATTCTATAGTGTATTCGATATATATATACATATATAGAGAAATTTATGTACAATATTATCGGTTTGAAAAGTTAAGTGTTTACTTGTATGTTCATTGTAAGTATATGTGCTTAGGACTTACTAAGCCGGTGAGCTTACTCTGCTTATGTTTGTGTTCTATTTTATAGATCAATAATTCAACTATGGGCTCAGGGGATCATCAAGACAGTCGACCACACTATCACTCTCTTTGGTATAGTTATGTTTTGTAAACTTTTGAATCAAAGGCATGTATAGGCTTTGTGTTGATAAATAATGAATAATATCGGTTTGTAAATATAAATATGGCCTTACTTAATAAGGTCATTGCTTTTGGTTAAGTTTAGGTTTCATATATGATATGGTTGCTTGCATTAAAATACCAATAGATATGCGATTTCGGTCATGCTTTAAATCATACATGGAAATTGATCATATGATATATATATATATATATATATATATGGTGTAATATTGGGATATATACTTAGGTATAAAGAAGTAAATGTGAATGTACAAAGATACCATGCGAAAATAGCTATCTTGTTTGGTTATGGCTGGCTTGATTATGTATGGTAAAATGTATATATATATATATATATATATTATACTTGTAATGTCATTTGATAATGCTTAAATATGTATGGCTTTGTGGTAAGTATTTAGAGTAAAACTTTTATACTTGATAAGAGCACCTATGTACGCATAAATGCATGTAAACCATGTTTGAATTAGGCATATCTTATATTTAAGAATTGAATGAACATGGGTACCACTAATTGCATGTATTGTATATTATATGCATAAATAAAAATACTAGGTTATGAGTTGATCTCGTTTGGAGTTTAGGTTTACATTTGAATGCTAACCATATTCGGTTATGTGAAATGAGTATTAAGGTATGAATATGTGGTTATAATTACATAGGTATATATGTATATGTACGTAGGTAATGGTCATGGCCGAATGGGGTGAATGAAAACGTGAATTGATGAATCGGTTGATATATATATACATGTTATGTTATAATGCAAAATGGTTACATATACGAATGGTATGATCTTAAGTGATAAAGAAATGAGGAATTTATGAAATCCATAATGATGTATGCTTATTTAGTCTTTGATGGTGAATGATTCAATGAGTAATGTGTCACTAGTTGTAAATGATTTTATTTGTGAAGTATTACTGAATGTCTTGATATTCGACTAGGGATATTGCTTTCTCTTCGATAATATGATTTGGTATACTATATTTAAGTAGTAACAAGTATAAAAGTGCATTTGATGGGTGTTGAGGTCTGGTAATACCTCGTAACCCTATTTCGGTGATGGATACGGGTTAGGGGTGTTACATTTTATTGGTATCAGAGCTACAATTTAGTCGATTCTAGGACTATCGTAGTACGTATGAGTCTAGCTATACATGCCTTTGAATTTTATATGTGATAGTGTGGGGACTTCTGACAATTTCAATTGTATTTTTATATAGTAAATGGATTCTGATCTCGATAGAGCCGTAGCGGATGATGTGGAGAGTGTTGCGCTGGTCACGCACATGGATCAGCCATTAGACTCTCAACCGCCATCGGTAACCACGAGGAGAGGCTAAACAAGCCTTCTACCAAATGATGAATGAATGGTTTACCCAGTTTGTTCGTAACAATCCTATTGTACAACAACCTCCACCCCGAATAATCCAACTCCGTACCTTCAAGACTTCGATGATAGATCCAATAAGATCTAGTAGGCCTCCGATTGATAAAATCAGAAATTTGGGGTCGAAGAATTCAAGGCTAATGATGATGATGATGCAGAGCGAAATGAAATGTGGCTTAATAACACTATTCGGTACTTGATGAGCTATCCCGCACTCTGCATTTAATGTTTGAAATGTGCTATATCTTTACTTCGGACACCGCTTATCACCGGTGGAATACACTAGTATCGTGGTTCCAAAAGAAAAGTGACATGGGATTTCTTCCGAATGAATTCGCAAGAAATATATCATCGAGGTTCATCGACCGAAACGAAAATAATTTCTTGAATCGAAATAGGGAAAATGACCGTGGTGAATATGAGCGAAAATTTGTCGATTGAGCCGATATGCTCGGAGTGTGTATCAACCAAGCCATTATGTGCAAAAGGTTTGAAGACAGTTTGAATGAAGATTTAAAGTTGCTAGTTGGCATTCTTGAGATCAAAGAATTTGTGACACTAGTCGAGCGAGCTTGCAAAGCTGAAGAGCTTGGGAAAGAGAAAAGAAAGGCTGAGACAGAAGCTAGAGACACTCATAAAAGACCGTCGGGCAAGAATTTCCATTCCACATCTAAGAAGTTTAGAGATGACTTCAGCCGACATAAAGCTACTTCAGATTCACCTAGACATGATCGACCTTCCGTGGGCTCTAGAGCTACCTCGATGGCCAGTGTTGATAACGTTCCACAGAATCGAGTTGAATGCAAACATTGTGGAAAATGGCATTCTGGGAGTTGTAGAGTTCGTGATCGGTCCTGCTTTAAATGTGGATCCTCAAACCATTTTATTCGAGAGTGCCCGATGTTAATGAAAGCGAATATGGCATGTAATTCTAGATCGAGCAAAGGCATCACCAAGCGCACCACCCAGGCATTCCGCAATGTAGGTGGTAGTCGAGAGGGACGAAGAACACAAGCGATTCGATTCGAGGCTAGAGCTCCCGCTAGAGCTTATGTTACTCGAGCTAGGGAGGATGCCGCTTCTCCGGATGTCATTACTGTACTTTCACCCTTTATGATACTACCGTGATTGCATTGATTGATCCCGGTTCGACCCATTCATATGTATGTGAAACTCGGTATTCAAGAAGACTCGCCATTGAGTCTCTCGAGTTTGTGATTCGCGATCCAACCCTTTGGGTAGATGTGTGTTTGTTAATAAAGTGTGTAAAGTTGCCCATTGATGATTCGGGATTTTTGCTTCCCAATCGATTTAATGTCGTTGCCTTTCGATGAGTTTGATATAATTTTGGGAATGGACTGGTTAACTTCGCATGATGCAGTGGTGAATTGCAAAAGAAAGCTTGTTGATTTGAGACACCAGGATGGTGAGATCATTAGAATTGAATCCAGTGATTTAGGTGGGTTTCCTACAGTTATATCCTCAATGTTAGCCCTGAAGTATGTGAGAAAAGGGTGCGAAGCTTATTTGGCTTATGTAATTGGATAATAAATTGTCCGAAAAATAGATTGAATCTGCATCGATTGTATGTGAATACCGGATGTGTTTCTGAAGAATTACCGGTTTACCCCCGCATAAGAGATTGAGTTTGGCATTGAATTAGCTCCGAACAACTCCGATCTCAATAGCTCCATATCGGATGGCACCTCATCGAGTTAAAAGAGTTGAAAGCACAGCTTGCAAGAATTAACAGATAGGGCTTTGCACGACCAAGTTTCTCTCCTTGGGTGCACCATTTTTTTTGTGAGAAAGAAAGATGGAACGATGCGAATGTGTATTGATTATCGGCAATCGAATAAGGTAACTATAAAGAATAAGTACCCGTTACCTCGGATTGATGATTTGTTTAATCAGTTGAAAGGGGCTTCAGTATTTTCGAAGATAGACTTGAGATCGGGTTATTATCAGTTGCGAGTCAGAGATACAGATGTGCCAAAGACTGCATTCCGGATGAGGTACGGACATTTTGAATTTTTGGTTATGCCTTTTGGGCTTACTAATGCACCTGCTATTTTTATGGATTTGATGAATCGGGTTTTTAGACAGTTTTTAGATCGATTTGTGGTAGTGTTTATTGATGATATATTGATTTACTCCAAAGATGAAATTGGGCATGCTGAGCATTTGAGATTAGTGCTACAAACTTTGTAAATCAGCAGCTTGTATGCGAAGTTTAGTAAGTGTGAGTTCGGATGAAAGAGGTCACTTTTTGGGACATGTTGTTTCAAAGATCGTGCATTCGAGTTGATCCGAACAAAATATCGGCTATACTTGAGTGGAGGCCACCAAAAATGTTTCGAGATTCAAGTTTTCGGGACTTGCGGGTTACTATCGACGATTTGTGAAAGATTTTTCTATGATAGCTACCCGTTGACAAAGTTATTGCGAAAGATGTCGTTCGAGTGGTCGAAAAGTGTCAGAAAAGTTTTGATCAGCTGAAAGCCCTTTTGACAGAAGCTCCAGTGTTAGTTCAGCCTGAATCGGGTAAAGAATTTGTTGTTTATTCTGATGCTTCTTTAAATGGTTTGGGCTGCGTTTTGATGCAGGAAGGCAAAGTTGTAGTATACGCTTCAAGACAATTGAAGCCGCATGAAAGAAATTTCCCGACGCATGACTTAGAACTTGCAGCCATTGTTTTCGCATTGAAAATTTAGCGTCACTATTTATTTGGCGAGAGGTGTCACATTTATTCAGATCATAAAAGTCTAAAGTATTTAATGACTCAGAAGGATCTAAATTTGAGACAACGCAGGTGGTTAGAATTGTTGAAAGACTATGAGTTGGTGATTGACTACCATTCGGGAAAAGCTAACGTCGTTGCAGATGCGTTAAGTCGAAAATCATTGTTTGCTCTTCGTGCAATGAACGCACAGATAGCTATGTCTGGTGATGGTTCGATCATAGCCGAGTTACAAGCAAGACCGATGTTTATTCAGCAAATTTGTGATGCACAGAAAGTTGACAAGGATTTGATTGCTAGACGAATTCAAAGTCGAAAAAGGTGCAGAGTCGATTTTGATTGATGCAAATGATGCTTGAATTTTAAAAGCCGAATGTGTGTTTCAAAACTCAGATTTGATATGGTGATTCGAGTGAGGCCCATAGTGGTCAATTGTCAATACATCCGGGTAGCACAAAGATGTATAATGATTTGAAACAGTTCTATTAGTGGCCGGGCATGAAACGTGATATATCTGAATTTGTTTTGAAATGCTTAGTTTGTCAGCAAGTAAAAGCTGAACATCAAGTGCCATCCGGATTACTTCAACCAATCATGATACCTGAATGGAAATGGGATAGAATTACAATGGATTTTGTATCCGGTCTTCCTATGACACCGAGTAAGAAAGATCCGTCTCGGGTTATAGTTGATAGATCGACTAAATCACTCATTTTGTGCTTGGTTCAGCATGACTTTTCACTCGATAAACTTGCTGAATTGTATGTATCGCAAATTGTGAGATTGCATAGTGTACCGAGTTCCATTGTTTCGATGAGAGCCGAGATTTACATCGCGGTTTTGGAAGAAGTTGCAAGATGCCTTAGGTACTAAACTACATTTTAGTACGACTTTTCATCCGCAGATGCATTTGGTCACCGAGCGAACTATTCGAGATACTTGAGGACATGTTGAGATGTTGCGTTCTCGAGTTTGAAGGTACGTGGGAACGATACCTACCTTTGATTGAATTTGCTTATAATAACAGTTTTCAATCTAGTATCAAGATGGCGCCTTATGAAGCCTTGTATGGGCGAAAGTGTCGAACACCATTATACTGGACTGAGCTCAGCGAGAATAAGATACACGGGGTTGATTTGATTAAAGAAACTGAATAGAAAGTAGCTATTATTAGAGACAATTTGAAAGCTGCTTCGGATCGTCAAAAGTCTTATGCTGATTTGAAACGTAAAGATATTGAATTTCAGGTCGGAGATCGAGTATTTTTAAAGGTTTCTCCGTGGAAGAAAGTGCTCCGTTTTGGCCGAAAAGGCAAGTTGAGCCCGAGGTTCATTGGACCGTATGAAATCATTGAACGCGTTGGGCCTGTTGCTTATAGGTTGAGGCTACCCTCAGAATTAGAAAAGATACACGATGTATTTCACGTTTCTATGCTTCGTAGATACAGATCAGATTCGTCACATGTGATTTCTCCGTCTGAGATTGAGATCCAACCTGATATGACGTATGAGGAAAACCGATCTGTATTTCAGCCCGGGAAATGAAAGAGTTAAGAAACAAAAGGATTTACTTAGTGAAAGTACTATGGAATCGACGAGTTGAAGAGGCAACGGGAGCTCAAGATTCAATGAGGCAACAATATCCGATGTTGTTTAACGGTAAGATTTTTGGGACGAAAATCCTTAAGGGGGAGAGTTGTAACAAACCGAATTTGACCCTAATCGAAACGGTGGTTTCGGGACCACGAATCCGAGCCTGAGAAATACTTAAATATTATATTTAGTGTTTATTATATATGAATTTATGTGTGTGAAAGTTTCAGAGAAAAATTTTATCGTTTGAGTATTGAATTTGACAAAAGGACTTAATCGCGTAAAAGGTAAAAGTGGCATACTAGAGTGTAAAGTGCCTATTTGAGCATGGCTTTTTAATATGAAGCATTAAAAGGGTAAATAACCCATTTTTAGAGTTAGTGGGTGGCTTATGTCAAAAATAACCTTAGTATGTATGTTAGTATTATTTTATATTAAAGGTTATATTAGTAATTTAATAATTACTTTATTATATGTTAAAATAATATAAACAAAAGCCATCATCTTATTCATTCTCTCATGGTCGAATATTGAGAAAGAAAAAAGGGGTTTTGTTCTTTGAATTTCGCATTTGGAGGCTTGATTTCAAGGTTAGTTTGATTTGATTTTAATAATTTTTACGTTTTGAGATCGTTGCTTGAATAGTAAATGACCCATGTTGTAATTTTTGAATCCAAGCATGTTTGATGTTCGCCTCTTGATAGGTTTATATAGTTTTGATGTTTGATGGTGTTAGATAAAAGATAAGTTAAAATTAGTATATTATGTATTGGAAGTTTTGAAGAATTTTTGTTTTAGGGCCAAATTGTAAAAATAAAAATTAGAGAGGGCTTAAATGCAAAATAAATGAAAGAAATGGACCTATATGGTCCTTATACATATTCGGCCCTTGTATAGTCTTAGCTAATTTGGTGTATTTTGTGTGTTATGCAAATAGGACTAAATTACAAAGTTTTGAAATATTTGGGGTAAAATAGTAATTTGCCCATTTATGTGCTTAGGGACTAAATTGAGATGAAATGTACTTGAATGAGCTAAATTTTAATGTGTTTTAGATCAAGAGCAAAGAAAAAAAGATTTAGATCGGGGAAAGACGAAGGTTCTCAAATAGCCGATTTGCACGGTCTATCGACAACCGAGGTAAGTCCTTAAGCAGTTATATGACTAAAATTATTTATGTGACTTAATGGATGATGAAATTTAAATGTTTTGAGGATATATTTATAAGATAGCCGAATGTAGCTAAATATTTTAGCAAGAAGTGTTGAAAAATTTTAATCGGATTGATAAGTTCATGTGATATGAATTAAGTATGGTTTGTATAATTACGTTAGCTTGTAATGTGAATGAGATGGAAGTAATATTGTATTTCGGCTTCAAGCCCAAGAAGCTTCTTGGGTGATTTAATTCGGCTTTAATGCTCAGCGTGCTTCGTCTTTGATTTAATTCGCTTTAATGCCTAGCGTGCTTCGTCTTTGATTTAATTCGCTTAAATGCCTAGCGTGCTTCTTGCTTGATATGCTATAAGGAGATTTTGAGAATCAAACAAGGTGAGATATATATGTGGTTATGTACTAAAAGTTCGTAAGAATTTGCCTACTATATTAGTAAGGAAGAAAGTGAGTTAAGTTCTTTTGTTTTGAATCAATTTGATGTGTAGAAATGGTCAATTGCTCAAGTTCTATAATACATAATGTTGAATCTATCATTGATGTGAATATACATAGCTTATATGTGAAGTTGATAAAGTATATGATCAGAGTGATATAGTGATGAAAATCGATACAAATGTGACCTTAGTATTCGGCTAGTGTATTCGATATATATATACATATATAGAGAAATTTATGTACAATATTATTAGTTTGAAAAGTTAAGTGTTTACTTGTATGTTCATTGTAAGTATATGTGCTTAGGTCTTACCAAGCTAGTGAGCTTACTCTGTTTATGTTTATGTTCTATTTTATAGATCAATAATTCAACTACGGGCTCAGGGGATCATCAAGACAGTCGACCACACTATCACTCTCTTAGGTATTGTTATGTTTTGTAAACTTTTGAATCAAAGGCATGTATAGGCTTTGTGTTGATAAATAATGAATAATGTCGGTTTGTAAATATAAATATGGCCTTGCGAATAAGGCTGTTGCTTTTGGTTAGGTTTAGGTTTCATATATGATATGGTTGCTTGCATTAAAATACCAATAGATATGCAATTTCGGTCATGCTTTAAATCATACATAGAAATTGATCATATGATATATATATATATATATATATATATATATGGTGTAATATTGGGATATGTACTTAGGTATAAAGAAGTAAATGTGAATGTACAAAGATACCATGCGAAAATAGCTATCTTGTTTGGTTATGGCTGGCTTGATTATGCATGGTAAAATGTATATATATATTTATACTTGTAATGTCATTTGATAATGCTTAAATATGTATGGCTTTGTGGTAAGTATTTAGAGTAAAACTTTTATACTTGATAAGAGCACCTATGGTACGCATAAATGCATGTAAACCATGTTTGAATTAGGCATATCATATATTTAAGAATTGAATGAACATGGGTACCACTAATTGCATATATTGTATATTATATGCATAAATAAAAATACTAGGTTATGAGTTGATCTCGTTTGGAGTTTAGGTTTACATTTGAATGCTAACCATATTCGGTTATGTGAAATGAGTATTAAGGTATGAATATGTGGTTATAATTACATAGGTATATATGTATATGTACGTAGGTAATGGTCATGGCCGAATGGGGTGAATGAAAACGTGAATTGATGAATCGGTTGATATATATATACATGTTATGTTATAATGCAAAATGGTTACATATGCGATTGGTATGATCTTAAGTGATAAAGAAATGAGGAATTTATGAAATCCATAATGATGTATGCTTATTTAGTCTTTGATGGTGAATGATTCAATGAGTAATGTGTCACTAGTTGTAAATGATTTTATTTGTGAAGTATTACTGAATGTCTTGATATTCGACTAGGGATATTGCTTTCTCTCGATAATATGATTTGGTATACTATATTTAAGTAGTAACAAGTATAAAAGTGCATTTGATGGGTGTTGAGGTCCAGTAATACCTCGTAACCCTATTCCGCGATGGATACGGGTTAGGGGTGTTACAATATCGATTCTGCCGCCGCTTGAATAAGGTGACTATAAAGAACAAATATCCTTTGCCCGAATTGATGATTTGTTTGATCAATTAAAAGGAGCTACTGTGTTTTCCAAGATTGATTTGAGATCGGGATACTACCAATTGAGAGTTAAAGATTCAGACATTTTGAAAACTACTTTTCGAATGAGGTACGGGCATTATGAGTTTTTAGTTATGCCATTTGGACTAACCAATGCTCTCTTTGTCTTTATGGACTTGATGAATGTAATTTTCGATCAGATCCGGATCAATTTGTTGTTGTATTCATTGACGACATTTTGATTTACTCGCGTGATGAGAATGAGCATTCAGAACATTTGAAAAATTGTGTTGCAAACTTTGAGAGAAAAGCAATTGTACGCAAAATTCAGCAAATTTGAATTTTGGTTGAATGAAGTCAGTTTTCTGGGGCATATTGTGTCAGCTTCTGGGATTCGTGTTGATCCGAGCAAGATTTCTGCTATTTTGAATTGGAAACCTCTGAGAAATGTATTTGAAGTTCACAGTTTTATGGGTTTAGCTGGTTATTACTGTAGATTTGTAAAGGGCTTTTCAACAATAGCTACTCCATTGACAAGATTACTTCAGAAAGATATCAGATTTGAATGGTCGGATAAATGTCAGAGAAGTTTTGATCGATTGAAAACTCTGTTACCAGAAGCTCCAGTGCTAGTACAACCAGAATCGGGTAAGGAATTTATTGTATACAGTGATGCTTCGTTAAACGGTCTGGGATGTGTTTTGATGCAAGAGGGCAAATTGGTAGCTTATGTTTCGAGACAATTAAAGCCTCATGAAAAGAATTATCCGACACACGACCTTGAGCTCGTTGTGATTGTGTTTGCACTTAAAATTTGGCGTCATTATTTGTACGGTGAGAAATGTCTTGTGTTTTCAGATCATAAAAGTCTGAAATATCTAATGACCCAGAAAGATTTGAACTTGCGAAAAAGAAGATGGTTAGAACTGTTAAAAGATTACGAGCTTGTGATAGATTATCATTCGGGTAAAGCAAATGTTGTTGCAGATGCTCTGAGTAGAAAATCATTGTTTGCACTACGTGCTTTCAATGCTCAGTTAGATTTGTCTGATGATAGATCTGCGATAGCTGAATTGATAGCTAAACTGTTATTTGTACAGCAAGAATGTGATGCTCAGAAGGTTGATAATGAATTATTGTTGAAAAGAGCTCAATGTGAATCGAGTTCTGAATCTGAATTTCGAATTGTTGATGATTGTTTGAGATTTCGAGATCCAATATGTGTTCCAAGAAATTCGGAGCTGATTCAATTGATTTTGGGTGAAGCACATAACAGTTGCCTATCTGTCCATCCGGGAAGTACAAATATGTATCATGATTTGAAGCAACACTATTGGCGGTCTGGCATGAAATGAGACATTTCTGACTTTGTTTCAAAATGTTTAGTTTGTCAGCAAGTGAAAGTAGAACATCAAGTTCCATCTGAGTTGTTACAGCCGATTCTGATTCCTGAATGGAAATGGGATAGAGTAACTATGTACTTTGTTTCTGGGTTGCCTCTGACTCCGAGAAAGAAGGATGCAATATGGGTCGTAGTTGATCGATTAACTAAATCTGCCCATTTTATTCCCGTAAGATCTGACTACTCACTTGAAAGATTAACTGAGCTTTATATTTTCGAGATTGTGAGATTGCACGGGGTACCACTATCTATTGTGTCGGATAGGGATCCGAGATTCACATCGCGATTCTGGAAGAAATTGCAAGATGCTTTGGGTACGAAATTGCATTTTAGCACAGCTTTTCATCCGCAAACGGATGGTCAATCTGAGCGAATTATTTAGATTCTCGAAGATATGTTAAGATGCTGTGTACTTGAGTTTAATGGTTCGTAGGAACAATACCTACCATTGATCAAATTTGCGTATAACAATACTTTTCAGACGAACATTAAAATGGCACCATACGAAGCTTTGTACGGACGTAAATGCCATACACCTCTGTATTGGACTGAACTCAGTGAGAATAAGTTACACAGGGTCGATTTGATAAAAGATACCGAACAGAAAGTGAAACTGATTCGAGATTGTTTGAAAGCAGCATTTGAACGTCCGAAGTCCTATGTAGACTTAAAACGAAAAGATATAGAATTTGAGATCGATGAAAAAGTATTTCTGAAAGTGTCTCTGTGGAAGAAAGTGCTCCGATTTGGACGTAAAGGCAAGTTAAGTCCGAGATTCATCAGACCGTATGAGATCATTGAACGTGTTGGGCTTGTTACATATAGATTGAAGTTACCCTCTGAACTAGAAAAGATTCACAATGTATTTCACATTTCGATGCTCCATAGATATCGGTCTGATCCGTCACATGTGATTGCCCCATCTGAAATTGAAATCTGATCTGATATGGCATACGAAGAGGAACCGATCCGTATCTTAGCTCGTGAAGTAAAAGAGTTAAGAAACAAGAAAATTCCATTAGTGAAAGTATTGTGGAATCGACGCGGATTAGAAGAGGCTACGTGGGAGCCTGAAGATTCAATGAGACAGCAACATCCGAATCTGTTTAATGGTAAGATTTTCGGGGACAAAAATCCTTAAGGGGGAGAATTGTAACAGTTTGGTTTATACCCTAGTCAGAATAGTGGTTTCGGGACCACAAATCTGAGTTCGTATAATATTTTAATATTATTTTCTGTGTCGTTGATATGTGACTAAGCATGTGTTTAAATTTCGTAAGTTAATTCGTCCGTCTGTGTGTTTAATTTGAGCAAAGGATTAAATTGCATTGATATGTAAATTAGCAGCCTACATGATAAGGTATTTAATTGTTATATCTTTATAAGTATGAGGGTTGTATGTGGAAATTAAGCCATTAGTTAAGATAGTGGATGGCACAAGTACTAAAATGGCTTTAATTTATATGTTATATATGTTTTAGTATAAGGACAAATGTGTAATTTAGTTAGAATATGATAGCTAATGAATTTAAGCATGAAAAATGGATATTCATTCATGCATTCATCCACCGAAAAAAAAAATAAAGAAAAGAAAAAGAAAAGATGAAGCTTGGGCATTCGGCCATAACACTCTTTGATTAAGGTATGAATTTGATTCGATTTTTGATAATTTCTATGTTTTCGTAATCGTTGCTTCGAATGCTTCTAAACCCATGCTTCAATTTTGAAGATTGATGATGTTTGTGAAATGAGACTTTGATGAACTCATGTGATTTGTGATGTTTAATAGTGAAATATGAAAGATATGTGTTTGATGAACTTGTTTTGTTCTTGAAGTTTTGATGAATTTAGCTAAATAGGGTTAAATTGAGAAAATGGTAAATTGAAGGACTAAATTGCAAGTTTGATGAGAAATGTGGGCTTGTATGTGATGTATATGTATTCGGCTAAGCTTGTGTATGTATTGATCTTGTGAAATTTGATGTTTTAAGTAAAATGGACTAGATTGATAAAATGTGCAAATGTGAGGGCTAAGTTGCAAATAGCCCTAAATATATGTGTTTGGATTTAATTGAATGAAATAGTGAATAAAAGGATAAATTCTGAATATGTTTAGATCAAGAACCGAGGAAAACGGACTTAGATCGCGGGAAAGCGAAAATAACAGAGTAGCCGTTTCAGTTCGATAAACCAAATCTGAGGTAAGTTACTATGCAAATAGACTTGTTTTTATTGAATTGAATATATGTATTCATATGTCTATCGATGAAAATGAATGAGTATGAGATGCTAAGTGCGTGAATTCCAAAATAAGTTTGATATAGTGATAAAGCCGAGAAGTCCCGTACAAACCTAGGAATAGATAGGATTAGCTATGTCATGATGTAGGTATCTGTTCTATTTTATCATGTAAGACCACGTCCGGGACGTTGGCGTTGATTTGAAATTTCATGTAAGACCTCGTCTGGAATGTAGGCATCGATATGAATTATATGTAAAAGACCTCGTCTGGGACGTAGGCATCAATATGAACTTTATGAGTAGACCATGTCTAGGACATCGGCATCATATTGAATCGTGTAAGACCACGTCTGGGACGTTGGCATCGTTATGATCTGTACGTGTAAGACCCTGTCTGGGATAGTGGCATCGATATACTAGTGCATGTAAGACCTCGTCCGGGACGTTGGCATTGTACTACTATTCCAAGCTTTCTGAGTATCCTACTAGGTTCCTAAGGGTTCAACGGGCAAGTCTGCAATACTAATGGTATATCCGAGCTATGATCCATTAAGTGAATGAATATCCGATTCAGGTACGTTGAATGTGCATTAAGTATGCATGAATGGTAAGTATGCATATGACTTGGATTTGAAAAAAAGGTATGTTTGAATAGGATACTGTGAATGAGATGCAAGGAAGAATATGAATGAGCTATGTGCTTCAAATGAGTTTTGAATGGATAATTGTGACCAATGTAGTCATAAGTATGAATCAAGCATATACATGATAAATTGTTAAGTGAATGAGATGTGAAAATGCATCAAATTGCATATATGCTTTTTATGCCAAGTTTATTTGTATATGACTTACTAAGCTTTTGGAAAGTTTACTCTGTGTGTGTGTTTTCTCTGTTTTATAGGTCATCGATGCTATTGAAGGCTCGGGATTGTCAAGGATTGTCATCACACTACTAAACTTATTTTGGTACCCTTTTGAAAATGTATATGGCTATTTATGGCATGTATAGGCTAGATAGGTGTATATGTTTATGAAGTGAGCATGGCCATGTGTATTGGCAAGTTTTTGAGTTGACAAATATTTGAATGAAAGAGTTATGAATCATATATTTAGTATGTTTTGATGTATATGAAATGGTTAAGTTTTGCTTAAGCAAATGGATGATACATATTTGAAATGATGTAGGATTTAGTTTGTAATTTGGTATGAATGGAATTGGTATTGAATGTATGGATGAAGTGAACCATTTGATATGTTTTGGTTGCCATATATGCATATTATGTTTAGGTATATATATTGCTTGTAGGAAGACCCTAAGTGGGTGGCATATTGGCCTTGTAAAAGGGCCTATAATGTCACACGGTTGAGGCACACGAGCGTGCCTAAGACCGTGGGTAAATTGGTAGAATGTGGCTTAAATTGTACACGGCCTCAACACGGGTGTGCTTGGTGGTCGTGTGAGAAATGGCAGTATGTGATCTATTAGTACACGGCCTTAGCACACGGGCGTGCTTGGTGACCATGTTGATTTTGGCAGTATACTACCACGGGGAGGACACACGGGGGTGTCAAGTAGTTGTGGGTGAGGCACGGCCTACCCCCACGGCCGTGTGTCCCCTGTAGGTTAGAATTTTTATGAAATTACTTATGTGTTTTGGTTTAGTCCCAACTCAGTTTATAAGCATGCTTAGGGTCTCGATGACTCATTTAAGGGACTCTATGATTAAATTCAAATGAGATTGATGAATGACTATATGATAATTTCGTAAATGTTTCCGATCTGTCAGGTAACGCTTCTAACCCTAATCCTACGACAGACTCGGGATAGGGGTGTTACATACATGCATTTCAACTTTATTTCATTTTCAAGCCATATCACATGGCAATCTCATACATATAAGAAACATACCAAATCTACTAGCCTATACATGCCATATACCAAATATAGACATCTTTCAAAAGTACCCAAAATAGATTGTCGATAGTGTGATAGAGATGCCGAGATTTCCAGATCAGAGCTAGATTTACTGACACTGTAAAATGGAGAAACAAATCACACAGTAAGCTTTTAAAACTTAGTAAGTTCGTAATACAATACATGTAACTTAACAATTTATGTCAATATACAAAATAAACCATCACTTAGATTAATTGCTCACATATGCACATCATCAATCTCAACCATATGCTCAAGTATCTATTCATTCAACTTTTAAAAATATTATCAATCACATAGGTTCAAATGTACCTTGATCAGCACATAGTTACTCACCATTCATGCTACTCAATTGCTCGATATTACACCTCGTTCAACCTTTACTGTTCTTTTGAGTATTTTGCACACTTAGTGCCAGTTTCATAATTGAAACATAATCGTCATCGCACACTTAGTGCCAATATGTTAAACCAAACTATATCGGTATCACACACACAGTGGCAATTCAATAACTGAAGCTTCTATCTTTTCGTACACACAATGCTAATCATCTCAGTCTCATTTCTAATTTCGCACACTTAGTGCTATCTATTCAAAATTTTGCACATAGCATTTCTAATCTCTTAATTCTATATATTTTCATTCAATTCACATCACATATATATAATTTAACAACTAGTATTATATCCGAACTTACCTCAGACGTCAAAATACCGAAATGGTCGATTAATCGAGCACTTTGTCGTTGCCTCGGTCTCAATCCGAACCTCTCCTTTCCTGGTCTATACACATTCAAATTCAGCCCATTCAATCACCAATTCATTCAATTTAGTCCACACATACATATTTAGGGTATTTTGCAAAATAGCCCTCATATTTTCACATTTCAACACTTTAGTCCCTATTTCAAAAAATCACAAAATACACCAAATTTCTATTCACACAAGCTTAGCCGAATTCTTCCCATGCTAATACAAGCCCACACATTTCATTCATTTCACATTTTAGTCCTTCAAAATCTCATTTTCTCAATTTAATCCAAAATACTCAAATTCATCAAAAACTCAAAAACAAACTATGTTAATCAAACTCATATCTTTCATAATTCACCACCAAACATCATAAAACTCATGAATTCATCAATGACTCATTTCAAAATATTCATCAATTCACAAAATTGAAGCATGGGTTTTGAAGTATATAAAGCAACGATTACGAAAATGTAGAAATTATCAAAAACGGATAAAAAACTAACCTTAAATCAAACCAAAACCATGGCTGAGACCCTTGCTTGTTCTTTTCTTTATTTTTCTTTGGTATTTTCAGCTAGAATGGATGAATAAAATCCACTATCATGCTTATTTGTTTTATTTACTAACATATTATTAATCTTTTTACTATATTAGCCTTATTACTAAACAAATAAACATATATACATCAAGGTCATATTTGTCCAACAACTATCCACTATCTTAAAAATGGTTTAATAACAATATAAGGATTCCATATAAATAAAGCCATAGCAAATAGATACCTTTACATAAAGCATGCTAATATTGCATTTAATGCAATTTTGTCCTTTTTCACAATCCGACACACAGTCGATAAAATTTTCATACCAAATTTTTACACATACTCAATCACATATTATAAACACTGAAAATAATATTAAACTAATTTTCTGACATCAGATTTGTGGTCTCAAAATCACTTTTCCGACTAGGGTCTAAACCGGGCTATTACAACTTAGTATACCTTACAGGATTGGAAAGGCCTAGCATACGGCCTGGCACACGGGCATGTGTGGCCATTTCAAAAGGCACACGGGCTAGACACACAGGCTTGTGATCGACCGTGTGATCGAAGTTAGTATGTACCCCCTGTTTTCACACGGCTAGTGACACGGGCATGTCTAGACACGCGTGTGTCCTTGTTTTGAGAAACTTTTCAAAGTTTTGTGAAAGCTTTATAAGTTATCGGTTTAGTCCCGAACCTGATGTGAGCACGACCGGGGAACTTTTTTGAAACGAGTGAGGACTACGCGAGGCTGCTCACTATGTCTATCAATCGAGCTTGGGCTAACACTTTAAATGATGCGAACCTGGTCGCATCATGTTATGACGTAATTCGATGCCATCAAGATTGGCCTAAGCTTGAGGGGCCTAAGTGCAAAATGAACCTTCATTACAAGCTCATTCAGCTCCATAGGCGTTTCTTGCAATTTATTGCAAGCTGAACTTTAAATTTTTTTTTTATTTCATCTTAGTTTAATAATTAAGTTGCTGGACTTTAATTAAACTCATCTTAGTTTAATAATTGTTTGTCATTTTTATTAAACTTCTTTTAGTCAAATAATTGCTTGAAATAAATGCTTAACTTAGTTTATTTAATTGTTTGGAATAACTTATTGTTAAATATGTTTATTACAATTTATGAAATTAAGTTATGAGTTAAAGTAGTTCAATATAAGTTTATTTACTTATTAAGTTTAGTGTGTTTAATGTGTTTTGTGTTTCATATGTGTTTAAATGTGTTTAATATGTTTGTTTTAATGTGTTTGATTGCAGGTGACATCAACTGGAAACCGTTACATTCAAGGGCTATTACAAAGTGATTAATGTGAGTTTTCAAGTAGAAATCGGTTACATAAAAGGGGGCATTATACATCATTAAAAGGAGCTGTTATGACAATTAAAGGAAGCATTACACATCCTTTAAATTTTGCAGTAACCTATTCTTCTTCCATAACTATTTGTTGCTTAAATGATCACACCATGAGTTCAAAATTCCATTAAAGCTGCTGGTTCGGCTGCCAAGAGGGCATGAAACCAAGCATTCAAGCTCATTAAATCAGCTCATTTGGAGTAATAACTCATATTGATAGTTGCTGTTATTTGGCTTGGAGGAATTCAAGAGTTTTTACTTATTGATTAAGCTTTATTTCAGCCATTAAACAGCACATTAAAGCTGAATTCATGTGACTTTTCATCTAACCTCATGTAAGCATTATAAATACTTTGTAATTAGCTTGTTTAGGGGACTTTTTGATGAATTTTATATGAACATTGTTCTTTGTGAGTTTTCCTCATCTCTTATTTCGTATGAGTCTCGTCTAACTTATCTGGCTTTGCTAGTGGCGCCTACAAACTTGTTTTTAAACTTATCACCTTAGCCGGTGTAGCGTTCACCTATCCTCTACCGAACCACCTAATTCACCTTAGCCATATAATAATCGGGGTGACACTGTTTATAGTGTTGAATCATTCTTCGAGTTAAGTTCGCATTTCTATCCTCCATCTTTTTTTCGAATTTCACTTATCTATCCTATTCATTTGCTAAACCGAGCCTACTTTATTATTATCAACTTACTTTTCATTCCAAACCACCCTGTGAAACTTCCACTTTCATAATTGCAATTAATCATTTTTAGCATTCAAATAATCTTCTCATCGATGATCGGGCACTCAAGTGAAAATGACTCAACAAAACCTAGCTGAATCATATCAGAACCGCTCCTAAAGCATGTTTAAGCCCTTGTAGGCTAATAAAAAGGAAAAATTGATTGAGATGGAATGATGATTGTATGGATTGATCGAATGCATGAGAAAAGTACGATTATATGTGTTATAAGTTCGGTAATGCTCTGTAGCCCTATCAGAGCTACAGTTTAGTCGATTCTAGGACTAAAGTAGCGTATGTGAGTCTAGTTATACATGCCATATATATAAACTATGATAGTGTGATGACTTCTGAGATTTTCAAATGTATTTTTATATAGTAAATGGATCTTGATCAAGCTGTAGTTGATGAGGTTGAGAGTAACGTGCCTGCTCCCGCTCAAGGGAAAGCGTAGTTTGATTCTAGACCCGTAACGAACAGCTAGGGAGGAGAGCCTAAAGTATCCTTCTTCCAAATGATGAACAAGTGGTTCACACAATTCATTTGTACGTACCCGACTGCTAAACAACCTACACCCCCACCTATTCCCCAACCGATCCCTATAGTTCCTCAAGGTATGGATCCTTTGCGATTAAATAAACCACCTATTGATAAGATATAGAAACACTGGGCTGTGGAATTTAGAGCCACTATTAACGATAACCCTGAGAGAGCCGAGTTTTGGCTTGAGAACACGATTCAGGTATTTGATGAACTATCTTGCACACCTAAAGAATGTTTAAAATGTGTCGTATCATTGTTGAGAGACACTGCATATTAGTGATGGAATACCTTGATATTCGTAGTTCGACAAGAAAGAGTTACTTGAGAGTTCTTTCAAGTTGAATTCAGAAAGAAATACATTAGCCAAAGGTTGATTGACTAGAAACAAAAGGAATTTCTTGAATTGAAACAGGGTCGTATGTCGGTAACAGAATATGAAAGAGAGTTTGTACGCTAAGCAAATATGCTCGTCAATGTATTTCTTTCGAAGCTATAGTGTGTAAAAGATTCAAAGATGGATTAAATGAAGAAATCAGACTATTAGTTGGGATTCTTGAGCTGAAAGAGTTTTTTGTTCTATTTGACAGAGCTTGCAAAGCCGAAGAGCTTAGCAAAGAGAAAAAAAAAGCTGATTCTGAGGTTAGAGACTTTAGAAAGAGATTTGCGGGTAAATCACATTAGTCAGCATAAAAAAATATGAAGAATATCATCCTCTTTCTACTGCTTCTGCAGGGATTATGATCAGAGATAGAGATAGGAGACATTTTAGCTCTAAACCTTAGACGACATCTGTTGCCAGTTTGGGTAGTGTTAGAAATTTCGGACCTAAATGTAAGCATTGCAATAAGCGACAATACTGTGAATGTAGAATATTGAGCAGAGCTTGTTTTAAATGTGGATCTATTGATCATTATCTCAGGGACTATCCATAAAAGTGTATAGCTGAAAGAGATCAACCGGTGAAAGCAAGCAATACGGCTACTAGAGGGAGAACACCTCGAATAATTGGGAATACGAGTGGTAATCGAGGTGGTATAAGAGATACTGCTGTGAGATCTGAGGCACAAGCACCTGTTTGAGCTTATGCTATCCATGTATGGGAGGAGGCATCATCGCCAGACGTTATTACCGGTTCTTTTTCTCTTTTCAATACTGATATAATTGCGTTGACAGATCCTGGATCAACCTATTCATATATCTATATGAATTTAGTATTTAAAAAGAGTTTACATATCGAGTCCACAGAGTTTGTAATTAAAGTATCGAACCTAGCCAAGTCCAATCAGCTTCCAATCATTCCAAATTAATATAAGCTAAATGAGGCCTCTCTAGAAGCTGTCCAATGGCGTTCTCAAGGCTAGACAAGTACTACGAACTCTTTTATTTCAAGTATGCCGACAAGAAATTTTATGTCTTCGTTCAGTCCCTCCTCGAATCTTTTACACATAGCATTCTCTGTTGCAACACACTCTCGGGCATAACGACTGAGTCTTACAAACTCACGCTGCAACACCCCCAAACCCGGCTCACGAGCCTTGATCGGATCTGGTATGTCACTGCGGAAAACGTTGGAAAAGATTTTTACTTAAAAATTAAAGATGAAATTTGTTGTCGTTGGTAAAAACATTTCACATTTAAGATTCCAAGTAAAACCTTATTAGTACAAATTATCCGAATTTAAAAGCTTTATTATAAGTTGTTATAAAATAAGTTGATTCAAAATATTGCCAATTATTAGCTCAATAATAGGTTAAACTTCAAAACCATAAATAAAGTTGCAAATACTTTAAGTGACCCTTATCTTATTCCTAAGCCCTAGAACATCTCACTTAACAACACAACAATCCGAACTCATGCAAAACAATACAATCACAAATAACCCCTAATTCAGGATATTACAATTCTACCCTCCTTAAAGAAATTTCGTCCTCGAAATTTCCAACTAACTAACAGTCGTGCATCCTCACTCACCACACTATGTTACTACTGCGCACTCTGATCTTAATAAAACTAGCACATTTCCCTAGATACCATCTCAAGATTCCCATTCAAGGTTCCATACACTTCGCTAGCAATACATGAACGAACTAGCTCTATAACAAACAAGGCAATAAAGGGTATTCCAGAAATGAGGAACGTACCCGTTGTCACCTCTGGCACATCTTCCTCCTCACGATGCCTGGCTGCATAAACCAACCTTGGCTGTGTCGCATCTGTACCTTCAACTCCTCTGCCTGGTGCTCCACGACCTTGGCCGGAACCATTTCCTCTATGGTTCGGACCACGACCCCTCGTCGCTTGTTGACCACCTCTGTCCGGCTGCACACCACCCTGACCGACTGTCTGAGCCCTATTCGGATCCTGAGGACAATTTTAATCAAATGAGCCTTTGACTTACACCTAAAACACTCTCGATCTCGATTCCAGCACTCGCTAACATGATACCTTCCACACCGAGCACACGGACGGTCCAAATTTCCAGTAGCTGGCTTAGCAACACGAGCAGAATTCTCAACCCTCGGTCTTTTCTGAAGGCTCCCAGACAATTCCAATAGTCCAAAACTCCTCTTATCCCGGTTCCTATCCTTATCCCTATTCTGTCTCACAGAGTCCTTAATTCTTTCGGCTACCTTAGCCTTTTCTACTAATACGGCAAACTCCCGCTCCTGCTGTGGAGCTATCAATAGCTACAGGTCATCCCTTAGTCCATCCTCAAATCGGACACATCGCTCATGCTCCGTAGCCACTACTCCTCAAGCATACCGGCTCAACCTTAGGAATTCAGCCTCGTACTCTGCCACGTTTGTTCCCTTGAACCAGCCCAAGAAAAGCCTTTCTCTGCGCATCAATATAATGAGTACCAACATACTTCTTCTGGTAAGCCGCCTTAACGTACTCCCAAGTGAGATCCTCAGCTGTAGCACCATCCCGAACTGTGAGCCACCATTGATATGCCTCATCGCGAAGCAGCGCCACCATTCCTTTCACTTTCTCCTCAGTGGTTAGATCCAGCTCATCCATAATTTGCTCGGTCGCCTCCAACCAATACTCAGTCGTACTGGGTGCCACACCAGATACGCTACGGAACACCTCAGCTCTATTGGCTCGAAGTCGCTCGGGTATTGATTTTTGAGCTCCCCTAATTCCACCGCTCCCCGCCACCATCTCCGAACTCAGAGATCGCTGCGATCTGACATCATCCCCGTCGGATCTTGCTGCTCTACACCAACAGCTGGTGGTGGTGGTGGTACCTCATTCTCAAACCCTTGACCCGATCTAACGGGTTCTGACCCGGTCATTCTGCCTCTACTGCGTCCTCGTACATTACGACCATGCCCCCTAGAGCTCATGTCTACTATCGCGATTTAATCTGATTTAAGAAATTTTATGAATTAGCATTTGTTCCACTGTTTATCCGCGAGCAATTTTATGAAAAGAGCTTAATAGTAGTTCTTTCGATCATTCAGAGTTTTCATTTCAAGTTTTCTACCCTAATTTAGAGAAACACACACATTCAATGATATCCATCACACACACATTCATCATTCGAACATCTTTGTCCATTCCTATTCCAGGGGTATTTTCGTCATTTGTCCTACAGGGGTATTTTGGTAATAAATCGGGGTCAATTTGAAAATCTTTACAAATCAAAGGCATTCCAAAATATACAAATCTCAAGGTTATTTTGAAAATTCTACCAAATCAATGATATTGCAGAAATTTTAAAAATCGGGGTTATTTTGGTAATTTTAGAAGTCAAGGGCATTTTAGTAAATTTTCCCAAATCAAAGTATCTTACTATTTTGTAGAATAGGATTTTTTTGGTATTTTTGTAAAGTAAGAATGTTTTTACAAAAGTCGTGGGTAGTATGGTAATTTTATAAACCAATGGCATTTTGGTAATTTTACACCCAGGGGTATTTGGGTAATTTTGTAAATCGAAAATATTTCGAAAAATTTTCCAAGTATAAAATGGTTTTACAAATCAAAGGAGTAATTTTGAACACTTAAGGTTTTTATAAAACAGTATGACTAGTCCTTTTCGGGTTTTAATTATCGAGTTTAGCCTATGAATAAGTCCTCTTGGTTAGGGTGAACCGTTACTACGCACCAGGTAGGATTCGAGTGGAGAGGAGGTGAGTCACTAGGACTGCTTAAATACCAAGCTCCCACCGAAACCAATCCTAGACATGCGCACAATGGTTGCCACACCCTAACTCGGTGACTTACTCATAGGTTAGGCTTTAAAATTTTATACAATTCAGTGTTGGAGTAAGCTAATCCTAAAATTTTATACGATTAGAAGAGAACTCTTACCCACTATTGTGAAATGATTGGAGTAGATTCCAGCCTATGGTACTTTCGGCTTTAAAGAAAAGAGGTGAAGCAAAGAAATTTGGGGAGGTTCAATAGAGGTTCGGCTATTGAGAGTTATAAAGAGAAAAGAAAAGTTAGGGTTGAAGAAGTTTCGGCAATGGGGAGATTGAGAGAGATACCTTGGCTTTTTGAAGATGGTTGAATTGGTAAGAAGATGAAGAAGAAGAGAAGGTAAGGTTTTAGAGGTTTCGGCTTCTAGTCACAAAAGAAAAGAAAAAGAACACAAGAGCTTTCGGGAAAAGAAATCGCACAAGGAAATGCCTAAACCTCCCTATGCAAATTTGGCTACAAAAGAAAAGGTGTTTTTGGAAGTACAAAAATGACCAAATGGAAATAGACCCAACCACTCATCCTTACCAAAGTTTACCACAAAAATTCGGCTACCCCTCTAGTCCATAATGCCGTCCACATTCATGGTCAAAATGGCCATGAAATAATTTCCAAAACATCCACCTTGATACATGCCTTGTAATCCTCTACTTTCCCAAAGTTTAAGAAATTCTATCCCCAACATCAAGTAATTCTATCCACAAAGCCCTTGATTCATGCCTTATGTCCCCTTATCATACTAAATTTTCTTGATTCCATACCTTAAGTTAACACTTACCTTATTCCCTTAGTCTACTATCCATAAAAGATAAAGTCCAACCTTACCTTAATTAAAGTTTGACCAACACATGCCATACAAATGCAAAAGAAAAGTCACCTTAAGTCTATCCATGGGATTCGAACCTAAGCCCCCTTTCAATGTTTGTGGCGTCACCTTCCAAAGCCCTAAGTGGTGCCTCCTTGCCACTTTGCCAACTGGTTACTTGTGTTAAAATTCCCCACGAATTACTCTTAACCCCTAACTCCTTCAACTCCCTTTAACTAAAGCTTAAAAATAAAATTTTTCCTACAGCTCAAGCTTACCCTTGGCTTATTCCTAAGCCCTAGAACATCTCACTTAACAACACAACAATCTGAACTCATGCAAAAGAATACAATCACAAATAACCCCTAATTCAGGATATTACAATTCTACCCTCCTTAAAAAAATTTCGTCCTCAAAATTTCCAACTAACTAACAGTCGTGCATCCTCACTCACCACACTACGCTACTGCTGCGCACTCTGATCTTAATAAAACTAGCACATTTCCCTAGATACCATCTCAAGATTCCCATTCAAGGTTCCATACACTTCACTAGCAATACATGAATGAACTAGCTCTATAACAAACAAGGCAATAAAGGGTATTCCAGAAATGAGGAATGTACCCATTGTCACCTCTAGCATATCTTCCTCCTCACGACTCCTGGCTGCATAAACCAACCTTGGCTGCGTCGCATCTGTACCTTCAGCTCCTCTGCTTGGTGCTCTACGACCTTGGCCGGAACCATTTCCTCCATGGTTCGGACCACGACCCTCGTAAATGTCGACCACCTCCGCCTGCTTGACACCACCTGCACTCCACCGTCCGAGCCCTATTTAGATCCTGAGGACAATTTTTAATCAAATGAGCCTCAGACTTACACCTAAAACACTCTCGATCCCGATTCTAGCACTCGCTAACATGATACCTTCCACACCGAGCACACGAACAGTCCGGATTTCTAGTAGCTGGCTTAGCAACACGAGTAGAATTCTCAACCCTCGGTCTTTTCTGAAGGCTTCCAGACAACTCCGACGGTCTAAAACTCCTCTTATCCCGGTTCCTATCCTTATCTCTATTCTGTCTTACAGAGTCCTTAATTCCTTCGGCTACCTTAGCCTTTTCTACTAATACGGCAAACTCCCGCTCCTGCTGTGGAGCTATCAATAGCCTCAGGTCATCCCTTAGTCCATCCTCAAATCAGACACATCGCTCATGCTCCGTAGCCACTACTCCTCAAGCATATCGGCTCAACCTTAGGAATTCAGCCTCGTACTCCGCCACGGGTTTTTTCCTTGAACCACCCCAAAAAGCCTTTTTTGCAAGATCAATATAACGAGTACCAACATACTTCTTCCGGTAAGCCATTTAACGTACTCCCAAGTGAGATCCTCAATCGTAGCACCATCCCGAACTGTGAGCCACCATTGATATGCCTCATCGCAACAGCGCCACCATTCCTTTCACTTTCTCCTCGTTGGTTAGATCCGGCTCATCCATAATTCGCTCGATGCGCCTCCAACCAATACTCACCAGATCTTGGGTGCCACACCAGACACGCCACGAACACCTCACTCTATTGGCTCAAGTCGCTCGGTATCGATTTTGAGCTCCCTAATTCCACCGCTCCTCGCCACCATCTCCAAAACTCGCAGACCGCTTTGACGTAAAGATCATCCCCGTCGATCTTGCGCCCACACCAACAAATTGGTGGTGGTGGTGGTACCTCATTCTCAGACCCTTGACCGGATCTAACGGGTTTTGACATGGTCATTCTGCCTCTACCGCGTCCTCGTACATTATGACCATGCCCCCTAGAGCTCATGTCTACTATCGCGATTTAATCTGATTTAAGAAATTTTATGAATTAGCATTTGTTCCACTGTTTATCCGCGAGCAATTTTATGAAAAGAGCTTAATAGTAGTTCTTTCGATCATTCAGAGTTTTTATTTCAAGTTTTCTACCCTAATTCAGAGAAACACACACATTCAATGATATCCATCACACACACATTCATCATTCGAACATCTTTGTCCATTCCTATTCTAGGGGTATTTTCGTCATTTGTCCTACAAGGGTATTTCGGTAATAAATTAGGGTCAATTTGAAAATCTTTACAAATAAAAGCAGTTCCAAAATATACAAATCTCGAGGTTATTTTGAAAATTCTACCAAATCAATGATATTGCAGAAATTTCAGAAATCGGGGTTATTTTGGTAATTTTGGAAGTCAAGGGCATTTTAGTAAATTTTCCCAAATCAGAGTATCTTACTATTTTGTAGAATAGGAGTTTTTGGTATTTTTGTAAAGTAAGAATGTTTTTACAAAAGTCGTGGGTAGTATGGTAATTTTATAAACCAAGGGCATTTTGGTAATTTTACACCCAGGGGTATTTGGGTAATTTTGTAAATAAAAAATATTTCGAAAAATTTTCCAAGTATAAAATGGTTTTACAAATCAAAGGAGTAATTTTGAAAACTTAAGGTTTTTATTAAACAGTATGACTAGTCCCTTTCGGGTTTTAATTATCGAGTTTAGCCCGTGAATAAGTCCGCTTGGTTAGGGTAAACCGTTACTACGCACCAGGTAGGATTCGGGTGGAGAGGAGGTGAGTCACTAGGACTGCTTAAATACCAAGCTCCCACTGAAACCAATCCTAGACATGCGCACAATGGTTGCCACACCCTAACTCGGCGACTTACTCATAGGTTAGGCTTTAAAATTTTATACAATTCTGTGTTGGAGTAAGCTAATCCTATAGTTCAATAACTTAATACACTAATCTACGTTCCCATCATACCCACATACCAATCATATAATAATTCACACAACAATTAGGGGTACATACCTGGTGGACTTCGGGTCGGAGATACAGGTGCCATGCCCGAATAAACCTGAAAAATTTATGAAAGTCTATGTTTTTGAAAAGCCCATCTTTTTTTAAAAAAATGTTTTTGGCCCCAAAAACCCTCAAAGACGAGTTTTGAACCGGGCTCTGATACCAAATTGTAACACTCCCAAACCCGGCCCACGAGCCTTGACCGGATCTGGTATGTCACTGCAAAAAATGTTGGAAAAGATTTTTACTTAAAAATAAAAGATGAAATTTGTTGTCGTTGGTAAAAACATTTCACATTTAAGATTCCAAGTAAAACCTTATTGGTACAAATTATCCGAATTTAAAAGCTTTATTATAAGTTGTTATAAAATAAGTTGATTCAAAATATTGCCAATTATTAGCTCAATAATAGGTTAAACTTCAAAACCATAAATAAAGTTGCAAATACTTTAAGTGGCCCTTATTACATCAAATAATTATTCCAAAACTACTTAAAATATAAAGTACGTAAAATTAAGTAAAACATCTTCTGCATGGGCCACCTTTGTATCCGCTCCGACCCAGTCCAAGCATTACGAATCACCTGCGATATTGGTAAGAAAATTTGGGCGAGTCAAACAGACTCAGTTCATAGTTATTTCACATGTCTCCACATATGGGCTTGGCCCATATCCACACAGTCCACATACATAAATATGCAACATGAAGCCCAATTTCAACCTAGTATCCATCCGTTACACACCTACCTCGGCGGACCCTCTATCGCCTGAGGCCGTATAAGCCACCGATCACCTAAGTGACCCCACATATCAATATCCTCGAGGTGACCCTAGGCCATCCTCAATCCGCAGTGATGCACACAGCTATCATCCGCCAGGGTGAGGCATACAGCCAACATCCCACCTTGATGAAGCACATAGCTAACATCAAGCGCCAATGTAGCACAAGGCTAACATCAGACCACGTTCATAAATGTACTCCCTATCCTTCAATAGTCACATCCCAAGCCCCATGTATCATGCCACAATATCATTAAAATAAGCATACATCACATGCTATCACAATTTCATTCGTATACCATAGGAAACTTATTATCATAAAGTACTGACCTGTTTAATCGATTACCCACCATGGGTATCCACCTTTTTAGCCATTATTTCGGCTACCATGCACATCATATACATATTTATATATATAACACATACACACAACAAGAGAACAGTGCGATAACTACGCACCTTATAAGCAAAAGTCGCCTAAACCTGAACCCCGTAGCCTATACAAATTGCACCTTACGATTTGTTGAATTCCTCCTACACAACTATGTTAGATTCGGCTCTTACATAAATGAACAGAAGTAACGGACTTCAGCCTACTACTGCCATCATCTTACCTCAACTGATCGAATCCCGATATCACCTTTCATAGATTTGGCCATAACAAGAAAATGGAGTTAGACTTCTTGACCTTCGGCAATTAAAAGAGATAGAAGAAAAACGATTAGAAGAGAACTCTTACCCACTATTGTGAAACGATTGGAGCACATTCCAGCCTATGGTACTTTCTGCTTTAAAGAAAAGAAGTGAAGCAAAGAAATTTGGGGAGGTTCAATAGAGGTTAGACTTTTGAGAGTTATGAAGAGAAAAGAAAAGTTGGGGTTGAAGAAGTTTCGGCAATGGGGAGATTGAGAGAGATACCTTGGCTTTTTGAAGATGGTTGAATTGGTAAGAAGATGAAGAAGAAGAGAAGGTAAGGTTTTAGAGGTTTCGGCTTCTAGTCACAAAAGAAAAGAAAAAAACACAAGAACTTTCGGGAAAAGAAATCGCACAAGGAAATGCCTAAACCTCCCTATGCAAATTCGACTACAAAAGAAAAGGTGTTTTGGAAGTACAAAAATGACCAAATGGAAATACACCCAACCACTCATCCTTACCAAAGTTTACCACAAAAATTCGGCCACCCCTCTAGTCCATAATGCCGTCCACATTCATGGTCAAAATGGCCATGAAATAATTTCCAAAACATCCACCTTGATACATGCCTTGTAATCCTCTACTTTCCCAAAGTTTAAGAAATTCTATCCCCAACATCAAGCAATTCTATCCACAAAGCCCTTGATTCATGCCTTATGTCCCCTTATCATACTAAATTTTCTTGATTCCATACCTTAAGTTAACACTTACCTTATTCCCTTAGTCTACTATCCATAAAAGATAAAGTCCAACCTTACCTTAATTAAAGTTTAACCAACACATGTCATACAAATGCAAAATAAAAGTCACCTTAAGTTTATCCATGGGATTCGAACCTAAGCCCCCTTTCAATGCTTGTGGCGTCACCTTCCAAAGCCCTAAGTGGTGCCTCCTTGCCACTTTGCCAACTGGTTACTTGTGTTAAAATTCCCCACGAATTACTCTTAACCCCTAACTCCTTCAACTCCCTTTAACTAAAGCTTAAAAATAAAATTTTTCCTACAGCTCGAGCCTACCCTTGTCTTATTCCTAAGCCCTAGAACATCTCACTTAACAACACAACAATCCGAACTCATGCAAAACAATACAATCACAAATAACCCCTAATTCAGGATATTACAATTCTACCCTCCTTAAAGAAATTTCGTCCTCGAAATTTCCAACTAACTAACAGTCGTGCATCCTCACTCACCACACTATGTTACTACTGCGCACTCTGATCTTAATAAAACTAGCACATTTCCCTAGATACCATCTCAAGATTCCCATTCAAGGTTCCATACACTTCATTAGCAATACATGAACAAACTAGCTCTATAACAAACAAGGCAATAAAGGGTATTCCAGAAATGAGGAACGTACCCATTGTCACCTCTGGCACATCTTCCTCCTCACGACGCCTGGTTGTATAAACTAACCTTGGCTGCATCGCATCTATACCTTCAGCTCCCCTGCCTGGTGCTCCACGACCTTGGCCGGAACCATTTCCTGTATGGTTCGGACCACGACCCCTCATCGCTTGCTGACCACCTCTGTCCGACTGCACGCCACCTTGACCTACTGTCCGAGCCCTATTCGGATCCTGAGGACAATCATTGATCAAATGAGCCTTAGACTTACACCTAAAACACTCTCGATCCTGATTCCAGCACTCGCTAACATGATACCTTCCACACTGAGCACACAGACGGTCTGGATTTCCAATAGCAGGCTTAGCAGCACGAGCAGAATTTTCAACCCTCGGTCTTTTTTGAAGGCTCCCAGACAATTTTGACGGTCCAAAACTTCTCTTATCTCGGCTTCTATCCTTATCTCTGTTCTGTCTCACAGAGTCCTTAATTCCTTCGGCTACCTTAGCCTTTTCTACTAATACGGCAAACTCCCGCTCCTGCTGTGGAGCTATCAATAGCCTCAGGTCATCCCTTAGTCCATCCTCAAATCGAACACATCGCTCATGCTCCGTAACCACTACTCCTCAAGCATACCGGCTCATCTTTAGGAATTCAGCCTCGTACTCTGCCACGGGTTTGTTCCCTTGAACCAGCCCAAGAAAAGCCTTTCTCTGCGCATCAATATAATGAGTACCAACATACTTCTTCTGGTAAGCCTCCTTAACGTACTCTCAAGTGAGATCTTCAGCTGTAGCACCATCCCGAACTGTGAGCCACCATTGATATGCCTCATCGCGAAGCAGCGCCACCATTCCTTTCACTTTCACCTCAGTGGTTAGATCCAGCTCATCCATAATTCGCTCGGTCACCTCCAACCAATACTCAGCCGTACTGGGTGCCACACCAGATACGCCACGGAACACCTAAGATCTATTGGCTCAAAGTTGCTCGGGTATTGATTTTTGAGCTCCTCTAATTCCACCTACTCCTGCCACCATCTCCAAAACTCGTAGCACCGCCTGCGATACAGCATCATCCTACGTCTGATCTTGCTGCTCCACACCAACAGCTGGTGGTGGTGGTGGTACCTCATTCTCAGACCCTTGACCCGATCTAACGGGTTCTGACACGGTCATTCTGCCTCTACCGCGTCATCATACATTACAACCATGTCCCGTAGAGCTCATGTCTACTATCGCGATTTAATCTGATTTAATAAATTTTATGAATTAGCATTTGTTCCACTGTTTATCCGCGAGCAATTTTATGAAAAGAGCTTAATAGTAGTTCTTTCGATCATTCAGAGTTTTCATTTCAAGTTTTCTACCCTAATTCAGAGAAATACACACATTCAATGATATCCATCACACACACATTCATCATTCGAACATCTTTGTCCATTCCTATTCCAGGGGTATTTTCGTCATTTGTCCTACAGGGGTATTTTGGTAATAAATCAAGGTTAATTTGAAAATCTTTACAAATCAAAGGCATTCCAAAATATGCAAATCTCAAGATTATTTTGAAAATTCTACCAAATCAATGATATTGTAGAAATTTCAGAAATCGGGGTTATTTTGGTAATTTTGGAAGTCAAGGGCATTTTAGTAAATTTTCCCAAATCAGAGTATCTTACTATTTTGTAGAATAGGAGTTTTTGGTATTTTTGTAAAGTAAGAATATTTTTTACAAAAGTCGTGGGTAGTATGGTAATTTTATAAACCAAGGGCATTTTGGTAATTTTACACCAAAGGGTATTTGGGTAATTTTGTAAATCGGAAATATTTCGAAAAATTTTCCAAGTATAAAATGTTTTTACAAATCAAAGGAGTAATTTTGAAAACTTGAGGTTTTTATAAAACAGTATGACTAGTTCCTTTCGGGTTTTAATTATCGAGTTTAGCCCGTGAATAAGTCCTTTTGGTTAGGGTGAACCGTTATACGCACCAGGTAGGATTCGAGTGGAGAGGAGGTGAGTCACTAGGACTGCTTAAATACCAAGCTCCCACCGAAACCAATCCTAGACATGCGCACAATGGTTGCCACACCCTAACTCGACGACTTACTCATAGGTTAGGCTTTAAAATTTTATACAATTCTGTGTTGGAGTAAGCTAATCCTAAAGTTCAATATCTTAATACACTAATCTACCTTCCCATCATATCCACATACCAATTATATAATAATTCACACAACAATTAGAGGTACTTACCTGGTGGACTTTGGGTCGGAGATACAGGTGCCATGCCCGAATAAACCTGAAAAATTTATGAAAGCCTATGTTTTTGAAAAGCCCATATTTTTTTTAAAAAAATGTTTTTGGCCCAAAAACCCTCAAAGACGAGTTTTAAATCAGGCTCTGATACCAAATTGTAACACCCCCAAACCCGACCCACGAGCCTTGACCGGATCTGGTATGTCACTGCAGAAAACGTTGGAAAAGATTTTTACTTAAAAATAAAAGATAAAATTTGTTGTCGTTGGTAAAAACATTTCACATTTAAGATTCCAAGTAAAACCTTATTGGTACAAATTATCCGAATTTAAAAGCTTTATTATAAGTTGTTATAAAATAAGTTGATTCAAAATATTGCCAATTATTAGCTCAATAATAGGTTAAACTTTAAAACCATAAATAAAGTTGCAAATACTTTAAGTGGCCCTTATTACATCAAATAATTATTCCAAAACTACTTAAAATATAAAGTACGTAAAATTAAGTAAAACATCTTCGCATGGGCCACCTTTGTATCCGCTCGACCGGTCCAAGCATTACGAATCACGTGCGATGTTGGTAAGAAAATTTGGGTGAGTCAAATGACTCGATGCATAGTTATTTCACATGTCTCCACATATGGGCTTGGCCCATATCCACACATCCACATACATAAATATGCAACATGAAGCCCAGCCCAACCTAGTATCCATCCGTTACACACCTACCTTGGCAGACCTGCTGCCCGAGGCCGTGGCTAAGCCATCAATCACCTAAGTGACCCCGCATATCAATATCCTCGAGGTGACCCTAGGCCATCCTCAATCCATGGTGATGCACACAGCTATCATCCGCCAGGGTGAGGCACACAGCCAACATCCCACCTTGATGAAGCACATAGCTAACATCAAGTGCCAATGTAGCACAAGGCTAACATCAGACCACGCACATAAATTTACTCCCTATCCTTCAATAGTCACATCCTAAGCCCCATGTATCATGCCACAATATCATTAAAATAAGCATACATCACATGCTATCACAATTTCATTCGTATACCATAGGAAACTTATTGTCATAAAGTACTGACCCGTTTAATCGATTACCCACCATGGGTATCCACCTTTTTAGCCATTATTTCGGCTACCATGCACATCATATACATATTTATATATATAACACATACACACAACAAGAGAACAGTGCGATAACTACGCACCTTATAAGCAAAAGTCGCCTAAACTTGAACCCCGTAGCCTACATAATTTGCACCTTGCGATTTGTTGAACACCTCCTACACAACTATGTTAGATTCGGCTCTTACATAAATGAACAGAAGTAATGGCCTTCAGCCTACTACTACCATCATCTTACCTCAACTGTTCGAATCCTGATATCACCTTTCATAGATTTGGCCATAACAAGAAAATGGAGTTAGACTTCTTGACTTTCGGCAATCAAAAGAGATAGAAGAAAAATGATTAGAAGAAAACTCTTACCCACTATTGTGAAATGATTGGAGTAGATTCCAGCCTATGGTACTTTCGACTTTAAAGAAAAGAAGTGAAGCAAAGAAATTTGGGGAGGTTCAATAGAGGTTCGGCTTTTGAGAGTTATGAAGAGAAAAGAAAAGTTAGGGTTGAAGAAGTTTCGGCAATGGGGAGATTAAGAAAGATACCTTGGCTTTTTGAAGATGGTTGAATTGGTAAGAAGATGAAGAAGAAGAGAAGGTAAGGTTTTAGAGGTTTCGGCTTCTAGTCACAAAAGAAAAGAAAAAGAACACAAGAGCTTTCGGGCAAAAAAATCGCACAAGGAAATGCCTAAACCTCCCTATGCAAATTCGGCTACAAAAGAAAAGGTGTTTTGGAAGTACAAAAATGACCAAATGGAAATACACCCAACCACTCATCCTTACCAAAGTTTACCACAAAATTCGCCACCCTCTAGTCCATAATGCAGCCCACATTCATGGTCAAAATGGCCATGAAATAATTTCCAAAACATCCACCTTGATACATGCCTTGTAATCCTCTACTTTCCCAAAGTTTAAGAAATTCTATCCCCAACATCAAGCAAATCTATCCACAAAGCCCTTGATTCATGCCTTATGTCCCCTTATCATACTAAAATTTCTTGATTCCATACCTTAAGTTAACACTTACCTTATTCCCTTAGTCTACTATCCATAAAAGATAAAGTCCAACCTTACCTTAATTAAAGTTTGACCAACACATGCCATACAAATGCAAAATAAAAGTCACCATAAGTCTATCCATGGGATTCGAACCTAAGCCCCCTTTCAATGCTTGTGGCGTCACCTTCCAAAGCCCTAAGTGGTGCCTCCTTGCCACTTTGCCAACTGGTTACTTGTGTTAAAATTCCCCACGAATTACTCTTAACCCCTAGCTCCTTCAACTCCCTTTAACTAAAGCTTAAAAATAAAATATTTCCTATAGCTCGAGCCTACCCTTGGCTTATTCCTAAGCCCTAGAACATCTCACTTAACAACACAACAATCCGAACTCATGCAAAACAATACAATCACAAATAACCCCTAATTCAGGATATTACACACGCTCATAGTTAGATATGGTCATACGACCCTATTTTGACTCGAGAAACTCTTTGCATTTTTAATCAATGAATCTCTGAATGATATACTTTTTGTGAAACTCCGTCTGAAAGAAATCCCAAGTGACCCGTTCTTTCAAAACAACCGAAACCAAAGTGTTCCACCAATAGTAGGCAGAATCCCGCAATAAAGATATAGCACACTTCAAGCACTCTTTGGGTGTACAACATAGTTCATCAAAGACACGAATAGTATTATCGAGCCAAAATTCAGCCCGCTCAGCATCTTCAGTAGCTGTGGCCCTAAACTCTTCAGCTTTATATTTTCTGATTTTATCAACCAGAGGCTTATTTAACCTCTCAGGATTAATGATCAAGGGTACTATAGGTACTACAGGTGGATTATTAGGGTTCGGGGGTTACTGAATAGCCGAATTTGTTCGAATATACTAATTAAACCAATCATTCATTATATTGAAGATGGCTTGTTTAGCCCCCTCATCTTGCGCGAGAGTAGGTGCCACACTCTCGACATCATTGGCTACGGCTCATTCGGGATCAAGGTCCATTTACTATAAGAAAGACGAAAAACACATTTCCTTGTCAGAAGTCATCACACTATCATAATAAAAATTATGGCATGTATAGCTAGACTCACACACGCTATGTTAGTCCGAGAACCGACTAAACCGTAGCTCTGATACTAATAAAAATATAACACCCCTAACTCGTATCCGTCTCCGAACTAGGGTCATGAGGCATACAAATACAACCCAATCTCAGAATAGGCATTTATATACATAAATCACGCTTCCTTATCACAGGTTTGAATCGAGAGAGCTATGATTGCATGACTATCAAATTATGAAATACATTACCAGATATGCTTCAATTATAAATAATATTACATCATAACTAATAAAAAATTTTATTGATATTTATGTCATACTCACTTTCTCATATACATATAAAATTCAACAAATACTATCGCATTCATAGAACATTTTAAAACATTATCATAGCAACTATCTCACATACATGTAGTTGGGCAAACCATTTACCTAACCAATTTGATACATCTCATGACCAAATACATGAGCACATTATGCCCAATTTAGCAGAGCATTTCATAAAGTCGAATATGCCCAAGGTATTACCTATTCAATAATCTAAATCTAATGAACATTTCATCAATACTATACTCAACTTCTCACGGCATTTACCCAATTACTCATATCCCATTATACCTAATAAAACACATTTCATACTTGTCAACTCAATACATATACTAAATCTGAATTTCATAGTCATTTACAATTTCTAATCGAATGTGTTTTAAACTTAATAAAAGAGCTATTTATAAGTTATGCATATTTTTACAAAATCTAGTTATAAAACCCAAATTATCAAACATACATATCAAGATATTACTTACCCATTTACGCAAAGTACTATGGTCAAAATTCCTCAACTAATAACTAACTCAACTTTCAATCAAACCAAGTACATTCACCACACATAACATATTATATGGTATACATCAAAAATGAGATGGATACGTGATCAAATACATATTATGAATAATTTCATTTGCAGACCATACAACCAAACACAAACATAATTACTCTATGAAGTACACTTCCATAATAAGTCGATACTATGACAAATTTCATATAAAACTAAAATACCACAAAATTAGCCATTTTTGTATGGCATAAGAATATATACACACACCATTCAAAATGACTTCAAAAAGTATCATAGCCTATACATGCCATAGACCTTGAGTTCATTCTCAAAAAGGTACCAAAATATTGATGATAGTGTGATGAGCTTCAACGACGATCCCTGAGCACGTGGCGATCACTCAAAAGAAATCTAAAACATGAGAACAACCAAGAACCAAGTAAGCTTTAATAGCTTAGTAAGTTATAAGAAATTGTAAAAGTATACAATTTAACATTATATTAATTAGATCAATTTATTTTAATCATCATTAAAATTTATAACCATAGGTATAAATCATAACACCATTCATTAACTATCATATTTCATAGCCTTAAGACCGAATGCTCAAACATTTCATATTAGGTTTCACCTTGAACTATAAACCATTTTCTCATCTCAAAACAAATTCATAAGCAAATAAATACATCACATTTCTTTAAATTCATATGCAAACATCACTTACCTAATTTGTACTAAATTTTCAAACCATCATGAATCACATACCTGATCATTTTATTTTGTTTAACACATTTCATTAACCGATATCCTTGGACGATCTACAAACCCGCACACTCAATGCCAAACCATGTAAAGTATCGCACACTTAGTGCCATCACTTTAACATATCGCACACATAGTGTCAAATACTTGTAATGTATTCCACACTTAGTGCCATTACATTAATATTCTGCACACTTAGTGCCAAATGACCAATTTCGCACACACAGTGCTCTGTATTTAGATTCGCACACTTAGTGCTTTACTTGAACCTGTTACTCACTTCAGTAAACACATATATTCATACAATTTAGCTTATTACATCTATATACCAACATCATATTTGGCTATACTAATGATATAAAAATATACATCACATTCGGCCAAATTCATCTCTTAAATCAATGTCTCACATAGCTATATCATTAACATATACGTATACTTCATATTCAACTAAATTCATCTCCCTACCATTATTGCATTCGGCATTATCATATTGTACATATTTACCTCTATTAAATACATGTACATCATTATAGATAAAAATTCAATTTAACCAATTGCTTAAAAACTTACCTTGAGTATCGACAGACTTTGTTTTCCGACTATTCAATTAACTTCTCCTTTCCCCGATCCAACCCCAATCCTTTTTGTTCTTGATCTAATAAATTTCAAATTAAGCTCATTCAACATATTTTCATTCAATTTAGTCCAAAAATACATAAATGGGAAAATTATATTTTTACCCCTCATTTTTCACATTTTTACAATTTAGTCCCTTTTGCACAAAACGCAAAATATTCAAAATTTGACTACATCATGCTTAGGCCGAATGTTCATAGTCCTAATATAAGCTCATACATATCATTTATTTTTCATTTTAGTCCCTCAAAACTTTATTTTTTTAATTTAATCCAAATTTCTCAATTTCATCAAAAATTCAAAAACAAAACTTGTTAATCTAACACATATAATCAATATTTCATCATCAACTACAAAAACAACAAGCTTCCTTCAATGTAAATTCATGAAATACATAACCAATTCAGAAATTCAAGCATGGGCTATCTAAATCACATAGCAACGACCTCAAAAACGTAAAATTTATCAAAAACCGAACAATTATCATACCTTAATTAAGCTTTAAATGACCGAAACTTTCCTAGGTTTTCTTTCTTCTTCTTAAGCTCACATTTGGCCAACATTAAAAGATAGAGAAGGTGGATTTGTTTTCTTTTTCTTTTTATGTTATTATAACATACATTATAAATTATAACTAGTTTACGATTTTAACCTTATTATATTTTAATGATAAAACATAATAATATGGACAAAGTTGTCCTATGCCGCCCACTACCTTCTAAAATGGGATATTTGACCTTTAAGGATCCCATATTAACAAGCCACTATCAATTTGGCACTTCACACTTTAGTTTGTAACTTTCGCATTTAACGCGATTACGTCCTTTTATTTAATTAAGCACACAAACAATCAAATTTTTACACGAAAATTTCACACATGCTAATTCACATATAATTAACACAGAAAATAAATTTTTCTAACTCAGATTCGTGGTCTCGAAACCACCGTTCTAATTAGGGCCAAAATCGAGCTGTTACAGTAAGGACTTTTGGCAATTTGAATGAACTTTATTATTTTTGTGAGAATTTCTTCTCTCAAATTTCATCCAAAGACTTAGCTAGGCTTATTTGATAATGGCGTCTACCTTTGTCTTTTCTTTTTGAACTTATCACTCTAACGCGAGTGTGGCGTTCAACCAAACCTATACCTTTGGTTCTTACCTCTTTAGGTAACGGGTCAAGGTCCTTTCTTTCCATCACCAAACCACCTTAAGTAATATAAGTCTCGGGTCAACACTCTCCTTTAGTGTTGTTTCGTTCTTGAAGCTTAAGTTTGATTTCTGCCCCATCCTATCATCAATCATTCTACTTAATTTCTTTAGTAGCCAATCTATAACCACAAAAACTTAGCCATCTTAGACCTATTCTTCATTCTTATTTTCATACTTAGCCAAATATAGACATAATACAATCTTGGGAACGCTACTTCCTCGTTCGACGATCGGGCAAGTAACAACTCAACTCATCATATCAAGGCGAGATAGTATCATTTGGTATTAGAGCTTGCAAAATAAGAAGTATGGATGTTCTAGTTATCTAGAATAGGTTTGTAAAAAAAATTCAAAAAAAATTATTATTTCGTGTATTACAAGTGCATTGTAATTATATATATTGAAAAAAAGAGATTCAAAATTATCAAAACAAAAAAAGTGATTGAAAGTTTGTGTTCATCTAGTCGTAATCCCAATCAAGTAAGTTTCCTTCCTACTATCCTCATCTACCCTACATGCTAAATTCAAAGCCAATTTTTTATTTTTTTTCTTTCAGCCTACCCTACACCTTTTATATTACTAACATTGACACCCCATTTGAAGCCGACTGTAACATTCGGGATTTAAGGGCTTTACATCTTTTATATTTTTCTGCGTTTGTTGAGTTATGACTATTGTTTGGATGTGTCTGGGGGCCTCAGGAAGGCACGGGCTTAAGCCAAAGCCTTGGGGAAATTTTAGTTTTTGGCACTTTAGGAGGGTAGCCGAATGGGAGCAGGATTTAAGGGGTTTTTGTTTGCGTTTGGTGTCACAAGAAAGTGCAGTGGTAAAGTGGTAAGGGGACGCTACTTAGCATGCAGGGAGGTGGCGTCACAAGGAGAGGTGAGAGAGAGAGGGTTCGAAACTCTCAAGCAGTAAGGGAGTATTATTTTTTGGCTCAAGCAAGGGAGGTAGTTGGATGATAATCAAACTCTAGAGGAAAGAGGTAACACTTGGTCAAATATTTCAAATGGATGGTGGAGAGGGATTTAAGGAGTTTGAACTATTCAAATTAGTTTGAATAGGTAGAGGAGAGGGAATCAAGGAGAGTTTCAAGGGATGGCATGGTGTTTGAGGTGAGTAGGGGTTGCTTACCGAAATTTTAAGGAGTATGGGAGGGGTGAAGCTTTCAGTTTTGGTGAGAGGAGAGGGTGCCAAATTTTGATGGGTTAAGTAGCTAGTGTGTGTGTGTGATGTTTTCTTTTTTTCGGCATATTTGAGTGTGCCCTTCTTCTAGTTATCTTATTCTCTTTTACCAAAAGTGCCTAGCAAATTCCCATCATTTTCGTTACTTGGACCTATAGCCGAAACTAAGAAGACCAAGTGTGCTTATTTCTTTTCATCTTCTTTTCTACTCATTCTCAAAAACTCCATAACTGAATACACATTTGTCCCTTACAGTCTTCGGGTTCTTCTTCTTTTCCATTTGCTTCCTTTAAACCGAAACCACTGTTCTTCTCTCCCTATTTTTCCCTTATCATTCTTTTCCCTAAAACTTCTTCACTTTTTATGTTACTTGGTGTTGCTGAAACTCCTAAGCCTCCATCAAAGTTCTCTTGTTTCATTTTTGGTCTTTTCATCTTAATCTCTTCCATTTTATTATTCATAAGCCGAATCATCACCCCAGGTGTTGGTAAGTTCTCTATTACACTCTTTCTTTTTCTTTTCTCCTCTAGGCCGAATCATTTTCCTTAATCCCTTTTTGAGGTTGTTTCATTCTTCTTCCCTTATAGTCGAATCTTCTCTGCTCTGACAGCTTGTGCCGAAGGGGCATCTTTTGGGATCGATAAGGGATCTTTTCACCTTACAATTTGTTCTCTTCTTTTTCTATTTTGGTTTGGTTAATCGAAGGCGAGTGGGTAGTGATTGGTATTCTGGCCGAATGGTGGATGGAGGGCTCATGTTTTCTATTTTTCCGAGAGGCCATCTCCTCTAATCTATTCTCTTTTCAAATCGATTCTCACTTGGCATTTGCATAGGTGTTCTATCGACTTCTTAATCCAAGCCTTATAGCTTCAGAACTCAATCGACTTAGGTAAGAAGATTTTCCCTAGTTATTCTATTAATCAGTTTATCCATCGTTCGTCGCCTTAACCTAGTGGGGTGGTTATTCAATCATATTTTTTGTAGTGATTTATTGACCGAGGCTTTTAATGGATGCAAGAAACATACAAGTTGGGGAGAGAAGCAAACCTTCAGGTTTGATTCCAAAGTTTAAAAAGCGAGCAGTGTCGACAGTTCGAGACTGGCCACCAAGCTATGGGCCGGCGTCTGAAAGGGATAAGCAGATCGCTGTGATCCCTACGAGTGAGGACGTTAGTGAGGTCGATAGTATATTGCTTCAGGTTTATAGGTGTAAATATCACACTATTTCCTTAATTTTGTTTATGTGTATGTATTGTGATTGAAAGCCAGAAATAGCGATAGTGGGGGTTAATTTACCTATGTGGGGGGTAAAATTGGAAACCAGGTTAGTATATTATACTCATGCGTTATAAATGATTGTGGACATATTGTATGTAAGTGTATGCTGAATAGTATATGTTTCATATCACATAACTTGTCATATATACGATGTTGCATGTGCATAGGATATTGGGATATAAATGATTAAAGAGGAAGTGTATATGGGTGACTTTGTCACGATTAATGATGGTGTGGTGCCTCATTGTGGATTTGGTGATTTAATCACATGTGGAAACAGTGGCTAGACCACTTATGTGGACTTTGAGCAGTTTGCCTGTCAGCATGACTACCAAAGAGGTGTGTAGCAGATGAAGGGTTGATTGTAGAATTCCCCACAGGTGTGTATGAGGATGGACGTACGGAGCGGTGTGTAGAGGTTGGTACTAGGTTGGGTTGGGCTATCATTCTTATTACTGGTGCATGATGTAATGATACGATAGTGGTTTGGGGCCAAGCCTATTTGTAGAAATTTTGTGGACTAATTGCACACTGAGTCTGGTGACTCACTCTATTCTTAACAAATTACAGGTAGCTCATGATGTTTTGGACTGGGTTGGATCATACTCGAGATGGCCATGCGAAGGGTTATTTATTAAACTTAAATTTTTAATTTGAATTTAGTAATCTCTATTTTCTTTAGGATATTTTTATGATGTAATAAGGCTGCTTTAAATTTGGTAAATTTTGGATTCTCCTATCAAGTTGGTTTTCATTATTCATTAATCATGAAATGGTCAGATGAAACAATTTTTTTTAACGTATATATATATATATATAATATAAAGTTTCTTTGCAAACCTGCTTAAAAACACTTTTATTGAAATTAAAGTTTTTTTCTTCTCGACGAATAATGCCTGGATCTAAAGTTAACCATGGTTTTTTTAAATATAATCTAATCGCTAAGCTGGCTAAATACCTTTTCCTTAAAATAGAGTTTCTCATTCCAAATGCATCATTTAAATTATTCCATATTGTTTTTCAAACCTTATAAAACCTTTCAAACCCTTTTTCCTAGTAACATTTCAGATCCGGTCGTGGTGTTTGGGCCGGGTTTGGGATGTTACACCGACCCCTCAACTTTGATAAAGCCTAAACAAGTCTTTTTACAAAATCACGAGAGAAAAAGTGAGTGGAAAAAGGCACGAGTGAGCGAGCGCATTAGAGAGAATAAAAATCCATATAACGAGTGTAAACATGAGTGTGAGTGTCAACTATTCTTTCTTTCTGAGTGAACGTGAGGTTTTGTGGTGAGGTATCTCTTCTACTATGTCAAGAAGCCCAGAAAGGAATATGGCAAAGAGACCCGAGATGCAACCAGTTCAGAATGTACCGAACCTAAATCTACAAGCCTTACTTTGCGAGGTCAAATTGTTATTTGACTGAAAGTTGGAGCCAATTCAAGAAAGGCTTGATCAAGTCGAAGAGAGAGCCCAACGAGGGAGGTAGCCCCAAAGTATGCCAAGGAACAGAGGCTGGCAGCGAGTCCGCGAGGACGAGTTGTTTTACCCTAGTGATGTGGAGAGTGACCAAGCGTCAAATCAAAATGAAAGACGATGTGGTCAAAGGAATCGAGGCCCTCGAGAATGAGGACGTGTTGATGATGACTTGAAGAACATCAAGCTATCAATTCCACCCTTCCAAGGTCGCTAGGATCTGAAAGCTTATCTCGAGTGGGAGAAGAAGATCGAACTAGTGCTTGAATGCCATAACTACTACGAGAAAAAAAAAGATGAAGTTAGCAGCAATTGAGTTTTCAGACTACGCGATGATATGGTGGGACCAATTATCCACGAGTCATAGAAGGAACGGAGAACAACCAATACGTACATGGGCCGAAATGAAGGCGGTGATGCGCCAAATATTCATTCCATCTTATTACCACCACGAGCTTTATAAAAAAACTCCAAAACCTTACCCAAGGGTCGAGGAGCGTGGAGGATTATTACAAAGAAATGGAGGTCGCGATGATAAGAGCGGACATGCAAGAATATGGTGAAGCAACCATGGCACGTTTCTTGGCTGGTCTCAACCGAGACATTGCCAATATTGTGGAGTTGAACACTACGTCAAGGTGGTGGACATTGTGCACATGGCCATCAAAGTGGAGAAGCAATTAAAATGCAAAGGTGTTGCCTGAGGCTATTCCACTGTGAACACTTCGAAATGGAGCCAAAGTGTTGGCAAAAACACTCCACCAAACCAAGCCAAAAAGCCAACGGTGCCAGTAAAATTGAATAAGGCCATAACTAAATCAAACAAAGGCAAGGCAATTGAGAGTTCCTCTAACCGTTATAGGGACATCAAGTGCTTCAAATGCCTCGAAAGGGGGCATAATACAAGATAATGCCCGAATCGAAGCACCATGGTGATGTGCGTGAATGGCGAAATTGAGTCAGAGGAAGAAGTTAAAAATGAATCTGAAACATCATCTGACGAGAAAGAAGAAATATAACATGCTTTGGATGGTGAGCTTCTTGTTGTCAAAAGGAGCCTTAGTCTCCAAAGTGTGGAAGACGAAAACATCTTCCATACTCGGTGCCAAGTCCAAGAGAAGATATGTAGCGTCATCATAAACGGTAGGAGTTGCATGAACGTAGCGAGCACTCTCATGTGGAGAAACTAGGTTTGTCGACCAGCAAGCACCCGAGCTCGTACAAACTTCAATGGCTCAATGATGGAGACGAATTAAAGGTGACAAAGCAAGTACTCGTATCCTTTACCATTGGAAAATATGCGGATGAAGTAATTTGCGATGTTGTTCGCATGCACGTGGGTCATTTGTTGCTTGGGAGACCATGGCAGTTTGATCGAAAAGTTATCCACGATGGGTATACCAATAGGTATACGTTCAAGCATATGGGAAAGAATGCGACATTAGCTCCATTAATACCGAAGCAAGTCTACGAGGATCAAAAGAAATTGAAAAGTTCTATACATCAAATGAGAGAAAAAGAAAAGAGTGAAAATGTAAACGAAAATAAAAATGAGAAAAAGAGAGGAAAAATAATAAAAGAGAGTGAAAAGAAAATGAGAAAAGAAAATGATGAAAAAGAAAAAGAGTGTGAGAAAATGAGAGTGTTCGCAAAAGCGAGCGATGTGCGAAAGGCTTTGACATTGAGATAATCACTCCTTGTGCTCATGTACAAGGAAAACTTGTTATCTACTAACGAACTACCCGAAAACCTGCCCTCTTTTATTGTGTCTCTTTTGCAGGATTTCCAAGACATGCTCCCGAAAGAAACTCCGAGTGGATTGCCACCCCTTCACAGAATCGAGCATCAAATAGATTTTGTGCCCGGAGCTGTCATTCCGAACTGACCAGCGTATAGAACAAATCCTGAAGAGACAAAGAAACTCCAACAAAAAATTGATGAGTTTATGGAGAAAGGCTACATTTGCGAGAGCCTTAGCCCTTGTGTTGTGCCCGTCTTGTTGGTGTCGAAAAAAGATGGAACTAGGCGAATGTGTGTGGACTACCAAGCTATGAACAAGATTACTATAAAATATCGACATCCAATACCTCGCTTAGACGATATGCTCGACGAATTAAATGGTACCAAGTTATTCTTGAAGATCGACTTGAAAAGTGGATACCATCAGATTCGAATGTGCGAAGGCGACGAATGGAAGACGACCTTCAAAACTAAACATGGTTTGTATGAGTGGTTGGTCATGCTATTTGACTTAACCAACACCCCTAGTACATTTATGAGGTTAATGAACTATGTTTTAAGATCATTCATTGGTAAGTTTTGTGTTGTTTACTTCGATGATGTTCTTATATATAGTATGAAGTTGGAAGATCATGTGATTCACCTTAAATTTATTTTGGAAGTTTTACTTAAGGAAACCCTTTATGCTAACCTTAAGAAATGTACTTTTTGTTCTGATAAAGTTATCATTCTAGGTTTTGTGGTTAGCTCGGAAGGTTTGGAAGTGGACCAAGAAAAGATAAAGGTTATTCAAGAGTGATCGAGACCTACAAATGTTAGCCAAGTTCGAAGCTTCCATTGTTTGGCCAATTTTTATCGGTGTTTCGTACCCAACTTCAGCACTATAGCTGCATCTTTAACAAGCGTGATTAAGAAGAATTTGGCCTTCTACTGGACCAATAAGAAAGAGAAGTCTTTCAAAGAAATTAAGAATTGTCTTACTCAAGCCCCTTTATTAGATTACTCGATTTTTCTAAAACTTTTGAGATTGAATGTGATGTGTCAGGTATCGGAATCGGGGCCGTGCTAACCCAAGATGGAATGCCTATGGCGTATTTCAGTGAGAATGTAACAGTCTAGTTTAGACCCTAGTCTGAATAGTGGTTTTGAGACCACAAATTTGAGTCAAAAAATATTTTAATATTATTTTATGTGCCTATGATATGTGATTAAGCAAGTGTGTAAGTTTTGTGATTTAATTTGGTCATTTGCGTGCTTAATTTGAGAAAAGGATTAAATCGCGTAAAATAAAAATTTAGTGGATATTCTTAAAAGGGCTGAATAGTGGTTGTTCTTTTAATATGGAGGTTTTATGTTGCAATTATGCCATTGAATAAATGCATGGACGGTTATGGACTTATAATATATAGTTTTCTTATTAATTCATGAAGGGTGAAATTGGAAATTTATTATTAAAGTTAATATAATAAAAACAATGTTAAAAAATGGCCATTTCATATGTTCTTCCACCGAAAACAAGAAAAGACAAATAGGTTTAAAGTCTTTGAATGTTCGGCCATTACTAAGCTCAAATGAGGTATGTAATTTGTTCCATTTTTGATAATTTCTACGTTTTCATGATCATTGCTTTGTGTTTTACAAAACCCATGCTTAAATTTTGAGAATTGATGATGAATTTGGAATGTTCCATTGATGAATTCATGAGCTTTGTGATGTTTGGTGATGAAATATGACATTTATGTGTTAGATTGACATGTTTTGTCTTTGGATTTTTGGTGATTTTGTGTAATTTAGACTAAATTGAGAAAATAATAGTTTGAGGGACTAAAATGTGAAATAAATGAAATGTATAGACTTTTATGAGCATGGGTAATATTTGGCCTAAGCATGGTGTATGCAAATTTGGTGTATTTTGTGATTTTGTGAAATAGGGACTAAAATGTCAAAATGTGAAAATATGAGGGACAATTTGTAAATTGCCCTAAATATGTGTTTTTGGATTTAATTGAATGATTTGGTGAATAAATAGATTAAATTTGAATATGTATAGATCAAGAGCCGAAGAAAACAAATTTAGATCGCAGAAAGTCGAAAGTGATCGAATAGTCAAGTCGTACGTTATCCGAATCCGAGGTAAGTCTATATACAAATAAATGTATTTATATTGATTTATGTATGTACATATGAAATTTCATTGTGATGAATGTGCATGAGATGATGAATATATGAAATACGAGGAAGCATCGACAATGTATCAATGTCCAAGAAGTCCCGTACGAACCTAGGAATAGATTGGATTACAAATGTCATGACATAGTTTTCCGTTATGTGATATTGTGTAAGACCATGTCTGGGATGTTGGCATTGATTTTGAGATTTATGTGTAAGACCATGTTTGGGACATTGGCATCGTATTTTATTCGTGTAAGACCCTGTCTGGGACAGTGGCATCGATATTTGGTTACATGTAAGACCACGTCTGAGATGTTGGCATTATACGAGTATTTCAAGTATTCCGAGTATCCTATTTGATTTCGAATGGTTCAACAGGCAAATTCGAGAAATGAAAGACTACGTGAAATGTATAAACAAATTAGGTACGTTTGAATTGTACACTATGTATGTGTATGGAAGGTAAGTGTATTTATGTGAACTTACCTAAGTGTGATATATGCATAGATTGTAGATATAAAATGTGATATATGTATGACTTTGATATGAGTAAAAGAGATGTTTTGAGATAAGATATGTTGGTAAACTATGGCTAACAAATGAGCCAATGAAAATGTTATGAATTTGAAATTGAGAAACCTTAATGACATTGTCTTAATATGATTATGTGCTATTCATGTTAAGTTTATTTGTATATGGCTTACTAAGCTTTTGAAAGCTTACTTTGGGTCATATACAAATGGCAACCAAAGTGTGGGTGGCATTTTGGCCCTGCAAATGGCCTATATTTGTCCACACGGTTGAGCACACGGGCGTGTGGCTCGATCGTGTCCCTTGTGGTTGTATTTCAAAACAAGTTAGACTCGACCACGGGCTGGACACACGGACATGTGACTGGCCGTGTGGTGCAAGTCAGTAACGACCACGGGTGAGGCACACGGGCGTGTCCATGGCTATGTGGACAAGTCAGTATATATGCCCTGTTTCGACATGGCTGAGACACACGAGCATGTCTGAGGCCGTGGGAGGCACACAGCCTGCCAACACGGGCGTGTGACCTCTGTAACATAGAAAATTTATAAATTTCCAAGAATTTTCGTATGTGTTCGGTTTAGTCCCGGCCCTGTTCTAAAGCATGTTTAAGGTCTAGTAGACCTATTTCAAGGGACTCTTGGATTTGATTTGTCAAATATTATTATGAAATGTATGTAAAGATTTGAATTGTTTGGTAATGCTTTTAACCCTAAACTGATGATGGGGCTACATAATGGGGCTACACTTAACTACCCTATTTACGAAAAAGAAATGTAAGCACTCATCTGAGCTCTCGAGATGTGCAGCACTATCTACGGCCAAAGGAGTTCGTGATTCATTCTAATCACGAAGCATTGAAACACATCAAGGGCCAACATAAGTTAAATAAGCGTCATGCAAAATGGGTCGAATATCTCACCTCCTTTCCCTATGCCATCAAGTATAAGAAAGGTAAAGATGATATTGCAGCAGACGCGCTTTTGAGAAGGTATGCTTTATTATCGTCTCTTGAATCTAAATTGCATGGATTTTCTTATTTGAAATAATTGTATGCCAATGATGAAGATTTTTTATGTGATCCAGCTCGAGAATGTTGAGTCGATTCACTTGTTTGCCTGATCGTCGACGAGGAGAATGTTTGACTTGTCGAAGAAGGCTTAATTTTGATTATGGTAGCGGAAGTCTTAACAAGGATTTTGAATTGAAAGATAGGTTTATAAGTTTTAGTAGGTTTGGTTAACAAAGAAATAATAGGTAAGATAGAAGGTGGATACGGATATTAGAACTTAAGCGGCAAGAACAATTTGATACTATAGCGAGTATCACCCTGGGACTTATATGGCTCAAGGTGAAAGATGAAAATAGGTTGATGGAGATGGAAAACGAACTTAACTCAAAGAACGATTCAACACCATAAAAGAGTGTCACCTTGATTCTTATGCAATTAAGGTGGTTGTTTGAAAAGATAGAAAGGTGAACGCCACACCGGTTAAGGTGATAAGTTCAAAAACAAGTCAAAGATGCCACTAGCAAATCTAAATAAGTCAATCGAAACTTGTACGAAATAAGTTCAAAAACTTTTACGAAATAAGAGAGAGGATTACGATTCTTTTGTAAACTTTAATTTCCAATACAAACAGTTGGAAACTGGTTTTGTGATATGTAAAATCGAAACTAGTGGATTTCAGAAATGTGACGTTTTAAAAATAGATTTTGTAAATCTAGGAGAATCTCGAATTTAGTTATCTATTTGTTTGTTATCCGTTTGTTAATATTTTGGAAAAAAGTTGTTTAATTTTTTTAGAAAAACTCCGTGTTTAACATTTCATAATATATAATAACATCTTTAACTCAAAACCTAAATTAAAATTTTGGACGCCTTATTACATAAAAAATTCCCAAAATTTAAAATAAGTTTAAGGCAAAGAAAAAATTGAATTTACAATCAGAGTAACGCATGGCCACAAGAGAGTCCTCTTCGGCTCCAAATCCTCGAACTAGGGATTACCTACAAAATTAAGTAGAGGGGTGAGTTACTTGAACTCAGTGTGCAATTCCCCTTACGAACGAAATCTGGGCCTAAGCCCACAGAAGCAAATAGGTCGAATCCCATACGCATCGAATTGGGCCGTAGCCCTAACAACATGGCATATCAGATAGTGAATGCAATGCAACCCAGCCCAACCTAGTATTCCATCCGCTACATACCGCTCCATATGTCCAACCTCAATACACCTATGGGGATTTCTACAATCAACCCTCCATCCGCTACACTCCTCATTGGCAGTCATGCTGACAGTCATGCTGCTCAAAGCCGATATAATATGACAGAGTCACTGATGTATTGGCCTAGCCACTGCAATAATGTGACAGAGTCACCGATATACACTGCCCCTTTTCATCAATATCATATCCCAATCCCATGCAAACATATAATCATAATATAATGAATGCAACATATGTCAATGTAAATCGAATAATCAAGGCATACGTAAAGTCATGATAAGGTATTAACATGACAAAATCAAAAGGTAACTAACTTGGTATCTCCGATTTTACCCCCAAGCGTAACTCAACAGTCGTTACCGACATTTTGGCTTTTAAACAATACACATACTTATTATTAATCAAACAAATGATGGTGTGAGAATTACACACCTGATTATGCGAAGGACCAAACTCTCCTGATCGTTGCTAACCTCACTAGCGGGAATAACCACTATCTGCCTATCCAAAAAGGATGTCGGCTCTCTACCACAACCCGACAGAAAGTCTTGAACTGCCGACACCGCACATCGTTTGAACTTGGGAGTAGAGACTACGAGTCCGCTCCCCTCCTTAGATTGGCTAGTACTCGCATCCATGAAGAGAATCTTTTATTAGTACAGTACTACAGTAAAATCAGCAATTGTCTAACAAAAGGGGTTTTGGTTATGGCAGAGTAAAACGAATAGAAACTGGCCATAAAGAATGAAAGAGGAACTCTTTACCTTGACTACTGAGGATTCGTATCAATGGATTCGGCTTGTGATTCTAGAAGAATCCCTAAATAACTCACAAGTTAGAAATGGTGCTCCAAAATAAGGAAGAAACGGCCTTTCGGCCTAATTGAAACATGAAGGAGGGCCTCCCCCTTATTCGGCCATAACTATCTTACCTCCCTCCTTACGAGATTCTAAAACTAAGAAGAGCCTAAAAGGGTGTGCTTGCACTTCAACAAATTCGGCCTTAGGAAGAAGAGACAGAGTGAGACCTTTGGCTTTTAGAGCGAAGAAGATAGAAAGGAAAAGAATAAGAACCGATGGCAAAGAAATTAAGAAGAAAAACATTACCTTGCAACTAGCCAATACTGAATGTAGAAGAACTTCGGTAGACAGGAGACTAACTACTTTGCTTTATAAGATTCGACAGAGTTCGATTATGGAGATTGCAAGAGGAAGAGATAAGAGGGAAAAGATGGAAATGGATGTGCAAAGATTCAAAGAAATGGTTCGGCCCCCAAACAATCGGCCACTAGAATCTATGGTGGCTATTTAACAGAGAAAAATAGAGAGCGAAGGAGTAGAAGAGGGTTAGGCGATATTGTGCACAAGAGAAAGAAGAATAAAGAGGGGAATGGTAACTAGTGATTTCAGCAAGGAGAATGGAAACAAAAAAGAAAACAAGTGGAAGAAAGGTAGAAAAGAAAAATGTCCAAAAGAGAATAGCAAGAAAACGTGCAACACAAAGAACCCGAAATGTCTCAAGAAGAAAGCCTAAAATGTCAAAAGAAGAAAGCCAAGAACATAAGGGAATTTTGGCACACTCTCTTCAAAGATTTCAATTTTTCACTCCCCTCTTACCAAATGCCGAATTTGCCTGCCAAAGACACTTCTAACGGAAACTCACCTCCCAACAATTCCCATATTCGGCCAACAACCCCACTCCACCATAATCCCTTGATTTTCTCCATACTTTACTCCACCATCCACTCCCCAACATTCATTTGAAATTTGTTGACCAATTCAAATCTTCACTTGATAGAGTCCCAGCCGAATGCCAACACTTCACCACCTTGAGTAGAAAAATAAAGTTCCACAGTGCAGCAGAGGGGATTCGAACCTTTCTCCCCTTGCTTCCCTTGTGACACCAACTCCACTAGGCCACTCTATTTTTTTTGTTAACACAACACCAATTTTTATACTTAAGACCTGCCTCCACTAGTTCACCCTCACAACGTGCCCTAAAATAAAAATTTCACCAAGACCCTAGCTCGACCCCGAGCCTTTCCAAAACCCCAAAACACACCCAACCAACAAGCATAGCTAACCAAATGCATGAAATAATGCAATAATGCAGGACCCCAAATTTTAGGATGTTACAGTTCTACCCCCTTAAAGATATTTCAGCCTCAAAATTTACCTGATCAAAAGAGATGAGGGTATTGCTGTCGAATTGCCTCTTCTGGCACCCACGTGGCTTCCTCTGAATCGTGATTACGCCATAACACTTTGATTAACGGAATAGACTTCCTTCTCAAGACCTTAACATCCCGATCTAGAATCTGCACTTGCTCCTCTTCAAAAGACAGATCAGGTCTTACTTCAATTTCTTCCACTGATACTACGTGAGATGGGTCCGAACGATAGCGCCTTAACATCGAAACATGGAATACATTATGGATCTGACTCAACTCCGAGGGTAACTCAAGCTGATAAGCCACTAGTCCCACACGTTTCGACACTCGGTAAGGCCCGATGAATCTGGGGCTCAACTTGCCCTTCCGTCCAAACCTCAGAACCTTCTTCTAGGGTGAGAATTTTAAGAAGACGCAGTCCCCCACTAAAAATTCTAATTCTCTGTGCTTCAGATCCGCATAGGATTTCTATCTATCGGAAGCTTCCTTTAACCGGTCTCGAATCAACTTAACTTTTTCTTTCGTTTCTGAGATTAACTCTGGACCCAACAACTGTCGCTCCCCCAACTCTGTCCAGCAGGTAGAAGTACGACACCTACAACCATACAACGCCTCATAGGGTGCCATCTGAATGCTGGATTGATAGCTGTTGTTGTACTCAAATTTTACCAGTGGTAGGAAATCCTTCCAACTCCCTTCGAAGTCGATTACATAGCCCCTTAACATATTTTCCAGAATCTGAATTACCCTTTCCGACTGACCATCGGTCTGCGGGTGAAACGCTGTGCTAAAATCTAGCCTCGTACCTAAAGCTTCGTGCAATGACTTTCAGAATCGTGATGTAAACCTAGGATCCCTGTCTGATATGATAGATACGGGTACCCTGTCCAACCCCACGATTTCTGCCACATACAACCTGGCCAACTTCTGAAGCGAGTAATCCATACGAACAGGTATAAAGTGGGCGGACTTCGTTAACCGATCGACAATCACCCATACTGAATCTTTCTTAGTAGGCGTTAGGGGCAGCCCACTAACAAAGTCCATTGTTATCCTCTCCCACTTCCAAAGTGGAATCTTTACCGATTGTAGCAACCCCGAAGGCAACTGGTGTTCCGCCTTCATTTGCTAACATGTCCAACACTTACCCACAAAGTCGGTAACTTTCCATTTTAGACCAAGCCACCAATACTATTCACGTAAGTTTCGATACATCTTACTTCCACCGAGATGCATAACGTATGGGCTACTATGCACCTCCCGCATAATCATCTGCCTCAACTCCAAGTCCTTCAGCATACAAACCTTTCCACAAAAACACAATACCCTTTTACTGTTCAGACCAAAATCTTCTGTCTCACCACCTTCCACTTGCTGAGGTCAAGAACTCAACAATTCATCCAACAATTGCTTCTCCTTAATCTGATCTACCCATGTTGGCTTTATCTGAAGTTCAGCTAACAGGCTACCATCTTCATACAGACTAAGATGAGCAAACATTGCCCTCAAATTCGTTATCACTTTACCACTCAACGCATCTGCCACCACGTTAGCTTTACCCGGGTGATATTCGATTGCACAATCATAGTCTTTCAGCAATTCAATCCACCTTCGTTGTCTTAAGTTCAACTCCTTCTGGGTAAGGAGATATTTTAGACTCTTATGGTCGGTGTAGATAACTGTCTCCATATAGGTAGTGCCTCTATATCTTTAGGGCGAACACTACAGCAGCAAACTCCAAATCATGAGTGGGATAATTCACCTCATGTGGTCTTAATTGTCGAGACGCATACGCTACTACCTTCCCTTCTTACATTAGCACACATCCTAACCCTGTGTGTGATGCATCATAATAGACGACAAACTCCTTCCCAGCCTCAGGCTAAATCAACACTGGTGCGTCAGTCAAAATCCTCTTTAGCTTTAAAAAGTTTTCTTGCTGCTTATCAGCCCAAACAAACGGTACCCCTTTCCGTAACAACTTGGTTAATGGTGAAGCAATCAATGAGAATCCCTCAATGAACCTTCTGTAGTACCTAACTAACCTAAGGAAACTTCAAATTTCTACTACAGACTTCGGCGGCTTCCAGTCCAGAACAGCTTCGATCTTTCGGGGATCAACCCTAATCCCCTCGGCAGAAACAACATGCCCTAAAAAGGTAACTTCCTTTAGCCAAAATTCACACTTGCTGAATTTGGCATACAACTGCTTCTCTCTCAATATCTTCAGAACAACCCGAAGATGTGAATCATGCTCCTCTTCCGTTCTTGAATACACCAGGATGTCATTTATGAATACCACCACGAACCGATCTAAATAAGGTTGGAAGACCCGATTCATCATGTCCATAAAAGTGGCTGGTGCATTTGTTAACCCAAACGGCATCACTAGAAACCCGTAATGCCCATACCGCGTTTGGAAAGCAGTCTTGTGAATATTCACCTCCTTGACCTTTAACTGATGATACCCAGATCTTAAGTCTATCTTCGAGAAAACTGAAGCTCCTTGTAGCTGATCGAACAGGTCGTCAATCCTTGGCAATGGGTGTTTGTTCTTAATCATCAACTTGTTCTACTGACGATAGTCAATGCACATACGCATCGACCCATCCTTTTTCTTCACAGATAATACCGGCGCTCCCTACGGAGACACACTTGGTCAAATAAAACCCCGGTCCAACAGCTCCTGGATCTGAGCTTTAAGTTCCACCAGCTCCTTTGGCGCCATCCTATACGAGGCGATGGATACCGAAGCCATTCCCGAAAGTAGATCAATGTTGAACTCCACCTCGCGATTCGGAGGTAACCCTGGAAGCTCTTTTAGAAAGACGTCCGAGAACTCTTTCACCGTTCTAACATCCCTTACAGAAAATTCTTTGGCCTCCAAAGCACTGATGAAAGCTAAGAACACCTCACCCCCTTTTCGCACCATCCTTTCAGCCTTTAGTGCAGACACCACATTGGATAGGTAATTCCTTCTCTCACCTATAACCAGCACCTCCCCATCCTCAAAAATCTTTAATATCATGCACTTAGCAGCACAATCCAAGTTTACCTGATGCTTAACTAACCAGTCTATACCTAAATTCAAATCGAACTCGCCGAACGGTAATTCCACCAAGTTTGCCAGGAAAACAACCCCTTGCACTTCTAAAGGCACACTCCTAAATAGTTTGTTCACCACTACAGATTGTCCTTAAGGGTTAATCACTGTCATTTTACTAGAAACAATCTCAAATTCTATACCCAAAGTCCCAGGCACAGTACTAGCAACATATGAGTGTGTAGACCCAATATCTATCAAAGCTGTAAATGGTACACCAAATATAAAGAATGTATTGATTATGACGTCCGGTGCGTCACCATCCTCTCGCTGTCTAGCTGCATAAACCAATCCAATCTGTCTTACATTTATATTACCAGCACCTCTGCCCGGTGCTCCACAACCTCGACCAACTCCGTTTCCTCCTCTGACCAGACCTCGACCTCTCGGTGGCTGCTACCCACCTCTTCCTGGCTGTGCATAACCCTGACTTACCGACTGCACCCTAGCCAACTCTTGTGGACAGTCCCTTATCAGATGGTCCATAGATCCACACTTGAAACATCTTCTATTTCTTATGCAACACTCTCTCGAATGAAATTTCCCACATTAAACACATGGTCGAGACTGACCAACAGTAACTGGCATCGCACCTCGACCTGGCCCCTCAAACCTAGGCCTCTTTTGGAAACCTCCAGCAGATCCTGACGACCCAAAACTCCTCTTATTCTTACCCCTATTCTTATCCCGATTCTGCCTATGAGACCGCCTCACCTCTTCGGCTATTTTTTCCTTCATAACCAGAATGGCAAAATCTCTTTCCCACTGCAGAGCTATCAGTACCCGCAGCTTATCCCATAGACCATCCTTAAATCGAACACAATGCTCATAATCAGTCGCAACTATTCCTTGAGCATAACAACTTAAACGCAGAAACTCTGCCTCATATTCAGCCACAAATTTACCCCCTTAAACCAGATTCAGGAATGCTTTTCTCTGGGCATCCATATAGCTTGCCCCAACATATTTTCCCTGGAATGCTGTCTTAAAGAAGTCCCAGGTGATACGATCTACCGAAGTACCTTCCCTCACTAAGCCACCATTGGTACACCTCATCACGCAAGAGAGACACTGCCTTCAACTTTTCCTCCACGGTACAGTCTCGATCGTCCATGATTCGTTCAACTGCTTCAAGCCAAGATTCAATGACGACGCTGAGGCCACCCCTAAATACCCCTAAATATCTCAAATTTCTATTTTCCCGTGAGTCGCCAGGATAAATTTTTAGGCTATCGATCCAAAGGCTTGCCCCAAAGAACCTGCTCCAACACTTGCAACATAGCTTGGGACAAAGCATTGTTTCCTTTAGCTCGATCATGGTACCCTACCTCGGTTATCAATGATGCAGGTGCTTCCATTTTAGGCATATGCCCAGATGCCTCATATCCAACCCCAGTTTCTCGGCCTCTACCTCTGTCGCATCCACCACGCCCACATCCTCTAGCGCTCATGTTTACTGAATCGACTTAATCTGATTAGAAGTTTTATAAATTAGTAAATTATTCCACTATTTATTAACGGATATCTTATGAATATAGATTTAAAAGTAGTTTTCACAGATCGTATTTCTAAAGGTCTCAATCTCTAAAATTTTATCTCTTATAACTAGCAATCACAACATAATAAAAATCCTTTCATAAAATCAAACAGAATCAGAAGACTTGCAGTACGGATTTGGTGCCGGAGACTCGGGTGCCATACTTCTAGAAGAAAATTTATTTTTCTAAACAACATTTCAAACCAATTTTGGAAAGCATTTTTGAACCCATTTTATAGTCGAGTTTTGTAATCGGGCTCTAATACCATAATTGTAACACCTTAAACTCAGCCTAGACGTTACAACCAGATCTGGCATGTCACATAGAAAGGTTGTGAAAGAAACTTTGCAATTTTTTTTAAAAAAAAAACTTCGCGCTTTGTTTTCATTTTGAAAATCAACTTCAGGTTTACGATTCTCTTGTAAACTTTAATTTCCAATACAAACAGTTGGAAACTGGTTTTGTGATACGTAAAATCGAAACTAGTGGATTTCAGAAATGTGATGTTTTAAAAATAGTTTTTGTAAATCTATGAGAATCTCGAATTTAGTTATCTATTTGTTTGTTATCCGTTTGTTAATATTTTGGAAAAAAGTTGTTTAAATATTTTTAGAAAAACTCCGTGTTTAACATTTCATAATATATAATAACATCTTTAACTCAAAACCCAAATTAAAATTTTGGAGGCCTTATTACATAACAAATTCCCAAAATTAAAAATAAGTTTAAGGCAAAGAAAAAATGGAATTTACGATAGAAGTAACGCATGGCCACCACAGAGTCCTCTTCGGCTCCAAATCCTCGAACTAGGGATTACCTACAAAATTAAGCAGAGGGGTGAGTTACGTGAACTCAGTGTGCAATTCCCCTTATGAACGAAATCTAGGCCTAAGCCCACAGAAGCAAATTGGTCGAAGCCCATACGTATCGAATTGGGCCGTAGCCCTAACAACATGGCATATTAGATAGTGAATGCAATGCAACCCAGCCCAACCTAGTATTTCATCCGCTACACATCGCTCCATATGTCCAACCTCAACACACCTGTGGGGATTTCTACAATCAACACTCCATCCGCTACACTCCTTATTGGTAGTCATGCTGACAGTCATGCTGTTCAAAGCCGATATAATGTGACAGAGTTACTGATGTATGCGGCCTAGCCACTGCAATAATGTGACAGAGCCACTGATATATGTGGCACCAAGCCATCAAAATAATGTGACAGAGTCACTGATATACATTGCCCTTTTCATCAATGTCATATCCCAATCCCATGCAAACATATAATCATAATATAATGAATGCAACATATGTCAATATAAATCGAATAATCAGGGCATACGTAAAGTCATGATAAGGTATTAACATGACACAATCGAAAGGTAACTAACCTAGTATCTCTGATTTTACTCCCCAAGGGTAAGTCAATAGTCATTACCGACATTTCGACTTTTAAACAATACACATACTTATTATTAATCAAACAAATGATGGTGTGAGAATTACACACCTGATTACGCGAAGGACCAAACTCTCTTGATCATTGCTAACCTCACTAGCGGGAATAACCACTATCTGCCTATCCCAAACGGATGTCGGCTCTCTACCACAACCCGACAGAAAGTCTCGAACTGCTGACACCGCACATCGTTTGAACTTGGGAGCAGAGACTATGAGTTTGCTCCCGTCTTTAGATTGGCTAGCACTCGCATCCATGAAGAGAATCTTTGATCAGTACAGTACTACAGTGAAATCAGCGATTGTCTAACAAAAGGGGTTTTGGTTATGGCAGAGTAAAACGAATAGAAACTGGCCGTAAAGAATAAAAGGGGAACTTCTTATCTTGACTACTGAAGATTCGTACCAATGAATTCGGCTTGTGATTCCAGAAGAATCCCTAAATAACTCACAAGTTAGAAATAGTGCTCCAAAATAAGGAAGAAATGGCCTTTCGGCCTAAATGAAACATGAAGGAAGGCCTCCCCTTATTCGGCCATAACTATCTTACCTCCCTCTTTACGAGATTCCAAAACTAAGAAGAGGCTAAAAAGGTGTGCTTGCATTTCAACAGATTCAGCCTTAGGAAGAAGAGACAGAGTAAGACCTTCGACTTTTAGAGTGAAGAAGATAGAAAGGAAAAGAATAAGAACCGATGGCAAAGAAATTAAAAAGAAAAACATTACCTTGCAACTAGCCAATACCAAATGTAGAAGAACTTCGGTAGATAGGAGACTAACTACTTTGCTTCATAATATTCGGCAGAGTTTGGTTATGGAGATTGCAAGAGGAAGAGATAAGAGGGAAAAGATGGAAATGGATGTGTAGAGATTCAAAGAAAAGGTTCGGCCCCCAAACAATCAGCCACTAGGATCTATGGTGGCTATTTAATAGAGAAAAATAGAGAGCGAAAGAGTAGAAGGGGGTTTGGCAATATTGTGCACAAGAGAGAGATGAACAAATAGGGGAATGGTAACTAGTGATTTTGGAAAGGAGAATGGAAACACAAAAGAAAACAAGTGGAAGAAAGGTAGAAAAGAAAAATGTTCAAAAGAGAATAACAAGAAAACGTGCAACACAAAGAGCCCGAAATGTCTCACAAAGAAAGCCTAAAATGTCAAAAGAAGAAAGCCAAGAACATAAGGGAATTTAGGCACATTCTCTTTAAAGATTTTGGTTTTTCATTCCCCTCCTACCAAATGCCGAATTTACCTACTAAAGACACTCCTAGCCGAAACTCACCTCCCAACAATTCCCATATTCAGCCAACAACCCCACTCCACCATAATCCCTTGATTTTCTCCATACCTTACTCCACCATCCACTCCCCAGCATTCATTTGAAATTTGTTGACCAATTCAAATCTTCACTTAATAGAGTCCCAGCTGAATGCCAACACTTCACCACCTTGAGCACAAAAATAAAGTTCCACAGTGCAGTAGAGGGAATTTGAACCTTTCTCCCCTTACTTTCCCTATGATGCCAACTCCACTAGGCCACTCTGCTTCCTTTGTTAACACAACACCAATTTTTATACTTAAGACCTGCCTCTACTAGCTCACCCTCACAAAGTGCCATAAAACCAAAATTTTACCAAGACCCCGGCTCAACCCCGAGCCTTTCCAAGACCCCAAAACATACCCAACCAAAAAGCGTAGCTAGCCAAATGTATGAAATAATGTAATAATGCAGTACCCTAAATTTTAGGATGTTACAAGGTAAACTCACTCGAGAACACAAAGTTCATATAAAAGTTGGCAAAAGTCAAAAGTCCTTTACAATTGAAAATGTCTAAGCATTTATAGGCCTAAGCTAAGATAGATGAATGGTCAAATCACAAGCTTAATGACAAAGTAATTTTGGATAGAACATGTTAGATCTATCTAGAATAAAAACATAAAAAGATGAAGCTAGGTTCTGTGGAATGTTCTAGAATAAAATGAAAAATCTTCCATGTCCATGCTCAGCCCTTGGGAACTCCATAAGTCACCTTCTTGAGGAAATAACTCAGCTGAATGTATTTGGGAAACATTAGGAGTTGAATGGGCATGTTTAGGTGCGGCATTGAGCTTAAATGAGCTCAATTAAATGGGTCTTGTTCAGTCGAATGGAAGCTAATTAAATGAGTAGTTTGAATGGTCATTTTTGTTGGTTGTCTTAGTAAGATGTTCATCCAACTAAAGAATAAATTTGCAGCTACCCCTTAGCCAAATAAGTGCTTGGGAAACCAACAATCAGCACATCATTTGTTGTAGCTAACCTTGCATGCATCCTCCCTTGCTTTGAACCTAAACATTTATGGATCTTGCATTAATACACCTCATATATTCGGCTGCACTTTTAGGAAACCAATGGTTGAGCCTCCACCCATGAATCCGACCATACATGCATGTTTCCATTCGTTGCATTGAGCCATTCATGCATCTAGCATTAATTAGGCTTCATGTATTCTGCCAACCTACAAACACAATGAACCAAATTAAATCAAGTAAAATTTGGCTGAACCATGCATTAATATAATTTAGACACAATAATTAAAAACTAGAAAAATTTAATAAAGGCTAAACAAGACATATTAATATTCGGCTATGACCAAGACATAATTAAAACATGTAATAATTTGAACACAATTATGAGCTGTAGTAATATTAACTAAATTAAATTAAATACTTGGTTTATTCAATCATTAAAGTAAATGAGCTAAAAGCAATTAAAATGAGCGCAGTGAGCTAAATTGAGCTCATGTGAGCTGAATTAAGCTGGACAGAGCTCGATTAGCTGAAAGTGAGCTAAATCCAGCTGGCCAATAACGCATGGAGCAGTTGAAGAGTTGATCTGAGCTGGTTTCAAAGGAAACTCACGCATCCTCGTATATTCCTTTCTTGATTAGAAAAATGTCCAGGCCGTGCTGACATTATTCCCCCTTCTTCAAAATAACTTGTCCTCAAGTCGAGCCATTGGTTCACTCGAAAATATTTACGAGGCTTGCCTTGGTCAAATGGGGCGAATGGCAAATGAGTCAAATGAAATTTATAGCAATGAGTTAGCAAGAAGCAATCCAAACAAACTTGTAGTCCAAGCATAATCATAATAAGACAAGTATAATTCATGCGAATGGACATATTCAAAATGCCATGTTTACCTCCATGCAAACAAACTAATTTACTTACCAATGCCTCATCAAATGTTCGAAACAAAAATGAATAGATTTTAAGGCATTCAAATATCTCACATTGTTTCCACAAGTCATGGTTTAAATAAATCATAGAAGAATAATGAGTCAAATGGTGTACATAGTCATCACAAACAAGCAAATGAGAAGATCGAGGTGTGATGTCATTTCACATACTTGAATCTTGCAATTGCAGTTTAGCCGTATTCTTGCCAACAAATTCTTTAACATCACAATGACAAAAAACAAGAATCTTTTTATCAACAACTAAAACAGATAAATCATCATCAAGCAAAATAGAACAGTTAAACATGCCATGATCTAAGTGATTTACAAAAGCCAAATCATCAACACTATTTTTGTCACCAACCAAAGAGAACAAAGATGTTTTAAAACTTTCAAGAGTCTTACCTTGTATATCCTTATGAGCAGGAAAGAAAAGATTGGGTTTACCTTTTTAGATCATCACAAATCTTTTCTCTTTGGGAATATAATGTAATCTAAGCTTCGTGGTTGAGTTAATCTTTTTCAAATGAAACGCGAACTTCATGTACAACCACATAAATTGTTTAAGGAACGGATTTAAATTGAAATCCAATTTGTCAAATTTCATTTCCTTATTCAAAAACCAAGTATCAAACAAATAGAAATTATTCGCATGAAATTTAAGATGCTTGATTTTCCTACAAAATGAACCAAAACATATTCTAGGTTTAAACACGCGAGTTTGATTACTGACACCAAAGTGTAACAAAGGTTTCATTAAATCAAACATGCTAAACCAATAGGATTTGTGCATACACAAAAATGAACAATCAAGCCTCCTTACAGTCATCGAGATAGATTTGCACAAATTCAAAGATTTTACACACGACAGTAATTGGTTCACAAAATCACCACAATCGAACAATTTAATTGCCTTTCGTGAAAAATCATTATCTTGCAAGTTCATATTTCATGTTTGTTATTCTGATCGAACAACATCAACAACATTTTTATCACAAGTCAAATCAAGAGAATAACAACTCATGCTTCCTTACGTAACAAAATTATCAACCATAATAAAAGAATAGCAATTAACTAGATGAAAATAAGGAGATCTTTTAAAAACTAAGTCACCGAAAATGTTATCGACAACTTTCAAACCTGATTGTCGTGACTCGGTTGTTAAAATTTCCTTACCTCGCTTACCTTCGAGCTCGTATGGTGTGATGTCATCTTCAACCTTACCTTTGTTGATCATACAAAAGCATATCTCATCAGGAAGATATTGAAGTTGATACTCGTCACATGGATTTCTAGGAACCTGAAAAGAAAGATCAGAATAAGAACAACTCTCGTCTGGGTTAGTTAAAACATCACTCACTTTTTCTCGCTCGTCTTTTTCTTTCGTTTATTATTCTAACTCATTTTCTTTTTCTATTTCAATCTTAATTTCTTTTTGAATTTTCTTTTCTTTGTTACTTTCTTTTTTTGATTCCTTTCTCTTTTTCAATTTCTTTTTCTTTTTCCTCTTTTTCAAGTTCTTTTTCAGTTTTATTACAACATGAGGATGATACAAAAGAATAAAAAAGATAAGTTATTTTTCAAAGTTATTACATCATGAGGATGATACAAAAGAATAAAAAAGATAAGTGTTTTGCTCAAAGGAAGAGAAAGTATTCACATAGGTATCACGATCAATTCTTCGGGAACGATCCTTCGGAAGGAACTTCTTTGAGGCATACGAAGAATAACTCGTACTTTCTCGTTTGTCATCTCGAAAGATCTCATACTCGAAGTTTGCTTTTCTTTGTATCGAATGCCTTGTTGAATAGGAATTTTGATAAGAGTCTCTTCTCGAATAGTCATCGGATATACGTCTCCGTGATGATCATGACTCTGTTTTTTGACTTGGTGGAATTTTCTTCCGTCGGCCTCTTTTCTCCACATGGTCCAACTGTTTTTGTAATGTGCCTAGTTTTCTATCAAACAATCGGTCCATCTCTTTCACCAAATATTGAAATTCAGATTTTGAAAGTTCTTCTCAAGACATGATTAATTAGTGAAAAGAAAAGTGTTAAAATAGAAATAGACAATAAATACCTCACCACATGATAAACCGTAAAAGTAACATATTTTAATCCCACATTTAGTATGCTTTTGGATGAATTATCCTTGATTTATGTAAAAAGGTGCTCTTAATCCTTTCTTCTCATGTATTATACTTAGGAAAGCACCTATGGATAAAAAGAACATAAAACGGGCTTAAAACGGACTAAATTGGGCTAACCCAAGAATTTGACAAGGCTTGGCCCAAAGCCCACACGACCGTGCCTCGCTGATTACCCAGAGCATGGCCTCAACTCTTTACGCATGGCCGTGTATCATCCATTTCCCACACGGACGTGCCTGGTGATTGACATGGCTGTGTCCCAATCGACAGACCTGATGTAACATCTTGAATTAATGGGTCTATGCGTTTAGTGTAAGGATATGTTTAATATGTTACTTTAAGTGATAGGGGTCCAAATTGGGCTCAGGACTAGGCAAAGGCCTTGGTTAAATTGTCTGATTGGGCATTATAGAGTTAAAAGGTGGTAATTGTGTTTAAAATACCAACATGGGCTTGTGGCCAAACAATAGGTGGCGCTGCAAGGGAGTTAGAAGGTGGCGTTAATAACAGTTAAAGAGGCCCAAGTTTTGGCCACAAGGAGCCCATGTTTTTGGGCCATTTTCAGCACTTAAAAGGGAGCAAGGGGTGACACCACAACAAGGGTGTAAGGGGCCAAAAATTTAAGTTTTATGGAGCCCAATTCTCTTAATTTAAGTAAGCTAAATTCGGCATTAGGGTTAGGTGAAGTGGACGGCAACAAGGCTCAAAAATAGGAGGATTTACATGGATTTTATAATTGATAATATAGAAGATAAAATGGAGAAAAGATAGGAGCTATCAAGGAAAGGTGATGGCCGAAAATCCACCACTTAGAGGAGTAAAGAATTCGGGTACTTCATGAGAAAGGGGTGCCAAATTTTCCCTTTTTATTAGCTTGATTTTTATTTATCAAGAAGGGTACTTTTGGTTTTTTTGATAGGAGTATCAAAATTTCTATAAATAGGGGGGATATCTCATTAATTCTGGCATTTGAACCCTAATTTCTTCTTCTTCTATTGTGTCGAAATTCTTAGTCTCTCCCTCTATAATTTCTTTCCTTTAATTTCTTCAAAACTGAAACCTCTCCCTTCACTCTCTTTTCCATTCTTTTCCTCTTGTGCCGATTTCTCTAGAATCTAAAATCTCCATAGTTTTTCTCTATTCATCCCATTTTTGAGTTGGTTCTATTTCTTCCGGCATTTAAATCGTCCTCATTAACATTGTCGAATCCTCTCCAGTGCTAGTCGAGTTCCCTGTGTTAAGGTAAATGTTGACTTCTGTTGGTTTCTCTTGTTCTATTTTGGTTTTTGAAAGGCAAAAGCCAAAAAGCTAATAGTTTAATGGTTCTATATTGGGCGGCATTCAGAGATTTGAAGGAAACTTGGTCGTCTAGATCTAAAAGCTGAAAATAGCTAGTCTCCAACTTCGAGATTTTAAGGTAAAGAGATTTTCACTAGATTTTTACTAGATTCGTTCATTATATGCAAGATCTAAACCTTATGATGAGGATTAACGATCATATATTGTGATAGTAGTTCTGACAAGGACTTGTGATGGAATTAAATATGGATCAGGCAAGGGAGAGAATCCCTAAGTTTAAGAAATGAGCAGTATCTGCCGTTCGAGATTGGCCACTTGGTTGTGGACTAGCTTCTGAACAACACCTTAGGTAGATAGCAGTTGTGTCGACTACAGATAGCATCGACATAGAAAGTATCATTTTATCAGTAATCAGGTGTGTAGATCTCTAACACACACTCTCTAATTGTAATTTATGTGTAGTGGGCTAAAAAGCTAGAAAGTGGCTATGTAAACAGTCGATTAAAACCCAAAAAGGGTTAGGCAAGGATGCCAGGTACGCATCATAGAAATCTCTATGTATAGTGAGACATACGAAAGCCTGCATGATGTACTCTTTATGTATGTATGCATGGGGTGGGTATATAATATGAAAGGGGAAGTGCATGATGGGTCACATGGTGACCGATGGTAGAAATCCCACAAATATAAACATGGGTCATACGGTGACCGGTGGTAGAAATCTCACAAATATATATGTTAGGTCACACAGTGATCGGTGGCTATGCCACGTGGTGTGTAGCTGATGGAGGGTTGATTGTAAAAATTCCCAAGGTGTTATGGTTGGTACGGGTTGGTGTGTAGAGGATGGAATTCTAGGATGGGTTGGGCCATTCATTATGTATTGTCTATCATGTATTATGATTGTTGCCTCTATGTATGGGCCAAGGCCCATAATATGTTTGTGGGCCTTAGGTCATTGTGTTCAGGATTTATACACTGAGTCTTGGTGACTTACCACTTTCCTTTTTCTCTACTCTTTCAGATGAGCAGTAGATCGTGGACATGGGAGCCGAGATGGACTCGAGGGGCCATCAAGTTTTTTTCTATAGATTAAGTTTGGTTTTCTTTTTTATTATTTCTTTAGGACTATTTATGTAATAAGGCCTGCTTAACTTAGACTTCGATTTATTTTTGTTATGTCGGGATTTGCAAAACTTATGTTTTTTTTAGTCTCCAGAATAAAATGAAATAATAAATGGGCTTTTCAACCCAATCAACGCAAGTAGTAGAGTTATTTACAAAATCTCACATTTAAGGGATTACTCGGCTAAAATAAACTAAGTTTTTCTAAAACCTTTCAGAGAAAAGTTTTCAATGTTCAACCCATAGCATACCAGATCCGGTTGGAACTTATGGGCTGGGTTTAGGGTGTTACATTTTGGTATCAGAGCCCAGTTCAAAACTCGAACTATGAAATAGGCCTAAGGATGTTTTGTAAAGTTGAGGAGAATTTGAACAAAACTTTGGAAGAAGATAGGGCCTTCGAGTCTACCGGCACCCGATCCACGTAGGTAAGTATTCTAACCCTTGATATGATGTACTTGTTGGGTTGATGGGCTTGAGGGACGTAGACTAGTAGGATAGTAGCAATGGACTTTAGGCCTAGTTAAACAACTCTTCAAATCCATAAGACTTAATCCAACTAAACAAACCTATGACCAAGTCGATGGGTTAGGTGTGGCAACAGCATACGACTAAGATTGGATCCGGGAAGAGCTTGGTATTTAAGCAGTCCTAATGACTCACCTCCTCTTTTCTGGAATCCTACCTAGTGCGTAGTGACTGTTCACCTTAGCCATAAGGGCTTGTTGACGGGCCAAAATTTATAACTAAAACCCAAAAGGGACCAGTACCCCATTTCTTTTATAAAATTGCTTATACGTCCCTGATTGTGTAAATTACCCAAAAGCCCTAGGTTGAGGAAATTTACCAAGATACCCCTGATTTTGCCAAATGACCAAAATACCATTGATTGAAAAATTACCAAAGTACCCTTGTTGAGGAATTACTAAATTACCCCTGATTCACGAAAGTTGCCAAAGTTGACAAAATTACCAAAATACCCTCTGATTGCAAAATTACCAAAATACCTTTATTTTGAAAAATCACCAAGAAACCCTATTTTTTTAAAAAATTTTTACGAAAATACCCCTATAGGATAAATTAAAAAAATACCCCTGGGTAGTGAAACGACGAAAATACCTTTATATGATGAATGTGAGTTCATGGATGTTGATTGTATGTTGATGGTTGATTGTGTGTGGCTCCTAGGACTAGGAGATACAGACTTAAAATTGAACTCGTTGCGAATTCGAAAGAATACTTTTAAACCCACTATTCATAAGATTGTCCGTGGTTAATTAGTGGAAGAAAACTAATAAATCATAAATTTTCTAATCAGATAAATCGAGAACAATAGGATGAGCACTAGAGGACGTGGTGTGCGTGGCCGAGGTAGAGGCAGAATTACTATGTCAGAACCCGTAGGGTCTGATCACAAATCCGGGAATAAGGTACCAGTGCCACCAGCTGTGGAGGCAAAATTTCAAGATCAGACAGCCGAAGATGATGTTGTATCTCAGGCTATGTTAAGGGTTTTGGAGATGGGCACAGAAGCCCAAAAATCTGTACCGGAGTGACTTAGGAGCAACGGGGCAGAAGTGTTTAGAGGAATCTCTGGTATAGCCCCGAGCTCAGCTGAGTATTGGTTGGAGGCGATTGAACACATAATGGACGATCTGGACCTCACGGAGGAAGAGAAATTGAAAGGGTTATATCTCTCTTGAGGGATGAAGCCTACCAATGGTGGCTCACGGTTAAGGATGGTATGGTGGCTGACTGCATCACATGGGAGTTCTTCAAAACAGTGTTTCAAAACAAGTACATTGGATCGAGCTATGTGGATGTGCAGCGCAGAGCATTCCTGAACCTGGTTCAAGGAAGTAGGTCCATAGCTGCGTACGAAGCGAAATTCTTACGCCTGAGCCATTATGCTTGAGGGATAGTGGCCACGGAGCATGAGCGATGTGTCCAGTTTGAGGATGGCTGAAGGATGAATTACGGGTGTTGATAGCTCCGCAACGAGAACGGGAATTTACAGTGCTTGTGGAAAAGGCTAAGATAGTGGAAGAGGTGAAACAGATGGAAAAGCTGAACCGGGATAGAGATAGGGGTGGAGGTAAGAGAAACTTTGGATCATCGGGAACAACTAGAGGTAATTAGAAAAGACCCAGGCCAAATGGGCTGAGACAAGATAATAGACCTACTATTGCTAGTCAGACACCGAAGTGTGCTCAATATGGTAAATCCCATGCAGGTGAGTGTAGGGCGGGTAGTGGGAAGTGCTTTAGGTGTGGGTCTTTTGACCATCAAGTTAGGAACTGTCTGCAGCGAAAAGGCAATGAAGGGCCCACGGGCCAAGGGAATGTTCAGCCTAGCAAAGGAGGTCGTGGGGCAGCCAGAGGTGGTAACGATTCTGGTCGAGGTCGTGGAGTACCAGGTCAAGGGGCAGGAAACACTGAGGCGAGATAGTTGGGGTTGGTCTATGCTGTCAGACGTCGAGAGGAGGCTGACGCACCGGATGTCATAACCGGTACATTTTTAATTTTTGGTTGCCTTACACTGTATTGATTAACATTGGGTCGACGCATTCGTATGTAGTTAGTAACGTATCTGGAACTTTAAGGTTAGAATCTAAAAATACCCTAGGGAAATGATTGTAGTTAGCCCGTTAGGACAATCAGTGATAGTGGATAAACTCTATCGGGAAGTACCTCCAGAAGTTCAGGGGATAGTCTTCTGAACGGATCTAATGGAATTACCGTTTGGGGAGTTTGATTTAATTTTAGGCATGGACTGGCTTGTGAAGTATCAAGCTAATCTAGATTGTGCAGCCAAGTGTATGATGTTAAAAACCCCCGAGGGTGATGAATTGTTGGTAATGGGAGAAAGGGGGAACTGTCTGTCAAACGTGGTGACCGCCCTGAGAACGGAAAGGATGGTGAGGAAAGGAAGTAAGGCAGTCTTGATGTTTGTTCGCGCTATGGAAGCAAAGGAACTAACAGTGGGAGACGTTAGGACGGTGAAGGAATTTCCTGATATTTTCCCTGAGGAGCTTCCGGGATTACCTCCGGATCGTTAAGTGGAGTTTGGAATCGATCTTCTTCCAGGGACAGCACTGGTATCTATAGCTCCATATCGAATGGTGCCAAAGGAGTTGGTGGAGTTGAAAGCGCAGATTTAGGAGTTATTGGATAAAGGGTTTATTCGACCTAGTGTGTCGTCGTAGGGAGCACCGATTTTATTCGTCAAGAAGAAGGATGGGTCAATGTATATGTGTATTGACTATCGCCAGTTGAATAAGTTAACGATCAAGAACAAGTACCCATTGCCAAGGATCAATGACTTGTTCGATCAGTTGAAGGGGGTCTTAGTCTTTTCGAAGATAGATCTGAGGTTGGGGTACCATCAACTTAAGGTTAAGGAGGCTGATATTCATAAGACGGCCTTTAGGACTTGCTATGGTCACTATGAGTTCATGGTGATGCCATTTGGGTTGACCAACGTGCTAACAGCGTTCATGGACATGATGAACCAAGTGTTCCAACCCTACCTAGATCGGTTTGTCATGGTTTTTATTGGTGACATCTTGGTTTACTCAAGATCGGAAGAGGAGCATGATACACATCTGCGAATGGTTCTGCAGATTCTAAGGGAAAAGTGGTTGTATGCCAGATTCAGTAAGTGTGAATTTTGGCTGAAGGAGGTTATTTTCTGGGGCACGTTGTGTCGGCTGAGGGGATTAGGGTCAACCCTTGGAAAATTGAAGCGGTGTTGGATTGAAAGCCGCCCAAGTCAGTGGAAGAGATTTAGAGTTTCCTTGGTTTGGCCGGATACTATCGAAGGTTTGTTGAAGGATTCTCCTTAATTGCAGCACCGTTGACTAAGTTGTTACAGAATGGAGTTCCATTTGTTTGGTCTGATAAGCAGCAAGAGAGTTTCGAGCAGTTAAAAAGAATTTTGATGGAGGCTTTGGTACTGATTCAGCCGAAGGCTGGGAAAGAATTTGTGATTTACTGTGATGCGTCACACACGGGATTAGGGTGTGTGTTGATGCAAGATGGAAAGGTTGTAGCATACGCATCTCGGCAGTTAAGACTGCATGAAGCAAATTATCCCACCCATGACTTGGAGTTGGCATCGGTGGTTTTTGCTTTGAAGATTTAGAGGCATTATCTTTACGGGGAGAAATCTGTCACTTTCACTGATCATAAGAGATTGAAGTATCTTTTGACTCATAAGGAGTTGAATTTAAGGCAGAGGAGGTGGATCGAGTTGTTAAAAGATTATGACTGCTCGATTGAGTATTATCCGGGTAAAACTAACGTAGTAGCGGACGCTCTAAGCCGTAAAGTAATCTTTGACTTAAGAGCAATGTTTGCTCACATTAGTCTATATGATGATGGAACGTTGTTAACTGAACTGCAGGTGAAACCCTCATGGGTTGACCAGGTTAAGGAGAAGCAACAGACGGGTGAGTTCTTGAAAGAAAGGTTCCGGTAGGGTAAAATGATGAATCGACAAAATTCAGTGTTGATAAGATGGGCTGTTATGTTTCCAAGGGAGAGTATGCATGCCGAGGGATCCTGAGTTGAGGCGAAGGGTTTTGCAAGAAGCGCATGGTAGTCCATACACTATGCATCCCGGAGTGAGTAAGATGTATCGAGACTTACGGGAGCAGTTCTGGTGGCCAAACTTAAAATGGAAGGTGACTGTTTTAGTGGCCAAGTGTTTAACCTGTCAGCAGGTCAAGCAGAGCATCAATTACCATCAGGGTTATTGCAGCTGGTGAAGATTCCCAATGGAAGTGGGAAAGGATCACAATGGACTTTGTTAGTGGGCTAACCCTCACACCTATTAAGAAAGATTCGGTTTGGGTGGTTGTGGACCATTTGATGAAGTCTGCTCACTTCATACCAGTGCGGGTCGATTACTCTTTGCAAAAGCTGGCTAAGCTATACGTGGCAGAGGTGGTAAGGTTGCATGGAGTACCGGTGTCGATCATATCGGATAGGGACCCTAGGTTCACCTCGTGATTTTGGAAGGTGTTACATTAAGCACTGGGAACGAAGTTGGATTACAGTACAGCATTTCATCCTCAGACCGATGGACAGTCTGAGCTGGTGATTCAAGTCTTAGAGGACATGTTGAAAGGGTGTGTCATTGATTTCAGAGGTAGTTGGGAGGAGTTCTTGCCATTAGCAGAGTTTGCTTATAACAACAGTTACCAGTCAAGTATTCAGATGGCACCCTACGAAGCTTTGTATGGGCAGAAGTGTCGTACTCCTACATGTTGGAAGGAATTAGGGGAACGTCGAATTTTGGGTCCGGACTTGGTTGCAGAGACAGAGGAGAAGGTGGAAGTAATTCGGGCTAGACTAAGGGAGGCAGCAGATAGACAGAAGTCCTATGCTGACTTAAGACATAAGGACATAGAGTTTGCAGTGGGGGACAAGGTATTCCTGAAAGTATCGCCTTGGAAGAAAGTGCTAAGATTCGGACGTAAGGGTAAGTTGAGCCCTAGATTTATCGGACCATATCAGGTGTTGAAGCGAGTAGGACCAGTGGCATATCAGCTGGAGTTACCTCCAGAATTAAGTCAAATTCACGATGTATTTCACGTCTCTATGTTAAGACGTTATCATTTGGATCCATCTCACATAGTGCCTGTGGAGGAAATCGAGGTAAGACCCGGTCTATCCTTCAAAGAGGAACCGGTGGAAATTCTGGATCGTGATGTCAAGGTGTTGTGAAGGAAAACGGTTCCATTGGTTAAGTTGCTATGCGAAATCATGGTTCTGAGGAGGCTACATGGGAACCCGAGGAAGCAATGCGGCAGCAATACCCCTATCTTTTCTGATCAGGTAATTTCGAGGATGAAATTTCTTTAAGGGGATAGAACTGTAACATCCTAAATTAATGGGTCTATGCGTTTAGTGTAAGGATATGTTTAATATGTTAATTTAAGTGATAGGGGTCCAAATTGGGCTCAGGACTAGGCAAAGGCCTTGGTTAAATTGTCTGATTGGGCATTATAGAGTTAAAAGGTGGTAATTGTGTTTAAAATACCAACATGGGCTTGTGGCCCAACAATAGGTGGCGCTGTAAGGGAGTTAGAAGGTGGTGTCACTAATAGTTAAAGAGGCCCAAGTTTTGGCCGCAAGGAGCCCATGTTTTTGGGTCATTTTCGGTACTTAAAAAGGAGCAAGGGGTGACGCCACAACAAGGGTGTAAGGGGCCCAAAATTTAAGTTCTATGGAGCCCAATTCTCTTAATTTAAGTAAGCTAAATTCGACATTAGGGTTAGGTGAAGTGGACAGCAACAAGGCTCAAAAATAAGAGGATTTACATGGGTTTTATAATTGATAATATAGAAGATAAAATAGAGAAAAGATAGGAGCAATCAAGGAAAGGTGATGGCCAAAAATCCACCACCTAGAGGAGTAAAGAATTCGGCTACTTCATGAAAAAGGGGTGCCAAATTTTCCCTTTTTATTAGCTTGATTTTTAGTTATCAGGAAGGGTACTTTCAATTTTTTTGATAGGAGTGACAAAATTTCTATAAATAGGGGGGATATCTCATTAATTCTGGCATTTGAACCCTAATTTCTTCTTCTTTTATTGTGCTGAAATTCTTAGTCTCTCCCTCTACAATTTCTTTTCTTTAATTTCTTCAAAATCGAAACCTCTCCTTCACTCTCTTTTCCATTCTTTTCCTCTTGTGCCGATTTCTCTAAAAGTTGAAATCTGCATAGTTTTTCTCTATTCATCCCATTTGTGAGTTGGTTCTATTTCTTCCAGCATTTAAATCTTCCTCATTGACATTGTCGAATCCTCTCCATTATTTTTGTTATTTCCGACGTGTTAAGGTAAGTGTCAACTTCTGTTGGTTTCTCATGTTCTATTTCAGTTTTTGAAAGGCAAAAGCCGAAAAGCTAATAGTTTAATGGTTCTATGTTGGACGACATTCCGGGATTTGAAGGAAACTTGGTCGTCTAGATCTAAAAGCCAAAAATAGCTAGTCTCCAACTTCAAGATTTTAAGGTAAGGAGATTTTCCCTAGATTTTTACTAGATTCGTTCATTATATGCAAGATCTAAACCTTATGATGAGGATTAATGATCATATATTGTGATAGTAGTTCTGACAAGGACTTGTGATGGAATTAAATATGGATCAGGCAAATGAGAGAGTCTCTAAGTTTAAGAAACGAACGGTATCTGTCGTTCGAGATTGGCCACTTGGCTGTGGACCGACTTTTGAACAACACCTTAGGTAGATAGCAATTGTGTCGACTATGGATAGCATCGACATAGAAAGTATCGTTTTATCAGTAATCAAGTGTGTAGATCTCTAACACACTCTCTAATTGTAATTTATTTGTAGTGGGCTAAAAAGCCAGAAAGTGGCTATGTAGACAGTCGATTAAAACCCAAAATGGGTTAGGCAAGGATGCCAGGTACGTAATCATAAAAATCTCTATATATATTGAGACATATGAAAGCCTGTATGATGTACTCTTTATGTATGTATGCATGGGGTGGGTATATAATATGAAAGGGGAAGTGCATGATGGGTCACATGGTGACCGGTGGTAGAAATCCCACGAATATAAACATGGGTCATATGGTGACCAGTGGTAGAAATCCCACAAATATAAATGTTAGGTCACACAGTGATTGGTGGCTATGCCACGTGGTGTGTAGCGGATGGAGGGTTGATTGTAGAAATCCCCAAGATGTGATGGTTGCTATGGGTTGGTGTGTAGAGGATGGAATTCTAGGATGGGTTGGGTCATTCATTATGTATTGTCTATCATGTATTATGATTGTTGCCTCTATGTATGGGCCAAGGCCCATAATGTGTTTGTGGGCCTTAGGTCAGTGTGTTCAGGATTTATACACTGAGTCTTGGTGACTCACTACTTTTCTTTTTCTCTACTCTTTCAGATGAGCAGTAGATCGTGGACATGAGAGCCAAGACGGACTCGAGAGCCATCAAGTTTTTTTTCCTATAGATTAAGTTTTGTTTTCTTTTTTTTTTTATTTCTTTGGGACTATTTATGTAATAAGGCCTCCTTAACTTAGACTTTGATTTATTTTTGTTATGTCGGGATTTGTAAAACTTGTGTTTTTCTTAGTCTCCAAAATAAAATGAAATAATAAACGGGCTTTTCAACCCAATCGATGCAAGTAGTAAAGTTATTTACAAAATCTCACATTTAAGGGATTATTCGGCTAAAATAAACTAAGTTTTTCCAAAACCTTTCAGAGAAAAGTTTTCAATGTTCAACCCGTAGCATACCAGATCCGGTTGGAACCTATGGGCCGGGTTTGGGGTGTTACACCTGAAGCACGGCCTGAATCCTGACTTACACGACCATGCCCAAAATGACAGAATTGAGACACGGCCCAACCACGATTTACACGAGCATGTGCCATGGCCGTGCCCCCGCCGCAGGAGAGAGCAATTTCACTCAGATTTGGATGCTTGAAGCCAAAGAAACATACTCCTAAGTCTACTTAGACATCTTAATAGTAATTATACTTGAAAGAGGTACTTAGGAGCCAATTATAGCATCTCAAAGCCTATATAAACAACCCAAGGCAGCCATTAAAAGGAAAGCTTTTTGCAGAGGCTTTGGCCGAAGCTTTCATCTTTTAGGGAGTCACTTGGAGATAGCCAGTTGATCCATCTCAAGAAGCCGGAGTTCTACTCAAGACGGAGGATCTCACTTTTAATTCCTTCAGGGGGTTTTAGGGATTTCTTATGTTTTGTTTTATCTTTTCTCTTGAGATTTTTTCCTATTTAGTTATGAACTAAACCCTTCTTGATACCAAGGGATGAAACTTATGATGATTTTGTTATTTGATTTCTAAATTATATGATAAGTACTTAGTTTGTTCTTAATTATGTTGCTTAATTTAATCTGATGTGCTTAGGTGGAGGAGGATAGACCCTGCCTAAGAGTAGATCTAGCATAATTGAGCGGAGTTGATCGGGCGCCTAGAGATAGGGTTACGAGATTTTGCCAGATTAGGGTGAAACCTAATATGGGAATCCATTGATCGATTTACTGCTTCCTTAGGGGGTTATTATAAGAGAACGAGAGTTCCACTAATTAACCTAAGGTTAGCTATTATTCGCCTCGAGAGAGGGTTTAATATAGGTTAGGGAGTCTCACGGATCAAGCTAAGTAAAGAAATCATATGGTTTGGGGAATAAATAATAAGTGAAGTCATAGGTGGGTTCTTCCTGAGGGTATCGTCTTCATCAACTGAGTTTTCCTAAAGTCTTTCCCCATTCATTCTTTTGTCTTTGCATTTAATTTAAGTATTTCATTATTTTAATAGACCAATCACTCCATATTTCAGGCTAAATAATAGAAAGAAAGTGAGTAGTAGTACTTTTAGGTTCCCATGGGTTTGATAAGAAATTCTTGCCTAAACTATACTATTGTTCGATAGCTGCACTTGCCTCTATCGTTCTCACAGTTAGTCTACAGGTTCGATCATTCTTTTTATAAATATTAAAACTCGACTGTTTGACACGATCAAGTTTTTGGCGCCGTTGCTGGGGAACATCTAAAATATTAAGAAAGCTCTATTTCTATTACTTTAGCCATTATTTTTAATTTTTTCTTATTTTCCTGCATATAATTTTTATTTATACTAAATTTCTTTCTTCTCCTAGCAGGTACCTCTAGTTTATGACTAGAAGGAACCCGAGAGGACTTTTAGCATACGAAAGTGACATTGAGGCTATCGCTCGCAGAAATAGCAGAGAAAATAGACGAGCTCTAGACTACCAAAGAGAAAAACAACAAAAAAGATCCAATCCTACTGAAGGGATGGACGAAAATAATCCACCAAATGTGCAAGAACAGAATGCTCTGTGTACTATGTATGATTATGCTAAACCGAATTTGATAGGAGCAGAATCTAGTATTGTTAGGCCCGCCATAGCTGCTAATAATTTTGAATTAAAGCTTAACACAATACAAATGATTCAACAGTTTGTTCAATTTGATGGTTTGCAGGATAAAGATCCAAACACTCATATATCTAATTTTTTAGAATTCTGTGATGCCTTCAAAATAAATGGCGTTTCTGACGATGCCATACGTCTTCGGTTATTTCCTTTTTCATTAAGGAATAAAGCAAAGCAGTGGTTGAACTCGTTACCACGAGGGTTAATCACCACATGGGATCAAATGACCGAAAAATTTCTTTTAAAATATTTTCCACCAACCAAATTGACTAAATTTAGGAATGACATATCTTCTTTTGTGCAGAATGATGCAGAAACATTATATGATGCATGGGAAAGATACAAGGATCTCCTAAGGAGATGCCCACACCACAGATTACCTTTGTGGCTTCAAGTCCAAACTTTCTACAATGGTGTGAATTCTCCAACTAGGCAAATGATTGATTCATCAGCCGGTGGAACTTTGAATAACAAAACTCTTGAAGCGGCTTACGATTTTATTGAGGAGATGTCGTTGAACACCTATCAATGGCAAATTACAAGAGCTAAACCGAAAAATCAGCCGGATTTTTTAACATAGACGCATTGACAATGTTGTCAACACAGGTGGAGCTAATGAATAAAAAGCTTGATAACTTATGTTCTTCGCAGGTACACCTAGTCATGCAATGCGAAGCGAGCGGGAATGTGGCGAATTCTGAGTACCCATCCTACCAACCAGGAGCAGAAAAAGAGCAAACAAACTATATAGGTAACAATTTCCGATCTAATAATAATCCTTATAGTAACACTTATAATATAGGTTGGAGGAACCACCCAAATTTTTCGTGGGGAGGATAAGGAAATCAAGGAAACCAAAGGCAGCAACCTCCTCCAAATTACCAAAATTAGCCCTATCCACAGGAAAAGAAATCAAACCTTGAAGAGATGCTAACAAAATTCATGGCAGCTACAGATTCTCGTCTCCAAATGATGGAAGCAACACTTGATGAATAGCAAATCTCACTGAAGGGAATCAAGACTCAGGTGGGAGAGCTCATTACGTCAGTTGGAATACTTATTGAAATAGTATGTGAAATACGAATGGAAATTTTTTTCCAAAGATACAGAGCAAGCAAGGGCAATCACACTAAGGAGTGGCAAAGAGCTAGTTGAACCACAAGGAAAGACACCACATGAGGTTACCAAGAAAAAAAGTGTAGAAGTTGAGAACGACAATACATTGCCTAAAGAGAATAAAACACAAATTCCATATCCAGAAAAATTGAAGAAAGAAAAACTGGATGCTCAATACGGTAAGTTCCTTGAACTCTTTAAACAAATACATATTAACTTACCTTTTATTGAAGTCATTTCCCAAATGCCAAAGTATGCAAAATTCTTAAAGGAACTTCTCACAAACAAAAGGAAGCTTGAGGAAGTATCAAAGGTGGAACTTAATGAAGAGTGTTCAGCCCTTCTCCAAAATAGACAACCAAAAAAGTTAAAAGATCCAGGGAGTTTCACTATTCCTTGCTTAATTGGTAGTTTAAACATCACGAAAGCATTAGCAGACCTAGGCGCTAGTATCAACTTAATGCCTTACCGACTGTTTAAACGGCTAGATCTTGGGGAACCAAAACCTACTAGAATGAGTATTCAATTAGCTAATAGATCTATTAAATATCCTAGAGCAGTTATTGAAGATGTCTTGGTAAAAATTGATAAATTTATTTTCCCTCTTGATTTCGTTGTATTAGACATGGATGAGGACATCAATGTTCCTTTAATCTTAGGGCGTCCTTGTTTAGCCACTGCTAGAGCTATTATTGATGTGGGTGATGGCAAACTAGCACTAAGGATAGGTGATGAAGAAATTATTTTTAAAATTTATGATGCCATGCGATATTCTAAAGAGCAAGATGATTCTTGTTATTTTGTTGACACTACTGATCATATTATTAAAAATTCATTGTAGGAAATCTTGTAGGATGACACGATGGTACTGTGTCTGCCTCAAGGAGAGGGGGAAGAGGATGAAGATAATGAGATCAGTTTGAATACATCATCATTCAGACAAATGAAAGAAGAAAACATTAAAGAAGATGACGTATTAAAATAAAAACCTTCCATCGAAGAGCCACCCAAATTGGAATTAAAACAGTTACCAAAACATTTAGAATACGCATTCCTTGGGGACAATTCTACACTACCTGTAATCATCTCTTCAGCAACTAGAACAAAAGGAAAAGGAGGAGATGATAAAGGTATTAAGAGAACATAAGAAAGCCATAGCTTGGAAAATTTTCGATATCAAGGGAATAAGCCCCGCGTTCTGCACCCACAAAATTTTAATGGAAGAAGAATATAAACCGTGTGTGCAACCTCAGAGACGATTAAACCCCAACATGAAAGAAGTGGTCAAAACTGAGGTAATTAAACTTCTAGATGCAGAATAATTTATCCTATTTCGACAACACTTGGGTAAGTCCCGTGTGGTAGTTCAAAGAAAGGAGGAATGACGATAGTACCCAATGAAAAGAATGAGTTAATTCCCACAAGAACAGTTACAGGCTGGAGAGTCTGTATACACTATAGAAAGCTGAATGATGCCACCAGAAAAGATCACTTTCGTCTACCTTTCATAGATCAAATGTTAGAAAGACTATCCGGGCATATGTACTACTACTTCCTGGACGGACTCTCCGCCTACTTCCAAATCCCCATAGCTCCTGAAGACCAAGAGAAGACAGCATTTACATGCCCATATGATACGCTTGCTTATCGTAGAATGCCTTTTGGATTATGTAATGCTCCTGCCACTTTTCAGCGTTGTATGTTGGCATTTTTTGATGAACTCGTAGAGGACATCATGGAGGTATTCATGGATGATTTCTCGATATTCTGTAATTCTTTCCAGCTTTGCCTTAAAAATTTAAAACGAGTTCTAATTAGATGTGAAGAAACAAACCTTGTTTTGAATCGGGAAAAATGCCACTTTATGGTTAGAGAAGGGATTGTTTTAGGACATAAGATTTCTAGAAAAGGGATTGAGGTAGATAAAGTAAAAGTTGAAACCATAGAAAAATTACCTCCCCCTAGTTCAGTGAAGGCTATTAGAAGCTTTTTAGGACATGCAGGTTTGTATAGAAGATTCATTGAAGACTTTTCTAAAATAGCTAAGCCTTTGACAAAATTACTAGAAAAAGATGTTCCTTTTAATTTCAATCAGGAATGTTTGGATGCATTCAATGTCCTTAAAGATAAACTAATAAATGCACCAATTATAATCGCACCTGATTGGAATTTACCCTTTGAACTAATGTGTGATGCAAGTGACTTTGCAGTAGGTGCAGTTTTGGGACAACGAAGAGACAAGCATTTTCAGCCATTTTACTACGCTAGCAGAACATTAACACCTGCGCAAGAAAATTACACCACGATTGAGAAAGAACTGCTAGCTGTAGTTTTTGCTTTTGACAAATTTAGACAATATCTAATCTTATCCAAAGTTGTCATTTACACTGATCATTCAGCTCTTCGTTATCTTTTAATCAAACCTGATGCAAAACCTAGACTCATACGATGGATTTTACTCTAACAGGAATTTGACTTGGAAATACAAGATAAAAAGGGAGCCGAGAATCTTGCTGCAGATCACTTTCAAGACTCAAAAATCCACACACCAAAAAGCTTGATGAACATGAAATAAATGATTCGTTTCCCGAAGAACAGCTCTTTTCTATAACACATTCTAAGTACCCTGGTTCGCAAATATTGCGAATTATTTAGCGGCTAACATCTTACCAAGAAAATTCACACATCATCAAAAGAAGTGATTCCTTGCTGATGTGAAAATTTATTTTTGGGAAGATCCATTTCTTTTTCGCATATGTGTAGATCATGTAATTCGAAGATGCGTCACAAAGACAGAGGCAAGCAAAATCCTGGAACATTGTCATTCAGGACCATCAGGAGGACACTACAGTGGTATTAAAACAGCACACAAAATACTCGAATCAGGGTTTTACTGGCCCACTCTATTTAAAGATGCCAACAGGTATGTTACCTCACGTGCAAATGCCAAAGAACAGGTAATATTTCTAAATGTGATGAAATGCCTCAAACATATATATTGTCGTGTGAGATATTTGATGTATGGGGTATTGATTTTATGGGACCATTCCCTAGTTCATTTGGAAATAAATACATCCTAGTGGCAGTCAATTACATGTCAAAATGGGTAGAAGCGAAAGCCTTACCTACCAATGATGCAAGGTAGTAGTTAAATTTCTCAAGAAACTATTTTTTCGATTTGGGACACCGAGAGCCATCATTAGTGATAGGGGTACTCACTTCTGTAATACACAATTTGAAAAGTTCTAAAGAAATATGGAGTATGCCATAGAACGACCAATTCCATATCATCCTCAAACTAGCGGGCAAGTTGAGGTAGCAAACCGAGAGCTTAAGCGCATTCTAGAAAAAATAGTTGAATCAAATAGAAAAGATTGGGCATTCAAAGTAGATGATGCTTTATGGGCCTACATAACAGCATTCAAAACACCTCTAGGGACATCCCCATACAAACTTGTATACGGGAAAAGCTGTCATCTACCATTCAAGCTAGAACACAAAGCTTTTTGGGAAACAAAATTTTTGAATGCTAACCTCAAAATTGCAGGAAAGAGAAGAATGATGCAGATGAACGAGCTAGATGAATGCAAAACGGAAGCCTATGAGAACTCAAAACTGTACAAGGAAGCAACAAAGCGACACCACGATGCTCGTCTCAAGCAATCAAAATAGTTCGAGGTAGGAGACCTGGTCCTACTATATAATTCAAGGCTTAAACTATTCCCTGGAAAACTAAAGTCAAGATGGTCAGGCCCATTCATAATCAAAACAATCTTTCCCTACGGCACCATTGAGGTAACTCATCCCACAAAGGGCACATTCAAGGTAAATGGTCACAGACTTAAAATTTATAATAGTGCAGATTCTGGAAATATAAAAGAGGAGCTTCTGCTCCACGAACCTTTGTTTAGAATCGAAAACAAGGAAAGTCTAGCATAAGACTATAAACAAGCGCTTCTCGGGAGGCAACCCGAATGCTAACTCCTAACATTAACTTTATCTCTCTAAAAATTTTGAACAGAAATACAGGATTGTTAACACGGCCATGAACACGGGCGTGCCAATGATCGTGTACAAAATAGGGGACACGCCACGGGCGTGGCCGAATCCGTGCATAAATAGAACGAAGAAAGAAAAAAATTTAACGACACGGGCTTTGCATGGCTGGGCGCAACGACCGTGTGAAACTACTGACTTATTCAGCATGGGCTTTGCACTACACCGTCCCCCACCATGTGAAGCTACTTGACTTATTCAAGATGGGCTAGCGCACGGTGAAGACACTGACATATTGAACACGGGCAGACCATGCCCGTGCACTCCATCCGTGCTCACATACTGACCTTTTAGGCACGGGCGTGCCTAATTGACACACGGACGTGCCAAAAACCCTGAAGCGCGCCCAATTTTAAAAACACGCGAATAGCATAGGCACTTCAAATTAAACACGGCCATGGCGAAAGGCCGTGTTCCCCTTCCTTTATAAGTAAACTAACCATTTTATTTCTTCCTAACTTCAAACCCTAAAATCAGATTTTTTTCTTTCTTTCTCCCCCCAAAAATTCAGCCATAAAGCAAGACCTCCCCCTCCCCAACGCCATTTTTCTCCAAAAAAATGACCACAAACCACCCACACGGCTACAACACCACCGTGCCCACAAACACCATGCCCTTACGAGGCCATACTCACACCGCGAAAACCAGCTCCACCACTGTGCGCTCTACCCGTGCTCATCAAGCACCACCGTGCCTGGTTCTTTTTTCTTCACATTTTTGCATACTTCCTCTTTATTTAAGTTTTTGTTTAATTTTAGACTTAAAAATCTAATTCAATTTGTTTCATTTAGTCTATTTATTGATTATTTTATGTTAACCATAATTTTTAGTTCATTTTCTTTAGAATTCTTGTTTGCTTTATTTATTTCTTTAGTTTTTAAACAAACATGATTTTTATTCTTGGATTATTAATACATGTTAGATATTAGTTATTATTTCTTTGAGAATTGCTTGCTATGCTATTGTCAAAAATTTGATTGTGAATAATGATTCCCAAATTTTCAAGATATTGGTTGAATTAGATAAATTACTTTAGATTCAATTCTAATTTGCATGAAATATGTCAACATCTAGAGTAAAACGCCCAGCCCTGAGTAAGAAGAGAAAGGCGCCAGTTCCTCTTCCGCTAGTGCCTCCACCGAACTTCGACACCCATTCCTTCGTTTTCCTCAAGCAACTCAAGACGAAAGGTACCAAGCAATCCGGGGTAGACCAATAGGCACTGGTAGACGCATCGACTGGGAAGCAATTCGCCAAGTAGGGCTCATGACTGATATTCAAGCACTCCTCTCAACTGAGCCATGGGAGAACTTCTTCAACATCAATGAATCCACTTATTTGGAGCTTACATTAGAATTCTGCACCACCTTCACTTTGCAAGCGGTGACAACTCAGTTTGACGACCCAGGTGCTATCCAATTCCAGCTAGGGGGCTCAGTGCATCGATTAAGTATACCACAATTCGAAACGGCACTCGACCTATACACACCAAAATTCATAGAAGAAAACCCGCTTGCTGGATTAAATCGTGAGCCACACTGCACTCCGCGTGAATGCTGGCGCAGCCTAAGCCCCACGATGAGCACCTACAACCCCAGCCACTCTAAGGCATCGGCACTTCCCTCAGCCCTAAGGTATCTTCATGCCATTCTCGCGTACACCATTACAGGGCGAAAAGAAAGCACAGGTGTCGTAAACAAGCAGGACATTTACTTTCTATCATGCATGTCTAAAGGACATGTTTTTGACTTAGCATATTTCATCGCCTGCGCAATTCAACATCAGACAGAGCAACATAAGAAGGGGATTTTGTCGATGGGACCGTACATTACGAGGTTGGCTAGGCACTTTGACCTCTTAAACTCCGACGATCAAATCACCTCCCTAACACTAATGGGGAACATGGCACCTCAAGGCATCCAGACGATGCTACATATGCGAATGATTAAACACCATCGAGGGACCAACCCCCCTCAATATCAACTAGCGACACCCACAGACGAGGGGGAGCCTGAGGATATTACTGATAATATCCCACCACCATCAGAGGAGGCACCAAATCTGAGCCAGCATCATTACAAAGTGTCACCATCATTAGCAGACATCTCTGCAAAACTCGATCAGTTCGAGTTATATTTCATTGAGAACGCTCGGCGTCTAGATAGAATGGATGAGACTCTTCAGCAAATATACCAACATCTTCATATCTCATCCCAAGCACCACCATCGGCACCGACCAATGATGAGGACCTCTGAATCCTCTTAAGACAATTATTTTTATTTTTTATCTTACTCTCTGTTATATTCATTCTTACTTTATCTTATGTTATTCGAACTTTTATTATTGTAAACCGTTAATATTGGGTATTCATGATTCCATACCCGCATCTCTTTTATAAAAGTATTAACCTAGCGACTTTGTAGAATAAATTACACGCTTCACTCCCACAAACACACAATTAAGAAACATCCAATGAGTCATAATCACCAATGATACCAATTCCGGGATCATCCAGATTTTAAGGAGTATTACTTTTCCCACTTATCTTTTTGATTTGGCATCTAATTATCATTATCTATCTTTGTACATTGAGGGCAATGTACATCTTAAGTGTGGGGGTAATAGTGCCTAACTTTTTGCATAATTCTCAAAACCCTGAATTTAGTCTTGATCTTAAGTATTTTTCTCATATTATTAATTACGGTGAAATTTCTAATGATTTATGATTTTTACTGATATGTTTTTAAATAAGTCATAGATAATTGTGCATTGATGATTAAATTTGAAGAATACTAGAGAATCGAGCATGATAAGTCTACTTTCTAAAAAATTTAAAATTGATAGGTTGTTGAACCGAATTTGAGTATCACCTTGAAGTTCAAAATTTATAAGGTTTGATGTCAAAACACCCATAATTTTTGTGAGATCTTAAGCCTTATAGAGCATATACCCTTTTTCGTGCTCACTTTAATTGATTATGAGTGTGTCAACTTTGAATTGTTATTCTAGAACTTGCCTCATTTATGCATGTCGAGACCACATTAATGATTTGATATACTGAGATGATAAAGGCACCTAGGTTTTAACCTGATCACTCCACTAAAAAGCCTACCTACATAAATAACCCCTAGTGAACCCCGTTGAATCCTAACAACCTTTTTATTGACTCACCCACTAATATTAACCCAAAATCCCTTTGTATTTGTTATCAACATTCCTTTGACTACCCCTCTATCGAGAATTGATTTAATCAATTGTCGAATTAGGTTATTTCAATTATCAAAGTTCATTATATTATGTTTGTTTTTAGTTTGTTCTTAAAAAAAAAACCAAGTATATTCAATAGTAGTAGTATATAAAAGAGCTTAGAGCATTTAAACTCCAATTGTTGAAGAAAAAGCTTGTATTAAAGTATTATCAAATTTTAAGTGACAAAAATACTCTTTATTATAGAGTAATTATCAATAGTAGGTATTATTAAGCTTTCAATTGAAGTAAATATTCATATTTAGTTTAGTGTTTTTAGTTAGGTAATTTGTCAAGTCAATCTATATTCTAACCTCTAATTCAGCCTTTATCCACATCTTTTAACCCAAGCCCTATTACAACCCTAATTAAAGACTTTTTGATTTGTGTATCATCTCATATACAATGGTGGAGATTTGATTTTCAGGCAAGCCTATGGGATTAACTTTTCAGGTTCGACTTAGAGTGCTTATTCTTGAACCTTAAACACCTTTGAGTGATTTGAGTGAATCTTTAGTGAGGATGTCAATTCTTGTTGGTTTTGAATTAAAGGTAATTACTTAGATAAGGGGAGACACCTATGTTTTCGTGCTATAAAGGTATGACTTATCGTAATTGAATCTTTATGTTTTTTTAGTTGAATTATCCATGTATAAACTATCTATGAATTATGATGAGACATTGTCGATAGGAATTATAAATTATGGAAAGTTCATTTTAATTATAAGTTGAGAATTTTGCTTGAGGACAATCAAAAGCTTAAGTGTGGGGGTATTTGATAAACCGTAAAAGTAACATATTTTAATCTCACATTTAGTATGCTTTTGGATGAATTATCCTTGATTTATGTAAAAAGGTGCTCTTAATCCTTTCTTCTCATGTCTTATACTCAGGAAAGCACCTAAGGATAAAAAGAACGTAAAACGGGCTTAAAATGGACTAAATTGGGCCAACCCAAGAATTCGACATGGCCTGGCCCAAAGCCCACACGACCGTGCCTCGCTGATTACCTAGAGCACGACCTCAACTCCATCACACATGGCCGTGCATGATCCATTTCCCACACGGACGTGCCTGGTGATCTACATTGCTGTGTCCCAATCGACAGACCTGAAGCACGGCCTGAATCTTGACTTACACGGCCGTGCCCAAAATGACAGAATCGAGACACGGCCCAACCACGATTTACAAAGGCGTGTGCCATGGCCGTGCCCCTGCCGCTGGATAGAGCAATTTCACTCGGATTTGGATGCTTGAAGCCAAAGAAACATACTCCTAAGTCTACTAGACATCTTAATAGTAATTATACTTGAAAGAGGTACTTAGGAGCCAAGTATAGCATCTCAAGGCCTATATAAACAACCCAAGGCAGGCATTAAAAGGAGAGCTTTTTACAGAGGCTTTGGCCGAAGCTTTCATCTTTTAGGGAGTCACTTGGAGATAGCCAGTTGATCCATCTCAAGAAGCCGGAGTTCTACTCAAGACGGAGGATCTCTCCTTTAATTCTTTCAGGGGGTTTTAGGGATTTCTTATGTTTTGTTTTATCTTTTCTCTTGAGATGTTTTCCTATTTAGTTATGAACTAAACCCTTCAGATACCTGAAGGGGATGAAACCTATGACAGATTTTGTTATTTGATTTCTAAATTATATGATAAATACTTAGTTTGTTCTTAATTATGTTGCTTAATTTAATTGAAGTTCTTAGGTGGAGGAGGAATAGACCCTGCCTAAGAGTAGATCTAGCATAATTGAGCGGAGTTGATTGGGCGCCTAGAGATAGGGTTACGAGATTTTACTAGATTAGGGTGAAACCTAATATGGAAATCCATTGATCGATTTACTGATTCCTTAGGGGGTTATTATAAGAGAACATAGTTCCACTAATTAACCTAAGGTTAGACGTTATTCGCCTCGAGAGAGGGTTTAATATAGGTTAGGGAGTCTCACGGATCAAGCTAAGTATAGAAATCATATGGTTTGGGGAATAAATAATAAGTGAAGTCATAGGTGGATTCTTCCTGAGGGTATCGTCTTCATCAACTGAGTTTTCCTAAAATCTTTCTCCCATTCATTCTTTTTCCTTTGCATTTAATTTAAGTATTTCATTAGTTTAATAAACCAATCACTCCATATTTTAGGCTAAATAATAGAAAGAAAGTGAGTAGTAGTACTTTTAGGTTCCCTTGGGTTCGATAAGAAATTCTTGCCTAAACTATACTACTGTTCGATAGGTGCACTTGCCTCTATCATTGTCACAGTTAGTCTACAGGTTAGATCATTCTTTTTATAAATATTAAAACTTGACTGTTTGACACGATCACCACAAACCTCACAAATCTAATCGGAAAGAAAAATAAGAATGTTGCAATCAGGCTCGTGTTTACACTCGTTTTAAAGGCTTTTTCTTAGCACTCTTTTGCACTCACACACTCACGCCATTTTATCACTCGACCTCTCTCTCGCAATTTCGTAGTTCATCTCGAATAGACTTATTTGCTGCTTAGGGGTCAGTTTCAAATGGTTTCAAGGGATAAAGCATTTTGGGTGTAGGATAGGCTGAAACAAAAAGAAAATGGGTTTGAGTGTTGCGTTTGGGGAGGGAAAGAAATCGTAGGATATAAAAAATAGGTGATCAGGAATAGAAGAAATGAAAACAAACAAGAACTTCACTTTTTTTTTTAAAACTCAAATATAATTTTTTTAATTTCGTATTTCTCTTTTTTTTGCACTTAATACAATATGCTGAAATACAATAAACTAAAATAAAATAAAACTTAATTTTTTTTGAAATTTTTTTTATACTTCACGAACCTACTCCGGCTCGATTCGATCTTCAGTGCTCCTTATTTTCAAGCTTTGTGATTCGGCTCGAGAATGTCGAGTCGATTCACTTGTTCGCCCAATCGTCGACGGGGAGAATGTTCGAGGTGTCAAAGAAGGATTAATTTTGATTATGGTAGTGGAAGTCTTAACAGGGGGTTTAAATTAAAAGATAAGTTTATAAGTTTTAGTAGGTTCGATTAACAAGGTAATAATAGGTAAGATAGAAGGTGGATACGAAAATTAGAACTTAAGCGGCAAGAACGATTCGATACTATAGCAAGTATCACCCTGGGACTTATATGGCTTAAGGTGAAAGATGAAAATAGGTTGATGGAGATGGAAAACGAACTTAACTCGAAAAACTATTCAACACTATAAAAGAGTGTAACTCCAATTCTTATACGGTTAAGGAGGTTGGATGAAAAGATAGAAAGGTGAACGCCACACTGGCTAAGGTGATAAGTTCAAAAACAATTTGAAGACGCCACAAGCAAAGCCAGATAAGTCAATCGAAACTTGTGCGAAATAAGAGAGGAGGTAAACTCACTCGAGAACACAAAGTTCATATAAAAGTTGGCAAAAGTTAAAAGTCTTTTACAGTTGAAAATGTCTAAGTATTTATAGGCCTAAGCTAGGATAGCCGAATGGTCAAATCACAAGTTTAATGGCTAAGTAATTTCGGCTAGAACATGTTAGAACTATCTAGAATAAAAACCTTTAAAAGATGAAGCTAGGTTTGGCTGAATGTTCTAAAATAAAACCAAAAATCTTCCATGTCCATGTTTAGCCCTTGGGAACGCCATAAGTCACCTTCTTGAGGAAGTAATTCAGCTAAATGTATTTGGAAAACATTAGGAGTTGGATGGGCATGTCTAGGTGCAGCTTTGAGCTTAAATGAGCTCAATTAAATGGGTATTGATTAGTCGAATGGATAGCTAATTAAATGAGCAGCTTGAATGATCATTTTTGTTGGTTGTCTTGGTAAGATGTTCTGCCAACTAAAGAATCAATTTGTAGCTACCCGTTGGCCGAATAAGTGCTTGGGAAACCAACAATCAGCACATCATTTGTTGTAGCTAACCTTGCATGCATCCTCCCTTTCTTTGAACCTAAACATTTATGGACCTTGCATTTATACACCTCATATATTCGGCTGCACCTTGAGGAAACCAATGGTTGAGCCTCCACCTATGAATCCAGCAATACATGCATGTTTCCATTCGTTGCATTGAGCCATTCTTGCATCTAGCATTAATTAGGCTTCATGTATTCGGCCAACCTACAAACACAATGAACCAAATTAAATCAAGTAAAATTTGGCCGAACCATGCATTAATGTAATTTAGACACACGAATTAAACACTAGACAAATTTAATAAAGGCTAAACATGACACATTAATATTCAGCTATGACCAAGACATAATTAAAACATGTAATAATTCGAACACAATTATGAGCTATAGTAATATTAACTAAATTAACATAAATACTTATTTTATTCAATCATTAAATTAAATGAGCTAAAAGCAATTAAAATAAGTGCAACGGGCTAAATTGAGCTCATGTGAGCTGACTTGAGCTGGACAAAGCTTGGTTAGCTGAAAGTGAGCTAAATTCAGCTGGCCAATGACACATGGAGCAGTTGAAGAGTTGATCTGAGCTGGTTTCAAAGGAAACTCGCACATCCTTGTATATTCCTTGCTTGATTTGAAAAATGTCCAGGCCGTGCTCACATCATTCCCCGTTATTCAAAATGACTTGTCCTCAAGTCGAGTCGTTAGTTCACTCGAAAATATTTACACAGCTTGCCTTGGTCGAATGGGGCGAATGGCAAATGAGTCAACTGAAATTTATAGCCATGAGTTAGCAAGAAGTGATCCAAACAAACTTGTAGTCCAAGCATAATCATAATAAGACAAGTATAATTCATGCGAATGGACATATTCAAAACACCATGTTTACAACCATGCAAACAAACTAATTTACTCGCCAATGCCTCGTTAAATGTTCGAAACAAAAATGAATAGATTTTAAGGTATTCAAATATCTCACATTGTTTCCACAAGTCATGGTTTAAATAAATCATAGATGAATAATGAGTCAAATGGTGTACATAGTCATCACAAACAAGTAAATGAGAAGATCGAGGTGTGATGTCATTTCATATACTTGAATCTTGCAATTGCAGTTTAGCCGTATTCTCACCAACAGATTCTTAAACATCACAATGATTAAAAACAAGAATCTTTTTATCAACAACAAAAATAGATAGATCATCATCAAGCAAAATAGAACAGTTAAACACGTCACGATCTAAGTGATTTACAAAAGCCAAATCATGAACACTATTTTTGTCACCAACCAAAGAGAACAAAGATTTTTTAAAACTTTCAAGAGTCTTACCTTGTATATCCTTATGAGCAAAGATTTTTTAAAACTTTCAAGAGTCTTACCTTGTATATCCTTATGAGCAGGAAAGAAAAGATTGGGTTTACCTTTTTCGATCATCACAAATCTTCTCTCTTTGGGAATATAATGTAACTAAGCTTCATGGTTGAGTTAATATTTTTCAAATGAAATGCGAACTTCATGTACAACCACATAAACTGTTTAAGGAACCAATTTAAATTGAAATCAAATTTGTCAAATTTCGTTTCCTTATTCAAAAACCAAGTATCAAACAAATAGAAATTATTCCCACGAAATTTAAGATGCTTGATGTAACATCCTAAAATTTGAAATTTTATTTGTTACATTATTAATTGTGTTAAGCTAAACAAAATATTAATTGTGCGTGTTTAGGGTTATGAGAAGGCTCGAGATTTATTTGGGCCCTAGTAAAATTTTTGTGTTTAAGTCTATTAAGGAGTGATGGTAAGTAGCTTCAAAGCTTAAAGAAATAAATGAGTAATGTGCTTGCATAAATGAGTTTATGGTAAAGGGGTTATGGTGCCACATGATGTACTTTGAGGGAGGAGGTTCAAATCCCATAACGTGCAAATTTTGACTATTATTTTTGTATTCTTTCTCTAAGTGTCGGCCAAGCTAGTAAATAAGGCAAGGTGGACTTTTTATTTTTGGCAAGGAAGCTAAGGAAATAAGGAAAGGATGAAGGTAAGGAAAGGAATCAAAAGAGAGAGGGCAAGTAAGGGGAACATGTTGCTTTTTCCAAGGGAATTGTTTTGGAAAGTTTGGTTGGCCAAATTTTTTACCTTAATGTCAAAAATACTACATGGTTTTGGCATAGGGAGGTCTTAGCCAAATTTTTCTTTGTCTTTTGGTAAAAGCTTTGGTGTTTATTGGCCAAAATTCCTACTTGCAACCTTTGTGTCATATTTTCTTTTCTCTCCAAATTCCTTCTCCTCCTAGCCGAATTTTCAAGCCTTGAGTGTGCATTTTGCTTCTTCTTTTCCTTCTTGTTGCCGAAAGTACCAAACCATTGAGACCAAAATTGTTCACTCATCTTCTCTTAAAAAACCGAAACTAGTCAAACACCCTTCTTCATCTTTCTTTTCTTTTTCACAAAATTCTTCAAGCATTTCTTCTTCTTATCTAATCCTTACCACCATAGCCGAATATTTTGCCCATTTTCCTACATAGTCGAAACCTTTCATCTTTTCATTATTCTTACTTTTTCATTCGAGTTATCACTCACTCTTTTGATCAATCGGTAAGTGGTTCTTTTCAAATAATTTATTTTTCTTTCTGTTAATGCCGAATTTATGCCTTGGTTTGGGATGGTCATATTAACCGAGACCATCATTTTAGCCTACTCTCTCAATCGAGATCATTTTCTCTTTTCGTAGTGTTCTAAGTGGAAGGCCGAAATTTTGATTCTTCCGTAGTCATCGTACAATCATTGGGAATTGGTCCTATAAATCTTTAAGGTAAGGAGTTCTTCATGGACTTTATGAAATCATTATTTATTCATTTAAGAAGTTATCAGAATAGTGATGATTAATCGACTTTATGTTTTAGGGGCTAAATCGCTTAATCTATTGACTTGTGATCATACGATTCTAGTGGTAAGCTGACCTTCTCCTTAATTATCGTTCATATCAACGTAAAATAAGTTTTTACTAAGATTTGTTTTCAATGGAGTCAAGCAAGATCAAATCGAAAGGGATAGCGATTGGAGATCGAAAAAGGAGCGGAATTGCGATCCCTACTCCTAAATTCAAACAAAGGGCAGTTTCGACAGTTCGAATTTTCCACCGGGTTGTGGACCGTCATTTGGAGAAATTCGACAAATCGTGGTCATTCACGATTCCAACGGTAAAAAATTTAGACTGTTATTTTAGAGTTTGATTATTAAAATCAAGTTTGTCGATTAATCGAGTGTTACGATATCTTAGGTGTCGACGAGCAAGAAGGCTTAGTGCTTACCGTAATCAAGTGTGTAATCCCACACCGTTATCCGTTGATTTTAAGATTGATATCATATTGGAAATAAAACCCTATGATTAAAATCGTAATAGGGCGTAAACCGAAAAAATTGGCCTAAGATAACTATTTTGATAAAATTGACAAAATCGGTAATATCATTGTGCGAATTACGAAAATACCCTTAAAGGGCCTAATTACAAAATTACCTTAATAGGCCGAATTGATATATTGTTTATGGGCAGATTTGATACATTTCCTTAATGGGCCGAATTGATATATTGTTTATGAGCCGATTTGATACATTACCTTAATGGGCCGAATTGATATATTGTTTATGGGCCAATTTGATACATTGCCTTAATGGGCCAAATTGATATATTGCTTAATGGGATGATTTGTTACATTGCCTTAATGGGTCGAGTTGCAAAGTGTTAATGGGCAGAAATTTTGTCTCAATTAATCATTGTTGTTATATTTTTAATTATCTTGATTTACTACGTATGTTGCATTTACATAATTCTGCATGGGATTGGGATATTGATGATCGGAGGAAGTAATCTGGTGGCTCTGCCACATATTTTTGTGACTCTGTCATAATTTGTCTGAGGGCTATGCCACGTATATTCTGTGATTCTGGTGGCTTGTCCACAATTAAATTTGTTCTAAAAGGCAAAATGCCTACGATTGGTGTGTTGGCGAGGTGGGTTGACTTGATCCCCACAAGTGTGTTGGTTGGTACGGGTGGTGTGTACCAGACAGAATATTAGGTTGGTTTGGGATTGCATTACATTCATATGATATGTTTGATCCATTATTATTTAAAAAGGGGCTCAGGCCCAAAATATTGCTAAATAAGTTTTAGGCCCAGTGGACAACGGTAAGGGGTTATACACTGAGTTCTAGTAACTCACCCTATTACCTTATTCCTTTCAGGTAATGCTCAGTGACAGGGACTTCAGCCAAGGATGACTTGGTGGAGGCCATACTACAAAAGCGATTTTATTTGGACTTTGGATTTCTTTTTAGTACATTTAGTTACTTTACTATTTTGAGTTAAGGTTGTAATAAGGCCTCTGGATTTTTTTTTTTTTTTTTTTTTGTGTTTGACGTATTTATATTTTGCTTTAAGTACTTTAAATGAGATTTTTCTAAAATTTAAATAAACATTATCTAAAATGGATTTACAAATGGATTTCTTAATAAAACTTTCATAAATATTTTTAACTCAAAATCTTCTCATAAATTCTCATCAACACTTTTCAAAAGACATGGTTGTAAAATCTTTAGTTTAAATTTATCGATTTATCAATCAATCTTCTATTCAGTAATATTTTGTCAAATATTTTAAATGGGATATTTGTTTTACTTAATTTTAAATCAATTTACGTACGAATAAAAAGAACTTAAAAGCATTTTTCTTATGTGACATGTCAGATCTGGCCTTAACGCATGGGCCGGGTTTAGGGTGTTACACTTGATTTTCCTACAAAACGAACCAAAACATATTCTGGGTTTAAACACGCGAGTTTGATTACTTATGCCAAAGTGTAACAAAGGTTTCATTAAATCAAACACGCTAAACCAATAGGATTTGTGCATACACAAGAATGAACAATCAAGCCTCCTTACAGTCATCGAGACAGATTTGCACAAATTCAAAGATTTTACAAACGGTAGTAATTGGTTCACAAAATCACCACAATCGAACAATTTAATCACCTTTTGTGAAAAATCATTATCTTGCAAGTTCATATTTCGTGTTTGTCGTTCTGATCGAACAACATCAACAATATTTTTATCACAAGTTAAATCAAGAGAATAACAACACATGCTTCCTTTCGTAACGAACTTATCAACCACAATAAAAGAATAGCAATTAACCGGATGAAAATAAGTAGATCTTTTAAAAACTAAGTCACCAAAAATGTTATCGACAACTTTCAAACCTGATTGTCGTGACTCGATTGTTAAAGTTTCCTTACCTCGCTTACCTTAGAGCTCGTGTGGTGTGATTTCATCTTCAACCTTACCTTTGTTGATCATACAAAAGCGTATCTCGTCAGGAAGGCATTGAAGTTGATACTCGTCATAGGGATTTCTAGGAACCTGAAAAGAAAGATCAGAACAAGAACAACTCTAGTCTGGGTTAGTTAAAACATCACTCACTTTTTCTCGCTCGTCTTTTTCTTTCGTTTATTATTCTAACTCATTTTATTTTTCTTTTTCAATCTTAATTTCGTTTTCAATTTTCTTTTCTTTGTCACTTTCTTTTTTCAATTCCTTTTTCTCTTTCAATTTCTTTTCCTTTTTCCTCTTTTTCAATTTCTTTTTCTTTTTCCTCTTTTCCAATTTCTTTTTCAATTTTATTACAACATGAGGATGATACAAAAGGATAAAAAAGATAAGTTCTTTTTCAAATTTATTACAACATGAGGATGATACAAAACAATAAAAAAGATAAGTGTTTTGCTCAAAGGAAGAGAAAGTATTCACATAGGTATCACGATCAATTCTTCAGGAACGATCCTCCGGGAGGGACTTCTTTGAGGCATACGAAAAATAACTCGTACTTTCTCGTTCGTTATCTCGAAAGATCTCATACTCAAAGTTTGCTTTTCTTTGTCTCAAATTCCTTGTTGAATAGGAATTTTGATAAGAGTCTCTTCTCGAATAGTCATCGGATATAAGTCTCTGTGATGGTCATGACTCCATTTTTCGACTTGGTGGAATTTGCTTCCGTCGGCCTCTTTTCTCCACACGGTCCAGTCGTTTTTGTACTGGCCCTAGTTTTCTATCAAAAAATTGGTCCATCTCTTTCACCAAATATTGAAATTTAGATTCTGAAAGTTCTGTTCGAGACATGATTAATTAGTGAAAAGAAAAGTGTTAAAATAGAAATAGACAATAAATACCTCCCCACAAACCTCACAAATCCAATCGAAAAGAAAAATAAGAATGTTGCACTCACGCTCGTGTTTACACTCATTTTAAAGGCTTTTTCTTAGCACTCTTTTGCGCTCACACACTCACGCCTTTTTATCACTCGACCTCTCTCTCGCAATTTTGTAGTTTGTCTCGAATAGACTTATTCGCTGCTTAGGGGTCAGTTTCAAATGGTTTCAAGGGATTAAGCATTTTGGGTGTAGGGTAGGCTGAAACAAAAAGAAAATGGGTTTGAGTGTTGTATTTGGGGAGGGAAAGAAATGGTAGGATTTAAAAAATAAGTGATCAGGAATAGAAGAAATGAAAACAAACAAGAACTTCACACTTTTTTTTTTAAAACTCGAATATATATTTTTTAAATTTCATTTTTCTCTTATTTTTTTTACACTTAATACAATATGCTGAAATACAATAAACTAAAATAAAATAAAACTAGATTTTTTTAAATTTTTTTATACTTCACGAACCTACTCCGGCTCGATTCGATCTTCGGTGCTCCTCGTTTTTAAGCTCTAAAACCAAATGATGTGATCCGGCTGGGGAATGTCGAGTCGATTCACTTGTTTGCCCGATCGTCAACGAGGAGAATGTTCGAGTTGTCAAAGAAGGCTTAATTTTGATTATGGTAGTGGAAGTCTTAACAAGGGGTTTAAATTAAAAGATAGGTTTATAAGTTTTAGTAGGTTCGGTAAACAAAGAAATAATAGGTAAGATAGAAGGTGGATACAGAAATTAGAACTTAAGCGGTAAGAACGATTCGATACTATAGCGAGTATCGCCCCGGAACTTATATGGCTTAAGGTGAAAGATGAAAATAGGTTGATGGAGATGGAAAACCAACTTAACTCGAAGAACGATTCAATGCTATAAAAGAGTGTCACCCCGATTCTTATGCGGTTAAGGTGGTTGGATGAAAAGATGGAAAGGTGAACACCACACTGGCTAAGGTGATAAGTTCAAAAACAAGTCGAAGATGCCACTAGCAAAGCCAGATAAGTCAATTGAAACTTGTACAGAATAAGAGAGGGGTAAACTCACTTGAGAACACAAAGTTCATATAAAAGTCGGTAAAAGTCAAAAGTCCTTTACAATTGAAAATGTCTAATTATTTATAGGCCTAAGCTGGGATAGCCTAATGGTCAAATCACAACCTTAATGACTAGGTAATTTTAGCTAGAACATGCTAGAACTATCTAGAATAAAACCATTAAAAGATGAAACTAGGTTCGGCTGAATGTTTAGAATAAAACCAAAAATCTTCCATGTCCATGTTCAGCCCTTGGGAACACCATAAGTCACCTTCTTGAGGAAGTAATTCAGTTAAATGTATTTGGAAAATATTAGGAGTTGAATAGGCATGTCTAGGTGCGGCCTTGAGCTTAAATAAGCTCAATTAAATGGGGCATGTTCAACCGAATGGATAGCTAATTAAATGAGCAGCTTGAATGGTCATTTTTTGTTGGTTGTCTTGGTGAGATGTTCTGCCAACTAAAGAATCAATTTGCAGCTACCCCTTGATCGAATAGGTACTTGGGAAACCAACAATCAGCACATCATTCGTTGTAGCTAACCTTGCATGCATCCTCCCTTGCTTTGAACCTAAACATTTATGGACCTTGCATTAATACACCTCATACATTTGGTTGCATCTTGAGGAAACCAATGGTTGAGCCTCCACCCATGAATCTAGCCATACATGCATGTTTCCATTCGTTGCATTGAGCATTCATGCATCTTGCATTAATTAGGCTTCATGTATTCGGCCAACCTACAAACACAATGAACCAAATTAAATCAAGTAAAATTCAGTTGAACCATGCATTAATATAATTTAGACACACTAATTAAACACTAAACAAATTTAATAAAGGCTAAACAAGACACATTAATATTCGGCTATGACCAAGACATAATTAAAACATGTAATAATTCAAACACAATGATGAGCTATAGTAATATTAACTAAATTAACTTAAATACTTAATTTATTCAATCATTAAAGTAAATGAGCTGAAAGCAATTAAAATGAGCTCAACGAGCTAAATTGAGCTCATGTGAGCTGACTTGAGCTAGACAGAGCTCGATGAGCTGAAAGTGAGCTGAAAGTGAACTAAAAGCAATATTTTGGTGTCATGTCGCACCATGCAAGGTCAATGGCACGACATAGGGTTGATGTGCAACCCAACTATTTAGGGGTTACTTTTGTCTGCATAATCAACTTTATACGAAGACCTAGGACATGCCGAAGACCTAATTCAACTGCAAACACTCTTATAAATAAAACCTTAGGGGTTTGATGTAACTATGTTGTCTTAGACGCATAAAAAAACCCTCGTAGTTTAGGAGTAGGATTTATATTAAGTTTTCCTTTGTTTTCATAAAATATTTGTTCTTTCCAATTGAAATCATTTTCAATCCAAAAGTTCTTTTATAATATCGAAGTATTTAGTTATTTCTCTTTCACAAGCAATTATTCGTGTTATTCCAATCGAGAAATTTGTTATGTTGAACTTCATTAGACATCAAATTAGGATTTTCTAATCTCTTCTGTCTTCCAATATTTTCGTGTTATCTACATGTTTACTTCAATTGAGATTGAGATCATGAATACCATGAGTGGCTAAATCCCTTAGGGGAGATTAACAAGTGGATGGAGACGTGATGAACATAGGATTTAGGGTTTCTCAGTAAGATTAGTTGGTTTAAACTACGCATTCCTAAACCCTAGACTTGACAACCCTAGAAAGTAATAATAGGTTAAATGACGTCGAGAGATGAATTTTGTCGAGTAAATCGTAATTTATCCTGGTTGAGAAAGTGAGGCCGGGAGATAAGCGAGTATCGACCAATGAATTAACTCAGTTATAGGTAGGGACATAATAATTGGTCAGTTAATAGCTAATCCACTCTAAAACCATAATCCAAAGTTAATTACAAGCCCTAAAACAAGTTAATCTTCTTGATTGGTTTAATTGGTTTAGTTGTTTTCGTTTTAATTGTTGTTATTCATTTAAATATATAGTTTTCGATATTAATCTCTTTTGTGGTTTATGTTAATATAGAATTTAACCACTACTATTTAGACTTATTATTGTAAAGAAATTTTCAATAGATTTATTCAATCCTCCATTGGGTACAATCCTCGGGATACTTCCCTGTGTTCCATCGTACACAATACTATATTACAAATTGACCCGTATACTTACGAAAATCACTGCTTAATTTCATATATATTTGGTTTTGTATTTTCTAGTCAAACTATAACGCCCCTTACCCATATTCATTGCCAGAACAAGGTACGAGGCATTACTAGACTTATATACATACAATCATTCAATAATGAAACCTTATTTTTCCACTCCAAATTAACAACTTTTTATATCACCTCTTACACAAGCCTACGAGGCTTAAATCATGCTTTAAGAATAGTTCGGGACCAAATCGAACTCTTTAAGAGGTCCCTAAAAGTCTTGGAAAAATTTTCATTAACCTGTCCACACGCCCGTGTGAAAGAAGGGACACGCCCGTGTGACATATCACACGCCCGTGTTCCACACCCGTGTGGAATTATTTATCAATCCGATCCTACAGGGGTTTTCACACGGTTGGACACACGCTCGTGCCCCTCACACAGCCTCGACACGCCAGTGTACTCCACCTGTGGCCAACACTGACTTGCATCACACGACCTGTCACACGCTCATGTGTTTGGCCTGTGGTCAACACTAACTTGTATCACTAATATGCAAGGGACACACGGCACAGCCACACACCCATAGGACTGACCCTGTGTCAGACACGGCCTAGACACATGCCCGTGTGTCTACCCGTGTGGACAAATTCTAGGCTATTTTCCAAGCCATGCTACCCTTACATCCACACATTCATGCAACAATACATATCATTTGTAACATCCTGGATTGGGGGTTTGCATTTACTTTGTATCTGTGTGTTTGGTGTGCTCTGCATGTTATTTGAGTGTGTTTGGGGTCCCGGGGAAGCTCGGGGTTAAGTCTGAGCCTTAGTGAAAATTTTTGAATTTAAGAATTTTAGGGGAGAGCTAGCAGAGCCAGGCTTTTAGGGTTAATTTTTTTGTTTGTTGACACAAGAAAAGAGGTGGTGTAGTGGTAAGGAGACGCCACCTTGTTTGCTTGGAATTGGCGTCGTAGGGGAGTTACAAGGGGAAAGGAGTTCGAGCTGCATGGATAACACTTTGGAGATTTGTTTTGACGCTTGGAAAGGTAAGTGGTGGATTCGACAAGGGCACTTAGGGGGAAGTGTTGAAGGGGTCAAACAATTCAAATGGGTGGTCATGAGAGGATGAGGGAGGTTGAATTTTTCAAACTACTTTGAATGGGTGACCAAGAGTGAAGTTAGGAGAATTTTGGGGGATTTGATGTGGGTGAGGTTGGTGGCTGATTTTTGGGTGCTTGTGTAGGGGGAGGAAAAATTAGTTTTGGGTGGTGGTTGAGTGTGCTGAAAGTTGGTAGGGGTCCTAAGTTCTCTTTTTTTACCTCTTATAGTATATTCGGTCACTAGAGAAGTAGGTGGTGTCGATTTTGGTAAGTTCCCTTGAAGCTTCTTCATTCTTTTTGGGTTCTAAATCCCTATATGATGTAGGTGCCTAGCCAAAATTCCATTTCTTGTCTCCTTTTATCTTAAGCCAAAACCGAAACCTGTTGCCTCCTACTTGATTCTTCTTTTCTTATTTTATTTTTCTCTCATTATTTATCTATCATATCTTCTTCCTCTCTCTTTTTCTGGTACTAACGAAATCTCTTGAGCCTGACTGAATATCTTCTCTTTTTCATTTCTTCTTTTTGGTGTCCTCATTTCGGTTTCATTCACCCTTGATCTTAGCCGAACCCTCTTGTCATTTGTTTTACATTATACCTCATTCACTCATTCTTTCTATCAAGGTCGAATCTCAACTCTCTCTCTCTCTCTCTCCCGTTCTCTTTTATTTTTCTCTTGTTCATATTCTTTGCTCATCTCTTGATCACCTTGAACCGAAACCCTTTTTATTATTTCATCAACAAAAGCTGACGCAATTCTCTCCTCCTCCATTTCGTTTTCTCCTATTTGCTTACTTCTCAAACTCCATCTGTTGGCCGAATTCCCTTAGAAGGTTGCTGTCACTTCTCCTCTCAATCCTCCCAATCAGTTTTCTCTCAAGTTGTGGTAAGTGTTTTCTTTTCTTTTCATTCCTCTCTTTTCCCTTTTGATTGTCCGAATCAAAAGACATTAATCCTGTTCCATGTGTGTTTTGGCCGAATATAGGAAGGGCTTGGCTCTTATGTTTCTTCTGTTTTGGCCAGCAGTTGAAGAGTACTTTAGGGTCAATCGGAACCGATCAATCAAGGTAAGGGGTTTATATTACTCGTTTGGCAAAAAGGCCATTCCTTCTAACATGTATCTTGGAGGGTCAATTCTAATGTGGAGTTTGTTTAGGGACTTCAGTGATCTGTTAATCCAAGAGTAGTAGCCTTCGGGTCCTGTTGACTTAGGTATGAAATCGTTATATGGTTTAAGCATTATTATTATGATTCTCTGCTTTGATGTCTTAACCCGGTCTTCTGACCAAGATCTTTTCATGGACTCAAATGCCAGCAAATTTAAGGAGGGGGTTGGACCTGTATTCCCAGCCCAAAAGTTCAAGAAGCGCGCATTGTCTGCTGTTCAAGATTGGCCACCGGGTTATGGACCGGCTTCAGAGCAGAACAGTAGACAAATAGCAGTCGTTTCTGCTATCGATAGTGTCGACGTAGAGAATATTATTTTGTGTGTTATTAGGTGTGTAAAAACTTCATACACTTTATTTTATCTCAGATCACTAATTGTATGGGTGAAAAGCCGTAAAAGGTCATGTGGATAATGTGATACCCTTATGGGTAAGACTAGGGATGCAGTGCGTGGTCAGATCATTTTTCTTGCGTGCACGGATGTATGTGGTAATCTTTTGCTTGTTGATAGCATGTTGCATTCATTATGACATGTATGTTATGCATGGGATATGGATATAATATTTAAGGGGAAGTGCTTGATTATTTGGTCACATAATGATCGGTGGCTAAGCCACGTTGTATTATTTGGTCACATAGTGATCGGTGGCTAAGCCAAGTTATTTGGTCCTTGAGTATTATGATTGACAGCATGACTGTCAAAGTGCCGTGTAGCGGATGGAGGGTTGACTGTAGAAATCCCCACGGTGTGATGGACTATTGCGGAGTGGCGTGTAGAGGATGAAAAAACTAGGCTGGGCTGGGACATAATGCATTCATTTATTTTTTATGTCATCTTGAGTGGGCTAAGGCCAATATGCGATTGTGGGCCACGAGTCGTTTATGTGATATAGGGGATTTACACACTGAGTCTCGGTGACTCACCCCTTGTTTAATCTTTCAGGTAATCAGTAGATCATGGATACGGGAGCCGAGGCGGACTCGTAGAGGCCATAATATCTTTTCTTTTCGTAAACTCGTTTCTTACTATAAATTTATTTTAATTTGGGACTTTTGTTATGTAATAAGGCCTTTCTAAGTTAAACTTTGGTTTTTATTAGTTACTGTTTATTTCAAATTCGACACTATGGTAATTTAAACATTAAAGTGGAAATGGAGTTTTTTCAAAAACATACGGGCAACATAAAATAATCATTTTTCTTTAAAGTATCAACAAATATAATGAATGTTCGATTATCATAACTTGGGAACTTTCTTAATCTACATATTGTTATTTTCAAGACTTTGCCTTAATCGAAAAGTTTTCAAATCTATGGTTTTCCTAAATTCAACAAATCTCGTTTTTACCTCACCCTGTAACATACCAGATCCGGTAGTGACATTTAGGTCGGGTTTGGGGTGTTACATCATTCTCATATCATCATTTATAATACTAAATTTCACATTTAATCCATGATAACCATACTAGCTTCGCATACACCAGAGAGCGCTATCACTAGAATAATTATAATCAACATAAGCCATCATTCGTGGCTATACACAATCGATCTATCAACCATTTTAGGGCTACACATTTGGCTACATTAACTATGGCTTAATTAGTCAAAAGATAAGGTTCCTATACATGCCATATCTCAAGAAAACTTGAAAACCTTTATCAAATGACTGCTCGATAGTGTGAAAATATCTCTGGCGATCTCCAACCTTAGCTAGTTAAATTAACCTATAAGAGATAGGAAAGGAAGAACAGTAAGCGATAATGCTTAGTAAGTTCATATGCAAATAATAATCAACTATTGACATTCATTTATTTTACTCAACCACAAAGGTATTATAATAAGACTTGCATTTAAGCTAATGATTGCCTACTCAACCATTCATAATGCTTACTCATTCCAAACCTTCACACATCACAAACACATATCATAACACATTGTTCACCTTTACTTGCACTGCATTATCACCACAGAGCCACCTCTTATGTAATTTCACTTAGTCAAATTTCTCGAGAACACCTCGAATTAATAATAAATACTCAATGATATCGCACACAGCCCACCATTTATAATAAATACGATGGTATCGCACACAGCCCATCGTTAACAAATAATAAGGTGGTATCGCACACATCCCACCATTGATAATAAACACGATGGTATCGCACACAGCCCATAGTTAACAAATAATAAGGTGGTATCGTACACATCCCACCCTTTTATCACACATTCATGGATATTTATCCGCACCCATTTTCCTATTTCAAATGTTCGTCTGAGGATTTCCTTACTCTCTATCAGGTTCAATAGACCTCTATAATATTCATTCGTATTCGTGCAATACATTAATGAGTAAAACATATGAATAAAGAATGAATCATTTACACATAACTTACTATGGATTCATCATATAACGAGTTCACTCCATATGAGTTCTAGGTACATACCCGTACCATTCATGACTTATCCACATACTTTCTTATTTTCAACATACCTGTTGAATCGCTCAAAATGCTACAAGATACTCTTAAGTCTCATACATACGGTATCACATCAATTTCATATCCCCTATATAGTCTTACATGAAATATCATATCAATTCCATGTCCTTGACATGTTCTTATACGAAATCTCACACCTAGACCATATTCCAAATATGGTTTTACACGGAACCTTAACAACCTTAATATCATAGTATTTGCATTTTATCCATTCTTAAAGTTCAATTGAAGATTTTCATTTCTTGACATTTCGTCAACATCGTAATTAATATATTTCATAATGACGATATACAATTCATACAACATCAAAATATCAAATACGTCACTTGAGGTTGCATCATTTACACACGAACTTACCTCGATACCGAAAGGGTAAAAATAGACATATTTGTCAATTTCTCTCCTTTTCCCCGCTCTAAATCTGAATCTCATTTTCTTTGATCTATAAAAATAAAATTTACTCATTTAATCACCAAACTAATGAAAACATCTTAAACTTTCTACTTTGGCAAAATTACCATTTTGCCCTTAGACTTTGGCAAAATTATGATTTTGCCCCTAGGCTCGTATATTGATTTTCATCAAATTTCCTTATTAATCAAGCCTATCCGATTCATATTCCCTCTTATAGAAACCCAAGATTTCAACTTTTACACACATTTACCACCTATTTCACAACCTTTACAAAAATGTCCTTTTAGGTGTTTTCATGGAAACACCTTTCACAAAAGTTGTATATTTAACAACTAGGACTTATTTTCTTCCATAAATTTTAGCAAACAACATAATTTCTCTCATGGAAAAACCCTAGACTCTTAACCATTTTGCAAAATAGTCCCCTCATTAGCTAGCTTAAGCTTTAGGGGTTCCAAAAGTACAAAAATTTTCAAGAAACACCAAAATCACTTACTTGTAAGGAGGAAAGCTTGGCTGAAATTTTTGAGTTCTCAACCACCATTTTGCTGCTATTTTTTTGAGGAGAATATGGAGAGAAAAGATTGTATTTTTCTTTTCTTTATTTTATGATAAAAATCAATTTGTATCACCAAATTTCCACCTAACCAATTGACAAAGTCCTTTCTTTGTCCCCCTATGAATGGACATGACCTTTTGAAAGGTCTAATTTCACATTAAAGGCCTCCAATTAAAATTCCATGGCTAATTTGTACCTCTAGCTTATAAAATAGAACTTTTGCACTTTATGCGATTTAGTCCGTTTTCGCGATTAAGCATGAAATCACCAAATTAAAGCACCAAAATTTTCATGCACCTTTATAATCATTTTATAACTCATAAAATAACATTAAAATAATTTTCTCCGACCCCGAATTAGTTATCCCAAGACCACTGTTTTGACTAGCCCCTAAATCGGACTGTTACACAAACGTTCGCATGTTTTGCGGCAGCCAAGTTGTTGGCGTCATTCTGAGGAGGTTTTAACGTTAAGCCTAGAAAATATCTTTACAATTAATAAGATGTATAGCAATGTTAAATACCATAGATATGATATTTTTTATTTCTTTTATTTTTAATTTTTGTTTAATTTCTTTTTAATATATAGATTGTTGATGACTCGAAGCTCTAGTACCCCAATCGAGCCATATCCAAATGTAGAGCAACTTCTCAGGCGTAATTTTTAATCAATGAATACTAATCCACCCTGGAAATTAAGTTACCCCCGAAGAATTCGTTATTCGAAGATCCACGAGAGCAAAAAGTGAATATTCGAGAAGAATTCCTAATGGATCAAAGGACATTCCATGAATATACCTTACCTACACTAGATGCGGAACGAGGTAGTATCAAAAGGCTGACTATTAATGCTAATACTTTTGAGATAATGATGGCCAAAATTTAAATGATCTAGAATACTTTGCATTTCAAAGGAAACATGGTGGAAAACTCTAATAAGCACTTGAATCTGTTCCTACAGCTCTATAACACCTTCAAGTACAACAAAGTATCTGGTGATGCTATGTATCTTTGGCTATTTCTACTTTTTTTTTTTTTGATAATACGATTGATTTGTTAGACTCATTAGAACCAGGTTACTACATGGGATGCTTTAGCAAAAAAATTCGTACACAAAATTTTCCCGATTAGCCAACCATTCAGCTTAGGTGAGAAATCGCCAACTTGGTATTGTTTTTAGTTGTCACATGAATTAAATTGATTATAGAATTAATTTAATTGGGTAGTTAAATATCGAACGAATTATATGTACAAGTATGTTGTACACATAACGAGAACATGGTTAAATTAATATTTATGAATTTGATTCAGATAAATTTTAACTAAAAATAATTTACCAAAATCCTTGTTATAATTATTGTAACTATAATTTACGATCGAATATTATTATAATTATTGTAATTGTAAATTTTCGGTCAAACATTATTATAATTATGGTAATTGTAATTATTATATTCTGTTAATTATTATAATGAATTTTGATTCATATTAAAATATCAACTATTCCTGAATTAGGAAATATATGGTTTTTAAGAAATCCTAATATACCTTAAATAAAAAAAGTGAGGTCTAGCCGCCGATATATAGTGAATTCTCTCTAAAAATTTTAAAAGAGTTCTTGTCATTTATTATCACATTTAGTGGATTATGTAGAGGTGAAAACTTTTCGTAGCGGCTTAGAATCGATATACAATTGTGTAATCAGTTTCACAACAGTTATCTTTTTTTTTTCCAGATGATTAAAGGTAATCGTTCATACCCTTCTCACCCTAATTCATTCCTCGCACATAGATCCATGGATGTGATCGCCTGTTTTAATTTTTCCACTGCGCCATAGGGTATACTAGTGTTCTTACATCTCCTACAACCCAAACTTCCAAAGGGTGATCCCAATGTTTCACATCCTAGAAGACTTTCCTATGAGTTTTGTCCTAATGAACTACCCCGTGTTTACACTCTTGATAGAATATACTAGTTGTCATAGCCAAGCTATGGTCTTACACATTATGCCTCTTTTAAAATGTCGCCCCGTAGGACTTGACTATCGTCGTGGTGTCAACCTATAGATCCTATTGACCACTGTCGCAGTGATGCTCTATGGAACCTAAATACCATTGTCACAATATCGTCCTAAAGGACCTGTTTCACATTTCACCTTGATGCTCAAACACCGAAGTGTCCCCCCTCCCTACAAGGCCTAGAGCATTGTACATCACGGTGTGCTCCCAGCAATCTCAAATGGGAGAATCTTAGTGGAATCCCAATTTCATTATTCCTCTATCCATTTCTCCCTTTTGCCATTTCTAAACTTGATGCTCGAACAACGCAGTGTCCCCTCTGCAAGGCCCGGAGCTTTATACATCACAATTTGCACTCAGCAATATCGTATGATGGTATCTAACAAAATCACCCTATACCCAACCTAACTTCACCTAACCTTCCATAATTTTTCCCATCGCAAAATTCATACAATGCTCAAGCATATCATACAATTTATCATTGAGCAATCATCATGCCAGGTTGTCTAACAGCCACAAGTAAGGTACAAAAACTTACCTTGCTTTGTTATCCTTGACAACTTAGCTTGTCCAAGTGCCAGAGCCTCTTTTGTCCTGGTAGTCAAGCATGACAACCATTTATTGGTTAAACTAAATGTGTTTAGCCCTTAAAACCCAGAATCCATAATTATTCGAAAGCTTTAAGAGCTCTTACTCTACCTATTTTATTCAATCCATAATTTTAGAGGGATAAGAAAACTTACCCATTTCCCAATTTCTCTACTTTCAGATTCCAAATCACACAACGACTGCAACATAGAGAACTTCCCTCGGCTAAATCCTCTTCTTTTTTGGATCGACTAAAAAAATGATGATTAGAGAAAAATATTTGTGAAACAAAACTGAGAGGGATTTTCATTTCCACCCACACACCTATATATATACTCCATCGACACGGTCTCTACAGACCATTGTCGCCACTCAATCCTAATCATTTTGTCTCCCACTATAGAACTAGCTTGTTCCACACTAACCAAACCAAGATTGGGATCCAACTAATTGAAATCTGGCTACTAATATTTTTGAATTTCCCATTGAGGTCCTATAATTCACTGATCTTTCTAATTCAATCCTAACTTTTCCCTAGATTTTGGGTTAATATGATACCCAAGTGTTATAGAAAGCCACCTTACAAGCCATTGTGGCATTATCAACTACAGAGGCAGAATATATGGCTATCACAGAGGCTCTGAAAGAGGTCATTTGGTTGAAAGGTCTATTCGGGGAGTTGGTTGATAAAAACGACATGACTATTGTATATTGCGATAGCCAAAGTGCCGTACATTTCACCAAATATTAGATGCATCATGAAAGAACAAAGCATATAGATATTTGGTACCACTTTGTTCGAAAGGCTTAAGAAGATGTTCATATTCACAAAATCGGCACAGAAAACTGTTGATATGATCTCGCCTCGGTGATGAGTCAAGTAGTTGAAGTTGCCCGATCGTAAAATCTAAGAAGTATCGTTCTTACTTGATGTTGGAGTATAGTCATCTAAGTATAAGCTAAATAAAGGTTTGGAAAGGGTTTAGGGTGATGATATGGTGCGGTCAAATACAAATTTGGCTAATTATAGATAGTGATTAAAGGTTGAATGGGCGAAGTGAAAAGATGAGGTTGATTCGGCCAACAAGGAAATATATTAACGTTGAAAATCACTAAGTCGAATAGATGGAGTAGATTGATGGATTGAATCGTCTTAAGGCCAAGGAAGAACCAATACTATAGGGCGTATTGACCCGAACCCTATATGACACTTAAGATGGTGAGAAGGACCTTGACCTGCTAACTATAAGGAGTTAGGAACCAAAGGTATCAAATGGGTGAACGCCACACTCGGTTTAGGAGTGATAAGTTCAAAGAGACGAGGATGGTGCCACTAGCAAGCTAGATAAGTCAATCTAGAGTCTTAAATGAAATAAGAGAGTTGAAATAACTCACAAATGTTTTAAACATTCAAAAGGTATCAAAAAGTCCCCCTTACATCAAATTAGCTAAATATTTATAGCTAGAAACCATGCTAGCCAAATAGGCACATTCATAGCTTAATGGCCAAGTAATTCAACTTTAATGAGCTAGAAAATTCTAGAATAAAACCAAATAAATTCCATGTCTATATTCAACTCTTTAGAATGCCATTGGACAGTTTCTAGATGAAGGAAAGTCAGCTGAATGTATTTGGAAGAGTTGGGAGCTGATTGGCCATGTCTATGTTCAGCCAAGTGCTTAAATGAGCTCATTTAATCCTACCTTAAGAAACTAAACGTGAAGCAGCATTTAATGGGTGTTTTAGAGCACGAACAGCCCAAATAGTGTGAATACTTGAACCCCAACAGCCTCCAAGTGTGAAGGGACGAAATTGATCAGCCACCAGCTGAATGGAATCCATTTGAACAGCCTTGTCCATTGAGCTCTTCGAACAGCCACTTGGAGAAACTCAAAATAGCAACTAAATTAATTCCACTTAATGCTCCAGCCAAATACATGCTCCTCTTTAATTTCATTCCATGCACTTGAGCTAGCTAAATTCAGCTTGCATGAACACCTATAACATGAAATAAATTCGGCTAAGACATAATAATTAGCTGAATTACTTTGCCTAATCTTAAGACACTTTAATGAGTTGTTTGAGCTAGGACAAATTAAATGAATCTAGGACATATTAAATGAATCTAAGACAAATTAAATGGCTATAGGATTCAGAACACATTTAATTACTTAGACACATTAATGTCAAATTTACTTAGACATATTAATTTTAATACACATTTAATACTTAACTAAATTAACTATATAACTTAAACTAAATTAACTAAATATTATTTGAAGTTTATTTTAACAACTATTAGTTCAAAATGCATAAATTAAATAAAATTAAAATTGAGCTGAAACCGAATTGAATGTTCTAGCAAATTGATGCGCAAGATAACGCCGAATGAATTTAAGCTCAATGAGCTAGGATGAGCTATGAACGAGCTAAATGAGCTCCTAGCAAGTTGAATGGAACACTTGAGTTAGACATCTTGGATTGTTCGATTATTCTAGCAATGGTTTTTCGCCCCAAATCTAGTCAATTAAAACTTGCACACAAATTAACAAATTGAAATTAGATTTGTAACACCCCAAACCCGGCCTAAATGTTATGGCCAAATCTGACGTGTCACGTTGATGTGTCTTTCAAAAATTAGACTTGTTGGTAGAAATTTGTTTCTGAGTTGAAATCTCTTTGTTAAAACTCAAATCATCTTAACCATTTACTAGCCGTTTAAAACGTCTTTACTTTAAAAACATTGTTTGTTGCGGAAGCAATATCCAAAAATGTTGCGAAAATGCGGTGTTTTGAAAATAGTTAATCTTTTTGAAAACCAGCTTTCTATCATTATTAGTTAAGTATCAAATAAATAAAGCCAAAATAACATAACTTAGGTTTAAGAGGCCTTATTACAGAATCAATAGCCCAATAAGAAATTTAAATAAATAAGTCTAAAGCAGAACATTAGCGATCGTGTGGCCATCTCCGAGTCCCTCGCGGCTCCAGATCGTCTAAGGTTAGGGATTACCTGTACAGTTAAACAGAGGGGTGAGCTTACGAAAACTCAATGTGCAATCCCTTAACAAGCAAACAATCAATTAAACAGTAGATAAATGCAGTTTGGGCCTGAGCTAGTTACAATAACAGTCCAGTTCAGTGTGGGCCTAAGTCCTTTCCTATAACAGTAACAATTGGGCTAGAGCCTATCACAATGCCAGTAATCAGTAGGGCCTTTGCCCAATTTCAGTAATAGTATCAGTGGGGCCTTGGCCCATAACAAGAATGAGATATCACCATGTAGTGAATAAAGATGTAATATCATTAATCGATGCAGTAACAATACAGTATCACTAATTAGTGCAGATATGCAGTCAAAAATCCTACCCAATCCAGCCTCTACACACCACTCCGTCCCGCCAAACACACCATGTGGGGATAAAATTGACCCACCTAGCCGACATACCAAGATTAGCACCAGTTACGGCACTAAACAGTATTGTAACAAAGCTACCAGTAAAATAAACGGCATATAGCCATCAATAGGTCCACAGTCTTCTTGGGTGACCTGTGCGACCTTATCAGTACAGTACACTTCCTATAAATATAACAACCCATCCCCATGCAATATATCGTGACATAATATCATACATGTATGCAAAATGTCATGCTCAATCATAGTCATTCATATCATAGAGCAAATCAGTCATACATAACATAAAGCCATAACAGTCATTTCATCTCCTAAGGTTTAACAGTCATTCACCCTATGGGGGTATTTTGGTCATTTTACCCTATGGGGGTATTTCGATCATTTTACCTATGGGGGTTTTTTGGTCATTTTACCCTATGGGGGTATTTCAGACATTTTACCCTATAGAGGTATTTTGGACATTTTACCCTATGGGGGTATTTCAGTCATTTCACCCTATGGGGGTATTTTGGTCATTTCACCCTATGGGGGTATTTTGGTCATTTTACCCTATGGAGGTATTTCGGTTATTTTACCTATGGGAGCATTTCAGTGCAAATAATGACCACTCCGAAGGTCTACAGTCACCTCGAGCGACACAGATAACCTAAATGGTCATAACGGTGTAAATGGGCCCAAGGCCCATTATTCGGCCCAAGTGGGCCCATGCGCTTGTGTGGCCCATCTGGCTCAAAATTAACCACAGCTATACAAACTATACAGCCCAGTCCAGTTGTAACATCCTGATAATTAGGGGTTATGCATTTTCTACTTAATTGAATGATGTTGCATGCTTAATTATTATTGAGTGTATTCTGGAATTTATTTGAGCTTCATTAATTAAGTGAATGCTTAGTGAAACTTTTAATTTTTTTAATAATTAAGATGGAGCTAAGCATGTTAGGCCTTAAGAATTAATGACAAGGAATTTAAAGCATAAGATGAGTAATTAGCAAAGTGGTAAGGACACATGGATGAGTGCTTGAGGGGAGAGGTTCGAATCCCCTAGCTAGCAAATGGGAGAATTTTTATTTCTTTTGTTTCCTTCCCCATAGTGTCGGCCAAGAACTTTCTAGAGTGGATGAGCATTCTTTTATTTTTGGCTATTTGACCATGTGGATAAGGCAAGCTAAGGACTTATGGCATGAAATCAAAATAGGATGGTAAGAAAGGGGGACAAAAGGCATGATATGTGGGCAATGTTTTGGAAAATTGTTCATGGTCATTTGACCATGAACCTAGACGGTTTTAGGGGCTAAAGGGAGTGGTTAATGGTGATAGCACAATTAAGGTTTGATAGGGAAGAAATGTGGAGCAAAATGGGGGAGTATGTTGGCTTCCTTGTTGGCCGAATTTTGACTTGGGTTAGGGGGTGATAGTGGCCAAAATGTCTTGCATTTTTGTACATCTTTCCTCTTTTCTCTAAAGGTTTCTCTCCTAGCCGAAATTTGTTGGTGACATTAGGTAAAAGCTTTATTTTGTTTTGGCTTTCAATGTGACCAATTTTCTCCAAAAGCTTCCTTCCTAGCCGAATGCCTATTACACAAAAGAGAAGTCTTTCTCTTTTCTTTTGATCATCTTGCAATTTACCATTTCGATTTGAAAGGCCTTTTTAGTTTCTTTTCAAAACACCTTTCTTTCTCTTTGTAACCGAAATTTCAAGTCTTCAAGAATCACTTTCTTTTCTTTCTCTCTCATTGCCGAAACTACAAAGGTTCAAGAACCAATTTTCTTCATTTCTTCTCTTTGACCGAATGAGCATAGGTTCCAAAACCAATATCTTTTCTTTTTGAAAAACAACATCACCATCATCATCTTCTTCCTTTAATCTCTCTCTTTCTCTTTCTCTTTTCTTCCTTCTCTCTTTCCTTCTCTTTTCATACTTCTTTCTTCTTCATTCTCAACCGAAACCACCATAGTCAAAGCACAATATTTCTCTCTTTTTGTTAAAGCCGAATCATCAATTCCTTTCTTCTTTTCAAGGCCGAACCTTCAAGTGAATCAAGTAAGGATTTTGTCAATCGTTTTCATGATCTTCTTCTTATTTTAGTCTCATAATCCTTTTATTTTTCTGTCCTAGGCCGCTTGGAAAGGATTTTTAAGGATCTTTGTTGAAGACAACCTTTAAGAAGTGATCTTTCGAGATCATCAAGGTAAGGATTTTAATTTCGATCATATCAATTCTTTTTAGAATGGATCACTAATCAACGTTATTTTAAGGGCGATTTAAGACTAACAAGATAGGTAAGAAAAGGGCAGTACGGAGTGTTTGGAAGAGAGGAGGCATTCCTTTACCATCAAACTTCAAACGAAGGGCTGTATCGGCGGTTAGAGACTTTCCACCGGGTTGTGGACCCTCTGCTAACGAGGAGCGATTATTTGAAGTAGTGCGTACAACCGAACCACTTTACGTTGGTGGTATATCAGCGGGTTTTGATCCATCTAGCGGAGAAAAACCACAAATAACTGTCGTTCGAGAATCCGAGAGTAAGGATTTAGATCCCTCATCAATAAACATAGTTTTATTAGTAAAAGTTTATACTAATCAAGTGTGAAAATTAATTAGGTGTTGACGAGCGAGAGGGTATTGTTCTCACTGTCATAAGGTGTGTAACCTTACATTAAAAATCTCATAGATTTACATATATTTAAATGTGATTATATGACCATGTGTATGATTGTGATTTTGGATACCATTCAGTGGTATACGATATCCAGGTATGTTTACCCCAATATTTTGTTCATTTTGTTATATGCTTAAATGTGAGATAAGTATGACTATATTATGATCTGTGGGGTAAATAGCATGAAAATTTATCGATATGTATGTGCATGGGCATATGGGTATTATTGATGAAGGGGAAGTATTCTGGTGGTTTTACCACATTTCCGGTGACTTCGGTCACATATTTGAAATCCGGTGACTTCGGTCACATATGTGAATCTGGTGACTTCGGTCACATATTTGAAATCTGGTGACTTCGGTCACATATGTGAATTTGGTGACTTCGGTCACATATTTGAAATCTGGTGATTTCGGTCACATTTGTCTGGTGGCTTTGCCACAATATTATAAGGGCGATGTGCATGTTGACTGCAGCAACTGCCTTCGATGGTGTGTAGCGGATGGAGGGTCGATTTAGTAATCCTCACGGTGTGTTGGTTGGTACGGGTGGTGTGTAGCGGATGGATATTTAGGTGGGCCGGGTTTGCATTTCATTATTTGTATCTAATCATGTGATTATTATTTGATCTGTTATGAAAATGGGCTTTTGGCCAAATATGACTTAAATGGGCCTATGGCCATATGTATAATTAATGGGCTTAAAGGCTTAATCAAATGGGTTTTTTTTAATGTATGTGTTATACATTGAGTTTATGACTCACCCTTTTGTGGGATAAACTTTTCGATGATTCATAGAGCGATGGATCGGTCAACAAGGATTTCGAGGTGGCCAATGCTCAAATAATGAAGTTTGGAAATTTTCCTACTTAAACTTATTAAGTTAATTTTATTATTTAGACTTTATTATGGGTTTGCCAATTTTATGTAATAAGGCCACTATAAACTATCTTTAATTTTGTGTTTGGAATTATTTTATTTTGCCATGAACAATAACTATTAAATAACTAAATAGTTTTCGATAAATAAAAATTAAAAATGTTTTTGTCACTAATGTATATATATATGTGTGTTTTAAAGTAATTTCCTTAAATATGTTTTCTTTTGATTTATCAATTCCTCCTACAAGTAATGTTTTTTTAAAGATACAAATTTTACTTTACAAATTTATTTTTAACTTAAAATGTTAAGTTAATCTGTTCTCTACAAAATCATCAAGTTTTTCTTAAATAAAAATGAGAATTCGCTATAGATTTACTCGAGGAACATACCAAATCCGGTTAGGCTTTTTGGGCCGGGTTTGGGGTGTTTCACCAGTATTTACCGCATTTTGGTGGAATTTATTCGTGTGGAGCCCATGAGTCCACAGGGCCCACACGACCCATTTTGGCCCAACGTAGCCCAGATCAGCCCTAAACCCATGAGAACTCACATGGCGGCCTCTACAATCAGTCACCTATATTTTGTGGGTTTAGTTTACCACACGAGCGATTGCACACCCTTGTGGCCTCAAACACCGTATTTTTTGACTTTTCGGCTTTTGCCGATTTACAGTCTATTCAATGTATGTGTACACACACTTTTTGGCTTTTTAGCCGATTATCAATTATGGTATACTGTTACACACCTATTTTGCGAAACCGTGCTAAGATCCACGAGCACCAAACCTTGTTTGAACGAGAGTGACTTTAGTCCTCTAAGACCGCTGTTTAGAAACGATCAAACACCCTTGTTGATTTTCTATATTACAATACACAGATCTTATTAACCAAGATCGATCATATGTGTGGCCTAAAACCACCAATATCAGCTTAAGGAATAATAGAACATATTCGGCCTAAACCCAAAGGAAAATAAGGCAACGTATTTACCTTAATTGAGTAATAAAAGAAAAGGGTTTTGATTGCCTGAGTAACACTTGCACTCCTTCACTTCTCGATAATACCTAGAACCCAATGAACCTCCAATCGTGAGGAAGGGACAGAACCGCAATCAACGAACATAAAAAGGAGTCACATTCGACTTTTCAAAAAAAATAAAAGAGAACCGAATTGTAGACATAAAGAAAGATTAGGGAAACAGAAAAGGGAAAATATGAGTACCTACCGCTTTGTTACCACTTTTGAAGAACCAAAATCACAACACCAATAGGAAAAATAAGGGAGACAATCGGCCTAAGTTGAGGGATATGGATTTCAACCAAGTATCCAATATGGAAGAACGAAGGATCAGCATTCAGAGAATGGCTAGATAGTTTGGAAGAGGGAAGAAAAGATGAGAGAAAAGGAAATAGAGAGGAAAAGGAAAGCATAGAATTGGCCACCACAAATATTAGCAAGGAAAGGAATTCCATTCTCACCAGACAACAGTATTCGGCCTAGAAGAGTATTATGGAAAGAGAAGAAAATTGAGTAAACGAAGAGAGCAAAAAAGAGGAAAACAAATCTCTAAACGGGGTATTGAAGAACCAAGTAAAACCGAAGGCCAAAACCCCTAACAGTAGTCAGTATAGTAACAAAAGGCAACAAAGTATGATGGAAAATTGAAATGGAGAGAACACCAAATCCCAAAGCATTTTCTTCAGTTCCCACACTCCCCATACAACACAACTTTTTTCCCCAAACCAATATTCCTTGATTTTCTCCACAATTTCCTCCTAAAAATCCTCCTTTATATCCTCCTTGATTTTCTCCATATAAGACTTATTCAAACTCCACCTTGCAGAGTTTCAATCAAACTACTCATACTCAACGAGAATGTAAAATAAATATTCCTTTGCGCATCATGAGACTCGAACTTGAGCTCCCTTACATCCTTAAACACGCGAGTACCATTGAACTACAAGCTAACCTTGTGTCATAATTCCGCCATAATTTCTTTTAAAACATACATGCTAACACCAAGATTCACTTAAGAGAAAACCAAAATTTTGCAAAAAGCCAGGGCTTGAACCCAGGACTTCTTAGACACTCCCAAACACTCCTAAATCACTTAACCATCAAAGCAAATAATCAATTGTGTCATTTTCTTGCACACATAAACTTTTATGTGTTCCAACACTCAAGACCTATTTCCTTCTAGGCCCAAATTTGAGGCGTTACAAGATTTCATTTTGCACTTGGAACCCTTACGTTTAGGCCATTCTCAGTAGCATTGAGTTGTGTCATAACATGATGCGACCAAATTCGCATCAACTATTGGGACCACTAGTACGCCCCGTCAAAAGCGAACAACTGCTTTCTCTTGAACTTTTCAGAGAGAATTAAAAATGGTTGCTAGACCTTTTAAATTGTTAAATTGGTAACCTTAACACACTAAGGAATTATCATCCTTTTATCCTCTTTGATATCACATATTAAAAAGGAAAACTAGGATTATTCCTTTATTAATAGAGAAGGCAAATGGAAAGTTAGAAAAAAGGAATTATATTCTTTCCAAAAAAAATTTTAATTTCCATATCTTTTATATTTTGACTGAAGTTAATTAATATAACTATTTATATTAATAAAATAGGTAAAATATATACAATTAATATTTGTATGAATCAAATTCATATATTAATCATATTTATGTTCTCTATTTGTGTACAATAAGTTTGTACATATAATGTGTGTAATGTTTAGCTATCAAATTAAATTAATTCAACAATTAATTGAATTCATATGACAACTAAATACAATACCAAATGTATTTGGATTTTGTTCGTTTCAACTATAGGATGTGACCTTATAGGCTCTTGTAACGTTGGTAATAATACTAAAACGTTTCTAACATTACAAGCAATGAGTGATATCTAGCAATGCATCATTGTCACCCAAGTTAGAAGAAGTCGTTATTCGACATAACCTTTCTATGATAATCTTTTCATGAATGATATCCTTTTATCCTTAATATCTAGACTAGACACAAGTCATGAATAATCACACTTGTATAGTCAATCTCATATTTCTTGATTTTTTTAACAGACTACAATAAAAAAATAAGTAGATATGTCATATCAACTTATTCAAGCATGACCATGCATTTCTAGTCTCACTCTATCAAGAGGCCTAAGATATTGCTCCCATTATGTAGGAGGGATAAATCATATCTTGATCAACTATATTCCACTACATGGATTGTTGTATATCCAACATCAGTCTTTATAGTACAACTTGTTACGGTAGACGTTTTGATTGTATATTTTGAGGATCATATAAATAGTTATCACTATGAGTAATATTGTGACTATTACATAATAATCCAAGAAACATACTCATAGCGAGTTTGTCCAATATGTTGTTCTCTAACACATACTCATGTATTGATTTTGACATCCCTATGTCAATGACAATTCTTTCTATCAATCAACTGCACATTAGTCTCAATGCATTATTGTTGTCCAAGCCCACAATAATATTTAATTAAGGACCTTTTTAAGAATAATCATATTTTCTTAGGGCTTTATTACAATTCAATTTATTTATATACACGAAAAAAAAAACTGAAATAATAGTGGCAATGTCTTATATTAATAAATAAGGTAAAACGAGTATTTGATTACAATTATCTCATGATTGGTCTTTGAGTATACTCTAAGAAAAACAACCTAACAGGCATGATGACAAAAATTCTTCCAATTTCCAAGTTCAAGCATTGTTTAGATTTGGTAAGCATTCGACAGAGATCTAGTTAGGCCCCTTACGGGGCTCAACAAAAAAGCATTTCAGAAATACGAGTCAAGATGGAGATTTATGGAATGTGCCTCACATTTCGGATGAAACATAACTAACATCGTGACGAGGAAAAGCCAACGTCCCAACGATACGACACACCACATCCCGATGAGAAGAACCTGTCATCTCAACGACGTGACGAGTGACGTCCTACTGAGCCGATAACAACGTCATGACGTGGCAACGTGTTCCCTACCCAACTGGGTTTCTTCTCCCAGTTAAACTTTGTTATCTTTTCCTAATCTAACTCTGATTATTCTAGGGATTTTTTTAGTCATGTTTTCACACTATTTTCAACCTATAAATAGGCATTTTAACAACCCTAGATGGTTTAGAATAACAACAACAAAATTAAGAGAGAGTTTGTGAGAATTTCGGGAAAACTTTATATTTTGGGTTTGGGGTTTGTTTGTTTCTCCATCTTGTACTCCTAGTTTAGGTTTTTCCATTTTAGTGAAGTTTTCTTTGCCCATGGCTTTTTATGGTTTTTCCATTTTAGTGAAGTTTTCTTTGCCCATGGCTTTTTATTCTTTTCAAAGAAATTTTTCCACGTAAATATTTGTGTCCAATTTTCTCGTTTTTCATTTTTGTTCGTTACATAATTCAAGTTTAACCCAACAAAAAAAAATAACAAACTTAATGAAAATGGAAGGATGAACTAACCTAAGCTAGTATGTCTAGCAATTTCATTCCAGAATATAATCTTTTTGACTATGATATGAAAACATTGGGAGCATGTTCTAGTTGTGAAGATTTGCATTAAATAAAGTCATAGCCAAGGCATGAGTTGCTTTATTAGCTTCCTTGCATGCCCAATAAAAAGATACATTATTGAATTGATTTTTAAGGAAAATACATCTCTTATAATTAAACCAAAATTTGGCAAATCTAACTCCTACAAAGATAAAGCTCGATAAACTTCTAAATAGTTTGTTTCAATCTCCACCTTATTGATCCTAAAAGTATTTAAACATGAAAAAACATATCTAATGGCAGAAGCCTTTGGGGAAAGTTCCTCTGTCATTTCGAAGTATTGCTTTATAACCTCGTTCATTTCTCATTTCTCGATCGACCAACAATTGCATTAGTGTTGCATTTTAGCCAAGTTACAACAAGAAAGGTTCACCTTTTAGAGCATACAAACTTTACTAATTGTAATAAATCTCAGTCCTTATTTGAGCAAGTCCAAAAATGTGTGGTTGCTAGTTGATCAATTTGAAAAATTTTATCTTTCATGTGTGCTGGTTTAAAAAGGTTTAATTATATTTTGAAATATTTGATACTTGTGTGAATACGGAGTCAAAGGTTTATGCCAAAAATTAAACATTTAGCCCTATATTTTCTAATAAAATAAAATTGTAAATGGATCGCAGGCCACCAGCCTAGAGTTAGGCGGGTTTTTTTACAAAAATTTAAAATATCCAAAATGGCATACCATTTGGATTATGTACCAAAATGGTACATTTGACTTGGTGGAGGGGCTGTGAGAGGCGGCAGAGGTGGAGGGGCTGTTAGAGGCGGCACCGGTGGAGGGGTTGTCAGAGGCGGCACAGTTTAAAAGCTGCTAAAAAAATTTAAAGATTGAGGGACCCATTATGTAATTTTTCCAGTTCTAAGAAAAGGAAGGTAAAGGGTGACGCGTGCAGCTTCAAAATTTAAATTTGAGCAATTGCCTTCTAAGCCCTCCCTATTTATTATTTTCTTTTTATTCCACTTCAACTCACTATATTGTGTTTAAACAAGCCATTAATCTAATTTTGTAATTAAATAAGCCTATTTTACTCATAAAGCCTATTTTAATATTAAATTAAATATATATTTTTATATAATAAATTATTTTCACCAAATTTACATCAACATAAGATATAAATTAGTTTATTTTTTAAAATAGGTTTAATTTAATATTAAAATAAGCTTTTAATATTAATGTTAAAAAAACAATTACAAATTCAATGATCAAAGACATGTTTGTTAGTATAAAATATAATTTCATTACTACTTTGCTTATATTTATTATTAAATAAATTTTGAAAGGCAAAATCCAAAGATATATAATATGTTTAATGAAAAAATTATTCCATAGATTATTACTAGTATTTAAAAACTCTATAATAAATGTGCAATACCTACAAATAATAAAAATATTTTTTTAAAAAAAAGACATGTGTCCATATTTAAACGTATAAAAATTTTCTACTAATAATATATCAAATTCTAGCAATTTATTAAATTGGACTATAATTAGACTACTAGTGGAAAATAATCGCAAATAATATTAAGACGATGATCATATGTGTCTATTGAAATATATTTAAAATTATAAAAAATAAATTAGACATATAACACATCTTAATCTTGTTTATCAACTTTGATAAATATTTTTAATATTTATATTATAGAATAGTATATTAAATTTTTATAAAATATAAAATAAAATAATAAAACATAATATATTATAAATTTAAAACGAGTTAGACTAGATTGCACTTGAGGTTTGATTATTAGAATCCAAACTCAACTCATATTTTAAATTAGTCTAATTTATTTTATCTATGCTCATTTTCCTAATTTAATATTTTGTTCAAACCTTACAAATTTCAAATGAATATTTAGATTTGAGTGAATAATCTTACTCATATGAACAATACAATTAATTGAATGCTCAATATATAGTTATAAATAAATAAAAATCTATCTTATTAAAGATGACAAAACTAATTTCAATATAAATATTAAATTAAATATATATTTTATTTAATAAATTATTTTATCAAATTTACATCAACATAATATATAAATTAGTTTATTTTTTTAAATAGCTTTAATTTAATATTAAAATAGGCTTTTGTGAGTAAAAGCTATAAGAAAGGGCTTATTTAATTACAAAAATAGATAATGGTATGTTTAAACACAATATAATGAGTTAAAAGGGGAATAAAAAGAAAATAATAAATAGGAAGGGCTTAAAAGATAATTACTTAAATTTAAATTTTGAAGCCGCATGCGTCACCCTTTCCCTTCCTTTTCTCAGAACTAGAAAGATTACATAATAGGTCTCTCAATCTTTAAATTTTTTTCAAAGACTTTTAAATCAGTATGCATCGACAACCATTCTACCGATCTTGCCTCGCATGACCCTCCAATTATGCCATTTCTCACAACCCCTCCAACAAGTCAAATGTACCATTTTAGTACATGCCATTTTAAATATTTTAATTTTTTTTAGTATTATTTATATAAAAAACCCGAGTTAGTCTGAATCCAACCCAAAATTTACAGGCAGTCCAACCCAATCTCTCTCCACCTTTCATTTCTTCAAATTCTACCACCTTCTTATTTGCTCCTTATAATTAAAAATTTGTAAGCAAATACTTTCCTAGCACTTTCTCTTTATCCATCAACCGAATTCCCCACACTCTCTCTCTCCAAATAAAATATCAAGAATCTAAGAAATTCGATTTACCATATTCATGGCCCGTTCCCTTTCTCAATCCGTTCTCAAGCTTCGACTAATCACCGAACCTCGCCCTTCTTCCTCTCGTCTCCTTGCCGTCCGAACCCAATCCAACCAACCCAACCCTTCCGATTCCTCCGATGCTTCATCCGATTCTTCCTCTGACCCGCTCCTGCGGAAACTTGAAGACGCCATCCACCGGATCATCGTTCGCCGTTCCGCTCCCGATTGGCTCCCTTTCATCCCCGGATCCTCTTACTGGGTCCCGCCGTCCACGGCCCAATCTTACGGCCTTGCCCAGCTCGTTGAGAAATTGGCAAACCCGCTGACCTCGGAGGAATCCATGTCCACCACTTCCGCCCGAGGCTGGCCCTCACCTGACTATTTTATCAAAGGTAATTTCAATTGCCAATTCCTCTGTAATTTTGATTTATTTTCCTCTTTCAATTTTGTTGTGGGTTCTATTTTTAAGTAATGGCAAAAACTTATCTTTACAATAAATAAAATTAAAATTTTAAGAACGTATTGCTATAAAAATATAACTAGACTTCCGCCAATTTAACTAGATGGCGTGCTTATTTTGATTTTGTCTTTCTGACCGGAAGATACTTGTTCGTTAATTTGCATCGGGCATCTCTGTCAATAAGATTTCGCCATTGTTTTAGTGCTGTTGAAATTTAGTGCTTGAGAAGTTACTATTAAGATTTAAGTAGTAAACTCAACAGTAGTTAAGCACTTGCTTTCCTAATGGAGAGAAATACCTTCGTATCCTGTCAATTGTACCTTATTATGGCTGTTTTTTGTGTACAAATGCAATTCAAATGAGTCATTTGAAATTCCCGACTAACTTTTTTGCTTCTGAATGTACCATTCTGCATCTCTTTGTGCTTCGCAATGTTTTCCCAAGGTCTGCAGGTAGTAGGATTTCTGTAGAAGGTTTAAAGTTTAATTGGCTTTCAGGATGTATGTATTTTTGGTGTTCCTTCTTGTTATATTTATATTATACCTAATAATTGACAGAATATTTTAGGATTAAGTTATATGGTTGCTGTGCCCGTGACAGCTGTTAGAAAGGGTTGTGCAGAAAGATTTCTCCTTCAAACAGCTTTCATCGAGAACGTGCATAAGATCCCTTTTCCTTTTACTAAATTACTTATGAATGGCAATGAACCAAAAAAAAAAAAAACATATGAATGGCAGACTGTAATATTCTCCACCACCTTACAGGTGGATCCCCGCATCCAGTGGAGGTAGACTTAATATCAAATAGTTCATCTAAATCCGAGGATGAAGAAGGATGAAGCCGTGGCCTATTACTGATAATAGCATCTGGGGTGAGTTAAAATTTGCCTCTGAAGAGAGGGTATATTAGCTGCTTTTATGAACTTGATTATTGATTATTTGTTGGCTGATGAGATTTGCAGGTTCTTCTAGAATTCCAAAATTGCTGGTGGTGGATTAAGAAGTAGATTTGTTGGCAGGATATCTTAAATCAGATTGGAGGAGCTGTTGAGATGCAATGTATCATGTAAGCAGTGGAGCCTAAATAAATTGTTTTTGTACTCACAGGGGAAATCTTATGTATTTTAAAGAGGTAGTAGTTCATCTGAGTTATGTGCATCGATTGTTGCTCTGATTTTCATCTTTCTTAAGATTATACTTTTTGGGACATGGTGGGGATATGACCATTGATCCTTCAAATACTTGGGAAAACTTCTTATACGACATGCTCAAGTCCAAGTAACATGGTGTAGCATCTCATGTCAAGGTACAAAGTTTCAAACCTTTCACATCTTAAGTCTTTATGTATTTTAAGGAGTGGACTAGTTCTTTTGAGTTAGATTACCACGTGCAGCTCCCCATTCCATGTCTATATTCCTGTAGCTGTGACTCATATGGTGTTGAGTACCCTTTGTAAATTCTCGAATCTTGTGATTTTGGATTGTAATATTATTCTTAGTTTCACTTTACCTACTTGCAACTTTATTTTGTTTTCTGGTACGTGTGATCATAGGAATAGGAGGTAGTCTTTTTCTAATAGCATGAATGTCGTTTATTCATCTCAACTATTGCAGACAGTTTGTTCTAAGCGATAGTTTACCTCTACAGTATACAAGAAATGTAATTTAAGCCTTACCGTGTACATAAAGCTCTCTTTTTTTTTTTTTTTTTTTTTTCAGTTTAATTCGATATTTATCGATTGAATCGATTTATTTTCTGGTTTATTGGATTTTCGAGCAGACCGCAGATTCCTTATTGAGGTTCAAGTGGCCAATCAGTTCAGGTTTTCTCAACATTTTCACGAGTTAATAAAGTCTTAAGTTTCTTTTTGGTCACTCTAAAATATGATTTGTTTTATTTAGGTCACTTCAAAATTTTTTTTTCTCAATTTAGTCACTTCAAATAAATAAAAATTGCAAATTGGTCGCTATAGCTAATTTTCTATTCCGATGTGAAGACAATTGCAAGCGAGGATTGCTCTAGATCTGTACTTCAATAAATTTATTCATGAGCATTCTCTCATCTCTTCTATTCTTTTATTTATCTTTTGTTAATCTTACCAATTGATGTTTGCGTTAATATTAGAATAGATTATTATCTTTGTTTTTATCTTACATGATTTGATAATTAAACAGATATATGTGTTAAGTAATTATTTATCAAAAATTAGTTGTTTATTCAAGAATATGAATACCAAATTGATAGTCCGACTCCTTGCACTTTCGAAAATACAGAGGTATCGATCTAAAAGCCTTAATATCAATACATGTGCTTCAAGTTACAAAAACTAACATATAAGAGCATTTAAATCATTCAAACTTAGTCCCTAGACATCATGTTTCATTCACTTAGTCAGATACAATAAACCAAACACCATGTCCAAGTTCAAAAGCTTCCCAAACATACACAATATACAAATAATCTCCAATACGTCTTAATAAATCGATATAAATGTCTACCACATTGTCTTTTTATTCCCTAGAACTAGAATAAGCAAAACACTTATTGTAATGAGTAAAGAATGGCTTGGATCAGTCCCTCGACGGCCACATCTCTCACACTAGAAACGTAATTACTTTGCAAATGAAAAAATGGAGTGGGTGAGCTTAACAAGCTTAGTGAATGCCTAGAACAACCACTATGCAAACAAGTCCTCACGCATCAACCAAACAACATACTTCATATTCCTAAAACATCATTAACTAAGTGTCATGATTCACATATTTAGTCATATTCCATGCATTATTTTACACCTTATTTATATGAACGTTTAGGCATGCATATATCAATTTTCTGACACAAATCAATCACATATAAGTACATATAATTACATTTAGTCACATTAGTCACAGTGTGTGATAATTTGACTCTTGAGTTTATGAAACAAAAAATGGACTCTATCACCACACATCGGATACATTGATCTCCCAACGCACCACACATAGACTCGTAGAGTCAAACATATCCCATAAGCGAAGCATATAGCTAACGCTCTCCAACACACCACACATATATATCTCAATGAATGGAGCTTGGCTTACATTCCCTTATCTCTTCAAAACTGTCCTTGAGCCTCAGCGCCCCATATATCATAATCATAAATAAATGAGTACTCACAATCTTATGGCATGTAAACTATATCCAATGGTTCATTAAGTCACTAGGCCAAAATATCCATAATGTCATCAAATATTACTCACTGATTATCCGCACGTGTTCATCGCATAGTCATATCATTAGCACATTATACACACTGTCACATGTCATGAATAGCAGACCCTCATATTTACCGTCATAACAGTCATCCCAACATGTTCATATTTCATCACATCATAATCTTCTTTATCACAAATCAAAAACATATTTATCACAAATTTAGCATAGGTAAAAGAACACTTACACTCGGAATTTAGAGAAGTGGTTTAGGCTACCTGTAAATTCTCAAATACATAATGAATAGCTTACAAGCAACTATTCCAAAACACATTCCAAAACACTCACTGAAATATTCGTTTTTGCCGAAAAACTGAAAGCTTAGACAAGCTTCCCTTTGTCGTTATCTCTACTCGTTGAAGGTCCTAATAACTCTAACACTTCAACAAGACAAACCACACATATTCAGTCAATAACTCACCCCAAACAACCACAAACACAAGCCTAAGCTACATTCTTTTTTGACCAAAACCTTTAGCACAACAAACTTAAAATTTTTTAATAACTCAGTCTACGCTTAATCTTTTCACATGAAACGAATTCCATTCATCTACATATTCACCTATGACTAATTCTCAACCGTTAAATTTCACAAAACTAAGCGTTTGAAGGTATTAAAATTTTTCAACAAGTTTTGGCCATTAGAACGAAAATTCATTAAAACCCAATATATCCTTACAAAACTTCAAAGTTACTTTAGAAATCTTGTAATTAGGTTCAAACCAATTGAAAAACACTTTAAAACCAAGTTTTTATCCATAAACTTGAAATTCACTATTAAAAGCCAAAATTTTGACTTTTACCTAAAACATGCATTTTAATGGCTAAAAATTCAATTTAAAGAACCAAATAACATTTAAATATTAATAGGAAAACATTTGGTTACCTTGAGCGCAAGAAAATCGAGCTTTCACTCAAACTCGAAAAACTCACCTTTTGGAGAAGATGATGAAGATGGTGGAATTCTTGGGTGATTTTCTTGGTTTTAATGGAGATTTAAGGCTCAAGGGTGATAGGATTCAAAAATAATTAGGAGTTGAAGATCAAAAGCAAGTGGGAGGGATTTGGGAGAACAAGAAACAACACAAGCAAATGAGAAGAAAAGCTTTCGTGAAATAAAGAAGGGGATGGAGGTTTATTAGGTTAATTTTGAAAAATTGGTTTAATTCTTCATAAAGACTCATAGCTTCGACCTTTTTACAATTTAGTCCCTTTTCTAAAATTAAAGACATTTAAAACTCGTTTCCAAATATTGACTTAACTTTATGAAAACCATTGTCGCAAGCATTATCGAGCACCAACCTTAAGAAATTATAAACTTATATATGCCAAAGTTCCTAAAATACCCCTAAAACTCCTAGGCCATATTTTGGGATGTGATAATGTTTATCTTCGGAGTTGTCTAAATTGGTCCGTCGAGACTAAAAACATGAATCTCTAAAAAGGACATGTCCATGGCCATGGCACTGAAGGACCATATCATGTAAGACCATAAGTGTAACACCCCAAAACCTAGCCTAGAACTTTCAACCAGATCTTGGAGGTCACATTGATCTCCAAAGTGATCTAAAAGTAATTTACAAACAAAGGCTTGTTTAAAACTCATTTACAAAATAGTTTGCTAAAAACGAACTAAGTCATTTAATAATGTAAGATTCAAAACAGAGATTAAATGGTGTTAAAACATTTTGGAAATAACCATATGGTGTATCAATTTACGAAAACCTAAAATCAAACTTATACCACAGTTGTAACACCCCAAACCCGGCCTATACGTTACGACCGAATCTAGCGTGTCACAGAGAAAGGTTGTTTAAAAACTAAGCGTACATTGAAAAATATTGCATCTCATTAAAACATTGAGTTTCAATGTTTCCTAGAAAAACCCGGTTTACTTGAAGTCCATTTTATAAAGTTGTTAATATTTTAACAACAAAACCGTTGTTGCTGTGATGTATTGGAAAAAAAAAACGTTTAATTATGATTTAAGGAAATCCCGTGTTTGAAAAGTCAATAGTTATTAATGAAAACTTAAAGGAAAGTTTAACCAGAGGCCTTATTACAAAATATTAAACCCACATAATAATAGAAATAATCTTAGAATAAAGCAGAAAAGAAATTTACTAAGGTTCTCAAGCGATGTTCCTAAAGTATGGCCTCCACCGAGTCACCCATGGCCCCAAGTCCTAACTGCTGAACATTACGTGCAAGGCTAAAGAGAGAGGAGTGAGTTACAAGAACTCAGTATGTAATCCCCTTACCGTCACCTACAAGGCCTAAGCCCATATGACATCAAGCTGGGCCCAAGCTCATTGAACATAATAGTGCAAATGAAATGATGCAGCCCAACCCATCCATCCAACACACCCCCGACCAACCAATTACACCTGTGGGGATCAAGTCAACCCACCTTGCCGATCACACCAATAATGTAGTAAGGCTGCTAAACATAGATTATCTGTGGCTGAGCCATTGGAGTCATAAATACGCATGTAAATATTTAAATAGTGGCTATGCCACCAGGCTACACTGCTCTTCATTCAAATTCCCACCCCATGCGACATGATAAAATGCAACATACATATCAGGATACAAAAGTGTAAAGCAGACATTCAATCCCAGCGAGGGTATTTTAGTAATTTCGTAACCCAGGGGTATTTTGGTAACTCGGCCCATTAGGGTATTTCAATAAATCAGCCCATTAAGGGCATTTTAGTAAATCAGCCTATTGAGGGCATTTTAGTAAATCGGCCCATTAAGGGCATTTTGGTAAATTGACCCATTAAGGGCATTTTGGTAAATCAGCCCATTAAGGGCATTTTAGTAAATCGACCCATTGAGGGCATTTTAATAAATCGACCCATTGAGGCCATTTTGGTAAATCGACCCGTTAAGGGCATTTTAGCAAGCTTTAGAACTGAAGTTGCTTAAACGAGTTGTTCGATTTCATGCAGTATTCCGGTTTATTAAACATACGATTAACGGTGATTCGGCTTATACCAACATTTCAGCGTATTACGAAACTACATGGCTACGGTGTGAGATTATACACCTGATTACGTAGAGAACTAAACCCTCCTGATCGCCGTCACCTATACCAACATATCACACAATTAACTAACAAAAGGGAAATCTTAATCCACATCTAAATCAAATGATTTACAATGCTTACCCTCACTATCGCGAACAACTATGATTTGCTTATCCGCACTAGATGTCGATTCCCTTCCACAACCCGGCGGGAAATCTCAAACTGCTGACACCCTCCTTCGTTTGAACTTGGGAGCAGAGGCTGTGAGTCCACTCCCCTCAGGATCTCTAATTGATACTCCCTTAGAACGGCTAACACTCGCCTCCATGAAGAGAGTCTCAGTCAGTAAGATACCACGATGAGAAATGGTGGTTGTCTATTAAGGGGGTTTCGGCTCTTACCACCACTTTCAAAAGATCAAAGAACAGAGGAGAGCGAGCTGTTTAATCTCTAAAACAAACGACTAGCCACGGTTGTTGATCCAGTTATAGCAGTGTAAACAGAAAGAGAGAAATTGAAAAGAACCAAAGAGAAAATTCGTACCTTGATCAGTGATACACTGGACTTCCACAGATTCGGCTAAGCATGTTAAGAGAAGAAAAGAAGGGATTAACTGAAAGCTAGAATAAAGAGAAATAGCAGTCTGGCTATGCACAATCATAAGACCAAAAATAAAAAGAGAAGAGAAGAGATTACTGTTACCTTACACCTACAGCTGAGTCGAAAGAGAGAGCGAGATTCGGCCACCCCACTAAAGCACTACAAGAGAAGCACACGAAATGAGAGAGTGGGAGAAGATGGAGTTTCGGTGTATGTGATAAAAAGACACCACCACAAAAGAAAAGGAGAAGGTTACACATTCAGCTAAAGAAAGGGGAAAAAGAAAGGGAGGGAAATAACTTATACTTACTAGATTCGGTCAAGAGAAAAGGTGATCAATCACGCAGAGAAGAAAAAAAATAAATTGCTGAAGAGGTTCGGCTTATGGTGACGTAAAAAAAAACCAATGCCTAAGGAGAAATAGAAGAGAGTAGACGAGAAGAGAGGTGCAAAGAAGTTTCGACCAACACCAAATTGAAGAAAAGAAAAGATGAAGAAAAGAGACTTGAGTATTTCGGCACTGCGAGAAAGAGTTGACAAGAAATGACCCCAAATGCTTGAGTTGCCAAAATTGAAAACGCAAAAATACTTAATCACAAGCAGAGAATTTTAGCACACACACACTAAGAGCTTTCGGTTTCCTCATTTCCACTACCCAAACCGATTTTGTTCCCCAACTCCCCCTCTTAGCCGAATTACACAACCCCCTTCCATGCACTTCCCACTTTCGGCCAAACTTTCCCTCACACCTCAATCCCATAATTTACTCCTCAACCCACTCCCCATCATCCATTTTGAATTTGTTGACCCATTCAAATCTCCACCTGGTAGAGTCCCAGCCGAATGCCAACTCTCCCCCACCTTAAGCAAAAAAAATAACCTCCATGATGCAGCAGATGGGATTCAAACCTTTCTTCCCTTGCTTCCCATGAGATGCCAACTCCACTAGGCCACTCCGTTTCCTTTTGTCAACAAAACACTAACTTTTTATGCTTAAGTCCTGCCTTCATTAGCTCACCCTCACAAAGTGCCCTAAAACCAAAATTTCACCAGGGCCCCGACTTGACCCCGAGCCTTCCCAAGGCCCCTAAACAAAGCCAAACAAGAATAGTTAGCCTAACGCATGAAATAGTGCAAAATGCAGGACCTCAAATTTTAAGATGTTACAGTTCTACCCCCTTACGAAAATTTTGGCCTCAAAATTTTACCTAGTTAAAAGAGATGAGAGTATTACTGTCGCATTACCTCTTCTGGCTCCCACGTGGCTTTCTCAAATCCGTGATTCCGCCACAACACCTTAACCAGTGGAACAGGCCTCCTTCTCAACATTTTTACATCCCGAGCCAAAATCTGTACGGGTTCTTCCTCAAACGATAATCTGATCTGACTTCAATTTTTTCCACTGGCACTATATGAGATGGGTTTGAACGGTAGCGTCTTAACATCAAAACATGGAATACATCATGCATCCGATCTAACTCCGGAGGCAGCTCAAGCTAATAGGTGACCGGTCCCACACGTCTCACTATCTAGTAAGGCCCAATAAATCTGGGACTCAATTTACCCTTCTGTCCAAATCTTAAAACCGTCTTCTAAGGTAAGACCTTCAAAAAGACTTGATCTCCCACTAAAAACTCTATCTATTTACGCTTCAGATCCGCGTACGATTTCTATCTATCAGAAGCTTCCTTTAACCGAGTTCGAATCGACTTAACCTTTTCCTCAGTCTCTGAAATTAATTTCAGACCTAACAACCATCGCTCACCCAATCCCGTCCAACAAGTAGGGGTACGTCACCTACGACCATATAATGCCTCGTAGGGTGCCATCTGAATGCTGGACTGATAGCTGTTTTTGTACGTAAATTCCGCTAAAGGCAAATAGTCTTCCCAGTTGCCACTAAAATCAATTACATAGCCCCTTAACATGTCTTCTAAGATCTGCATTACCCTCTCTGACTAACCATCAGTTTGAGGATGAAACACTGTAGTGAAATCCAATTTGGTACCCAGAGCTTGATGCAATGCCTTTCAAAATCGAGATGTAAATCTTGGGTCCCTGTTTGATATGATAGACACTGGCACCCCATGAAGCCTCACAATTTCTACCATATACAACTTGGCTAACTTCTGAAGTGAGTAGTTGGTATGAACTGGTACAAAGTGAGTGGACTTGGTCAGTTGGTCAACGATCACCCACACTGAGTCTTTCTTAGTAGGCGTCAGAGGTAGCCCACTAACAAAATCCGTTGTTACCCTCTCCCACTTCCAAAGTGGAATTTTCACCAGCTGCAGCAATTCCAAGGCAACTGATGTTCCGCCTTCACTTGCTGACACGTCAAATACTTGCTCACAAAATCAATAACTTTTCGTTTCGACCCTGGCCACCAATACTGCTCACGGAGATCTCGGTACATCTTACTTCCACCGGGGTGCATAACGTATGGGCTACTATGCACCTCTCGCAGAATCATCTGTCTTAATTCAGAATCCTTCGGCATACAAACTCTTCCACGGAAACATAATACCCCTTCGCTATTAAATCCAAAGTCTACCCTCTCACCTCTTTTCACTTGCTGAAACTGAGGACCCAACGATTCTTCCGACACTTGCTTCCCCTTAATTTGACTAACCCAAGATGGTTTCACCTGAAGATCTGCCAGCAAACTACCATCCTCATAAAGGCTGAGATGGGCAAACATAGCTCTCAACTTCGACACCACTTTCTGACTTAAAGCATCCGCTACCACGTTGGCTTTACCCAGGTGATACTCGATCGAGCAGTCATAATCCTTCAATAACTCAATCCACCTCCGTTGCCTGAGATTTAATTCCTTCTGGGTGAGGAGATATTTTAGGCTTTTATGATTGGTATAGATGATTGACTTTTCTCCATACAAATAGTGCCTCCATACCTTCAAGGCGAACACTACCGCGGCTAGCTCCAAATCATGGGTGTGATAGTTCACCTCATGCGGCCTTAGTTGACGAGATGCATAAGCCACCACTTTCCCTCTTGCATCAACACACACCCCAAGCCTGTGTGTGATACATCACAATAAACAACAAATTTCTTCCTAGGCTCAGGCTGAATCAACACTGGCGCTTCAGTCAAAATCTTCTTCAGTTTCTCAAAGCTCTCTTTCTGCTTATCTGACCACACAAACGGTACTCCCTTACGCAGTAACTTAGTTAGGGGTGCAGCAATCAACGAGAACCCTTGAACAAACCACTTGTAGTACCTAGTCAAACCTAGAAAATTTTTGATTTTTGACACTGACTTCGGTGGCTTCCAGTTTAACACAGCTTCAATTTTCCAAAGATCCACCCTGACCCCGTCGACAGAAACAACATGCCCCAAAAAGGTCACTTCCCTCAGCCAAAATTCACACTTACTGAATTTGGCATATAGTTACTTCTCTCTCAATATTTGCAGCACAACCCGAAGATGAGAATCATGCTCCTCCTCCATTCTTGAGTACACCAGAATGTCATCTATGAATACCACCACGAACCGGTCAAGATAGGGTTGGAAGACCCTATTCATCATGTCCATAAAAGTAGCTGGGGCATTAGTTAGTCTGAACGACATCACTAAAAACTCATAATGCCCATACCAAGTTCAGAACGCAGTCTTATAGATGTCTGCCTCCTTAACCCTTAGCTGATGGTACCCAGATCTCAAATCTATCTTCGAGAAGACTGAAGCTCCTCGTAACTGATTGGACAGGCTGTCAATCCTTGGTAGCGGGTACTTGTTCTTGACCGTCAACTTGTTCAATTGCCTATAGTCAATGCACATATGCATCGACCCATCTTTTTTTTAACGAACAATACCGGCGCTCCCCACGGAGACACACTTAGTCAGATAAAACCACGATCTAACAACTCCTGAATCTGAGCTTTTAGTTCTACTAGTTCCTTTGGCGCCATCCTATAAGGGACCATGGACACCGGAGCTGTACCCGGTAATAGCTCAATACCAAATTCAACCTCGAAGCTTGGAGGTAACCTCGGAAGCTCCTCTAGAAAAACATCTGGAAATTCCTTCATGATTCTAACATCTCCAATCGACAGTTCCTTATCGTCAGATGTGCTAACAAAGGATAAAAACGCTTCACACCCCTTACGCACCATCTTTTCAGCCTTTAAAGTCGAGACCACGTTGGAAAAGTAATTCCTTCTCTCACCTATTACCATCACTTCCTTATCCTCTGGAGTTCTTAGTACCATACGCTTAGCAGCGCAATCCAAGTTTGCACGGTGCTTAACTAGCCAGTCCATGCCCAATATAAGGTCAAACTCGCCGAACGGCAGTTCTATCAAATCCACCAGAAATACCACTCCCTGAACTTCTAGGGGCACATCCCTAAACAACTTATTCACTACTACAAATTGTCCTAATGGGCTAATCACAGACATTTCTCTAGTAGCAATCTCAGATTTTATACCCAAAGTTCCAGACACTGTACAGGCAATATATAAATGGGTAGATCCAATATCTATCAAAGCTATAAAGGGTACATCAAATATGAAAAATGTACTGGTTATGACGTCCAGTGCGTCGCCATCCTCTCGACGTCTAGCCTCAAAAACCAGTCCCAGTTGTCTCGCATCTATGTTAACCCTGTTACCAGTACCCCTGCCCAGTGCTCCCCGACCACGTCCTATACCATTCCCACCTCGACTTGGCACACGACCTCTCAGCGGCTGCTAAGCGCTTCCTCCTGGCTGCACAAATATGTGATGAACTACTTGTGTCTGAACAGGCTCTCGAGGACAATCCCTAAACCGATGATCCTTGGATCCGCATATGAAACACCCACCAGTTCTTTTCCAGCACTCACCCAAATGAAATTTCCCACAGCCCACGCAAGGTTGTAACTGATTGGTAATAGCTGGAACACTCCTTCGGGCTGGCCCCTCGAACTTGGGCCTTTTGTGAAACCCTCTTGCACTATCTGAGTACCCAAAATCTCTTTTGTTCTTGCCCTTGTCCTTATCTCGATTCTGCCACTTCGAGTGTTTTACCTCCTTAGCAATCTTAGCTTTTTCCACTAATGTAGCATAATTCCTCTCCCTCTGTGGGGCTATCAGTACCCACAATTCATCACACAACCCATCCTTAAAATGCACATAGTGTTCATATTCAGTCGACACTATTCCCCGATCATACCGGCTCAGACGTAAAAACTCTGCCTCGTATGCTGACACATATTTACCTCCCTAAACCATATTTAAAAATTCTTTTCTCCGGGCATCCACATAGCTAGCCCCGACATATTTTCCCTGGAACGCTGTCTTAAAGAAATCCCAGGTGATGTGATCAGCTTGAGTGCCTTCTCTAACAGTGAGCCACCACTGGTACGCCTCGTCTCTCAGAAATGACATAACCCCTTTCAGTTTCTGCTCAGTTGTACAATCCAAATCATCCATAATCCGTTCTACAGCTTCAAGCCAGTATTTAGCTACATTTGGGGCTACACTCGAAACACACCTAAAAACTTCGGCCCCATTCGATCTAAGTCGCTCAGATATAGACCCACGAGTTACTGACCCAGTACTTGCCCCAGCAACCCTTTCCAGTACCGGCAGCATAGCTTGGGGCAGAGCATCGCCCCTCCTATTCAGTCATGAGACCCAATTTTAGTCATTGGTGATGCAGGTGCATCCATTTCAGGCATATGCCCAGATGCTTCGGACCTAATCCCAGCACCTCGACCCCTACCACGGCCACGTCTACCGCGTCCACGTCCTCTAGCGCTCATGTTGGCTAGGTTGATTTAATCTGATTAGGAATCTTATGAATTAGTAAGTAATTCAAAGTTTATTAACAAGTGTTTGTGGAGTGTCAGCATAAAAGTTGTTTTCGCGAATTGCATTCCTAGAATCTCAATCTCTATAGTCTTAGCTCCTAGAGCTAGAAGTTCCAATGTACCACTATCTCGTACAACTCTCTTACTACAGTCATAACATTATCTCATCAACAATCATAAAATAAAGAGACTTACAGATTTGGTGTCGGATACTTGTGGTGTCATACTTCTACTAAGGACGTATTTTTTATATATTTTTTTCTAAACCAAGTTTCAAACAACCTTGAAAAACATTTTTGAACCCACACCACAGTCGAGTTTTGTAACCTGACTCTGATACCATAAAATCTAACACTTCAAACCCGGCTTATACGTTACGACCATCTAGCGTGTCACAGAGAAGGGTTGTTTAAAAACTAAGCGTACGTTGAAAAATATTACATCTCATTAAAACGTTGAGTTTCAATGTTTCCTAGAAAAACCCGATTTACTAGAAGTCCATTTTATAAATTTGTTAATATTTTAACAACAAAACCGTTGTTGCTGTGATGTATGGGAAAAACATTTAATTATGATTTAAGAAAATCCCGTGTCTGAAAAGTCAATAGTTATTAATGAAAACTTAAAGGAAAGTTTAACCAGAGGCCTTATTACAAAATATTAAACCCACATAATAATAGAAATAATCTTAGAATAAAGCAGAAAAGAAATTTACTAAGGTTCTCAAGCGATGTTCCTAAAGTATGGCCTTTCCGAGTTACCCATGGCCCTAAGTCCTTACTGTTGAACATTACCTGCAAGGTTAAAGAAAGAGGAGTGAGTTACAAGAACTCAGTATGTAATCCCCTTACCGTCACTAATAGGGCCCGAGCCCATATGACATCAAGTTGGGCCCAAGCCCATTGAACATAACAGTGCAAATGAAATGATGCAGCCCAACCCATCTATCCAACACACCCTTGACCAGCCAATCACACCTGTGGAGATCAAGTCAACCCACCCCGCCAATCACACCGATAATGCAGTCAAGCTGCTAAACATAGATTATCTGTGGTTGAGCCACTGGAGTCATAAATACGCATGTAAGTATTTAAATTGTGGCTATGCCACCAGGATACGCTGCTGTTCATTCAAATTTCCACCACATGTGACATGATAAAATGCAACATACTTATCAGGATACAAAAGTGTAAAGCAGACATTCAATCCTAGAGAGGGTATTTTAGTAATTTCGCAACCTAGTGGTATTTTGGTAACTCGGCCCATTAGGGAATTTTAGTAAATAGGCCCATTAAGGGCATTTCAGTAAATTGGCCCATTGAGGGCATTTAGTAAATCGGCCCATTGAGGGCATTTTGGTAAATCGTCCCGTTAAGGGCATTTTGGTAAATTAGCCCATTGAGGGTGTTTTGGTAAATCGACCCATTAAGGGCATTTTAGTAAATCAACCCGTTAAGGGCATTTTAGCGAGTTTTAGAACTGAAGTTGTTTCAACGAGTTGTTTGATTTCATGTAGTATTTTGGTTTATTAAACATACGATTAACGGTGATTCAGCTTATACCAACATTTCAGCACATTACGAAACTACACGGCTACGGTGTGAGATTACTCGCCTGATTACGTAGAGAACTAAACCCTCTTGATCGCCATTACCCATACCAACATATCACAGAATTAACTAAAAAAGGGAGATCTTAATCCACATCTAAATTAAAAGATTTACAATGCATACCCTCACTATCGCGAACAACTACGATTTGCTTATCCGCACCGGATGTTGATTCCCTTCCACAACCCGACAAAAAATCTCGAACTAATGACACCCTCCTTCGTTTGAACTTGGGAGCCGAGGCTACGAGTCCACTCCCCTTAGGCTCTCTAATCGATACTCCCTTAGAATGACTAACACTCGCCTCTATGAAGGGAGTCTCAGTTAGTAAGATACCACAATGAGAAATGGTGATTGTCTATTAAGGGGGTTTCAGCTATTACCACCGCTTTTGAAAGATCAAAGAACAGAGGAGAGCGAGTTGTTTAATCCCTAAAGCAAACGACTAGCCACAGTTGTCAATCCAGTTATAGCAGCGTAAACGAAAAGAGAAAAATTGAAAAGAACCAAAGAGAAACTTCCTACCTTGATCAGTGATACACTGGACTTCCACAGATTCAGCTAAGCATGTTAAGAGAAGAAAAGAGGGGATTAACCGAAAGCTAGAATAAAGAGAAATAGCCGACTGGTTATGCACAATCATAAGACTGAAAACAAAAAGAGAAGAGAAGAGTTTACTGTTACCTTACACCTACAGATGAGTCGAAAGAGAGAGTGAGATTCGGCCACCCCATTAAAGCACTACAATTGAAGCACACGAAATGACAGAGTGGAAGAAGAGAGTTTCGGTTTATGTGATAAAAAGACACCACCACAAAAGAAAAGGAGAAGGTTACACATTCGACTAAAGAAAGGGGAAAAAGAAAGGGAGGGAAAGAACTTATACTTACTAGATTCGGTCAAGAGAAAAGGTGATCAATCACGTAGAGAAGAAAAAAAATGAATTGCTGAAGAGGTTCGGCTTATGGTGACGTAAAAGAAACCAATGGCTAAGGAGAAATAGAAGAGACTAGACGAGAAGAGAGGTGCAAAGAAGTTTCGGCCAACACCAAATTGAAGAAAAGAAAAGATGAAGAAAAGAGACTTGAGTATTTTGGCACTAGTGAGAAAGAGTTGACAAGAAATGACCCCAAATGCTTGAGTTGCCAAAATTGAAAACGAAAAAATACTTAATCACAAGCAGAGGATTTCGGCACACACACACTAAGAGCTTTCGGTTTACGCACTTCCACTACCCAAACTGATTTTGTTCCACAACTCCCCCTCTTAGCCGAATTACACAACCCTCTTCCATGCACTTCCCACTTTCAGCCAAACTCTCCCTCACACTTCAATCCCATAGTTTGCACCTTAATCCACTCCCCATCATCCATTCTGAATTTGTTGACCCATTAAAATCTCCACCTGATAGAGTCCCAGCCGAATGCCAACTCTCTCCCACCTTAAGCACAAAAAATAACCTCCATGATGTAGTAGATGGGATTCGAACCTTTCTTCCCTTGCTTCCCATGAGACGCCAACTCCACTAGGCCACTCTGCTTCCTTTTGTCAACAAAACACCAACTTTTATACTTAAGTCCTACCTCCATTAGCTCACCCTCACAAAGTGCCCTAAAACCAAAATTTTACCAGGGCCCCAGCTTGACCCCGAGCCTTTCCAAGGCCTCCGAACAAACCCAAACAACAAGCATAGCTAGCCTAACATATGAAATAGTGCAAAATATAGAACCCCAAATTTTAGGATGTTACAACAGTTCTTATAATTAATTATAGTCCAAAACAGTTCACAAATCAAGATTTGAAAAATCACTTTATTTGGTTAATTCAAAGCTGATCCATTTGAAACCTCCGGCTGCCAAGTCCAGCTTTAGAACACGAGAGTACTTGAAAGGGTGAAAACTAAAGGGTGAACTACGCGAGCTCAGTGTGAGCCTGAAACAGGAAAAAGACAAAAGACGGAGTAATTCAATGTATATTCCAGTAAAGCATATGTTTGCAAACCACATACAAATATATCAAATGACAATCTAACGTATGAAAAGTTACCATTAACAAACCGAACACATTTATCTTGTCATTCCAAACACTCATGTAATCCAATCGCAACAAACTATTGAAAACATTTCATAAATGTCTCAAAGATCGTACACACAAACATAGATTCAAATGCATAAAATATGTGACAATCAGAAATCCCACCCATCCAATCGAACACCTCTATGACCCCCTTCATACCACGTAGGAGCTATAGAAAGCCCAACCAACCCTACACACCACATAGGACCTTGAAAGGCTATCCACCCTACACACCATATTTTTGAAACTAAGCCACTTGAGTAAAAGTATACAGCTATGCTGGTATACGATTAGTATTGTACGGTAAACTGCTATACAAAAGATTGTAGTTAAATTGCCCAAATATCAGACTCCCTTCTCTTCAAAACCAAAACCCCACTTTTATGCACTTGTATGAATGCACATCAAACACTAACAGTCTCACAGATATAGAAGCTCATATTCATTCAGCCAATTGTAAAATTTTCATGCGATTGCAAAATGCACACAACATATAAACATTTATACAAAAACTGAAACGCACAAGCTCAAACGATCAAATTCAGAATCAATTATGTTTGTAACTATTTACTAGTATCATCACATAACATTTAATCAAACTGATAAATTAACAAAATAGTTACAAAAAAATGCACAAATCTGAGCTGATCAAAATCTCAACGAACCTTACTAAGGCCTAATCGAGGGTTCGGACAGACAGAAACACAAAACGAGTCAAAATCGCATGTAAAAAAATCTCTGAAACAGGGCTAACGATTAGTGCCCGGCCGTAGAAGCCTACACACCAAAGTGAAAGCTACACACACCATTGTGACTGAGCTACATGGTCGTGTGAGTAGCCCGTGTAACTCACTATCCAAAAGTGCCAAAACTAAGTGCAGAGTAGACACAACTGTGTGGCTAAGGGACACAGCCGTGTGTCCAAGGCACACGCCTGTGTGAAAATAAAAAAATCCCCAAACATCAGCCACACGGTCGTGTGGCACCAAAAATTACCGAAAAACCCCAATTCCCAATTGCAAGCGGCCATGTGGACCGCCCATGTGCGGCACATGCCCGTGTTGTAACAGCACGATTTAGGGCTTAGTAGGGATAGTGGTGCGAGGCCATGAACCCGAGGTGAATTTATGAGTTTTTCAAGTTTATGCCATATTTGCACGTTAGTATGAGAGTTTTGTAAAGCAATTTTATTAAATTGAGGTCAATTGGTCTAAAATGGACTAAATTGCAAAAGTTACAATATATGAGTTTCTAGAAGCTTTTTGCATGAAATAGCTTTAGAATAATAATTATGAGCCCTTAAATAGCAATTTGGCCAAAAATAAAATTTTGGACAAAATTGACCTTGAGATGGTGTTAAATAGAAATTTTGTGTGGAAGGGCATTTTGGTCATTTGCCTATTAAGTGTTTTAAGTGGGAAAAAGATGAGAAAAATTCACTCATCTTCTTCCTTGTGTTGCTGAAAATTTGAAAACACCATAGCTAGGGTTCTTCATTTTTTTCAAGCTCATAGTAAGTTCATCTCAGCCCCATTTTCAATATTCTTCGTATTTTTGAAGTTCTTGTATTATGAATTAGCTAATTTTAGCTATGAAATAAGCTAAGATGCATGTTCAAAAATTTACCCTTGAATGATATACTTGTTAAATGATGTTTTATGGAAGTTTAAGAGAGTTTGATGTTAGATAAAATCTTTTCCTTAACGAGTTTCATGAAAAAATGGTAGTAGGGACCATTTTGTAATAGTTATATAATTGGTCATACCTACTAGAAATAGTGAGAATTGATGATTGTTATAGAAGAGAAAATGATTCAGCTAAGCATGAAGTTTAAGAAAGTTGCATGAAAATCAGTTTACGAGAATTGGGGTAAAAGTGCAAATATTAGATACTATAAGGGAAAAATAGTAATTTTGCCAGAATATGAGTTACGTGTTAATTTAGTCAATACGATTATTAAATGATCTATTTATGATTATAGATCAAGAAAAATAAAGCTTGGATCGAAACTGAGGCAAGAACAAAGTTGTTGACTAAATTGCATATCTACATACATTTTGTATATTGAGGTAAGTTTGTATGATTTCTAAGTTTTATGGATTTTATCATTAATTAGCTTAGTATAATGTACAATAATTGTATGAAATGATCATGTTATGTTCAAGCAAGAAATCACTATAATATGTACAAGCAAGTCCCGATTGAAGATGAATTTCCCTGGGATACTCGATCTACCACACAAGTTATCATGTAAATCCAAGGCAAGTTTGGCATTGATCAAGTTATCATGTAAGTCCAAGGAAAGCTTGGCATTGATCAAGATATCATGTAAGTCCAAGGCAAGCTTGGCATTGAGCAAGATATCATGTAAGTCCAAGGAAAGCTTGGCATTGATCAAGTTGGCAAGCAAGTTATCATGTAAGTCCAAGGCAAGCTTGGCATTGAGCAAGATATCATGTAAGTCCAAGGCAAGCTTGGCATTGATCAAGATATCATGTAAGTCCAAGGCAAGCTTGGCATTGATCAAGTTAGCAAGCAAGTTATCATGTAAGTCTAAGGCAAGCTTGGCATTGAGCAAGATATCATGTAAGTCCAAGGCAAGCTTGGCATTGATCAAGTTAGCAAGCAAGTTATTATGTATGTCCAAGGCAAGCTTGGCATTGAGTATGTTATCAAGAGCAAGACTTCACATAAGTCCATGTCAAGACATGGCCTTGAAACTAAGATGAGTTATTCCATGTAAGACCATACTGAAGATATGGCTTTGGTATCAAGTTATGTGGGTCGAGATTTAGTATCCTTGATTATTCGCAGAAATTCATCGCACAAACGAGTAAGTCAAAAAGAAGATATCAAAAAAGCTAAGAAAGCAAAGTTAGTATCAAGATGAAATTGAGTATTATTCATGTTATGAATGAGGAAGTAAATATTGTGATTATTATTATTAAGGTATACTGATCTATGTGGTTAAGTGATACAGGTACCATGTTTACCTTACAAGTATGAGAATGTTAAGTATCATAAGACATATAAGAATCAAGTATGAGTAAGTTTTATAGCTGAAATTATGATACCATGGTAAGCTGGATGGTTTATGTTAAGCAAGTATATTGACATGTGTTGTACATACAAACTTACTAAGCTATATGCTTACGCTATGACTCTTTCTTACTATGCAGTCCCGCCAAGCTAACTAGTAGAACATTAAAGTCGGAGCTTGCAACACACTATCAACTCTTATTTTGGTATAGCCATGTTACTTTACTAAGTATGGCATGTATAGGAAGCATTCATTTTGTGTATATGCTTTAGGAAAGGCCAATGTATAGGCCATCAAGTTCATTATTCTTTTGTATTTGACTAAGTATGTATGTTTATGGAGATCAATGAAGCATGTAATATTATTCATAAAAGATGGGTTGTTATTGCATTGTTGATTTGAGTTTATGTATGATCTTCTTTTCACGGTGGCAAATGGCTTGTTAAATAGCCTTTAAGTGCTGGCACGGTTGGACACACGGGCATGTGTTAAGGCCGTGTTAACCCTGCACCTTAGTATGATTAATCATAATAGGCCACGGGAAAATCCCACGGCAGTGTGTGTATGTCATGTAAGACACATGGTTTGGACATGGGCGTGTGCCCAGACCATGTTAATTTAGTCAGTATATCAAGGATTGGCTCACGGTCTAAGCCCATGGGCGTGTCATGGCCGTGTGAAATTAGTCAGTAACCTCTCACGGTTGGTAGACATGGGCGTGTTTAAGCCCTGTGGAAATAGTTAGTAGTTCTACACGGTTTGAGGGCATAGGCATGCTTAAGGGTACACAGGCGTGTTCCAAGTCACATGGGCATGTGAACCCCGTTTCAAAAATGGGTTATTTGATTTTAATTTCGAAAGTTTTCTAACATTAGTTAAAGGCCTCGTAGGCCCTTGTTATATGTGTTGACTAAGAAAGTGAAGTTTTTAAGTTGGAACGAAATTTTATAGCCCGTAAGTACATGTTTCAGTGAGTTCAAGCATAGTAATGTCTCGTATCCAGACCCAGTATTAGTCTTAGGTGCGAGGTGTTACATTTAGTGGTATCAGAGCTACGATTTAGTCGGTTTTAGGACTAACGTAGCACGAGCATGAGTCTAGCTATACATGCCATACGTAAGAATGTTTTTATAATGATAGTGTGGCGACTCCTGACGACTTAAATTATGTTTATACATATAGTAAATGGATCCCGAAAGAGCTGAGGGGAATGATGTAGAATGTAACGCACCAGCTCTCGTAGAAGGGACGGGGCCGTATGAAAATGAGAATAGGCCCACTACGATGAGTCAAGAAGGAGGAGGAGAAGAGGCTAGAGAAGCCTTCCTCCATATGATGGATGCCTGGTACATGGAGTTTGTTCGAGCGAACCCGAATGTACAACCCCCTCCACCCCGCCTATTCCACAACCTACTCCAGTAGCCCCTCAAGTAGTAGAGGTGGTAAGAGGAGATAAACCTCTTATTGATAGGATCAAGAATCATGGGGCAGAAGAATTTCGAGCTAGAAAAGATGATGATCCAAAAAGAGCCGAGTTTTGGTTAGAAAATACCATCAGGGTATTTAATGAGCTGTCCTGCACCCCTGATGAATGCATGAAGTGTGTAGTCTCTCTCTTAAGAGATTCTGCTTACCAATGGTGGAACACCCTTGTGTCGGTGGTACCAAGGGAAAATATTTCATGGGAATTCTTCCAAGAAGAGTTTAAGAAAAAATATATCAATCAGAGATTTGTAGATTAGAAGAGGAAAGAATTTTTAGAGCTGAAGCAAGGCAAGATGTCAATAACCGATTATGAGCGAGAGTTTGTATGACTCAGTAAGTATGCTAGCGAATGTGTGTCCACTGAGGCCATTATGAGTAAAAGGTTTGAAGATGGTTTAAACGAGGACATTAAGCTGGTTGTTGCTGTCCTATAATTAAAAGAATTCTTTGTGCTAGTGGAAAGGGCTTGCAAAGCCGAAGAACTAGTAAAAGAGAAGAAGAAATTTGAAATGGAGTCTCGCGATTCTAGAAAGAGACAGTGGAACAAGTCATTCCAATCGTCATCCAAGAAGTTAAGAGATTTTTCTACTCGAACAGCTAATTCCACTGGATTTTCAAGAAAAGACAAGAGTAAGCAGTATTTGGGAAATAAAGCACAGACGACTTCAGTTGGAAGTGTTGGGAATTTTAGACCTGACAGACCAGAATGTCCACAATGTGGTAGACGCCATTTTGGAGAATGCCGAGCACATGAAAATGTATGTTTTAGATGTGGTTCCCAAGACCATTTCATAAAAGATTGTCTAAAGATGACAAAAGAAGAGAGAACTCAGAACCCGAGATTTGGGAGTATGGTTAGAGGGGGACAGCGGAGGAACCCAGCAAGAGGGGCAAGTGGAAGAGGTAACCCCAGAGAGCAGGCTGTGAGACCCGAGGGTAGAGTGCCTGCAAGGACTTATGCCATTCGCACTCGCGAAGAGGCACCTTCCCCTGATGTTATTACAGGTACCTTTTCTCTTTACAATACCAAAGTTATTGCTTTAATAGATCCCGAATCCACACACTCTTACATTTACATGAAATTATTACACCGTTTGGGGTGTGCCTATAGATACCACAGAATTTGTGATTAAAGTGTCTAATCCTTTAGGCAAGAGTATGTTAGTTGATAAAGTTTGTAAAGATTGTCCATTAATGATTAGAGATCATTGCTTTAAAGCAAATCTTATATTGTTACCATTTGATGAATTCGACCTCATTCTTGGTATGGACTGGTTGACTACTCATATTGTAATTGTAAATTGTGGGAAGAAATACATTGAGATGAGATGTGAGAATGGGGATACTCTTAATGTAGAATCAGATGAGAAAGGTAGATCGTCGGTAATAATTTCTCATATGATGGCGCAGAGATATCTAAGAAAAGGGTATGAAGCATTTTTGGCCTTTGTATTGAATGATAAAGAGACAGAGCTAAAGATTGAATCAATGCCGATAGTATGTGAGTATGTGGATGTTTTTCCTGAGGAATTACCAGGATTACCACCAGTTAGAGAAGTTGAGTTCAGCATTGAGCTAACTCCCGGTACTGTACCAATAACCATTACTCCTTATAGAATGGCTGCAACTGAGTTGAAAGAGTTGAAGTTATAGTTGCAAGAGTTGACAGACAAAGGCTTTGCAAGATCAAGTTGTTCACCATGGGGTGCTCCGGTTTTGTTTGTGAAAAAGAAAGATGGCACCATGTGATTGTACATTGATTACCATCATCTTAATAAAGTGACAGTAAAGAACAAGTACCCATTACCTAGGATCGACGATTTGTTTGATCAACTGAAAGGAGCAACTGTGTTCTCCAAAATAGATTTGAAATCAGGGTACTACCAGCTGAGAGTGAAAGATTCAGATGTATCCAAGACTGCTTTTCGAATGAGGTATGGGCATTATGAATTTTTAGTCATGCCCTTTGGGCTGACCAATGCCCTGTGGTATTCATGGACTTAATGAACTGCATTTTCAGACCATACCTTGACAAGTTTGTAGTCGTTTTTATTGACGACATACTGATTTATTCTCGAGACAAGAATGAACATGTTGATCATCTACGGATAGTTTTACAGACTCTTCGAGAAAATCAGTTGTATGCCAAATTCAGTAAAAGTGAGTTTTGGCTCAAGGAAGTGGGATTCCTAGGACATATTGTCTCTAGAAATGGAGTCCGAGTAGATCCAAGTAAGATTTTAGCTATAATAGACTGGAAATCACCGAAGAACATCATGGAGATTAGAGGTTTTCTGGGCCTAGCCGGCTACTACAGGCGATTTGTCAAGGGGTTTTCTATGATTGTAACCCCGATAACTAAATTGCTACAGAAGAATGTGAAGTTTGAGTGGTCAAAAAAATGCCAACAAAGTTTTGAGAAGTTGAAAGCAATGCTGACAGAAGCTCCAGTTTTAGTACAACCCGAGGCAGGGAAAGAATTCATAATTTGTAGCAATGCATCCTTAAATGGATTAGGCTGTGTACTCATGCAAGAAGGCAAGGTAATTGCTTATGCCTCCAAACAGTTGAAGCCTCATGAGAAAAATTATCCGAAACATGATCTTGAATTGGCTGCCATAGTCTTCGCTTTGAAGATTTGGAGACACCATTTATATGGTGAACGATGTCGGATTTTTACCGATCACAAAAGTTTGAAATACTTGATGACGCAGAAAGAGTTGAACTTAAGACAACGAAGATGGTTAGAGTTGATAAAGGACTATGAGTTGGGAATTGATTACCATTGTGGAAAGGCGAATGTGGTCGCCGATGCTTTAAGCAGAAAATCCCTATTTGCCTTGAGAGCATTGAATTCAAAAATATCTTTATTCGATGATTGTTCTATTTTAGCTGAGTTGAGAGCTAGACCAATATTCCTTCAAGAGATCTTGGAGGCTCAAAAAGAAGATAGTGAATTGAAAGTTAAAAGAGCTCAGTGCGAGTCACGTGCTGAATCCGACTTTTGGATTAATTCTGATGGATATTTAATGTTTAGAGATAGAGTTTGTGTGCCAAGAAAAGAGGAGATTATTCAAAAAATTTTGCACGAGGCACATAACGGATGTTTATCTATACATCCGGGTGGCGTCAAGATGTATAATGATTTAAAGAAACAGTATTGGTGGCTGAAAATGAAGAAAGACATTTCAGAATTTGTTTCCAAGTGCATGATTTGTCAGCAAGTAAAAGCTGAGCACCAAATACCTTTGAGTTTGCTTCAGCCCATCTTGGTCCCCGAGTGGAAATGGGACCATATCACCATGGATTTTGTAACGGTTTTACCGTTATCTCCGAGCAAGAAAGATGATGTTTGGGTAGTGGTTGATAGACTCATGAAGTCAGCCCACTTTATACCTGTACGAGTGGATTACTCACTAGACAAGTTGGCAAACTTGTATGTTTCAGAAATAGTAAGACTTCACGAAGTTCCCTTATCGATCATATTGGATAGAGATCATAGATTTACATCCAGATTCTGGAAGAAGTTGCAAGAAGCTTTGGGTAAAAAATTGAGTTTTAGTACAGCTTTTCACCCTCATACTGACGGTCAGACAGAAAGGTTAATTCAAGTACTCGAGGAAATGTTCAGATATTGTGTTTTAGATTTCCAAGGTAGTTGGGAAAAGTTTCTCCCATTGGTAGAATTCGCCTATAATAATAGCTTTCAGTCGAGCTTAAAAATGGCGCCTTATGAGGCCCTATATGGGCGTAAGTACAGAACTCCTTTGTTTCGGCGTAAGTGCAGAACTCCTTTGTTTTGGACTGAACTTAAAGAGAACCAAATTCACGGGGTTGATTTTGTTAAAGAAGCTGAAGAGGAAGTGAAAGTGATTCGAGAATGTTTAAAGGCCGCATCAGACAGACAGAAATCCTATTCGGATTTAAAGAGAAAAGAGATAGAGTATCAAGTTGGGGATAAATTTTTCTTGAAAGTGTCACCATGGAGAAAAGTCCTCAGATTTGGCTGAAATGGCAAATTAAGTCCACATTTTATTGGACCCTATGGGATTACTAAGAGAGTTGGACCGGCAGCTTACCGTTTGGCTTCGCCCTCTGAATTAGAAAAGATACATGATGTGTTTCACGTGTCAATGTTACGACGCTACAGATCAGACTCTTCACATGTAATTACCCCTTCAGAAATAGAGATTCACCCCGACATAACTTATGGTGAAGAACCAGTCAAGATTTTGGCTCGGGAAGTCAAGCAACTGAGGAATAAGTGTATTGCCTTAGTAAAAGTATTGTGGAAAAGACATGGAATCAAAGAATCTATATGGGAACCGGAAGAGAGTATAAGAAACTGGTATCCAAACCTTTTTGCTGGTAAGATTTTTGAGGACGAAAATCCCTAAGATAGGGAGAATTGTAACAGCCTGATTTAGGGCCTAGTAGGGATAGTGGTGCGAGGCCACGAACCCGAGGTGAATTTATGAGTTTTTTAAGTTTATTCCATGTTTGCACGTTAGTATGAAAGTTTTGTAAAGCAATTTTATTAAATTGAGGTAAATTGGTCCAAAAAGGACTAAATTGTAAAAGTTACAATATATGAGTTTCTAGAAGCTTTTTTCATGAAATAGCTTTAGAATAATAATTATGAGCCCTTAAATAGCAATTTTCCCAAAAAATAAAATTTTGGACAAAATTGACCTTGGGATGGTGTTAAATAGAAATTTTGTGAGGAAGGGCATTTTGGTCATTTGCCTATTAAGTGTTTTAAGTGGGAAAAAGATGAGAAAAATTCACTCATCTTCTTCCTCGTGCTGTCGAAAATTTGAAGACACCATAGCTAAGGTTGTTCATTTTTTTCAAGCTCATAGTAAGTTCATCTTAGCCCCGTTTTTAATATTTTTCGTATTTTTGAAGTTCTTGTATTATGAATTAGCTAATTTTAGCTATGAAATGAGCTAAGATACATGTTCAAAAATTTACCCTTGAATGATATGCCTGTTAAATGATGTTTTATGGAAGTTGAAGAGAGTTTGATGTTAGATAAACATCTTTTCCTTAATGAGTTTCATGAAAAAATAGTAGTAGGGACCATTTTGTAATAGTTATAAAATTGGTCATACCTACTAGAAATAGTGAGAATTGATGATTGTTATAGAAGAGAAAATGATTCAGCTAAGCATGAAGTTTAAGAAAGTTGCATGAAAATCAGTTTACAAGAATTGGGGCAAAAGTACAAATATTAGATGCTATAATTTGCCAGAATATGAGTTACGTGTTAATTTAGTCAATATGATTATTAAATGATCTATTTATGATTATAGATCAAGAAAAATGCAGCCCGGATCGAAACCGAGACAAGAACAAAGTTGTGGACTAAATTGCATATCTACATACATTTTGTATATTGAGGTAAGTTTGTATGATTTCTAAGTTTTATGATTTTTATCATTAATTTGCTTAGTATAATGTACAATAATTGTATGAAATGATAATTTTATGTTCAAGCAAGAAATCACGATAATATGTACAAGCAAGTCCCGATTGAAGATGAATTTCCCTGGGATACTCGATCTACCACACAAGTTATCATGTAAGTCCAATGCAAGCTTGGCATTGATCAAGTTATCATGTAAGTCCAAGGAAAGCTTGGCATTGATCAAGATATCATGTAAGTCCAAGGCAAGCTTGGCATTGAGCAAGATATCATGTAAGTCCAAGGCAAGCTTGGTATTGAGCAAGATATCATGTAAGTCCACGGCAAGCTTGGCATTGAGCAAGATATCATGTAAGTCCAAGGCAAGCTTGGCATTGATCAAGTTAGCATGCAAGTTATCATGTAAATCCAAGGCAAGCTTGGCATTGAGCAAGATATCATGTAAGTCCAAGGCAAGCTTGGCATTGATCAAGTTAGCAAGCAAGTTATTATGTATGTCCAAGGCAAGCTTGGCATTGGGTATGTTATCAAGAGCAAGACTTCACATAAGTCCATGTCAAGACATGGCCTTGAAACTAAGATAAAATTTTCCATGTAAGACCATACCAAAGATATGGATTTGGTATCAAGTTATGTGGGTCGAGGTTTAATATCCTCGATTATTCGCAGAAATTCATCGGGCAAAAGAGTAAGTCAAAAAGAAGATATCAAGAAAGCTAAGAAAGCAAAGTTAGTATCAAGATGAAATTGGGTATTATTCATGTTATGAATGAGGAAGTAAAGATTATGATTATTATTATTAAAGTATACTGATCAATGTGATCATGTGATACAGGTACCATGTTTACCTTACAAGTATGAGAATGTTAAGTATCATAAGACATGTAAGAATCAAGTATGAGTAAGTAAGTTTTATAGCTAAAATTATGATACCATTCTAAGCTGGATGGTTTATGTTAAGCAAGTATATTGACATGTTTTGTACATACAAACTTACTAAGCTATATGCTTACGCTATGACTCTTTCATACTATGCAGTCTCGCCAAGCTAACCAGTGGATCATTAAAGTCGGAGCTCGCAGCACACTATCAACTCTTATTTTGGTATAGCCATGTTACTTTACTTAGTATGGCATGTATAGGAAGCAATCATTTTGTGTATATGCTTTAGGAAAGGCCATTGTATAGGCCATCAAGTTCATTATTCTTTTGTATTTTACTAAGTATGTATGTTTATTGAGATCAATGAAGCATGTAGTATTATTCATGAAAGATGGGTTGTTATTGCATTGTTGATTTGAGTTTATGTATGATCTTCTTTTTAGGGTGGCAAATGGCTTGGTAAATAGCCTTTAAGTGCTGGCACGGTTGGACACACAGGCGTGTGTCAAGGCCGTGTTAACCCTACACCTTAGTATTATTAATCATAATAGGCCACGGGCAAATCCCACGGCCGTGTGTGTATGCCGTGTAAGACACACGGTTTGGACATGGGCGTGTGCCCAGACCATGTTAATTTAGTCAGTATATCAAGGATTAGCACACGGTCTAAGCCCACGAGCGTGTCATGGCCGTGTGAAATTAGTCAGTAACCTCCCACGGTTGGTAGACATGGGCATGTTTAAGCCGTGTGGAAATAGTCAGTAATTCTACACGGTTTGAGGGCATAGGCGTGCTTAAGGGTTCACGGGCGTGTTCCAAGTCACACGGGCGTGTGAACCCTGCTTCAAAAATGATTTATTTGATTTTAATTCCGAGAGTTTTCTGACATGAGTTAAAGGCCTCGTAGGCCCTTGTTATATGTGTTGACTAAGAAAGTGAAGTTTTTAAGTTGGAACGAAACTTTATAGCCCGTAAGTACATGTTTCAGTGAGTTCAAGCATAGTAATATCTCGTATCTAGACCTAGTATCGGTCTTGGGTGCGGGGTGTTACACGTGTGGCCACTTATGTGGTCACAAAACCTCACCGAAATAGGCCAAAAATGCGAAATTCTTCAATGGAACGAATTCATAACATCAGTAGTGCTAAAAACCAATACCGAAACCAATTGTAAATTAGGAAATCCTCCATCAAAATGACCCTTCTCACCTTGATTTCAAAAACACTCTAGAGATCATCGAATTCCATGGAATTCGATAGCTAATCGATAGCATAATTATGTAGTTTTAGAACACATACCTTAAGTTGGAACCCCGACACCAAAATGGATCAATTCACTGCCACCACACTGTTCGAAGACCTCAGTTTTCACACACAACTACACTATAAGAATTTAAATTCAACAAAATAAATATACAAATGAAAGTGATTCAATCAATAACCCCCCCAAAAAATAGAACCTACCTTCTTCAATTCTGACTAAAAGAACATACGAGGACAAAATTCACTTGAAAGACAACAATTAACGATAAAACGGAAGAAACAAAACAAATTAAAAGAAACTGAATTTTTGGGGAAAGAACATGAAAGTAATGGGAAAACAAAGTGGGAAAAGTGAGAAGAACGTGAAAAATAAAATTGATGTAACTTCCTACTTCTAAAATAAAATAAAATAAAATAATCAAAATAATTAATTATTTTAAACTTAAAAATAAAAACTAGAGTAAAATTATTTCCCTATTGTATACTCTAAGATTCGAACATAGGACCAAACAGAATACAGACAGGTGCTTAACCAGTGAACTAGTAGGCTCATTCTTGACATCAAAACACAACTACAAACCCAATTGCTCAAGCTACTCATTGGCCCTAACCACAAATGTAACAGCCTGATTTTAGGGCTAGTCAGAATAGTGGTCTCGAGACCACTAATCTGAGGTTGAGGAAATTATTTTAGTATTATTTTATGTGTTATGGCATTAATATATGGCTATATGGAAATTTTGGTGCTTTAATTTTACCAATAGAGTACTTAATTGTGAGAAAGGACTAAATCGCATAAAGTGAAAAAGTTCTATTTTATAAGGTGGGGCTACCTAATAGCTATAGATTGTAAATTGGAGGATTTTAAAGTGAAATTAGGCCCTATTATATGTGTTGGCCAGCTATACAAGTTAAGGGGGATAAGAGCATTAAATGCTAGTCAAAGTTAGTGGAAATTAAGTGATAAAATGAATAAAATAAGAGAAGCAAAAAAAGTTATCATCTTTCACTATTCACTCATCTCTTTCCACTAACAATTCAAGAGAGGATAGAGTTCTTGGAGGTTCAAACTTTCAGCCAATCAATCCTCATTCAAGTAAGTGATTTAGGTGGTTTTAGTTGATGATTTTTGTACTTTTGGAGTCCCCAAAGCCTAAGCTAACTAATGATGGGACTAATTTGTGAAATGGTTAAAAGTTTAGAGACTTGCCATGAGAGATTTTATGTTGTTAGCTGAGTTTTTATGGAAGAAAATGAATGATGGGGAGGTTAGAGACAACTTTTGTGAAAGGTGTTGTCATGAAAACACCTAAATGGGACTAAGTTGTAAATGTTGTAAATTGGTAATAAATGCATGAAATAGTTAGATTTGTGGGTTGTTGAAAGAGGAATAAATGTTCAGCTAGGCTTGGTTAATGGGAAAATGTAATGAAAAATGATTTACGAGCCTAAGGGCAAAATCGTAATTTTTCTAATATACAAGGGTAAAATGGTCATTTTTGCCCAAGTGTAGAATTTGATGTATATTAATCATAGAATGTCCTAAATGAATGAATTTCATTGTTATAGATCAAGAAAAGGGAGGAATCAACCTTGACCGTGGGAAAGGCAAGGTGATCGAGTAAATCACTAGCTAACATGTTTTGCATCGAGGTAAGTCTACGTGTAAACGATGCATTTTACAAGCACATTATTGTTGTTAATAATTGCATAGCATAATTGAGAGCATGTATAATTCAAGTAGATAGAAAGTGGTAGTTAATGAATAATTCTGGTATGAATGATGGAATAGATAGGTAGGTGTGTTATATCAAATTTTGATGGTGGGCTAAGTGCGATACCACCTTGTTGTTTAATTACGATGGGCTGTGTACGATACCATCGTCTGTTAACCTTTCTGGTGGGCTGTGTGTGATACCACCGTAATTAACCTTCTTGGTGGGCTATGTGCGATACCACCCTAATGAAGACTGATGGTGGGCTAAGTGCAAAACCATCGGGTAATGTATTTTGATATGGTGATGTGTTACATTAAGTGACCTTGTGATGCTCAGTGTAGGGAAACCGTTATAGAATGTATGCATTATGCTTGTGAAGTGATTTGGAATGTGTAAATGGAGGAAATGAGTAAGCCTAATCCTGAATGTAGATTGATTTCTTACTTAGCAAATAATGCTATAAAAATGTTTTATTCATTTTAGAGTGTTATATTGTTTACATGTGAGCTTACTAAGCTTTAAGCTTACTCCTCTCTCTTTCCCTTGTCTTATAGGGCTTAAGAGCTGAGCCAGGATACGCCGATGACTAGAAGACCGCCCACACTATCTGCTTACTTCGGTATAATTAGATTAGTGATTTTGTATATGGCATGTATAGGACTAGACTAGTTAGATTATTTTGTTATTTTGAACAAAGGTGTATTGGCTCTTGCTAAGACATTAATTTTGTAAATTGCCAAGAATGATGGCATATTTTATCATTTATGAAATTTCAAAGTTATCAATGTGAGTGCATGTGGATTAAGAGAGGCTTGTTAGTTTGTTGAATAAACCCATGTAGAGTAAGATATAGGGATGTTAGAAGCTTGGAAAATAGCCTTTATGTGCCACATGGGTAGACACACGGGCGTGTGTCTAGGCCGTGCCAACCCTTTACCTTATTATTACTAATTAGAATAGGCCACGGGCGAATCCCACGGCCGTATGAATTAACCGTATAAGACACACGGTAGGGACATGGGCATGTGCCCAGGCCATGTGGATCAAGTCAGTAGCTTCCCACGGTTAGGAGACGCGGGTGTGTCTAGGCTGTGCTAAATTAGTCAGTAACTCCCCACGGGCGGAAGACACGGGCATGTTGTAAGGGTACACGGGTGTGCCCCCATTTCATATGGGCGTGCCCTAGCTGTGTGAGTTTTGGCAGAATGTTGGGGTTTTTAGGCACGGGCGTGTACTCCCTGTCTAGATGAAAAGAAATTTTATAGACCCTAAGATTTTCGATATGATCCCAAGAGTTCTCGTAGGTACGATTGAGATCTCATAGGTTGAGTGTGAAGTAGTTGAAGCGATTCAAGAAGAGTACTCACGTTGAGCCAAAGTGGCGATCAAGTAAATTGTTTGGTAACGTCTCTTGCCTGATTCTGGCGAGGATTACGGGTAAGGGGTGTTACATTTAGTGGTATCAAAGCTATGGTTTAGTCGATTCTAGGACTACCGTAGCGTGTGTGGGAGTCTAGCTATACATGCCATAAGCGTATAATGATAGTGTGGTGGCTTCTGATGATTTTAAATTTTTTTTATTTATGTAGTATATGGATTTCGATCAATCAGCTGCTGATGACGCAGCTAGTAATGCGCTAGCTCCTGCGCAAGGGACCACGCCTGTGCAAAGTGAACCCGAGACTAGGGATCAAGGAGAAGAGGCTCGAGAAGCCTTTCTCCAAATGATGAGCAATTGGTACACTGAGTATGTATGAGCTAATCCCAATGCTCAACCTCCTCCACCTCCTCCTATACCTCAGCCAGTTCCTGTGGCTCCCCAAGGTGTAGAAATAGTGAGGACAAATAAGCCCCCGGTAGATAAAATTCGGAAGCAAGGGGCTGAAGATTTTTGAGCTAGTAAAGATGATGACCCTGAGCGGGCGGAGTTCTGGCTTGAGAACTCGATGAGGGTATTTGAGGAACTCTCCTGTACTCCCGAGGAGAGCTTGAAATGCACTGTATCTTTGCTGAGGGACTCGACATACCATTGGTGGAAAACATTGACATCAGTAGTTCCTAAAGAGAGGGTAACGTGGGACTTTTTCTTGGAAGAGTTTCGAAAGAAGTATATAAGTCAAAGGTTTATAGACCAGAAGCGGAAGGAATTCCTTGAGTTAAAGCAAGGAAAAATGACTGTGGCGGAATATGAACGCGAATTTGTTCGGCTCAGTAAGTACGCACAGAAATGTGTATCCACGGAAGCCACCCTATGCAAGAGGTTTGAAGACGGGTTGAATGAAGACATCAAACTTTTAGTTGGGATCTTAGAACTAAAAGAATTTGTGATACTGGTGGATCGGGCTAGTAAGGCTGAAGAATTGAGTAAGGAAAAGAGGAAAGCCTTGAGTGAGGCTCGTGATGCGAGGAAGAGGCCAATGAGCAAGTCATACCAATCTCAATCGAAGAGGTCTAGAGAAGGGAACCCTCGAATGACTACATCAGTCGAGTATTCGCAGAGAGATCGAGGTAATATGTATTCGGGTTCAAGAGTTCAGGCCACCTCAATTGCAAGTGTGGGCAATCCAAAGCCCAAACCAGAGTGGCCAAGTTGTGGCAGACATCACAATGGGGAGTGTTGGGGAAACAATCAAAATTGCTACAAGTGTGGATCCCCCGACCATTTCATTCGAATCTGTCCTGAAAGAGATGACAAGGAAAAGAAACAGGAGGTAAGATCAAGCAGTGCATCTTTTATAGGTAGGCCATAAAAGAACCCGGGAGGTAGGACTAGTGGTAGAGGTGTGTCACGAGACACTACTATGAGGTTAGAGGGTCGGGCGCCAGTAAGAACCTATGCTGTTCATGCTCGAGAAGAGGCATCATCGCCGAACGTAATAACGGGTACATTTTCTCTCTATGGCACCTCTGTTATTGCTTTGATTGACCCGGGGTCGACCCATTCTTATATTTGTATGGGATTGGCAATTAGTTTGATTATGAGTATTGGGTCTACTAAATTTGTGATAAAAGTATCAAACCCCCTAGGAAAACAGGTGTTAGTTGATAAGGTGTGTAGGAACTGTCCTTTGACAGTTAGGGGTCATTATTTTCCAGCAAACCTTATGTTGCTGCTATTTGATGAGTTTGACTTGATTCTTGGTATGGATTGGTTGACTGCCCATAGCGTTTTAGTGAATTGTGGTAGTAAATTTATTGAATTGAAGTGTGAAAATGGAGATGTTATTCGGGTTGAATCAGGTGAGTCAGATAACCTGCCGGTGATGATTTCTTCCATGGTAGCTGAGAAATATTTGAGAAAAGGATGTGAGTCGTATCTTGCCTTTGTACTGAACAGTCAAGAGTCTAAGGAAAAGGTTGAAACCGTGCTGGTTGTATGTGAGTATCCGAATGTATTCCCAGAAGAGTTACCCAGACTACCTCCAATCAGAGAGGTTGAGTTCGGAATTGAGTTAGTTCTGGGAACGGCACCTATTTCCATCGCTCTGTATAAAATGGCACCATTGGAGTTGAAAGAATTGAAGGTCCAGTTGCAAGAGTTGACAGATAAGGGTTTTACAAGACCAAGCTTTTCACCGTGGGGTGCTCCGGTGTTATTTGTGAAAAAGAAAGATAGATCGATGAGATTGTGTATAGACTACAGGTAGCTCAACAAGGTGACGGTGAAAAATAGGTATCCTTTACCGAGGATAGATGATCTGTTTGATCAACTGAAGGGAGCTATGGTATTCTCCAAGATTGATCTGAGAACCGATTATTACTAGTTGAGGGTTAAGGAACATGATGTTCCAAAAACAAAATTCAGGACGAGGTATGGCCATTATGAGTTTTTGGTTATGCCGTTCGGTTTAACGGATGCTCCTGCGATTTTTATAGACTTAATGAACCGTGTCTTTCGACCGTATTTGGATAAGTTCGTAGTTGTTTTTATCGATGACATATTGGTCTACTCCCGAGATGAGTGTGATCATGCAAAGCATTTGAGAATTGTCTTGCAGACCTTGAGAGACAAGCAATTATATGCTAAATTTAGCAAGAGAGAGTTTTGGCTCCAAGAGGTCGGATTCCTAGGACATGTTGTGTTAGGGGAAGGCATTAGAGTTGATCCTAAAAAGATCTCGACTATTGTAGAGTGGAAACCGCCGAGGAACGTGTCAGAAGTCAAAAGCTTTCTGGGTTTGGCTGGGTACTATAGGCGGTTCGTGGAGGGATTTTCTATGATTGCTACCTCAATGATGAAATTATTGCACAAGGATGTTAAGTTGAGTGGACTGAAAAATGCCAATAGAGTTTTGAGAGAGTGAAAATGTTGTTGACAGAAGCACCGGTTTTGGTATAGCCTGGGTCAGGAAAGGAGTTTGTCGTCTACAGTAATGTATCCTTAAATAGTCTTAGTTGTGTGTTGATGCAAGAGGGTAAGGTGGTCGCTTACGCCTCAAGACAGCTAAAACCACATGAGAAGAATTATTCGACTCATAACCTAGAGTTGGCTGCAATTGTTTTCGTGTTAAAGATTTGGTAACATTACTTGTCTGGTGAGAAGTGTCGAATCTTTACGGATCATAAGAGTTTGATGTACTTGATGAATCAAAAGGAGTTAAATTTATGGCAACGACGATGGCTTGAATTATTGAAGGACTACGAGCTAGTGATCGATTACCACCCTGGGAAAGCAAACGTAGTTGCAGATGCTTTGAGTAGAAAATCCTTGTATGCTTTGAGAGCTATGAGCACGAGCTTGTCATTGTCTGATGATGGCGCTATACTGGCTGAGTTGAGAGCTAGGCCGCTATTTGTTCAACAAATATGTGAAGCCCAAAGGAATGATAATGAGATACTAGCTAAAAGAGCTAAGTGTGAATCAAGAGCTGATTCTGAATCTTGGGTAAGTTCAAATGGTTGTTTAATGTTCCATGATAGAATTTGTGTACCTAATGATGACGAGTTGATTCGAGAAATTTTACAAGAAGCACATAGTAGTTATTTGTCAATACACCCGGGCAGCACGAAAATGTACAATGATCTGAAGAAATTTTATTGGTGGCCAGGAATGAAAAGAGACATCTCGGAGTATGTAACAAAATGTCTAATCTACCAACAAGTGAAAGCTCAGCATCAAGTACCTTCGGGATTACTTCAACCAGTGATGGTTTTTGAGTGGAAGTGGGATCGGATTACCATGAACTTTGTGATGGGGTTACCTTTGACTCCTAAAAAGAAAAATACTGTGTGTGTTGTTGTTGATAGATTAACAAAGTCGGCTCACTTTATACCTGTGCGTATTGATTATTCACTAGAGAAGTTAGTCGAGTTGTATATTGCAGAGGTAGTAAGGTTACATGGAGTACCTATATCCATTATCTCAGATAGAGACCCAAGATTTACTTCGAGGTTTTGGAAGAAGTTACAAGAGGTGAATTTTAGTACTGCTTTTCATCCTCAAACTGATGGTCAGTCTGAGAGAGTAATTCAAGTTCTTGAAGATATGCTCCGATGCTGTGTGCTAGAGTTCGAAGGTAGTTGGGAAAGATACCTACCCTTGGTCAAATTTGTTTACAACAATAGTTATTAGTCTAGCATACGGATGGCACCGTATGAAGCCTTCTATGGTCGTAAGTGTCGAACTCCTTTGTATTGGACCGAGTTGGGTGAGAAGCAAATCCATGGGATTGATTTAGTTAAAGAAACTGAGGAAAAAAGTGAAAGTGATTCGGGATAATTTGAAAGCTACTTCAGACCGAAAAAAGTCGTACGCAGACTTGAAAAGAAAAGAACTTGAGTTTCAAGTGGGTGACAAAGTATCTTTGAAAGTGTCGCCGTGGAAGAAAATATTGAGATTTGGTTGAAAGGGTAAATTGAGTCCGAGATTCATAGGGCCGTACGAAATTACTAAAAGGATTGGGCCAGTGGCATATCGATTGGCTTTACTGGTAGAGTTAGAGAAGATTCACAATGTGTTCCATGTATCAATGCTAAGCCATTATCGTTCCGATCCGTCGCATGTGGTTTCTCCCATGGAAATTGAGATACGACCGGATAGACATATGAGGAAGAGTCGATTAAAATCTTGGCTCATGAAGTGAAATAGTTGAGGAATAAGGACATAGCCTTAGTAAAAGTGTTGTGGCAAAAGCACGGTGTAGAAGAAGCTACGTGGGAACCAGAAGAAGCTATGAGAGAGCAACATCCAAACCTCTTTACCGGTAAGATTTTTGAGGGCAAAAATCCCAAAAAGGGGGGAAGAGTTGTAGCAGCCCGATTTTAGGGCTAGTCAAAATAGCGGTCTCAGGACCACTAATCTGAGGTTGAGGAAATTATTTTAGTATTATTTTATGTGTTATGGCATTAATATATGGCTGTATGGAAATTTTGATGCTTTAATTTTAGAAATAGAGTACTTAATTGTGAGAAAAGACTAAATCGCATAAAGTGCAAAAGTTCTATTTTATAAGGTGGGGTACCTAATAGCTATAGATTGTAAATTGGAGGATTTTAAAGTGAAATTAGGCCCTATTATATGTGTTGGCCAGCCATACAAGTTGAGGGGGACAAGAGCATTAAATGCTAGTCAAAGTTGGTGGAAATTAAGTGATAAAATGAATAAAATAAGAGAAGCAAAAGATGTTATCATCTTTCACTATTCACTCATCTCTTTCCACCGAAAATTAAAGAGAGGGTAGTGTTCTTGGAGGTTCAAAATTTTAGCCACTCAATCCTCATTCAAGTAAGTGATTTAGGTAGTTGATGATTTTTGTACTTTTGGAGTCCCCAAAGCCTAAGCTAACTAATGAGGGGACTAATTTGTGAAATGGTTAAAAGTTTAGAGACTTGCCATGAGAGAGTTTATGTTGTTAGCTGAGTTTTTATGGAAGAAAATGAATGATGGGGAGGTTAGAGACAACTTTTGTGAAAGGTGTTGTCATGAAAACACCTAAATGGGACTAAGTTGTAAATGTTGAAAATTGGTAATAAATGCATGAAATAGTTAGATTTGTGGGTTGTTGAAAGAGGAATAAATGTTCACCTAGGCTTGTTTAATGGGAAAATGTAATGAAAAGTGATTTACGAGCCTAGGGGAAAAATCAAAATTTTATACAAGGGCAAAATGGTCATTTTTGCCCAAGTGTAGAATTTGATGTATATTAATCATAGAATGTCCTAAATGAACGAATTTCATTGTTATAGATCAAGAAGAGGGCAGAATCAACCTTGACCGTGGGAAAGGCAAGGTGATCGAGTAAATCGCTAGCTAACACGTTTTGCATCGAGGTAAGTTTATGTGTAAACAATGCATTTAACATGCACATTATTGTTGTTAATTAGTGCATAGCATAATTGAGAGCATGTATCGTTCAGGTAGACAGAAAGTGGTAGTTAATGAATAATTCTGGTATGAATGATGGAATAGATAGGTAGGTGTGTTATATCAAATTTTGATGGTGGGCTAAGTTCGATACCACCTTGTTGTTTAATTATGATGGGCTGTGTGTGATACCATCGTCTGTTAACCTTTCTGGTGGGCTGTGTGCGATACCACCGTAATTAACCTTCTTGGCGGGCTATGTGCGATACCACCCTAATAAAGACTGATGGTGGGCTAAGTGCAAAACCACCAGGTAATGTATTTTGATATGGTGATGTGTTACATTAAGTGACCTTGTGATGCTCAGTGTAGGGAAACCATTATAGAATGTATGCATTATGCTTGTGATATGATTGGGATGTGTAAATGGAGGAAATGAGTAATCCTAATCTTGAATGTAGATTGATTTCTTGCTTAGCAAATAATGCTATAAAAATGTTTTATTCATTTTAGAGTGTTATATTGTTTACATGTGAACTTACAAAGCTTTAAGCATACTCCTCTCTCTTTCCTTTGTCTTATAGGGCTTAAGAGCTAAGCCGGGATATGCCGATAACTAGAAGACCGCCCACACTATCTGCTTACTTCGGTATAATTTGATTAGTGATTTTGTATATGGCATGTATAGGACTAGGCTAGTTAGATTATTTTGTTATTTTGACCAAAGGTGTATTGGCTCTTGGTAAGACATTAATTTTGTAAATTGCCAAGAATGATGGCATATTTTATCACTTATGAAATTTCAAAGTTATCAATGTGATTGCATGTGGATTAAGAGAGGTTTGTTAGTTTGTTGAATAAACCCATGTCGAGTAAGATATAGGGATGTTAGAAGCTTGGAAAATAGCCTTTATGTGCCACACGGGTAGACACACGGGTGTGTGTCTAGGCCGTGCCAACCCTGTACCTTATTATTACTAATTAGAATAGGCCACGGGTGAATCCCACGGCCGTATGCATGAACCGTATATGACACACGATAGGGACATGGGTGTGTGCCCAGGCCGTGTGGATCAAGTCTGTTGCCCCCCACGGTTAGGAGACGCGAGTGTGTGCAGGCCGTGCTAAATTAGTCAGTAACTCCCCACGGGTGGAAGACACGGGCTTGTTGTAAGGGTACACGGGCGTGCCCCCATTTCACATGGGCGTGCCCTAGACGTGTGAGTTTTGGCAGAATGTTGGGGTTTTTAGGCACGGTGTGAGCACATGGGCGTGTGTGACTACATACGGGCGTGTGTATCATCTAGCATGGGTGTGTACTCCCTGTCTAGATGAAAATAAATTTTATATACCGTAAGATTTTTGATATGATCCCGAGAGTTCTCGTAGTTACGATTGAGATCTCATAGGTTGAGTGTGAAGTAGTTGAAGCGATTCGAGAAGAGTAGTCACGTTGAGCCTAAGTGGCAATCAGGTAAATTGTTCGGTAATGTCTCGTGCCTGATTCCAATGGGGATTATGGGTAAAGGGTGTTACAGCGAACCTCAAAACTTCTAACCCCAAAATCTAAAATGTTATAGTAACTGGTGGGTTATCGCATCATATAGAATAATTTAAGGAAGTTTTTTACTTAATATGGTTTTCTATGTGTCCTTGGATGATGAGGGGCAAACCTCACTAGGTGTGAGTCTAGGCAAATCCCTATCACCTAAACCACCAAGAGAAGAAAAACCTTTGTGGCGAACCTGTTAAAGGACAACCTTTGTGGAAAAAATCTAGAATGATAAGCCTTTGTGGCTATCTAGGAAAAATAACACCTTCGTAAGGCAATCTAAAAAAATGGGCCCTACCAAAAATATTTGAAGGAAATGTCTATGTGGTGAACTCAAAAGGAAAAGTATGTGTGATGAACTCTATAAGAATGATATGTATGGTTAACTCTAAAGAGATGGTAAGTATAACAAACTTTGAAAGTGTAACAGCCCGATTTAGGGGCTAGTCAGAACAGTGATCTCAGGATCACTAATTCGAGGTTGAAGAAAAATATTTTGATATTATTTTATGTGTTATAATATGTTTTTTAAAGAGGTATGAGAATTTTGGTGCTTTAATTTTAGCAATTGAGGGCTTAATTTTGAAAAAGGACTAAATCGCAAAAAGTACAAAAGTTTTATGTTAATTGCTAGAGGTACCAATTAGCTAAATAATATTAATTGGAGGTCCTTAAAGTGCAAGTAGACCATGGGAGGAGTGATGGACGGCCATAGGGGGACAAAGAAAGGACTTTGTAAATGGTAAGGTGGAAATTTGGTTATAAAAATTTATTTTTGTCATAAAATAAAGAAAAGAAAATATCACCTTTCTCTCCATCTTCTCTCCACTGATAATGAGCAGCAAAATGGAGGTTGAGAGCTCAAAATTTCAGCCAAGCTTTCTTTCTTACTAGTAAGTGATTTTGATGGTTTTAGTTGATAAATTTTTGTACTTTTGGAATCTCCAAAGCTTAAGCTAGCTAATGAGGGGACTAATTTGCAATATGGTTAAAAGTATAAGGACTCGCCATGAGAGAGATTATGTTGTTAGTTGAGTTTTTATGGAAGAAAATGAATGTTAGGAAGATGAGAACAACTTTTGTGAAAGGTGTTGTCATGAAAACACCTAATTTGGACTAAGATGCAAATGTTGTAGTTTGTTCATTAATGCATGAAATAGTTGGAATTGTGGATATTTGTAAGAGGATTAAATGTTCAGATAGGCTTGTTTAATAAGAAAATGTGATGAAAAGTGATTTACGATCCTAGGGGCAAAATCATAATTTTGCCAAAGTATAAGGGCAAAATAGTCATTTTTGCCTAAGTGTAGATTATGATGTATTATGATGAATAAAGTGATTGAATGAGTAAATTTTATTGTTCTAGATCAAAGAAAATGAAATTCAGACCTAGAACGGAAGAAAAGAGAAATGTGACCAAAAAGGTCCCTTTCTACCTTTTCCGATATCGAGGTAAGTTCGTGTGCAAATGTTGCAATTACGTGCGGGTTATTTAATATTCCAATGCTGTATGGAATGTGTAATTTGTAACATCCCGATTTAGGGTCTAATCAGAATAGTGATCTCAAAATCACAAATTCGAGGTTAGAAAATTTATTTCATGTTATTTTATGTGTTATAACATGTTTATAAAGATGCATGAAAATTTTGGTGCTTTAATTTTAGCGATTTCTTGCTTAATCGTGAAAAAGGACTAAATCATATTAAGTGCGAAAGTTTTTTTTATTTGCTAGAGGTTCCAAATAGCTATGGATTATAAATTGGAGGTCCCAAATGTGCAATTTGGCCTTGTTAAGTGAGTTGGCCGGCCATAGGGTGCATAGGGGACAAGTGCTTTTATTGTGATTAAAAGTTGGTGATATTAGTTGGAGAAATGAATAAAATAAAATGATATATGCAAAAGTTATCATCTTTTTATTTAGTCTTCTTCTCCAATCAAAAATATCAACCATTGGAGGGCTTTGAAAGCTTGAAAATTTCAGCAGCTCATTTTTTCTACAAGTAAGTCAATTTGATGGTTACTTTTGATGATTTTTGTATTTTTAGAGTCCTCAAAGCTTAAGCTAGCTAATGAGAGGACTAGTTTGCAATATGATTGAAAGTCTAGGGACTTACCATGATAGAGTTTATGTTGTTCGATGAGTTGTTATGGAAGAAAATGAATGATAGGATGCTGATAAACAACTTTTGTGAAAGGTGTTGTTATGAAAACACCTAATTGGGACTAAAATGCAAAAGTTGTAATTTATTCATTAAGGCATGAAATAGTTGGAATTGTGAATAGTTGTAAGAGGATTAAATGTTCAGCTAGGCTTGTTTAATAAGAAAATGTGATGAAAATTTATTTACGAGCCTAGGGGAAAAATCATAATTTTTCCAAAGTATAAGGGCAAATTAGTCATTTTTGCTTAAGTGTAGATTATGGTGTATTATGATTTATAAGTGATTAAATAAGTAAATTCCATTCTTCTAGATCAAAGGAAACAAGATTCGGACCTAGAACGAGTGAAAAGAGAATTGTGCGCAAAATGTCCCTTTCGACCCTTTCGACATCGGGGTAAGTTCATATGCTAAATTATGAAATTCTAAGTGAAGTACTTAACATTCTGATGTTGCATGGATTGTTTAAATTACCTCTATGTATACGTTAAGTACGTTTTGACGGGATGTCAAAAAATGAGTCTTATTATTAATTTAAGACTAGTGGGAAAAGAAATTAGCATGATATGATGATAATTAAGGTCCCGTGTAAGACCATATTGGAATATGGCCACGGTGCAAGAATTCGTATAAGACCATGTCGGGGACATGGCATCGATAAGTTAATGCATGTAAGACCTTATCAGGGTATAATGTCAATATGACATTATGTGTATGAAACTCAAAAGTGTTATTTAACAATTTGAGTGATTCAACGGGTATGTTGAAAGAGAGAAAGTACATGGTTGTGCCATGAGAAGCACAAGTATGTGTTAGAACTAAATTGAAGTAAATTCGGTATATGATGAACCCCTGGTGGGTTTTGTATAATCAATACACCTCAGTTGCATAAGTTATATTCATAAATGTATTGTGTGAATGCAAACGAGTATCGTAGAAAGTTAAGTAAGAATAGTAGTGTGTGAGGATGTTCCCAGATGAACATTTGAAATGGAGAAATACATGTGGATAACTATCCGTGAATGTATAATAATGGTGAGCTATGTGCGGTATCACCTTATTGATGGTTAGTGATGGGCTGTGTGTAATACCATCAACTATATTATTAATGGTGGGCTGTGTGCGTTACCACCTGATTAATTGTTAATCGATAGGCTGTGTGCGATACCATCGCTTATAAAAATCATTTGGTGGGCTAAGTGCGAAACCACATAAGTATAAATAATTGGTGGGCTATGTACGATACCATCCTATTAGAGATCGATAGTGGGCTAAGTGCGAAACCACCGAGAGATTAGTAGTATGAGTGGCTTATTGAAAATGTTTGATGTGTTGTTTTATATAATCATATGGCAACCAGTGCAGGAATGTATGCTAATTAACACGAACAATTGGCTTGTGGCATTGTTAGAATGTGGTAAGAGATATTATGAGTAAGTTTTAAGAATGGTTGAGTAAGCAACCATGAGTTTAAGAGTAAAAACTCCTTATAATACCTTATGGTTGTGTATATTCAATGAATATCAGTATTTGTCAGTTATATGCAGATGAACTTACTAAGCATTATTGCTTACTCCTTTCCTTTTCCCATCCCTTATAGGTTATTTAACTAGCTCGGGTCAGAGGCCACCGGGGATGTTTTCACACTATCGAGTAGACGCTTGGTATGATGTTTCAAGTTCTTATGAGTCATGGCATGTATAGAGACCTCTTTTAAAGTTGACAAAGTCATAGTTAATATAGCCAAATGTGTTGGCCTTTATATGGATAATCTATTTTGTATAATGCCATGGTTGATGGCCACTTTATTATATGAAAAGATGTAATTATCCATGTGAGATTGTGTTTCAATTTGAGTTGATTATGAATGTGTTATATGAGTACTTGTTTTATGAGCTAGATAGGTGTAAAGAACTTAGCAAATTGCTTTGTTCTTGTCCATGTGGGTAGACACATGCTGTGTGTGTCTAGGCCATGTGTGACACACGGTCAGCCCATGGCCGTGTGAGTTGGCCGTGTGTCCCCTACATGTTAGCATTTTAAGTTAGAATAGACCACGGGCTAGCCACACAGGCATGTGTCTAGGCCATGTAAAGTGGTCAGTGTTCACCACGGATGGAGAACACGGGTGTGTCCAGGCCGTGTGAATTTAGTCAGTGTTGACCACGGGTGGAAGACACGGGCATATCTTAAGGGTACACGGGCGTGTCCCATTCCACATGAGCGTGTGACCCTTTTCTAAGTGAAAGAAATTTTAAGACTGATAAAGCTTCGATAGAGCCCCGGAAGCTCTCGTATGTATGTTTAAGACCTCATAGATCCTTAATGAGGTGGTTGTGGTAGCTATTGAGAGTTGTCAAGCTGGGAATAAAGTGGAATAAGTCCGGTAATGCCTTGGGCCCGATTTCAGAGTTGAACACGGGTAAGGGGTGTTACATAATTACTCTAGGAATGTATTAAATATGTTTGACGAGATGTCAAGAGAATTGAATCTAAGAATAATGGGAAATGCAAATAGAATGATAAGATGATAGTTAAGGTCCCGTGTAAGACCATATTGGAATATGGCCTCGATGTGAAATATTAAATAAGACCATGTCAGGGACATGGCATCGATATGATATTTTGTGTAAGACCATATTGGAATATGGCCTCGGTGTGAGATATGGAAAAAGACCATGTCAAAGACATGGCATCAATATGATATTTCATGTAAGACCCTATTGGGGGCATGATGCCTATGTGAAATTATATGTATGTGATTCAAAAGTGTTATTTGACAATTTGAGTGACTCAACAGGTATGTTGAAAACGAGAAAGTATGTGGTTGTACCATGAAGGGTACAGGTATGTGTTAGAATTAAATTAAGGTGAATTTGGTATATGATGAACCCATAGTGGGTCATGTGTAAATGATGCATCCTAATTGCATATGTTGTATTTATAAATGCATGTGGATAGATATCCGTGAATGCATACTAACAGAAGGCTATGCGCGTGTAACATCCTGAAAAGGGCCTATGCATTTTCGGTTTAATTGTACGAAATGACATGTCTTATGTGTTATGAATGTATTTTGAACATTTTTGGAAACCTGGGAATGTATGGAAATGTTACGTTAAAAGAGGAAAGTGAACATTTTGGAAACCTAAGTTAAAAGGGAAAAGTGAACATTTTGGAAACCTAAGTTAAAAGAGGAAAGTGAACATTTTGGAAACCTAAGTTAAAAGAGGAAAGTGAACATTTTGGAAACTTAAGTTAAAAGAGGAAAGTGAAACAAGGTGGTCTTAAGAAAATTAATAGAAGAAGTTTGACACACAAACAGGCTTGGAAAAGTGGCCTGGAGATGCCACTTAGGGCCTCTGGAAATGGCGCCACATACAAGGGAATTGGGCCTAAGTTCGAGTCACATGGGAAGCAAATAAAATAAGTTTTATTTTTGCTTCCAGAAGCAGAGAGGTGGACGACATTAAGGCTCTTAAAATAGGAGTTTTATTCTCTTTAAATTTCGGCTAAATAGGGGATAAATAATAGATTATTTTCAAGAGATAAATGATAGATTATTTCTTTTATTTTATGAGGTGATAAGAGGAGAAAAGTGAGGAAGGGCTAGTGTTTGAGTGCTAGCCAAAATTCTTAGTTGAAGTATCCATCTTTTCTTCTTTTTGTTTAGTCTCTCATCTTCTCCCTAGCCAAATTTCCCTCTTTTCCTTCTCTCCCAATCTTTCTTGCTAGCCGAAACCATTCTCTTCCTATAGTCACCATAGCCGAAACTCATAAAGCTTCACACTCTCCCTCTCCACATTCTTTAAAGGCCGAACCCTAAAATTATTTTCCTTTAATTTAACTAAGGCCGAATCTTCATTAACTCCCTAAGCCATTGTCAAAATTCTTCTACCTCATCTCTTCTCAGTCTAGGCCGAATAGCAACCAGGTTAGAGATCTCTTTTGATCCCTTCTCAAATCGGTTTGGATAGGTAAGTATGCTATGGCCGAATCTCTTTTATTTCTCTTTATTCCTCCTCTGTGGACATGTGTAGAACAAAAGCCGAAATACAGCATTTGATTTTACTCTTATTCAACCATGAAATCGGTTCTTTTAGGAATTTCGGGATTTGTTTTGGAGTAAGCCGACTTCTAGAGGAGAGCATTTAGGATTCAGTTATCTAAGGTAAGGCATGGATTCGGCCAAAGGCCATTGATTATGTTTAAGTGATTGGAATCGAATCTAATATATGAGTCTATAGGTGATTTCGACAAATACCAAAGGGAATTAGCAATTTCGGGATTTAGATCCCTAAGGTAAGTGTACATGAATATTCGGCCAAGGCTTATTTTGGTATGAAGATCTATTTCTTATTTCGCTTAAAAGCCGAAACTAATTAGTTAAGTGATTTTAGTGCCTAGCCGATTGCAAGGGGAGAACTCTGCAAAGTTTCAGGATTTGACTATAGTCAATTCGACAGCAAGGTAAGCATATAGTTATACTAATCTTATTGGAATTTGGTTTATGGCCGAATGGTTCGTTTTGTTAAAATCCTAGTATTGGCCGAATGTAGGAGTTAAGAATCTAAAGCGTTAGATCGAGTTTTCGGGTTTTCAGGAAAGCATTAATATCAGGTGTGTATTCCACACTAATTCTTAATATGTTGTATGGCAATATTTAATATGTGCATGTTTATCGTGTTACGGTACAAAGTACTCAGGTACGTTTCCTAATCCTACTAGGATTACGAAATATGTTATATTTAACATGTGAAAAGTGACATGAATGTGAATTTAAGTATGATATGCATGACATGAATAATATGGGGCATTCGGGTTATATGAAAAAGGGGAAGTGAAAGTGGTGACTTCGGTCTCACTATCTGAATGTGGTGACTTCGATCACATTATCTGAATGTGGTAACCGGTTACATTATCTCGAATGTGGTGTCTCATGACACAATTATTTAATCTGGTGGCTAAGCCATGAATTTTATATGGGCGATGAGCACGTCGACTGGCAGCGACGCCTTCGATGGTGTGTAGCGGATGGAGGGTTGACTTAGTAGTCCCCACGGTGTGCAGGTTGGTACGGGGATGTGTAGCGGATGGCATCTAGGTTTGGGTTCGGGTTGCATCATTATCTTGAATTATTATGTGAACATGATATGTATGGTATGCCTAAATCTATTAAATTTTAGTGTTGGTTACACATTGAGTCTGTTGACTCACCCCATTGTGGGAACATGTTTCAGGTGATGAATAGTGATGGACCGGGACGGCAGAACTTGTGGTGGCCATGCTCAGCTTAAAGTTTTATTTAATTTGGACATTTTATTTTATTTAAGTACTCTACAAATTTTATTTTGGGTTTTGTTTTATGTAATAAGGCCATAGTGATGATTTTATTGTTGTTTTAATTACTATGCTACGAATTTATGTTATCTAAAGATTATGTCAATTTAATTTAAAATAAACTTTAAATGTTTTGTCACAAAATAAATGGGTTTTCAATATAAAAAAAATAAACTTGTTTTCAACTCGAGCCCAACCCACAAACAAACTATCTTCAAAACACACAGTTTTCAAAGTAACAAAAAAATTTTTGAATCGGTTTACATCGAGGAACGTACAGATCCGGTCCGGCTCGTGGTAGGGTGTGGGTGTTTCGATTTAGTATCGAGCCAGTTTTAAACTCTTGGCCTGTGGTCTAAGGCCCAAAACGTTTTCAAATCGAGCCCAAAGGAGTTTTATGGAAGTATTTCTGAAAATAGGCAAGTTTGATGGCTTGGCACCTAAGTTTCCGACCCACAGTCCACCAGGTAAGTACCCCTAACCATCTGTGTGATTATGTGATTTATAGAAGGGTGGAAAAGGAAGGGAACGTAGAATAGAATGATAGGTACTTGAACCCTAGGACTAGTCTACCCCAACTAGTACATAAGACTTAAATGCCTAACTAAACAAACCTATGGCTAAGTCAACCGAGTTAGAGTGTGGTAACTCCTGTGCGCATGTCTAGGATTGGATCCGAAAGAGCCTGGTATTTAAACAGTCCTAGTGACTCACCTCCTCTTCGTAGGAATCCTACCTGGTACGTAGCTTCGGTTCACCCTAACCCAGAGGACTTAGTAGGTGTGGCAACCCCTGTGCGCATGCCTAGGAATGCTTTCAGTGGGAGCTTGGTACTTAAGCAGTCCGTGTGACTCACCTCCTCTCCACTCAAATCCTACCTGGTGCGTAGCTTTGGTTCACCCTAACCAAGAAGACTCGGCCATATGCTAAACCCAATAACTAAAACCCGAAAGGGAACTACCCATGTTTTTTTAAGAACGCTAATTTTAAAACTCTTAAAATCATTTTTCTTTAATTTGTAAAAACTACTTTTTTCCACACAATTTTCTGAAAAATTTTTGATTTATAAAATTACAAAAATACCCCTAGTGGTAAAATTACAAAAAATGCCCTTGGTTGATAAAAATGTCTAAAATACCCATAGTTCTAATCAACATTTTCATTATTTTATAACAAGTCCAAAAACCCTTATTTGCAAATTATCAAAAATACCTTGATTTTGGAAAATTACAAAATTACCCCTAACTTACCAAAATTTCCAAAATGACCCTGATTTCTAAAATTTTTGCAACTTCATCGTTTTGGAAAATAAATTTCTCAAAAAGAACCCTTAAAGTTTTGCAAATTTTGAAATATCCCAGAATTATTAAACTTTACAAATTTACCCAGGTTAATTACCAAAATACCCTCGGGAATGAAAAAAATTACCAGAATACCCTTATTGACAAAATTACCAAGGAACCTTATTTGAAAAATTACGAAAATACCCCTGTAGGACAAATTACGTAAATACGCCTGGGTAGTGGAAAAACAACAACAATGAAAACTACAACATTTCTCTGAATGAACGGAAGTTCATAATTGATTGATGGATGTATGAATGTGAAGACTGTGTGCATGTATGAATATGAAAGAACCACTCTTAAAATTCTTTTCATAAAACTTCGTCGTGGATAATCAGTGGAATAAGGGCTAATTCATAAAACTTTCCTAAATTAGATTAGAGGGCATCGTTAGATATGAGTTCTAGAGGACGCGGTCGTCATGGACGCGGTAGGGGAAGAATGGCTGTATCAGAACCCGTTAGATCGGGTCAAGGGTTTGATAATGAGTCACCACTGCCACCACCACCCCATTTGTTGGTGTCGAGCGGCGAGCTCGACGGGGATGATCTTTGTATCGCAGTCATCTTGCGAGTTTTGGAAATGGTGGCTGGAGCGGGCGAAAATATGGGAGCTCGAAAGTCTGTACCTGAGCGACTCCGAGCCAACGGAGCTGAGGTGTTTCGTGGAGTGTCTGGTGTGGCACCCAGTACAGCTGAATACTAGTTGGAGGCGACCGAGGGCATTATGGATGAGCTCGACCTGACCTCTAAAGAGAAGTTGAAAGGAATGGTGGCACTATTACGCGATAAAGCGTATCAATGGTGGTTAACAGTTCGGGATGGTGCCACAGCTGAGGATCTGACCTGGGATTATGTTAAGACAGCGTATCAGAAGAAGTATGTGGGGACCAGATATATTGATGAGCAGAGGAAGGCTTTTCTGGGGCTAGTTGAAGGGAACAAATCAGTAGCAGCGTATGAAGCTGAATTTCTGAGGTTGAGCCGATATGCTCAAGGAGTAGTAGCAACTGAGCATGAACGCTGTGTCCGTTTTGAGGATAGACTAAGGGATGATTTGAGATTGTTGATAGCACCGCATCAGGAGCGGGAGTTTTCTACTTTAGTAGAAAAGGCCAAGGTAGTTGAGGGAATTAAGGATGCTACAAAGCAGACTATGGATCGGAATAAACTAAAAAGAGGTTTTGGATCATCTGGGAAGGTTCAAAAGAGGCCTAGAGTTGATGGGCCGTGAACTCGAAAAGTGATGCAGGATGGCGATGTCGTCCTTGTGATCATTGTGGAAAGAAGCACTTAGGGAGTCTTTGGAAAAGACGGAGGATGTTTTAGGTGTGGGTCCAAGGATCATATCCTCAAAGATTGTCCTAAGAAACCGGATGAAAGTCGATCAATGACTCGTAATGTTAATCAGGCTGGTAGAGGAGGACAGTAGCCTCAACGAGGTCGTGGTTCGAATAACAGAGGTAATGGTGCTGGCAGAGGACATAGAACACAAGGCAGAGGTGCTGCTAACACTGAGGCAAGGCAGCCGAGTTTAGTTTATGCAGTTCACCGGAGGGAGGATGGTGACGCAACGGATGTTATAACTGGTACGTTCCTTATTTATGGCAAGCCTTATTATGCCTTAATTGATGTGGGCTCGACCCATTCTTATGTTGCATGTAGTGTAGTGGAAACACTAGGCCTAGACTCTAAACTTTTGGATAGGCAAATGACTGTAGTTAGCCCATTAGGCCAAACTGTAGTGGTGGATAAGATCTTTCGGAATGTACCTTTAGAGATCCAGGGAGTGAACTTTCGGGCTGACTTAATGGGACTACCCTTTGGGGAGTTTGAACTCATACTTGGAATGGATTGGCTAGTAGAGCACCGAGCCGTGTTGGATTGTACGGCTAAACGAATGGAACTAAAGACCCTAGAGGATGAAGTAGTGGTAATGATCGAAAAAGAAGAAACTACCTGTCTAACGTAGTTTCGACATTGAAGGCTAAGAAAATGGTTAGGAAAGGGTACAAGGCATTTCTGGCTTTCGTCAGTGCTGTAGACACAAAAGAAGGGGGAGTTAGTGGAGTTAGAATAGTAAAGGACTTTAAAGACGTATTTTTGGAGGAATTACCAGGAATACCCCCAGATAGGGAGGTGGAATTTGGAATAGATTTGCTACCGGGAATAGCTCCTGTGTCAATCGCTCCATACCGAATGGCGCCAAAGGAGTTAGTGGAGCTCAAGACTCAAATCCAAGAATTGCTGGATCGTGGGTTCATTCGACCCAGTGTGTCTCCATGGGGAGCACCGGTCCTATTTGTAAAGAAGAAGGACGGGACTATGCGTATGTGCATAGATTACCGTCAGTTAAATAAGCTGACCATTAAGAACAAGTATCCTTTGCCAAGGATTGATGACTTGTTTGATCACCGAAAGGGCCGATATTCTCAAAGATAGACTTGAGGTCGGGATATCATCGATTGAAGGTGAAGGAGGATATCCATAAGACGACTTTTAGGACAAGATCGACCATTTTGAGTTTGTAGTAATGCCGTTTGGGTTGACGAACACTCCAGCCGCGTTCATGGATATGATGAATCGAGTTTTCCAACCTTACTTAGATAGGTTCATCGTCGTGTTCATCGACGATATTTTGGTGTACTCCAAGTCTGAAGAGGAGCATGATGAGCATCTCCGAGTTGTGCTGCAAGTGTTAAGGGAGAAGAAGCTCTATGCCAAATTCAGCAAGTGTGAATTTTGGCTCAAGGAGGTGGCGTTCTTAGGGCATGTGGTATCCGCAGAGGGATTAAGAGTGGATCCTAGGAAGATCGAAGCGGTGTTGGATTGGAAACCACCTAGGTCCGTGGCTGAGATCCAAAGTTTTTTAGGTTTGGCAGGCTATTACAGAAGGTTTGTGGAAGGGTTCTCGTCTATAGTCGCGCCTTTGACAAAGTTGTTGAGGAAGGAAGTACCCTTTGTATGGTCGGATAAGCAGCAAGAAAGCTTTGAGAAGCTTAAGAAGGTTTTAACGGAAGCTCCAGTATTGATTCAGCCAGAGGCAGGAAAGGAATTCACGGTGTATTGTGACGCTTCCCATACGGGTTTGGGTTGCGTATTGATGCAAGACGGAAAGGTAGTCGCATATGCATCTCGGCAGTTAAGGCCGCATGAGGTTAACTACCCAACCCATGACTTGGAATTGGCGTGATGGTTTTGCCCTTAAGGTGTGGAGGCACTATCTCTATGGAGAAAGGTCAGTGATCTACACAGACCACAAGAGCCTTAAGTATCTGTTGACTCAGAAGGAGTTGAACTTGAGGCAGTGAAGGTGGGTGGAGTTATTGAAGGATTATGATTGCTCGATAGAGTACCACCCGGGCAAGGCGAATGTGGTAGCTGATGCCCTAAGTCGGAAGGTTGTGTCGGATCTAAGGGCTATATTCGCTCACTTAAGTTTGTATGATGATGGAAGCCTATTGGCAGAGTTGCAAGTCAAACCCACATGGCTGAATGAGGTGAAAATAGGACAGTTGACTGATAAGGACCTAAGTGCTATGTTACAGCAAGTACAAAATGGAGAGTTAGAGGATTATGGCATTAATGATGAAGGAGTATTGTGCTACAAAGGAAAAGTCTCTATGTTAAAGGGCGAGGAGTTAAGACAGAGGATTCTTGAAGCGCATAGTAGCCCTTATGCTATGCATCTCGGAGGCATTAAGTTGTACAGAGATCTAAGAGAACAATTTTGGTGGCCTGATCTTAAACGGAAAGTTACTGAATTCATGGGAAAATGTCTGACATGTCAGCAAGTTAAGGCTGAACACCAAGTTCCATCGGGATTGCTCCAGCCAATTGAGATTCCGCAGTGGAAGTGGGAAAGAATTACCATGGACTTTGTTAGTTGGCTTCCCCTTACGCCTACTAAGAAGGACTCGGTATGGGTAATAGTGGACTGTTTGACTAAGTCTGCATACTTCATCCCGGTAAGAGTGGATTATTCCTTCAAAAGTTAGCCAAATTATACGTGGCAGAGATTGTAAGGTTACACGGAGTGCCGGTGTCAATTATTTGGATAGAGACCCAAGGTTCACGTCTCGATTTTGGAGGGAACTTCATCAAGCTTTAGGAACTAAGTTGGACTTCACTATGGCTTTTCATCCACAATCAGATAGGCAGTCTGAACGGGTAATACAAGTGTTGGAGGATATGTGTTGAGAGGCTGTGTGATGGATTTCCGAGGAAGTTGGGAGGATTACTTGCCTTTAGCAGAGTTCGCCTACAACAACAGTTATCAGGCTAGCATTCAGATGGTAGAGTTAGGAGAACGTCGAGTTTTGGGACCAGAGTTGGTGGCAGAAACTGAAGAGAAGGTTGAGATAATTTGAGCACGGTTAAAGGAAGCCTCTGATAGGCAGAAGTCTTACGCCGACCTCAAGCAGAAGGAAATAGAGTTTAAAGTGGGAGACCAAGTGTTTCTGAAAGTCTCGCCTTGGAAAAAGGTGATGAGGTTTAGTCGGAAAGGGATGTTAAGCCCAAGGTTTATAGGGCCCTATCGAGTACTAAAGCGAGTTGGGCCAGTGGCATATCAGCTAGAGTTGCCACCAGAGTTACAGCGGATGCACGATGTATTCCATGTATCCATGCTACGTCGCTACCGATTGGAACCATCCCATGTAGTACCAGTTGAAGAAGTGGAGCTAAGGCCAGATTTATCCTATGAGGAAGAGCCGATTCAAATCTTAGAACGAGACGTGAAAATATTACGGAGGAAGTCAGTTCCTCTAGTCAAAGTGTTGTGGCGCAATCATGGATCAGAAGAAGCTTCGTGGGAGCCAGAAGAGGCAATTCGACAGCAATACCCTCAATTATTTTAGCTAGGAAATTTCGAGGACGAAATTATTTTAAGGGGGTAGAACTGTAACATCCTAAAAAGGGCCTATGCATTTTCGGTTTAATTGTACAAAATGACATGTCTTATGTGTTATGAATGTATTTTGAACATTTTTGGAAACCTGAGAATGTATGGAAATGTTACGTTAAAAGAGGAAATTGAACATTTTGGAAACCTAAGTTAAAAGAGGAAAGTGAACATTTTGGAAACCTAAGTTAAAAGGAGAAAAGTGAACATTTTGGAAACTTAAGTTAAAAGAGGAAAGTGAAACAAGGTGGCCTTAAGAAAATTAATAGAAGAAGTTTGACACACAAACAGGCTTGGAAAAGTGGCCTGGAGATGCCACTTAGGGCCTCTGGAAATGGTGCCACATACAAGGGAATTAGGCCTAAGTTCGAGTCACATGGGAAGCAAATAAAATAAGTTTTATTTTTTCTTCCAGAAGTAGAGAGGTGGACGGTATTAAGGCTCTTAAAAGAGGAGTTTTATTCTCTTTAAATTTCGGCTAAATAGGGGATAAATAATAGATTATTTTCAAGAGATAAATGATAGATTATTTCTTTTATTTTATGAGGTGATAAGAGGAGAAAAGTGAGGAAGGGCTAGTGTTTGAGTGCTAGCCGAAATTCTTAGTTGAAGTATCCATCTTTTTTTTCTTTTTGTTTAGTCTCTCATCTTCTCCCTAGCCGAATTTCCCTCTTTTCCTTCTCTCCCAATCTTCCTTGCTAGCCGAAACCATTCTCTTCCTATAGTCACTATAGCCGAAACTCATAAAGCTTCACACTCTCCCTCTCCACATTCTTTAAAGGTCGAACCCCAAAATTATTTTCCTTTAATTTAATTAAGGCCGAATCTTCATTAACTCCCTAAGCCATTGTCGAAATTCTTGTACCTCATCTCTTCTCAGTCTAGGCTGAATAGTAACCAGGTTAGAGGTCTCTTTTGATCCCTTCTCAAATCGGTTTGGATAGGTAAGTATGCTATGGCCGAATCTCTTTTATTTCTCTTTATTCCTCCTCTGTCGACATGTGTAGAACAAAAGCCGAAATACAACATTTGATTTGACTATTATTCAACCATGAAATCGGTTCTTTTAGGAATTTTGGGATTTGTTTTGGAGTAAGCCGACTTCTAGAGGAGAGCATTCAGGATTCGATTATCTAAGGTAAGGCATGGATTCGGCCAAAGGCGATTGATTATGTTTAAGTGATTGGAATCGAATCTAATATATGAGTCTATAGGTGATTTCGATAAATACCAAAGGGAATTAGCAATTTTGGGATTTAGATCCCTAAGGTAAGTGTACATGAATATTCGGCCAAGGCTTATTTTGGTATGAAGATCTATTTCTTATTTCGCTTAAAAGCCGAAACTAATTAGTTAAGTGATTTTAGTTCCTAGCTGATTGCAAGGGAAGAACTCTGCGAAGTTTTGGGATTTGACTATAGTCAATTTGACATCAAGGTAAGCATATAGGTGTACTAATCCTACTGGAATTTGGTTTATGGCCGAATGGTTCTTTTTGTTAAAATCCTAGTATTGGCCAAATGTAGGAGTTAAGAATCTAAAGCGTTAGATCGAGTTTTCGGGTTTTCAGGAAAGCATTAATATCAGGTGTATATTCCACACTAATTCTTAATATGTTTTATGGCAATATTTAATATGTGCATGTTTACCGTGTTACGGTACAAAGTACTCAGGTATGTTTCCTACTCCTACTAGGATTACGAAATATGTTATATTTAACATGTGAAAAGTGACATGAATGTGAATTTAAGTATGATATGCATGATATGAATAATATGGGGCATTCGGGTTATATGAAAAAGGGGAAGTGAAAGTGGTGACTTCAGTCTCACTATCTGAATGTGGTGACTTCAGTCACATTATCTGAATGTGGTAACTTCGGTTACATTATCTGAATGTGGTGTCTCATGACACAATTATTTAATCTGGTGGCTAAGCCATAAATTTTATATGGGCGATGAGCACGTCACTGCGATGGACCGCCTTCGATGGTGTGTAGCGGATGGAGGGTTGACTTAGTAGTCCCCACGGTGTGCAGGTTGGTACGGGGATGTGTAGCGGATGGCATCTAGGTTTGGGTTTGGGTTGCATCATCATCTTGAATTATTATGTGAACATGATATGTATGGTATGCCTAAATCTATTAAATTTTAGTGTTGGTTACACATTGAGTCTGTTGACTCACCCCATTGCGGGAACATGTTTCAGGTGATGAACAGTGATGGACCATGACGGCAGAACTTGTGGTGGCCATGCTCAGCTTAAAGTTTTATTTAATTTGGACATTTTATTTTATTTAAGTACTCTACAAATTTTATTTTGGGTTTTGTTTTATGTAATAAGGCCATAGTGATGATTTTATTGTTGTTTTAATTACTATGCTACGAATTTATGTTATCTAAAGATTATGTCAATTTAATTTAAAATAAACTTTAAATGTTTTGTCACCTGAAATAAATGGGTTTTCAATATAAAAAAAATAAACTTGATTTCAACTCGAGCCCAACCCACAAACAAACTATCTTCAAAACACACAGTTTTCAAAGTAACAAAAGAATTTTTGAACCGGTTTACATCGGGGAACATACCAGATCTGGTCCAGGCTCGTGGGTCGGGTGTGGGGTGTTTCAGCGCGATACCACCCTATTAGAGATTGGTGGTGGACTAAGTACGAAACCACCGAGTGATTGGTAGTATGAATGATTCATTGAGAAGTATGATGTGTTGTATCATGTGGTTAAGCGGTGTTAAGTGCAGGGATGTAAGTTAATGAATGCGAGCCCTAAGCTCGAGATATGGTTAGAACGTGGTAAGATACGAAATGAGTAAGCATTATGAATTATTGAATAGGTAACCATGAGCGTAAGAGTGAAAACTCACAATAATACCTTGGGATTGTGTATAATCAATGAATATCAATAGTTGATTATTATTTGCATATGAACTTTCTAAGCATAATTGCTTACCTCTTTTCTTTTCCCATCTCTTATAGGTTAATTTAACTAGCTCGGGTTGGAGATCGCCAGGGTTGTTTTCACACTATCGAGCAGACACTTGGTATGAGGTTTCAAGTCCTTACGAGTTATGGCATGTATAGGGATTGTATCTAAAGTTGATTAAGTCAAAGTTGATATAGCCAAATGTGTTGGCCTAAGAGAGTCTATGGTTTGATTGTGTATAGCCATAGATGATGGCTTAAGTTGTTTGTAATTATACCAGAAATAGTTTTCCCTCGTGTATGGGACAAAGACTTCATTTTATAGTTTAAATGTGATAATTCAAGAGTTATGATTGATGATGTAGAAGTTCATGTGATGGTGTATGAATATATGCAAATGTGGGTGGCTAAAGGGCTTGGCAGATAGCCTGTTAATTGTCCACATAGGTAGACACATGGGCATGTGTCTACACCATATGGGAGGCACGGCTAGCACATGGGCGTGTGCCCAGGCCGTGTGAAGTCTTCACATTGCACTTGGAATTGAAATTGTCACACGACTGAAGCACACGGGCGCATGTATAGGCCGTGTGGATAAGTCAGAATGCAAGGTTTTGGCACACAGGCCAGGGCTACGGGCGTGTCAAGGCCATGTGAAATTAGTCAATGTTGACCACGGGTGGAAGACACGGGCAAGTCTTAGGCGCACACGAGCGTGTCCCATTTCACAGGGCGTGTGGCCCATGTTTAGGTGAAAATTTTCTAAGTGTTTGAAAAGTTCCAAGTTGGTTCCTTGATGTCTCGAGCGGATGTAATGGGTCTCGTTGACCCCTAATAGCCTAAAGTGGAATGATCAAGCAATTCAAGTCCGGTAATGCCTCGTGCCCGATTTTGGCATAGAATCCGGGTAAGGGGTGTTACGGAAAGTATGATATATAGATATGGCAATCCCTGAAGGGATAGTACAGTGCACTCTGAAGGAATGACTTTGTATAGTATGACAAGGGAATCCTACATAGTTTACATATGAACAGTAAAACTGAAACACGCCAGGTGTGTATGGCGAATCAAGAGTGTCCTGTTGTATGGTCCTTTATAACGAGAAAGGTTAAAGAATCATGAATAGACAAACGAAGAACGTGAACGATGTAATAATGAGTATGATTGCTGTGTAAGGTATGACAGCTATGGCATGATGAATAGAACTTGGAGGCATATTCGCTAGAGCCAAGCTAAAGAATAAGAACAAGGAGATAGATATTCTCGAATAAGGTTCAGGTAAATTAGGATTTACTCACTAAGTTTTATCAAACTTACCTCTGTGCCTTTATGTCACTAGTAAGTGGATTAATGGCAACGCCAAGAGGGACAATGCCAAGGCTATGCCAAGGAAGTGGCGAGAATGGGTTATTATGCCTACAGAGCGAGGGGAGCGGCGTATTCAAGTCTAATTGAAATATCATGAATAAGTCATGAAAAATTGTTTATAAGCCTTGTGGCAAGTACAACATGTGTTAGTATTATATATGCTGTTAGGAATATTGCTTAGAGGCAGATTAAGTAGGAAATAAGTACTTGTCAGTCACTGTCGAGTGAAAAGTTTTGTTCAATGGTTGTAAGTACACGTTGTATGCCTAGACATAATTTGGATGGGCAGTGTTACTAAAAAAGATGTATTATTGAAAGTATGCATGTTTTGGTTAAGTATAAGTTTGTGTTAGAGTGGTAACACTCGAGATTCGGATCGACAAATCGGATCGGGTTGAGGGTGTTACATATTATTTTAATAAAACCTTAGTAAAGTGATTATATTTTTAAAAATTGTCGAATTATTTACTTTATATAATTAATGTTTGTCTAATTATAGTTGTATGTATACAACGCTGTAATTAAATTAGGTCTATGCCAAATACAATCTCAAACACTGCTGTGTTTTTCATCTCCCTTGGAAATGTATAACCCTATTTATCTTTAATTTCTCCAAGGGTTTATAAATCATATTTATTGGGATTATATTTTTATGAAGACCACGCCCATTACCAGTTTAAAGGAAAAGATTTTAAGACAATGGCACACCAATCTTGGGTCCTCATTAAGGATTAGGTTTGGGGCATAACAACTCAATTGCTAAAATTACCAGATCGAAACTTAGTTTAACTCTATATTAGACTCATAAATATTATAAAATAATATTAACTGACTCAATCATCAGAAATTGAGGTCTGAAATCACCATTTTCAGTACCACTGAAAAACGAGATGTTACAATCGATCTTTTGCCAGTTGACTAGGTCGGGTTTGCATTGTCTCAATTAGTCTTGGATGCATCTTAGTTCTTCGGGATTCATCAAGAAATTTGGTTACATAACACTTATTTCCATTTCTAACTCACATGAATTATTCTAAAATAAATAAAACCTACGTGGAGATGATAGTCCATAAACTAATTACATATACCAAAAACTTATTAAAAAAATAATTACAACCACTTTAACTTCTAAGACTCACAACTTTGGAAAAATTACTTTATCATATAAATAATAAAATAAAAAGAAATATATTCATTCATATACATAACCCAAAACATGCTAATAATTACAAGAATGTCACATATAAAAAATCAACCAAATATGAAGAACAGAGAAAATTTTGGTATTGGTTTATACTATAAACATAGCACAACCTAGCTCTGATACCAATGTTGGAAAAATTCCAATTTAAAAAAGGTTATCTATCACAACGAAAAATAAAAAATTTGAAAATCGAGCATTTTTGTGATATTTATAGAAATAAACTTTTCCTGAAAAGTACTTGTGCTTTTTGCGAGACGTATCCTTGATGTTCTAGGCTTTCAAATGAACAACATGTTCTATTATTCTCGTACCACAAACACTTCAAGTGTGGGCTCGAACAATCACGAATCAAACACAGAATTAGAAATAATTTTCTTACATTCAGTAGGAAACTAAATTTCTCTCTATAGAAACCAATAGAATTGTTATTCCCCGAAAAAAATAATTTATACTTAGAAAATAAATTCTCGCTGTTTTCGAGTAGAATAACAATATCTCAAACTTCTGTCTATTTAGTTCTACCAATGTCATCTATTTATAGGGAGAGATTGAATAATTCTGGTTGAATTAATATAATACAAATAATACTTATCTGATAGAAAACATGTAACACCCCTTACCCGTATTCAATGCCAGAATAGGGATTCAAAGCATTACCAGACTTTTAACACAATTACACATACATTTTCTCATTCATTTCCAAATTTCATTCAAATATCAATCAACACATTCATATTGTCCCTAATACGAGCCTACAAGGCCTTAAACATGCATTAGGAGTGGTTCGGGACTAAACCGATAACTTTGAAAACTTTTCAAACATTTATAAAATTTTCTCAAAAACAGGGGACACACACCCGTGTGGCCCGACTTTGTGTCTCACATGGCCAACAGACACTCTTGTTTCGCAAGCCGTGTGGACATTTGAAATACGAGCACATGGCCGTGTTCCAGCCCATGTCTGACCCCGTGTAACTCCTGACTTGGGTCACACGACCAACACACATGCCCGTGTGCCCTACTAATGGCCCTACACGCCTATGTGCCAAGCTGTGCCAAACCTGTAGGGTATACTGACTTATACCACATGGCCAGGTTACACATTCGTGTGTGAGGCCGTGTGGAGCATACTGACTTGATTTTAATTTCAACACCAGGGGACATATGGCCGTGTAACATGACCGTGTGTCACACATGGCTGAGACACATGCCCATGTCTCTGCCCGTATGGAAAAAAATAGGCTATTTACCAAGCCATTTTGCCACATTTTCTTATGCAAACCTATACCAAATTCCATGGCACCAAAACATAACACTTAAAATCATTTAAACAACCTCAATCAAACATCATTCATACCATCTCTATTCCAACAACCAGCATGCTTATAATCTCATGTTTTCCTCATTCAAATCATATCAATTATATTTTTTTTTCCAAAAATGCATCATCATGCACCAATCCACAAGCACATAGCTCCTCAATTATCAACCATTTGACATCTATAATATCAACTATCAATAACATTGCAAAACCAACCTCAATCACATAACATAAGCCATATGCACACTTATATATATACACATATAACCAAACTAACAAAGTTAAGCCAAGTCTCGTGGCTATATATACAAACCAAAACATGAACATTCACAAGCCATCTCAAATGGCAAAACTCACTACCAAAATACATATCAAATTGACCATAATCCTATACATGCCATATGACTAAACCATAAGCTCAAAAGTACCAAAGTGATGGTTGGATAGTGTGATAATGTCTCCGATGATCCCTGAATCTGAGCTAGCTTTGAAATCACTATAAAACATGAAAAAGAAACAAAGTAAGCTTTATAGCTTAGTAAGCTCGTATGAAATAAACTCAACTAATCATAAATACACAAATCGTCAATTTGAACATATTAACATGTAATTCATGAAACTAATAAAACTTTCACATGCTTAATCATATGCTTATATGCAAACTTCATAACTTCTTCGATTTAAAGCTCATACGATTCATGTACATACCTGTACCAATCCATAACGAACTCATACCTATTTGGAATAATGTCGAATACTCGAAATCTCTCACACTAAGTAACAATACATAGCCAAAGCTATTTTAATCTCGAACACTAAGTGCCATACATAGCCGAATCTATCTCGATCTCGCACACTAAGTGCCTTACATAACCGAAGCTATCTCAATCTCACACACTAAATGCCTTACATTGCCAAAGTTTTCTCAATCTCGCACACTAAGTGCCTTACATTGCCGAAGCTATCTCAATCTCGCACACTAAGTGCCATACATAGCTGATTCATCGTCAAACATGATTGTAGTCTCGTGTACACAATTTATGCAATACCAAAGCATTTAAAGCATAATTATAACAATGCTTATGAAGTAAAAACGACAACACGGGTCAACTAATTTGAGATCTTGTTCTTTCCTCGATCTAAGTTCGTATTCCACTTTTCTTGATCTATATAATATCAAATTTAGCTTATTCAATCACTAATTTATTCAATTAAGTGCAAAATACACATTTAGGCACATTTACACTTTTCCCCCTAATGTTTCACATTTTTACACTTTAGTCCTTATATCATAAAACCACAAATTCACACAATTCAATTACAACCCATGCTAGCCAAATTTTAATTAGGTCCCTAGTAGCCCATATTTTCCATTTATTACACATTTTAACCATAAAGTTTCCACATTTCACAATTGAATCCCTAATTTGCATTTTCACCAAAAATCACTTAACAAAACTTGTTTAACTATCTTCAAACATTCAAAATCGATCATCAACCATCAAAACACATGCTTATTCATCAATGGAGGCTTTCTAAATCTTTAACAATTTTGCAAATTAGTCCTTGAGCTAGCTAGACTAAGCTGCAATGATCTCAAAAACATAGAAATCATTAAAAACGGGACAAAAACAGACTTACAATTGAGCTAGGAAGCTTGGCCGGACTTAGCATGCATCCATGGTGGTTTATTTCTTTTAATTTCGATGGTGTATGAAGGAAAAAGATGAAAGCCATCTTTTATTTTTACTTAATTTAACTTATTTACCAATTTAACCTTGATTAATAACCACCAAAATCACTTAATATCTGCCCAAAATTTTCCAATCACAATTAAAATGGTTTAATTACCATTTAAGGACCTTAACTTTAAGGTTCTATAGCTAGTAAACACCTTTAGATAATAGAACACAACTTTTACACTATATAGGATTTAGTCCTTTTATCCAATTAAACATTTAAATGATAAAATTTCTTATTGAAAATTTCACACAATTATATTTTTATGCCGTAGAAATTAAAATAGTTATAAAATAAATATTTTTACTTTGGATTTGTTGTCCCGAAACCACTTTTTTGATTTGACTAAAAATAGGCTGTTACAAAACCAGTCCCCTAGTTCTACTATGAGAGAGGGGCAACTAACCCTAGTTAATTATACTAGGGTTGCCATCTCTCATACAGATTATGAGGGTTTTGGGCCTCTCCTATAATAGGTCCAATTATATGTGTTTCCAGAACTTCTAACCCGACACTTTATAATATAATTGAACCCAATACATGTGTCTCTATTTTCCAAAATAAATATTATTTATTAATTTAAATAAATTAATTTCTCAGTCAAATAATTTACTAGAACAAATTCTAATTCTGTTAAAGTCATGTCAATTTTATCGTAAATGAATCTAGTAGAAAATATATTTAATTTTTATACTCAATGATTCACAATGACCAAATAATTTAATTCCATTTTGAACTTCAATTATTAAATATTAATTTGAAAAACTTAAATTAAATCTTAGGTCATTTTCATACTTAATAAGAAACTACTTTCATTTCTGAATGTTACCAATTTCTCTAACTTTATCATTTCTATCCATTTATGTTAGTTTAATTCTAAATGCAATTTGTTTCTAGTTTCAACAAGCTAACGGAGGGACTGATTGGACATGTGTAATTAGGGTTCAAATGATTTATAATTAAGTTTAATCTTTTTTCCTATTAATTATAAGCTCATTTTAGTCATGACTTTATTCCAATATAGTATTGTGATTGAACTCTCCCAAATTATATATCATTCTGAAAGCTACTTGATCAGTGTTCATCCAATGGCTTTTTCATAAGTGTGTTACTCTCATAGGACATCCTTAATCACTTTAGGATAAATTCATTCTCCCAATATGGTCTTATTCATCTCATGGTAACCATTATATCTTTCTTCATGAAAAGTCATTTACTATGGAATAGTAATTAAGTCATTCATCATAAAGACAAATAACCCGTGGTCACGTTTACTTTTCATATATAATGAAATGCCAATGAAAGGACATCATTTACCCATTTCTTAGGTTATAAATTCCACTATTATGAATAGTGCTACATACTTTAGAAGTCGTATACCTAACGCATCAACTTTTGGTTCCATATCTATTTAAACTCGGGTATTTACTTGTATCAAAATATATGAGTCACTTATACATAATTCACTATTTACTCATGATTAAGGTATGCCACACTATGAACATCAGAAGTGAATAAATTCATAAACAGAACCAGGATCTATTCTACTTGGTTCATATCTGATGTACAGTGTTAGCTCTAATAATCAAACTGAAATTGTCAAGCTGAGGGTGAATTGGATTTTAAAAAAATTGTCGAATGTAATAGCCCGATCTAGGGGCTAGTTAGAACAGTGATCTCAGAATCACTAAATCGAGGTTATAGAAAATTATTTTCATGTTATGTTATGTGTTATAACATGTTTATAAGGGTGCATGAAAATTTTGGTGCCTTAATTTTAGCGATTTCTAGCTAAATTGTGAAAAAAGACTACATCGCATAAAGTGCAAAAGTTCCATTTTATTTGCTAGAGGTGGAAAATAGCTATGAATTATAAGTTGGAGGTCCCAAATGTGCAAATTGCCCTTATTTAAGTGAGTTGGCCGGCCATACTAAAGCATAGGGGACAAGAGCATTTATTATGTTAAAAAGTTAGTGGTATTAGTTGGGAAAATGAATAAAATAAGATGATATAATAAAAAGCTATCATCTTTTTCATTTATTCTCCTTCCCCACTGAAAATATCAGCAATAGAAGGGCTTTGGGAGCTTGAAATTTTAGCAACTTATTTTCTCTTCAAGTAAGTCCTTCTGATGCTCTTTCTTGATTAAAATTGCATTTTTAGAGTCCCCAAAGCTTAAGCTAGCTAATGGAGGGATTAATTTGCAATATGGTAAAAAGTTTAGAGATTTGCTATGTGAGATCTTAAGTTGTTAGTTGAGTTTTTATGGAAGAAAATGAATGATAAGATGATGAGAAACAACTTTTGTGAAAGGTGTTGCCATGAAAACACCTAATTAGGACTAAAATGCAAAAGTTGTAAATTGTTCATTAAGGCATGAAATAGTTGGAATTGTGGATAGATGTAAGAGGATTAAATGTTTAGGTAGGCTTGATTAATAAGAAAATGTGATGAAAATTTTTTTCGAGCCTAGGGGTAAAATTGTAATTTTGCCAAAGTGTAGGGGCAAAATAGTCATTTTTGCCTAAATTGTAAATTAAGGTATTTTATGGTTATTAAATGAATAAATCAGTAAATTTCATTGTTCTAGATCAAGGAAATTGAGTTTCGGACCTAGAACGGATGAAAAGAGAAATGTGGGCTAATAATCATTTTCGACTATTTTGACAATGAGGTAAGTTCACATGCAATTATTGAAATTATGTATGAGTTCATGTAAGTATTTTGATGTTGTATGGAATGTATATTGACTCTATGGATGTATGAAATACCCTTGGATGAAATGCATGAAGAATGTTGAGATGATAGTTAAAGTCTCGTATAAGACCATATTGGATTATGGCCTCGATGTAAGGATTCGTATAAGACCGTGCCAAGGACATGGCATCGATATGTTAATTCAAGAAAGACCCTATCGGGTTATGATTTCTATGTGATTTCATGAGTATGAGACTCAAGAGAGTTATTTTATAACTTGAGTATTTCAGAGTATATGTTGAAGTAAAGAAAGTATGCGGTTGAGCTACGAAAGGCACAAGTATGTATTAGAATTGAATTGAGACGATTTCAATTTATATATATATATATGATGAACCCCTATTGTGATATGGGAAATTAATTCACCTTGTTGCATGAGTTAGATTTATTGTTACATTGTGGGAATGCGAATAAAAATAGTGGGAAAGTTAAGTAAAAGTAGTAATGTGAGGGTGTTCTCGGACGAACAATTAAATTAAAGTATTACATGTGGATGAGTATTTATAAATGTATGATAATGGTGGGCTAAGTGCGAAACCATCGAAAGATGAGTAGCTTATTAATAAAACTTGATGTGATGTCTTATATGATTACATGATAATCAGTGCAGGAATGGATTCTTTTGTAAGCGAGCAATTAGCTCGTGGTACAATAAGAGATAAAATGAGTAAGCTTCCAGAGTGGTTGAGTAAGCAACCTTGAGTTAATGGGAATGACCCAGTATAATCTCTTGTGGTTATCTACATTTAATGAATATTAATAATTGCCAGATTATGCAGATGAACTTACTAAGCATTAGTGCTTACTCCTTTTCTTTTCTCATCTCTTATAGATTATGTTGACTAATACGGGTTGGAGGCCGCTGGAGATGTTTTCACACTATCGAGCAAGCATTCGATTTGAGGTATCAAGTCCTTATGAGTCATGGCATGTATAGGACTAGAATTTAAGGTTGATTAAGTTATTGTTAATGTGCCAAATTATGTTGGCCAAAAGGGGTTTGTAGTTTAATTGTGTATAACCATTGATGATGGCTAAGTTGTTGTAATTGTATGGTAGTAACACTTTATTTTCATGAATCAAATGTATAAATTCATGTGTTTTAGTCGTTGATTTGAGACTTTATTGAATTAGTATATTAATGTATGAAATGTAGGATGGAAAAGGGCTTGGTTTATAGCCTCTAAGTGTCCACACGGTTAGACACACGGGCGTGTGTCTGGGCCGTGCGAACCCTGCACCTTATGACTACTTGTTAGAATAGGCCACGGGTGAATCCCATGGCCGTGTGCATGAGCCGTGTAAGGTCCACGGCTTGGGCATGGGCGTGTGCTCAGGCCGTGTCAAATAAGTCAGTAGCTCCACACGGTTGGAGGACACGGGCGTGTCAAGGCCGTGTCAGATAAGTCAGTAGCTCCACACGGTTAGAGGACACGGGTGTGTCAAGAACGTGTCAGATAAGTCAGTAGCTCCCCACGGATGGGAAACATGGGCGTGTTTAGGGGTGCACGGGCGTGCCCCAAACCACACGGGCGTGTAACCTCTGATTTTGAGAGAGGATTTTCGATAAGTTCCGAAAGTCCGAACAAGTGTTTAAGGCCTCGTATAACCATGGTACAAATGTCTAGACCAAGAAGGAAAGTTTTTAAGTCGAAACAAAATTTTATAGCCAGTAAGTACTTGATTAAGTGAGTTCAAGCATGGTAATGTCTCACATCCAGTCTTAGCATCAGACTTGGGTACGGGGTGTTACATGGAAGCTAGAGAATAAGGATAGAAAATTTTGATACAATAATTTAGAGTGGTTCAGCCTCAATTGCCTACTCCACTACCTTAGCTTTCCACTACTAATGAAATTTCTCAAATTCACTAATTTCAATCCTTCGAGGACAAAATTTAACCTTACAAGCTCCCTTAAGGTTTCTACCTCAACCTTAAGACACAAACCCTTCTCAAAGAGATACAAATGAGCAAACAAAGAAAAAACCAACAATGAAAGCACACAAGTGTTTAAAGAAAAATGTTGAGAGCTGTAAGCAAAAGGTTGATTTTGGTTGATTTTTTTGCTTGATTATCTCTCTTGTTGTTGTAGGATATTTAGAAGTTGGTATTTATACCCCCTAATTGATTTTCAATCATTGAGGTTGTTGGAGACATGAATAGAGTCATTGGGGATGAAGTAACTAGTGCATTAAATTCACTTGCAACTACAAGTATCGATACTGACAAAGAAGGTATCGATATATTTTGCATTTAATACAACATTTAGTGATCGTTGGAGCTAAAGATATCGATACTAGAGGAATTTTATCGATAATATATGAAAAATTATCGATATTGGATCGATACATAGTTGAATTTGTGAAAAACATAATGTCAATTTGGTATCATTTTTGAAAGGGGTATCGATATTTTGAAAACTATTCAATACTAGGCCAAAAAGAATTGATAGTTTTTGGCTTGGAGCTATTCTAACTTGTTTAAAAATAGTTTAACTTATTGACAAAAATCTAACTTTGATTGAGATCTTTTAAACTTGATGTAAAAGTTGAATTAAAATTTTTTAAGAGTTCAAAATATAATATTCAAAATTTTATCTCTTAGACTTCATTTGAAATATTATTTTGTCAATTTTGTTCAACTTTAATTTTTTTTTAAAAAAGATTTAAATTTTTATATCAAAACATATTATCTAATAAAACTTGATTTAACAATCTCCCCTTTTCTGATATAACAAAATATTTGGTAAATTTTTTTTTTTGAATAAATTCCTCCTCCTTTATAAAAAATTTTCAATTTGAAGTTCTTTTTTTAAAGAAAAAAATGGTTATATAATTTGCATAAATTTAGTTTAGCACAAAATCAAATATTAATCAACCGAATTACCTTTACTTATCAACAATGTAACACCCCAAACCCGGCCCAAACGTTACGACCGGATTTAGCATTTCACATGGATAAGTTGTTTAAAACCGCGTTCTCTTTGAAAATGTTGCGTCTCTTTCTTGAAAAACTCAAACTTTGTTGTTATTGAAATTTATATTTGCTTTTAAGGTGATATCGTAAAAACGTTGCTATTACCTTTATTGAAATCTTGGTTTATTAAAGAAAACAAGTTTCATTGAATTACGAAGACATGGTATTTTTGAAAATAGTTATTAATGTTTTAGAAAAACCCCCATATTAAAGCATATAATAATAAATAGTAACCGAATTAAAAGTTTAAACCAAAATAAAATCTCAAAGGCCTTATTACAAAACTTTAAACCTAAATCAAAATAAAATTTAAAGCAAAGTAAAACGAAATTTACTAAGGTCACGACGTATGGCCACCACAGAGTCCACCTCGGCTCCAAATCCTTAATGCTGGAGATTACCTGCAAAATTAAAGCAGAGGGGTGAGTTACGAGAACTCGGTGTGTAATTCCCCATTCGGAAAATACTGGGCCTAAGCACACAGAAGTAAATTGGGCCTTAGCCCATATAGAAACAAACTAGGCCTGAGCCCTATTAACATGGTAAAGCAGATAATGTATGCAATGCAACCCAACCCAACCTAATAATTCGTCCGCTACACACCACCCGTACCGGCCCAACACACCTGTGGGGATTTCTACTGTAACACCCCAAACCCGGCCCAGGTGTTAAGGCCAGATTTGACATGTCACATGAGAAAAATACATTTAATTCCTTTTTATTCGTACGTAAAAAGAGGTATTGCTTTGTTAAAATCAAGAAAACAAGTTTGATTTGAAATATTTGATAAAATACTACTGACCTCGAAGATTGATTGATAAATCGATAAATTTGAATTAATGCTCTTATAAAACCGTGACTTTTGAAAACGATGTTTGAAAATTCGAAAGAGAATCTGAGTCTTTTGAAAATTTCGTTGATAATTCAAAAGACAATTTTCGTGTTAAAAATATTTGTAAAAGTTTATTTTGAAATCCATTTGTTAATCGATTTTAGAAAACCTTTATTTAATTTTTTTAGAAAATTCCCTTTTAAAACAATTTAAGCAAAATAATAAGTATATCTGAAACACCTCAAACCCGGCCCACAAGCCCTGACCGGATCTAACATGCTCCTTAAGAAAAACTTAGCTTAATCTCGTTCCATCTTCTTATAACATAAGTCAATTCAAACCAGGTCAAAATTTTAATGAGTTGGAAACCAAGTTGCCATTTGAGTTTGTATTTTGTTAAAATCGTTTCTCTCATACTCAAAAGGGTTTGTCAGATTTTAGAGTTCCTTTGAAAAAAAAAAACCGTTAGTTTGATGTAATGATAAAACATTGACGTTGCTTTGAGAAAAATGTTTAATTACTTGTTTGTTGATTATCGTATGGAAATAAAATTTAATACACGAAATTAAGCAGTTAAGTAATGGCCTTATTACATATTAAAAACCAAAAATAAATCTCGGAATAACGTACTAAAGAAAACGAAAAAGAGTTTAACCATAAGTAAACCCAAAATTTACTGAGCATGGCCACCCCATAGTCCCTGCCGACCCTGTCCACAGCATTATGCGTCACCTGCAAAATGTTAGCCCACGAAGGGTGAGTCAACAGACTCAATGTGTAATAACCAACACAGGTTCCCAATCGATTATAGCCTTTATAACAATTTAGGCAAAGCTCATCCGGAATCATTATCAGGCCATAAGCCCATATCACAGCATATTAAATCACATGTATATAAAAACAATGATGCAACCCAAACCCACCTAGATATCCAACCTCTACACACCACCCGTACCAGCCAGTCACACTAATGGGGATTACTAAATCGACCCTCCATCCGCTACACACCCTCGAAGGCAGTCGCTGCAGTCAATCGCTCATCGCTCTTAATACGTGGCATAGCCACTGGATATTTTGACATCGTCACTGAAAGTATGATATTGTGACATGAGTCACCGGATTAATGTGGTAAAACCACCAGAACACTTCCCCTCTACATTATTACCCGCATGCCCAAGCAATCATACAAATTATACAGATATCATGCTATATGCTTTATCCCAAGCCCATATCGAAATTATACATGCTTTCATACAACTAATTGTAAACACTATTAACAAAGTGTTAGATGTAACGTACCTCAACAGACTGTACCATTGAATGGTACCCTTAGCCGTGATTATTCATAACCTTATTAACATATACTTAATATTATTAACCTATCGGGAAAAGTGTGGGGTTACACACCTGAAAACACGGAGAACGACACTCTCGATCTCACTGACACCCTCCCTTGCAGGGATCACCACGATTTGCTTATCCCTTTCTGATGCTGGCCCACAACTCGGTGGCCAATCATGTACCGCAGAAACCAAACATTTGTTGAATCTAGGGGTAGGAACTACCCTTTCTCTCCTTCACTGGTACTCGCATCCGTCGAATATCACTTAATCAAAAACCCGGTTAATCGACACGTAAAAATCTAAACGGACCACATCTATAACTTAACTGAATATCCTTACCGAAATAGATCCAAATCCTGAAGGCTCTCCTTTTATCTCTGTCGAACTCTTCCTAAAACACCATAGTTAGAATCTGCCAACACTAAAAAAAAATAATATGGCCTTTGGCCGAATAGCATTATCTCCTTACCTTGCTTGATCAAATCCTGGAAGTTTTGAGATATCCCCTAACGTTGGCTTCCAAGAAGAGTTTCGAATCCAAAACCCCAATACTCACCTGATTTGGCTTACTAACAACCCTTGGAGATCAACGCAATAGAAGAGAATGGAAGAAGAGTGTAGACGAAAATAAAAGAAGAGAGAAAGAAACGATGAATGGGAGGTTCGGCCAAGGTACTATTCAGCTTGAAGAAAAGCAAGAGAAGAAGAATTAGTGAAGAGACTCAAAGAGGTTCGGCTATGGTCTTATCAAATGAAAAAGGTTCTTTCGGCTTTTGGTCAAGAGAGAAAAGAATGCAAGTTTTCGGCAAGAAGCAGAGATGAAGAGAAACTTCAAAAAGAGAGAAAATGGCCACACATTCACCTTATTTTGGCACTAAAAGCCCCTAGCCTAGCCACTTCCCTCTTGGCCAAAAATATCATCCCAAGACCCCTCAATTCGGCCAACTCCTCTTCTCTTTCCCAAATCCCTTGTTTTTCTCCTATTTCTCCTCTTCCCGTCCCATTCAAAAGAGTTTGAATGAGTCACACTCTTATCTCCCTTCTTAATCGAAAATTTGAACTGTTTGACCCAATCTACAGTTCATCCATGAAGTGTCCATGGCAACTCCAACTCTTCCCCTTATTGATGCCAAAAAGAAACCCCAAAATGATTCCCTTGCTACTCGAACCCTATCCATCTAACTCCCTGAGGCGTCACACCCCTATGCACAAAGTGGCGCCTCCCTTGCCACTTTGCCAACTGAATTCTTGTGTCATAACCCACACACAAATTTTCTTAAGGCCTAGCTCCCTCAGCTCTCCCTTAAAGGTTTAAAGTCAAATATTTTCCGAAGGCTTCTACCTACACCCCAAGGTTCCCAAAGCCCCCAAACACACACAAACAACACACTAAGCATGCTAACGCATAACCCCTAACTCCCAGATATTACAGTTCTACCCCCCTTAAAAATAATTTCAACCTCAAAATTACCTGGCTAAAATAGGTGAGGGTATTGCTATCGCATTGTTTCCTCCGGCTCCCACGAAGCTTCTTTCGATGCATGGTTTCGCCATAACACTTTGACTAGAGGAACTGATTTCCTACGTAATACTTTCACATCCCGTTCCAACATCTGAATCGGCTCTTCCTCGTAAGACAAGTCTGGTCTCAACTCCACTATTTCCATTGGTACCACATATGATGGATCTGATCGGTAACGTCGTAGCATCGAAACATGAAACACATCATTCATCTATTTTAACTCTAAAGGCAACTCCAACTGGTATGCCACTGGGCCAACCCGCTTCAAAATCCGATAAGGCCCTATAAACCTGGGAATAGCTTACCCTTGCGACCAAATCTCATCACCTTTTTCCATGGCGAAACTTTCAGAAACACCTGATCCCCCACTGCAAACTCTATCTCTTTCCACTTGAGATCTGCATAATACTTTTGTCTGTCACACGCCTCCTTCAACCGTGCCCGAATCACCTTAACCCTTTCTTCCGAGTCTGCCACAATCTCTGGACCCAAAACATGACGTTCCCCCAACTATGTCCAACACGTAGGAGTGCGACACTTCAGTCCTACAGTGCTTCATACGGTGCCATCCGAATACTTGCTTGATAGCTATTGTTATACGCAAACTCCGCTAAAGACAAGAACTCCTCCCAGCTTTCTCTGAAGTCAATCACGTAACCCCTCAACATGTCCTCTAGCACTTGAATTACTCGTTCAGACTGGCCGTCCGTCTGCAGATGAAATGTCGTACTAAAGTCTAACTTGGTGCCCAGTGCCTGATGCAATGCTCTCCAAAATCGAGACGTAAACGTCGGATCCCTATCCGATATAATCGACACTGACACCCCGTGCAGTCTCACAATTTCTGCCACATACAACTTTGCCAACCTTTGCAGTGAATAGTCAACCCGCACCGGTATGAAATGTGTAGATTTTGTTAACCGATCCACTATCACCCATACCGAATCCTTTCTAGTAGGCGTAAGGGGAAACCCACTAACAAAGTCCATTGTAATTCTCTCCCACTTCCACTACGGAATCTTTATTGGCTGAAGCAAACCCGAAGGTACCTGGTGTTCAGCTTTAACCTGCTGACACGTTAAACACTTCCCCACAAATTCTGTAACTTCTCATTTCAGACCAGGCCACCAAAACTGATCCCGTAGATCCCTGTATAACTTACTTCCTCTAGGATGCATAGCATAAGGGCTACTATGCGATTCCCGAAGAATTCTCTGCCTTAACTCCTTATCCTTCGGCATGCAGACCTTGCCCTAAAAACACAGCACTCCGTCACCATTTACACCATAGTCTTCTAATTCCCTATTCTGCACTTGTAGTAGCTTAGCACTCAGATCGTTATCTACCAACAGTTTCTCCTTTACCTGACTTAACAACGTCGGCTTCACCTGTAACTCCGCTAGCAAACTTCCATCGTCATGAAGACTAAGATGTGCAAACATCGCCCTTAGATCCGACACTACTTTCTGACTTAGGGCATCTGCCACCATATTCGCTTTACCCGGGTGATACTCTATTGAACAGTCATAGTCTTTCAACAACTTCACCCACCTTCGTTGTCTCAAATTCAGCTCCTTCTGAGTTAACAAATATTTCAGACTCTTGTGGTCCGTGTAGATCACCGATCTTTCTCCATACAAATAGTGCCTTCACACTTTTAGAGTAAATACTACCGCAGCCAACTCCAGGTCATGCGTCGGATAGTTAACCTCATGTGGCCTTAAATGCCGAGACGCATAAGTGACCACCTTCCCGTCTTGCATTAGAACACATCCCAATCCTGTGTGAGCAGCATCACAATACACCACAAAGTCTTTCCCTGCTTTGGGCTGAATCAAGACCGGAGACTTTGTCAATACTCTCTTAAGCTTCTCAAACCTCTCCTGCTGCTTATCCGCCCACACGAAAGGTACCTTCTTTCTCAACAACTTCGTCAAAGGTGCTGCTATTGACGAGAACCCTTCAACAAATCTCCTGTAGTAGCCTACTAACCCCAAGAAACTACGAACCTGTGCCACAGACTTAGGTGGTTTCCAATCTAGCACCGCCTCAATTTTTCGAGGATCTACCCTTATCCCTTCCGCAGATACCACATGTCCCAAAAACGTAACTTCCTTTAACTAGAATTCGCATTTGCTGAACTTGGCATATAACTTCTTTTCCCTTAGAACCTGCAGCACTACCCGGAGATGCGCATCATGCTCCTTCTCAGACTTAGAATATACCAAGATGTCATCTATGAACACAACGACGAACTGATCCAAGTAGGGTTGAAAAACCCGATTCATCATATCCATGAACACAGCTGGGGCGTTCGTTAATCCGAACGGTATTACTAAGAACTCATAATATCCGTATCTAGTCCGAAAAGCTATCTTATGGATATCTGCTTCCTTCACCTTAAGCTGATGATATCCCGACCTTAGATCTATTTTTGAAAATACCACAGCCCCCTTGAGCTGATCAAACAAGTCGTCTATCCTCGGCAACAAGTACTTGTTTTTGATCGTCAGCTTATTCAACTGTCAGTAATCTATGCACATGCGCATAGTCACATCCTTTTTCTTCACAAACAACACTGGCGCCCCCCACGAAGATACACTTGGTCGAATAAACCCACGATCCAACAGCTCTTGGATTTGAGCTTTAAGCTCTACCAACTCTTTTGGCGCCATCCTATACAGAGCAATTGACACAGGAGCTGTACCTGGCAGTAAATCAATTTCGAACTCCACCTCCCTGTCCGGGGGTAACCCTGGCAGCTCCTCCGAGAAGACATCCACGAATTCTCATACTATTTTAACTCCACTAACCCCCTCTTCTTTTGCATCCAGAGCACTAATGAAGGCCAGAAATACCTTGCACCCTTTTCGAACCATCTTATCAGCCTTCAACGAGGAGACTACGTTAGACAAATAGTTTCTTCTTTCTCCTATCATAATTATCTCCTCATCCTCTAGAGTCCTCAACTCCATTCGCTTAGCTGCGCAATCCAATTTAGCACGATGTTCCACTAGCCAATTCATGCCTAGAATGAGATCAAATTCCCCGAAAGGTAGTTCCATCAAGTCGGTGGAAATACCACTCCACAGATCTCTAGAGGCACACTCAAATATCCTATTCACCACTACTGCTTTGACCTAACTGGCTCACTCTGATCATCCCCTAACAGACAGTTCGGATGCTACACCTAATGTTTCAGCTACTCTACATGCAACATATGAGTGGGTCGAGCCAACATCAATTAAAGCAAAGAAAGGCTTGTTAGCTATAAGGAACCTACCAGTTATGACATCAAGTGCGTCACCATCCTCTCTCCGATGAACTGCAAACACCAGACCCGACTGTCTCACCTCCGTGTTACCAGCACCTCTGCCTAGTGTCACACGACCTCTACCAGAACCATTACCTCTGCCAATCAGACCACGACCCCTCGGTGGCTACTGTCTACCTCTTTCAGTCTGATTAAAACCCTAACTTGCTGGTCGGCTCCTGTCTGTTTCCAATGGACAATTCCTAATCACATGGTCTTTGGACCCACATTTAAAACATCCCTCTCTCTTCTTCCAACACTCCCCCGGGTGCATCTTCCACATTGAACACACGTACGATACTGACCTCCCATAGCAACCGCCGATCTCGCGGCCCATCAACTCTAGGTCTTTTTTGGAAACTCCCGGATGACCCCGATGATCTATAACTCCTCTTGTTTTTACCTTGACCTCTATCCTGGTTCTGTCTCTCTGTTCGCTTAACTTCCTTCGCTATTCGAGCTTTCTCTACTAGAATGGCAAAGTCTCTTTCTCTCCGAGGAGCAATCAACACCCGTAGCTCATCCCGTAATCCATCCTCAAATCTTACACAACGCTCATAATCAGTAGCAGCCATCCCTCTGGCATATCAACTTAATCGCAAGAATTTCACTTCGTATTCGGCTACCAACTTGCCCCATTGTACTAAATTTAAGAATGCCTTCCTTTGTGCGTCCACGTAACTGGCTCCGACGTACTTTCCCTCAAACCTTATCTTGAAGTAACCCTAGTCTACTCGATTTGCCGGAGTCCCCTCTCTAACAATGAGCCACCACTGGTAGGCCTCATCTCTAAGTAGTGACACGGCCCCTTTTAATTTTTCCTCAGCCGTGCAGTCCAGGTCGTCCATAATCCTTTCGACTGCTTCCAACCAATATTCAGCAACGTTTGGGGCCACCCCAGAGACCCCCTAAACACCTCCGCTCTGTTAGCCCAGAGTCATTCAACCACAGATTTGCGGGCTTCCGCACCGCGCCTGCCCCGGTAACCCTTTCCAGTACTCGCAGCATAGCTTGAGAAATTGTGTCATTTTCACCCGTTTGATCCTGCTCCTCCGCGCCTACAGCTGGCGGCGACACATCATTCTCGGACCCTTGACCAGACCTAACTGGTTCTGATACGATCATTCTGCCTCTACCACGCCCACGCACATTACGACCACGTCCCCTAGAACTCATGTCTATGATCGCGACTTAATTTGCTTTAAGAAATTTTATACATTAGCTTCTATTCCACTGATTACCCACGAACAAGTTTTATGTAAAGAAGTTTAGTAGTAGTTCTTTCGATCATTACAAAGTTTTCGTTTCAAGTCTTCTACCCTAATTCAGAGGATCCCATTCATTCATCAACAACATCCACCACACACACCCACCACTTGTAGGGGTACTCTCGTCATTTCACTCCCAAGGGTATTTCCGTAATTTATCCTATCGAGGTATTTTAGTAATAAATAGGGGTTAATTCAGAAATCTTTACAAGTCGTAGGTATTTCAAAAATTTTTAAAATCGAGGTATTTTGGTAATTTTTTAGATCTAAGGTAGTTTTTACAAATCAAGGAGTAATTCGGTGATTTCAAAACTAGGGTTTTATAAAACAGTGTAGCTAGTCCCTTTCGGGTTTTAATTATTGAATTTAGCCTTTGAATAAGTCCTCTTGGTTAGTGCGAACCGTCACTACGCACCAGGTAGGATTCGAGCGAAAAGGAGGTGAGTCACTAGGACTGCTTAAATACCAAGCTCCCTTGAATCCAATCCTAGACATGCGCACAACTGTTGCCACACCCTTAACTCGGTGACTTACTCATAGGTTTGTTTGATTGATCTTTAAGTCTTATGTAATCTTGTGTTGGAGTAAGCTAATCCTAGGGTTCAATAGCTCCTAATCTACTAATCTACGATCTTCCACATGCAAATCACACAATGATTAGGGGTACTTACCTGGTGGACTTCGGGCCAGAGACAGAGGTGCCATGCCAGAATAAACCTAAATTTGTTTATAGAAATCCATGGTTTAGAAAAACCCATCTTTGGAAAACATTTGGGGCCCAAAACCCTCAAAGCTGAGTTTTGAACCTGGCTCTGATACCAAATTGAAACACCCCAAACCCGGCCCACAAGCCCCAACCGGATCTGACATGTTCCTTAAGAAAAACTTAGCTTAATCTCATTCCATCTTCTTATAACATAAGTCAATTCAAACCAGGTCAAAATTTTAACGAGTTGGAAACCAAGTTGCCATTCGAGTTTGTATTTTGTTAAAATCGTTTCTCTCATACTCAAAAGGGTTTGTCAGATTTTAGAGTTCCTTTGAAAAAAAAAACTGTTAGTTTGATGTAGTGATAAAACATTGACATTGCTTTGAGAAAAATGTTTAATTACTTGTTTGTTGATTATCGTATGGAAATAAAATTTAATACACGAAATTAAGCAGTTAAGTAATAGCCTTATTACATATTAAAAATGACAAATAAATCTCGAAATAATGTACTAAAGAAAACAAAAAAGAGTTTAACCATAAGTAAACCCGAAATTTGCTGAACATGGCCACCACATAGTCCCTGCCGACCCGGTCCACAGCACTATGCGTCACCTGCAAAATGTTAGCCCACGAAGGGTGAGTCAAGAGACTCAATGTGTAACAACCAACAAAGGTTCCCAATCGATTATAGCCTTTATTATAACAATTTGGGCAAAGCCGATCCGGAATCATTATCGGGCCATAAGCCCATATCACAGCATATTAAATCACATGTATATAAAAACAATGATGCAACCCGAACCCACCTAGATATCCAACCTCTACACACCACCCGTACCAGCCAGTCACACCAATGGGGATTACTAAATCGACCCTCCATCCGCTACACACCCTCAAAGGCAGTCGCTGCAGTCAACCGCTCATCGCCCTTAATACGTGGCATAGCCACCGGATATTGTGACATCGTCACTGAAAGTATGATATTGTGACATGAGTCACCGGATTAATGCGGTAAAACCACCAGAACACTTCCCCTTTACATTATTACCCGCATGCCCATCAATCATACAAATTATACAGATATCATGCTATATGCTTTATCCCAAGCCCATATCGAAATTATACATGCTTTCATACAACTAATTGTTGTAACACCCCTAACCCATATCCGTCGTCGAATTGGGGTTAAGAGGCATTACTACACAATACTCAATTTTGAAAAAGGACTTCAATTAGATTCAAGTATAAGCAATGCAACCATTTTCATATTGTATGACATAAAAAAATAAATGTATAATGAGTTTTATTACCCGTACTTAAACACACAATGTCTGAATCACATAACTTAAATATTCACGACATATATATATATATATTTGTATAAATCATATCTCAATTTATGCCAAATTATAGCTTATATCGAGTATCAACCAACATTCATGTAACATAAACTGAGTTTTCATTTATAATACTATATTACAAGTGCATATATTAAAACAATTGAACCATTTCACCATTTAATAATCAATTATACATATAACAACATATTAGTATACCCCTTGGCGAATATACTATAACTATAAATCAACTATTCTTATAATTATATATATATATACTAGACCGGACAAAACATTTCACAAAATTTTATAGCCAATATCACATACGGTATTGAAAATGGATATTATGAACAAATAACTTATTACAATAAATAAAGAATAAACCTACTTCTTTACCATTTATAAAACCATGCATGCATACAGCTTCTAAACATTGTAATATATAAAATAAAATAAATAATAAATAGGACACTTATATATATATATATATATACAATCCATAATGTAATTCTCATTTTTAATTTATTTAGCCAAAGCCAAATTGAACAATTTAATAATCACAAAGATTATTATAATTAGCCTACCATTTCCTCAATTTAATAAGACTAGACGAATTCCATAATCTCAATTTCACCAGATTTTAGTGAAGAATGCATGTATAGCCCATAAACTAAATCATGCATACAATACAACAATCATAATTTAACTATGTCTATAATATACATTTATGCACATCACTTGACCATTTAAAGTAAGTCGAATATTCTACTTCAACTAACATCAAATATAAGCCACAATCGCATGGCTAATATATACATAGACAAAAGTTATCATCTTAACAAAATCACAGTCTTTTCTATACATGCCTTTAACCGAAAACCCAAAATAAAGAGTACCAAAGATAGATTGATAGTGTGGGCGACTTTCTTGACGATCCTCTCGAGCAATAACGTAACCAAAATCTATAAAACAGAGGAGAACATTTCACACAAATAAGCTTACTAGCTTAGCAAGTCCTAAGCTCATGATAATATAACATTTAAATATTTAAGCAATTAAAATATTCAACTTATAACATTTCACATAAACATTTAAGTACATTTATTTATACAAAGCCGAATACTAATAATTCATTAACTTAAGTAATTGTACTTCATTTCCTTCAACCTACATATCCTTGAAGCTCAGATACGTATATTACAAAAAAAATCACATGCTCCAACTCGTATAAATATAGCATTCATATCAACCATGTTATTGCACTAAAATCTCCTTTATTCTTAGTATTTCTACTTGAAGGCCGAATTTCCATAATAGCACCTTCAAACTCGAATTCAATCATATAATACTCATACACATCAATGTTAGCCTCAAACATATATATCACAATTCCCATAATATTAACTTGACTCAAGTAATATAAAACATAGCATACCTTACGTGCTTACAGAACAGTTAGCTAGATACATTAGTAATGATTTGCCTTAAATAATATTCGTCTCTCCTTTATAAAACACATCACCAAGCATCAAGCACGCTGGCGATAAAGCCCGATAAGTAACACCGACGAGGCACCGCTAGGCTTAGAGCCCGAAAGTAGTCATCGCACTAGGCCTGCTAGGCTTAAAGCCGAATATGTCACCTAACTAAGCTCGCTAGGCACGAAGCCAATATATCACGGCACTAAGCACGCTAGGCACGAAGCCGAATTAAATCACCAGCACAAGGCACCTTAGGCAATAAGCTCGAAATAATTCATAAACCAATCACATACTTCACATTTTTCACAAATAATATATCAAAGACACATATTCATATCACATTATCAATTTATGCATTCAAACCAATTCAACCATATACATTCGCTACTACCATAATTTACCTTCAAATTTATCGAACATCATCATTTAATAGATTCATAAATAATTCTTTGACATATTTCAGCTTAAGGACTTACCTCGGTTGTCGATAGACCGTGCAAATCGGCTATTCGAGAACCTTCGTCTTTCCCGATCTAAATGCTTTTCTTTGCTCTTGATCTAAAACACATTAAAATTTAGCTCATTCAAGTACATTTCATCTCAATTTGGTCCCTAAGCACATAAATAGGAAAATTACCATTTTACCCCTAGGGTTTCACCTTTTACAATTTAGTTCAAATTACATAAAATGCAAAATACACAAAATTTCCTACAACACTCAAGGGCGAATGTTTATAGAGATTATACAAGTCTATATTTTCATTTATTTCATGTTTTAGTCTTTTAAGAATTTATTCTTCTCAAATTAGTCCCTAACATTTAATTTCACCAAAACTTCTAATTCAAAAATGATGATCTAACACATACAATTCATAATCTACTATCAAACATTACATGCCATGAATATACCACCATAGCCGAATCTTGATGTGCCAAAATCTCAAAAATTGATACATGGGTTATATAGTATTCAAAGTAACAATTTCAAAAATGTAAAATTATAAAATACTAAGCAAAGTACATACCCTAATTGATGCCCCCAAGTTGTCAAATTAAGCTCCAACAATGGAGTTTTTCACCTCCACATTCGCCAAGAGAAGAAGAACAAGGTATGTTCTCTTTCTTCCCACTTTCTTTCATTATTTTATGCCTTAAAATTAAAGGTAATATTATTTATTCATTACCTAAAATAAAACATATAATTATAAAACAAAATTTTGTTTTTATTTCTCATATATGCCGTCCACTATCTAAAGGAATGGGCTAATTGTCCTTTTAGGACATCCACTTTAAAAGCCAAAATCAAAAAGGTACATTTCACTTTAGCATGCCACTTTTACTCTTTATGCAATTAAGTCCTTTTTATCAAATTGAGCACTTAAACAATAAAATTTTTCTACGAAACTTTCACATCTTTTAATTCACACATCATAAACACAAAAATAAAATATTAAAATGTTTCTCAGACTCAGATTCGTGGTCCCGAAACCACCATTTCGACTAGGGTCTAATTCGGTCTGTTACAACTTTCCCTTTAAGGATTTTCGTCTTCGAAAATCTTACCATTAAATAAAGTCGGATATTATTGCCTCATTGAATCCTCAGGCTCCCACGTAGCCTCTTCAACTCTGTGCCGATTCCACAGTACCTTCACTAATGGGATCCTTTTGTTTCTTAACTCTTTCATTTCTCGAGCTAAAATACGGATAGGTTCTTCCTCATACGTCAAATCGGTCGATTTTAATTTCGACGATTGTGATTACATGTGACGGATCGATCTCAGTACTTACGAAGCATAGAAACATGAAATCGTCATGTATCTTTTCTAACTCGAGGGCAACTTTAATCTATAAGCAACAGGCCTAATACGTTCAGTGATTTCATAAGGTCCGATGAATCTCGGACTAAGTTTGCCTTTCCGACCAAATCGGAGTACTTTCTTCCATGGAGAAACTTTTAAGAATACACGATCTCCGACCTGGAATTCAATGTTTTTACGTTTCAAATTAGCATAGGACTTTTGACGATCCGATGCAGCTTTCAAATTGCCTCTAATAATAGCTACCTTCTATTCTGTTTCTTTAATCAAATCAACCCTGTGTATCTTATTCTCGCTGAGCTCAGTCCAGTATAATGGTGTTCGACACTTTCGCCTTTACAAGGCTTCATAGGGCGCCATTTTGATACTAGATTGAAAACTGTTGTTATAAGAAAATTCAATCAGAGGTAAATATCTTTCCCACGCACCTTCAAACTCAAGAACGCAACATCTTAACATGTCCTCAAGTATCTGAATAGTTCGCTCAGACTGGCCGTCTGTCTGCGGATGAAAAGCTGTACTAAAATGTAGTTTAGTACCTAAGGCATCTTGCAACTTCTTCCAAAACCGCGATGTAAATCTTGGGTCTCTGTCTGAAACAATGGAACTCGGTACACCATGCAATCTCACAATCTGTGATACATACAATTCAGCAAGTTTATCGAGTGAAAAGTTTGTACGAATCGGCACAAAATGAGCTGATTTAGTTAGTCTATCAACTATAACCCAAACGACATCTTTCTTACTCGGTGTCATAGGAAGACCGGATACAAAATCCATTGTAATTCTATCCCATTTCCATTCAGGTATCATGATTGGCTGAAGTAGTTCGGATGGCACTTGATGTTCAGCTTTTACTTGCTAACAAATTAAGCATTTCGAAACAAATTCAGATATATCCCGTTTCATGCCCGGCCACCAATAGAACTATTTCAAATCATTATACATCTTTGTGCTACCCGGATGTATTGATAATCGACCACTATGGGCCTCACTCAGAATCATCTGTATCAAATTTGAGTTCTTCGGAACACACATTTGGCTTTTAAAATTCAAACAGTCATTTGCATCAATCTGAAAATCTGATTCTGCACCTTTTTCACATCGGATTCGACTAGCAATCAAATCCTTGTCAACTTTACATGCATCACAAATTTGTTTGGATAAACATCGGTCTTGCTTGTAACTTTCGGCTATGATAGAACCATCACCGGACATAGCTATCTGTGCGTTCATTGCACGAAGAGCAAACAATGATTTTCGACTTAACGCATCTGCAACAACATTAGCTTTTCCCGGATGATAGTCAATCACCAACTCATAATCTTTCAACAATTCTAACCATCTGCGTTGTCTCAAATTTAGATCTTCCTGAGTCATTAAATACTTTAGACTTTTATGATCTGAATAAATGTGACATTTCTCGCCAAATAAATAGTGACGCCAAATTTTTAATGTGAAAAAAATGGCTGCAAGTTCTAAGTCATGCGTCGGGTAATTTCTTTCATGCTGCTTCAATTGTCTTGAAGCGTAGGCTACAACTTTGCCTTCCTACATCAAAACGCAGCCCAAACCATTTAAAGAAGCATCAGAATAAACAACAAATTCTTTACCCGATTCAGGCTAAACTAACACTGGAGCTTCTGTCAAAAGGGCTTTCAGCTGATCAAAACTTTTCTGACACTTTTCTGACCACTCGAACCTGACATCTTTCTGCAATAACTTTGTCAACAGGGTAGCTCTCATAGAAAAACCTTTCACAAATTATCGATAGTAACCCGTAAGTCCTAGAAAACTTCGAATCTCGAAAACATTTTTCGGTGGCTTCCAATCAAGTATAGCCGATATTTTATTCGGATCAACTCGAATGCCTGCTGCTGAAACAACATGTCCCAAAAAGCTGACCTCTTTCATCCAGAACTCGCACTTACTAAACTTCACATACAACTGTTGATTTCGCAAAGTTTGTAGCACTAACCTCAAATGCTCAGCGTGTTCAATTTCATCTTTGGAGTAGATCAATATGTCATCAATAAACACTACCACAAATCGATCCAAAAACTGTTTAAAACCCCGATTCATCAAATCCATAAAAATAGTAGGTGCATTAGTAAGCCCAAAAGGCATAACTAAAAACTTAAAATGTCCGTACCTCGTTTGGAATGCAGTCTTTGACACATCTGTATCTCTGACTCGCAACTGATAATAACCCGATCTCAAATCTATCTTCGAAAATATTGAAGCCCCTTTTATCTGATCAAACAAATCATCAATTCGAGGTAACGGGCACTTATTCTTTATAGTTACCTTATTCAGTTGCCGATAATCAATACACATTCGCATCGTTCCATCTTTCTTTCTCACAAAAAGAACTGGTGCACCCCAAGGAGAGAAACTTGGTCGTGCAAAGCCCCTATCTATTAACTCTTGCAACTGTGCTTTCAACTCTTTTAACTCAGTAGGTGCCATCCGATATGGAGCTATTGAGATTGGAGTCGTTCCCGGTGCTAATTCAATGCCAAACTCAATCTCTCGTACTGGGGGTAAACCCGGTAGTTCTTCAGGGAACACATCTGGGTATTCACATACAATCAGACAGATTCAATGCTTTCTCAAACAATTTATTATCCAAAGACATAAGCCAAATAAGCTTCGCACCCTTTTTTCACATACTTCTGGGCTAACGTCGAGGATATCACTGTAGGACACCCACTTAAATCACTGGATTCAATTCTAATGATCTCACCGTTCTGATGTCTCAAATCAATAAGCTTTCTTTTGCAATTCACCACTGCGTCGTGCAAAGTTAACTAGTCCATTCCCAATATTATATCAAACTCATCGAAAGGCAACAGCATTAAATCGACTGGGAAACAAAAATCCCGAATCATCAATGGGCAACCTTTACACACTTTATTAACAAACACACATCTACCCAAAGGGTTGGATACGCGAATCACAAACTCAGTAGACTCAATGGCGAGTCTTCTTATCAATACCGTAGTTTCACATACATATGAATGGGTCGAACCAGGATCAATCAATGCAATTACAGTGGTATCATAAAGGGTGAAAGTACCGGTAATGACATCTGGAGAAGCAGCATCCTCTCTAGCTCGAGTAACATAAGCTCTAGCTGGAGATCTAGCCTCAGATCAAGCTACCGTGTTCTTCGTCCCTCTCTGACAACCACCTACATTTCTAGAATGCCTAGGTGGTCCGCCTGCGTGCTAATGCAATCGCTTTGGTCTAGAGTTCTGTCCGATTCGCTTCAGCCTAACATCGGGCAATCTCGAATAAAATGGTCTGAGGATCCACATTTAAAGTAGGACCGGTCACGAACTCTACAACTCCTGGAATGCCATTTTCCACAATGTTTGCATTCAACTTGATTCTGTGGAACGTTATCAACACTGGCCATAGAGGTAGCTCGGGAGCTCACTGAAGGTCGATCACGACTAGGTGAATCTGAAGTGGCTTTATGTCGGTTGAAGTCATCTCTAAACTTCTTAGATGTGGAATGGAAATTCTTACCCGACGGTCTTTTACGAGTGTCTCTAGCTTTTGTCTCAGCCTTTCTTTTCTCCTTCCCAAGCTCTTCAGCTTTGCAAGCTCATTCGACTAGTGTCACAAACTCTTTGATTTCAAGAATGCCAACAAGCAACTTTAAATCTTCATTCAAACCATCTTCAAACCTTTTGCACATAATGGCTTCAGTTGATACACACTCCCGAGCATATCGGCTCAATCTAACAAATTTTCACTCATATTCAGTCACTGTCATTTGCCCCTGTTTTAGTTCAAGAAATTCTTTACATTTCTGGTCGATGAACCTCTGGCTGATATATTTCTTGCGAATTCATTCGGAAAGAAATCCCATGTCACTTTTTCTTTTGGAACCACTGATACTAGTGTATTCCACCAAAGGTAAGCGGTGTCCAAGTAAAGATATAGCATATTTCAAACATTCGTCTGAGTGCGGGATAGCTCATCAAGTACACGAATAGTGTTATCAAGCCACATTTCACTCTCTCGCATCATCATCATCATTAGCCTTGTATTCCTCAAATTTCAAATTTCTGATTTTATCAACAGAGGCCTACTAGATCTCGTTGGATCTATCATCGAAGTCTTGAAGGTACCGAAGTTGGATTATTCGGGGTGGAGGTTGTTGTACAACCGGATTATTCGAACAAGTGGGGTAAACCATTCATTCATCATTTGGTAGAAGGCTTGTTTAGCCTCTCCTCGTATTTACCAGAATCGGTTGAGAGTCTAATGGCGTGATCCATGTGCGAGACCAGTAGCGACACTCTCCACATCATCACTACGACTCTATCGGGATCGGAATCCATTTACTATATAAAATACAATTCAATTTGTCAGAAGTCACCACACTATCACATATAAAATTTAAAGGCATGTATAGCTAGACTTTTACGTATCTACAAGAGTCCTAGAATCGACTAAACCGTAGCTCGATACCAATAAATGTAACACCCTAACCCATATCCGTGGCAAATTGGGGTTAAGAGGCATTACTACACAATACTCAATTTCAAAAAGGACTTCAATTAGATTCAAGTATAAGCAATGCAACCATTTTCATATTGTATGACATAAAAAAAATAAATGTATAATGAGTTTTATTACCTGTACTTAAACATACAATGTCCGAATCACATAACTTAAATATTCATGACATATATATATATATATATTGTATAAATCATATCTCAATTTATGCCAAATTATAGCTTATATCGAGTATCAACCAACATTCATGTAACATAAACCGAGTTTTCATTTATAATACTATACTACAAGTGCATATATTAAAACAATTGAACCATTTCACCATTTAATAATCAATTATACATATAACAACATATTAGTATACCCCTTGGCCGAATATACTATAACTATAAATCAACTATTCTTATAATTATATATATATACTAGACCGCACAAAACATTTCACAAAATTTTATAGCCAATATCACATACGGTATTGAAAATGGATATTATGAACAAATAACTTATTACAATAAATAAAGAATAAACCTACTTCTTTACCATTTATAAAACCATGCGCATGCAACAGCTTCTAAACATTGTAATATATAAAATAAAATAAATAATAAATAGGACACTTATATATATATATATATACAATCCATAATGTAATTCTCATTTTTAATTTATTTAGCCAAAGCCAAATTGAACAATTTAATAATCACAAAGATTATTATAATTAGCCTACCATTTCCTCAATTTAATAAGACTAGATTAATTCCATAATCTCAATTTCACCAGATTTTAGTGAAGAATGCATGTATAGCCCATAAACTAAATCATGCATACAATACAACAATCATAATTTAACTATGTCTATAATATACATTTATGCACATCACTTGACCATTTAAAGTAAGTCGAATATTCTACTTCAACTAACATCAAATATAAGCCACAATCGCATGGCTAATATATACATAGACAAAAGTTATCATCTTAACAAAATCACAGTCTTTTCTATACATGCCTTTAACCGAAAACCCAAAATAAAGAGTACCAAAGATAGATTGATAGTGTGGGCGACTTTCTTGACGATCCCTCTCGAGCCCGTAACGTAACCAAAATCTATAAAACAGAGGAGAACATTTCACACAAATAAGCTTACTAGCTTAGTAAGTCCTAAGCTCATAATAATATAACATTTAAATATTTAAGCAATTAAAACATTCAACTTATAACATTTCACATAAACATTTAAATACATTTATTTATACAAAGCCGAATACTAATAATTCATTAACTTAAGTAATTGTACTTCATTTCCTTCAACCTACATATCCTTGAAGCTCAGATAGGTATATTACAAAAAAATCACATGCTCCAACTCGTATAAATATAGCATTCATATCAACCATGTTATTGCACTAAAATCTCCTTTATTCTTAGTATTTCTACTTGAAGGCCGAATTTCCATAATAGTACCTTCAAACTCGAATTCAATCATATAATACTCATACACATCAATGTTAGCCTCAAACATATATATCACAATTCCCATAATATTAACTTGACTCAAGTAATATAAAACATAGCATACCTTACGTGCTTACCTGAACCGTTAGCTAGATACATTAGTAATTATTTGCCTTAAATAATATTCGGTCTCTCCTTTATAAAACACATCACCGGCATCAAGCCTGCTAGGCGATAAAGCCCGATAAGTAACACCGGCACGAGGCCTGCAAGGCTCGGAGCCCGAAAGTAGTCATCGGCACTAGGCACGCTAGGCTTAAAGCCGAATATGTCACCTAGACTAAGCACGCTGGCACGAAGCTCGAATATATCACCTAAGCACTAAGCTCGCTAGGCACGAAGCCCGAATTAAATCACCACAAGGCTTGCTAGGAATAAGCCCAAATAATTCATAAACCAATCACATACTTCACATTTTTCACAAATAATATATCAAAGACACATATTCATATCACATTATCAATATATGCATTCAAACCAATTCAACCATATACATTCGGCTACTACCATAATTTACCTTTAAATTTATCGAACATCATCATTTAATAGATTCATAAATAATTCTTTGACATATTTCAGCTTAAGGACTTACCTCGGTTGTCGATAGACCGTGCAAATCGGCTATTCGAGAACCTTCGTCTTTCCCCGATCTAAATCCGTTTTTCTTTGCTCTTGATCTAAAACACATTAAAATTTAGCTCATTCAAGTACATTTCATCTCAATTTGGTCCCTAAGCACATAAATAGGCAAATTACCATTTTACCCCTAGGGTTTCACCTTTTTACAATTTAGTCCAAATTACATAAAATGCAAAATACACAAAATTTCCCTACAACACTCAAGGGCCGAATGTTTATAGAGATTATACAAGTTTATATTTTTCATTTATTTCATGTTTTAGTCCTTTAAGAATTTATTCTTCTCAAATTAGTCCCTAACATTTAATTCCACCAAACTTCTAATTCAAAAATGATGATCTAACACATACAATTCATAATCTACTATCAAACATTACATGCCAAGAATATACCACCATAGCCGAATCTTGATGTGCCAAAATCTCAAAAATTGATACATGGGTTATATAGTATTCAAAGTAGCAATTTCAAAAATGTAAAAATTATAAAATACTAAGCAAAGTACATACCCTAATTGAAGCCCCAAGTTGCGAAATTAAGCTCCAACAATGGAGTTTTCACCTCCACATTCGTCCAAGAGAAGAAGAACAAGGTATGTTCTCTTTCTTCCCACTCTCTTTCATTATTTTATGCCTTAAAATTAAAGGTAATATTATTTATTCATTACCTAAAATAAAACATATAATTATAAAACAAAATTTTGTTTTTATTTCTCATATATGCCGTCCACTATCTAAAGGAATGGGCTAATTGTCCTTTTAGGACATCCACTTTAAAAGCCACAATAAAAAAGGTACATTTCACTTTAGCATGCCACTTTTACTCTTTATGCGATTAAGTCCTTTTTATCAAATTGAGCACTTAAATAATAAAATTTTTCTACGAAACTTTCACATCTTTTAATTCACACATCATAAACACAAAAATAAAATATTAGAATGTTTCTCAGACTCGGATTCGTGGTCCCGAAACCACCATTCTGACTAGGGTCTAATTCGGTCTGTTACAATTGTAAACACTATTAACAGAGTGTTAGATGTAACGTACCTGAACAAACTGTACCATTGAATGGTACCCTTAGCCGTGATTATTCATAACCTTATTAACATATACTTAATATTATTAACCTATCAGGAAAAGTGTGGGGTTACACACCTAAAAACACGGACAACGACACTCTCGATCTCACTGACACTCTCCCTTGCAGGGATCACCACGATTTGCTTATCCCTTTCCGATGCTGGCCCACAACCCGGTGGCCAATCACGTACCGCAGAAACCGAACGTTTCTTGAATCTAGGGGTAGGAACTACCCCTTTCTCTCCTCCACTGGTACTCCCATCCATCGAATATCACTTAATCAGAAACCCGGTTAATCGATACGTAAAAATCTAAACGAATCACATCTATAATTTAACTGAATATCCTTACCAAAATAGATCCAAATCCCGAAGACTCCCCTTTTATCTCTGTCGAACCCTTCCTAAAACACCATAATTAGAATCGGCCAACACTAAAAAAAATAATATGGCCTTTGGCCGAATAGCATTATCTCCTTACCTTGCTTGATCAAATCCCAGGAGTTTTGAGATATCCCCTAACGTTGGATTCCAAGAAGAGTTACGAATCCAAAACCCCAATACTCACCCGATTTGGCTTACTGACAACCCTTGGAGATCAACACAATAGAAGAGAATGGAAGAAGAGTGTAGACAAAAATAAAAGAAGAGAGAAAGAAACGATGAATGGGAGGTTCGGCCAAGGTACTATTCGGCCTTGAAGAAAAGCAAGAGAAGAAGAATTAGTGAAGAGACTCAAAGAGGTTCGACTATGGTCTTATCAAATGAGAAAGGTTCTTTCGGCTTTTGGTCAAGAGAGAAAAGAATGCAAGTTTTCAGTAAGAAGCAGAGATGAAGAGAAACTTCCAAAAGAGAGAAAATGGCCACACATTCACCTTATTTCAGCACTAAAAGCCCCTAGCCTAGACACTTCCCTCTTGGCCAAAAAATCATCCCAAGACCCCTCCATTCGGCCAACTCCTCTTCTCTCTCCCAAATCCCTTATTTTTCTCCTAGTTCTCCTTTTCTCCTTCCATTCAAAAGAGTTTGAATGAGTCACACTCTTATCTCCCTTCTTAGCCAACTGTTAGACCCAATCTACAGTTCATCCATGAAGTGTCCACGACAACTCCAACTCTTCCCCTCATTGACGCTAAAAAGAAACCCCAAAATGCTTCCCTTGCTGCTTGAACCTTGTCCATCTAACTCCCTGAGGCATCACACCCCTATGCACAAAGTGGCGCCTCCCTTGCCACTTTGCCAACTGAATTCTTGTGTCATAACCCACACGCAAATTTTCTTAAGGCCTAGCTCCCTTAGCTCTCCATTAAAGATTTAAAGTCAAATATTTTCCTAAGGCTTCTACCTACACCCCAAGGTTCCCAAAGCCCCCAAACACACACAAACAGCACACTAAGCATGCTACTACATAAATATGAGTTAAAACGCATAACCCCTAACTCCCAGATAATACAATATCAAACATAAAGAAAATAATAAAATACTCTAGAGGCCTTATTACAACATAAAACCCAAAATAGTAAAGTGAACGAAAATAAGAATCTAAAGTTCAATATGAACCACTTCTGAAGTATGGCCTCCATCGAGACATCCATGGCCCAAGTCCACGTCATTGAGCATTACCTACAAGGGTTAAGAGGAAAGGGGGGTGAGTTACAAGGACTCAGTGCATAATCCCCTTACCATCGTCCACTGGGCCGGAGCCCAATTAGCAAAAACTTAGGCCTGAGCCCATGTAACAATAACTTGGGCTGAAGCCCATAAAGCATAATCTTGGGCCAAAGCCCATTTACAAAACAGAATATATCAAATGAATCAAAAGAATGTAATGCAATCTCAAACCAACCTAATATTCCATCTGCTACACACCACCCGTACCAACCAACACACCTGTGGGGATCAAGTCAACCCACCCTGCCAACACACCAATCGCAGGCATTAAGCCATTTATAACAAATTTAATTGTGGACAAGCCACCAGAATAATAGAATTTATGTGGCATAGCCACCAGACAGATTGTGACAAAGTCACCAAAATATGTGGCAGAGCCACCAGATTACTTCCTCCGATCATCAATATCCCAATCCCATGCAGAATTATGTAAATGCAACATACATAGTAATTGGTATTTCAATTATAAATAACAATTAATAACTCAGAGATTCATTACAAAAAATTTGGCCCATTAACACTTTACAAAATCGGCCCATTAGGGCAATATATCAAATCGGCCCATTAAGGCAATCTTATCAAACCAGCCCATTAAGGCAATCTTATCAAATCAGCCTATTAAGGCAACATTATCAAATCGTCCCATTAGGGGCATTTTCGTAATTTTACCCACTAAGGGTAATTCGGTAATCTCACAACCTAAGGGTATTTCAGTAATTCATCATCTAAGGGTATTTTGTTAATTTACCCCCAAGGGTATTTTCGTAATTTCACAACCCCGGAGTTAACTACTAATTTGGGGTACTAAAATTGAAACTGTCCACCTGCGTCACGTTGACTAAAATGACTATAACTCGTGCTAGAAAACTCAAAATTTAGATCCATAAATTTTCCTTGAATCTAGACTCATATATCTTCTTACTAAAAGTTTTCCAGAATTTTTGGCTTAACCAAATTTCCCTTGTTTCACTGTCCAACAATTCAACCTCTCTTCCTTAATTTCAAATATCCTTTGTCACGGTTTTCATATCTGCTCCCACTTGTTTCTATTGAAAATAGGCTCACTCTGTAATCTATAAATATAAATTATTCCTCATAATTCACTTTTTACAATTTTAATGATTTTTCCAAGATGAATGGGGAACCACGAAGTTAATCAGAACCAATCTCATTAAAATTATAATATCTCAGAATGTAAAATTCCTTTTCCTTCTCCGTTTCTTCCATATCAAAATAGATACAGTAAGTTTTAATTCGATGTCTTATTCATTTTATAATTCCCTTTCTCCTATTTTTTGTGATTTTTTAAAAAATGTCACTGTTTCTAATCGAAACTATTTTATTACAAAATATGGTTACTACTACGAATATACACACTCCTGAGTGATCACGGATGCCGGTTTCCAGTTTTCTTCGGTATTTCGACTGAATCACAAAACATATCATACATAATTTTAGAGAGATGTGAGATTACACACCATTTCAAACATGTTTTCGAAAGGTACGGGATTACACACCTTGATTACGAGTTGTGCTTTCTACCGGTTTCAACACCTATAATGATGGTTGATAGAAGGTTAGTCTCAACTTTGATAATCGTAACTAGGCTAACTCCACTTACCACGAATGTGATCTCCCTCAATGCACCAAGAATCGATCCTACCCTTTGGCTACTGAAATCCCATCCTAACAATATTTGGTGAGCGAAAGAGTTATTGGAAAATATCCCTCCTTTGGCCAAAACAAATCTTATAACAACGTTCTTACTCCACTTGCTTGAATCGACGATAACGATTTGGTTAATACAAATCACTTGTGCTCCTTCACCTTGTTGAAAGTCCTAAGCCCAATGATGGCCATATCACAAAAAAAAAGTAACTCAGACCCAACGAGGGAGAGAAAGAAGAACACACGATTATTAATGAAGAACTCGAATGAAACAAAGTTATTGACAAAGAGAGAACTACTACTTACCGATTGTACTTATGACTACAGGCGAATCAAATGTGATATATTCGGCCTTCCCACTTAGAACACGATTGATCAAAGGAGTGAGTGTTAATACGGATGAGAAGAATGATAAAGAAGAAATGAAGGGTTCAGTTATAGAGGAAAATGAACAATGATATTTGGCTATGGAGGATATGGATTTGAGAAGAAGAAGAAAGGGTTGGAAATTTTGTAAAAAGGAAAAGAAGATACAAAGGAGTGTTTATGAGAATTCAGTTTTCCAAGGAAAATGAGTGAAACAATTTGGTCAACAAGGCTTAGGTAATTTCGGCAACAAGGAAGAAAAGAAGAAACAAGAATGCAACTAAAGGCTTGAAATTTTGGCAAAGAGAAGAGAATGAATTTTGGAGAAAATGACACACTCTTGATGCTAAAGGAATTTGACCAAAGCAAACACTAAAACTTTACCAAAACACCAAGCAAAATTCGGCTATCCCCCCTAACACACAAAACCGTCCACATACATGACTAAAATGGTCAAAATTAGCCACCCACACTTTCCAAAATAATTTCCTTGAAAAAGGCCACATGTTCCCCTTTCTTTCCCCTTTCTTTTGATTCCTTTCCTTACCTTCATCCTTTCCTTGTTTCTTTAGCCATCATACCATAATTAAAAAAGTCCAACTTACCTTATTTACAAGTTTGGCCGACACTTGGGAAAGGGTGCAAAAATAGTAGTCAAAATTTTCACACTATGGGATTTGAACCTCTTCCCTCAAAGCCTTTCATGTGACGCCATTTCCCCTTTGCCATATGCTCACTTATGCTAGCAATTTACTCATTTATTTCCATAAGCTTTGAGGTCACTTACTATCTCTCCTTAATAGGCTTAAACACAAAATTTTACTAAGGCCCAACTTGAACCCGAAACTTCATAGAAACTTCGTAACTTTCCAAAATTACTTTCTTAATAAGTCCAACTTGAATTAATACCATTCTCTTATTTTCAAAATTTTAAACACTCCTACGCCCAAGGCCCAATTTTGGGATGTTACATCTACAATCAACCCTCCATCCCCTACACACCTCGATGGCAGTCACGCTACTCATTTCTGAATTTGTGGCAGTGCCACCAGATTAACGAAATATACGTGGCATAGCCACTAGACAGAATGTGACGTAGTCACCAAAATATGTGGCAGAGCCATTGGATTACAATTCCCCGATCAACAATATCCTAATCCCATGCAACATATCATGACATAATAATCCGTGTATACAGTATGTCAAATCATAGTCAATCATATACATATATCATACATATCTCTTAACCCACCATCAGGGGTATAACAGTTATTTAACCTCCGGGGTATTTAGGTAATTTACCCATTAAGGGTATTCTGGTAATTTTGCATTAATGCCCTTTTCGAAGGCCTTCTGCCACCTAGAACGACACGGGACCCTTTCTGGGTCTCTATGGAACTATTGGGCCAAAATCCATTTTAGGCCCACACGCTCGTGTGGCCCAATTCAAATGTTTTTGGTCTCAATTTTTCATATTTCGCAACCACCCTTACCCTTGGACCGTTTTTCAATAATTTCACCCATGTGGGCCAAAAAACCCATTAGGCCCGTTAAGCCCATTACAGCCTTAGTTTCGCAAGAGTGTTCGTGACACTCTCCATGACTTACTATCTTTTCTCGTGCCTCAATTTACCACTACGAGCGTTCACACGCTCGAGTGGTCACCAATGTCGATTTTTAGCTTTTTAGCTTTTGGCCGATTCGCGAAGTAACATATGCAAACAATCGAAAGTGTGTGAGATTACACACCTGATCTAGCCTGCCAAAAGTACTACTCCTTGCTTGAGCCTAGAATAACCATAATCGAAGGTTAGCCATATTTTCTTAAAAGATCTCATAAATCCAACGCACAACTTAACTAGAATCACTTGCCACAGATGTGATCTCCTCCTACCAAGTCTCGATATTCTGCCCTGCCTTCTGACCACCACCACACGCTCCTAAAAGAGGGTAGCATACACCCAAAATGTTAGCACCAAAGCAACATTCGACCCTCCCCCAATAAAGGAGGAGCCGGAGCTAACTCTCAAAAAGGGCACCCACATAACATAACATAACGTCACAATAAAAAGAAATTACAAACTTCACCGTACCAACCAACCTTCAAAAACGAAGATTATCCAAGCGATAAGGGGTTTGCTTGCACTCCAATAGATTTGACCTCAGATTAGAGATGAGTCATAAGAGAAGAAGAGGTTCGGCCTTGCAAGAAGAATGGATTTGACTTTAGAGTGAAGGGAGAAGAAATAACCGATAGAATAAAAATAAAAGAAAGGATATTACCTTGCTCACAACAGTGCCGAATAGCCAAGGTGGATTCGACTAACAAAAGAGACTGCAAATGTTTGGCTAAAAGAAGAGAAGAACCACTTCACACTGAGGAAGAGTGGAGGTTCGGTTAATGGAGAGAAGTAAAGAAATAAAGAAGAAGAGTTGAGAGTACGGCTATTGGTGTTTTTGGCAATTACAAATGAATGAGAAACGTGCTTGAAGAGAAAAGAGAAGGAGTCAAAAAGGTAAGTAAAGAAAAGGAGTTTCGGCAAAGAGAATAGAAAATGCCAAAAATGCAAAAGAAAACTAAAATGCTCCTAGAGAATTTCGGCACAAAACATCCAAAGGTTTCGGTTTATACTCCCTTTTTCCAAAAATGTCAAATTTTCACCCCAACAACACCCTCTAGCCGAATTTCTCCTCCCCACAACCCACATTCGGCCAAGCACTACCCCACTCCCCCAAATCCATTGATTCACTCCCTGATTTGCTCCACCAAGCCCTCTCCATCACACATTCAAACCCATTTGACCAATTCAATTCCTTCTTAGAAGAGTCCCACGCCAACTCCACCTCTTCTCCACCTTGGCCACAAAATAAAAGCCATATTTTGTAGCATATGGGATTCGAACCCCACTCCACCCAACTTCCACCTTGACGCCACCACCAACACACCACACACCTCACTTGTGTTATCAAAACACAACTAATTATACTTAAGTCCCGCCTTCGATAGCTCTCCTCCCTTAAGTACCCAAAACCAAAGTTTTGCCAGGACTTTCCTAAGACCCCTTAACACACCCAAATAACAAGCTCATCAAGCACAACACAAGCAATAACCCAAAAATGCCAGACCCTTATTTTTAGGATGTTACAAACAATTTACCTTTGCTTTTTCTCCCCTTTTTTTTATAACAAAAGAAATCAAGTAAAGCTTAGGAGAAAGAAAATTATTATTTCGAGAATAGAAATATAAAAATATAGACCAACTGAACTAACATGAAAAAAAATCACCAAAGTATCTTAAAATACTAATAAAAACATTAAGGTTCAAAAAGCCATAGTCATAGGACAGAAGGAAAAGTAATAGTGTAAATTTGATAAAACAACAATAGACAATTTATGTAACACCCCAAACCTGGCCTAGGGTTAGGCCCGAATTCGAAATGTCACATTAAAGGCACAATTCAAAATGATTTTACTAATTAACAATTTAAGGCCCAAAAGTCTAAAATCCTTGAGTCTTGTTAAGTAATGATAAAAGCCCATTTTATTATTTTAAGCATTTCGAAAACCAACTTTAAGCATGCGAAATTTACTTAGGTTTAATACTTAAGTAAACAGTTGAAAACAGCAAACCCAAAATCTAAGTCAAATCGGAGTGCAAAGGCCTTATTACATCCAACTAAAATAAAGCAATTAAAACCATGTTTTTTGAAACAAATAAATAAAATTTAACCTCTTGTAGTGTGGCCAACTCTAAGTCCTCTCCCACATCGAGTCACCTATTGAGGATCATCGAAAACATTAAATAAAGGGTGTAAGTTTCGAAACTCAATGTGGACAACCCTTGGCAATCAAATCAACATACAAATATTCACATTGGGCCTAAGCCCTATCAAAATCGGTGGTCTTGGTCTTAGCCCACAATGACCTCATATCATATCATATCATATGCAAAACAAGGTAATTCAAAACCCTCCCCAAAAATCCATCGGTTACACACACCATTTCCCTTCCAACCTTATACACTTGTGGGGAATTCTAGCTCGACCCACCCCTCCGCTACACTCCAATGGTAGCACTCACAGCGGCACTACTCAACGTTGCAACAAAGCTGCTAATCATATAATGGGCTTAAAGCCACCAGTGGATCCATGGTCGTCAAGCAACTATGCGATCCTCAAATGTTCCTCCGCACCATAATTCCCACCCATATGCATCCTAAATAGAATATCATATGAATGCAGCAAACACATAAGTAACATCCATAAAAACTCATACTCATCACATAGGGGTATTTTAGTCATTTCACAATCAAGGGTATTTCGTAATTCTACCATATAGGGGTATTATCGTAATTCTACCCTACCTGGGTATTATCGTAATTCTTCCTTACATGGGTATTATCGTAATTCTATCCTATAGGGGTATTTTCATAAATTTCCAAATCGGGGATATTTTTGTAATTCTACAAATTAAGGGTATTTTGGTACTTTCGTAAATCGAGGGTATGATGGTAAATTTCCAAACTAAGGGTATTTTGGTAATTTTATAAAATAGGGGTATTTTAGTAATTTTACAAAAAGAGGGTATTATGGTAATTTTACAAATCTAAGGATATTTTGGTAATTTCCAAATCAGGGGTGCTTGGTCCCTCTCGGGTTTTAGTTATAGACTTTGGCCCATTAACAAGTCCTTGCGGCTAAAGCGAAAAGGCACTATGCAACAGGTATGATTTTAGAGAAGAGGAGGGGGGTCACTAGGACCACTTAAGTACCAAGCTCTCCCTAGATCCAATCCTAGACATGCATATGTCCATGCCCACACTCTAACCCAGCGATTTGTCCACGGACATGTTTGATTATTAGAAGAGTTTTATGTTATTCAAGAGTTTGTCAAATTAGGCCGAGAGCCCATTAAACCCTAACATATATTTCTAGAATCTCATAAAGCCCATTAAGCCCATTTCATGTCATATAGCCCATTAAGCCAATTTCATGCTCATATAGCCTATCAAACCAATTTCATGCTCATATAGCCCATTGGGCTTAATTATGATCCTATCATACAACCGTTCATGCCAACCCATTATTCATGCTCACATATCAACCACTGTCGTTTTGGGCCCACAAGTTCGACAGGCTTATTTAGCCACTTTCGACTTTTCGGCTTTTTAGCTTTTTGGCACTGTCGATATCGTGTGTGTAGTGTTTATACACACCTGGTTACTACGACGTGCTATTCTATCCTTGGTCTTGAACCTACAACCAACCAACCTTCAATCAATCACTAAATCAACACATTTACCAAAAGCCGAAGCCTTACGTAACCTTATCGTGTGCCACCGGGTTCTAAAAGCCTTTCCTTAGCTACTATTCGCGAATATCCCCTAGATCTGCACTCAAACAAATATCTTCAAAATAAGTGACTCATATTCCACATAAGTCACCCCTATGGGCCATACTTACATTCGGCCATCCACTAAACCATAACTGAGTCGAGAACACTTACCACTTTGATAACGATCCTTACCTACCACGCTTGCGATCTTTGAACCTTATCCTTGTTATCCAAGAGTTAACGATAGGACAGTTACATAGCCTTTCGGCTATTAGAAAAATGTACAAGAAAGGTTAACCGAATACTTAACAAATCCACTTTCGATCCTGCGGCCTAAATTTAGCTTTTGAGATTAGTATGGTGACAGAGACAATTCGGCACCAATAGGGAGAAGAAGAGGAAAAGTGATCAGCTAAAACTAAAGGTGAACAAAGGAAGGAATTTAAGAAGAGAAGGTATGAGGAATTCGGCTAGAGAGAAAACTAAAATTTTGACAAAGGACTGATGGCTTTTTTTCGGTAAATGGAAGAATTTGGCTAAGAGGGAGAAAAAGAAAATACAGAAACTCAAAGAACCTCTCAAGGGAATTCTGCAATGGGAGAAAAGAATGAGGGGAAGAAAAGGAAGAAATAATAGAACCCAAGGAACCTCTCAAAGGAATTTGGCACCTCCTTTTATAGCCAATAGTCGAATCCTACCTTCCCCCACAGTCCAATTCGGCTCCAACTCTTCCCACCTCTCACCTCCTAAATTTTCTCCTTGATATCTCCCTTATCTTATCCCATATTCCATCATTTCATCAGCTTACAAGACCAATTCAAACACTTCAACAAAAGAGTCCAAATTCCACACAACTCTGGCCGTCCACTATGCAAAATAAACACTCCAAAAATGCCTTACCACTACCCGAACCTTGGACCTCTTCATGCCACCTTGTAGCTCCCCAAGTGACGCCGCCTTGCCATTGGACCACAAACCCATTTGTGTCCTATTTTCCCCTTAATCTGCTTAAGAGGCCTAATGTCTGAGACTAGGGTCCATTAAAGCAAGAAAAATAAAAATTTCCTTATGGTTTTCCCTATCTCTAAGACTTCAAACAATCACGATAATACCTTAAAATTTTTACCCTAAGTGCTACTCATACAAACAAATTTAGTGCACAGAAATTAGGGTTTCAAGATTTTTGAGCATTACAACCCAATAGGCCCAAATTTGGGGCCTTACAATTCTACCCTCCTTAAAGAAATTTCATCCTTGAAATTTCCAACTAACTATTAATCGCACCGCACAAGTCACACCATTATGCCTCCACTGCGCACTCTGATTTTAATAACTCTAGCACACATTAACTCTAATTGAACCCTTTACACCTACCCACTAGAGCAGATAAACATTACACGCAAACAGTTTCTACACCCAAAATATCGTATCTGCACAAAACATACTAGACTTAATGGTGATTGAACAATCTCGAGCCTGATGCTCCTCAGACCCGCATCTGAAACACGCTCCTGACTTCCTCCAGAATTCACCCGGATTACGCCATCTGCAATATTTGCAAGTTGAAAAGTTTGGACGTACCTTAACATGCTTCACAGAACGAGGCTGCGGTCCTAGAGAACTGCAATCTCTTTTTTTCTTACAGTCCACGCACCTAACCCAAATTGTTTCACCAATTTCTTTAACCTCCTCTAGTACCTCCATAACTAGCTGAGTCAGCACATCAGCCCTAACATTTTGACGGCCTCATCTGCGACCCCTTGCACTTATTCTAGCGCTCATCATTGATTCTCGCATTATCTGAATTAGGAATTTTTATGAGTTTAGTTCATAGTTTCACTATTTAAAGCATCTGTCTCATGCAAGTAACAATTTAAAAGTTGTTTCGTAGTCGTAAATCCACTACAGGCTTAAGTTTACTATGGGCTTTAGTCTCTAAAAACCTATTGTTTAAAGTAGCCCAATATCTAAATACAGTTCAATAATTCAAACAAGAAAAATAACAAAGAAACTTACTTGGCTCGACATTGAGGGCTCGGTGAACCACACTTCAAGAATCCTGTAAAAACTTTTTAGTCTACTCATTTTTAAAACCCAAAATTAAAGGCCCATTTCACAGCCCGAGCTTTTCAATCGGGCTCTGATACCACTAAATGTAACACCCCAAACCCAGCCTAGGAGTTAGGCCCGAATCTGGAATGTCACATTAAAGGCACAATTCAAAATTATTTTACTAATTAACAATTTAAGGCCTAAAAGTCCAAAATCCTTGAGACTTGTTAAGTAATGATAAAAGCCCATTTTATTATTTTAAGCATTTCAGAAACCAAGTTTAAAAATATGAAATTTACTTAGGTTTAATACTTAAGTAAACAGTTGAAAACAGCAAACCCAAAATCTAAGTCAAATCGGAGTACAAAGGCCTTATTACATCCAACTAAAATAAAGCAATTAAAACCATGTTTTTTGAAAAAAATAAATAAAAATTTTAACATCTCGTAGTGTGGCCAACTCCGAGTCCTCTCCCACGTCGAGCCGTCTACTGAGGATCACCTGAAACATTAAATAAAATGTGTGAGTTTTGAAACTCAGTGTGTACAACACTTGGCAATCAAATCATCATACAAATATTCACATTGGGCCTAAGCCCTATCAAAATCGGTGGTCTTGGCCTTACCTCACAATTACCTCATATCATATCATATCATATCATATCATATCATATCACATGCAAGACAAGGTAATGTAAAACCCTCCCCAAAATCCATCCGCTACACACACCATTTCCCTTCCAAGCATATACACCTGTGGGGAATTCTAGCTCGACCCACCCCTCCACTACACTCCAATAGTAGCACTCACAGTGGCACTACTCCACGTTGCAGCAAAGCTGCTAATCATATAACGGGCTTAAAGCCATCGTTAGATCCATGGTCTTCAAGCAACTATGCGATCCTCAAATCTTCCTCCGTACCATAATTCCCACCCATATGCATCCTAAATAGAATATCATATGAATGCAACAAACACATAAGTAACATCCATAAAAACTCATACTCATCACATAGGGGTACTTTAGTCATTTCACAATTAAGGGTATATTCGTAATTCTACCCTACATGGGTATTATCACAATTTTACCCTATCGGGGTATTATAGTAATCTACCCTACTGGGGTATTATCGTAATTCTACCCTATAGGGGTATTTTCGTAAATTTTCAAATCGGGGGTATTTTGGTAATTCTGTAAATTAAGGGTATTTTGGTAATTTCTTAAATTGAGGGTATTATGGTACTTTTCCAAACTGAGGGTATTTTGGTAATTTTATAAAATAGGGGTATTTTAGTAATTTTACAAATAGAGGGTATTATGGTAATTTTACAAATTTAAGGATATTTTGGTAATTTCCAAATCAGGGGTACTTGGTCCCTCTCGGGTTTTAGTTATAGACTTTGGCCCATTAACAAGTCCTTGCGGCTAAAGCTAACAGACACTATGCACCAGGTAGGATTCCAGAGAAGAGGAGGTGGGCCACTAGGACCGCTTAAGTACCAAGCTCTCCCTAGATCCAATCTTAGACATGCATATGTTCGTTGCTACACTCTAACCCAGCGACTTGTCCACGGACATGTTTGATTTTTAGAAGAGTTTTATGTTATTCAAGAGTTTGTCAAACTAGGCCTAGAGTCCATTAAACCCTAGCATATATTTCTAGAATCTCATAAAGCCCATTAAGCCCATTTCATGTCATATAGCCCATTAAGCCAATTTCATGCTCATATAGCCCATCAAACCAATTTCATGCTTATATAGCCCATTGGGCTCAATTATGATCCTATCGTACAACCGTTCATGCCAATCCATTATTCATGCTCACATATCAACCACTGTCATTTTGGGCCCACAAGTTCGGCAGGCCCATTTAGCCACTGTCGGCTTTTCAACTTTTTGGCGCTGCCGATATCGTGTGTGTAGTGTTTGTACACACCTGGTTACTACGACGTTCTATTTTATCCTTGGTCTTGAACCTACAACCAACCAACCTTCAATCAATCACTAAATCAACACATTTACCAAAAGTCGAAGCCTTACTGTAACCTTACCGTGTGCCACCGGGTTCTAATAGCCCTTCATTAGCTACTATTCGTGAATATCCCCTAGATCTGCACTCAAACATATATCGTCAAAACAAGTGACTCATATTCCACATAAGTCACCCCTATGGGCCATACTTACATTCAACCATCCACTAAACCATAACTGAGTCGAGAACACTTACCATTTTGCTAACGATCCTTACCTACCACGCCTGCGATCTTTGAACCATACCTTTGTTATCATGGAGTTAATGACAAGATAGTTAGATAGCCTTTTGGCTTTTAACAAATTGTGCAAGAGAGGTTAACCGAATACTTACCAAATCCACTTTCAATCCTGAGGCCTAAATTCAACTTTTGAGATTAGTATGACGATAGATACAATTCGACACAAATAAGGAGAAGAAGAGGAGAAGTGATCAGCTAGAACTAAAGGTCAACAAGAGAAAGAATTTAAGAAAAGAAGGTATGTGGAATTCGGCTAGAGAGAAAACCAAAATTTTGACAAAGGAATGATGGGTTTTTTTAGGCAAATGGAAGACTTCGGCTAATGGGGAGAAAAAGAAAATGCAAAAACTCAAAGAACCTCTCAAGGGAATTCAGCAATGGGAGAAAGGAATGACGGGAAGAAAAGGAAGAAATAATAGAACCCAAGGAACCTCTCAAAGGAATTTGGCACCTCCTTTTATAGCCAATAGCTGAATCCTACCTTCCCACACAGTCCAATTCGGTACCAACTCTTCCTACCTCTCATCGCCTAATTTTTCTCCATGATATCTCCCTTATATCATCCCAAATTCCCTCCTTTATTAGCTTACAAGGCCAACTCAAACACTTCAACAAAAGAGTCCAAATTCGACATAACTCTGGCCGTCCACTATGTGAAATAAACACTCCAAAAACACCTTACCACTACTCGAACCTTGGACCTCTTCACGCCACCTTGTAGCTCCCCAAGTGACGCCACCTTACCAATGGACCACAAGCCCATTTATGTCCTGTTTTCCCCTTAATCAACTTAAAGGCCTAATGCCTGAGACTAGGGTCCACTAAAGAAAGACAAATAAAATTTTCCCTATAATCTTCCTTATCTATAAGACTTTAAATAATCCCGATAATACCTTAAAATTATTACCCTAAGTGCTAATCATACAAACCAACTTTAGTGCACAAAATTAGGGTTTTGCAATTTTCGAGCATTACAACCCAATAGGCCCGAATCTACTAGGCCCAAATTCAGGGCGTTGCAATTCTACCCTCCTTAAAGAAATTTCGTCCTCGAAATTTCCAACTAACTATGAATTGCACTGCTCAAGTCACACCATTATCCTTCCGCTGTGCACTCTAATTTTAATAACTATAACACACTTTAACTCTAATTGAACCCTTTACACCTACCCATTAGAGCAGATAAACATTACACTCATACAGTTTCTACACCCAAAATATCGCATCCGCACAAAACATACCCGGCTTAATGGTGATTGAACAATCCTGAGCCTGATGCTCCTCAGACCTGCATCTGAAACACGCTCTTGACTTCCTCTAGCATTCACCCAGATTACGCCTTCTGCAATATTCGCAAGCCGAAAAGTATGGACGTACCATAACATGCTTCACAGAACAAGACTGCGGTCCTAGAGAACTGCAAGCTCTTTTTTTTCTTACAGTCCACGCACCTAACCCGAAATGTTTCACCAATTTCTTTAACCTCCTCCAGTACCTCTATAACTAGCTGAGTCAGCACATCAGCCCTAACATTTCCACGGCCTCTGCCGTGACCCCTTGCACTTCTTCTAAGGCTCATCGCTGGTTCTCGTATTATCTGAATTAGGAGTTTTTTATGAATTTAATTCATAGTTCCCCTGTTTAAAACAAATGTCTCATGCAAGTAACAATTTAAAAGTTGTTTCGTAGTCGTAAATCCACTACAGGCTTAAGTTTACTACGGGCTTTAGTCTCTAAAAACCTATTGTTTAAAGTAGCCCAACATCTAAATACAGTTCAATAATTCAAACAAGAAAAATAACAGAGAAACTTACTTGGCTCGATGTCGAGGTCTCGGTGAACCACACTTCAAGAGTCTTGTAAAAATTTTTTAGTCTACTCATTTTTAAAACCCAAAATCGAAGGCCCATTTCACAGCCTGAGCTTTGCAACCGGGCTCTGATACCACTAAATGTAATACCCCAAACCCAGCCTAGGAGTTAGGCCCAAATCTGGAATGTAACATTACAGGCACAATTCAAAATTATTTTACTAATTAACTATTTAAGGCCCAAAAGTCCAAAATCCTTGAGTCTTGTTAAGCAATGATAAAAGCCCATTTTATTATTTTAAGCATTTCAGAAACCAAGTTTAAACATACGAAATTTACTTAGGTTTAATACTTAACTAAATAGTTGAAAACAGAAAACCCAAAATCTAAGTCAAATCGGAGTACAAAGGCCTTATTACATCCAACTAAAATAAAACAATTAAAACCATGTTTTTTTGAAACAAATAAATAAAAATTTTAACATCTCGTAGTGTGGCCAACTTCGAGTCCTTTCCCATGTCACGCCGTCTATTGAGGATCACCTGAAACATTAAATAAAGGGTGTGAGTTTTGAAATTTAGTGTGTACAACCCTTTGCAATCAAATCAAAACATACAAATATTCACATTGGGCCTAAGCCTTATCAAAATCGGTGGTCTTGGCCTTAGCCCACAATGACCTCATATCATATCATATCATATCATATGCAATACAAGGTAATGCAAAACCCTCCCCAAAAATCCGTCCACTATACACACCATTTCCCTTCCAACCTTATACACCTGTGGGGAATTCTAGCTTGACCCACCCCTCCGCTACACTCCAATGGTAGCACTCACAGCGGCACTACTCAATGTTGTAGCAAAGCTGCTAATCATATAACGGGCTTAAAGCCATCAGTAGATCCATGGTCGTCAAGCAACTATGCGATCCTCAAATCTTCCTCCGTACCATAATTCCCCCCATATACATCCTAAACAGAATATCATATGAATACAACAAACACATAAGTAACATCCATAAAAACTCATACTCATCACATAGGGGTATTTTAGTCATTTCACAATCAAGGGTATTTCTGTAATTCTACCATATAGGGGTATTATCGTAATTTTACCATATCAGGGTATTATCGTAATTCTTCCCTACAGGGGTATTATCATAATTCTACCCTATAGGGGTATTTTCGTAAATTTTTAAATTGAAGATATTTTGGGAATTCTACAAATTAGGGATAATTCGATAATTTCATAAATTGAGGGTATTATGGTAATTTTGTAAACTAAAGGTATTTTGGTAATTTTGCAAAACAAGGGTATTTTAGTAGTTTTACAAATCTAAGGATATTTTGGTAATTTCCAAATCAGGGGTACTTGGTCCCTCTCGGGCTTTAGTTATAAACTTTGGCCCATTAACAAGTCCTTGCGGCTAAAGCTAACAGACACTATGCACCAAGTAGGATTCTAGAGAAGAGGAGGTGGGCCACTAGGACCGCTTAAGTACCAAGCTCTCCCTAGATCCAATCCTAGACATGCATATGTCCGTTGCCACACTCTAACCCAACAACTTGTCCACATATATGTTTGACTCTGAGAAGAGTTTTATGTTATTCAAGAGTTTTTCAAACTAGGCCTAGAGTCCATTAAACCCTAACATATATTTCTAGAATCTCATAAAGCCCATTAAGCCCATTTCACGTCATATAGCCCATTAGGCCAATTTCATGCTCATACAGCCCATCAAACCAATTTGATGCTCATATAGCCCATTGGGCTCAATTGCGATCCTATCATACAATCTTTCATGCTAATTCATTATTCATGCTCACATATCAACCATTGTCGTTTTGGGCCCACAAGTTCGGTAGACCCATTTAGCCACTTTCGGCTTTTCAGCTTTTTGGCATTGTCGATATCGTGTGTGTAGTGTTTGTACACACCTGGTTACTGCGATGCACTATTCTGTCCTCGGTCTTGAACCTACAACCAACCAACCTTCAATCAATCACTAAATCAACACATTTACCAAAAGTCAAGCCTTACCGTAACCTTACCGTGTTCCACCAAGTTCTAATAGCCCTTCCTTAGCTACTATTCACGAATATCCCCTAGATCTGCACTCAAACATATATCGTAAAAACAAGTGACTCATATTTCGCATAAGTCACCCCTATAGGCCATACTTACATTCGGCCATCCACTAAACCATAACTGAGTTAAGAACACTTATTACTTTGCTAACGATCCTTACGTACCACGCTTGCGATCTTTGAACCTTATCCTTGTTATCACAGAGTTAACGATAGGACAATTAGATAGCCTTTCTACTTTTAGCAAAATGTACAAGAGAGGTTAACCGAATACTTACCAAATCCACTTTCGATCCTATAGCCTAAATTCGACTTTTGAGATTAGTATGGTGACAGAGACAATTCGGCACCAATAGGGAGAAGAAGAGGAGAAGTGATCGGCAAGAACTAAAGGTGAACAAGAGAAGGAATTTAAGAAGAGAAGGTATGGGGAATTCGGCTAGAGAGAAAACCAAATTTTTGACAAAGGAATAATGGCTTTTCTTCGGGAAATGGTAGAATTTGGCTAAGGGGGAGAAAAAGAAAATACGAAAACTCAAAGAACCTCTCAAGGGAATTCCGCAATGGGAGAAAAGAATAAGGGGAAGAAAAGGAAGAAATAATAGAACCCAAGGAACCTCTCAAAGGAATTCGGCACCTCCTTTTATAGCCAATAGTCGAATCGTACCTTCCCCCACAGTCCAATTCGGCACCAACTCTTCTCACATCTCATGTCCTAAATTTTCTGCATGATATCTCCCTTATCTTATCCCAAATTCCCTCCTTTATCAGCTTACAAGACCAATTCAAACACTTCAAAAAGAGAGTCCAAATTCCACACAACTCTGGTAATCCACTATGTAACACCCCTAACCAGTATCCATTGCCAGATTAGGGTTATGAGGCATTACCGAACTAGACTCAGAACATTGCAAGCATTTATTGCAATTCATACACTTATCAAATCCAAAAATGCATTTTTAATCTCCTAATATCCAACTAATAGTTCATACCAAAATTCAAATTAAACCAAATAGTCCATCAACTCAAAGTTTACGTGAACTAATTTGCATGCATATAAATGAACCTAAGATGTCTATGCGGTACATTCATTACATACCTATATGATCAGATAATACACTTATGAACATAAAGAATAATTCATATCATACAAACTCATTTGCTTTATAATCAATCCAAAGAACATATACCAAATCTATCGTATACTTTATCATTTTAAAACATTTCAAAGTATGCATATATATATACCATGGTGATTCTAAGCATCTTGTACACATGTACCATTAATAATACATTTATTAATAATAATCAAACATCATAGTTAAAATATGCGTATTCAACAAATCATTCTACTACCTATTTGAATATATATACAAAATTTGTATTAAATTACATCTATGAAATTATACAATCCATCATGTCATATCCGTTAACAACCAATTACACCTGTGAACTTTGAAACCAAAACAAATGGTAAAATGCATAACCAAATCATAGATTGTTTGCATTCTCTTTCCATTTAAATACTACATTTAAAACATATCATATATGCGAATCCCAAATGAATTTATTTACAAAGCTAACTAACCTTAGCATTTCCATTAATTAGAATTTACCTAAACAACAATCTCAAAAGTATAGCCATGGACAATATTTTACAACATTTCAAACCATGACCTAGTACATGCAACGATTAGCCTTCAAAGGAAATTCAACCATTAATCTAAAGGCCAAAATACATGACTAAACTAACTCAAACGTTAGCATTATAAACAAGGAATCACATCAAATGCACAATACATATACTTGACCAAAAAGATCAGACCATAGCCGAATATAACCAAATAAAATCCATATCATCCATACATCATAATAACATATCCATATGCACTATTTGATCACTTAGATAAACTGTATATTTTCACTTCAACTAACATAGAATATAAACCATATTTGTATGGCTAGATTACATATAATAACAAGGTATTCAACTCAAACAAAGACATTTATCATCCTATACATGCCTTTATCCAAAATAAGACAAAATAAAGGTGTACCAAAAAGATGATAGTGTGGTTGACTTTGCCGACAATTTGCCGAGCCCGTAGCTTGACCAAAATCTATAAACAGAACATTAAACATAAACGAAGTAAGCTTACTAGCTTAGTAAGTCTTAAGCAAATACAAAATAATGTTCATACAGTCAAACTTTTAATCATTAAATTCATGGCAAAGATTATAAACATTATATTAAGTAAATTAGTCGTAGCCGAATATCATTAATACTCTTAATCTAAGTATTGACATTTATCTACCATGAATGTATACACTATTACATCACATATTAATCATAAGTATCTGTATATTCCAAGTCGAATGAAAATATCATGCATATCAATCACATTTCATCTTTTTGTACATATATGCAAACACATACAAATTCACTTTCCTTAACAATTCCACTTATAACCGATTCATCAAAGTAATATATACATTTAATCTCAATTACACATAATAAAAAATTCTTATTGAATTATCAATTTGATCTCATAATACTTAACTTAATTGATATTATACTTACTCACTTCATCCCTTACTATACTAGTAGAATAGCACTTACCCGAGCTAATGGCACATTGCATTAAATATATGCCTCATCTCGTTTAAATTCTGAATTCTCCGTTTATAGCATATCACTGGCATTAAGCCTGCTAGGCATTTAAGCCCGAATTACACACCGACATTGAGCCTGCTAGACCAAAGGTCCGAAGTTTGAACACCAACATTAAGCCTGCTAAGCAATAAGCCCGAAATAATTCACCGGCACGAGACCTGCTAGGCTTTAAGCCCAATATAAATCACCGGCACAAGGCCTTCTAGGCTCGAAGCCCGAAATAAATCACCGGCACAAGTCCTGCTAGGCTCGAAGCCCGAATATCAATATAATTAATCCTTCAATGCACATTTCTTAATGCTAACATCGCAAACAAATCATATACTTCATATTACATTCACATATCAAATCGAATATACTCATTCATATCACATTAAACAAAATATATTCAGTCCAATATAATATCCTTACATTAGGCTAACTCATACATTTATGCTTAAAATTACTAAATTCATTCATTTACTATGTTCATAAATAATTCTTTGATGTATATTTGCTTAAGAACTTACCTCGACTATCGACGGACAACGTAGACCGGCTATTCGATAACCTTCGCCTTTCCCCAATCCAAATCCATTTTTCTTTGTTCTTGATCTAAACACATTAAAATTTAGCTCATTCACGCACATTTCATCTCAATTTAGTCCCAAATCACATAAATGGGCAAACTACCATTTTACCCCTAATGTTTCACATTTTTACAATTTAGTTCAATTTGCACAAAACACAAAATACACAAAATTTCACTATAAGACCTTAGGGCAGAATGTTCATAGGGACTATACATGTCCATTTCTTTCATTTATTTTGCATTTTAGTTCCCTCAAAAATTCATTTTTGCAATTTAGCCTATAATACTCAAATTTACTAAAATCTCAAATACAAAACATGCTAATCTTTAACATATCTTTAATATAAAATCATCAAACATCAAAAACCCCAAGAACATGTCAATGGCCGAACATCAAACATGCTTAAATTTAAAAATCCTAACATGGGTTAGCTACTGTTTGAAGCAACGATTTCAAAAACGTAAAAATTATCAAAAACCGAAAACTAACCATACCTTAATCAAGCTTCAAAATGCCGGAATGTTGAAGAAACTCTAAGTTATTCCTCCGTTTACATTCGGTCATAGGAAAAATAAGAAAATAATGGCATTTGGTTTTTTTTAATATTACTTATTAATTATTTTAATTTTTTAACCTTTATAATAAAATAAGTATAACATATAAACTATGTCTATAACTGCCCATCAACCATCCACTATCATATTTATGGCCTATTTCTACTTTAAGGACTTCATATTAAGAAACCACTAACAAATAAGCACTTTTTACTATAGTTTGTAACTTTTACACTTTACATGATTAAGTCCTTTTTTTTTAAAATTAAGCACACAAACGATTAAATTTTTCTACGAAACTTTCACACACATTAATTCACATATAATAAACACAAAATATAATATTTAAATATTTCTCGGACTCAGATTCGTGGTCCTGAAACCACCATTCCGATTATGGTCAAATTCGGTCTGTTACAACTCTCCCCCTTAGGGATTTTCGTCCCCGAAAATCTTACCATTAAATAAAGTCAAATATTGTTGCCTCATTGAATCCTCAGGCTCCCACGTAGCCTCTTCAACTCCGTGAAAATTCCACAGCACTTTCACTAACGGAATTTTCTTGCTTCTCAACTCTTTCATTTCCTGGGCTAAAATACAAATCGGTTCCTCCTCGTACGTCATATCGGATCAAATTTCAATTTCAGATGGAGAAATCACATGTGATAAATCTAATTTGTATTTACGGAGCATTGAAACATGAAACACATTGTGTATCTTTTCTGATTTAGAATGCAACTTCAATCTATAAGCAACAGGCCCGATACGTTCGATAATTTCATACGGTCCGATGAATCTCAGACTTAGTTTGCCTTTTCGACCAAATCGAAGTACTTTCTTCCACGGAAAGCTTTTAAAAACACTCGGTCCCCGACTTGAAACTCAATGTCTTTACGTTTTAAATCAGCATAAGACTTTTGTCGATCCGAGGCAGCTTTCAAAGTATCTTTAATCACAGTCACTTTCTGTTCAGTCTCTTTAATTAAATCAACCCCGTGTATCTTATTTTCACTGAACTCAGTCCAATAGAACAGTGTACAACACTTGCGGCCATATAGAGCTTCATAAGGTGCCATTTTGATACTAGATTAAAAACTGTAATTATAAGCAAATTCAATCAAAGGTAAGTATCTTTCCCACGTACCTTTAAACTCAAGAACGCAACATCTCAACATGTCCTCAAGTATCTGAATGGTTCATTCAGACTGACCGTCTGTCTGCAGATGAAAGGCTGTACTAAAGTGGAGTTTAGTACCCAAAGCATCTTGCAACCTCTTCCAAAACCGTGATGTGAATCTCGGGTCTCCGTCTGAAACAATGGAACTCGGTTCCCCATGTAACCTCACAATCTGTATACATATAATTCAGCAAGTTTATCGAGCGAATAGTCTGAACGAACTGGTACAAAGTGAGCTGATTTGGTCAGTCTATCTATTATAACCCAGACAGTATCTTTCCTGCTCGTTGTCATAGGCAACCGGATACAAAATCCATAAAAATTCTATCCCATTTCCATTCAGGTATCATGATCAGCTGAAGTAACCCAGAAGGCACTTGATGCTCAGCTTTTACTTGCTGACAAATTAAACACTTTGAAACAAATTCAAATATATCTCGTTTCATTCCAGGCCACCAATAGAACTGTTTCAAATTATTGTACATTTTCATGCTACTCAGATGTATCAACAATCGACTATTATGAGCCTCGTTCAAAATCATCTGAATCAAATCCACATTCTTTGGAACACATATTTGCCCTTTGAAGTTCAAACAATCGTTTTCACCAATTCAAAACTCTGACTCTGTATCATTTTCACACCGAACTCATCTAGCAATCATATCTTCGTCAATTTTCTGTGCATCACAAATTTGCTGAATGAGCAACGGTCTTGCCTTTAACTCGGCTATGATCGAACCATCACCTAACATAACCATATGTGCATTCAACGCACATAGAGAAAACAATGATTTTTGACTCAAGGCATTCGCAACAACTTTGGCTTTCCCCGGATGATAATCAATCGCCAATTCATAATCTTTCAACAGTTCTAACCATCTGCGTTGTCTCAAGTTCAGGTCTTTCTGAGTCATCAGATACTTCAGACTTTTGTGATCTGAATAAACATGGCACTTCTCACCGAATAGGTAATGACGTCAAATCTTCAACGCAAAAACAATAGCTACTAATTCCAGATCATGAGTCAGATAATTTCTTTCATGAGGCTTCAATTGTCTCGAAGCATAAGCTACTACCTTGCCTTCTTGCATTAAGACACAACCCAAACCATTCAAAAAGGCATTACTGTACATAACGAATTCTTTACCCGATTCAGGCTTAATCAACACTGGAGCTTCGGTTAAAAGAGCTTTCAACTGATTAAAACTTTTCTGGCATTTTTTCGTCCACTCAAACTTGACATCTTTCTATAGTAGCTTTGTCAAAGGTGTAGCTATCATGGAAAAACCTTTCACAAAACGTCTATAGTATCCCGCAAGTCCCAGAAAGCTTCGAATTTCAGAAACATTCTTTGGTGGCTTCCAATCAAGTATAACCGATATTTTGTTTGGATCAACCCGAATACCTGACACTGAAACAACATGACCCAAAAAGCTGACTTCATTCATCTAGAACTCACACTTACTAAACTTTGCGTACAACTGTTGATCTCGCAAAGTTTGTAGCACCAATCTCAAATGCCCGGCATGTTCGATTTCATCTCTGGAGTAGATCAGGATATCATCAATGAACACTACTACAAATCGATCCAAATACTGTCTGAAAACTCGATTCATCAAATCCATAAAAATAGCAGGTGCATTAGTAAGTCCAAAAGGCATAACCAGAAACTCAAAATGTCCGTACCTCGTTCGGAGTGTAGTCTTTGGCACATCGAAATCTCTGACTCGCAACTGATAATAACCCGATCTCAGATCTATCTTTGAAAACACTGAAGCCCCTTTCAACTGGTCAAACAAATCGTCAATTCAAGGCAATGGGTATTTATTCTTTATTGTCATCTTATTCAGCTGCCGATAATCAATACACATTCGCATAGTCCCATCGTTCTTTTTCACAAATAAAATTGGTGCACCCCAAGGAGAGAAACTCGGTCGTGCAAAACCCCTATCTATCAACTCTTGCAACTGTGCTTTCAACTCTTTCAACTCAGTAAGTGCCATCCAGAACGAAGCTATTGAAATCAGAGTTGTTCTTGATACTAATTTAATGCCAAACTCAATCTCTCGAACTGGTGGTAAACCCGGTACTTCTTCATGAAATACATCTGGGTATTCACACACAACTGGTACTGATTTAATCTATTTTTCAGACACTTTATTATCCAACACATAGGCCAAGAAAGCTTCACATCCTTTTCTCACATACTTACGAGCCAACATCGAGGATATTACTGCCAGTAAGCCATTCAGATCATTAGATTCAACCTGAATAATCTCACCGCTCTGACATCTTAAATCAATAGTCTTTCTTTTACAATTCAGCACAGCATCATGCAATGTTAACCAGTCCATTCCCAGAATTATATCGAACTCGTCGAAAGGCAACAACATTAAATCAGCTGGAAAGCATGAGTCCCGAATCATCAATGGGCAACCTTTACACACTTTATCAATGAGTACACATCGACCTAAGGGGTTGGACACACGAATCACAAACTCAGTAGACTCAACAGGCAGAGTCCTATTTGATACTAAAGTTTCACACACATATGAGTGAGTCGAACCAGGATCAATCAATGCAATCATAGTAGTATCATAAAGAGTGAAAGTACCAGTGATAACATCTGGGGAAGAAGCATCCTCTCTGGCACGAATAGCATGTGCTCTAGCTGGTGCATGAGCTTTCAATCAAACTGTAGTGTCTTTAGTTCCTTTCTGACTACCACTTACATTTCCCGAATGCCTAGGTGGTCTGCCTCGCACTGACACATTACTCGGTCTGACATTCTGAGTTGTATTTTGCTCGGCTAACATCGGGCACTCTCTGATAAAATGATCTGATGATCCACATTTAAAATAGGACCGATCACAAAATCTACAACTCCCAGAATGCCAATTACCACAATGCTTGCACTCAACCCGATTCTGCTGAACATTACCAACACTGGCCATCAAAATAGCTCGAGAACCCGCAGGAGGTCGATCTCATCTAGATATGTCGGAAGTAGCTTTATGTTGGCCAAAGTCATCTTTAAACTTTTTTGATACAGAATGAAAAGTCTTACTCAATGATCTTTTACGGGTGTCTCTAGCTTCCATTTCAGCCTTTCTTTTCTCTTCTCCAAGCTCTTCAGCTTTGCAAGCTCGCTCGACAAGTACCATGAACTCTTTGATTTCAAGAATGCCAACAAGCAACTTTACATCTTCATTCAGACCGTCTTCAAATCTTTTGCACATAATGGCTTCAGTTGATACACACTCTCGGGCATATCGGCTCAATCTAATAAATTTTCGCTCATATTCAGTCACAGTCATACGACCCTATTTTAGTTCTAAAAATTCTTTCCGTTTCTGATCGATGAATCTCTGGCTAATATATTTCTTACGGAACTCGATCTGAAAGAAATCCCAAGTCACTTTTTCTTTTGGGATCACCGATACTAGTGTATTCCACCAGTGATATGCAGTGTCCCGTAGTAAAGATATAGCACACTTCAGGCATTCATCTAGAGTACAGGATAACTCATCAAGTACCCGAATAGCGTTATCAAGCCACATTTCAGCTCGCTCTGCATCGTCATCATCATTGGCCTTAACTTCTTCGGCCCCATATTTTTTGATTTTATCAACGGGAGGCCTACTAGATCTCATCAGATCTATCATCGGAGGTGCTGAACCTACCAGAGTTGGATTATTCGGGGGTGGAGGTTGTTGTACAGCCGGGTTAGTCTGAATGAACTGGGTAAACCATTCATTCATTATCTGGTAGAAGGCTTGCTTAGCCTCCCCCTCATGACTACCCGAGACAGGTCAAGAGTCTACCAGTGCTGACCCACATGTGAGATCAGGCGCTACACTCTCTACATCATCCGCTACGGCTCTGTCAGGATCCATTTACTATATAAAACACAGTTTGAAATGTCAGAAGTCACCACACTATCGTATATAAAATAAAGGCATGTATAGCTAGACTCTCACGTGCCACAGTAGTCCTAGAATCGACTAAACCGTAAGCTCTGATACCAATCAAACGTAACACCCCTAACTCGTATCCATTGCCGGATTAGGGTTATGAGGCATTATCGAACTAGACTCAGAACATCACAGGCATTTATCGCAATTCATACACTTATCAAATCCAAAAATGCATTTTTAATCTCCCAATATCCAACTAATAGTTCATACCAAAATTCAGATTAAACCAAATAGTCCATCAACTCAAAGTTTACATGAACTCATTTGCATGCATATAAATGAATCTAAGATGTCTATGCGGTACATACATTACATACCTATATGATCATATAATACACTTATGAACATAAAGAATAATTCATATCATACCAAACTCGTTTGCTTTATAATCAATCCAAAGAACATATACCAAATCTATCGTATACTTTATCATTTTTAAAACATTTCAAAGTTATGCATATATAAATATACCATGGTGATTCTAAGCATCTTGTACACATGTACCATTAATAATGCATTTATTAATAATAACCAAACACCATAGTTAAAATATGCGTATTCAACAAATAATTCTACTACCTATTTGAATATATATACAAAATTTGTATTAAATTACATCTATGAAATTATACAATCCATCATGTCATATCCGTTAACAACCAATTACACCTGTGAACTTTGAAACCAAAACAAATGGTAAAATGCATAACCAAATTATAGATTGTTTGCATTCTCTTTCCATTTAAATACTACACTTAAAACATATCATATATGCGAATCCCAAATGAATTTATTTACAAAGCTAACTAACCTTAGCATTTCCATTAATTAGAATTTACCTAAACAACAATCTCAAAAGTATAGCCATGGACAATATTTTACAACATTTCAAACCATGACCTAGTACATGCAACGATTAGCCTTCAAAGGAAATTCAACCATTAATCTAAAGGCCAAAATACATTACTAAACTAACACAAACATTAGCATTATAAACAAGTAATTACATCAAATGCACAATACATATACTTGACCAAAAAGATCAGACCATAGCCGAATATAACCAAATAAAATCCATATCATCCATACATCATAATAACATATCCATATGTACTATTTGATCACTTAGATAAACTGTATATTTCCACTTCAACTAACATAGAATATAAGCCATATTCGTATGGCTAGATTACATATAATAACAAAGTTTTCCACTCAAACAAAGACATTTATCATCCTATACATGCCTTTATCCAAAATAAGACAAAATAAAGGTGTACCAAAAAGATGATAGTGTGGTTGACTTTGCCGACAATTTGCCGAGCCCGTAGCTTGACCAAAATCTATAAACAGAACATTAAACATAAACGGAGTAAGCTTACTTGCTTAGTAAGTCTTAAGCAAATACAAAATAATGTTCATACATTCAAACTTTTAATCATTAAATTCACGGCAAAGATTATAAACAATATACTAAGTAAATTATTCATAGCAGAATATCATTAATACTCTTAATCTAAGTATTGACATTTCTCTACCATAAATGTATACACTATTACATCACATATTAATCATAAGTATCTCAGATATTCCAAGTCGAATGAAAATATCATGCATATCAATCATATTTCATCTTTTTGTACATATATGCAAACACATACGAATTCACTTTCTCTTAACAATTCCACTTATAACCGATTCATCAAAGTAATATATACATTTAAGCTCAATTACACATAATAAAAATTCTTATTGAATTATCAATTTGATCTCATAATGCTTAACTTAATTGATATTATACTTACTCACTTCATCCCTTACTACAGTAGTAGAATAGCACTTACCCGAGCTAATGGCACATTGCATTAAATATATGCCTCATCTCGTTTAAATCCTGAATTCTCCGTTTATAGCATATCACTGGCATTAAGCCTGGTAGGCATTTAAGCCTGAATTACACATCGGCATTGAGCCTGCTAGACCAAAAGTCTGAAGTTTGAACACGGTCATTAAGCCTGCTAGGCAATAAGCCCGAAATAATTCACCGGCACGAGACCTGCTAGGCTTTAAGCCCGATATAAATCACAGGCACAAGGCCTGCTAGGCTCGAAGCCTGAAATAAATCAACGGCATAAGGCCTGCTAGGCTCGAAGCCCAAATATCAATATAATTAATCCTTCAATACACATTTCTTAATGCTAGCATCACAAACAAATCATATACTTCATATTACATTTACATATCAAATCGAATATACTCATACATATCACATTAAACAAAATATATTCAGTCCAATATAATATCCTTACATTCGGCTAATTCATACATTTATGCTTAAAATTACTAAATTCATTCATTTACTATGTTCATAAATAATTCTTTGATGTATATTTGCTTAAGAACTTACCTCGACTATCGACGGACAACGTAGACCGACTATTCGATAACCTTCGCCTTTCCCCGATCCAAATCCGTTTTTCTTTATTCTTGATCTAAACACATTAAAATTTAGCTCATTCAAGCACATTTCATCTCAATTTAGTCCCAACACATAAATGGGAAAACTACCATTTTACCCCTAATGTTTCACATTTTTACAATTTAGTCCTATTTGAACAAAACACAAAATACACAAAATTTCACTATAACACCTTAGGGCTGAATGTTCATAGGGACTATACAAGTCTATTTATTTCATTTATTTTTCATTTTAGTCCCCTCAAAAATTAATTTTTTCAATTTAGCCCATAATACTCAAATTCACTAAAATCTCAAATACAAAACATGTTAATCTTTAACATATCTTTAATATAAAATCATCAAACATCAAAAACCCTAAGAACATGTCAATGGCCAAACATCAAACATGCTTAAACTTAAAAATTCTAACATGGGTCAGCTACTGTTCGAAGCAACGATCTCAAAAAACGTAAAAATTATCAAAAATCGAAAACTAACCATACCTTAATCAAGCTTCAAAATGCCAAAATGTTGAAGAAACTCTAAGTTCTTCCTCCTTTTACATTCGGTCATAGGAAAAATAAGATGATAATGGCCTTTGGTTTTGTTTAATATTACTTATTAATTATTTTACTTTTTTAACCTTTATAATAAAATAAGTATAACATATAAACCATGTCTAAAATCGTCCATCAACCATCCACTATCATATTTATGGCCTATTTCTATTTTAAGGACTTCATATTAAGAAACCACTAACAAATAAGCACTTTTTACTATAGTTTGTAACTTTTACACTTTACACGATTAAGTCCTTTTTTTTAAATTAAGCACACAAACGATTAAATTTTTCTACGAAACTTTCACACACATTAATTCACATATAATAAACACAAAATATAATATTTAAATATTTCTTAGACTCAGATTTGTGGTCCTGAAACCACCGTTCCAATTAGGGTCAAATTCGGTCTATTACACACTATGCAAAATAAGCACTCCAAAAACACCTTACCACTACCCGAACCTTGAACCTCTTCACGCCACCTTGTAGCTCCCCAAGTGACGCCACCTTGCCACTGGACCACAAGCCCATTTGTGTCTTATTTTTCCCTTAATCTACTTAAGAGGCCTAAAGCCTGAGACTAGGGTCCACTAAAGCAAGAAAAATAAATTTTTCCATATGGCCTTCCCTATCACTAAGACTTCAAATAATCCCGATAATACCTTAAAATTATTACCCTAAGTGGTACTCATACAAACCAATTTAGTGCACAAAAATTAGGGTTTTGAGATTTTCGAGCATTACAACCCAATAGGCCCAAATTCGGGGCGTTACAATTCTACCCTCCTTAAAGAAATTTCATCCTCAAAATTTCCAACTAACTATTAATCGTACTGCTCAAGTCATACCATTATGCTTCCGTTGTGCACTCTGATTTTAATAACTCTAACACACTTTAACTCTAACTGAACCCTTTTCACCTACCCACTAGAGCATATAAACATGGCACGCTATACAGTTTCTACATCCAAAATATCGCATCTGCACAAAACATACCCGACGTAATGGTGATTGAGTAATCCCGAGCCTGATGCTCCTCAGACCCGCATTTGAAACACACTCCTAAGTTCCTCCAGCATTCACCTAGATTACGCCTTCTGCAATATTTGCAAGCCGAAAAGTTTGGATGTACCTTAACATGCTTCACAAAACGAGACTGTCGTCCTAGAGAACTGCAATCTCTTTTTTCTTACAGTCCACGCACCTAACCCGAAATGTTTCACCAATTTCTTTAACCTTCTCCAGTACCTCCATAACTAGCTGAGTCAGCACATCAGCCCTAACATTTCCACGGCCTCTGCTGTGACCCCTTGCACTTATTCTAGCGCTCATCGTTGATTCTCGCATTATCTGAATTAGGAATTTTTATGAATTTAGTTCATAGTTCCACTCTTTAAAGCAAATGTCTTATGCAAGTAACAATTTAAAAGTTGTTTCGTAGTGTAAATCCACTACAGGCTTAAGTTTATTACGGGCTTTAGTCTCTAAAAACCTATTGTTTAAAGTAGCCCAATATCTAAATACAGTTCAATAATTCAAACAAGAAAAATAACAGAGAAACTTACCTGGCTTGACGTCAAGGGCTCGATGAACCACACTTCAAGAATCCTGTAAAAACTTTTTGGTCTACACGTTTTTAAAACCCAAAATCGAAGGCCCATTTCACAGCCTGAGCTTTGGAACTGGACTTTGATACCACTAAATGTAACACCCCAATCTCGGCCTAGGAGTTAGGTCCGAATCTGGAATGTCACATTAAAGGCACAATTCAAAATTATTTTACTAATTAACAATTTAAGGCCCAAAAGTCCAAAATCCTTGATTCTTGTTAAGTAATGATAAAAGCCCATTTTATTATTTTAAGCATTTCAGAAACCAAGTTTAAACATACAGAATTTACTTAGGTTTAATACTTAAGTAAACAGTTGAAAATAGCAAACCCAAAATCTAAGTCAAATCGGAGTACAAAGGCCTTATTACATCCAACTAAAATAAAGCAATTAAAACCATGTTTTTTGAAAAAAATAAATAAAAATTTTAACATCTCGTAGTGTGGCCAACTCCGAGTCCTCTCCCACGTCGAGCCGTCTAATGAGGATCACCTGAAACATTAAATAAAGGGTGTGATTTTCAAAACTCAGTGTGTACAACCCTTGGCAATCAAATCAACATACAAATATTCACTTGGGCCTAAGCCCTATCAAAATCGATGGTCTTGGCCTTAGCCCACAATGACCTCATATCATATCATATCATATCATATGCAACACAAGGTAATGCAAAACCCTCCCCAAAAATCTATCCACTGCACATACCATTTTCTTTCCAACCTTTTACACCTATCATATCATATCATATCATATCATATCATATCATATCATATGCAAGACAAGGTAATGCAAAACCCTCCCCAAAAATCTATCTGCTACATACACCATTTCCCTTCAAACCTTATACACCTGTGGGGAATTCTAGCTCGACCCACCCCTCCGCTACACTCCAATGGTAGCACTCATAGTGGCACTACTCAATGTTGCAGCAAAGCTACTAATCATATAATGGGCTTAAAGCCACCGGTGGATCCATGGTCGTCAAGCAACTATGCGATCCTCAAATCTTCCTCCGTACCATAATCCCCAGCCATATGAATCCTAAACAGAATATCATATGAATACAGCAAACACATAAGTAACATCCATAAAAACTCATACTCATCACATAGGGGTATTTTAATCATTTCACAATCAAGGGTATTTCTATAATTCTACCCTACAGGGGTATTCTCGTAATTTTACCCTACCAGGGTATTATAGTAATTCTACCCTACCGGGGTATTATCGTAATTCTATCCTATAGGGGTATTTTCATAAATTTTCAAATCAGGGGCATTTTGGTTATTCTACAAATTAGGGGTATTTTGGGAAATTCATACATCAAGGGTATTATGGTACTTTTCAAAACTAAGGGTATTTTGGTAATTTTTTTAAATAGAGGTATTTTAGTAATTTTACAAATAGAGGGTATTATGGTAATTTTACAAATCTAAGGATATTTTGGTAATTTCCAAATCAGGGGTACTTCGTCCCTCTCGGGTTTTAGTTATTGACTTTGGCCCATTAACAAGTCCTTGCGGCTAAAGTGAACAAACATTATGCACCAGGTAGGATTCCAGAGAAGAGGAGGTAGGCCACTAGGACCGCTTACTTACCAAGCTCTCCCTAGATCCAATCCTAGACATGCATATGTCCATGCCCACACTCTAACCCAGCGACTTGTCCACGGATGTGTTTGATTATTAGAAGAGTTTTATGTTATTCAAGAGTTTGTCAAACTAGGCCTAGAGTCCATTAAACCCTAACATATATTTCTAGAATCTCATAAAGCCCATTAAGCCCATTTCATGTCATATAGCCCATTAAGCCAATTTCATGCTCATGTAGCCCATCAAACCAATTTCATGCTCATATAGCCCATTGGGCACAATTATGATCCTATCATAAAACCGTTCATGCCAATCCATTATTCATGCTCACATATCAACCACTGTCATTTTTGGCCCACAAGTTCGGCAGGCTTATTTAGCCACTTTCAGTTTTTCAGCTTTTTGACTTTTTGGCGCTGCCGATATCGTGTGTGTAGTGTTTGTACACACCTAGTTACTGGGACGTGCAATTCTATCCTTGGTCTTGAACCTACAACCAACCAACCTTCAATCAATCACTAAATTAACACATTTACCAAAAGTCGAAGCCTTACCGTAACCTTACCGTGTGCCACCAGGTTCTAAAAGCCTTTCCTTAGCTACAATTCGCGAATATCCCCTAAATCTGCACTCAAACATATATCGTCAAAACAAGTGACTCATATTCCACATAAGTCACCCCTATGGGCCATACTTACATTCAACCATCCACTAAACCATAACTGAGTCGAGAACACTTACCACTTTGCTAACGATCCTTACCTACCATGCTTGCGATCTTTGAACCTTATGGGGGTATTATCGTAATTCTACCCTATAGGGGTATTTTTGTAAATTTCCAAATTAGGGATATTTTTGTAATTCTACAAATTAAGGGTATTTTGGTACTTTCGTAAATCGAGGGTATGATGGTAAATTTCCAAACTAAGGGTATTTTGGTAATTTTATAAAATAGGGGTATTTTAGTAATTTTACAAATAGAGGGTATTATGGTAATTTTACAAATCTAAAGATATTTTGGTAATTTCCAAATCAGGGGTACTTGGTCCCTCTCGGGTTTTAGTTATAGACTTTGGCCCATTAACAAGTCCTTGCGGCTAAAGCGAAAAGACACTATGCACCAGGTATGATTTTAGACCTGCATATGTCCATGCCCACACTCTAACCCAGCGATTTATCCACGGACATGTTTGATTATTAGAAGAATTTTATGTTATTCAAGAGTTTGTCAAATTAGGCCTAGAGTCCATTAATCCCTAACATATATTTCTAGAATCTCATAAAGCCCATTAAGCCCATTTCATGTCATATAGCCCATTAAGCCAATTTCATGCTCATATAGCCCATCAAACCAATTTCATGCTCATATAGCCCATTGGGCTCAATTATGATCCTATCATACAACCGCTCATGCCAACCCATTATTCATGCTCACATATCAACCACTGTCGTTTTGGGCCCACAAGTTCGGCAGGCTTATTTAGCCACTTTCGGCTTTTTGACTTTTCAGCTTTTTGGCACTGCCAATATCGTGTGTATGGTGTTTATACACACCTGGTTACTGCGACGTGCTATTCTATCCTTGGTCTTGAACCTACAACCAACCAACCTTCAATCAATCACTAAATCAACACATTTACCAAAAGCCGAAGCCTTACGTAACCTTACCGTGTGCCACCGGGTTCTAAAAGCCTTTCCTTAGCTACAATTCACGAATATCCCCTAGATCTGCACTCAAACATATATCGTCAAAACAAGTGACTCATATTCCACATAAGTCACCCCTATGGGCCATACTTACATTCAACCATCCATTAAACCATAACTGAGTCGAGAACACTTACCACTTTGCTAACGATCCTTACCTACCATGCTTGCGATCTTTGAACCTTATCCTTGTTATCATAGAGTTAATGACAGGACAGTTAGATAGCCTTTTGACTTTTATCAAAATGTACAAGAGAGGTTAACTGAATACTTACCAAATCCACTTTCAATCCTGCGGCCTAAATTCAGCTTTTGAGATTAGTATTATGACTGAGACAATTCGGCACCAATAAAGAGAAGAAGAGGAGAAGTGATTGGCTAGAACTAAAGGTGAACAAGAGAAGGAATTTAAGAAGAGAAGGTATAGGGAATTCAGCGAGAAAACCAAAATTTTGACAAAGAAATGATTGGTTTTTTCGACAAATGGAAGACTTCGACTAAGGCGGAGAAAAAGAAAATATGGAAACTCAAAGAACCTCTCAAGGGAATTCGGCAATGGGAGAAAGGAAATAGGGGAAGAAAATGAAGAAATAATAGAACCCAAGGAACCTCTCAAAGAAATTCGGCACCTCTTTTTATAGCCAATAGCTGAATCCCACCTTCCTCTACAGTCCAATTCAGCACCAACTCTTCCTACCTCTCATCTCCTAAATTTTCTCCATGATATCTCCCTTATATCATCCCAAATTCCCTCCTTTTTCAACTTACAAGACCAATTCAAACACTTCAACAAAAGAGTCCAAATTCCACATAACTCTTGCCGTCCACTGTGCAAAATAAACACTCCAAAAACACCTTACCACTACTGGAACCTTGGACCTCTTCACGCCACCTTGTAGCTCCCCAAGTAACGCCACCTTACCACTATACCACAAGCCCATTTGTGTCCTATTTTCCCCTTAATCTGCTTAAGAGGCCTAATGCTTGAGACTAGGTCCACTAAAGCAAGAAAAATAAATTTTTCCCTATGGTCTTCCCTATCTCTAAGACTTCAAATAATCCTGATAACACCTTAAAATTATTAACCTAACTGCTACTCATACAACCCAACTTTAGTGCACAAAAATTAGGGTTTTGAGATTTTCAGGCATTACAACCCAATAGGCCCAAATCTACTGGGCCCAAATTGGTGGCGTTACAATTCTACCCTCCTTAATGAAATTTCATCCTCGAAATTTCCAACTAACTATTAATCGCACCGCTCAAGTCACACCATTATCCTTCCGCTGCGCACTCTAATTTTAATAACTCTAACACACTTTAACTCGAATTGAACCCTTTACACCTACCCACTAGAGCAGATAAACATTGCACACATACAGTTTTTACACCCAAAATATCACATCTGCACAAAACATACCCGACTTAATAGGGATTGAACAATCCTGAGCCTGAAGCTCCTCAGACCCGCATCTGAAACACGCGCCTGACTTCCTCCAGTATTCACTCAGATTATGCCTTCTGCAATATTCGCAAACCAAAAAGTTTGGACGTACCTTAACATGCTTCACAGAATGAGACTGTGGTCATAGAGAACTGCAATCTCTTTTTTTTCTTACAGTCCACACACCTAACCCAAAATGTTTCACCAATTTCTTTAACCTCTTCTAGTACCTTCATAACTAGCTAAGTCAGCAAATCAGCCCTAACATTTCCACAGCCTCTGTCGCGACCCCTTGCACTTCTTCTAGCGCTCATCGTTGATTCTCGTATTATTTGAATTAGGATTTTTATGAATTTAGTTCATAGTTCCACTGTTTAAAACAAATGTCTCAGGCAAGTAACAATTTAAAAGTTGTTTCGTTGTCTTAAATCCACTACAGGCTTAAGTTTACTAAGGGCTTTAGTCTCTAAAAACCTATATTTTAAAGTAGCCCAATATCTAAAAATAGTTCAATCATTCAAACAAGAAAAATAACAGAGAAACTTACTTGGCTCGATGTCGAGGGCTCGGTGAACAACACTTCAAGAGTCCTGTATAATTCTTTTAGTCTACTGATTTTTAAAACCCAAAATCAAAGGCCCATTTCACAGCCTGAGCTTTGCAATCAGGTTGTGATACCACTAAATGTAACACCCCAAACCCGGCCTAGGAGTTAGGCCCGAATCTAGAATGTAACATTACAGGCACAATTCAAAATTATTTTACTAATTAACAATTTAAGGCCCAAAAGTCCAAAATCCTTGAGTCTTGTTAAGTAATGATAAAATCCTATTTTATTATTTTAAGCATTTCAGAAACCAAGTTTAAACATGTGAAATTTACTTAGGTTTAATACTTAAGTAAATAATTGAAAATAGCAAACCCAAAATCTAAGTCAATTCGGAGTACAAAGGCCTTATTACATCGAACTAAAATAAAACAATTAAAACCATGTTTTTTGAAACAAATAAATAAAAATTTTAACATCTCATAGTGTGGCCAACTTTGAGTCCTCTCCCACTTCGAGCCATCTACTGAGGATCACCTGAAACATTAAATAAAGGGTGTGAGTTTTGAAATTCAGTGTGTACAACCCTTTGCAATCAAATCAACATACAAATATTCACATTGGGCCTAAGCCCTATCAAAATTGGTGGCCTTGGCCTTAGCCAACAGTGACCTCATATCATATCATATCATATCATATCATATGCAAGATAAGGTAATGTAAAACCCTCCCCAAAAATCCATCCGCAACACACACCATTTCCTTTCCAACCTTATACACCTGTGCGGAATTCTAGCTCGACTCACCCCTCCACTACACTCCAATGGTACCACTCACAGCGGCACTACTCAACGTTGCAGCAAAGCTACTAATCATATAACGGGCTTAAAGCCATAGGTAGATCCATGGTCGTCAAGCAACTATGCGATCCTCAAATCTTCCTCCGTACCATAATTCCCACCCATATGCATCCTAAACAGAATATCATATGAATGCAGTAAACACATAAGTAACATCCATAAAAACTCATACTCATCACATAGGAGTATTTTAGTCATTTAACAATTAAGGGTATTTCTATAATTCTACCCTACAGGGTATTATCGTAATTCTACCCTAACGGGGTATTATAGTAATTCTACCCTATCGGGGTATTATCGTAATTTTACCTAATCGGGGTATTTTCGTAAATTTCCAAATTAAGGGTATTTTTGTAATTCTACAAATTAAGGGTATTTTGGTAATTTTGTAAATCGGGAGTATTATGGTACTTTTCCAAACTAAGGGTATTTTGGTAATTTTGCAAAATAGGGGTATTTTAGTAATTTTACAAATTGAGGGTATTATGGTAATTTTACAAATCTAAGGATATTTTAGTAATTTCCAAATCAGGGGTACTTGGTCCCTCTCGGGTTTTAGTTATAGACTTTGGTGCATTAACAAGTCTTTGCGGCTAAAGCGAACAAACACCATGCACCAGGTAGGATTCCAGAGAAGAGGAGGTGGGCCACTAGGACCGCTTAAGTACCAAGCTCTCCCTAGATCCAATCCTAGACATGCATATGTCCATGCCCACACTCTAACCCAGCGACTTGTCCACGGACATGTTTGATTAGTGGAAGAGTTTTATGTTATTCAAGAGTTTGTCAAACTAGGGTTAGGGTCCATTAAACCCTAACATATATTTATAGAATCTCATAAAGCCCATTAAGCCTATTTCATGTCATATAGCCCATTAAGCCAATTTCATGCTCATATAGCCCATCAAACCAATTTCATGCTCATATAGCCCATTGGGATCAATTACGATCCTATCATACAACCGTTCATGCTATTTCATCTTTCATGCTCACATATCAACCATTGTCATTTTGGGCCCACAAGTTCGGCAGGCCCATTTAACCACTTTTAGCTTTTCAACTTTTTGGCATTGTCGATTTTGTGTGTGTAGTGTTTGTACACACCTGGTTATTGTGACGTGCTATTCTATCCTTGGTCTTGAACTTACAACCAACCAACCTTCAATCAATCACTAAAGCAACACATTTACCCAAAGCCGAAGCCTTACCATAACCTTACTGTGTGCCACCGGGTTCTAATAGCCCTTCGTTAGCTACTATTCGCGAATATCCCCTAGATCTACACTCAAACATATATCATCAAAACAAGTGACTCATATTCCACATAAGTCACCCCTATGGGCCATACATACATTCGACCATCCACTAAACTATAACTGAGTCGAGAACACTTACCACTTTGCTAACAATCCTTACCTACCACGCTTGTGATCTTTGAACCTTATCCTTGTTATCACAGAGCTAATGACAGGACAGTTAGATAGCCTTTCGGCTTTTAGCAAAAATGTACAAGAGAGGTTAACCGAATACTTACCAAATCCACTTTCAATCCTGCGGCCTAAATTTGGCTTTTGAGATTAGTATGATGACAGAGAAAATTCGGCACCAATAAGGAGAAGAAGAAGAGAAGTGATCGGCTAGAACTAAAGGTGAACAAGAGAAGGAATTAAAGAAGAGAAGGTATGAGGAATTTGGCTAGAGAGAAAACCAAAATTTTGACAAAAGAATGATGGTTTTTTTTTTTTTTTGGAAAATGGAAGACTTCGACTAAGGGGGAGAAAAAGAATATACGGAAACTCAAAGAACCTCTCAAGGGAATTCGACAATGGGAGAAAGTAATGAGGGGAAGAAAAGGAAGAAATAATAGAACCCAAGGAACCTCTCAAAGGAATTCGACACCTCCTTTTATAGCAAATAGCTAAATCCTACCTTCCCCCATAGTCCAATTCGGCACCAACTCTTCCTAGCTCTCATCTCCTAATTTTTCTCCATGATATCTCCCTTATCTTATCCCAAATTCCCTCCTTTATCAGCTCACAAGACTAATTCAAACACTTTAACAAAAGAGTCCAAATTCCACATAACTCTGGCCGTCCACTATGCAAAATAAACATTCCAAAAACACTTTACCACTACTAGAACCTTGGACCTCATCACTCCACCTTGTAGCTCCCCAAGTGATGCCACCTTACCACTGGACCACAAGTCCATTTGTGTACTATTTTCCCCTTATCTGCTTAAGAGGCCAATTGCCTGAGACTAAGGCCCACTAAAGCAAGAAAAATAAATTTTTCCCTATGGTCTTCCCTATATCTGTGACTTCAAATAATCCCGATAATACCTTAAAATTATTACCCTAAGTGTTACTCATACAAACCAACTTTAGTGCACAAAAATTAGGGTTTTGAGATTTTCGGGCATTACAACCCAATAGGCTTGAATCTACAAGGCCCAAATTCAGGGCATTACAATTCTACCCTCCTTAAAGAAATTTCGTCCACGAAATTTCCAACTAACTAGTAATCGCACCGCTCAAGTCACACCATTATCCTTCTGCTATGCACTCTAATTTTAATAACTCTAACGCACTTTAACTCTAATTGAACCCTTTACACCTACCCACTAGAGCAGATAAACATTGCACGCATACAGTTTCTGCAGCCAAAATATCGCATCCGCACAAAACATACCCGACTTAATGGTGATTGAACAATCCTGAGCCTAATGATCCTCATAACCGCATCTGAAACACGCTCCTGACTTCCTCCATCATTCACCCAGATTACGCCTTCTGCAATATACGCAAGCTAGAAAATTTGGACGTACCTTAACATGCTTCACAAAACAAGATTACGGTCTTGGAGAATTGCAATCTCTTTTTTTTCTTACAGTCCATGCACTTAACCCAAAATGTTTCACCAATTTCTTTAACCTCCTCCAATACCTCCATAACTAGCTGAGTCAGCACATCAGCCCTAACATTTCCACGGCCTCTATCGCGACCCCTTACACTTCTTCTAGAGCTCATCGTTGATTCTCGTATTATCTGAATTAGGAATTTTTTTAAATTTACTTCATAGTTCCACTGTTTAAAGCAAATGTCTCATGCAAGTAACAATTTAAAAGTTGTTTCGTTGTCGTAAATCCACTACAGGCTTAAGTTTACTAAGGGCCTTAGTCTCTAAAAACCTATATTTTAAAGTAGCCCAATATCTAAAAATAGTTCAATAATTCAAACAAGAAAAATAACAGAGAAACTTACTTGGCTCGACGTCGAGGGCTCGGTGAACAACACTTCAAGAGTCCTGTAAAATTTTTTTAGTCTACTGATTTTTAAAACCCAAAATCAAAGGCCCATTTCACAGCCTGAGTTTTGCAACCAGGCTTTGATACCACTAAATGTAACACCCCAAACCCGGCCTAGGAGTTAGGCTCGAATCTAGAATGTAACATTACAGGCACAATTCAAAATTATTTTACTAATTAACAATTTAAGGCCCAAAAGTCCAAAATCCTTGAGTCTTGTTAAGTAATGATAAAATCCTATTTTATTATTTTAAGCATTTCAGAAACCAAGTTTAAACATACAAAATTTACTTAGGTTTAATACTTAAGTAAACAGTTGAAAACAGCAAACCCAAAATCTAAGTCAATTCGGAGTACAAAGGCCTTATTACATCGAACTAAAATAAAACAATTAAAACCATGTTTTTTGAAACAAATAAATAAAAATTTTAACATCTCGTAGTGTGGCCAACTCCGAGTCCTTTCCCATGTCGAGCCATCTACTGAGGATCACCTGAAACACTAAATAAAGGGTGTGAGTTTCAAAATTCAGTGTGTACAACCCTTTGCAATCAAATCAACATACAAATATTCACTTGGGCCTAAGCCCTATCAAAATCGGTGGTCTTGGCCTTAGCCCACAATGACCTCATATCATATCATATCATATCATATCATATGCAACACAAGGTAATGCAAAAGCCTCCCCAAAAATCCATCCACTACACATACCATTTTCTTTCCAACCTTTTACACCTATGAGGAATTCTAGCTTGACCTACCCCTCCACTACACTCCAATGGTAGCACTCACAGCGGCACTACTCAACATTACAGCAAAGCTGCTAATCATATAATGGGTTTAAAGCCATCGGTAGATCCATGGTTGTCAACCATCTATGCGATCCTCAAATCTTCCTCCATGCCATAATACCCACCTGTATGCATCCTAAACAGAATATAATATGAATGCAGTAAACACATAAGTAACATCCATAAAAACTCATACTCATCACATAGGGGTATTTTAGTCATTTCTCAATTAAGGGTATTTCTGTAATTCTACCCTATAGGGGTATTATCATAATTCTACCCTACCAGGGTATTATCCTAATTCTACCCTACAAGGGTATTATCGTAATTTTACCCTATAGGGGTATTTACGTAAATTTCAAAATCGAGGATATTTTGGTTATTCTACAAATTAGGGGTAATTCGATAATTTTGTAAATTAAGAATATTATGCTAATTTTCTAAACTAAGGGTATTTTGGTAATTTTGCAAAATAGGGGTATTTTAATAATTTTACAAATTGAGGGTATTATGGTAATTTTACAAATCTAAGGATATTTTGGTAATTTCCAAATCAGGGGTACTTGGTCCCTCTCGGGTTTTAATTATAGACTTTGGCCCATTAACAAGTCCTTGCAGCTAAAGCGAACAGACACTATGCACCAAATAGGTTTCCAGAGCAGAGGAGGTGGGCCACTAGGACTGTTTAAGTACCAAGCTCTCCCAAGATTCAATCCTAGACATACATATGCCCGTTGCCACACTCTAACCCAACGACTTGTCCACATACATGTTTGATTCTTAGAAGAGTTTTATGTTATTCAAGAGTTTTTCAAACTAGGCCTAGAGTCCATTAAACCCTAACATAAATTTCTAGAATCTCATAAAGCCTATTAAGCCCATTTCATGTCATATAGCCCATTAAGCCAATTTCATGCTCATATAGCCCATTAAACCAATTTCATGCTCATATAGCCCATTTGGCTCAATTACGAACCTATCATACAACCATTCATGCTAATTCATTATTCATGCTCATATATCAACCATTGTCGTTTTGGGCCCACAAGTTCGACAGGCCCATTTAGCCACTTTCAACTTTTCAGCTTTTTGGCATTGTCGATATCGTGTGTGTAGTGTTTGTACGCACCTAGTTACTGCTACGTGCTATTCTATCCTTGGTCTTGAACTTACAACCAACCAACCTTCAATCAATCACTAAATCAACACATTTACCAAAAGCCGAAGCCTTACCGGAACCTTACCGTAAGCCACCAGGTTCTAATAGCCCTTCTTTAGCTAGTATTCGCAAATATCCCCTAGATCTGCACTCAAACATATATCGTCAAAATAAGTGACTCATATTCTGCATAAGTCACCCCTATAGGCCATACTTACATTCGGCCATCCACTAAACCATAACTGAGTTGAGAACACTTATTACTTTGCTAATGATCCTTACCTACCACGCTTGCTATCTTTGAACCTTATCCTTGTTATCATAGAGTTAACGACGGGACAATTAGATAGCCTTTCGGCTTTTAACAAAATGTACAAGTGAGGTTAACTGAATACTTACCAAATCCACATTTGATCCTGCGGCCTAAATTTGGCTTTTGAGATTAGTATGGTGACAAAGACAATTCGGCACCAATAGGGAGAAGAAGAAGGGAAGTGATCAGCTAGAACTAAAGGAGAGCAGGAGAAAGAATTTAAGAAGAGAAGGTGTGGGGAATTCAGCTAGAGAGAAAACCAAAATTTTGACAAAGGAATGATGGCTTTTTTTCGGCAAATGGTAGAATTTGGCTAAGGGGGAGAAAAAGAATATACAGAAACTCAAAGAACCTCTCAAGGGAATTTCGTAATGGGAGAAAAAAATGAGGGGAAGAAAGCGAAGAAATAATAGAACCCAAGGAACCTCTCAAAGGAATTTGGCATCTCCTTTTATAGCCAATAGTCAAAGCTTACCTTCCCCCATAGTCCAATTCGGCACCAACTCTTCTCACCTCCCATTTCCTAATTTTTTCTCCATGATATCTCCCTTATCTCATCCCAAATTTCCTTCTTTATCAGCTCACAAGACCAATTCAAACACTTCAAAAAAAGAGTCCAAATTCTATACAACTCTGGCTGTCCAATATGCAAAATAAACACTCCAAAAACAATTTACCACTACTCGAACCTTGGACCTCTTCACGCCACCTTGTAGCTCCCCAAGTGAAGCCACCTTGCCATTGGTCCACAAGCCCATTTGTGTCCTATTTTGCCCTTAATCTGCTTAAGAGGCATAATGCCTGAGACTAGGGTCCACTAAAGTAAGAAAATAAATTTTTCCCTATGGTATTCCCTATCTCTATGACTTTAAATAATCCCGATAATACCTTAAAATTATTACCCTAAGTGCTACTCATACAAACCAACTTTAGTGCACAAAAATTAGGGTTTCGTGATTTTAGGGCATGACAACCCAATAGGCCCAAATTTGGTGCGTTACAATTTAAAACCTCAAAAACCAAGTCATATTTTCTTTCTAAAACTCATTTTCATTGTCGAAGCAAAAAATAGCAATTTTGTCAAGTTTTAATAGAAACCAATTTTCATGCATACTCTTATTAAATACAAATTTATGCAGTTTTTAAAACTTAATATCTTGTAATCGACTAATGCATATCAGAATGAAAAATCCCCAAAGTAAAGTCTCATGTCACAATCCATACTAAAACTTATAATCCCAAAATATCAAAATATTAAAATAAACTTTAATTAGTTTAATTTAAAAAGAATTCTAAGGAACTCCTCCAAATTTCGTAATCGTATCCTAACCTCGGGGTTAATTGTAAAATCAAAAAACCAAAGGGGTGAATTATAAAGCTTAGTGTGAGTCTTAACTTAAGTATTAAGTAGAATTTCAGTATAGAAAACAAATAACAATAAGCACATACTCATTATTGAAAATATCCAATATTCATGCACATGATCATGAAAATGTAGTTTTTGTAAAATAATTTGCGAATCTTTTTAGAACATCCTACCCATCACCGCTACACTCCAAAATTGAATCCCCAAAACTCGTCTATCCAAACACTCCAAATTTGCAGACAAGTTGCTATGTAGGTTGTGGACGAAGCCACCAATTCTTCCTCCTTGCCGTGTCCCACCCCATTCATGTGGTATGGCCACAATAAACATATATATATACACATATTTTTCATTTCAAGATATCACTTGTCACATTGGGCATGTTGAAACATGCAAATCAAATTTCTCAAAATATAATATCATGTAGGGCATGTCTAACATGATTTTCACTTATTGTTTTAAGATATCGGAATATCACAATTTATTTGTCATGTAAAATTGATTATGCCATCATATCAAATAACGTGAGAATGAGAATAACATACTTTTCAAACAGTGAAAATCATAACCACACAACATACTTTTCATAAGCTAGTTTGTTTGGGCCACTTACTTGGTATAATACACATCGATGGGTTTAATCTCCCTTTTCAGAATACTTTATGTATTCGCATAAGACACAATATAAATAATAAAATTTATTTAAATACTAGAATTTACGTATATCAATTTTTTTATTTTAGATTAGACCCACACATAATGGTAGATCCAAAACAAATCACCCCCTAAAGAACACCCACACTTTAAATTCTAGAATTAACGTACATCAATTTTTTTTATTTTAGATTAGACCCACACATGATAGTATATCCAAAGCGAATCACCCCCTAAAGAACGTCCACACTTGGATCTAATCGATAGGTCACCTACTTATCAACAAACGTGATTCCTCATTAGGGAGGTTGTTTTTAACGCTTTATAAAATAAGTCAATTTAATAAAACTCCCATTAGTACTTGCTCTTATAAAAATCTGTAACACCCTTACCCGTATTCAACGTCGGAACAGGGCTGGAGGCATTATCGGACTTACAACACAAGCATTCACACAATTTCGAGTCATGAATTTGCATCCAAAATAAAAACCATTCATATTCAATCATAAAGTCCATTATACGAGCCTACGAGGCCAAAAACATGCTTTGGAGGTGGTTCGGGACTAAATCGAGAACTCAGGAAACTTTTACAAAACTTAGAATTTTTTTTGTTAGAAGCAGGGCTCATACGCCCGTGTGGTCTAAGGGACACACCCGTATGGCCCTGGGGACACGCCCGTGCTTCATTCCGTGTTCAAATTAGGGTGCTCTCTAACTTGTGCCACACGGTAGCACCACACGTCCGTGTGCTAGGCCGTGTAGCATACACGACTGAGACACACACCCATGTCTCTGCCCGTGTGCTCAATTCTGTACATTCTATTTTCTCAAAATTAAGGTGCAGGGGACACACAGTCGAAACACATGCCCATAGGGCAGACCGTGTGTCACTCTCGACTTAGACACACGCCCTTATGTCTACCCGTGTGGACAAAATAAAGGCTATTTACCAAGCCATTTGCCACCCTTGTTCACACATACACTTACACCAATTCAAGGCACAACCATAACATACTTAGACAACCAAAGCATCCACAATTATGACCAACACAATATCAACATCTATCTTACTCATAACAATTATTAAGCCACAATTGACTACTTTCAAGATATCTAATTGTAGACCACTTTATCGTCTCATCAATAAACAACATTGCCAAACATTTCACATTCATGTCATAAATCACATTTCTATCATTCACCAAGTATACCATGACCATATCACCAAAGACATTTGCACATATATATCTATACTTAGGCTTACAACCGTGATAGCCCAAATAAGCCAATCTACACGTTGGCTACACTAATAATGACCCATATAACAAAATGACTAAGTCCCTATACATGCCATAAACTCAAAATAATTGAATTCATCAATACCCAAAGTGATAGCTTGATAGTGTGATACGATCTCCGGCGATCTCCAATCCGAGCTAGCTCAATGACACTATAAAACATGGGAAAGGAAGGGGGTAAGCTATATAGCTTAGTAAGCTCGTATGATAATAACTCATCTCATCAAATAAATACATTTTATGCCATTGTAAATACTATAATGTAACTTGTATAATTCCTCCTTTATGCCATGTATTCGTTCACATAATTAACCAAGAATTTCACAGGTTTATTCATTTCAATGCTTACATGGTTTGTATACTTCTTATCGATTCATTCATATTTACATAAGCATAAGCAAATAGAAATAATCTATATTCAATTCAATAGCCATCACATTTATGAATACTCAATTGAACAATATGAATTCTCATAATTTGCCACCTAAGCATCATATGAAATTCACTTTTTAACACTTACTTATCGATTTCTGTCACGAGTACCTTGACTGAGTCGTACCATCAATTGTAACCACATTTCATCAAATTTTCTCGTTGAACCATTTAGAATACTAAAGGATACTCGAAAATCTCGTACACACAGTACCATACCAATGCCATATCCCAGATATGGTCTTACATGTAATCTCGTATCGATGCCAATAGCCCGGCTATGGTCTTATATGAAGTCTCATATCGATGCCATATCTCAGATATGGTCTTACATGTAATCTCAGTAACCCTAATGTCATGACATTTGTATCCTATCTATTCCTAAGGTTCAATCGGGACTTTCGTTGTATTGAATCTCTGTCGGTCATTTTCGTAGTATTGTACTCAATAGCATTCACATTACATTTCAATAATATAGAATTTACCACAATTATATCAATTAAGCATTTATACATATATAATTTAATGCTTATTAAACATACGAACTTACCTCGATACAAAAATAGCAGAAATGGACCTAATCGTCAAACACTTTGGTTTTCCCCCGATCTAGACCCAAACTTCATTTTTCTTGATCTATAATACCAAATTCATCTCATTTAATCATCACATTATTTATTTTAGCCCAAAAGTCACATTATGGAAAAATTACATTTTTACCCCTAAACTTTTAACATTTTACACTTTAGTCCCTAGGCTCGTAAAATGAATTTCATCACACCCAAGCCTAGCCAAAACTATTTTCATACTCATAACAGCCCACATTTTTATTTTATTAACATTTTCTACTCATTTTATAGACTTTTACATAATAAGTCCTTTTTGACATTTTTACCTAAAATCATTTAACAAAAGTTGTTTAACAAACAACAAATATGCATTTTCTATCATCAAACATCAAAATACACACATATTCACCATGGATAAAACCCTAGATCTTGATCATATCTTAAATTAGTGGTAGAAATAGATAGATCGGGTTACAACAACTTCAAAAATGTAAAGAGCATTAAAAATGGGGCAATAACGGGCTTACAATCGAGCTTGAAAGCTTGAAAAACCCTAGCCATGGTTCTCCTTGTAAAATTCAGCCAAGGGAGGAAGAAGATAGATAAATTTTGGCTTTATTTTGGCTTTTTAATTCATTTAATTACCAAATTACTAAAATACCCTTAATGAAAAACTGTAGAAACATACCAAACCATGTCTATTTTTATCCACCAACTTAACCAATGGTCTAATTACCATCTAAGGACCTCCAATTTAAAATTTCATAGAAATTGGATGCCTCTAACATATAGAATTCAAGTTTTTCACTTTTTGCAATTTAGTACCTTTAACTAAATTGGGTGCCCAAACGTTAAAATTTTCGAACAAAATTTTCACAAAATCATTCCATAAAACTGTAGACCATAAAAATATAATAAAAATAATTTTTTTGTGTCGGATTTGTGGTCCTGAAACCACTATTCTGACTAGACCCAAAATCGGGTTGTTACAAAATCAATCGAAATGTGATATTGTTTCCAATGTTAGTGACTTTTCGGATTGGTATCCATCGGCCCTTTAACCTAAAGTAGAATATGATATGATAATATTTGAAGGAAAAATACACTATTATACATTCGACCTAAAGGAAAAGAAGAAAGGAAAGAGTGGTTTTTCATTCGACCACTATACTTACTCTTTATTGATTGAAACGAAAGGGTTGGAGGATCCCCGTGATCTTTTATCGGAGAGGGATGTGAAACTAGAAAAAGGATCACTTGAAAAGTGAGTCACTAAATACAACATTTAGAAATAAATTAAAAACAATTTGAAATAGATTATATAAGATTTTCGGTTACTAAAGTGAATGATAGAGATCGAAAAATGGTGAAGAAAATAGAAAGAATCACCAAAACCGGTGGAGGTGTGATGACGCGTGTAACACCCCTTGTTGGATTGCCGGTGCCCCCATGGTGCAGTAGAAAAAAATAATTTCGGTGATCCAAACCATGGATCCATGTTCGAGGAATGAATCAGGGTGAAATAATGGTTTCAAATTACCGAAACTTCAATCTGAGTAGACAACGATGCCCCGGCAACAAGAATCTGATCTACTATCGAACCAAGCCACAACCTTTTATGATTTTGGCCTCTACGTAATCCACCCAGTTTGACGATGAACGGGAGAAATCTCCAAAAACTGTTTTGGAGGTTTCTTTGCTTGACGGTTGTTAGACCTCAAGCAATTTTTTAGGGTTTTTTAAAAGCTCTGTATTGCTTTATTACCTTTTATAATTGGTATATTTATAATGAATCATAATAAATAAATAAATATAATAATATTTTAACTGAAAATTATAATTACATTAATTATAACGAGGATTTTGGTAAACTATATTTATTTAAATTTATATACTGAACCAAATTCATATATTAATAGAACTATGTTCTCATTATGTGTACAACATCCTTGTACATATAATATGTTCAATATTTGATTGCCCAATTAAATTAATTCTTTAATTAATTTAATTCATGTGACAACCAAACACAATACCAACTATGTTTTATTAGTTCATTTCAACTATAGGGTGTGACCACAGAGGTTCTTGTAACGTTAGCGATAATACCGAGCGATTCTAATGTTACAAACAATGAGTGGCATCTAGCAATGCATCATTGCTACCTAAGTTACAAGAAGTCATGATTCGACATAACCTTTTGTGATTAACCTTTCATGCATTAATCCTTAAGTCCTTTATCTCTGGAATGGACACAAGTCATGGAATAGTCACACTTGCATAGTCCATCCCATGTTTCTTAATATCTTGAGTAGACTATGATATACAAATTAGTATGACATCTCATATCAACTTATTTGAGCATGGTCATGCATTTCTAGTCTCATTCAATCAAGTGGCCTAAGATATTACTCCCATTATGTAGGAGGGACTTATCCTATATTGATCAACCATATCCCTCTACATAGATTGTGGTATATCCAACATCAGCTTTTATAGAACAACCAGTTACGGTGTATGTTTGACTGTATCAAAATATACAACTCACAATTTTGGGATAATGATGATCTCACGTGTAAGGATCATATACATATTAATCACTATGAGTAATGTTGTGACAATTACATAATAATCCAAGAGACATACTCATAGCGGGTCAGTCCAATATGTTGTTCTCTAACACACATATTCATTCATTGATTTTGACACTCCATATCAATGACAACTCTTTATCATCAATAAACTACTTGTTAGTCTTAATGCATTATTGTTGTCCTTGTCAACAATAATACTTGACTAAGGATCTTTAAAGAATAATCATATTATTCTCAGGACATTATTATAAAACAATTTATTTGTACACACAGGAAAAAAAACTAAAATAATAATGACAACACTTTATATTAATGAACATGGTAAATCAAGTATGTTATTACGACCATCTCAGGATTGATCTTTGGGCATACTCTTACAATCTCCCATTAGCAATAAGACCAATCACTCATATATATAATACCAAGCGACTTAGTGTGACGATCATGCTTTTGATGTGTCAGAGGCTTGGTCAGGGGATCAGCAATGTTATCATCTGTAGGTACTCTACATATCTCTACATCCCTTCAATCGATAATCTCTCGAATAAGATGGTAGTGCCTAAGTATATGTTTGGATCGCTGGTGAGATCTAGGTTATTTAGCTTGTGCAATGGCTCCATTGTTATCACATTGGAGTTCTATAGCATCTGATATGCTAGGCACAACCCCTAGTCTAGTAATGAACTTCTTGATCCAAACCGCTTCTTTTGCTGCCTCACTGGCTGCAATATACTCGGTCTCTATTGTAGAATCAGCTACTGTACTTTGCTTTGAACTCTTTCACCTTACAACACAACCATTAAGGCAAAACACAAAACCTGATTATGATCGAGAATCGTCCTTGTCAATTTGGAAGCTGGCATCAGTGTAACCTTTTACACTTAACTCTTCCTCACCTCCATATATTAGGAATGTATCCTTAGTTCTTCTTAAGCACTTAAGGATATTCTTGACTGTGGTCCAGTGACATTCACTGGGATCTACTTGGTTCCTGCTCGTCATACTTAAGGCATATGAGACATCTGGATGGGTACATAACATGGCATACATGATAGATCCAATAGCGAAAGCATATGAAATTTTACTCATGTGTTCTCTCTCTTATGGAGTTGAAGGACACATTTTCTTAGAGAGTGAAATACCATGTCACATAGGTAGGAATCCTCTCTTAGATTCTTCCATATTGAACCTTTTTAGTACTTTATCTATGTATGTACTTTGGCTATTACCTAGTAGTCGTCTTGATCTATCTCTATAGATCATGACTCCTAAGATGTAAGTGGCTTCGCCCAAGTGCTTCATAGAAAAACAGCTTTCTAACCAAGTCTTAATAGACTGCAAGGTAGGTATGTCATTTCCCATGATAAGTATGTCATCCACATATAGTACCAAGAATGTGATAGTGCTACCACTAACTTTCTTGTAAACACATGGTTCATCTTTATTTTTGATAAAACCAAACTCTTTGATTGCATCGTTAAAACGAAGATTCCAACTTCGAGAAGCTTACTTTAATCCATAAATGGATCTTTGTAGCTTGCATGTCTTTCTAGCATCCTTTGGATTGACAAAACCTTCAGGTTGTGTCATGTACACATCCTCTTCAAGTTTCTTATTAAGGAAAGCTATTTTGACGTCCATCTGCCAGATTTCATAATCATGAAATGCAGCTATGGTAAGCAAGATCTTAATGGATTTAAACATAGCTACGGGAGAAAAGGTTCCATCATAGTCAACACCATAAATTTGGTGAAAACCTTTAGTGTCTAATAGCCCCTTGTATGTTTGTACATTACCCATCCATGTCAGTTTTATTTTTGAAAACCCACTTGCACCCTGTAGGTTTAACCCCTTCAGGTGGGTCAATCAAAGTCCATCCTTGGTTCTCATACATGGAATTTATCTCAAATCTCATGGCTTCGAGCCATTTCTCAGAGTCTGGGCTCGTCACCGCTTCTTGATAAGTCATAGGCTCATCTTGATCTATAAGAAGAACGTCACCATGCGTTGTAATGAGAAATCCATATCTCTTAGGTGAATGGCATTCTCTTAAAGATCTGCGCGGTGGTTGTGTTTCTACAACAGTTACTTGTTCCTCAATTTTTTGTGGAATTTATTGTTGTTCTATCTCTGGTTCAATGGTATCTTGTGATTCTCGAATTTCTTCAAGTTCAATCTTTCCCCCACTTCCTTTTCTAAAATTAAATTCTCTCTCTAGGAAGACACCAGTCTGAGCAACAAACATTTTGTTCTTAGTGGGATTAAAGAAATAATATCCTTTGGCTTCTTTCGGATACCCCACAAAAATACACCTTTCAAATTTGGGTTCAAGCTTAGTAGACGTTTGACGTTTAACATAAGCTTCACAACACCAAATTTTCATAAAAGACATACTGGGAAGTTTCCCAGACCACATATCATATGGCATTTTTTTGAATCAATTTAGATGGAACACTATTTAGAGTGAGATAAACACACCCATATCTACTGAAATCATTAGTGAAAGTAATGAAGTAGTGAAATCCACCTCTGACCTGTGTATTTATTGGTCCACATACATCAGAATGTATTAGGCCCAATAAATCACTAGCTCGCTCACTTTTACCAGTAAAAGGAGATTTAGCCATTTTTCCCAATAAGCAAGATTCACATACTTCAAATTGTTCAAAAACAAATGAATCTAAGAAACCATCTTTATGGAGTTTGGATATGCGTTTCTCACTTATGTGGCCCAAAAAACAATGCCAAAGATAAGTTTGATTTGAGTCATTTGTTTTAGATCTTTTAGTATTTATGTTGTAAATGGGATTCATTTGATCTAAAATATAAAGGCCATTAATCAATTGTGCCGAACCATAGAAAACATTATTGAGATAAAAGGAACAAAAACTATTCTTAATAATTATCTCAAAACCAATTCTGTCTAAACAAGAAATTGAAATAATGTTTTTAGTCAAACTGGTCACAAAATAACAATCCTCTAAACATAAATCAAGTCCACTAGGCAAAGATAAAGTATATGTTCCCACAACTAATGCAGCAACTTTTGCTCCATTTCCAACTCGCAGGTCCACATCTCCTCTAGCCAAAGTCCTACTCCTTTGTAGTCTCTGTATAGAAGTACAAATATGAGAACCACAACCAGTATCTAATACCCAAGAAGTAGTAGTTGATAAATTAATATCAATAACATAAAAACCTAAAGCAGACGTTCCGCTTGTTTTGGCCTTCTTGACTTCCTCAAGATAGATAGGGTAGTTCCACTTCCAATGTCCAGTCACACCACAATGAAAGCAGTTTCCTTCCTTAGACACCCCACCTTTAGGTTTCAGTAAAAACGTTCCTTTTCCAGGCTTGGGCCTACCTTTTCCCTTGGGCTTTGTCTGAACTTTGGACTTTCCCTTGCCCTTATTGTTACAGACCATCAGTATGGGCTTGGGTCCAACCTTTTTCATGTTGCCTTCAGTAGTTCGTAACATACTGAGCAACTGTGGCAGAATCTTGTCAATTTTATTCATATTGAAATTAAGTACAAACTGGTTGTAGCTATCCGGCAACGATTGCAAAATAACATCACTAGCCAACTCTTGGCTCAATGGAAACCCAAGCTTAAATAGGCTTTCAATATAGCCAGTCATCTTAAGGACATGAGGTCCTACTGGGCTTCTTTCAGCCAGCTTACATTGGAATAGGGCCTTAGAGATATCGAACCTCTCTTGTAGTGCTTGCCCCTGATAAAGTTCTTTCAGGTGCTCGATCATATCATAAGCAACCATGTCCTCATGTTGCTTCTGAAGCTCAGGATTCATAGTGACAAGCATAAGACATCCAACGTCTACCATGTCATCGGGATGCTTCTTGTAAGCATCTATATCAGTCCTCGAGGCATTAGCAAGTGGTTCATTAAGAAGTGGTTGTTCAATGACATATAATTTCCGTTCTTGTTTGTAGACAACCCTCAAATTACGGAACTAGTTAAGAAAGTTCAAACCATTCCATTTGTCCTTCTCAAGGATCGATCGTAATGAGAGTGTATTAGTGTTTCCAGTCATAATATATCTACAACAATTAAATATGCGTGTGAGTAAATTTACCAAGTTTATATCAATCATTAAAAAGATTTTATTAAATGATGTTCCCACTATTTTATTTCAAAATTAATAACCCTCATATATTAATTTCGGAAAGACTTTTTCAAAAGTATTTATATTGGGTTAAGGATCCATATTTCACCTCCTCTTAAGTTAGCTTTGGCTTTACTCTCAAGACTATGGTTATTTAGGTAAGCAACATTTGCTAATTACATCATATGTAACTCCTAATATTTGGTGAACAACTCTTGTTCTAATCATCTTATGATTTATCCAATTTACTTGCCTCTAGGTTTCTAATCTTATTAAAGTAACCTAGTTAAGTCATTAACCAATTTTTAACCAGCGAATATCACTTATTTATTCTTCGCGTTTAATCAAGATAAATACTAGTACTTCACTTTGGCAGAACCTGCATAGTATTGATCGAGGCCTTAACGAGGACAAAATTGGAAGGCCATGTTGACTTAATATTTTAATAGAGGGATTTTATTAAGGTTGTTTCATCTCACCAATTATGGTCTACTTTAGTCCATTTAGTCTTTTAATTGATCTCGTCAATTAATGGGGTTTATTATTATCAAATTTTAATATATTTAAAATTGGCATGCTTTAGACATCCATAGCATCTCATACATGAATAAATAAAGCAATAAATAAATACAATAGTTATAGCCCATAAACTAAGGTGGTTCAACCCAAGCCAATGGGAGAACCAAAAGGAAACCTAAAGGTGTAAGCCATTTCACAAGCTATCGGTCCACACTAGTTGTCCCATCTTCCTTCTCGTCTATCCCACAGCAACTCTTGCAAATTACAATATGCAGAAACTCGTTTTACGTACGAAGGAGTAAGATGAGAAGAGAAATATAAGAGAATAGTAGTAAGGCATGACACGCAGGCCGTATTTATATAAAAAAATACAACCTTTTATCAAATGTGTCATCAGGCTATAACTATGCATTTCAAGCACCGTGCATGTCAAAAATAGCATACATAATTCAACAATTTGCTAAGGTGAATTATAAAATATCCTTTCAACCTTTTGTGGCACACCAAGTTTTTTTTTATTAATTTTTATTAACAAAACATACTGTAAGAAGATGGGGTCTGAGGCGGTCGGAAGAAGCGGGCCGAAAGCCCACGACCAGAGCTGTCCTCAGATCCCCATTCCCAAAATACGAGAAGGAATAGTCACAGTAGAAGCCGGGGGTACGAGGCGGAGCCCCCGCGGTACGAACTGCATACCCCAGCCAAATGAAACCTCATGATTTGATAACTTTTATCAACAGAGTCGTGTTTTTAGGATTTTAATCCTTGAGGTTTCATATCGGACCAACCCTTGTTCCACTAGCCAGTTAACTCTTACTAGAAACTGTGAATACCACCATCACATCATTATAGATTTGTTAATAGTTAACAGTAATAACATAAAATCTTATAGGCCAGAACACCATGATTAACATTTAATCAATTATCGAAAGGAACAATTATCAAGTTATGCTTAAACGATTTAAACAGTAAAAACGTAATAAAATTAAAGCATGCATCTCATACAATTGCATCACCCAAGTATTTAAACCTGAGTCCGTATCATATAAGTGGCTCTGATACCACTGTTGGGTTGTCGTTGCACCCATGGCGCAGTAGAAAAAAATTTAGGCGATCTAAACCATGGATCCATGTGCGAGGAACAAATCGGGGTAAAATAATGGTTTCAAAATTATCGAAACTTCAATCCAAGTAGACAGCGACGCCTCAGCAACAAGAATTCTGATCTACTATCGAACCAAGCCGCAACCTTTTATGATTTTGGCCTCTACGTAATCCACTCAGATTGATGACGAACGGGAGAAATCTCCAAAAACTGTTTTGGAGGTTTCTTTGCTTGACGGCTGCTAGACCTCACAAGCAATTTTTTAGGGTTTCTTAAAAGTTCTGTATTGCTTTATTACCTTTTATAATTGGTATATTTATAATGAATCATAATAAATAAATAAATATAATAATGTTTTAACCAAAATTATAATTACATTAATTATAACAAGGATTTGATAAACTATATTTATTTAAATTTGTATACGAACCAAATTCATATATTAATAGAGCTATGTTCTCATTATTTGTACAACATCCTTGTACATATAATATGTTCAATATTTGATTGCCCAATTAAATTAATTCTTTAATTAATTTAATTCATGTGACAACCAAACACAATACCAACTACGTTTTATTCCGTTCATTTCAACTATAGGGTGTGACCTTGTAGGTTCTTGTAACGTTAGCAATAATACTAGAACGATTCTAATGTTATAAACAACGAGTGGCATCTAGTAATGCATTATTGCTACCTAAGTTACAAGAAGTCATGATTCGACATAACCTTTTGTGATTAACCTTTCATGCGTTAATCCTTAAGTCCTTTATATCTGGAATGGACATAAGTCATGGAATAGTCACACTTGCATAATCCATCCCATGTTTCTTGATATCTTGAGTAGACTATGATATACAAATTAGTATGACATCTCATATCAACTTATTTGAGCAAGGCCATGCATTTCTAGTCTCACTCAATCAAGTGGCCTAAGATTTTACTCCCATTATTAGGAGGGACTTATCCTATATTGATCAACCATATCCCTCTACATAGATTGTGGTATATCCAACATCAGCCTTTATAGAACAACCAGTTACGGTGTATGTTTGACTGTATAAAAATATATAACTCACGATGTTCAGATAATGATGATCTCAAGTCTGAGGATCATATACATATTAATCACTATGAGTAATGTTTTTACAATTACATAATAATCCAAGAAACATATTCATAGTGGGTCAATACAATATGTTGTTCTCTAACACACATGCTCATGCATTGATTTTGACACTCCATATCAATGACAACTCTTTATCATCAATCAAGTACATGTTATTCTTAATGCATTATTGTTGTCCTAGTCAACAATAATACTTGACTAAGGATCTTTTAAGAATAATTATATTATTCTCAGGACATTATTATAAAATAGTTTATTTGTACACACAAGTAAAAAAATGAAATAATAATGACAACGCTTTATATTAATAAACATGGTAAATAAAGTATTTTATTACGACCATCTGATGATTGATCTTTGGGCATACTCTTACACCCCTTACCAGTATTTGTTGCCGGAATAGGGTACGAGGTATTACCAGACTTATCGCAAGCATTCATTCAAAAACGAGGCATAAATTTCCACTTAAATTTAAAACTTTTCATAAACATTCCTAACGTCCCTTAAATGAGCCTACGAGGCCCAAAACATACTTTAGGAGTGATTCAGGACTGTATCAAGAAATTTGGAAGATTTTTACGAAACTTAGAAAATTTTTCATGTTACAGGGCTACACGCTCGTGTGGGTCAAGGGACACGCCCATGTGGCATATCACACGCCCATGCTTTAGGCCGTGTCTAAAATAGATGACATTTTATTTATGACGTCATCAACCAAATAAGGTCACACGGCCAAGGCACACGCCCGTGTCCTTAGGCCGTATGGCAAATTAAATTCTGAAAATTAAGTGCAGGCTTCACAAGGCCTGGGCACATGCCCATGTCCTATGGCTGTGTCTCTCACACGGCCAAGACACATTGCTGTGTCTCGTGCCCGTGTGTTTACTACTAGACATTCAGTTTCTCAAAACTAAGGTGCAAGGGACACACGACCTGATCACATACCCATGGGGGCAGACCGTGTGTCACACACGGCCTAGACACATGCTCGTGTGTCTACCCGTGTGGACAACTTTAGGGCTATTTTCCAAGCCAATTGCCACCATTATTTTCTCAAACACATACATAATTTCAAGGGCACTTAACATGGCATAATTGAGTACTTAAACATCCTCAAACAAGTCATGATTATGGCAATATCCTATTAGCTTGCATATGCACAAGACATCATTCTTTGTCAAGCCCAACCTACCAATTCTCATTTAAGCCATAGTGATCATCATACTAAATAAAATCCCAATTTAATGATCAAGCATTCATAGCCACAACATAACTCATCACTTACACACAACCACCAACTACATCACAAAAGCATAGGCACTAGCATGCATGAATAAATAGGCTTACAACACAATAATCAGTATAAGCCATATGTCATGGCCATATACAAAATGAATCATAATATTATTAATGAGCCAACACTTTTGGCTAACCAATATGACATGTAACAAAATGACCAAGTTCCCCTATAGATGCCATATTTAAAATGTGAAACCAAATATACCCCAATGATTAAATTGATAGTGTGATCGATTCTCCGACGACTTCCGATGAAACACCCCACACCCGGCCCACGAGCCTGGACCGAATCTGGTATGTTCCTCGATGTAAACCGGTTGAAATTTCTTTTGTTACTTTGACAATTATGGGTTTTGAAGATAGTTTGTAGTGGGTTGGGCTTGAGTTTGAAAATAAGTTTATATCGTTATTAAAAATCCTTTTGATTTAGATGACAAAACATTTGGGCTTGTATTAAATTACTTAATCTTTTAATAAATATAAAGGTTGTAGGCTTAATAATAATATAAAAAAGAAAATAAAGTAAACGCTACTACGGCCTTATGACATCAAATAATTTCCCAAAATTAAAACCAAAATAAACTTTAAAATACTTAAATTAAAATAAAAGTCCAAGTCATAAACTTCTTCCTGTGCATGGCCATCCCTAAGCTTCTGCCGAACCCGGTCCATCACTGCTCGTCACCTGAAACATGATCCCACAACAGGGTGAGTCAATGAGACTCAATGTGTACACAAGCACTAAAATTAATAATTCGGGCATACCATACATATCATGTTCAAATAATAACTCAAGATAATGATGCAACCCAAACCCAAACCTAGATGCCATCCGCTACACATCCCGTACCAACCTCACACAGTGGGACTACTAAGTCAACCCTCCATCTCTACACACCATCGAAGGCGTCGCTGCAGTCGACGTGCTCATCGCCCATATAAAAGTTCGTGGCATAGCCACCAGATTTAATAATTGTGTTATGTGACACCACATTTAAATAATGTAACCGAAGTTACCACATTCAGATAATGTGACCGAAGTCACCACATTCAGATAGTGGGACCGAAGTCACCACATACACTTCCACTTTCTCAAATAACCCGAATGCCCCAAATTATTCATGTCATGCATATCATACTTAATTTCACATTCATGTTCACTTTTCACATGTTAAATATAACATATTTCGTAATCCTAGTAGGAGTAGGAAACGTACCTGAGTACTTTGTACCATAACATGGTACTTTAGCCACATTCTTACACTTTCATATTAACACATATATCAATTTTAAGCCATAAATCAATTAAGATTAGTGAGGGGTACACACCTGATTCACTTAACAACTTCACTGAAAATCCAAAATCTGATCTACTGCTTTAAGTTTTTAATGCCTACATTCGGCCAACATGGTATATTTAGCAAAGGCCTATTTGGCCAAACTTAGTGTTTTCTTTTAAATCCTAATCGGCTATAACCCACATCCCGAAGGATTCATGTAATCAATTTCTTACCTTTGGTGCCGATTTGATGACTATTCAAATCCCGAAAACTTTGTTTCTCTTCTCCTTGTATTCGGCCAAATCCTAAATCCCTTGAATCAGTTAGTTTTCGATTAAATAGATCTAAATACTTAAGATTGAGCCTTGGCCAAATATGTGAATACACTTACCTTGGAGTCCTCAAATCCCGAAATTGATCTTTGCTTCCTTAATGCTGTCAAAATTCCTATAACCATATGTTAGATTTGATTTAATATTAAAGTAAGGAATAGACCTTTGGCCGAATGTACATATATGTACTTACCTTGTTTTCAAATCCCGAATGATCCTTAGTAATAATCGACTATGGCTCTCATAAGTAACACAAAGTTTTGGCCTTGAGACTTGGAGGAGAATCGGCTATGGTCACTTAGGTATTCAGCTTCAACAAGGACTGAAAAAAAAAGAAGGATCTAAGGCCTTTAAGGAGGATCGACTAAGAGTTGTTTTTGAGGTTTCAGGTTTTGGTGAATTAAACAAAGAAGAAGAATAGGGATAGGGATTGACAATGGTAAGTGTGGGAGAGAGCTTGCGGTTTGGTCAACAAAGAGAATGGAGAAGATGACAAGGAAATTTTGGCGAGACTTTCAAAAGAAACAAAATAAGAAACAATTGGCCTTTACTCCTTTTTAGCAGAAATTACCACACTTAGTTCCCCTATTCGCCAACTCTCCCTTATTTTGATAAAGTTCATCTTTTATTTATCCTTAATTAATCTCATCAATAATCTACTTAAAATAATCTATCATTAAATCATTACTTATCCCTATTTAGCCAAAATTTTAAAGGGAATAAAACTCTTCTTTTGCAAGCCTTGTGCCGTCCACCTCTGTGTTTCTAGAAGCAAAAATAAAAATTCTTTTATTTTCTTCCTAAGTGACTCGAACTCAGGCCCAACACCCTTGCATGTGGCGCCATTTCCAGAGGCCCTAAGTGGCATCTTCAGGCCACATTTCCAAGCCTGTTTGTGTGTCAAATTTCACAGACTCTTTCTTTTAAGGCCACCTTGCCTTAATTTCCTCTTTCAAACTTTAAAACTCGACATTTCTAAGTCATTTCTAAGTTTCCAAAAATTTTCGCTTGGCTCTTTATACTTGACATTTCCTTACATATCCAAGTTTCTAGAAATGTTCACTTTCCTCTTTTACTTAGGTTTCCAAAATGTTCACTTTTCTATTTTGCTTAGGTTTCCAAAATGTTCACTTTCCTATTTTACTTAGGTTTCCAAAATGTTCACATAACATTCTCAGGTTTCCAAAAATATTCAAAATTTATTCATAACACATAAGACATGTCATTATGTACAATTAAACCGAAAATGCATAGGCCCTTTTCAGGATGTTACAGTTCTGCCCCCTAAAAATAATTTTGTCCTCAAAATTTCCTAGCTAAAATAATTGAGGGTATTGCTGTCGCATTGCCTCCTCTAGTTCCAACGAAGCTTCCTCCAATCCATGATTGCGCCATAACACTTTGACTAGAGGAACTGACTTCCTCCATAACACTTTTACATCACGTTCCAAAATCTGAATTGGGTCTTCCTCGTAGGATAAGTCTGGCCTTAGCTCCACTTCTTCAACTAGTACCACGTGAGATGGATTCGATCGGTAGTGACGTAACATGGACACATGGAATACGTCGTGCATCTGTTGCAACTCAAGTGGTAACTCAAGCTGGTATGCCACTGGCCCAACTCGCTTTAGTACTCGATAGGGCCCTATAAACCTTAGGCTTAACTTCCCTTTCCGACCAAACCTCATCACCTTCTTCCAAGGCGAGACTTTCAGGAACACTTGGTCTCCCACTTCAAACTCTATTTCCTTCCGCTTGAGGTCTGCGTACGACTTCTACCTATCAGCAACTTTCTTTAGCCGTGCTCGAATTATCTCAACCTTCTCTTCAGTTTCTGCCACTAACTCTGGTCCCAAATCTCGACGTTCTCCTTACTCAGTCCAACAAGTAGGAGTTCGACACTTTCGCCCGTACAATGCTTCATATGGTGCCATTCGGATGCTAGCCTGATAACTGTTGTTGTAGGCGAACTCTGTTAAAGGCAAGTAATCCTCTCAATTTCCTCAGAAATCCATCACACAGCCTTTCAACATATCCTCCAACACTTGTATTACTCATTCAGACTGCCTATCTGATTGTGGATGAAAGGCCGTAGTGAAGTCCAACTTAGTGCCTAAAGCTTGATGAAGTGCCCTCCAAAACCGAGACGTGAACCTTGGGTCTCTATCCGAAATAATTGACAGCGGCACTCCGTGTAGTCTCACGATTTCCACCACATATAACTTGGCTAACTTCTGAAGGGAATAATCCACTCTTACCAGGATAAAGTGTGCGGACTTAGTCAAACGGTCCACTATTACCCATATCGAGTCCTTCTTAGTAGGCGTAAGGGGATGCCCACTAACGAAGTCCATGGTAATTCTTTCCCACTTCCACTGCGGAATCTCGATTGGCTGAAGCAATCCCGATGGAACTTGGTGTTCAGCCTTAACTTGCTGACACGTCAGGCATTTTCCCATGAATTCAGTAACTTTTCGTTTAAGATCTGGCCACCAAAATTGTTCTCTTAGATCTCTGTACAACTTAGTACCTCCAGGATGTATAGCATAAGGGCTACTATGCGCTTCCCAAAGAATCCTCTGTCTTAACTCCTTGTCCTTCGGCATACAGACCTTTCCTTTGAAGCACGACATTCCCTCATCACTAACTTCATAGTCCTTTAACTTTCTGTTCTGTGTTTGTTGTAACTTAACACTTAAATCTTCATCAATGAACTGTCCCTCTTTCACCTCCTTCAACCATGTTGGCTTGACTTGCAACTCAGCCAACAGGCTTCCATCCTCATACAAACTTAAATGGGCGAACATTGCCCTAAGATTCGACACCACCTTCTGACTTAGGGCATCAGCTACCACATTCGCCTTGCCCGGGTGGTACTCTATCGAGCAATCATAATCCTTCAATAACTCCACCCACCTTCGCTACCTCAAGTTCAACTCCTTCTGAGTCAACAGATACTTAAGGCTCTTGTGGTCTATGTAGATCATCGACCTTTCTCCATAGAGATAGTGCCTCCACACCTTAAGGGAAAAAACCACTACTGCCAATTCCAAGTCATGGGTTGGGTAGTTAACCTCATGTGGCCTCAACTGTCGGGACACGTAAGCTACTACCTTTCCTTCTTGCATCAACACGCAACCCAAACCTGTATGGGAAGCGTCACAATACACCGTAAATTCCTTTCCTGCCTCTGGCTGAATCAATACTGGAGCTTCCGTTAAAACCTTCTTAAGCTTCTCAAAGCTCTCCTGCTGCTTATACGACCACACAAAGGGTACTTCCTTCCTCAACAACTTTGTCAAAAGCACGGCTATAGACGAGAACCCTTCCACAAGCCTTCTGTAATAGCCTGCCAAACCTAAGAAACTTCGGATCTCAGCCACGGACCTAGGTGGGTTCCAATTCAACACTGCTTCGATCTTCCTAGGATCCATTTTTATTCCCTCTGCGGATACCACATGCCCTAAGAACCCAACTTCCCTAAGCCAAAATTCGCACTTGCTGAATTTGGCATAGAGCTTCTTCTCCCTTAACACTTGCAGCATAACTCGGAGATGCTCATCATGCTCCTCTTCAATCTTAGAGTATACGAGGATGTCGTCGACGAACACTACGACGAATCTATCCAAGTAAGGTTGAAACACCTGGTTCATCATATCCATGAATACGGCTGGGGCGTTTGTCAACCCGAACGGCATTACCACAAACTCATAGTGGCCGTATCTTATCCTAAAGGTTGTCTTATGGATATCCGCCTCTTTCACCTTTAGCTGATGATATCCCGACCTTAAGTTGATCTTTGAAAACACTGCCACCCCTTTAAGTTGATCGAACAAGTCATCAATCCTAGGCAAAGGATACTTGTTCTTGATGGTCAGCTTATTTAACTGACGGTAATCTATGCACATACGCATAGTTTCGTCCTTCTTCTTCACAAACAGGACCGGTGCTCCCCACAGAGACACACTGGGCCGGATAAACCCACGATCAAGTAATTCTTGGATTTGAGCCTTGAGCTCAACCAACTCCTTTGGCGCCATTCGGTATGGAGCGATTGACACAGGAGCTGTCCTCGGTAGCAAATCTATTCCAAATTCCACCTCCCTATCTGGGGGTATTCCTAGTAATTCCTCTAGAAACACATCCTCAAAGTCCCTTACCGTTCTAACTCCATTGACACCCTCCTCCTTTCCATCCAACGCACTTACAAAGGCTAAAAGCGCCTCACACCCTTTTCGAACCATCTTTTCAGCCTTAAGTGCCGAAACTACATTAGACAAGTAGTTTCTTCTCTCTCCTATCATAATGACCACATCATCCTCAGGGGTCCTTAGTTCCATTCGTTTAGTCGTACAATCCAACACGGCTTGGTGCTCTACCAACCAATCCATACCAAGTATGAGGTCAAATTCTCCGAAGGGTAACTCCATTAAGTCGGCCAAAGCTCACTCCACAATTTCTAGGGTACATTCGAAAGATCTTATCCACCACTACAGTTTGGCCTAACGGGCTTACTACCGTCATCTCCCTACCAGAAAATTTAGAGTCTAGGCCTAGTGTTTCAACTACACTACAGGCAACATAAGAATGGGTCGAGCCCACATCAATTAAGGCGTAGTAAGGCTTGTCATAGATAAAGAACGTACCGGTTATGACATCCGGTACGTCTCTATCCTCCCTCTGATGAACTGCGTAAACCAAACCCAGCTGCCTTGCCTCAGTATTAGCAGCACCTTTGCCTTGTGTTCCACGTCCTCTGCCTGCACCATTACCTCATTATTGAACCACGACCTCGTTGAAATTTCTTCCTCCTCTACCGGCTGATTAACATTTTGAGTCTGGCGATCGACTTTCATCTGGTTTCTTAGGACAATCTTTGAGCATATGGTCCTTGGACCCACACAAAAACATCCTCCTGTCTTTTCCGGCCTCCCTAAGTGCTTCTTCCCACAATGCTCACAAGGATGATCGCCTCCGGTACCAACTTGCTGACCCCTCGGCCCATCAGCTCTGGGCCTTTTCTGCACATTTCTCGACGATCCTGACGACCCATAACCCCTCTTGGCTCTATTCCTACTTGAGCTCTGCTTAACCGAGTCCTTGATTCCCTCAGCTACCTTAGCCTTTTCAACCAACGCGAAAAACTCCCGTTCCTGATGTGGAGCTATCAATAACCTGAGGTCATCCCTTAATCCGTCTTCAAAATGGACACAACGCTCATACTCAGTTGCTACTACTCCTCTAGCATATCGGCTCAACCTCAGAAATTCAGCTTCATATGCTGCTACCTGACTTGTGCCCTTGAACTAGCCCCAAAAAAGCTCTCCTCTGCTCATCAATATACCGTGTGCGGACATACTTTTTCTAATATGCCTCCTTAGCATACTCCCGGTCGATCCTCGGTAGTGGCACCATTTTGGACGATTAACCACTATTGGTATGCTTCATCACGTATGCGATGCCACCATTCCTTTCAACTTCTCTTGAGGTCGGTCGAGCTCATCCATAATACGCTTCGGTTGCTTCCAACGATAAGATTTCACCAGACTTGGGTGCCACACCGGATACTCTACGGAACACCTCAGCCCCGTTGGCGTGGAGTCGCTCGGTTACAGATTTTCGAGCTCCTACATTTCCACCTGCGCCAGTCACTATTTCGAACTTCGCAAAGACACGACTGCGTCTGACGTATCCCGTCGAGCTGCTTTGCGACCGACAAGCGGTGGGGGTGGTGGTGGCGATGGTAACTCATTGTCGGACCCTTGACCCGATCTAACGGGTTACGACACAGCCATTCTTCCTCTACCGCGTCCATAACGACCGCGTCCTCTAGAATTCATATCTAACGATGCACTTTAATCTGATTTAAGAAAGTTTTATGAATTAGTCCTTATTCCACTGATTATCCACGACGAAGTTTTATGGAAAGAGTTTTAAGAGTGGTTCTTTCGTATCCATACATGCACACAGTCTTTTCATTCATTCATACATCCATCAAACAATTATGAACCTTCGTTCATTTAGAGAAATGTTGTAGTTTTCATTGTTGTTGTTTTTCCACTACCCAGGGGTATTTGCTTAATTTGTCCAACAGGGGTATTTTCGTAATTTTTCAAATAAAGTTCCTTGGTGATTTGGTATTAAAGTATTTTGGAAATCTTAAAGTCCCGGGCTCTTCGGTAAATTTTGGAAAATTTAGGGGTATTTCGGTAATTTTGGATGTTGGGGGTAATTTGGTAATAAACTAGGGTAAATTTGTAAAGCTTGATAGTTCAGGGATATTTCAAAATTTGCAAAACTTTGAGGATTCTTTTTGAGAAATTTATTTTCCAAAACGATGAAGTTGCAAAAATTTTGGAAATTAGGGTCATTTTGGAAATTTTGGTAAGTTAGGGGTAATTTTATAATTTTCCAAAAATCAAGATATTTTTGATAATTTGCAAATAAGGGTTTTTGGACTTGTTATAAAATAATGATAATGTTGATTAGATCTGTGGGTATTTTAGACATTTTTATAAACCAAGGGCATTTTTATAATTTTACCACTAGGAGTATTTTTGTAATTTTATAAATCAAAAACTTTTCGTGAAATTGTGTAGAAAAGATAGTTTCCACGAATTAAAGAAAAAAATGATTTTAAGAGTTTTAAAATTAGGATTCTTAAAAAAAACATGGCTAATTCCTTTGGGTTTTAGTTATTGGGTTTAGCCTATGACCGAGTCTTCTTGGCGGTGGTGAACCAAAACTACGCACTGGCGAGATTTGAGTGGAGAGGAGGTGAGTCACACAGACGACTTAAATACCAAGCTCCCACTGAAACCATTCCTAGACATGCGCCTGAGGTTGCCACACCCACTAAGTCTTACGGGTTATGGTGAGCCGAAGCTACGCACTGTAGGATTCTGCGAAGAGGAGGTGAGTCACTAGGGCTGCTTAAATACCGTGCTCTTCCTGGATCCAATCCTGACATGCGTACCATGGTTGCTACACCCTAACTCGATTGACTTAGCCATAGGTTTGTTTAGTGCATTAAGTCTTATGTATTTGTGTTTGAGTAGACTAATCCTAGGGTTCAAGTTCCTATCATGCTATTCTACGTTCCATTCCTTTTCTACCCTCTATAATTCACATAATCACACAGATAGTCGTGGTACTTACGGTGGATCATGGGTCGAGACTTAGGAGCCATGCCAGAAAAACCTGCTTATTTCATAAGATACTTTATAAAGCTTATTTGGGCTCAATTTGAAAACGTTTTGGGCCTTAGCCCACAGGCTGAGAGTTTAAAACTGGGCTCTGATACCAAATTGAAACACCCCACACCCAGCCCATGAGCCTGGACCAGATCTGGTATGTTCCTCGATGTAAATCGGTTCAAATTTCTTTTGTTACTTTGACAATCATGGGTTTTAAAGATAGTTTTTAGTGGGTTGGGCTTGAGTTTGAAAACAAGTTTATATCGTTATTGAAAGTCCTTTTGATTTAGGTGACAAAAAGTTTGGGCTTGTATTAAATTACTTAATCTTTTAATAAATATAAAGGTTGTAGGCTTAATAATAATATAAAAAAAGAAAATAAAGTAAACGCTACTACGACCTTATTACATCAAATAATTTCCCAAAATTAAAACCAAAATAAACTTTAAAATACTTAAATTAAAATAAAAGTCCAAGTCATAAACTTCTTGCTGTGAATGGCCATCCCTAAGCTTCTGCCGAACCCGGTCCATCATTTGCGTCGTCACAAAACATGATCCCACAGCAGGTGAGTCAGCAGACTCAATGTGTACACAAGCACTAAAATTACTAATTCGGGCATACCATACATATCATGTTCAAATAATAACTCAAGATAATGATGCAACCCAAACCCAAACCTAGATGCCATCCGCTACACATCCCCGTACCAACTTTGCTGGCGTGGGGACTACTAAGTCAACCCTCCATTCGCTACACACCATCGAAGGCAGTCGCTGCAGTCGACGTGCTCATCGCCCATATAAAATTTCGTGGCATAGCCACCAGATTTAATAATCGTGTCATGTGACACCACATTCAGATAATGTAACCGAAGTTACCACATTCAGATAATGTGACCGAAGTCACCACATTCAGATAGTGGGACCAAAGTCACCACATACACTTCCCCTTTCTCAAATAACCCGAATGCCCCAAAATATTCATATCATGCATATCATACTTAATTTCACATTCATGTTCACTTTTCACATGTTAAATATAACATATTTAAGTAATCCTAGTAGGAGTAGGAAAGCGTGCACAGTACTTTGTACCATAACATGGTACTTTAGCCACATTCTTACACTTTCATATTAACACATATATCAATTTTAAGTCATAAATCAATTAAGATTAGTGTGGGTACACACGATTAAACTTAACAACTTCACCGAAAATCAAATCCGATCTCTTCGCTTTAAGTTTTAATGCCTACATTCGCCAACATGGTATATTTAGCAAAGGCCTATTTGGCCAAACTTAGTGTGTTCTTTTAAAGCCTAATCGGCTATATCCCAAATCCCGAAGGATTCATGTAATCAATTTCTTACCTTTGGTGCCGATTTGATGACTATTCAAATCCCAAAAACTTTGTTTTTCTTCTCCTTGTATTCGACCAAATCCTAAATCCCTTGAATCAGTTAGTTTTTGATTAAATAGATCTAAATACTTAAGATTGGGCCTTGGCCGAATATGTGAATACACTTACCTTGGAGTTTTCAAATCCCGAAATTGATCTTTGCTTCCTTAATGCTGTCGAAATTCCTATAACCATATGTTAGATTTGATCTAATATTAAAGTAGGGAATAGACCTTTGGCCGAATGTACATATATGTACTTACCTTGTTTTCAAATCTCGAATGATCCTTAGTAATAATCGACTATGGCTCTCATAAGTAACACAAAGTTTCGGCCTTGAGACTTGGAGGAGGATCAGCTATGGTCACTTAGGTATTCGGCTTCAACAAGGACTGAAAAGAAAGAAGGATCTAAGGCCTTTAAGGAGGATCGGCTAAGAGTTGTTTTTGAGGTTTCGATTTTTAGTGAATTGAAACAAAGAAGAAGATAGGGATAGGGGATTCGGCAATGGTAACTGTGAGAGAGAGCTTGCGGTTTTGGTCAACAAAAGAGAATGGAGAAGATGACAAGGGAAATTTTGGCAGAGACTTTCAAAAGAAACAAAATAAGAAACAAATGGCCTTTACTCCTTTTTAGCCGAAATTACCACACTTAGTTCCCCCTATTCGGCCAACTCTCCCTTATTTTGATAAAGTTTATCTTTTATTTATCACTTAATTAATCTCATCAATAATCTACTTAAAATAATCTATCATTAAATCTGTTACTTATCCCCTATTTAGCCGAAATTTTAAAGGGAATAAAACTCTTCTTTTGCAAGCCTTGTGCCGTCCACCTCTGTGTTTCTAGAAGCAAAAATAAAACTTCTTTTATTTGCTTCCTAAGTGACTCGAACTCGGGCCCAACACCCTTGCATGTGGCACCTTTTCCAGAGGCCCTAAGTGGCATCTTCAGGCCACTTTTCCAAGCCTGTTTGTGTGTCAAATTTCACAGACTCTTTCTCTTAAGGCCACCTTGCCTTAATTTCCTCTTTCAAACTTTAAAACTAGACATTTCTAAGTCATTTCTAAGTTTCCAAAAATTTTCGTTTGGCTCTTTATACTCGACATTTCCTTACATATCCAAGTTTCCAGAAATGTTCACTTTCCTCTTTTACTTAGGTTTCCAAAATGTTCACTTTCCTATTTTGCTTAGGTTTCCAAAATGTTCACTTTGCTATTTTACTTAGGTTTCCAAAATGTTCACTTTCCTATTTTACTTAGGTTTCCAAAATGTTCACGTAACATTTCTATACATTCTCAGGTTTCCAAAAATATTCAAAATTTATTCATAACACATAAGACATGTCATTATGTACAATTAAACCGAAAATGCATAGGCCCTTTTCAGGATGTTACATCCGATCCCCGAGCTAGCTTGGCGACACTATAAGAAATAAAAAGGAAAGGGGTAAGCTTAAAGCTTAGTAAGTTCAAATGTAAATAATAGACAATATTAAGTAACATAGACATGTACATCATACAAGAAATTTGGCATAAGTCACGTAAATATCATCATAACTTCATAAGCATACTTAATCATTGTTAACCTTACCAAAAGCTTATCACATACCAAGCTCATTCTTTTGAGTTTTCTGTGCATACATGTACCAACTCGTAACATATCATGCTCTTTCTAGTCTTTAACATACCCGTTGAACACTTGGAATACTAATCGGATACACGAAAAGTCTTTGCACATAAGTGCCACATATGTAGCCAATGCTACCTCATATCTCATAACAAATAGGGCTCGCTCTCGAGCTAATCATGGGCCTGCTCACACAAGCTGTCAGTCAAGACGTAACTACGCAGTGCTGCTTACACAAATTGTTAGGTATCTGTAATCACATTCTGAACTACTAGCCACTGGTAGATGTACGAGGCCAGCACTCGGATCACATAAACACATATATCACATGAAAATCCTAGTGACATGTCACTCGTATCCTATTCTATTCCTAAGGTTCAAACGTGGTTTTCTCTTGTGTCGAAACTTGTCGAACTTGTCAAATGTATTCACGAAATCAAATATACAGCTCGTAAAATATCAAAGCATTAAAAAAATAATCACAGCATTGCATTATTTACATAAGAACTTACCTCGATACAAATTGTAGAAATTGAACCTAATCTTCAATAACCTTGTTTTTCCCTCGATCAAGGTTTGAATCTCATTTTTCTTGATCTATAATAGCAAATTTAGCTCATTTAATTATCACATTTTTCAAATAATTCCAAAAATCATACTTTGGAAAAATTACAATTTTGCCCATAAACTTTTACAATTTACAAAATTAGTCCTTAGGCTCGTAAAATGAAATCTATTCAATTTTTTCAATTCCCAAGCCTAGCCAAACCTCTTTTATACTTATAGAAGCCCACATTTTTCATTTAATCACACTTTTACACACATTTTGAAATCTTTTTACAAATAGGTCATTTTGTTAATTTTCACCAAAAATCACCTGGCAAAAGTTGTTTATCTAACATTAAACTTTCATAATCTACCATTAGACATCAAAATACATGCATGTCACACATGGGTACATTTTTAAACATGAACCCTAGCTCAAATAAATGGTATAAATAGCTAGATCGGTTGATAACTTCAAAAAATTAAAGAACATAAAAAAAAAGGGGCTAGATGCACTTACAATCAAGCTTGGAAGTTGAAGAAAACCTAGCTATGGTGACCTTAGAAATTTCAGCTAAGCATTAGGAAGATGGACATGATTTTTAACTTATTTTCCCTTTTTATTCTTTTATTAACCAAATGACCAAAATGCCCCTTTTACTAAACTTTTGAAATTTTACCTTTTCATGCCCATTTTTGTCCATAAAAATAGAAATTGGTCAAATTTCTATTTAAGACCCTCTAATTAAAAATCCATGGAAATTTCATGCTCAAAGCTTCTAGAACATATATTTTTCAACTTATTTAATTTAGTCCTAAAAATCAAATCAGACACTCTATCAACAAAATTTCTTAACGAAACTTTCACACAACCATGCAAACATATCATGGACCTCAAAAAAATCATAAAACAAATATTTTTACTTCGGATTTGTGGTCTCAAAACCACTATTCTGACTAGGCCAAAAATCGAGATGTTACAATGCGGTGATGACGGCGGTGATCTAGCGAGAACCTGAAGAAAGAGGAGTAAAAGAGAAGGAGAAGGTTGTACTAGATAAAGGGATGGGAGAAAATAAAGAAGAAATAAAAGGAGAGTGATGGTAACGGTAGTGGTCCGGTGGCAGTCTAGTAGTGGTGCGGTTAATTAATGGTGGTGGAAGGTAGTGGTCTAAAAAAATGAATGAAAAATAAAGTAAAATATGGAAGAGAACAAACAAATAAGGGGTGTCACAAGGTGGTTCAAAGGAGGAGAAAGAGGATTTCTGCAAAAAATAAAAAACAAAAATGTGTGCATAGCCTTCAAGGGTTAGACAACTACCTAGTCAACACTCTACTTTTTGAAAAGAGAAGGAGACAAAGAGAGTAGAAAAGGTAACAAAAAAGATGAAAGAAAAAAAAAAAAAAATGAATGTGGATGGTTTCATGTGCTAGGGGTGGCATACATTAGTTCAAAGGCAAATGAGGAAAATAGGGAGAAGAAATGGAAAAAGGGGAACACATGGGGGGCAAAAGATAGTAGGTTGACTAGTTAAAGGTGGAAAGAATATTTCTTTGCATGGTAACTAGGAGTGGATGGTTATGGAAGCTTTGACCAAAGTTTTATGATCCAAAAATTAAATAAAAAAACATGAGTATGTGGGGAATTGAATATAGGACATTTAGGAAATTAACTAAGCAATTAACCACTTGATTATTCATTAGCTTATTATAATTCCTACAACAAGTATTTTAAAAACATGGTGTGACATTTGCTAAGGTTTGGGGTAAAATTGCACCACATAGAAAATAATGTGAGGGAAGGGATTTGAACACTAGTCATCAAAGACAGCTCCACCACTACTCAACCACTATACTTGATACTTATTTATTATCAAATAAGTAAAAGATCAAACGTGACCACTCTTGGTTCATTAACCCAATTTTTACTAATCTAATTTTTGGGATGTGACATGATTCATAAGGCATAATAGGTTTAAAAAAATTGACTATGTTGACCAAACAAAGTCCATTCTAACAAGTTTAATAGCATAAAAAATAAGCTATGCTAGATAAGATAAGGTCAAAAAAATCAATCAACCATAGAAATTTCCCCTATCTTTTTACATAAAATAGCCATGAATATCATACTATCATGTTTTTTGCAAAACAAGAACAATATACAAGTTTAAAAATCAATCAAAGTGCATGGAAAAAATTCAACAAAAAGTCAAGGTAAGGTGGTCAAGCCTAATTCTCTCCGAAGTTTCCAAAATCTCTCACTTTCTAAAGGCTTTGTAAAAATATCAGCTAATTGATGCAAACTAACCACATATTCTAGAACAATATTACCTCTTTGAACATAATCTCTAATTTTAATGTGCTTAGTCCTAGAATGTTGGATGGGATTCTTAGTGAAACAAATAGCACTAGTATTGTCACACTTGATGGGAATGATATCTATTTCAATTCCATAGTCCTTAAGTTGTTATTTCATCCATAAAGCTTGAGCACAACAACTATCAGCGGAAATGTATTCTACTTCAGTGGTCGACAATGCAACACTATTTTGTTTATTTGAAAACGATGAAATTTTCATGTTGCCTAAGAATTGACAAGTATCTAAGGTGCTCTTCCTATCTAGTTTGCAACCTCTAAAATTTGCATGTAAGAAAGCATGCAAGCTAAATGAAGAGTCTCTAGGATACCAAAGGCCTAAATTAGGAGTGTCTCTAACGTACCAAAAGATTCTCTTAATGGCTTGTAAATGTGATTCCTTAGAGCATTATTGATATTTAGCACACAAGAAAATATAAACATAATATCTGGTCTACTGGCGGTAAGATAAAACAAAGAATCTATCTTAGACCTATATAATTTTAAATCAACACATTTACCTTATTTGCCTTTGTCAAGCTTTGTAGAAGAGCTCATGGGTGGAGCTTGTGGTTTGAGATCATCCATCCCAAACTTCTTGAGCATTTCCTTGTATACTTAGCTTAGTTGATGATGTCATCTTTCCTTTTCTTGATTTGGAGTCCCAGAAAGAAGTTTAGTTCTCCCATCATGCTCATATCAAATTCACCTTGCATTAGCTTTGAAATTTTTTAAAAAAAAGATAATTAATAGAACCAAAAATAATATCATCAACATATATTTGAACTATTAATAAATCCTTATATTTTATTTTAATAAAAAATGTTGTGTCAACCTTCCCTTTATTAAAAAATTTTTCAACAAAAAAAGTTGATAGTCTTTCATACCAAGCTCTAGGAGCTTATTTCAAACCATATAAAGCTTTTGATAGTTTAAAAGGATGGTTTGGAAATTTTGGATGCAACACCCCAAACCCGGCCTAGAAGTTAGGCTGAATCTGGCGTGTCACATTGAAGTGTTTTTCGAAAACCATGTTTTCCTTGAAAACCCATCTTGTTTAAAAGCTTAAGTAAAATCCCAGTTACGTTAGTTTATTTTTAAACCATGGTACATTGAAAAATTATTAGTTTTATTCCTAAAACATCTTTTCAGTTGCGAAAGCAAATTTTGAAAGTAATTGATTTACAAAAAAGATTAAGTCGCGAAACCATTTCGAAAGTGTTGCGAAAACGTAGTGTTGTTTTAAAAGCAATTAACATTTTGGAAAACTGTGATTTACTTCTAACGAATATAATTCAAAGTAAATAAAAACCAAAAGTTAAAATCCAGAAACTTAAAGAGGCCTTATTACAACCCAAATCAAAATACTTGAATGTGGGCAATCAAATGGAAAACATAAGCAGTGTGTGGCCTTCTCCGAGTCCCTTGCAGCGTCGATCCATCTAAGGCTGGGGATTACCTGCACGGTTAAAAACGGGGTGAGTTTATGAAAACTCAGTGTGTAATCCCCTTACTAGAGTAATCGATCGGTATATAGAAATAAAAATGAAAGCGATGCAGGCCAAAGCCCTTTAACTGTAACAGTACAGTCCAGATCAAAGCATACGTGGGCCAAAGCCCACTACAATATCATTTGGGTCACAGCCCATAACGGAATCAATTGGGCCTTGCCCACACCAATAATAGAACAAGTGGGCCTAAACCTAGTACAGTGACAGATCTCATAACAGATATGCAATAGTATGAGGATGCATCCCACCCCGATCCAGCCAACACACCACTCGTACCAACTGTACAATTACATGGGGATAAAATCGACCCACCCAGCCAGTACACCAATGTTAGGACCGGTTGCGGCCCTAACCGAAATCGTTGAAAAGCTGTTAATATATATATGCGCCTCTAAGCCTTCAGTAGCAGTATTATAATTGGCACAAAGCCATCAGTAACTGTATTATGTTTGGCACATAGCCATTAGCGATGGTAATATAATTAGCACATAGCCTTGAGTAAATATGTTCGACACAGAGTCATCGATATATGTGTTAGGCACATAGCCACGTGTAAATATGATTGGCACAAAGCCATAATCAAGATGGCATAGAGCCATAATCAGATTACGCGGCTTTAAGCCGTCCGTCGGTCCATATTCGTCTCATGCGACCCGTGCGACCCTAACAGATCAATACTGGATCCACAGTCGTCATGCGACCAGTGCGACCCTATCAGAACTTCCTCTGTATCAATGTCCCAACCCATGTAATATGTCGTATATGTCATGCTCAACCATTAAACGTGTATGCAAAATGGCCATGCTCAGTAACAGTCATTCCAACATATATTAACAGCATATCAGTCACACTCCTACAGTCAAGTCAGTCAAATTCATAGTCTTAGTCAAACATTTACCCCAATGGAAAAATAGTCATTTTACCCTATAAGGGTATTTATCCTACCCTACAAGGGTATTTAGGTAATTTCACAAATTAGGGGTATTTCAGTAATTTTGCGAATCAGGGGTATTTTGGTAATTTTACAAATTAGGGGTATTTTAGTAATTTTGTAAGTATTTCGGTAATTTTGCAAACTAGGGGTATTTTGGTGATTTTACAAAATGGGGGTATTTCGGTAATTTTGCAAACCAGGGGTATTTTGGTGATTTTACAATGAAACACCCCAAACCCGGCCCACAAGCCCTGACCGAATCTGGCATGTTCCATGAGTAAAATGTAGTTAAGTCTCGTAAGACATTTTTGAAAATCGTGGTGGTTTCAAAGAAAATAGGGTTGGTTTATTCTCGGGTTAAAAATTTAGTTGTAACTTAATTTTGTACTAAATCCATAATTTCTTATTTCAAAAGTTTCAAGTTAAAGTAATACCGAATTTTAGAGCTTAATGTTATCGTTATCTTAGAAACCATAGGCGTTTGAGTTTGAAAACATTCGATGTCGTTCGTAACGTACTAGAAATTTAAAACACGAAGAAAATGAAACAGATAGATAATAATGGCCTTATTACATCAAATTATAACCCAAAATAATTTAATGTAGACTTAATTAGAAGAAAAAAAAATCGAAAAGCTAAGCTGTGCATGGCCACCACTAAGTTCCTGCCGACCCGGTCCATCTACTGAGTGCCATCTGCAAAAAGTTAGTCCACGAAGGGTGAGTCAACAGACTCAGTGTGTATCACCAACACTGACTCCCAAACAACCAATCATATCATATCACATACGAGCAATTAAAAGCAATGATGCAACCCAAACCCACCTAGATATCCATCCTCTACACATCACCTGTACCTACCGTCACACCGTGGGGATTACTAAATCGACCCTTCATCCGCTACACACCATCGAAGGCAGTCGCTGCAGTCAACTACACATCGCCCTTATAATTGTGGCATAGCCACCAGATAATGTGACAGAGTCACCAAATTCATATTATGTGACATAGTCACCAGATAATGTGACAGAGTCACCAAATATTGTGGTAAAAACCACTAGATCACTTCCCCTTTTCATTATCACCTATATGCCCATGTGTCATACAAAACATGTAGAAATCATACAATATACCTTATCCCATATTCATAACGGATTCACACGTGTGTCATCTCAAATGGTCATAACATTATTAACAGAGCGTTTAGGGGTAGCGTACCTGAATACACTGTACCATTGAATGGTACCCTTAGCCACGTTTTTCATATTTGCATTATCACATACATAATATTAATACCATTAATCTACTAGGAATTAGTGTAGGGCTACACACCTGGTACTAACATGATTACCGAATCCCGAAATCTATCAAAACAAGTTGTACCCCTCTCTAAAAACCATAGTTAGAATCGGCCAACATTAACACTTAATATGGCCTTGGCCGAATATCAATACCCTCTTACCTTACGGATCTAAATCTCGAAATCGTCACCTGACTGTGGAGATGTCAGAATCCCTACATGGCACATGTTATGGTCAGCCTATTACACAAGATCTATGGAAATGGCCCTTGGCCGAATATTACACATGGCTTACCTTGGATCTTGGAATCCCTAATGATCTCCCCCTAAACGTTGGCTATAAAAGAAATCCCGAAATCCCTCAAAAAGAATGACCAACATGCAATTGGTTCACCAATTCTATGTGTCAACAAGAGGTAAGAGATGTTGGGTTCTCGGCCTTTAATGTTTATGATCAAATCGGCTCCAACAGGGTAGAGGAGCAATCGGTTATGGCCACAAAAATAGATGGTTCAGCTTTTGAAAGATTCATGAGAAGAGAAAGTAAATAATGGAATGTGGTGCGATTTAACTTGGTGACAAAAGGGAGATTCGGTTTTATCAAATAAGAAGAAAAAGGATAAAGTTTAAAGGGATTCGGCAATAGTAGTATTTTGATTGAAAAGGTTGCGACAATGGTGAACCTTGGGGAAGATTTCGACTAGAACAAGTTAAAAGAAAAAGAAGAGAAAGTGTTGGGTTTGATCTTATGGAGAGAAAAGAGAAAATGAAAAAGAGACTGAAAGTGACCTTAATGGTCTTATGAAATTCGGCTACTCCTACCTACCAACTTGACCGAAAATGACCCCAAGGAAGTCCCTAGGCCGGCCAACTCTCTTCCCTCTATCAGCTTCCTTCATTCAAAAGTGTTTGAGTAAATCCACACTTATCTCTCCCTCCTAGCGAACTTGAAAAGAATTTGACCACATCTAAAACTCATCTCCCTAGTGTTTCAAAGGTCAGTCCAACTCCCCTCTAGCTTTGGCGAAAAACAACTCCAAAAGTGCTCCCTTGTTTGCTCGAACCTAGGCCCTTCTTGCCTGCTTGTGGCGTCACTTCCTAAGGCTTTAAGTGGCACCTCCTTGCCACTTTACCAAGCCAATCCTTGTGTCCAAATTCCCCTACCAATTTTCTTAAGGCCTCATTTGCCTAGCTTCCATTTAAAACTTAAAATACAATATTTTCCTAAGGCATTCACCAACATTCTCAAGTTCCCGGAATCTATAAAACACATCCAAAACACACACAGGCATACAACCACATACAATTAAGCAAAAATGCACAAGCCCTAAATCCCAGATATTACAGTTCTACCCCCCTTAAAATAATTTCGACCTCGAAATTACCTGGTTGAAATAGGTGGGGGTATTGCTGTCTCATTGCTTCTTCCGACTCCCATGAAGCTTCCTCCGATCCATGATTACGCCATAACACTTTGACCAGAGGACCTGATTTCCTCCGCAACACTTTCACATCTTGTTTTAAAATCTGAATCGGCTCCTCCTCGTAGGACAAATCTGGTCTTAGCTCCACCTCTTCAACCGGCACTACATGAGATGGATCCGATCGGTAACGACGTAGCATCGAAACATGAAACACATCATGCATCTGCTTCAAATCTGGAGGTAACTCTAGCCGATATGCCATTGGTCCAACCCGCTTCAGAATTCGATAAGGTCCTATAAATCTAGGACTTAACTTTCCATTGTGACCAAATCTCATCACCTTCTTCCACGGCGAAACTTTGAGAAACACATAATCTCCCACAGCATACTCAATCTCCTTCCGCTTAAGATATGCGTATGGCTTTTGCCTGTCAGATGCCTCCTTCAACCGTGTCCAAATTACTTTAACCTTTTCTTCCGATTCTACCATGATTTTCAGACCCAAAATCTGACGTTCTCCCAGTTCTGTCCAACATGTAGGAGTGCGACACTTTCGTCCATACATCACTTCGTACGATGCCATTAGAATACTTGCCTGATAGCTATTGTTGTACGCAAATTCTACTAAAGGCAAGAACTCCTCCCAACTCCCTCTAAAGTCTATCACGCAACCTCTCAACATATCCTCCAACACTTATATTACCCTTTCCAGATTAGCGTCCATTGCGGATGGAATGCAGATCTTGAAATCCAACACAGTGCCCGAGCTTGATGTAGCACCTTCCAAAATCGAGACGTAAACCTCGGATCCCTGTCCGAGATAATCGACACTGGCACTCCGTGCAGCCTCACGATTTCCACAACATACAACTTTTCCAATTTCTGTAGAGAATAGCCAACCCGCACCGGTATAAAATGTGCAGATTTTATCAGCCAATCTACTATCACCCATACCGAGTCCTTCCTAGTAGGCGTAAGGGGAAGCCCACTAACGAAGTCCATGGTAATTCTCTCCCACTTCCATTGTAGAATCATTATCGGCTGAAGCAACCCTGACGGTACTTGGTGTTCAGCCTTGACTTGCTGACACGTTAGGCACTTTCCTACAAACTCTGTAACTTCTCGCTTAAGACCAGGCCAGCAAAACTATTCCCGTAGATCTCTATACAACTTACTACCTCCAGGATGCATATCATAAGGGCTACTATGCGATTCCTAAAGAATTCTCTGCCTTAACTCCTTATTCTTAGGCATACATACCTTGCCATGAAAACACAGCACTCCCTCACTATTAACACCATAGTTTTCCAACTCCCCACTTTGCACTTGCCGCAACTTAGCACTTAGATCCTCATCTGCCAACTATCCTTCTTTCACCTCATTCAGCCATGACGGCTTGACCTACAACTCTGCCAGCAAACTTCCATCGTCATACAAGCTAAGATATGCAAACATCACCCTCAGCTCCGACACTACTTTCTGACTTAAGGCATCTGCCACATATTCGCCTTGCCCGGGTGATACTCTATAGAACAATCGTAGTCTTTCAATAACTCCACCCACCTTCGCTGTCTCAGGTTCAGGTCTTTTTGAGTTAGCAGATACTTAAGGCTTTTGTGGTCCGTATAGATTACTGACCTTTCTCCATATAGATAGTGCCTCCATACCTTAAGAGCAAAGACCACTGCCACCATTTCCAAGTCATGCATCGGGTAGTTAACCTCATGTGGCCTTAATTGTCGAGACGCATAAGCAACTACCTTCCCGTCTTGCATCAATACGTATCCCAACCATATATGAGAAGCATTACAATACACCATGAAATCTTTTCCTGCCTCAGGCTGAATCAAAATCGGCGCTTCAGTCAAAACCCTCTTAATCTTCTCAAAGCTCTCTTGTTGCTTATCTGTCCATACGAAAGGTACCTCCTTCCTTAGCAACTTCGTCAAAGGTGTAGTTATTGATGAAAACCCTTCTCCGAACCTTCTGTAATAGCCTACTAATCCCAAGAAACTATGAACCTCAGCCACAGTCTTAGGTGGTTTCCAGTCTAGCACTGCCTCAATCTTTCGAGGATCCACCCTTATCTCTTCTGCAGACACCACATGTCCTAAAAATGTAACTTCTTTCAGCCAAAATTCGCACTTGCTGAACTTGGCATATAGCTTTTTTTCCCTTAATACTTACAGCACAACTCAGAGATGCTCATCATGTTCTTCCTCAGACTTGGAGTACACTAGAATATCGCCTATGAACACAATGACGAACCGATCCAGGTAGGGTTGGAAAACCCGATTCATCATGTCCATGAACGCAGCTGGGGCATTTGTCAATTCGAACGGCATTACCAAGAATTCATAATGCCCGTACCTCGTCTGGAAAGCTGTCTTATGGATATCAGCTTCCTTCACCTTAAGCTGATGATATCCTGACCTTAGGTCTATCTTCAAAAATACTGCGGCCCCTTAAACTGATCGAACAAGTCGTATATCCTTGGCAATGGATACTTGTTCTTGATGGTCAGCTTATTCAGTTGCCGGTAATCTATGTACATACGCATAGTCCCATCCTTCTTCTTCACAAATAGGACCGGTGCTCCCCATGGAGACACACTAGGTCGAATAAATCCACGATCGAGTAACTCTTGGATCTGAGCCTTGAGCTCTACTAGCTCCTTTGGTGCCATTGATGCGAACAATTGATCTGAGAGCTATACCCATCAATAAGTCAATTCTGAACTCTACCTCTCTATCTGAGGGTAACCCAGGCAGCTCCTCCAGAAAGACATCCACATATTCCCTTACTGTTCTAACTCCTCCTACAGCTGCTTCCTTAGCCTCTAAGGCACTTGTCAACATCAGAAAAGCTACACACCCTTTTCTCACCATCTTCTCTGCCTTAAGGGCAGATACTACATTTGTCAGGCAATTTCGTCTTTCGCCCAACACCACAACCTCTGTGTCGTCAGGAGTTCTTAACGACATGCGCTTAGCCGCACAATCCACATTTGCATGGTACTTCACTAACCAATCCATGCCTAAGATTAGGTCAAACTCCTCAAACGGCAACTCCATTAAGTCTGCTAGAAATTTCGCCCCCTGAACTTCCAAGGGTACTGCCCCAAAGATTTTGTCTAACACTACTGATTGCCCTAAAGGACTAAGTATAGTCATCTTCCTAGGTACAGTTTTAGAGTTCACATGTAGAGTTCTAGACACCTTACTAGCAATGTATGAATGAGTTGACCCAATATAAATCAACGCAATAAAGGGTAATCAAAAGATAAGGAACACACCCGTTATGACATCAGGTGCGTCACCATCCTCCCTCCGACGAACTGCATATACTAGACCCGGCTGTCTCGCCTCCGTGCTACCAACACTTCTGTCCGGTGTTCCCTGTCCTTTTCTGAAACATTACCTCTGCCAGTCAAACCACGGCCCCGCGGTAGCTGCTGTCCTCCTCTTCCAGCCTAATTAAGACCATGACTTTTCGGTCGGCTTCCGTCTGTTTTCATGGGACAGTCCCTAACCATGTGATCCCTGGACCCATACTTGAAACATCCTCCCGTCTTCTTCCAACACTCTCCCAAGTGCATCTTTCCACACTGAGCACAAGTACGGTACTGTCCTCCCATAGCAGCTTGCTGACCTCGCAACCTATCCGTTCTAAGTCTCTTTTGGATATTTCCAGATGACCCTGATGATCCAAAACCTTTGTTTTGCTTATTCCTATCCGTGTTCTGCCTCACAGACTCCTTAACTCTTTTAGCAACCTTTGCCTTTTCCACTAGCACAGTAAACTCCTACTCCTGCTGTGGGGCAATCAATAATCTCAGGTCATCCTTTAGTCCGTCCTCAAACTGGACACATTGTTCATGCTCCGTAGCAACTATACCTCAAGCGTATCGGCTTAACCTTAGGAATTCTGCCTCATACTCTGCTACGGACTTATTTCCCTGAACCAGCCTCAGAAACGCCTTCCTCTGTGCATGAACATAACTAGTCCCAATATACTTCTTCTGATACGCTGCCTTAAAGTACTCCCAAGTAAGATCATCTGCAGTAGCACCATCCCGAACTGTGAGCCACCATTGTTATGACTCATCACGGAGTAGCGACACTACCCCTTTCAGTTTCTCTTCGGCTGTCAGGTCCAAATCATCCATAATTCGCTTTGTCGCTTCCAGCCAATACTCAGCCGTATTGGGTGCCACACCAGATATACCACGAAAAACTCGGCTCCATTAGCTCGAGTCACTCGGTCAGACTTTCGAGCTCCCAAGCCTCCACCCGCTTGACCACCCTTTCCGAACTCGCGGCGCCGCTGCGATCGCATCATCCCCGTCGATCACGATATTCCACACCAAAGAATCGGTGGTGGTGGCATTTCATTCTCGGACCCTTGACCAGACCTAACGGGTTCTGATACGGTCATTCGACCTCTACCACAGCCACGCACATTACGACCACGTCCCCTAGAACTCATGTCTACGTTCGTGACTTAATCTGCTTAAGAATTTTATGAATTAGTTTTTGTTCCACTGATTTATCACGAACAATCTTATGTTTAATAATTCTAAAAGTAGTTCTTTCGAATTCATACACACACAGTCTCAAGTTCATTCATCCAATCATCAACATTCATGGAAAGCAAAGGAGAGCTTGGGTTCGAATCTCATGGAAAGCAAAGGAGTATTTATTTTGACTTGCGTTCATCACAGAAAAGTGTTATGGTTGTCAATGTTGTTGTTTTCCACTACCCAAGGGTATTTTCATAATTTGTCCTATAGGGGTGTTTTGGTAATTTTCCAAATTAGGGTATTTGAATATTTTTCAAAATAGGGATTTTTGGTTTTTTTTTGCAAAATAGGAATATTTTGATAAGAAGATTTGAGGGTAATATGGTAATTTTATAGACTGAGGGTATTTTTGTAATATTACAAACTAGGGGTATTTCGGTAATTTTATAAAATATGGTTCTAGGTGATTTTACAAAATAAGGGTATTTTGGAAATTTTAATTCAAGGGTACCTTAGAATTTTATAATCACGGTTTGACTTTAGAATTTTACAAAACAAGGTGACTAGTCCCTTTCGGGTTTTAATTATTGTATTTAGCCTATGATTGAGTCCTTTTGGTTAGGGTGAACCATCACTACGCACCAGGTAGGATTCGAGCGAAAAGGAGGTGAGTCACTAGGACTGCTTAAATACCAAGCTCCCCCTGAATCCAATCCTGGACATGCGCACAACGGTTGCCACACCTTTAACACGACGACTCAGTCACAGGTTTGTTTGGTTAGACTTTAAATTTTATGTATTTCAGTGTTGGAGTAGACTAATCCTAGGGTTCAATAATTCCTAATCTACTAATCTACGTCCCCATAATACCCATATGCAAACCACACAATGGTTAAGGGTACTTACAGTGGACTTGGTAGGAGACTCAGGTGCCATGCTAGAAAACACCGCCATTCCTTAGTAAAATCCATCTTCAAAAGAAAGAAAATGTTTTGGGCCCAAAAAGTCCTCAAGGCCAAGTTTTAAACCAGGCTCTGATACCAATTTGAAACACCCCAAACCCGGCACACAATCCCTGACCGGATCTGGCATGTTCCATGAGTAAAATGTAGTTAAGTCTCGTAAGACATTTTTGAAAATCGTGGTGGTTTCAAAGAAAATAGGGTTGGTTTGTTCTTGAGGTAAAAATTTAGTTGTAACTTAATTTTGTACTAAATCCATAATTTCTTATTTCTAAAGTTTCAAGTTAAAGTAATACCAAATTTTAGAGCTTAATGTTATCGTTAACTTGGAAACCATAGACGTTTGAGTTTGAAAACATTCGATGTCGTTCGTAACGTACTAGAAATTTAAAAAATGAAGAAAATGAAACAGATAGGTAATAATGGCCTTATTACATCAAATTATAACCCAAAATAATTTAATGTAGACTTAATTAGAAGAAAAAAAATCGAAAAGCTGAGCTGTGCATGGCCACCACTAAGTTCCTGCCGACCCGGTCCATCTACTGAGTGCCATCTGCAAAAAGTTAGCCCACGAAGGGTGAGTCAACAGACTCAGTGTGTATCACCAACATTGACTCCCAAACAACCAATCATATTATATCACATACGAGCAATTAAAAGCAATGATGCAACCCAAACCCACCTAGATATCCATCCTCTGCACATCACCCGTACCTACCGTTACACCGTGGGAATTACTAAATCGACCCTCCATCCGCTACACACCATCGAAGGCAGTCACTGCAGTCAACTGCACATCACCCTTATAATTGTGGCATAGCCACCAGATAATGTGACAGAGTCACCAAATTCATATTATGTGACATAGTCACCAGATAATGTGACAGAGTCACCAGATATTGTGGTAAAAACCACCAGATCACTTCCCCTTTTCATTATCAACCATATGCCCATGTGTCATACAAAACATGCAGAAATCTTACAATATACCTTATCCCATATTCATAACAAATTCACACATGTGTCATCTCAAATGGTCATAACATTATTAACAGAGTGTTAAGGGGCAGCGTACCTGAATACACTGTACCATTGAATGGTACTCTTAGCCAAGTTTTTCATATATGCATTATCACATACATAATATTAATACCATTAATCTACTAGGAATTAGTGTAGGGATACACACTTGGTACTAACACGATTACCGAATCCCGAAATCTACTGAAAGAAGTTGTACTCCTCCCTAAAAACCATAGTTAGAATCGGCCAACATTAACACTTAATATGGCCTTGGCCGAATATCAATACCCCCTTACCTTACGGATCTAAATCCCAAAATTGTCACCTGACTGTGGAGATGTTGAAATCCCTACATGGTACATGTTATGGTCAGCCTATTACACAAGATCTATGGAAATGGCCCTTGGCCGAATACTACACATGGCTTACCTTAGATCTTGGAATCCTGAATGATCTCCCCCTAAACGTTGGCTACAAAATAAATCCCGAAATCCCTCAAAAAGAATGACCAACACGCAATTGGTTCACCAATTCTATGTGTCAACAAGAGGTAAGAGATGTTGGGTTCTTGGCCTTTAATGTTTATGATCAAATCGGCTCCAACAGGGTAGAGGAGCAATCAGTTATGGCCATAAAAATAGAGGGTTCGACTTTTGAAAGATTCGTGAGAAGAGAAAGTAAATAATGGAATGTGGTGCGATTTAACTTGGTGACAAAAGGGAGATTCGATTTTATCAAATAAAAAGAAAAAGGATGAATGTAATATCTGGGAATTAGGGCTTGTGCATTTTTGCCTAATTGCATGTGCTTGTATGCCAGTGTAAATTATGAAGGTGTTTTATGAATTTTGTGAACTTTAAAATGTAGAAAATGCCTTGGAAATTATTCAATTTTAAGTTTAAAAGAGGGAGCTAAGCCTAAGAGGCCTTAAGAAAACTAGTAGGTGAAATATGACAAAAACATGGGCTTGTTTAAGTGGCTTGGAGACGCCACTTAGGGCCTTAGAGTGTGACGCCACAAGCAAGGGTGCAAGGCCTAGGTTCGAGCTGTAAGGGAAGTAAATAAAAGATTTTATTTTGTTTGTAGGATGGAGAAGTAGTGGACAGCACTAAGGCACTAAAGGGATGAGCTTTAGTTGGGATTAAATACTTTAAAAATTTTGGCTAAAGTAGTAGATAAATGGGGATTTATTTTAAATTATTTTGATAGGCAAAAAGGAGAGGAAATAGGAGAAAAAGAAGGGAAGAGATAGGGGAAAGGAGAGTTGGTCGATTGGGGGCTCTTTTAGGTGGTATTTTCGGCCAAAGAAGGGAGCAAAGCCATTTACTTTCTTTTCTTTCCAATTGAGCCTCTACCGAATTCTCTCTGCAAACCATTCTCTTTTCTTTTTAATTCTCCTAAAAGTCGAATCCTCCTTGTCACCATTGCCGAGTTTCTCAACTTTTTCCTTCTTCCTTTTCTCTCACGATTCTCTCACAAGCCAAAGATTTTATCTCTAATTGGAGCCATAGCTGGATCCTTCTAGTGATCATTAAAAGCCGAAACATGTGATCAACACTTAGTTTATAGCTGAATCTTGTTGGGAGTTTTAGAAGCCGAAACCTTTTCTCTCCTAGTCTTTTCAAGCAACGTGGTAATAAGTAATCTCTATCCTAGTAATCGGTTTGGGTTCTTATTCTTTTAAGGTGTCGAAAACAATGGTTAAGTCTTGGTTAGGGATGGCCGAATGTGTATAGTGCCATAACCTTGTGTTCTTTTGTGTGTAGCCAACGTTAAGGGGCAGTAGGGAGACTTTTGGGATCTAAGGTGTTCAAGGTAAGTGATATGAAGTATTTGGACAAGGGCCATTCTCATAGATTTATGCTTAAAACCGATTCTAACACTTGACAAGTAGGGATTTCGACAACTTCAAAGCAAGTAACCACTTTCGGGATTTAAAATCGCAAGGTAAGTACACATGGTATTCGGCCAAGGCCTAATTAGTGACTTAGATTTATTTACTATTTATTCAAAAGCCAAAAACTAACCAAATCAAGTGATCTAGTGTTAACCGATCCCAAAGGAGAAAGACTACGGAATTTCGGGATTTGATTAGTAGTGAAATCGGCAACAAGGTGAGATTTTGGTTGTGATAATCCTTCGGGATTTTTTATATAGCCGAATAGGCTTATGCTAAAATACTAAGTGTTGGCTGAATGTAGGAACTTGAGATCTAGAGGATTAGATTGGATTTTTAGGATTTCTGTGAATTCGCTAAGTAAATCAGGTGTGTACCCCACACTAGCTCTTAATAGATTTAAGGCATCAATTTAATAAATGTGTTTATAATAATGTGACATGTGGCTAACCATGCAATGGTACAAAGTACCCAGGTACGTTTACCCACTCCTACTATGAGTATGATATGATCTGTTATGGCATATATGTGAAACTATAAGAATGTGAATAAGGAATATGACATGGTTAATGCATAATTGTATGACATGGGGCATACGGGAAATTATGAAAGGGGAAGTAATTTGGTGGTTTTATACCACAATATCTGAATGTGGTGACTTATGTCACAAAATATTATCTGGTGGATCTTGAATTTGAACCACTTGACAGATATATGCTGTGCCCAAAACCAAAAAACACCGGATGGCTAGGATGGCTAAAAAAGGGATAAACATGTCGTCTGCAGCGACTGCCTTCGACGATGTGTAGTGGATGGAGGGTCGACTTAGTAGTCCCCACGGTGTGATGGTTGGTACGGGTGATGCGTAGCGGATGGTTTTCTAGGTTTGGGTTCGGGTTTGCATCATTGATTATATATGTTTATTATGTATGATTTGACATGCCTAAATTGGTTGAGACTTGTGTTGGTTGTACACACTGAGTCTGTTGACTCACTCCGTTGTGGGATTATTTTTCATGTGACACACAGTGATGGACCGGGTCGGCAGGAGCTCAATGGTGGCCATGCTCAGCTCGGAATTTGTTTAATTTTTATAATTTTCCATACTTAAGTATTTTGAATTATTTCGGGTTTTTGTTTTGATGTAATAAGGCCATAAGTATTGAACTGTTTATGCATGCATTTCAATTAATTTAGTATGATACGATTATTATTAAATTAAAGTTTAAAGTTAATTTTTCTTAAATATAAATATTAAATGTTTTGACACCTAATCAATACCGTTATTAATTTTGAACCCAACCCAAATCAATGGTTCTTCAAAAACACACAAGATTTTGGCAAAACCTCAAATAAGTTTCGAAAGATTTTTCCTTAAAAGCATGCCAGATCCAGTCAGGGATTGTGGGCCGGGTTTGGGGTGTTTCAGCTTGGTATCAAAGCCCGGTTCAAAACTCGGCCTTGAGGGCTTTTTGGGCCCAAAACGTTTTCTTTCTTTTGAAATTGGATTTTTCTAAGAAATAAGCAGGTTTTCTGGCATGGCACCTGAGTCTCCGGCCCGAAGTCCACCAGGTAAGTACCCCTAACTTTTCTGTGACTTGTATGTGGGAATATATGGGGACATAGATTAGTAGATTAGGAAATATTAAACCCTAGGATTAGTCTACTTCAACACCAAGATGCATAAAACTTAAATTCAACCAAACAAACATGTGTCTGAGTCACCGAGTTAAAGGTGTGGCAACCGTTGTGCGCATGTCTAGGATTGGATTCAGTGGGAGCTTGGTATTTAAGCAGTCCTAGTGACTCACCTCCTCACCACTCGAATCCTACCTGGTGCGAAGTGACGGTTCACCTTAGCCAAGAGGACTCAAACACAGGCTAAACCCAATAATTAAAACCCGAAAGGGACTAGCCATATTTTTATAAAAACCCTAGTTTTAAAATCACCAAATTACCCCTTTGATGTGTAGGAAAACTATTTTGAAATTTTCCAAAATATTCTTGATTTACAAAAATTATCCGAATAACCCTGGTTGAAAAAAAAAATTACTAAACTACCCTTGGCTCATAAAATTTCTTTACTACCCATAGTTTTTATCAAGATTTTTCTTACCTTATAAAAATATCCAAAAACCTTATTTTTGCAAAATATTAAGATACCTTGATTTGCAAATTGACCGAATCACCCCTAACCTGTACAAATGACCAAAATACCCTCAGTGAGGAAAATTACCGAAGTACCCTCAAATTAGAAATCTTTAAAAATACCCTTATTTTGAAAAGTCAACAGGAACCATACTTTGCAAAAAATTACCGAAATGCCCCTGGCTTGTAAAATTACAAAAATACCTTTAGTGTATGAATTGCCATTTTACCCTTGAAATTTACTTTCCAAGTATTTCAATTTTGAAAAAAAAAACTATATACAAAAAAAAATTGCTTTGTGAAATTTTCAAATACCCTAATTTGAAAAATTACCAAAATACCCCTATAGGATAAAATTATGGAAATACCCCTGGGTAGCGGAAAACAACAAACAATGACAACTACAACATTTCTAGAATGAATGCAAGTTCATGAATATGATTGAGGCTGTATGTATGAAATCAAAAGAACTACTCTCTAGAACTATTGAACATAAGACATTCGTGATAAATCGATGGAACAAAACTAATCTATAAAATTCTCTAATCGATATAACGCAATTGGAAGCATGAATTCTAGGGGCGTGGTCGTAATGTGCGGTAGTGGTAGAGGTCGAATGAGTATGTTCGAGCCCGTTTAGTCGGGACAAGGTCCGAAAATGAAAAGCCACCACCACCACCAGCCGCTGATGTGGAATATCAGGATCAGACGGGGGAGGACGCAGTGTCACAGGCGATGCTGTGGGTTTTGGAAAGGGTGGCTGGAGCAGGTGGAGGCATGGGAGCTCAGAAGTTGGTACCTGAGCGACTTCGAGCTAATGGAGCTAAATTTTTTCGTGGAGTATCTGGTGTGGCACCCAGTACGGCTGAGTATTGGTTGGAGGCGACGGGACGGATTATGGATGACTTGGACCTAACTGCTGAGGAGAAGCTAAAAGGGGTAGTGTCGCTACTCCGTGATGAGTCATATCAATGGTGGCTCACAGTGCGGGATGGTGCTACCGCAGACGATCTTACATGGGAATATTTTAAGGCGGCATATCAGAAGAAGTACATAGGAATTAGTTATGTGGATGCGCAGAGGAAGGCGTTTCTGAGGTTGGTCCAAGGTAATAAGTCTGGAGCGGAGTACGAGGCTGAATTTTTAAGGTTGAGCCGTTATGCTCGAGGTATCGTGTCGACGGAGCATGAGTGGTGTGTCCAGTTTGAAGACGGACTGAGAGATGATCTAAGGTTATTGATAGCTCCGCAATAGGAGCGGGAGTTTACCGTATTAGTAGAGAAGGCTAAGGTTGCCAAAGGGATTAAGGACTCGATGAGACAGAATACTGATCGTAATAGGCAAAAGAGAGGCTTTGGATCATCAGGGTCTTCAAGGAATGAGCAAAAGAGGCCTAGAGTTGATGGGTTGCTAGGTCAGCAAGCTGCTACTGGAGGGCAATATCGTACTTGTGCCCAATGTGGGAAGATGCATTTAGGAGAGTATTGGAAGAAGATAAGAGGATGCTTTAAGTGTGGGTCCAAGGACCACATGATTAAAGATTGTCCTATGAGAACAGAAGGGGGTTGACCAGTAAGCCAAGGTCCTAACCAGGTTGGAAGAGGAGGACAGCAGCCACTGCGAGTCCGTGGTTCGGCTGGCAGAGGTAATGGTGCTGGTAGAGGACGGGGAACACTGGGCCATGGTGTTAATAATACAGAGGCAAGACAACCGGGTTTAGTGTATGCAGTTCATCGGAGGGAGGACGGAGACGCACCGGATGTCATAACCGGTACGTTCCTTTTATTTGGCAAGCCTTACTTTGCTTTGATTGATGTTGGCTCTACCCACTCTTATGTTGCATGTAGAGTAGTTAAAACTCTAGGAATAGCCTCTGAACTATCTAATAGGGAGATGACTGTAGTAAGCCTATTAGGTCAAACTGTAGTGGTGAATAAAATGTTTTGGAGTGTACCTTTGGAGCTTCAGGGAGCGGTGTTTCCTGCCGACTTAATGGAATTACCCTTCGAAGAATTTGATCTTATACTTGGCATGGACTGGCTAGTGGAGCATCGGGCTATATTGGATTGTGCAGCCAAATGAATGGAGTTAAGGACCCCAGAGGATGAGGTGATAGTTATGATAGGGGAAAGAAGAAACTACTTGTCTAACGTAGTTTACGCTTAAAAACTAATAAGATGGTTCAAGGGTGCAAGGCATTTCTGGCTTTCGTTAGTGCTTTGGATGCGAAAGAAGGGGGAGTTAGTGGAGTTAGAACCGTAAGAGAATTTGTGGATGTCTTTTCGGAGGAATTACCAGAAATACCCCAGGATAGGGAAGTGGAGTTTGGAATTGACTTACTGCCGCGTATAGCTCCTGTGTCAATTGCCCCATATAGAATGGCACCAAAGGAGTTGGTTGAGCTCAAGGCTCAGATCCAAGAATTACTTGACCATGGGTTTATCTGACCCAGTGTGTCTCCATGGGGAGCACCGGTCTCGTTTGTGAAGAAAAAGGACGGAACTATGCGTATGTGCATAGATTATCGTCAGTTGAATAAGCTGACCATCAAAAACAAGTACCCTTTGCCAAGAATAGACGACTTGTTCGATCAGCTTAAGGGGCCGTAGTATTCTCGAAGATAGATCTAAGGTTTGGATATCATCAGCTTAAGGTGAAGGAGGCTGATATCCATAAGACATCTTTTCGAATAAGGTATGGGCATTATGAGTTCTTGGTAATGCTGTTCGGATTGGCAAACGCCCAACTGCGTTTATGGACATGATGAACCAGGTTTTCCAACCCTATCTAGACTGATTTGTTATTGTGTTCGTAGACGATATTTTGGTGTATTCGAAGTCTGAAGAGGAACATGATGAGCACCTCCGAGTTGTGTTGCAAGTGTTAAGGGAGAAAAGTTATATGCCAGTTCAGCAAGTGTGAATTTTGGCTGAAGGAAGTTATGTTTTTAGGACATGTGGTATCTGCTGAAGGAATAAGGGTGGATCCTCGGAAGATTGAGGCAGTTTTGGATTGGAAACCCCCTAAGTCTGTGGCGGAAGTTTGGAGTTTTTTAGGATTGGCAGGCTATTACAGACGGTTTTTAGAAGGGTTCTCGTCGATCGCAGCACCCTTGACCAAGCTGCTAAGGAAGGAGGTACCTTTCATATGGATCGATAAGCAACAGGAGAGCTTTGAGAAGCTTAAGAGAGTCTTGACTGAAGCTCCAGTTCTGATTCAGCCTGAGGCAGGGAAAGAAATTCATGGTGTATTGTGACGCTTCTCACACAGGTTTGGGATACGTATTGATGCAAGGCGGGAAGGTAGTTGCTTATGCATCTCGACAGTTAAGGCCACACGAGGTTAACTACCTGACGCATGACTTGGAATTGGCGGCAGTGGTCTTTGCTCTTAAAGTGTGGAGGCACTACTTATATGGAGAGAAGTCAGTGATCTACACAAACCACAAAAGCTTGAAGTATCTGCTAACTTAGAAAGAGCTGAACTTGAGACAGCGAAGGTGAGTGGAATTATTGAAGAACTACGATTGTTCCATAGAGTATCACCCGGGCAAGGCGAATGTCATGGCAGATGCCCTAAGTCGGAAGGTAGTGTCGGATCTGAGGGCGATGTTTGCACATCTTAGCTTGTATGACGACGGAAGCTTATTGGCAGGATTGCAAGTTAAGCCGACATGGCTGAATAAGGTGAAAGAGGGTCATTTGGCGGATGATGATCTAAGTGCTAAGCTTCGACAAGTACAGAGCGGGGAGTTGGAGGACTATGGTATTAATGACGATGGAGTATTGTGTTTTAAGGGAAAGGTTTGTATGCTGAAAAATGAGAAGCTAAGGCAGAAAATTCTTCAGGAATCACGTAGTAGTCCTTATGCTATGCATCCTAGAGGCAGTAAGATGTATAGAGATCTAAGGGAACAGTTTTGGTGGTCTGGTCTTAAGCGGGAAGTTACGGAATTTGTTGGAAAGTGCTTAACGTGTCAGCAAGTTAAGGCTGAACACCAAGTCCCATCAGGATTGCTTTAGCCAATATAGATTCCGTAGTGGAAGTGGGAGAGAATTACCATGGACTTCGTTAGTGGGATTCCCCTTACGCCTACTAAGAAGGACTCGGTATGGGTGATAGTGGATCAGCTGACAAAGTCCGCGTATTTCATTCCAGTGCGGGTTGACTATTCTCTCTAGAAATTAGCAAAGTTGTATGTAGCTGAGATCGTAAGGTTGCACGGAGTGTCGGTGTCGATTATCTCGGATAGGGATCTGAGGTTCACGTCGCGATTTTAGAGGGCACTAATCAAGCTTTAGGCACTAGATTGGATTTCAGTACGGCTTTTCATCTACAGTCGGACGGCCAGTCTGAACGAGTGATCCAAGTGCTAGAGGATATGTTAAAAAGCTGTGTGATAGACTTCAGAGGAAGTTGGGAAGAACATTTGCCTCTAGCAGAATTTGCGTACAACAACAGCTATCAGGCAAGTATTCAGATGGCACCGTACGAAGCGCTATATGGATGGAAGTGTCGCACTCCTACGTGTTGGACGAAATTAGGGGAATGTCAGGTTTTGGGTCCAGAGATTGTGGTAGAATCCGAGGAGAAGGTTAAGGTAATTCGAGCTCGATTGAAGGAAGCCTCTGATAGACAGAAGTCATATGCAGATCTCAAACGGAAGGAAATATAATTTGATGTGGGAGATCAAATGTTCCTTAAAGTTTCACCTTGGAAGAAGGTGATGAGATTTGGTCGCAAAGGGAAGTTAAGTCCAAGGTTTATAGGACCTTATCGGGTGTTGAAGCGAGTTGGACCAGTGGCATATCAGTTAGAGTTACATTCAAAATTGAAGCAGATGCACGACATATTTCAGGTTTCCATGCTACGTCGATACTGATCGGATCCATCTCATGTAGTTCCGGTTGAAGAGGTGGAGCTAAGACCAGATCTGTCTTATGAGGAAGAGCCGATTCAGATTCTAGAACGAGATGTGAAGGTGCTTCGAAGGAAGTCGGTCCCTCTGGCCAAAATGTTGTGGCGTAACCATGGATCGGAAGAAGCTTCTTGGGAGCCGAAAGAAGCAATGCTACAGCAATACCCCCACCTATTCTAGCCAAGTAATTTTGAGGTCGAAATTATTTTAAGGGGGTAGAACTGTAATATCCGGGAATTAGGGCTTGTGCATTTTTGCCTAATTGCATGTGCTTGTATGCCAGTGTAAATTATGAAGGTGCTTTATGAATTTTGTGCAGTAGGGAGACTTTTGGGATTTGAAGTGTTCAAGGTAAGTGATATGAAGTATTCGACCAAAGGACATTCTCATAGATTTATGCTTAAAACCGATTCTAACACTTGACAAGTAGGGATTTCGACAACTTCAAAGCAAGTAACCACTTTCGGGATTTAAAACCACAAGGTAAGTACACCTGATATTCGGCCAAGGCCAAATTAGTGACTTAGATTTATTTACTATTTATTCAAAAGCCAAAAACTAACCAAATCAAGTGATCTAGTGTTAGTCGATTCCAAGGGAGAAAGACTACGGAATTTTGGGATTTGATTAGTAGTGAAATCTGTAACAAGGTAAGATTTTGGTTGTGATAATCCTTTGGGATTTGGTTATATAGCCGAATAGGCTTATGCTAAAATACTAAGTGTTGGTCGAATGTAGGAACTTGAGATCTAGAGGATTAGATCAGATTTTTGGGATTTTTGTGAATTCGCTAAGTAAATCAGGTGTGTACCCCACACTACTCTTAATAGATTTAAGGCATCAATTTAATAAATGTGTTTATAATAATGTGACATGTGGCTAACCATGCAATGGTACAAAGTACCCAGGTATGTTTACCCACTCCTACTATGAGTATGATATGATCTGTTATGGCATATATGTGAAACTATAATAATGTGAATAAGGAATATGACATGGTTAATGCATAATTGTATGACATAGGGCATACGAGAAATTATGAAAGGGGAAGTGATTTGGTGGTTTTATACCACAATATCTGAATGTGGTGACTTATGTCACGAAATCTGAATGTGGTGACTTATGTCACAAAATATTATCTGGTGGCTATGCCACAATATTTATAAGGGCGATGAGCATGTCGTCTGCAACGACTGCCTTCGACGATGTATAGCAGATGGAGGGTCAACTTAGTAGTCCCCACGGTGTGATGGTTGGTACGGGTGATGTGTAGCGGATGGTTATATAGGTTTGGGTTTGGGTTTGCATCATTGATTATATATGTTTATTATGTATGATTTGACATGCCTAAATTGGTTGAGACTTGTGTTGGTTGTACACACTGAGTCTGTTGACTCACCCGTCGTGGGATTATTTTTCGGTGACACACGGTGATGGACCAGGTCGGCAGGAGCTCAATGGTGGCCATGCTCAGCTCGAAATTTGTTTAATTTTTATAATTTTCCATACTTAAGTATTTTGAATTATTTTGGGTTTTGTTTTGATGTAATAAGGCCATAAGTATTGAACTGCTTATGCATGCATTCCAATTAATTGATGTAATCGATTATTATTAAATTAAAGTTTAATGTTAATTTTTCTTAAATATAAATATTAAATGTTTTGACACCTAATCAACACCATTATTAATTTTCAACCCAACCCAAATCAATGGTTCTTTAAAAACACACAAGATTTTGGCAAAACCTTAAATAAGTTTCGAAAGATTTTTCCCTAGAAGCATGCCAGACTCGGTCAGGGCTTGTGGGCTGGGTTTGGGGTGTTTCAATGGAGTTTAAAGGGATTCGGTAATGGTGGTATTTTGATTGAAAAGGTTGCGGCAATGGTGAACCTTGGGGAAGATTTCGGCTAGAACAAGTTAAAAGAAAAAGAAGAAAAAGTGTTGGGTTTGATCTTATGGAGAGGAAAGAGAAAATGAAAAAGAGACTGAAAGTGACCTTAATGGTCTTATAAAATTCGGCTACTCCTACCTACCAACTTGACCGAAAATGACCCCAAGGAAGTCCCTAGGCCGGCCAACTCTCTTCCCTCTATCAGCTTCCTTCATTCAAAAGTGGTTGAGTAAATCCACACTTATCTCTCCCTCCTAGCCAAACTTGAAAAGAATTTAACCACATCTAAAACTCATCTCCCTAGTGTTTCAGTGCCGTCCAACTCCCCTCTAGCCTGACGCAAAAACAACTCCAAAAGTGCTCCCCTTGCTGCTCAAACCTAGGCCCTTCTTGCACTGCTTGTGGCGTCACTTCCTAAGGCTTTAAGTGGCGCCTCCTTGCCACTTTACCAAGCCAATCCTTGTGTCCAAATTCCCCTGCCAATTTTCTTAAGGCCTCATTTGCCTAGCTCCCCTTTAAAACTTAAAATACAATATTTTCCTAAGGCATTCACCTACATTCTCAAGTTCTCGGAATCTATAAAACACATCCAAAACACACACAGGCATACAACCACATACAATTAAGCAAAAATGCACAAGCCCTAAATCCTGGATATTATATGCAACCTGGGGGTATTTCGGTAATTTTGCAAACTGGGGGTACTTTGGTAATTTTACAAATCAGGGTATTTTGGTAATTTTGCAAACTGGGGGTATTTCAATAATTTACAAACTGGGGGTATTTTAGTAATTTTGTAAACTGGGGGTATTTCGGTAATTTTGCAACCCACGGGTATTTTGATAATTTTGCAAACCAGAGGCATTTTGATAATTTTGCAACTCGGGGGTATTTTAGTAATTTTGCAAATTGGGTTATTTTGGTGATTTTGTAACCCGAGGGTATTTCGATATTATTACAAATCGGAGGTATTTTGGTGATTTTGCAACCGGCGATATTTCGATAATTTTATAAACCGGGGGTATTTCGCTAATTTTACAAATTGGGGGTATTTTGGTAATTTTATAAACTGAGGGTATTTTAGTAATTTTATAAATCGGGGGTATTTCAATAATTTTGCAAAATGGGGGTATTTCGGTAATTTTGTAACCCGAGAGTATTTTGATAATTTTGCAAACTAGAGGTATTTCGGTAATTTTACAAACCGGGGTCTCATCGACCAAACAGATGGTCCACCGTCGCCTCAAGCGACATAAGTAACCTAAACAGTCACAACAGTGTAAATAGGCCTAAGGCCCATTACTCGACCCAAGTGGGCCCACATGCTCGTGTGGCCCAATTAGCCTAGAAATAGCCACAGTTATACAAACGTCATAGGCCGAACACCACTTACCACAACACATACATTTTATCCTTGTGGGCCCACAAGTCCACTAGGCCCACACAGCCCACTTCGGCCCAACGAGGCCCTGAACTACCTGAGCCATGTATGCAACATGACAAGTCTATCTACGTCCCACTTAACAGTGAAGTTTACCCACGCGAGCCCACGACCCATAGGGCCCATTCTGACCCAAGCCCATAAGATCGCTCATGGCGGCCTTCCTCGACGTACGCCCACGTTTCGTGAGCTCGGTTGATCACATGGGCGTTCGCACGCTCATGTGGCCCAAAATCCCAATCCTTCGGCTTTTCAGCTTTTCGACTTTTCGGCAATCCAGCATTTCAGCATTTGCCGCTACAACTAACACCGTGCGAAAAACATTCACAGCCTATCAGCTGTTGACCGATTAGCAATTACGGTACTAATACACACCTTTTCAGAATAGTGCAAAAACCCCCCGAATGTCAAACCTATCATAATAGTAACTTCGGTTAAAACCATAACACATGAATTGAAAGAGCCATTAATCGAAACCCATTTAAAAGATTACCTACCAATGCCTTGCTTGAACGAGCGTGGATTGAACCTACTTAGATCGTCGACGAAAGAGGATTATAGACCCCCTCAATGAATATCTGCTTAAGCAACAAGTCTTATTAAACAGAACTATTTCTAGAATATGACTTAAAATCCCAATACCAACATCATAGGGCAATCAGCCAACGAATCAACTTACCCCAACTATACGATCGATTGACAACAGGAAGTTTTGAACACCTCTGCCCACTTGAGAAACCCCTTACTTGAACTCAAAGTTAGAAAAAGAGATTTCGACCGAATGCCAGAGGATAGTTGCTGAATCAATAATGAAAGTAAAGGTTAAAAGAATGTAGTATTCGGCTAGCCTCCCATAGAAAAGGGGTGATAACAGATACGGATTGAAACAGACTAAAGAAGGGGAAAGAGAATTTTGGGAAAAGAGAAGATGATGCATTCGGCCAAGTAAAGCAAACGAAAAGGAGAGAAGAAAAAACAAAGGGAGATTCAATTATTGAAAGAAGAACCGACAGAACATTGGAGAAAAAGAAGAGGAAGATGTATTTGCCAATGCAGAGAAAAGGGTAGAGAGAAAGATCGAAAAACTATTCAGTAGAGAGACAGAGAAGTAAAATTCGGTAAAAAAGGAAAGAAACCTCAATTGCACAAATCTCCCCACAGAAGAAAAAACCAAATTTGCACTAAAAGAATTCAGCAAACTGTTCGGCTACTCCATACGACACCAACGACTTACTAGGAACAATGCTTAATTTTGCCTCTACCAAAATCGAACTTCCCAAAGTCTAGAGACCAAATCGGCATACACTTCCCTTCCCACTCAAATTCCTATTTTTCCTCCATAAATCACTCCTTTAATCTCTCCACAATCTACTCCATGATTCTCTCCACAACAACCTCATCCATCAGAATTCTAATGCAACACAAACTTCAGCCGTCCCAACTACAAAATAAATACCCCATTATGCTTGTGCCAACACTCAAACCTCAAACCTCAAGGTTACTCCACACGCTACCTTTCCACTAGACCACAAGCTCTTCTGTGACTTAAAACATGCCCAAATATTTATAAAGCCTATGTGCCTACGTCCAGATTATTTTAAGAGCAAACTTTAAAAATTTTGCAAGAGCCAAGACTTGAACCCAGGCTCCCTTACAACCTTAATGACGCCACAACCACTAGGCCACATGCTTCCTTGTGCTATTTTTTTTATCACAATAATTTAAAAGGCCTACATCCAAGCATCCAGGGTTTTATTCACTTAAAACCAAAATTTTATTAAAGCCCAGGCTTGAACCCAGGACTTTTCCAACTCCTCTCAGGACCCTTAACCACTTGAGCAGACATTTAATTGTGTCATTTCCTTGCACAATTAAATACCTATTTACAGCCTCCTTAACCTATGCTAAAAGCCCAATACTTCTAGGCCCAAATTCGGGGTGTTACATTAGATCTTCAAAACTGGTTGGTTGTTCAACATACACTTCTTCATTTATAAAACAATTTAGAAAAGCTTTTTTACATCCATTTGATATATTTTAAAATCATTAAAACATGCAAAAGCTAAAAGCATTCTAATGGCTTCCATTCTAGCTATGGGAGCATATGTTTCATCATAGCCTATTCCTTCCTCTTGAGTGTAACCTTGAGTAACAAGCCTAGCCTTTTTCCTCACTATGTTACCACTCTAGTCTAGCTTATTCTAAAAACTCACTTAGTACCTATAGTAGATTTATCACATGGTCTTTCTACAATGGTCCATTCATTGCTTCTCTCAAATTGATTTAATTCATCTTGCATAACCAATCTCCAATATTCATTATTTAATGTTTTAATATTTTAGGGTTAATGTATGAAATGAATGCAACATAATTTCATGTATTTCTAAGAGAAGATCTAGTGGTTACCCCTTTGGATGGATATCTGAAAATCTTATCATCCTTCACATAGTTGAACTCTCTTAGATGAGTGATTTCCCTCTCCTTTATTATAAGCTCCTTTAGAGCATCCTGTGCTTGTTCTTAAATCTTGTCATTTGATGAATGATCAACTTTATCATCATTGTGAAAAAATTATGCATCATCATCATCAATACAAGAATCCTTTCTAGGAGGAAGGTTAGAGTCATATAAAACATGTATAGACTCTTCATTGCTAAAGTTCTTTTGTTAAACACTTGAAAAGCTTTAAAATTTAAAGAATAACCAAGAAAAATTCCTTCATCACGTTTTGCATCAAATTTACCAAGATTGTATTCACCATTATTTAAAACAAAACACTTGCATCCAAAAGGATGAAAATAGCTAATGTTAGGCTTTTTGTTTTTGAAAAGTTCATATGGAGTTTTCCTTAAATTAGACCTAATCATTACTCTATTAAAAATATAGTAAGCGGTGTTTATGGCTTCTGCCCAAAAAAATTTTGGTAAATTATTTTCACAAAGGATAGTTCTAGCCATTTCTTCTAAATATCTATTTTTTTTTTCTCTCAACAACTCCATTTTGTTGAGGGTTTCTAGGTGCTGAGAAATTATGGCTAATTCCATTTGAGTTGCAAAAATTTTCAAAACCAAGATTTTAAAATTTGGTTCCATGGTCACTTGTAACAGTAGTGATAGAGTAACCTTTTTCATTTTGATTATTTTTTGAAAATGTGCTGAACATTTCTAATCCTTTATCTTTAGTACTTAAGAAAATAACCCAAGTAAATCTAGAAAATTTATCTACAAGCACAAAAACATATTATTTTCCACCCAAGCTAGTAGTCCTAATTGGTCCAAAAAGATCAATGTGAATTAATTGAACAACTCTACTAGTAGATACATCATTGATAGGTTTACAAGAAACTTTCTTATGTTTTCTTTTAACACATGCATCACAAACTTTATCTAAATCAAAATCAATTTTAGGCAATCCTCTTACTAAGTCATTTTTAGCTAGTTTATGCAATATGCTCATGCTAGCATGTCCTAGTTTTCTATGTCACAATAAAGAGTTATTTTCATTTTTAGCAACAAGACATATTCATGAATTATGCAAGTCATCTAAATGCACCATATAAGTATTTTCTGTCCTATATCCTACAAGCATGATCTTATTATACACAATGCCAGTTACTTTACATCCATTAGACTAAAAAATGACATTGAGACCATTATCACACAATTGACTAATATTTAGTAGATTATACTTAAGACCGTTAACATACAATATTTTTTCAATAAGAATTAAAGAGAGTTTACCAATTTATTCTATTTTTCCTTTGGATTTGTCACCAAATGTAACTTCTCATCCACTTTTTGGCTTCAAATTGATAAAAATGGCTCGTCACCGGTCATGTGCCTTGAGCATCCACTATCAAGGTACCATGAGTTTTTTCTTGAATTGTCCACCTTGAAGCAATGCTACTCTTCCTACTAACATAGAATTAATTTTTTGTTTTCGGCACTCAAATTATTTTGGGTCCATAAGTATTAGTTCCTAAAATTTTTGTCCCTTTGGGAGTCCATTTTAAAACCATCTATTTTTCTTGAGTAACAATAAGTCCTTTAGAGACCCATATACTCTTAACAATTTTTCCTTTATAAAACCTCGAGGGGTCCTCTATGTTTATATAAATTAAAGCTTGATTTAAAAAAGTTTGCTTTTGAACTTTCTCTCTTTTTAAAACTTTTTGGAGAAACTTTGTTAAATGAAGCTTTTTCTTTTTCAAGTAACTCAATTGCTTTTGATGATCATCATGAACTTTTCCAAGCAAATTATGCAAGTCTTGATTCTTTTTTTCTCAAAATAATTTATAATAGCTTGTATATCATGAATTTTACTTTCAAGTTCATGATTGGTTTTTGGAGAGTGAACTATTTTCATCATTTTATTTTGAAATGTTTTTCTTATGTTTTGAAATCATAGTTTCAAACTCCAAACCTAATTCATCATAGGCATCTTGTAACTCATCAAATGAATAAGTAATTGAATTAGATGAGTTAGAAGTTACCTTAGGAACATCAATGTCCAGAAGACAAAGGTTGGCTACTTCTTAATCTTCATCATCAGATGAATCCTCATCACCCCAAATAGCTACATGAGCCTTGAGCTTTTTTTTTTTGATTGATCCCTTTTTCTTCCATTGGGAATAATCGAACTTGATGTGTCCCTGCTTCTTGCATTCATAGCATATGATAGGATCCTTCTTCTTAGTAGATTCAAGCTTAAGTCCTTCCTTTGTTGGACAATACTCAACACAGTTACCACAAAATATACAAATTCTGAAATCAATACTGTAATCAACCAATCACTTTTTTTTTTAATATCCATTTCAAATTTCCGATCAACATCGGGTAGATCTATAGGGCATAAACAAACACATACTTCATAAGCAATGCATTTATCAAATTCAAAATGGATTCATCCTCTGATGTGATTAATTTATTGAAAGGATATTAAATAGTTATGGGTAAACGATTTCGTGGGATAAGGTAATCATGAATCCATGATTGAGAACTATTTGATTGTCTTTCCCCGAGTAAGAGACGAAACATAATCAACTTGAACTCTAGATAGCTATTCGAGATCTTAGTGAAAGACTATATTTGTTATCTCATCTTTTCTTTTCATGAAAAAAATGCCAATTGAAGTGGCGGGTTTCTTCAAACAACAAGGAGCTAGGTCAACTAGTCAATCAAATGATATTGAACGTGTTTCCCATCTCTTCTCGAGAGGCAAGTGGGTTATTTCTTTGCAAAATTGTGCTAAATTTCATATGTGGAAATTCTACCAAGATCTCTTCATTAGTTGGGGAAGAATCCACACCTGATCGGATTCTTTGAGGAACATATCAAGAAAGAATTAGATTTGGTTAGACAATGTATGGTTGGTAAACAGGGATCGATTTTTTAGCAAGGATGTATCGTCAAATATTCAATATGATTCCACAAGATCTAGTTTTGTTCAAGTAATGGATTCTCGCCAATCGAAAGGATCTTCTGATCAATCTAGAGATCGTTTCGATTCCATTAGTAATAAGGATTTGAAATATCACACATTGATCAATCAAAGAGAGATTCAACAACTAAAATAAAGATCGATTCTTTGGGATCCTTCCTTTCTTCAAACAGAACAAATGGAGATAGAATCAGACCAATTTCCTAAGTGCCTTTCTGGATATTCCTCAATGTCCCAACTATTCACGAAATGTGAGAAGCGGATAAATAATCATCTGCTTATGGAAGAAATCGAAGAGAAAAACTTGCATCAGCATTTCAATTTCAATTCAAACATGGGTTTGATTCACACTCTATGTTCTGAGAAATATTTACCAAATGAAAAGTAGAAAAAATGGAGCCTTTGTCTAAAGAAATGCATTAAGAAAGGGTAGATGTATAGAACCTTTCAACGAGATAGTGCTTTTTCAAATCTCTCTCAAAACGAAATCTATTCCAAATATATGCCATGGTTCCTTACTTCGAGAGGGTACAAATATCTAAATTTGATATTTTTAGATACTTTTTCAGACCTATAGCCAATACTAAGTAGCAATAAAAAATTTGTATCCATTTTTCATGATATTATGCAATCAAATATATCAATGGCGAATTCTTCATAAAAAAATTGTGTCTTCCACAATGGAATATGATAAGTGAGGTTTCAAGTAAGTGTTTACATAATTTTCTTCAGTCCGGAGAAATGATTCATCAAAATAATGAGTCACCATTGATCTCGACACATCTGAGAATGCCAAATGTTCAGGAATTCCTCTATTCAATCTTTTTTCCTGTTGAGAAATATGCCCATATTGTAGTAAACATGTAACTATTTTCTATTTATTTGAACGATGAATAAATAAATAAAGTTAATTTCACATTTCATTATTATGTCTTCTGTATTTCTATCTTTTATATTTCGCATGCATAGCGAAATTGTGACAAGCAAATATTAGCTCATTGATTGTCTAAGTTCAAACTAAAGATAAGTGGCATTGTAAGAACATTTACATTACAAGAAATACAGCTTACTCCAGTAGATAATCTAAATGAGTCCGTAATCCCGTAAAAAATCAAAGTGAGCATTTATTCAACTACTAAGAAGGATTCTTATGTTGTCTACAATTCCAACTGGGGGATGACTTGTCTTGGCTATCGGAGCAGTTGTGTAAAGCCCCAAAAATAGGTCTAGTAGTCTTGGGTAAGGTTGACGGGTTCCGAGTGAAAGTTGGGAATTAATTGGGTTAATTAGCAATTTATATTCTTAATTAGTTAGCTTAATTTTATCTAAAAGAATCGGTAAATAATATTTCATAAAATAAAAAATTTATAAAAATTAATTTTATGGTTTTAAATAATTTTTAGGTAAAATAAATATTTTGGGTTAAATTAAAATTTAAAAATAATTTGGGTAAAAATAAATATTTTGGGTTAAATTGGGTGATTTAAAATATTAATTAAATGGGACTAATTTGAAAAATAAGGGAAATGTGTAAGAGGTATTATAGCAAATAAACCATATTTTTGAAATTTTGGAGGGAAGGGAGCAAATTGTAAAACAATGGAAAATGGTGAGTGGCCTAATGGCAAATTCCCCAAATTTTGAAAATCAAATGGGGGGTTTTCAATTTTAAAAACTCTGCAACTACCTCACTTTTCACTAATTTTTCACTCAAATTGAGAGCTCTTTCTCTCATTTTTTTTTTTTGCTTGTTTTTATAAACCAGATATCAGAGAATAGATCTAAACTTTTTCTCTCCCAAAATTCTCTCTAAAATCTCTAGAAATAAATTTCAAAGTTTGGCAAAAAGTCATAAAAATTTCCTTAAGCATTTTGATTCAAACTTCCAAATCAATTATTTGAGTTCAATTGAAGGTAATCCTCATCTCTAAATTTATTTTTAAGTTAATTTCAATCATTATTTGTTAATTAAAGTGATTATAATGGATTTTCAACTTTAATTTCTTCTTTCTTGAACTTGAGGATCAAAAATGGTGGATCTTTAATTTTGAGTTGGAATCCAAATATTAATGGATGTCTAAGCTCAAAATAGGTCTAATAAGAGGTTTTAATCTTAAACCAAAAGATCAAACACATTTTATGGATCAATTTTGAGAAATTTGTATTTGATCGAGAACATGGATGATTTTTCTAGAAAATTATGAAACGAATTAAATGATAAAATTAATAGTTAGAATACATGTTATTAGACCAAGAATGAAAATTAGAAGTGGTTTGAGATGCTGAAAAGGGAGTTTAGTTGAGGAATTCCATATTTCGGCTTAGTTGTGCAACATCTGTAAGGTAATTTAGAGCAATGATTTAGATTCGTATACTTTATAAAATTTCGTGTTTCTTGTTGCTATTGTTAGTTTGTTGTAACAGTCTGATTTTGGAGCTAGTCAGAACAGTGGCTTCGAGGTCACTAATCCGAGGTTGAAGAAAATTATTTTGATATTATTTTATGTGTTATAGCATGATTATGAGGGTGCATGGAAATTCTGGTGCTTTAATTTTAGCAAATTTATGCTTAATTGTGAAAAAGGACTAAATTGCATAAAGTGTGAAAGTTCTATTATACAAGGTAAAGGTGTCAAATAGCCATAGAATATTAAATTGTAGGTCCTTAAAGTGCAATTAGGCCAATAATAGGGTGTTGGCCGGCCATAGAGATAAGGGAGACAAGGGCATTAATTTTGGCCAAAATTTTGGTGAAATTAGGTGATTAAAAATGAATAAAATAAGATAAAGAAAGAAGATATCATCTTTTACTATTCATGTAACACCCCAAACCCGGCCAACAAGTTAGGCCTGAATCTGGCGTGTCACATTGAAGTGTTTTTCGAAAACCATGGTTTCATTGAAAACCCTCATTAATATTTAAAAACTAAAGTCTCAGTTTGTGTTCGTTCAATTGCAAAACGTGGTTCATTGAAAAGTTAATCACTTTTAAAATCGTTATAACTTCGTTAAAAATCTCTTTTAGTTGCGGAAGCTAATTTAAGGTAAAGAAGTTTAAAACGGTAATTGGGTTGGAAACTCGTCTACGTCTAACAGATATAAAACGTAACAAAATCCCAAATTCAGAATTAAATCCAGAGAGGCCTCATTACAAAATTAAAACCCAAAATGGAATATAAAGTCAAAACATTACAGCCGCAGTCATGTGGTCACCTCCGAGTCCCTCGCAGCACCAATCCTCCTAATGCTAGGGATTAACTGCACAGTTAAAAACGGGGTGAGTTTACGAAAACTTAGTGTGTAATCCCCCTTACTAGAGTAACAGTCAGTATACAAAAACAAAAATCAAAATAGTCTGGGCCAAAGCCCTTTAACAGTAACAGCACAATCCAATTCAGAGCATACGTGGGCCAAAGCCCACTACAATACCATTTGGGTCACAGCCCATAACAGAATCAATTGGGCCTAGCCCAAATAAAAAATAGAACAAGTGGTCTAAGCCCAGTACAGTGACAGATCTCATAAAGAGATATGCTACAGTATGAGGGTGCATCCCAACCCAATCTAGCCAACACACCACCCGTACCAACCAACACACCATGCGGGGACTAAGTCAACCCACCCAGCCAGCACACCAATATCACAGCATAGCTGCTAATAGTAACGCAGCAAAGCTACTAGCAACAGTAAATATGGCCCAGCCACTAATATCAGAATACGTGGCGAAGCCACTAGAACAGTAAAAACATGGCAGAGCCACTAGTACAGTACTTCCTCCAAATCAGAATCCCAACCTCAGTGTAGAATGTCGTGTCAGTCATGCTCAATCATTACACGTGTATGCAAAATGGCCATGCTCAGTAATAGTCATTTAAACATATATTAAAAACGTATCAGTCACACGACCACAGTCAAGTCAATTAAAACACAGTCATACAATCACAGTCAAATCAATTAAAACACAGTCATATGATCATAGTCAAATCAGTCAAATCACAGTTTAAGTCAGTCATTTACCCACAAGGGCAAACTAGTCATTTTACCCTACAATGGTATTTCGGTAATCCTACCTTTTAGGGACATTTCGGTAATTCTATCCTATAGGGGTATTTCGATAATTCTACCCCATAGGGGTATTTCGATAATTCTACCTTACAGGGGTATTTTAGTAATTATACCCTACATGGGTATTTCAGTAATTCTATCCTACATAGGTATTTCGGTAATTCTACCTTACAGGGTGAAACACCCCAAACCCGACCCACGAGTCTTGACCGGATCTGGTATGTTCCTTGAGTAAAACGGTTCAAAACGTGTTTATTACTTTGGAAAAACTTGGGTGATTTTAAAGAGAACATGATTTGGCTTGAGTTCAAATTGGAAATGGTGTTGTTCTTGAAGACTAGGTCTTATTAAAACTTTATCGTTGCATTTCAAAACTATAAGTTAAAGGAAAAGCCGAGTTTTTAGAGTTTACCATTTAATTGAAAATCATTTGTGTTTAGGTGTCAAAACATTTAACATTTATTTTTAAGAAAAGTTACTTAAACTTTAAATTGATAAAAATCGTATCATACTAAAATAATTAAAATGCATGCATAAACAGTTTCATACTAGTGGCCTTATTACATCAAAGAAAACCCGAAATAAATCCAAAATACTTCAAAATAAATAGAAAGTCCTAAAATAAAATAAATTCTGAGCTGAGCATGGCCACTACTAAGTTCCTGCCGACCTGGTCCATCACTGAGCGTCACCTGAAAAATATCCCACAACGGGGTGAGTCAAACGGACTCAGTGTATAACCACCAACACAAAGTCCCAACGATTTAGGCATATCAGTTCATACATATATATAGCAATTATAGATAATGATGCAATCCCGAAACCAAACCTAGATAACCATCCGGTACACATCTCCCGTACCAACCATCACACCGTGTGGACTACTAAGTCGACCCTCCATCCGCTACACATCATCAAAGGCAGTCGGTGCAGACGACTGGCACATCGCCCTTATAAATTCGTGGCATAGCCACCAGATAATTATATGTGACATAAGTCACCACATTCAGATTATGTGACATGAGTCACCAGATATTGTGGTAAAAACCACTAGATCACTTCCCCTTTTCATATTCACCCATATGCCCCATGTCATACAAATCATGCAAGTAACATGCTATATGTCTTATTCCATATTCATATCAATATTCACATATGTGCCATATTCCAAATGTTCACAACATTTGTTAACTTAATGTTAAGGTTACGTACCTGAGTACTCTGTACCATTATATGGTACCTTTAGCCACTTTTTCCAAATTTTCATTAACATATACAGAATATTAGTACCATAAATCTATTGAGAAATAGTGTAGGGCTACACACCTGGTTTACTTAACGAGTTCACTGAAATCTCGAAAATCCCGATCTAATGCTCTAGATCTTTAGTTCCTACATTCGGCCAACACTGAGCACTTTAGCAAAAAGCCATTCAGCTAGATAATCAAATCCCGAAGGATAATCACAACTTAAATCCTTACCTTGCTGCCGATTTGATTACTAATTAAATCCCGAAACTTCGTAGTGTTCCCCCTGGCAATCGGCTAACACTAGATCACCTAACTGGTTAGTTTCAGCTTTTGAACAATTAAGAAACATATCTGAATCACTAATCATGACCTTGGCCAAATATCATATTTACTTACCTTGTGAATCGTAAATCCCGAAAAGTGCTACTTGGTTGTGGTATCTGTCGAAATTACTATGGGCATAAGTTAGATCCAATTCTAACATTTATTCACAATAAAATGGCCTTCGGCCTAAGATCTTATTTGCTTACCTTAGATTAGAAATCCAAAAAACCTCCTCCCTTGTAGTTGACAATAGCAGAATCCCAAAACCCTCTTTCAAAGTTTCGGCCAAAATACATTAATAGGATTAGTACCTTGATTTTCGATAGTTAGGGGAAGAAAAAGAATAGTAATTCGACCTAGAAGAGATTCCTTACCAACTTAATCAAATGTCCTTTCTTGAAACAGAGAGGTTCAGCTCCTGCTTAAACGATCAAATCGGGTCCTAAAAGGTAGAGGAGCATTCGGCTATGGCCACCAAGTAGAGGATTCGGCTTCAACAAGGAACACAAAAGGAAGGGCATGAATCTTTAGGGGTTACGGCAATGGTGGAATAGGGAGAAGAAGATTTTGGCTAGAATAAAAGAAAAAGAAGAGAAAGGTGATGGTTTTGGAGAGAAAAAGAAAACGAAAGAGAGGCTACAATGCCTTTATGAAATTTGGCTATCCCCCCTTACCAACCTTGGCCAAAAATCACCTTAAGAGAGCCCCTAGGCCGCCAACACTCTCCCTTATCAGCTCCTTATTTTCTCTTTATCACCTTATTCAAATTAATTGAAATACATCAACAATTATCCTTTACTTTAGCGAAATTTTAAAAAGAAAAACAAGACTTATCTTCATCTTCCAAAGTCCCAATTCTTGTCTATTCTCGCTCCCCATTCTTGAAAATAAAAACCCCCTTGTTGATTCCCTTGTGGCTCGAACCCAAGCCCTTCTCCATTGCTTGTGGCGTCACCTACCAAGCCTTAAGTGGCGCCTGGCAGCCACTTTACCAAGCTGATTTTTGTGTCATATTTCCCCTACTAATTTTCTTAAGGCCTATCAAGCTCAGCTCCCTCTTTAAACTTAAAATCAAATAATTTCTAAGGCATTCTCCTACATTTTACTGTTCCTGAAATTCATAAAACACATTCATAATATACACAGGCATACTAGCACATGCAATTAAGCAAAAATACACAAGCCCAAAATCCCGGATATTACAGTTCTACCCCCTTTAAAATAATTTTGACCTCGAAATTACCTGGCTAAATTAAGTGAGGGTATTGCTGTCGCATCGCTTCTTTCGGCTTCCACGAAGCTTCTTCCGATCCATGATTATGCCACAACACTTTGACTAGAGGAACTGATTTCCTCCGTAACACTTTCACATCTCGTTCCAAAATCTGAATTGGCTCTTCCTCATAGGACAAATCTGGTCTTAGCTCCACCTCCTCAACCGGAACTACATGAGATGGGACCGATCGATAACGACGTAGCATAGAAACATGGAATACATTGTGCATCTGTTTCAACTCCGGAGGTAGCTCTAACTGGTATGCCACTGGTCCAACTCGCCTCATCACCCGATAAGGTCCTATAAACCTTGGACTTAACTTCCCTTTGCGACCAAATCTCATCACCTTCTTCCAAGGCGAGACTTTAAGAAACACTTGATCTCCCACAGCAAATTCTATTTCCTTCCGTTTGAGATCTGTATACGACTTTTGCCTATCAGATGCCTCCTTCAACAATTATCGAATTAACTTAACCTTTTCTTGAGACTTCGTACAATCTCTGGACCCGAACTTGATGTTCCCCAATTACATCCAACACGTAGGAGTGCGACACCTCCGTCCATACAATAGCTTCATACGATTGCCATCCGAATCTTGGCACGATAGCTGTTGTTGTAAGCAAATTCCGCTAAAGGCAAATATTCTTCCCAACTTCCTTTGAAGTCTATCACACAGCCCCTCAACATATCCTCTAACACTTGGATCACTCGTTCAGACTACCCGTCTGACTATGGATGAAAGGTTGTACTGAAGTCTAATCTGGTGCCTAAAGCCTGATGTAGTGCTTTCCAAAACCGAGACGTAAACCTTGGATCCCTATCTGAAATGAGTGACACTGGCACTCTGTGCAACCTCACAATCTCTGCCACATATAACTTCGCCAACTTCTGCAAAGAATAGTCAACCCACACTAGAATGAAATGCGTAGACTTTGTCAATCGATCCACTATTACCCATACCGAGTCCTTCTTAGTAGGCATAAGGGGAAGCCCATTAACGAAGTCCATGGTGATTCTCTCCCACTTCCACTGCGAAATCTTTATCGGTTGAAGCAATTCCGACGGAACTTGGTGTTCAGCCTTAACTTGCTGACACGTTAAGCACTTCCCCACAAATTCGATAACTTTCCGCTTAAGACCAGGCCACCAAAACTGTTCCCTCAAATCTCTATACAACTTGCTACCTCCAGGATGCATAGCATAAGGGCTACTATGCGATTCTTGAAGTATTCTTCACCTTAACTCCTCATTCTTCGGCAAACAGATCTTCCCCTTGAAACACAATACTCCCTCATCATTAATGCCATAATCTTTCAACTCCACATTCTGCACTTGCCGCAGCTTAGCACTTAAATCATCATCAGCCAACTGTCCCTCTTTCACCTCATTCAACCATGTCAGCTTGACTTGCAACTCCGCTAACAAACTTCCATCGTCGTACAAGCTAAGATGCGCAAACATCGCCCTCAGATCCGACACTACTTTCTAACTTAAGGTATCTGCCACTACACTTGCCTTGCCCGGGTGATACTCTTTGGAACAATCGTAGTCCTTCAATAATTCCACCCACCTTCGCTGTCTCAGGTTCAACTCCTTCTGAGTCAGCAAATACTTAAGGCTCTTGTGGTCGGTGTAGATCACTGACTTTTCTTCATAAAGATAATGCCTCCATACCTTAAGAGCAAAGACCACTGCCGCCAACTCCAAATCATGCATCGAGTAGTTAACCTCATGCGGCCTTAGTTGTCGAGACGCATAAGCGACTACCTTTTCGACTTGCATCAAAACACATCCTAATTCTGTGTGAGAAGCGTCACAGTACACCACAAAATCCTTTCCTGCCTCAGGCTGAATCAAAACTGGAGCTTCCGTCAAAACTCTCTCAAGCTTTTCAAAGCTCTCCTGTTGCTTATCTGACCATAAGAAAGGTACTTCCTTTCCCAACAACTTTGCCAAAGGTGCGGCTATCGATGAGAACCCTTCTACGAACCTTCTGTAGTAGCCTGCCAATCCCAAGAAACTACGAACCTCAGCCACAGACTTAGGTGGTTTCCAATCTAGCACTGCCTCAATCTTCCTAGGATCCACCCTTATTCCTTCCGCGGACACCACATGCCCTAAGAATGCAACTTCCTTCAGTCAAAATTCACACTTGCTGAATTTGGCATAGAGCTTCTTCTCCCTTAACACTTGCAACACTATCCAGAGATGCTCATCATGTTCCTCCTCAGACTTGGAATACAGAGGATATCATCAATGAACACAATGACGAACCTATCCGAGTAAGGTTGAAAAACCTGGTTCATCATATCCATGAACGCAACTGGGGCGTTCATCAATCCAAACGGCATTACTAAGAACTCATAATGCCCGTATCTTGTTCAAAAGCTATCTTATGGATATCTGCCTCCTTCACCTTGAGCTGATGATATCCAGACCTCAGATCTATCTTTGAGAATACAGCCGCCCCCTTAAGCTGATCGAACAAGTCGTCTATCCTTGGCAAAGGGTACTTGTTCTTGATGGTCAGCTTATTCAACTGACGATAATCTATACACATGCGCATAGTTCTGTCCTTCTTCTTCACAAACAAGACCGGTGCTCCCCATGGAGACACACTGGGTCGAATAAACCCACGATCAAGCAACTCTTGGATTTGAGCCTTGAGCTCAACCAACTTCTTCGGTGCCATTCTGTACGGAGCAATTGAAATAGGAGCTGTTCCTGGCAGCAAATTAATTTCAAACTCCACCTCTCTGTCCGGGGGTATTCTAGGTAATTCCTCCGGAAAGACATCCACGAATTCTCTTACGGTTCTAACTCCACCAACTCCCCCTTCTTTTGCATCCAACGCACTAACGAAGGCCAAAAATGCCTTGCACCCTTTCCGAACCATCTTATCAGCCTTTAATGCCGAAACTATATTAGACAAGTAGTTTCTACTTTCTCCTATCATAATTATCTCCTCGTCTTCCAAGGTCCCTAATTCCATGCGCTTAGCTGCACAATCCAATATAGCCCGATGTTCCACTAGCCAATCCATACCAAGTATGAGATCAAATTCTCCGAAGGGTAGTTCCATCAAGTCGGCAGGAAATACCATTCCCTGAATCTCTAGAGGTACACTCCGAAATATCTTATTCACCACTACAGTTTGACCTAATGGGCTTACTACAGTCATCTCCCTATCAGACAGTTCAGAGGCTATACCTAGTGTTTCAACTACTCTACATGCAACATAAGAGTGGGTTGAGCCAACATTAATTAAAGTAAAATAAGGCTTGCCAGTTATAAGGAACGTACCGGTTATGATGTTCGGTGCGTCTCCATCCTCCCTTCGGTGAACTGCATATACCAGACCCAGCTGTCTTGCCTCTATATTATTAACACCTCTACCCGGTGTTCCTCGTCCTCTTCCAGCACCATTACCTTTACCAACTGGACCACGGCCCCGTTGAGGCTGCTGTCCACCTCTTTTAGGCTGATTATAGCCCTGACCTGATGGTCGACTCCCGTCCATCTTTATCGGACAGTCCTTAATCATGTGATCCTTAGACCCGCACTTAAAGCATCCTCCCATTTTCTTCCAACACTCTCCTAGGTGTATTTTCCCACACTAAGCACAAGTACGATACTACCCTCCTATCCCAGCCTGCTGACCTCGCGGCCTATCAACTCTAGGCCTCTTTTGCACATTCCCAGATGACTCTGCTGATCCAAAGCCTCTCTTCTACCTATTTCGATCCGTGTTCTGCCTCACAGAGTCCTCAATTCCTTCGGCTACCTTAGCCTTCTCTACCAACACAGCAAATTCCTACTCTTGCTGTGGGGCTATCAATAACCTCAGATCATACCTCAGTCCATCCTTAAACTGGACACATCGTTCATGCTTCGTAGCCACGATCCCTCGAGCATACCGGCTCAACCTTAAGAATTCAGCCTCGTACTCTGTTACGGACTTGTTCCCTTGAACCAGCCCCAGAAATGCCTTCCTCTGCGCATCAATATAATTAGTACCAACATACTTCTTCTGGTATGCCGCCTTAACATACTCCCAAGTGAGTTCCTCAGCCGTAGCACCATCCCGAACTGTGAGCCACCATTGATATGACTCATCGCGAAGTAGCGACACCATGCCTTTCAGTTTTTCCTCAGCAGTCAGATCCAGCTCATCCATAATTTGCTCGGTCGCCTCCAACCAATACTCAGCAGTATTGGGTGCCACACCAGATACACCACGGAACACCTCAGCTCCATTGGCTCGGAGTCACTCGGGTACAGATTTCTGAGCTCCCATACCTCCACCTGCTCTGGCCACCATCTCAAGAACTCGCAGCACCGCCTGCGATACAGCATCATCCCCCGTCTGATCTTGCTACTCAACACCAATAGTTGGTGGTGGGGGTGGTGGTGGTACCTCATTTTTGGACCCTTGACCCGATCTAACGGGCTCTGATACGGTCATTCTGCCCCTACCACGTCCTCGCACATTTTGACCACGTCCCCTAGAACTCATTTCTATGATCGCGCTTTAATCTGATTTAAGAAATTTTATGCATTAGTATTTTGTTCCACTGATTATCTGCGAGCAATTTTATGAAAAAGAGCTTAGTAGTGGTTCTTTCGATCATTTCAAAGTTTTCGTTTCAAGTTTTCTACCCTAATTCAGAGAAGTACGTCCATTTAGTAGTATCTACCACACACATTCACTATTCGAACATTTTTATCTATTTCTACCCCAGGGGTATTTTCATAATTTGTCCTACAGGGGTATTTTAGTAATAAATCGGGGTCAATTCAAAAATCCAAAAAGGCATTCTGAAATTTTTAAAAAAACTCATGGGTATTTTTTTTTTGAAAGATAAATTTTCCAAATCAAAGGTATTGCAAAAATTTTGGAAATCGGGGTTATTTTGGTAATTTCGTAAGCCAGAGGTAATTTAGTAAATTTTTCCAAATCAGGGTATCTTGGTATTTTGTGAAATAGGGGTTTTTGGTATTTTATAAAGTAAGAGAATCTTAGTAAAAATCGAGGGTAGTATGGTAATTTTATAAACAAAAGGTATTTTAGTAATTTTACAACCAGGGGTATTTGGGTAATTTTGGTAAATCAAGAATATTTCAGAAAAATTTTTAGAGTAGCTTTTACAAATCAAAGGGGTAATTTGATGATTTTAAAAACTAGGGTTTTTATAAAAATATGGCTAGTCCCTTTCGGGTTTTAATTATTGAGTTTAGCCTGTGAATGAGTCCTCTTGGTTAGGGTGAACCGTCACTATGCACCAGGTAGGATTCGAGCAAAGAGGGGGTGAGTCACGAGGACTGCTTAAATACCAGGCTCTCCCTGAATCCAATCCTAGACATGCGCACAATGGTTGCCGCACCCCAACTCGGTGACTTAGTCATAGGTTTGTTTAATTAGGCCTTAAAGTTTTATGTAATTCTGCGTTGGGGTAAGCTAATCCTACGGTTCAATAACTTAATATACTATTCTACGTTCCCATTTTACCCATATACAGATCATACAATAAATCACACAATAGTTAGGGGTACTTACCTGGTGGACTTCGGGTCGGAGACTTAGGTGCCATGCCAGAAAACCTGCTCATTTCACAAAAATTTTCACAAAACTCATTTGGGCTTAATTTTGAAAACGTTATGGGCTTTAAAACCCAAGGTCGAGAGTTTAAAACTGGGCTCTGATACCAAGCTGAAATACCCCAAACCCGGCCCACGAGTCTTGACCGAATCTGGTATGTTCCTTGAGTAAAACTGTTCAAAACGTGTTTATTACTTTGGAAAAACTTGGGTGATTTTAAAGAGAACATGATTTGGGTTGAGTTCAAATTGGAAATGGTGTTGTTCTCGAAGACTAGGTCTTATTAAAACTTTATCGTTGCATTTTAAAACTATAAGTTAAAGGAAAAGCCGAGTTTTTAGAGTTTACCATTTAATTGAAAATCATTTGTGTTTAGATGTCAAAACATTTAACATTTATTTTTAAGAAAAGTTACTTAAACTTTAAATTGATAAAAATCGTATCATACTAAAATAATTAAAATGCATGCATAAATAATTTCATACTAGTGGCCTTATTACATCAAAGAAAACCCGAAATAAATCCAAAATACTTCAAAATAAATAGAAAGTCCTAAAATAAAATAAATTCTGAGCTGAGCATGGCCACCACTAAGTTCCTGCCGACCCGGTCCATCACTGAGCGTCACCTGAAAAATATCCCACAACGAGGTGAGTCAAACGGACTCAGTGTATAACCACCAACACAAAGACCCAACGATTTAGGCATATCAGTTCATACATATATATAGCAATTATAGATAATGATGCAATCCCGAACCCAAACGTAGATAACCATCCGCTACACATCACCTGTACCAACCATCACACCGTGTGGACTACTAAGTCGACCCTCCATCCGCTACACATCATCGAAGGCAGTTGCTGCAGACGACTGGCACATCGCCCTTATAAATTTGTGGCATAGCCACCAAATAATTATATGTGTCATAAGTCACCATATTCAGATTATGTGACATGAGTCACCAGATATTGTGGTAAAAACCACCAGATCACTTCCCCTTTTCATATTCACCCATATGACCCATGTCATACAAATCATGCAAGTAACATGCTATATGTCTTATTCCATATTCATATCAATATTCACATATGTGCCATATTCCAAATGTTCACAACATTTGTTAACATAATGTTAAGGTTACGTACCTGAGTACTCTGTACCATTATATGGTACCTTTAGCCACTTTTTCCAGATTTTCATTAACATATACAGAATATTAGTACCATAAATCTATTGAGAAATAGTGTAGGGCTACACACCTGGTTTACTTAACGAGTTCACTGAAATCCCGAAAATCCCGATCTAACGCTCTAGATCTTTAGTTCCTACATTCAGCCAACACTGAGCACTTTAGCAAAAAGCCATTCAGCTAGATAATCAAATCCTGAAGGATTATCACAACTTAAATCCTTACCTTGCTACCGATTTGATTACTAATCAAATCCTGAAACTTCGTAGTGTTCCCCCTGGAAATCGGCTAACACTAGATCACCTAACTGGTTAGTTTTGGCTTTTGAACAATTAAGAAACATATCTAAATCACTAATCATGACCTTGGCTGAATATCATATTCACTTACCTTGTGAATCGTAAATCCCAAAAAGTGCTACTTGGTTGTGGTATCTATCGAAATCACTATAGGCATATGTTAGATCCAATTCTTACATTTATTCACAATAAAATGGCCTTTGGCCTAAGATCTTATTTGCTTACCTTAGATTAGAAATCCCGAAAACCTCTTCCCTTGTAGTCGACAATAGTAGAATCCCGAAACCCTCCTTCAGAGTTTCGGCCAAAATACATTAATAGGATTAGTACCTTGATTTTCGATAGTTAGAGGAAGAAAAAGAATAGTAATTCGACCAAGAAGAGATTCCTTACCAACTTAATCAAATGTCCTTTCTTGAAACAGAGAGGTTCAGCTCCTGCTTAAACGATCAAATCGGCTCCTAAAAAGTAGAGGAGCATTCGGCTATGGCCACCAAGTAGAGGATTCGGCTTCAACAAGGAACACAAAAGGAAGGGCATGAATCTTTAGGGGTTACGGCAATGGTGGAATAGGGAGAAGAAGATTTCGGCTAGAATAAAAGAAAAAGAAGAGAAAGGTGATGGTTTTGGAGAGAAAAAGAAAACGAAAGAGAGGCTACAATGCCTTTATGAAATTCGACTATCCCCCTTACCAACCTTGGCGAAAATCACCTTAAGAGAGTCCCTAGGCACTAACACTCTCCCTTATCAGCTCCTTATTTTCTCTTTATCACCTTATTCAAATTAATTGAAATACATCAACAATTATCCTTTACTTTAGCCAAAATTTTAAAAAGAAAAACAAGACTTATCCTCATCTTCCAAAGTCCCAATTGCCGTCCATTACTGCTCTCCATTGCCAAAAAATAAAAACCCCCTTGTTGCTTCCCTTGTGGCTCGAACCCAAGCCGTTCTCCATTGCTTGTGGCGTCACCTACCAAGCCTTAAGTGGCGCCTGGCAGCCACTTTACCAAGCTGATTTTTGTGTCATATTTCCCCTACTAATTTTCTTAAGGCCTATCAAGCTCAGCTCCCTCTTTAAACTTAAAATCAAATAATTTCTAAGGCATTCTCCTACATTCTACTGTTCCCGAAATTCATAAAACACATTCGTAATATACACAGGCATACTAGCACATGCAATTAAGCGAAAATGCACAAGCCCAAATTCCTGGATATTACATAAGGGTATTTCAGTAATTTTGCAAACTGGGGGTGTTTCGATAATTTTGTAAATCGAGGGTATTTAGATGATTTCACAAATCGAGGGTATTTTGATAGTTTTACAAATCGAGGGTATTTCGATAATTTCACAAATTTAGGGTATTTTGGTAATTTTACGAATCGAAGGTATTTTGATAATTTCACAAATCGAGAGTATTTTGATAATTTCAAAAATTAGGGGTGTTTCGATAATTTCACAAATTAGGGGAATTTTAGTAATTTCACAAATTGAGGGTATTTCGATAATTTCACAAATCAAGGATATTTCGATAATTTGACAATCTCAGGGTATTTTGGTAATTTTACAAATTAAGGGTATTCGATAATTTTATAAATCTGGGTATTTAGGTAATTTTACAAATAAAGGGTATTTCGATAATTTTGCAAATCAGGGGTATTTCAGTAATTTTATAAATCAGGGCTTAATAATCCAACAGAAGGTCCACCGTCGCCTCGAGCGACTTAAGTAACCCAAACAGACACAATGGTGTAAATAGGCCTAAGGCCCATTACTCGACCCAAGTGGGTCCATACGCTCGTGTGGCCCAATCAGCCCAGAAATAGCCTTGGCTATACGAACAGCACAGTTTAAACCCATAGAAACCATATAACTTGCATTTTATCCGTGTGGGGCCCACCAGCCTTGTGGGCCCACATGGCCCATTGTCCAAAAATGAACCTAGCCATGTGGACTACACGGCTCGGTCTAACATTTACCACAATATACAAATTTAATCCGTGTGGGGTTCACAAGCCAATTGGACCCACACGGACCATTTCGGCCCCAACGAGGCCCAAAACGATCTAAGCCCATGTGAACACTCATAGTGGCCTCAACCATCTTATGCCCATGTTCGTGGGCTCGGTCCACCACATGTGCTATTGCACACTCGTGTGGCATCATTCGCCAGTATTTCGGCTTTCTGACATTTTGTTGATCTACAATCAGAAGGAGTGTGGCTACACACACTCTATCAGCATTCTTGCTAACTATCGAATACAGGGTACTGTTACACACCTGATCACGTAGAGTACTAAGAATTCCCGTGCACTGGAACCTATTCAAACATAACAACAATTAATCACTTATCAACAGAGTTAAAGAGCATTAACCAAACCCCCTAGCCGAAGGATCGACTACCACTTACCTTGACTCGATCAGTCAACTGTAATTCGCCGACTGGAACTAGAGTTTGGTGCAGCCACCCTTTCGCATCCTGGCGGAAGTCCCGAATAGCCGACACTGCACACCTCTTAAACTTGAGAGTAGAGGCTACACACTCAACCTCAGCCGGTACCTTTGCCATCGCTTTATTACTAGTACCCTCTTCACCCATCAGAACTTCTAAAACCTGAGAGGACATATACAGGAGAGGAAGCGGTCATAAGGGATCGCACCATTGGCTTAAGTAGTAAAAGAGAGAACTAAAAGGAACCAAGAGACTTACCGATTAACAGAGCCATTGCAGAATCGAAACAGAGAGGGAAAGAAAATGGAGAATTGGTCACCACAAAACTATCAAGAAAAAGAATCGATTCACCTCGATAGGAAATGGAAACCAGATAAAGGTTTCTAGTATTCGGCCTAGGAGAATGAAGGGAGAAGAGGGAATAGAATAACTTAATTCAGTCTAGCCCCAAGGAGAAAAGGAAGTATGCCAAAACGACAAAGAAGAATGTGCAAAAGAAAAGAAGGGTTTCAACGAGAATTCAACACTTGATTTATGTTTTTTGGCAAAAGAGAACTGAAAAGTTAAATGACCCGAGTGGTCAAAAGTGCAAAACCCCAAACAAAAAAAGAGAAACTCCCAAACAGCAGAGAAGGAATTCAACTTCTACACTCTCCCCAATTGCTGAAAATGCACTAAATGAAAGCCCCTAGCCAAATTTTCCATACTCAAGGTCCCCCATTCAGCCAAGACTCCCCTCACATTCCAATTCCTTAGAAATCTCCACCGATTTCTGCTTGATTTGCTCCCAACCTCCCATTCAAATTCATTCAAACTTGATGAGCAAGTCTCCAACCACCTCTACAGAGTTCTAGTCCAGTTCCAACACCTCCCTAGCTCAAGCAGCAAAATAAACATACAATTGCACACGCCATGCCTTGAACCCCAGACTCCTTGCCACATATGTAGCGCCACGTTGCCACTAGACCACTCACTCTCTTTGTGACACATTTTACCTTCAATTAATTAAGAGGTCTAAAGGCCAAGGTCCATGTTCCTTCAAAAGAAAAACCAAAATAAATTGCAAGAGCCAAGACTTGAACCCAAGCTCCCTTGCAACCTTAATGACGCAACAACCACTATACCACATGCTTCCTTGTGTCATTTTTTTAACACAATAATTTAAAAGGCCTACATCCAAGCATCCAAGGTTTTATCCACTTAAAACCAAAATTTTTGCTAAAGCCCAGGTTTGAACCCAGGACTTCTCCAATACTTCTCAGGACCCTTAACCACTAAAGTAGACATACTTTTGTGTTATTCACTTGTATAGCTAAATTCCAATTGTAACACCCCTATCCCGTATCTGTTGCCAGATTAGGGTTAAGGGAATTACCAGACAGATTGGAAACTTTTATAACATTTCATACAATCATACACTAAACACAAACGAAGTGTCCCTTATATTGGTCTATGAGACCTTAAACATGCTTATAAACTGGGTCAGGACAAAATCGGAACTCATATAGAAATTCTTGAAAGTTTAAAACTTTTCTAAGTTTCAGGGGATACATGCCCGTGTGGGCATGCCGTATGCCTCCCATGACTGCTAGACACACCCGTGTGTCCTTCCTGTTGTCGAACCTATTTTAACACCACAGTCACCAAGCATGCCCGTGTAACCTGGCCATGGTCGATTCTGACTTTGCACCACGGTTACCAAACACCCTCGTGTGCTAAGGTCGTGTACTCCTAGGCCATATACTGACTTCTTTATACGGCTATTAGACATGCCCATGTATCTTGGCCGTGTGCTTCTAAGCTAGCTACTGACTTAGCCCCACGGTCATTAGGCACGCCCCTGTGCCTCAACCGTGTGACATTATAGGCCATTTGCAAGGCCAAAATACCAACCACTTAGGGTCAAACCTACAAGCCAATCATCAATACATCTCATGCACATTTTACAACCAAGAATATACCAAAATAACCATTCAATCTATACATTCAATACCAATTTCAATCATGCCAACTTCACAAGACAAAAACTTATGAATATACAAGTAATAATTAATCCAAACTTACCACAATCTTAACCATTTCATATGCTTTCAAACCATACCAAAAATATGCATCATATAACTCATTCATCAAAGCATATTACCAATACATAACTAGCCAAATCACATGGCTAAGTTCAAGTCTCACACTTATACAAATAACCAGCTTATACATGCCTTATCTAGCCATATACATTTCCAAAATGTACCAAAACAAGCTGAGTAATGTGATGACGATCCTCGACGGTCCCTGAGCCTTCAGTAGCTTTGACTATCTATAAAACAGAGAAAACATACACACAGAGTAAGCTTTCTAAAAGCTTAGTAAATCATATACAAATAAACTTAATATGTAAAACATATAAGCATATAGAAACATTGACACAATTCTTATGCATAGCAAATTTCTCAAATACATGCTTAGGTCCATATTTTTTACCATATTTGCCACATTCATCAATTCAAGAATCATATATATATACATAGCTCTTTCATAATCATTCTTGTATCTCATTCACATTCTCATATTCAATCATACATTTCTTAAAATCAAAATCACATAGGTACTTACCTTTTAAACACACTTAGTGTAAATACCAAACGTACCTGAAACGAATATACATTCACATAATTGTTCATAGCTCAAATTTTTCCTGTTGAACCGATAGGAATCTAATAGGATACTCAGAAAGCTTGAAATAGTCGTACAATGCCAACGTCCCAGACGAGGTCTTACATGTACTTAGATATCGATGCCACTATCCCAGACAGGGTCTTATAGGAATCAATATGATGCCGATGTCCCAGGCATGGTCTTACACGTAAAGCTCATATCGATGCCAACATCCTAGACGTGGTCTTACACGAAATCTCAAATCAACGCCAACATCCAAGACGTGGTCTTACATGATAAAACAAAATATATACATATGTCATGACATAACTAATCCTATCTATTCCTAGGTTCGTACGAGACTTATCAGATATCGACACTAAGTCAGCCTTATCTCGGAATTCATATACGGATCATCTCATAAACATTCATAGTTAAAAATAATCATATGAACATACACAGTTTAAAACAAATACGTTTATTTGCATAATAACTTACCTCAGATTTGATTTTTCAAAAATGGAATCCGCTACTCGGTTACTTTAGCTTTCCCGCGATCTAAGTTTGTTTTCCTTGGTTCTTGATCTATACATATTCAGAATTAACTCTTTTATTCACTAACTCATTCAATTCAATCCAAAGACACACATTTAGAGCTATTTACAATTTAACCCTTACATTTGCACAATTTATCAATTTAGTCCATTTTTCTCAAAACATCAAATTCACAAAATTATCTCATACTCATGCTTAGCCGAATGTTCATACATCACATACAAGCCGATATTTTCCATCAAATTTACAATTTAGTCCCTCAAGTTACTATTTTCTCAATTTAGCCCTAATTAGCAAAATTCATCAAAAATTCAAGAACAAAGTATGTTCATCTAGCTCAAATCTTTCATTTAACAACTAAGCTCATCACAAAGCTCAACATATCATCAATGGCATATCTCATAAACATCATCAATACACAAAATTGATACATGGGTTTGATAGCACTTGAAGCAACAATTACGAAAACATAGAAATTATCGAAAACTGACTAAAAACATACCTTGAATTTGGCTTGTAAGTAGCTGAATATACCAAGCTTCAAAACTTTTCTTTTCTTTGTGTTTTCGGTGGAAAAATGCATGAATGAATGTCCATTTTCATGCTTTATTTTATTTAACAATCATATTATTATCCTAATTACAAAATTGTCCTTATAATAAAACATATATAACATATAAATTAAGGTCATTTTAGACCATATTCCATCCACTAACCTTATGAATGGCTTAATTGCCATATAAGGCTTCCAACTTACAAAGCTACAACACATTGGTACTTTAACAATTAGCATGCTAGTTTTGCACTTGATGCAATTCAATCCTTTTATCAAATTAAACACAAAAACGGACAAATTAGCATACGAAACTTTACCACATGCTTAATCACATATCAAAGTCACAGAAAATAGTATTAAAACATTATACGGACTCAAATTTGTGGTCCCGAAACCACTGTTCTGACTAGGGTATAAACCGGACTGTTACACCAATCCCTTCGATACGCGAAGCCCATTTCTTCTAGGCTCAAAAGTAGGGGCGTTGCAATTCACCTTTCTTCTTCCACCAATTTTTACACACAAAGAAGGGTCTTGGGAGCTTGAAATTTCAGCAACTTATACTCCTTTCTAGTAAGTGTTCTTGATGGTTATTTTTGATAATTTTTGTACTTTTGGAACCCCTGAAGCTTAAGCTAGCTAGAGAGGGGACTATTTTGTAAAATGGTTAAAATTTTAGGGACTTTTCATAAGAGATTTTATGTTGTTTGCTGAGTTTTTATAGAAGAAAATGAATGTTAGTGGGTTAAGGAATAACTTTTGTGAAAGGTGTTACCATATAAACACCTAAATGGGACTTATTTGTAAAGGTTGTAATTGAGTAATAAATGCATGAAATGATTGGTTTTATGAATTGTTATAAGAGAAATAAATGTTCAGCTAGGCTTTTTTAATGAGAAAATATGGTGAAAATGATTTACGAGCCTAGGAGAAAAATTGTAATTTTGCCAAAATATAAGGGCAAAATGGTCTTTTTGCCTAAGAAGAAATTTTGATGTATCATGAGTTATATAATGATTAAATGAGTAAATTTCATTATTATATATCAAGAAGAGCGCGGAAACAACCTTGACCGAGGAAAATGTAAGGTTACGAACTAAACCGTTGATTAATACATTTTGCACCGAGGTAAGTTTATGTATAAACGATACATCTTTAATACATATGTTTTTGCCTATTGATACATTGTATGAATGAGATCAATAATTAGTGAGATTGATTGAAATTGATAGAAAATGAGTAATTTCTCGTATGAACCTTGGAATAGAAATGTAAGTGCGGAAAAATATCCATAACTATTATTTGGTGGGTTGTGTGAGATACCAGCTTATTATTTACTCATAATGGGCTGTGTACGATATCATCATTTAAACTATCATTTAGTGGGCTATTTGCGAAACTACCGTAATTATTCTTGTTGGTGGGCTATGTGCAATACCACCCCATTATTGATTAATGGTGGGCTGTGTGCGAAACCACTAGGTATATAGTAATATTCCGAAGGATTCATTGACAAACTTGTTTAAGTAAATATTTTGTGTGGTTTGTGGTGATAAGTGCAGGGTATATGTGCAAGTAAAGGTGAACAATATATGTGTTATATGGTTGGAATGTGGTAAGAGATGAGATGAGTAAGCATGACTATGAAAATGTGAAATGTTCTTACATAATATGAAATGGTTGTGGTTGCTTTGCATATGATGCTTATTGTTTACATGTACACTTACTAATCTTAAAGCTTACTCCCTTTCTGTTCCCTTGTTTTATAGTGTCAAAGAGCCAGTTCGGGATACGAAGATAATTGGAAGATCACCCACACTATCAGCTCACCTCGGTATAGTTAGATTTAGCATTTTGACTATGGCATGTATAGGGTCTAGACTTAGTTAAATGCCATGTATTTTGGCCAAAGGTGTTGGCTCATTCAAGGATAAACTCTTTTGTATAATGCCAAAGTTGATGGCTCACTATTATTGATCTATGAAAATATGAGGTTATTCATGAGTGTGTATGATGCATGATTGGGTTACTTGGATAATGGTTGAATCTGATTTATGTTGTATGAGTTAGGGTGATAAAAAGGGCTTGGAAAATAGCCTTGTTCTTGCCCAAACAGGTAGGCACACTGGCGTGTGTCTAGGCCGTGTGTAACACAGCGGTCAGTCTCATGGGTGTGTGGTTGGGTCGTGTGTCCCCTGCATGTTAGTGATGCAAGTCAATGTCGACCACGGGCCAGACACACGGACGTGTGACAGGCCGTGTGATACAAGTCAATGTCGACCACGGGTGGAGTACACGGGCGTGTTGAGGCCGTGTGAGGGACACGGGCTAGGGACACGGGCGTGTGTCCGACCGTGTGGAAACCCCTGTAGGTTTGAATTGAAAAATAATTCCACACGGGTGTGTGATATGCCACACGGGCGTGTCTCTACCTCCACACGGGTGTGTGGACTGTTTAGTGAAAATTTTCTAAAAGTTTCTAGAAAGTTTTGAAAGGGTTCGATTTGATCCCGAACTACTCCTAAAATATGATTTCGGCCTAATAGGCTTGTTTAAGAGGTACTAATAAAATTTTTAAATTCGGAGAGGAAAGTAAAGTCTCAGAATTATATGATTGATTGAGTATAAAACTAGTAATGCCTCGTACCCTATTCCAGTGTTGAATACGGACAAGAGGTGTTACTTTTATAATGCATACTTTGTCTCTGTTAAAGATCCACATCAAGATGAGAAACATGCAAATCAAAATTGAAGCTCAAACTTGATTGTTTATACACATTTTTACTTAAAGAGCTAATTGTGGAGGTGAGTGATATTAAGGACAATTTGGTAAATTGGCCTGATTATGTGTTAAATTAAAGGTTTAACTGGTGTTATTAATGACTTAATTGTATATTGGATGGTTGGATTTGCAAAAATAGGTTTTATTTTGTAAAAGAGCAAAATGGCAATTGGTTTGGTAAGTTCTGTATTATACTTTTAGCATGATTAAATTATATGGAATAAATTGATATTTAGAGCATGAATTGTTGATTTATTGAACATTTGATAAAGGTGTTCTAATTGGTATATGAATATTGGGAAAATGATATTTGCTATGCTTAACTTATTGATGTTAAAATTGCTTAGCAACATGCTTTTACTTTCATTTTAACATCCTAAATTAAGTGATTAAACAAAAAATCTTAAGCCTTGTATGTATAATTATATTGGCAACATTGCATGGTGGATCTATTGAAAATAGTTGGCATGCCATAGGATTTGTGAGTACTGACCATTATTTGTGATATTGTGAGCATATGGCTCTTGGTGGATTGATCCGTTTAAAGTAGATAAGGGAGTGTTGAGCTTGAGTCTCCACTCATCGAGTTATTTGAGGTGTTATAAGGGAGCGTGTGGTTTTGGCCCGCTCAATTTAGAGGACTGTTTTTTATTTGTGGGAGTTCGGAGATCGTTTATCCAATGTATGATCACACGTTTACTTATTGTCATGGATGTATTATGCCAATATAATTGATTGATTGTGCCAATATAATTGAATGTTTATGTGTGAAAAGATGATTTTATATGCCATGGAAAAGTTTATTCTTAATTCTTAAAATAGCATATGATGTTATGGTGAAATATTAACATGTTGTGACTGAAAATTTAATGCTTAATTGCTTTGATTTGTGCATGATTTGGTGCAAATTACTTAATGTTTTTACTATCACTCACTGAGCTTTTTAAGCTCACACCCTCACATTTTGTGCAAAGAATTTTCGGGCGTAAGGAGTCAAGAAGAGAGTACAAGGGCAATCCAAGAATAAGGCTTGGTAGTGGCTTAAGAAATTTACTTTAGAGGCTATACAGGGGCATTGTGATGCTTCTAGGACTAGTGTTATTTTACTTGTAGTGGGCACTGGACGTTAAACTTTGGACTTTAATTTTGGTGATTTTATAGTTGCTTTAATACATGATTTTATGTTTAGTTGATGTTTGACTTTTGGTTTTTGTAATCTAGTATTCTAATTTCTTTAATTTTTAATTTAGTCCTAAAACTTGATTAGATTAATTGAAGCCTTTAATGATAGGGAAGCTAGGTAATAATTTAGGATTAGACTTGTAACTATTAAAATTTGGGAGAAACACTCTTAATTTTTAATTTTGAAAATGTACTAAAAGTTTGTAAAAGTTACGATTTAGTCCCTAACAATAAAACTTGAATTAGACATAGTAAATGAACTCGAATTAAGCTAAAATTTTTAGGGCTTGCATAATTTAACTAAAAGAAGGTATAAAACTATTTAGAAATAAAATTGAGATAGTTTAACCTTAGGTGGTAAATGACCAAAATACCCTTATGTTTAAATACTTAGAAAAAGTTTAAAAATGGTTCACAAATTGCTTCTGCATCAATAAATGATAGTTAATTATTCATAAATGAGGTGTTATATGGTTGAGGTGTGTGTCAAGTGGTCGTTAGCTAGAGAGTCACTTCGATGGCTAATGTAAAGCTTCGAATTCGGGTCGGTCCGTCCCCGTCAGGTTTGGGGTGTCACAAGTTGACTCCACGAGTAGAGACATAGATGTATTCATTGGTAGAATGATACATTAGATTGGACCCAAGATTAATTATTTTTGAATCTGTTTGTGAATTAATTCACTTGTGACGTTCATGGTGTGATGTCCCTCAATCCTAAGTTAGTCATTGACCATGCGTATGCAACTCATGTACTTTGATATAAGTGGAGGCTTATGCTCTAAAGATGATCAAGCCCGTAGCCTGTGTTTTGGGTACATGAGTTGTGTATGACATGATTTTACTAGCAACAGTGGAATTCATAGGTAAATTAAAGAGTTAATGATATCCTCTCATTGGCTTTGTGTGGATTGATAAATATGGAACGTGGCCACGGGTTGCATATTCTCGAACGAGCAATTTATCACGGTCATTTGTTGATGGTGATCATATTAATCATTAAGAAGACACAATGGTGACAATGAGATAAAATAGGATTGTATTGAGTGAATGGATTTAACTCAAAGGAATCAAGTATATCATATGAGGGAAACACACACATGACGAGGTCATTAGACAAAGAAGTTGGATTAATTGCTTTTGTAAAGAGTATGCTGTAAGGAGGTTCCAATCATAGGACTTATTGCAGACTGACTCCATGATTAAGTAATTGTGAATTATCGAAATGGTGCTTCTGGACATAATTGCAATTACTATAGCCTAATTGTATATGTCTGATTGGTCCCTTCGCTAGCACAACAAAAGCTCGATCATACTGCATTTGAATCAGAAGAAAATTCTACAACTTTAGAAATAATTTAATTGAGTCGATTTATTCGATGTGGAATTAAATTAGGCGGTCGTGAGAATTGTTCAACTAGAGAATTTGATTAAAGAAATTTCTTGAAAAATTAATTTAGAAAATCTAAGTGATTTTTGGAAAATTTAATTTTGATCAAGTAAAAGTAAATTAATCAAATTAATTAAAATTAATAGGATATTTTTGAAAATTAATTTTCAAGTCAAAAAATTGGACTAATGAGTAATTGAACTTGAAAATTGGACCTGAGATCATAAATTGGGCCTACTGATACGACCTCGCCTCGGTGTGTTGAGTTGAGTCGATTTGATGCCCGATCGTCGAACGAGGAAGTATCGTTCCAATTGCAAGAGATGTGCGTATTAAGCTAAGTTTGGGAATTAAAATGAAGGATAGGCTCACAAATGGTTAAATAATTATCATTATAGGTTCGGTTATCAAAGAAGGGAAAAGGGATAACTAATAATTTAGGTGAAATGGCAGAATGGAATTAAGTGCCAAGAACAAACCAACACTAAGAAAAGTGCTGACCCGGGCTTATATGACTTAAGGTGGTTCAGTTATAGAGAAAAGGAAACCTTGACCCGTTACCTAGTAAGGTAAGAACCAAAGGTATAGGATAGGTGAACGCCACACTCGCGTAGAGTGATAAGTTCAGAAAGAAAAGACTAAGGTTGATACCATTGACAATTTGATAAGCCAAGCTAAGTCTTTGGACAAAATTTGATAGAAGAAATTCTCACAAAAATAACAAAGTTCATTCAACAAGCAAAAAGTCCTTACAAACAGCAAATAACAAAGTATTTATAGGCAAAAACTAAGGCTAGCCGAATGGACATGTTAAGGGCAAAAAGGACATGTAATTAAGCTTTTTAATGAGCTAAAAATTCCAGAATAATGCAAGAAGGATCCTTGAAGCCTCTCCAGCCTTGAGAATGCCATCGGATAGCTTCTAGAGGCCCCTATTCAGCTGAAATTAAATTAACATGGATGGGAGCTTATTGGACTTGGCTAGGTTCGTCCATGGTGTTAAAGGAAGCTTAATTGCTGGCCTTGATTAGCTGAATGGTTTTGGGGACTTAATGAGCTGCTGGACGATTGCAAAGGTCATGCTCTTTGGCTGAATGGGTGCTTAGGAGAGCTCAATCATCAGCACACCCCCTTTAATGCCGTCCATGCATGTGCTATACAAATCAAATGAACAAAATTAATTGCTTTCAGACATATTAAATTCGGCTGCACTAGGACATATTTAAAACATGTTTTAATTTTTAAACATATTAATAACATGTATTGATTAAGACATATTAAATTTTCTAGAACAAAAACACATTAAAATTATGTAATAAACATAATTATGGCTGTAACTAAATTAATTAAATTAAATACTGAATTTTATTCAAAAAGCAAATGAATGCAAAGAAAACGAGCTCAAATTGAGCTGAATGAATCCCAAGTGAGGTGATCCGAATTGATTGAAATGTGATGAGCTAAAAGTGAGCTAAATTCAGCTGGACAATCGCACATGGGACCCTCTAGGAGTTGATCCAAGCTGGGTTCATAAGTGAGAACCTTTGTGTCGAACCCCAATTTGATGAAAGAAACTAGAACAGTTCCTATGATATGCTTAGATTGAGTTCAGCTCAGTAGAACCTCGGGCAACTTGAGGAGCTTGCTAAAAGAGTTTGTGGAGCGCAAAGCCGTGCTCACATCACCTATGAGCCCAAAATCGAGATCAATAGCTAAAAACCGGTCAAACTGCGCCCGGTATGTGAAATCGGGCTGATGGTCCAATCAATGGCTAGACCAAACCAGTTGGGTTGTCATTGACCTGGACTAAATTGGCTCGGGGTGTTGTAAGGGCATTGCACCTGCATCATTGGACACGGTGGTAACGGCGACTGTGACGACGGCATCCCGATGGTCAATGGCAGTTGGTCTTTAGTGGTTGAGTAGTGGAAGAGTTACACTCCTACTAGGACTTTACCAGAGAATTTGATTTCAGATTAAATATTCCAAAAATAATATTATTTTAATAGTTTAATTTTAAATTTAATTTAATACTTATCTTATTAGTATTTTATTAATTTAATATTAAAGTGATTATCTTACTATTAAATTAAATTAAATGTTTATCTACAAGATAAACATTCTATTATTTTAATAATATTTAATATTAAATTTAATCTAATATTTATCTTGATAAATATTATATTAATTTAATATGAAAGTGGTTATGTTTAATCATAGTTGAACTCTCTAAACTCTCCCTACAACACCCCTAACCTGTAACCATCGCCGGTCTAAGGTTAAGAGGCATTACCGGACAATTCTGAACTTTTAACAACCATTTTACAACACGAAGTATACCATTATCAAACATAGCATAATATAAGCACATCGTCCCCTAATGAGGTCTACGAGACCATAAACATACATTAGAAAGGGGTCAGGACTAAACCGAACACATACGAAATTTTTCTAAAACTTAACATTTTTCCAAGCTACAGAGGTCACACGCTCGTGTGGGTAGGCCGTGTGCCTCACATGGCCTCAGACACGCCCGTGTATCCAAGCCGTGGCAAAACAGGGCATACATACTGACTTGTCTGCACAGCCGAAGACACGCCCGTGTGCCTCACTCGTGGTCGACACTGACTTGCACCACACAGCCAGTCACATGCCCGTGTGTCTAGCACGTGTGCGAGCCTAACTTGTTTCAATTTACAAACTTGAAAGACACGGTCGAGTCACACGCTCGTGTGCTCAACCGTGTGGGAAATTATAGGCCATTTTCAAGGCCAAATTACCATCCACACTTTGGAATCAGTTACAAGCATCAAACCATATGCATTTATACCTCAAATGGCGACCAAAACATACCAATATATGCACAAATTAATCATCAACTACACCTTTTATTTCCATACTCAATTTCAACTCAAACATGTCCATCTAAAATATCAATTTCACATCCCAAATCACATAATCTATTTATCATTTAATCCTTACCAAATCTATCATGAACATACCATTTCCATTTTCCTAACTTATGTCATAAAGATCACTCACATAAAACCCACACACATATACATATAAATCATTCTTTTCACATGTCCAAAACATATACCAAACCATCAAACTATCAAGCCAAATCACATGGTAAGACTTATACACTTCAAAACATACCATAATCGCTAGCCTATACATGCCATATACCAAATATATATAAAACTTCCAAAAGTACCAAAATAGATAGCCGATAGTGTGATTGAGTCGCTGACGATCCCCGAATCTGAACTAGCTTTAAATATACTGTAAAACAGAGAAACACTTTACACAGTAAGCATTAAAGCCTAGTAAGTTCATCAAATAATACATTTAACTCAATAATTCAATTACATTACACAAATTAAACCATCACATTGATCAATTCACAAATATACACCATATCATCCATAGCTAGTATACTCACTCAATCATCCATAAATCCATTTACAAAATCATCAACCAAATAGGTTCCATATATACCTTAGCTAACACATAGTTATTGACCATTCTTGCTACTCAATGCTCAATGCCATGTTTTGATCAACCTTCATTATTCATTCGATTTAAATGCACACTTAGTGCCAATTTCATAGCCGAAGCTTAAATATCATCGTACACTTAGTGTCTTTACTTTAAACCGATTTTATCTTGATATTGCACACACAGTGCCAATCAATAAAGCCGAGGCTTCTATTACTTCTCACACATAGTACTATTCACCTCTGTCCCGATTCTAATTAAGCACACTTAGTGCCACATCTCTCAAAACCACAACTAACATTTCTAATTCATCAATCACATAATCTTTCATTTCATAGTACATGAGTTCAAATTAAACATTTCGTACTATAAACGAACTTACCTTGGATGTCGAAATACAAAATAAGTCAACTAATTGAGCACTTTATCTTTGCCTCAATCTCGATCCAAATCCTTTTTTTCTTGATCTATACATATTCAAATTTAGCTCATTTAATCACCAAACCATTCAATTTAGTCCAAACACACATATTTAGGGCATTTTACAAAATAGCCCTCACATTTTTACATTTCGACACTTTAGTCCCTATTTCATAAAATCAAAAAATACACAAAATTTCCATTCACACATGCTTAGTCAAATTTTCCCCTAGTTCATACAAGCTCATATATTTCATTTATTTTACATTTTAGTCCTCCAATTTCTCATTTTCACAATTTAGTCCAAATTACTCAATTTCATCAAAAAATCAAATACAAACTATGTTAACCCAACATTAAACTATCATATTCCACCAACTATCAACACAAAGCTCATATATTCATCAATGGAATATCTCAAAATCATCATCAACTTCTAAAATTAAAGCATGGGTTTGATAGTACGCTAAGCAACGATCACAAAAGCGTAAAAATTATCAAAAACTGATCAAAAACACATACCCGATTGAGCTATGAATGTGTCAAATTCAAGAAAGCTTCAAACCTTTATTTTTATTTCAATATTCGGTGGAAGAAAGATGAATATGGCTTTCATTTCTTTTGTTTTTAATTTATTACAAATTAATAGGCTTTTTACCATTTTGCCCTTTTTATTAATTCATTAAAATTCCACTAACTATGTACATATATGTCTATCTCCACTATCTACGGTCTAATTACAACATAAGGACCTTTCATTTAAAAAGTCATGTCAAATAAGCACTTTAACAATTAGCACACAGCTTTTGCATTTTATGTGATTAAGTCTTTTTTGCTAATTAAGCACACAATCGATAAAATTTTCACACAGAACTTTCATACATACTCGATCGCATATTGTAAAAACCAAAAATAATATTAAATTATTTTCCAACCTCGAATTTTTGGTCCCGAAACCACTATTTTGACTAGGGTCTAAACCAGGCTGTTACACTCCCTATATAAAAAGAGCCTTGAGTCATTATTTGAGACACACTTGAATTCAATAGAAAGTTGTAAAGAGAAAATTCTCTAAAGAGATTATTTCAGAAAATTTCTAGAGATATTTTTCTAATTTACAACTTGACCCAAAAGTTTAGAGAAATTGCAAAATTACCCCACTAGTAATTTTGTGAAAAGTTTTTCGATTCAAACGAGACCACTCTCGGTACACGTGAGCTTGAGGATAGCAGAGAAGACGAATAGAAAATGTACAATTTTGATTAAGTGTTTATTACTTTAGATTTCACAACCAAGATCTTGTTTTGAAAAAAAATTTAAAGTTTTGTTTTCCCTAAGTTTATTTTCTGCTGCGTTTTTGAAACATGCTTTTTCCAAAAATTCCTTCTTCTAGTTGTTGGATAGCTCATTTGTACACATCTTCTCTTTGTTTCCCGAGCCTATAGTGAGTTACAAATAGAGCTCGAAACGGTCAAATTTTTTATGGTTCCATCATACATGATTGAGTTGTGAAAACTTATGGATAAGTATCCTACATCTGAACTGAATTCTTTCGGGTTAAAGAATCTCTTTGTGGTTGCTCTGGAACAATTAGGAGATTCTCTAGAAGAAATACTTGGTTCAGCTTTTGCCAACAACATGCTATGGGGTGGTGGTTCTGCTTTTGGGGTCAAATCAATGCGTTCTAAGAAGAAATATTTGACTTGTTTAAAATTAGTTTAACTTATTGACAAAAACTTAACTTTTATTGATATCATTTTAACTTGATTTAAAAGTTGATTTAAAATTTTTCTAAGAGTTCAAAATATAAGATTCAAAATTTTTATTATTAATGAAAAATTCACACTAAGCATTAATGGTTAAATTACTTAACTATGTTCTAAGTTAAAGTTAGTATATTAAGGAGAATGTGTTAAGGAGAAGCAATTGTTGATTAAGGTTTAAGCTTCCTACCTTGTATTTGTTTTGTTCAACAAATTACCACAGGAGAAGATTATTGAAATATTTGAAATTGCTACAATGTGTAAAGGGAAGTGCCTACTTCCCTAACGACTATGACGAAACAACAGCTTCTCATATTTGGAAGATTAGCCATTTATTGAACTCCGTGTCTTGGGATTGTGTTGATATTGTGGAATGAATCAAGCAATCCATGATGACCAAATCACTTGGAGTAATTTATTTAGAAGATCAGGTCGAATCAAATCAAATCTAGTATATCAAATACCTTGAATCCAGGAACTTGGATTAGATTGAAACATTGATGTCTTATCTGCCAACTGTCCATGTTTACGTTGTTTGTTAATATTTTATTGTATTTAGCTATTGTAGCTATTGTTTAATAGGGATTGTGATGGATTTTCATTATATTAGCAAGTCTTGAAAATTTCATATAATTGAAATAATTGTATAGGTTGATGTATTAATTATTGAGAGAACTTATCTATTCAAGTGAGGAACATTATTTGTGAGAGTGCATTTGTGATTGTAAAACATTTGTGTTGTGGTTTTACAAATTAAGTTTTTAGGTGAAGAATTTAGTGGTTAAAGATCTAGTCTTTGAAGTACAAGAGTGTGGATTCTTCATTGAAGTGTGTTAGAATTATGATCACTAACTATAACTTGTATTTGTTTGAAGATATTGAATTCTTCTCATTGTGCTAGGCTTCACAAGCGTAAGAAACCGAACTTTGTACACAAGCTTTGTTGTCCTTTGTTTTCTTTGTGCATGTCGCAGTGCTTGCGAAAGTGTCCAGCAGTCACTTCTGCTCATACTTTGCTTGTTACTCAGCAACTATTTTAAGTCAACAATAATCATTTTCGATTGTCATAAAATATGCAATTTCAACCTATATCATATGATCTTAGTAGCAAACTGCAAATATAACAAAATATTTAATGAAAAATATGTATTATCTATTTATTCTCAAGTAAAATTAATAAAAATATTATAGAATAAGATGCAATTAAAATATCAAAATCTTTATAAAAACAATCAAAATTTCATTTTCTTTTGATGGTGATCCTAATTGATTTGAAATTTCTACAAAAAAAATTGACTAATTACTCTTTTAGCTTTTGCACGTAGGTTGGTTTGGTTTCTGAAAAAAATTGAAAAACATGTTTGCTAAAAATAAAAAACATTTTTAATAATGAAAACGTGAAAAGATGTTTGGTAATTATTTTTTCTAACAAAAATAAAATAAAATAATTTACATTTATATGAATTCGAACCAATATGCCATATTTAATATTAGAAAATTATTGAAAAAAAACAAATAATTTTGTATTTATATAGATTTGAACTAGAGTCAATTCGTTTAATGTTAAAAATTCTTATTTTCATTCTTTTCACTTTTACAAAGTAGTTTTAGGAAAACAACAAAACAATTTATATTTTTTTCCTAATTTTCACATATTTTCAATTTCCAAAATTATTTTAAAAATTCCAAATAAAAATTATTTGTCTCTTGAAACCAAATGCAACCTAATTTTTTTAACCCGTGAATTTTAGGTTAGATAATGTTATTAACAATAAATGTATCCAGATTTTATATTAAATAAATGTTAACAAAAACAAAAACAATATTTAGTTTAAAAATGTTATTAACAATAAAAAATTTAAATTAAACTATATAATAATTAATTTCTTCAACTCAAATTACTTTTTATGGTTATAGGTTAATCAATTTAAATTTATTATATTTTATTTCAAAAATTATTTCGATAATTTTTATTTTATAATATTTTAAATCAATTAAATAATTTATTTTATTTTATTTTAAAATTAAGAAACTAAATAATTAATCGGTTTTAATAGTTAAACCGAAAAAATAAGAATAAAAATACAACTAACTTGAATATAAAATAATCCTATTCAAAATAATCCATGTATAAAATTAAACCAAAATGACTAAACATGAAATGGCCATAACCTAAAAAGATCTTACCCTCTGAACTCAAACCCAAAACTAACTTTAAACCAAAATCACGCAACTCAAAACTGAAAACCTAAAAAAACCCTAAAAAACAAATCGATTTCGTCTAGATTGATCGACCCTGTCGTAACCATTTTTTGAAAAAACGAGTATCGACTGGCTTTTGAAAATGAAGATAAAAATGGGAGTCGCCACCGATCTTTATTTGGTGTGATCGGATCACCTTTGTTTTAATAAAATATTTTGGTTTACTAAAACAATATTGTTGGTCCACGAAATTTGAGAAAATAGGTTCGGGAGTCGGTTACGTGCGAGGAAGGGTTAGCACCCTCGTCACGCCCAAAATTGGTACCAAATTGATTAATTAGTGTCTTAATGTCGGAAATTTAAAAAAGTTTTAAAATACAGATCCTTTAGAACAGTTTGGATAATTTTGGCTGGAATTTGAGATTTATTTGTTCCGAGAGGATACAAACATCACATCCAGCACGTTAGGACATGATATTTTAGACCTTCGTAATCAAAGCTATCTCATGATTTACGAAACTTATTAAAAGGATGTTTAGTTATTTAGTCAAATGAAAAATCGTAACCCAACACCTTAGGGCACTATTCTCCGAATTTCTAAATACAAAACCTTGCCTTATTTAAAAATCTTTGGATGGAATATAATACTTTTGCAAGATGTATTTTTGTTTAATAATGTTAAACTGAGAAAATAAATATAGATGTTTGGGTTAAAAACTGAGATTTCTTTGTTCTGAAAGGATATAAATATCACATTCAGTATGTTAGGACACAATATTTTGATCTCTCGTAACCAAAGTCATCTCATGATTTACGAAGTATGTTAAAAGGATGTCAGGCTATTCAGTCAAACGGAAAATCGCAACCCAGCACGTTAGGGCACTATTCTCCGAATTTCTAAATACGAAACATTACCTTTGTGAAAGAAATCAATTTTGTGTCGGGCGAAAGTTGAGGTAACGCAAGTTTATAGTGAAATGTAAAACAAATTGCAATATCAATGTAGTAAAATGTAAGAAATGAATTACGGTGTTAGCAAACATATAGAATAAACGCATTAAATACAAATGACAATAATAAAACGAAAATAAAATAAAACCAATAAGCTGAATGATAATAAATAGAAAACAAAAGGATAATCGGCAAGATGAAAGTTTTACAAGGAGGAAAGAAAAGAAAATAATAATAATAATGATAATAACGGTGATAATGAAAATAATATTGATATAGAAATATGAGTAGAAATATAAATATATAATTTAATAATAATATGAGTGAAAATAGAAGCATGTATGTATGAAATAATATAAATATAAATAGATAAATGAAAATTAAATAAATAATAATAGTATTTAACTAAGAAAATGAATTTAGATATAAATAAAGTACTAATAAAGATACTAATAATAACAATAATAATAATCACAAGAATAATATCAAATAACAATAATAATGATAGTAATAACAATACATAGTAGTAATAATAATAAGATGAAAATAATACAACATAATATAATTTTAAATGTAATAATAAGGTTAAAATGATTAATAGTATATGTATAAAAATGACAATGGTCATAATAGAAAATAATAATAGGAATACTTAATAATGATAGTAGTATAGTAATAATAAATAATAATAATAATAATAATATGGTATTAGTAAAATTAATAATAAAATAGTGGAAATAACAAAAGAAGACTAAATTGAATTAAAAATAATATATCCGGGGAAAATTTGAAATAAAAAAGAAAGGGCGAAGACCAATTTAAAATGCGCACAAATGATCAAGGACTGAAACAGCAAATATTTCCAAAGCCCAAAACGTAACGTACAAGTAGGACTAAATTGAAAGGGCACACAAACTTTAGGGCAAAATGAAAGAAATAGTATAGGATTAAATTAAAGGTGGCGCAAATGGGAGGGATCGGCATATAAATTTCCCATTTAAGGTGAAAAGGCGATATTCAAGAACCAAATCGTCAATGCCGCTTTTCCCTTTTAATTACACCACTTTAACAATTAATAACTTTTATTATACTTATTACTTTTTTTAAGGCTTTCAAATTTATTTTTCCAAACAAAAGCAGAGAACCATCCCAACGTTTTTCTTTTTTTCTCTGCCACTGTTTCTAAACAAAAAGGGTATCTTTTTCTTCAAATCCTATGCCCTCTGCCCATTCATTATCCGGCCACAGATTCCGGCCAATCCGGACCGCGACTCCGCTATAGGCGGCGACCAGAGACGAACAACATTGAGCTCCTTTTTAGACTTTTTCGAAGCCAAACGCCTATGGAGTGTAGATCTAAAATCGACCGCTCCTAAAATGTGGCCAAATTCAGCGGAGCCACCAAGGAACGGGTGTCCCTTCTCCTTTTCTGACTTGGCCCAGACGAAGAACGGTCGCCGATCGAGGTGAGTTTCCTCTCCCATTCTCTCTTATTAATCGTTTCGAAAGTTTGAAAATAAATAAAAATAAATAAATAGAAAACAGCAATAATAAAAAGGTAAAAACAAAAGGAAGAAAGAAATCCACCTTCAAAGTTTCTATTCCTGTTATTATTTCTGATGTCTTCGTATTTTTTTGATTTTTTCGAATCGAAGAACCCCTCATTTACAATAGCTTGAATCGGCTTTTATAGCCATTTTCTTACAATGCTTTCTATCACTTCCTTACTGTTTTGCAGGTGCAAGTGGAGGGCAGGGCTGAGTGGGGGTCGATGGTGGCAGACGGCGTCAGAGGTAGAGCAAGTGGACTAGGGGCGGCACTAGGTTTGCGGCGCCACTTGTGTTAGGGGCTAGGGTTTTTTTTTTTTTTTCTGTTTTAGGTATTAGGCTATTTCGGTTTGGGCTTAGTTGGTGTTTAGGTCTGTTGGTTAGGTCTTAGTGGGCCATCTGACTTGGGCTACGGGTTTGGGTTGTAAAATAGTTTATTAGTGTATGGGTTTAGGTGTAATGAAATGGGCCCCGGGCAATTTGGGCCTTCTACAGCTGCCCCTCTTTGCTCATTGTCGTGCAACAGGAATAGAGCAAAGACATAAAGAAGGACCAAATTTGCCCGGTCTTGCTGAGTCTTGATTCTTCGGTGCTCCTATCTTTCAGGTAGCCTCATTTTAGTCCATCACATCCTGTTGCTTTGACTCGCACCACCGCTACTTCAGAGAGTTGGGACGTGTAGTTTTAAACCGCTCCACTGCAAACGCAGGGAGATAAGATTTGACTTCTTCGATCTGCTATCTTCAATCTGCTCCTGCAACATCAGGAATGCCAGACTTTGCTAACTTCGATCTGCTCCTGCAACATCAAGAATGCAAGACCTGCTATCTTCAATCTGCTCCTGCAACTTCAGGATTGCCAAATTTGCTATCTTCAATCTGCTCCACTGCAAACTCAGGGAGACAAGATCTGATGTTTTCGATCTGCTCTTGCAACTTCAAGACTGCCAGATCTGCTATCTTCAATCTGCTCTTGCAACTTCAAGATTGCCAGATTTGCTATCTTCAATCTGCTCCTACAACATCAGGAATGCCAGACTTTGCTAACTTCGATCTGCTCTTGCAACTTCAAGATTACAGATTTGCTATCTTCAATCTGCTCCTGCAACATCAGGATTGCTAGATTTGCATTCTTCAATCTGCTCCTGCAACATCAGGATTGCCAGATTTGTCATCTTTAATCTACTCCTACAACTTCAGGATTTCCAGATTTGTCATCTTCAATCTGCTTCTGCAACTTCAGGATTGCCAGACCTACTATCTTCAATATGCTCCTGCAACTTCAAGATTGCCAAATTTGCTATCTTTAATCTGCTCCTACAACTGTAGGATTCCCAGATTTGTCATCTTCAATCTGCTCCTGCAATTTCAGGATTGCCAGATTTGCCATCTTTAATCTGCTCCTGCAACTTTAGGATTGCCAGATTTGTCATCTTCAATCTACTCCTGCAACTTCAAGATTGCCAGACCTGCTATCTTCAATCTGCTCCTGCAACTTCAGGATTGCCAGATTTGCTATCTTTAATCTGCTCCTGCAACTTCAGGATTGCTAGATTTGTCATCTTCGATCTGCTCCTACAACTTCAGGATTGCCAGACCTGCTATCTTCAATCTGCTCCTGCAACTTTAGGATTGCCAGATTTGCTATCTTTAATCTGCTCCTGCAAGTTCAGGATTGCCAGATTTGTCATCTTCAATCTACTTCTGTAACTTTAGGATTGCCAGATTTTCCATCTTTAATCTGCTCCTGTAACTTCAGGATTTCCAGATTTGTCATCTTCAATCTACTCCTGCAACTTCGTGGATTGCGGACTGCTATCTTCAATCTACTCCGCAACTTCGGGATTGCCAGATTTGCCATCTTTAATCTGCTCCTGCAACTTTAGGATTGCCAGATTTGTCATCTTCAATCTGCTCCTGCAACTTCAGGATTGTCAGATTTGCCATCTTTAATTTGCTCCTGCAACTTCAGGATTGCCAGATTTGTCATCTTCAATCTGCTCCTGCAACTTCAGGATTGCCAGACCTGCTATCTTCAATTTGCTCCTGCAACTTTAGGATTGCCAGATTTGCTATCTTTAATCTGCTCCTGCAACTTCAGGATTGCCAGATTTGTTATTTCAATCTGCTCCTGCAACTTCAAGATTGTCGGACCTGCTATCTTCAATCTGCTCCTGTAACTTCAGGATTGCCAAATTTGCTATCTTTAATCTACTCCACTGTCATTTCAAAGAGATAAGACTTGTATCTCCAATCCGCTTCGCTCAGGAAGGCAAGATCTGTTATTGCGACATTGTCCTCTAGGAGACCTGTCCTATAAAATCCTTTTTTATGCGTTTATGCTTATACAAAATGGTTAGGATGCAATAATCGGAATGAATCTAATGCTCCTAACTCATGTGCTATGGACGACATTTACATGAATGCAGAATGTCATGAAAATGATGATTTTTCACAATGACTAAGATGCAATGATCGTAATAAATCGAATGCTCCTAACTAAATGATCTTATAGAGGACATTTGCACAAATGTAGAATGTCATGATCATGATTCTTTGTTAAAAATGTATAAGGATCAGGATGCGATGATCAAAACGCTCTTGATGATGATGTATGAATAACCCTTTTTTAATGCCTAGGGTTGTCACTGCTCGTCATCCATCAGAGTCTTATTGCTGATGTATTACGTTGCTATCTCACTCTGCTAGTACCTTTTTCAAAACACTCAAAGAAATAATCATATTTTGCTCAAATGACTTGCCCCAATGTAACTTCAAGGTCCATTCCACGGTACCTCTGGGATTTTAAGGCAGACTCTCTTATTGCAATTCAGGAGAATAACGTTTGTTTCCTTCCATCCATCCTATTGCAACTCTGAGGTATAGGATCAGTTTGATCTATTACACCATTCACTGAGTGTAATGACCAGATATATATGCCTGATATTTGGATGAATGCAAAGTATCATCATTTTTTTCGAGAATGATCCCCTTGTACACTTGGGTTGACATTGCTCGTTGTTTACCGAGGTTGAATCACTAATGAAATGTCTTATCCTTTAGTTCAACCGAAAAAAAGTCCAAAGAGATAATCATCTTTCTCCAATATTTCCAAACCTTAAGCTTGGGGAGTTCTAAACAACAGTCCTATTTCAGGTTCTTGTACTATTTAGAAGCTTCCAGAGTAATATGCAAAACTCCTTTTATGAAAGTATTATTAGTCCACTAATCGTTATTTCAATGTAAAATGCTTGAAAAAAGATCATAACAATGGACGAAATGGAAATTTATTGGGAGCATAGCTCGAAACAAACAAGTTGGTCACAACGAGCCAATACAATGAAGAAGAAAATTTATTAGTAGTGTACTTTGAAATGAATAACAAAAATAACAAAAATGGGTAAAATGGAAACTAGGTGCCCCAGATATCGCAGCCTGAGCTTCTCTGTTTAAATTTCTTGAGGACCATTTTAAACTCAATATGTATTTAGGGGATCCGGAGTACTTTATTGATGCCCTAAGTTGTAACATACTTCTTCAATGTTAATTCAAGCGTAGCAAGACTACTGTATGCCCCACTTTCGATCAAAATTTGAGCTGCCCTTTCGAGTTTTCAACTCAAATCCCCTTTAGTCTCAAAGCGCCCTTTGCGGGTTTTCGCTTTGGCCTCTCCTTTTTCCTTTTTTCCCTCTTTTTTTTTTTGGAAAACTTTTTATTGAATCTGAATTCACTGGATTGGGAATGTCATTGTCATCCATCTCAGTCAATGTCCATGCTTCCCTAGAACAAGCCTTCTTTACTACATAAGGTCTTTCCTAGTTTGGCATCCACTTTCTTCTGCAGTCCCTTTTATATGGGAAAAATCTTCTTTGAAGCCCTATCATGAAATTTTCTAGGGCGAACCTTTTTGTTGTAAGCTCTTATTATCTGACAGATAGGTTTTAAAATTTTTCTCCAAATTCAACTGATCATATCGGGATTAAATATATTCTTCCTTTTCCATCTTCAGTTCTGACAAGACTCGAAAAATGAATGTTGACTTCAATAGACAAAATACTTTTATCCTACAAATTAAGGCATTGCCCCGGCAAAGTTCTTGGCCAATGTTTGATAAGCATAGAGGGTAAATACAACTTCTTTATGCCAATCTTTACAAGTCTAGGTCATCTTCATAATGATCCTTATTTTGTCCTTTTTTTTCTTTTCTTTTTTTGGCTGCCTTTGTTGCTCTATGATATGGTGTTTGATCTTTGACATTGTCCTTTTTGACATTCTTTGTCGGTGACTTTTTTTTTGAATTTGAATTTGATGACTATCGACTTTGTAATATTGACCTACGAAGCTACTTCCACCCTCTTAGCGAAATAATTAATGCCTGCTAGAAGCTTCCAACGAGATCGACCCAATAAACTCCATGCCCCACATAGATGAGGTCTACAAAAAAATAAAGGAGGTACATGAATCTTGTCTTCATAAATTTGGCTTTTACGGCATAACTGATGCAACCCTTACGAACCTCTTCTAGAATTTCCTTAGCCTTGACAGCATACCCATGTATCAGTAGCCAAGGTGTGTGCAAAAATATCTTTGAAATAATGCCTCGTCTTATTTCTGTTGTGAGCTAGGCTCTCTTTCTTAAGCTCGCAATGTCCACTGACCTTTTGCAAGGTAAGATCTATTTTCATCTTGTTCTACTATCCTTAACAAATCAGGAGATAGGTTACAATCTCTGTCGTTTCCAAGGTCCTGAGATCCCTCTAGACACATATCTTGCTCAAAAGTAGACTCTGAGTCAGTAGCAGCATGGCTCATGTCGTTGATATCTAGGAACCTTTTGTAAGTACGAAAGAATATTCAAAGAACAAATGAATCTAAGAATGATTATTTATGTGGTATGAACATGACTCAAAAAATGGAATAAAATAATATTTGCTTGAAGTGAAACATAAAAATGTATTTTCATTGAAAATATAGATGTTGAACATAAGCCTATTTCACAAAAAGATTCTTATTGCTCCTAAGCTTAGAACAATAAGCGTCTTTTGGACATTACTCCAAATCAGTTCTAAAAATACAGGGATCTCTTCCACAATCCCATTGTTCAAAACACTCCAAGTATGTAAGGACTCGAAAACTTTGATTCCTTGGTTCGTTCTTCAAATACGTCGTTAATGTTCAGATTCCCTAATATCAGGTTTTGCACTAGAGCCCTGAACTTGATGTACTCCTGATCTCATGCCCCCATCTATTATGGAACTTATAATGTTTACCCCTTTAACAGAAAGATTGGGTAATGGATTTTCTGCACTAGAGGGATCATTGAATTTTACAATGCCCATTTTGATGAATCTTTTGACTAATTTCTTAAAAGCGGTATAGTTTTCTATCGAGTGTCCCATAATTCCTGCATGGTATTCGCATCGGGCGTTCATATCGCACCAGTTAGGGTATGGAGGCTGTATTAGTTCCACGTAAGAAGAGGATACAACATGTGCTTCAAACAAAATTTGGTACAACTCCTTATACATGATTGGGATGGGTGCGAACTGGGGTTTTTCTGAGTTCGATTTTGGATCAGGTTCTTGTCTTGGGGAGACCTGACGGCTGGTAGTTGCAGTCTTTGGCTGACTCACTGTAATCAGCTCTGAATAGCCCTTGTTATACCTTCTCATACTATTCGCTTTATTTTTATTTTTTTCAAGGCTTTAAAAGTCCACTTTCCTTTTTCTTCTGCTTCTGTCAATACAACCGGTTTGGCTTGATCATCCTCTAGGTTAAAACCTGAACCCATCGGGAAGTTCAACAGTGTCGAGGTATTAATCTGACATTGGGGTTTGATAATGACAGGTGTCCCTTGCGAAGGCACGTCTGGTTGAGCCGAGACACTTATTGGAGAATAAACAATGTCTTCATCATCATCCCCACTGTTGACCAGTGGGCCACTCCTTTTTTCAAGCCCTTCGACTAGCAATTGGGTTAACCGGTGCGTCATATTCATTTGATCTTGCATATCATGTTAAATTTTGGCCAACTGTTCTTGCATCAGTATTTGCCTTTGCTCTAATCTCTCCATCCTTTGTTCCGTGTCTTCTAGGTTAACTGAAATAATTTCACCTAATTAGGGTCTTTCTACATATGATATGATGTAATACAAATGCATGATATACAATGCAAATGCATGATATGCAATGCAAATGCATGGAATGAATGCAAAAAGAAAGAGGGGCATTGATCCTGAATTCCATTCCATTAGAAGAACTTTTCTAGAAAACAAATTTCTTTACATAAAATAGGTTACCTATACGGCCTTGCCCCAATGCTCGAAGCCTTAACTTTCCAAAGAAGCCAGGTTAACTCCTAACCTTGATCTGATTCTGATTTACTTCAAACTTAGCACGTCAGCTTAAACTGCTATGGTTTGCCAATGATTCGCCATCTCTTGTATTTGAGCAACTAATTCTTTCAATTCAGAGTAGTCATCAGAGAAAACTTGATAAGAAACCCTTTTTACTTTCCAAAAGCGACTATGGAACCACGCCAACAAGAGTTCCACACATCCAAATGAATCTTCCTTCACCCACTCCTTGGCATGTATTCAAATATCAGAATGTTTCGGCCAGAATTACAAGGACGAGAGTGGCCCTTTTGTCAAGTCTATCGAACTGCCTTGTCCATATGCCCAGTACTTTAGGGAAACATCCAGTTTGTAAATGCTCAAAGCGAAGACATTGACCATTTTCTTCATGTCTGAGTGTGTTAAGATCGAATCTCGTGAATTCTCTAACAGATGCCTTCACTGGCTCCTTTTGATTGATATGGATTGTGACCTATTACTTACTCATCCCCGCAATGCTCATTAATTCATTTAAGAAAGTCGAGACGCGACGGCTCTCGAATAATCTTTGTCGACTTGAATCCTCGGGCAAAGTCTTGTATTCTTCTGCGGACTATCAACCTTCTCTCGTTGTTTGCTTGAACTATATTCGGACGATCGTATTATAATCCACTTTATCAAGAAATTTATTTTCTTATGACAAACTCCTCTATTTAGCAATCGAATATTAATCAACACCTCCTTTCTATGATGATGCAATGTAATGCAATGCAATCAAAACAGAAGATAACACGTTAGTACAAGAGAAATAAACAGCACATAATACATGTCCTGGTAACCACTAGGGTTTGGCGTGGCTCTATCTAGGGTAGGCTCCTAAGGTTCGCTATATGCAGTTTGGTTCTAAAGAGAGGTACCCGAACCAGCAGATTCCTCAATGATCACCCATTATAGGCTCATACGGACCGAGTTCGGTTCAATGGAATACATTTCCCTATGGCTGCACGGAGGTGAAAATCTCACAAAGACATAGGTACAAATGTATTCCGAAAGTGATCCACTATCCTGCCCGGAGGTGAAGACCTCACAAAGGAGTAGTTTCTCACTCCCACTTAAAAAGGTGTGACCACAACGGTCATGCAATGCAATGCCGAGATTAAAACAACATGAAATAAAATGATCATAATTTTTCAAATTGAATTTTCAAATTTCTGACAAAAGATAGAGAATAATCAATTTACGGCTTGAGTCTCTTTATAGTCCCCAGCGGAGTCGCCAAGCTGTCGTAACCATTTTTTGAAAAAACGGGTATCGACTGGGTTTTGAAAATGAAGATAAAAATGGGAGTCGCCACCGATCTTTATTTGGTGTGATCGGATCACTTTTGTTTTAATAAAACATTTTGGTTTACTAAAACAATATTGTTGGTCTACGAAATTTGAGAAAATAGGTTCGAGTTTGATTACGTGCGAGGAAGGGTTAGCACCCTCACACGCCCAAAATTGGTACCAAATTGATTAATTAGTGTCTTAATGTCAGAAATTTGAAAAGGTTTTAAAATACGGATCCTTTAGAACAGTTTGGATAATTTGGGCTGGAATTTGAGATTTCTTTGTTCCGAGAGGATACAAACATCACATCCAGCACGTTAGGAGATGATATTTTAGACCTTCGTAATCAAAGCTATCTCATGATTTACAAAACTTATTAAAAGGATGTTTAGTTATTTAGTCAAATGGAAAATCGCAACCCAACACGTTAGGGCACTATTCTCTGAATTTCTAAACACAAAGCCTTGCCTTATTTAAAAATCTTTGGATGGAATATAATACTTTTGCAAGATGTATTTTTGTTTAATAATGTTAAATTGAGAAAATAAATATAGATGTTTGGGTTAAAAACTGAGATTTCTTGGTTCTGAAAGGATATAAATATCACATCCAGTACGTTAGGACACAATATTTTGATCTCTCGTAATCAAAGTCATCTCATGATTTACGAAGTATGTTAAAAGGATGTCAGGCTATTTAGTCAAATAAAAAATCGTAACCCAGCACATTAGGACACTATTCCCCGAATTTCTAAATACGAAACATTACCTTTGTGAAAGAAATCAATTTTGTGTCGGGCGAAAGTTAAGGTAACGCAAGTTTATAGTGAAATGTAAAACAAATTGCAATATCAATGTAGCAAAATGTAAGAAATGAATTACGGTATTAGCAAACATATAGAATAAACGCATTAAATACAAATGACAATAATAAAACAAAAATAAAATAAAACCAATAAGTGAATGATAATAAATAGAAAACAAAAGGATAATTGGCAAGATGAAAGTTTTCCAAGGAGGAAAGAAAAGAAAAATAATAATAATAATGATAATAACGGTGATAATGAAAATAATATTGATATAGAAATATGAGTAGAAATATATATATATATATATATATATATAATAATAATAATATGAGTGAAAATAGAAGCATGTATGTATGAAATAATATAAATATAAATAGATAAATGAAAATTAAATAAATAATAATAGTATTTAACTAAGAAAATGAATTTAGATATAAATATAGTAATAATAAAGATACTAATAATAACAATAATAATAATCACGAGAAAATATCAAATAACAGTAATAATGATAGTAATAATAATACATGGTAGTAATAATAATAAGATGAAAATAATACAACATAATATACTTTTAAATGTAATAATAAGGTTAAAATGATTAATAGTATATGTATAAAAATGACAATGGTCATAATAGAAAATAATAATAGGAATACTTAATAATGATAGCAGATAGTAATAATAAAAATAATAATAATATGGTATTAGTAAAATTAATAATAAAATAGTAGAAATAACAAAAGAAGACTAAATTGAATTAAAAACAATATATCCGGGGCAAATTTGAAATAAAAAGAAAGGGCGAGGACCAATTTAAAATGCGCGCAAATGATCAAGGACTGAAACAACAAATATTTCCAAAGCCCAAAACGTAACGTACAAGTAGGACTAAATTGAAAGGGCACACAAACTTTAGGGAAAAAATGAAAGAAATAGTATAGGATTAAATTAAAGGTGGCGCAAATGGGAGGGATTGGCCGCATAAATTTCCCATTTAAGGTGAAAAGGCGCATATTCAGCAACCAAATCGTCAATGCCAGGCATTTCCCCTTTTAATTACACCACTTTAACAATTAATAACTTTTATTATACTTACTACTTTTTTTAAGGCTTTCAAATTTATTTTTCCAAACAAAAACAGAGAACCATCCCAACGTTTTTCTTTTTTTCTCTGCCATTGTTTCTAAATGAAAAGGGTCTCTTTTTCTTCAACTCCTATGCCCTCTGCCCATTCATTCTCCGGCCACGGATTCCGGCCAATCCGGACCGCGACTCCGCTATAGGCGGCGACCGGAGACGAACAACATTGGGCTCCTTTTTAGACTTTTTCGAAGCCAAACGCCTATGGAGTGTAGATCTAAAACCGACCGCTCCTAAAATGCGGCCAAAATCGGCAGAGCCACCAAGGAACGGGTGTCCCTTCTCCTTTTCGACTTGGCCGAGACGGAGAACGATCGCCAATCGGGGTGAGTTTCCTCTCCCATTCTCTCTTATTAATCATTTCGAAAGTTTGAAAATAAATTAAAAAAATAAATAGAAAACAACAATAGTGAAAAGGTAAAAACGAAAGGAAGAACGAAATCCACCTTCAAAGCTTCTATTCCTGTTATTATTTCTGATGTCTTCGTATTTTTTTGATTTTTTCGAATCGAAGAACCCCTCATTTACAATAGCTTGAGTCGGCTTTTATAGCCATTTTCTGACAATGCTGTCACTTCCTTACTGTTTTGCAGGTGCAAGTGGAGGGCGGTGTTGAGTGGGGGTCGGTGGTAGCAGACGGCGTCAGAGGCAGAGCAAGTAGACTAGGGGCGGCACTAGGTTTGCGGCGCCACTTGTGTTAGGGGCTAGGTTTTTTTTTTTTTTTTTCTGTTTTAGGTATTAGGCTATTTGGGTTTGGGCTTAGTTGGTGTTTAGGTTTGTTGGTTAGGTCTTAGTGGGCCATCTGACTTGGGCCACGGGTTTGGATTGTAAAATGGTTTATTAGTGTATGGGTTTAGGTGTAATGAAATGGGCCCCGAACAATTTGGGCCTTCTACAAACCCAAAACCAATTTGGCATGCCTGATTGACAAGTCTATGTGAAAGAGAAATTATATTACGAACATGCATATTAAAATAGTGTAATTGTCAATTACGTTTTCAAGATAATAACACTATTTTCCACAGATAAAATATATCTATAAATATAATAAATTTTTTATTAAGTTTGTATCACGAATTAATTAAAAATTTATTTAATTGATAACTTATAAATATAAAAGGTAAATCACAGTCTCGAAAACTATCTATTAGTTTTATATTATATTCTAAAAAAGTTCATAAAAATTAACATTCACCTAGTGTTTTCTAATAAATTATTCTAGAATTAGATTGTGTTATTTTGACGTTTTACTTAAATTTAATTTTAATATAATATAGTATTAAAATTGGAATGATTATATATCTTTTATGTAATATGAAAATATGTATTCAATTATTTATGATTTTAAATTTATATTAATAACACAATCTTTGATTTAGATTGTGTTACAAACTAACCAAACATCAATTTAAATATAAAATTATTAACATACCCTAAAAAGAACAAATAAACTATAGTTACATTAGTAAATTCGCTACTATATTATTGCTTTATTTAGAAAAAAGGAAGATAATTCTAAAATTTAAAATACAAATCACATTCTATAAAAGTCGCCCACTAATAAAAAAATTTAAAAAGCAAATCAAGTTCTTAAAAATCACAATTCACATCAAAGTTTTCATCTAATTATTTTACAAGTAGGTTGTTATTTATAAAATTTTTACTTAATTTAATTTTTTAAAATATAATATAAATATTGAAATTGGAGTGATTATAGATCTCAATGTAATTTAAAAGTATATATATTTAATATTTCTAAAATTTTATTTTTAGTGCTGTAATTATCACACGCATATGGCACGTGTCTAGTAACGAATCAAAGCAATTCAGAAGCAACAGATTAAATGATGTTATCGATATAAATCACCTACATAATTTGAAGGAACAGCCAATCTCGTGTGTTGTTCATTTTGAGCCAAAAAGAAACCCATAAATTTATTAATGCATCAACAGATATCTTCTCGGTTCCTCACGGAAAAACTGCTGATCTTTTCTTACCTCCCTTGCTTGCAATTTCATTATCATGAATATTTTAAATTTTAAATTATTTATATTTTACCATATCTGCTAATATTTTATAATACATTTCTTATTAAAGTCGAGAACTGTTTAGAGCACAAACCTAGAGCTTCCCAGTCCCCACCCTACCGTTACACACTTAAATTTTTCGTTTTTATTATTGATCTTTCTAAAAGAAAATTCGAAGGAAAGACCTAGCCTAGTTTTTTTTTTTTTTTTCATTTATTGTTTATTTTTATAATACAATTTCAATAATCCTCTCTTTCGTACTCAAATCTTTAACAATTTAGCCATTCAAACTGCAAAATCATGTAACGACCTGATTTAGGTAAATATTAAAGAATTTAGCCATTTTAGTAACTCTCAAAGACCAAAAAACAAAAGAGTTTCATTCAGCACCTCTCAAAAATCTGTAAAAAGGAACAAAAGTACAGTATGAAGAACATAAAAAAAGTAAATTTCTCAGTGAAACCAATAACTAATGCACAAACAAACAAGCACCGACCATATTAGGTATTCAAAGGAGAAACCAGGTTGATGGAAATGCCCAGTACACAGACTCAATTCAATATAGAGCACAGAGCAATTTCTCTTAACTTCCTGATTCAATGCTTGTGAGATCTTAAATTACTACGAAACATGACACAGAATCAAATAGGGGGAAACTAAGAGAATGACTGGTGAAAATTACTATACTATGTAAGATACGTGTGAATGGTTCATCTGATACCAAGAAAAAAAAAGGATAGGACAACCATGTTAGAAATAGCATGAAGTCTATTCTCAGCTGTCCCCATGACACAAAGGAGCATAAATATTTCAAAATATAAATAGGACCTGCAACTAGTGCCTATGCGCATTTGTTTTGCATTGCATGTTTATAAGAACATAATGGAAACTAAATGGCAGCAAGACAGGGAACTGAACCTTTGTTGTGCTGTGCACCCTTGGCCAACATCCTTGAAACAAATGTCAACCTCCATAAGGGAGTGACACCTTAAGAATGCATTTACGAAAAATGGCTATGAACAAGAGTTATAGTAATGGGAATTCATTAGTATGATGTTACAATTGCTCACCAGGAAAACAAATGAAATGCGCAGCTACCAAATTAATAGAGACCCAACATTCTTAGCTCTGTCACATGGCTGGGATCTAGTTCCGGGGTGTTCTTATTATCTTCTCGGTCTTCAACAACATATTCCTGACATTATGCTCATCAGGGAACGTGATATGCTAAATATATTCTGCTTTGACACTAATAAACAAAGCTAGACAATATATTACAATCTTGGGTTGACCAGATAGAATAAAATAATATATATACACCATCGTTATCAAGATGATAATACGAATAAACAGAATATCTTAGCTAAACTAGTTCATGGATGCTCCTATATTGCAATACTAAAATATAATTTAGCTCTGCATAATGAAACGAACCGCACAAAACTTTGTTATAAAATACGTTGATGAATGCAAAACTAAAGATTCAATAGCACACTGAAGTGTTAAATGAAACCAGCATTTTAGTTTTACCTCAGATCTGAAACATATCAAAATAAACACCAAAACCAGGATTTTCTAATCAAATTTTTACGACATACCTTGGTTAATTCCTGTTTTGCAAGAACATGATAATGCCGTTCATTGATCCTCTGGCCACATATAATAGCAATGAAGAAACCATAGAGTAAACCCACCAAAACAATTGCTAAAACTGCACATCAAAACAAAATACCATACACTATAAAATATTTGTTTTGATAGTATCACAGGAAGATGGTAAACTTGGCATGCTGACCACTTGTGCAATCTTCAAGCAAGTCATAAGGAGTAGAATCGTTAATTATTGAACTACAATAGCTTATTGGTACAATAATATTATAAACGAAGCTAGCCACAAGTAAGAACAGAAATGCCCTGATCTAAACAACTAAATTAATAGATTTAGGTTTGGTTGGGATGGGTTGCTTGGATCCAATATTTAGAAATATCATACTGTTTTCTTTATTCTCTGCCCTCTAGTTTTATCTATAAAGTATTTCCTCACACCTTAAATTGGATGCTTTTGCCATAATAAATTTCTTGTCATTTTACCAAAGCATCCTTCACCCTTTCAAAAAACCACCAAGTTCATTTTAGCAACAAAACAACATTTATCCTCAGGATTTCAGTAAAAGAACTATGTCAGAGAGCGCAGTCAGTTATCCTGAAGTTCGATACAGTTAAAGAAGTTACATGTTCACTATTACTTTCTTACGGTTTCAGCTCAAAATGGCATATTGGTTTTATCTTTTCCCAATTCTTGAATGCAACCATAAATTTAACAGTACGCCTACATGATACACTAGTATGCTTTCTTGCTGCATAAATACAAGTGCAATATTTTCCAAGCTATAATTCCAATCGGTCATAGTAGTAAAAGTAACCTTGATAGTTAAATAAGTTTAAAGTTACATAATAAAAATGTGAAGACATAAAATTGCTTTCCTTGTTGAGACTTCCAGCAATTTATGTTGGCTGGAAAATGGAATAGTGATTTTTTCTACTCCAAACATTTATTTACATCTGATTTAATAAATTCCATTTAACTTTAATTCTTACTAATTTGAAAACGGACTAAAGCAAGCTTAATTTGATTATTTTATATGAACCCAAAATAGAAGAGCGGAAAAATGAAGTTTTAAAGCAGCATAATCCCTAAAAAGTAGAAACTGTGCATAATGCTGCAAAATCAACTGTGCAAATATTTACAATATACAGAGTGGAAGGAAAAAAATGAAGCATCATAAACACTGAAGGGGAAATTCAATGATTATGAAATTTTGCATTTCAAGCAGTTTTACAAATTCAACAAAAGTTTGAACCAAAAAATATCAAGGTATTCGAACCAAGTGGAACAGCACAAAGCTTGTATGTCAGTATGTTTTGTGCCTAAGAACCTTTATCAGAGAGAGAGAGAAAGAGAGCAGTACCTGCCATAGTATAGAACCCATAAGGATGTTCATCATAACCAAACATTTCTCTTAGTTCCTCTCCATAAAACTTGTAGACCAGCACCCCTAAGAATGCCACAATCTGTTCAAAGCATGGTTTCAATTTGCATGATATGTTTATTGTAACACGGAGCAACCCTCATAACTGATCCAAGTAATCATATTGAATCAGTACACAGATGCAAGAAGAACATCCTAGATGTAAAATGTAGGAATCAAGAGCAGTGAATTGAGTTTCAACAAGTTAGAGATTCTGCTCAAATTTATGCAGCAGAAATAGTTATTATATTTTCACAGAAGGTGTTGACCCACAGAACTCCAATGAAACTATGTTACTTACAACTCTTTATTTTTCCTAACCAGTAGCATCAAATGAATGTTGGACACTTCAAAATATACAAGGGCTCGAAGATATTTTTATTTCATTAAAAGAAATGGACACTTTGGAATAGAACAAATACCCACATCTTACACTGGAACCCAGTTTTGAGCAACAAAGCAAAAAAAAAAAAAAGACTTGCAGAAATTACTGTCGGATGCACACTAGAAGAATGATGGAAGAATATCACAGCATGACTAGAAACAGTGTTGTTTCCAGAGGTTTGACTTTGAAGTAAAAGGGTGGATAAATTACATAACTATTAGCTAATACATGGATTCTAGCCTAGACCAAGGTCTTCAGATTAGCACGTTTGGTATATGGTTTCGAAGGTATAAGGAATAATTTGGAGTTTAACAGTCTAGGAAAGAAAAGGTAAAGGCTAGATTTGAAGGCATAAAATGATCATGCAAACAAGAAGCTCATGGTCGTAGTATCCAATGTGAAGGCAAACAAAATAAGAACAAAATGAAAGAGATGAAATGATGTGGTTTCGGGAGAAAACAGAAGCAAATCAATAGAATTAGGGCAGAACAAACAAGTAACAATGAAGATATCTAGTACTTAATAAATAAATATGAAATAATAGAATATTATCAAAATAATTAAAAGCTCCTGTGTCATTCTCCCCGGCTTAGAAAACTTTCACAACTTAATCTTTCTTCCTTTCTAAACTAGTAATTCTCCGTTTCAAATGACCTCATCTGTCAATCTTCTTGCCTTTTTCTCAGCCATATGCAACTCCTCGTTATGAAGTTTCAGTTCATCTTGGAGCTTTTGCAATGACTCATATAATGTTATAACCATGTTCCCTTTGGCATTGCTCTCTAACCTAACTTCCATCATATTCTTCTCTAATAGAGAAGTCTGAAGAGCAACACAAATTTCTTGCCCCTGTTTAGTTTCAAATTGGAATATGTGAAGATCACTAGCAACTTGCATCTTGGAAAATACAGCAGTAGTACTGCCAAATTGCATTAAGTTTCTTAATTCAGATGATTGTAAATACTCCTTAGGAATAGGACGAAAAAAGTAAACCCTGCGTTTGTTGATACCCAAAATTATCCATCCATGTATTAGTCCAATTGGATCATCAATTTTGTGAATTCAGAACAAAATTGAACTCCTATAAGGAAGTGTCCTCAATAGTAGAAATTGTTTTCTGGCATCATCTTTTGTAAGATATTCATGTTCCATTAAATAATAATGAGAAAAGGAGTATCCAATTCCCACTCTCGCCTTGCTCAAGTAATCTTAATTTTGTCTAGGAGAGTATTCCATTCAGTGCACGATTCAGGGCTACCAATGAATCAGATTTCAGCCAAGATCTGTAACATAGACAATTGCATAGCATCATCTCTTCTAGCAGGGTAATAACCCACAATTTAATCATGTTGTAATTGAAAAAAAGGCACGAACGTTGGATCCTTTACAGCTTCATTTGACTCCCGAAATAGCTTCTTTCAAATATGCTTTTGCAGCATAATACTTCCTCTTACTTCGATCCTTAGCAGCTTTGACTTCCACCAGTGGGTCACCAATATATTTATTATCATCTAACACAGTGTATTCCTCATTCCCGAGATCAAGAGATTTGGAACTAGTTACAGCTTTATGACATTCAAACAAATAATTGTTGTCCGGATGCCAAGGGAAATAATTGTGCAAAATTATTAACAAAAGTCCTCATTCTTGCATCTTTCATGAATTTCATCCACTAGCAATTGATTCACACTATTAAAATTTAGGTTGTCTGAGTACATGCTAGTGGTGTAAACTGAGAGCCATGTCTTAGAAGAGCACTTTGACTCTAGGCCAATTTGATAACCAATTGATTCAACAAGACTCCCTTTTCCAAGGGTATTCTAGCACAACCTGTTACTCTAGAAACAACTTGAACCTGATTTTCAGCGATGACTTTACGAAACATAGCTTTGACTTTGAATGCAAGTAGTTTTTCTTCAAAAGACTACATCACCTTCACACTGTTACATGCCTTCAAACTTTCAAGGTCTTTCTTGAATTCAGCGATGAGTTTTCTCTTGGCAGAATCAGATTTGATTGTAAAAACTAGATCAGTTATTTTTACTCCATCAACATCGGACCTTGTGTCCTTTGAGATAGCCAAGAGATTTCCAATTTGCCTCCAATCCTCACCTTCTTTTGAGAACGTGGCTATCATTCTATGAACAACCAAAGACACTCCTTAAACAAGATACGCACCAATTTCTTTACGTTCTTCTGGATACACATTATAAAAAGGATCTAATAGATTGTAATCTTGTTCTTTCACATGCATCATATCATGAAAATCAACAACATTATGTCAAATTGGTTGTGGGCACCTTCCAGAATCTCCATCGGGATTTCCACTTGTTCCTGCCCCAACTAGAATAAATTGAACACGATAATTCTTCAATTGTACGTCGTATCACAGCCACTTCTATTCTTGACCCTGGTTTCCTCTTCCTCAACCTCTAAGACATCCAACTGTGGCTTAAAATCAAAGCCTGATAAAATCCCTAGAATCTAAATAGACTCAGATACCAAAAATGATGTTGTTTAGGGGGGCCACAATATTAAATCAATAGAATTAGGGCTGACCAAACGAGTATAAAAGAAGATGGAACTCTAGAAAACGTAGTGTTATAAAAACCTCCAGTTTCTTTCTATTAATTCAAGAAACTAAAATAATAATGTAGGATGTAAAGCTTACAACTAATTTATATAGGCTTTCTTTCTTTCAAGTAAAGTTACTATACTTTCTTACAAATAAACTTCTACTCCTAGCCCTAGGTTTAAACCCTAAAGATAACTACTAGCATTAGCAGTCCATACTATATCTAATACTTAATAAAATATTATAAAATAATTAAAAGCTCCTGCTCATATAAGAGATCTCTAGGTAATTACATTTCTTAAGCAAATAAACTTTGAAAATGGAAGACGTCAGACCTTAATGATGCCACATTGTTTCAAAGTTTTTAATAATAATCTTCTTTCAATTGGAAAGTTACAAAATGTGCATGCGTTATGCATAAATTTTTTCATACACACACACCTAGCTGAATTCCCCTAATGCTAATAGGAGTCAACTTACAAGTTAGTACAGTTGTGAATTATCAATATTGCAACTATAAACTAACTACATTAACATGTAACGACTAGATAACCTAATTCCATTCCCTAAACAATGAAGAGGCTAACAAAATCACTGAGTTATAGTAAGTCTAGAATCACAACCAAAGTATCCTTGAATACGATAATTGATGAAAAATTAATAAACATGCAGTAGAGTAACTTTATCAACATGGTTTCAGACTCAGGGTCCAGCAAATAAAGACCAAACAAGTTTTAGTTTACACTAATCATAGGTTTCATTCTTTGGATCTTTGTTCTCTTAAACATCTGGCAGTAGCATGTAACCATATGAAAATATTCCAATTTCATCACATTTCAAGGAAAGTGTCGGGAAAGTAAAATGGCATGGGATATCAATCATACCATCTGAACAATTACAAAGATGAATGCGTGGTCCCTAGCAACAAGGAACTGGAATTTTAATCTCAACCACCACCGGTCAGGTGGGACATTTGCACGTAAGATGAACAACGCCCTGCACTCTGTACAGTGAGCAAATGCAAAGCCCTCCTATAGATACAAAATAAAGTACAATAAATAGTATTAGTTATCAAATCAAAAATAAAATTTACTGCATAAAGATAGTAAAATGTATATTTATTTTAGCTACATGTGCAAAAAGTAGATCGACTCATAGGTATTCAATATTCAATATTGTAAGGAGTATTTTAAACAACCTAAGCAGATATCAGTTGCAAATTCAAGTTCTTTCAGCAAGACAATTTGATATCAAAGTAAGGCTGGATACAAAATTATATTGTGTAAAATAAAGAATAATGTTTATACTAGACACTGTAATTCTAATTTGTGATGTTTTTTCTTATTGCAAGAATTCAGATTGTGCAACGTAAACAAGCCAAATTCGAGATTCAGATTGTAAAATTGTGGGTGTGCCCAACTTCCCTAAATGGTCATTTTAAACATGAATATCCCCTAGCTGCAGTAATTTCCAATACTAATTTTCTATTCAGGTTCAAGAGAAGACAGCAAAGAAACAAGCATTAACCTTAGTTGACCTCCAGTTATCAAGACAGGATCTATGGACATACTTCTGAGTGCCCCTGCAGTGGCAAGGTGCAATTAAGTCATCCCCTGAAAATAAGTAACCATTTTCCTCAACATAAGTTATCTTTAGTTTTCTCAGGTAAATGAAAACCCCACCATTCCAAATTGGTTATAGGAAACTTCTTAAAGAGAATTATGCATTTAAGTGGTAAGCACCTTCATTATCAAGGCATATTCGGCATTGTGGGTGGTCAGCATTCACCAGATGGCTGGTTTCGTCAACATTAATTTCTTCCAAATTTTCACTAACAACAATACAATCCCCTCCAACAGCTGTAATTTCACATTCTTCAGATGTTTGTGAATTATCGGGCTGGCATAAGATGGGTTCTCTTTCTGAAATATCTTCTTTTCGACTATCATTTGATACTAATTGCATCGCTAACAATACTGAATCTCTACAATAATGTTAAGATCATAGCCCGAGCAATGGTTCCCACTGCACATTTCAGTAAAAGCTGAGGAACCTGAAAAATATGGAAAAACAAAGTTACTCTAATCTATAAACACAACTTGCATGAGAAAATTAAGCTCTACCAATACTCTGAATGCGGATGACACCACCAAATATGAAGCAATCAGCATTCTAAATTGCTTTCAACACTTTCAATAAATTTCAAAACTAAACTAACTAGGAACTAAACAACAAGTTATTTCAAAGCCATATATATACATATATAAACTACAATAAATTAGCCAGATTTTTTTATATGGGTCTGAATGAATGAGAAATTCCATATCAGCAGACATCAATCAAATAGAGATATTGCAAAGATTCTATATTTTCTCTCTCTTCCCTAGTAAATCTCCTGATTCTTTTAATTCTTCTTCCTACCATACCCCTCAAGCAAGAATCTTTGCATCAAAAATATATAAAAAAAAAAAAGAAGAGAGGAGAATATATAACCAAAAACCATACGGTGCAGAGAATAAAGTCTTAACGAGTTCAATTATGGAAAGGAAGAGCTTTCAGAAAAATTACAGAAATCAAGAAAGGCCCGAGTTGGCAATTGATGAGAATATAAAAAACAATCGAAGCTCTCCAAGATTTGTGAAGACAGAAAAAACAAAGGCAAATTAATGAATTTTAGGAATTCAACGTGTTGGAGTTAAAATTGAAGGGCAAACCTCAAACCTGACATTTAAATGTTTTGAGGATCTTCAATATTGATATTCATATGCATTTGGGTGATTATTTTTTACAGTTCAATTTCCAGATAAAGTCAATCAAATTCTAGAAAGGAGAAGAAAACAGAGACGTAAGAATGGACGGGGCAGAACCTTGGAGGAACACAACAGACCAAAATGAATTGATAAGAAAGAGAAGAAAAATAAACAGCTAAAATTAGATTTTTTGTTTCTTGGTTATAACTAAAAATAGATTTTATTTATTATTTCAGATTTAATTAATTATTAATTAATTATAACAAAATTTAACATTGATAAAGTTACCATGTGGTTTAGAAACTAAGGGGACAAACGACTCTTTCCTCCACGTTAGCAAAATTGCATCGTCGTTGATAAAATAAATTTCATTCTTTGAATTTGTTTTTAATTATAATAGAATGGAAAAGTATTAACAACAATATCATTAATGCGATTTAAATTTAACTCATAATTAGAGCTATAAACATCCTAATAATCATCTCAATTCACGAAATTCTTTAATTTTTTTTAAATTTGTTAGAATAACACAAAGTAATTAAATGAAAGTATAATTATTATTTTAATAATTATAATTTCTTGTAATTACCAAAATTTGTAATTTACTTATTTAGTTTATAACGTGCAGTCATGTTTGATAGTACAAATTTTAATTAAATAATTATATAATTTATATTTTTAAAATATTAATTACTATAAAAGGTTATTAATATGATAAAAATAATTTCTTTAATAAAAATTAAAATCAAATCATGATATATATTATGTTAGTCTAAAAAATATTTGATAATACAAGGGTAAACTACATATATGCTCACCCAACTATCAAACATTTATATTTTAGGCATCCAAAATAAAAAGTTTGTAATTTAAACACCCACATTACATAGTTCGATTATTTTGATCGTTCCGTTAAAATCGCAAAAGATAAGTTGACGTGACAGTTAAAAAGCCGATATAATAATAAATTTAACCTCAACTTTTACATATTATATCAATTTAGTCATAATTTTAAAAAATTAACCTTTAAAATTGACAAATAGTCTCAATTTAACCCTAATTCTAAAAAATTCAAAAAATATAAAAAACACATAATTTTTTTTAAAAATATAATAATAATGTTATATTAATGTGTATGATTTAGGGTTTTATATTTACGTTGTTAATTTTAGGGTTTTATAAATTTAATTTTTAGTTTAATGTTAATGTTAAATAAATATAATTACATTGATATTAAATAAAATAATAAATTTTCCACAACGTATCTCTTCCTTTCCCCCTCCCCTGCCACCATCCCCGTCTCTCTACTCATCCCTTTCCTCTCCCTCCCTCCCTCCCTCCCTCCACAAGATGATTTAAGACCTTTTTTTTTTTTTTTCAAATTTTTGAGTGCAGTGGATAATGAGTTTTAGTCTATGGATATTAATGGAAATATAAGGAAGTTTACACGGAGGATTTAGAATTTCTCCACTAATAAAGAAACTAAGGTCTACTCTCAGAATTTTATTGTTGGTGGCAATAAAATGATAACTCTAATCTGCTTGTTGGTTATGTTTTAGTTTGCATTTAACTCCCATGACTTGGATTTTCTGTCTTATTCAGTAGGCAACTTCTTGTCTACCCAAAGGGGTACAAGGGGGATCATTTGTCAATTTCATTAGTTGTTGTAAACTCATCAACTTTGCCTTAGGGATGTAGTAGATATGCCTAATTTGGATTAGCAATCATAATTGATCATGAAAATTCTATAGCAGGAGGTATTTTGTTGCAGCAATCACATTTCTATAAAACAAAGGATCAACATTTTATGATTCTTTTTACTACATTTAATGGGTATAGTTATTTGATTCTAAACTAATAGAAACCAAAGAAGGAGAAGGACGGTGGTGGGGGAAGGTACGGGGAGAGCAACGGGGTGGGGGAGGTCCAATGGGGAGAAGGAGAGGGACGGGTGGGGATTTTTATTTCATTTATTATTAACATAATTATATTTGTTTAATATTAACATTAAATTTAAATTTAAATTTATTTTTAAAAAATATCTATGTATTTTTATATATTTTCTTGAATTTTTAGAATTAGGATCCAATTGAAACCATTAGTAAATTTTGAAGGTAATTTTTTAAATTATTACTAAATTGATATAAAATGTAAAAGTTGAGGGGTAAATTTGTTTTAGCGCATATTTGTTGGGTTATTCCCTCTTTAATATTTAACATATGTTTCTTGTCATCATCCATTAACCTTTAATCAAGTTCATATCATCTGAAATTGAATTTGCATCATTAAGATTAATAAGATCTCTTTCTTTTAAGAACTCTTTGAAATCTAGATCTTTTCAATTTCACCTATAATTGAAATTATGAAATATACAACTTGCTAGTGTCATGGGCTGCAGTTTAAAGCCTATGACTATCATACAAAATGCATACCATGGCGGTCTATCATTTAGATGGGGACCATTTGACCCACGAGAGTTGGCCCGATTCAAAGAGCTATTGAATAAGCCTATCCATTTGAAGCCTTGGTGGCCCACTGATACAGATATTGAAAGTTAGGCTATCTTGGTAAATAAGGAAACTAATCTTAGAAGATTGATGAGAATAATATCTTGTAAGATTAGATATGTTTTGATTGTGTAAATATTTTAAATCCTTTAACTGTATGGATTGACTTCATCTCGTCCATCGATGTAACTTGATCTAGAACATCGGTTTTAGGGGAGCTCAACTACAAATAAAAAACATCCCCCTCACTTCTAAATCATCTATTGATCCATAGTTTTCATTGTTTCTTGTATTCTTTGAGAAAGTGAATACAATTGAGAGAATTTACTCAACCACCTCTCGTGCATTGTTTTTTGTGGCTATTCTATTCTTTGAGCCTTCTTTTGATTTGTATTGCTTTCACTATACAAATTGGTGCCTTAGAGGAATTTTTTGTGATTCTTCAATTATTTGGTGGTTAGGTTGATTTAGACTTGTTTGAAACAAAATGATTGCCTAAGGCCACATGGATTGTGAGACTAAAGTTCTAGACTCATGACAAGTGGTATCAGAACTTGGGTTACGAAGGCACTGTAGAGATGTCAAAAGAAATTTTTGATCAGAATGAGTCAAAGAAGACCCATTGGTGGGCAAGAAAACCAATCCTATTGAAGGAAAAGTTGTCGGTTGTAGAAGAACGAGTGACCAATCTCGAGGAATCCATGGGGGATGTGAAGGATCACTCGAGGACTGGCAAGAACAATCCAGGGACTATGTAATGATGTTTCTTAATTCCAATGTGGAAAAGGTACAAGAGTTGTTAAATTCCACTAGGAGTAAGCTGACAGAGAAAAACAATGCTATCAAGGTCATGGTGATGGTTTTGAAGGAGGGAACAATGACCACGATGAAGGCATTGAGCACAAGAATAAAGAAGCTTAAGGGAGAGCTTACCTTGTGTTGAACAACTATAGGGAATGGAGTTTCAAGTGTAGCACTCAATTGCGAGGTAGATGTCCCGAAGCCGGAAGATTTTACGGGGACAAGGTCTACATGTGATGTGGACAATTTCTTGTGGTAGATGGAGCACTACTTCTATGCCAAAGGCATCATAGAGGATATGATTAAGGTAAATATTGCTTCTATGTTTCTTAATGATATTGCACTTTTATGGTGGCGAGGTAGGTCCACAGATAAAAGGCATAGTGAGATTGGGATGTGGGAAGAGTTCTAAAATGAGTTAAAGGGGTAGTTTTATCCAAAATTTGGTAGGGAGGAAGCTCGAGAAAAGTTTTGATGGCTTACGCAACGAGGCATAGTGGGGGAGTATGTTTGAGTTCAAGGAACTCCTGCTCCAAAATTTAGATGTGACTGAGATTGAGCGTTTCTTACTTTCAAGAATGAATTAAAATCGTGGGTTAGACACGAATTGGATCGAGGAGGTGTCCAAGAGTTGCCAAAAGCTAGATGATAGTAGAGTTTGTAGTCAACCTGGGTCTAGGTGTAACACCCTTAACCCATATCCGTCACCAGATTAGGGTTACAAGGCATTACTAGACACAGCACAAGTCATAACAATTATTCACTGTTCATATGGTCATATTCGAATGCAATATGAGTAATGTACATTCATAGTATGCTTAAACATTAGCGTACATATCTTCAATCCATTTAACCAAATTCACATCTAAGTATTTTTCATCAAATAGCAAAAGTTACTATCCATTTGGTCATTGAAATTACATTAGCCGAATATGCACATACTTATAATTACTTTACTAAAAAAGTTATCAATTATCAAAACTAAACATACATACATATATATATTTGCATAAACCTTGTTTAACCGAATCTAAGATATACCAAAATTCAATATCGAGTGCAAAACATCCAAACAATATCTAGATCATTTCATTTATAAGAACATAGTCGAATCAACATGACCAAATATATCTCCCATAATCCAAAACCCATAAATTTGAACTTTTTACACATGCACATATGTATACCATATCCGAATATGCCAACCCAAGTACATAACCTATAATTTCATCACCTTGCCGAATACACCTTAGTAGTAAGTCTTTATCAAATCATATCCCAAACATATTCAACAACCACATATGTCAACTTTCTAAAAGAGCTAATAATAAATCATAAATGGTTACTTCATACCAAAACATATATATGAATTATATCACAGCCAAATTCATAATCCCAGCTGAACATACGCACATACTATGATTAAGATTAATTAAACATTAGATCATTAGCATTTAAATCAAGCCATTTTCGCATGGCTTATATTTACAATATCAAAACATCATCCAAGTTATAAGCTAGCCTATACATGCCTTAAGTTCTAAATCCAAACTTTAAAAGTACCAAAATAAGTCGATAGTGCGGATAACTTCGATGACGATCCCCGGAGCTCGCAACTTTCAATCAAAATCTATAAAACAGAGTAACAAAACACACAGAGTAAGCTAACTTAGCTTAGTAAGTTTTAAGCATATTAACACTCATATTAATAATCAAAACATTTAAGACAAACCAAATTATGGCATTAATATTGTATATTATCTCAATCATATCACCTCATATTTTATTTATAACTTATACTTATACACAAGGGTTACTTTGATCGAAAGCATCTAATGCAGATTTAGCTTATTAACATTCAACTTTTCACTCTCAAAATGAAATTAACTCAAATATACTTACAATCAAACATTTGTGCTCATGAATCAAACATAAACTTTATAAGCCAACATCCTCATTCAATCAATTATAGAAAATCAAATATTATATCACAACTATGCATATATTTATGGCCGAATATGTAAGATCAAAATTTAACATCACCTATGTACTTATTCATTTTACCGAATCTACAATCTCAACTATAATATGACCTTTATGCATACCTTCATGGCTAAATATTCAAGATTCAATATAACATCATATAAATATATACCTTTGTGGCCGAATATAAAAAAAATCATTTAGCTAAATTTTAACTTGCTCAATTTCCACCCCATCTTGAAATTTCATAAGCATAAGCTTGTAATTAAATCACCGGTATAAAACCTACTAGGCATAAGCTCTGAATCACTCACCGGCACTAGGCCTGCTAGACCCGAGGTCTGATATTCAATCACCAACAATAAGCCTGCTAGGCACAAAGCCCGATTAAGTTCACCAGCCCAAGACTTGCTAGGCTCACAGCCTGAATAACGATACTTTTAACTTGTCTCACATACATATCTCATAATATCAACCCTTTTATGCACTTCATAATCTTCGAACGAACATCCTAATATCAAATCTCAATCAAACAAACTTAATTATATCAAATTCTATGAATTTTGACATTCGGCTATTCAATAATATAGTTCCATAATTTCCAAAACAACATATACTAAATTACGTACATAATTTATGATGTTTTATCGCTTAAAAATTTACCTCGGATATCGACGGATGACAAAAATCAACTATTCAACTATTTTCGCCTTTCCCCGATCCAAGTCCGATTTCTTTGGTTCTTGATCTAAACATATTCAAAGTAAGCTCATTAAAATATATTTTCATTCAATTTTGTCCAAAAACACATAAATGGGCAAACTACCATTTTGCCCCTAACATTTCACACTTTTTACAATTTAGTCCTATTTGCAAAAAACACAAAATACACAAAATTTGACCATACACCTTAAGGGCCGAATATTCTTAGTCCTCATACAAGTCCATACATTTCATTTATTTTACATTTTAGTCCCTCAAAAATTTATTTTTTCAATTTAGTCCAACATACTCAATTTCATCAAAAATTCAAAGATAAAACTTATTAATCTAACACATATTTATCATAATTCATCCTCAAACAACATAAACAACAAGCTATCAACAATGAATCAACACAAAATATTCATCAAACTCAAAAATTAAAGCATGGGTCTTGAAGATTTCTAAGCAATGATCTCAAAAACGTAGAAATTATCAAAAACCGAGCTAAAACTCACCTTAAATCAAGTTGGAGAGTAGCTGAACCTTAACACCCTTTTATTTTCTTTTTCTTTTCCTTTATCTACGGTAAGAACAAGATGAACACTAAATGGCTTTTATTTTTTTATGTTTTATGATAACATATATTATGTTTTTACTAAATTACCTAATTAACCTTTTAATTAAAATAATATTAACATAAAAACTAAGGGTATTTGTGACCTTAGCCGTCCACTAAGGGTATTTGTGACCTTAGCCGTCCACTATCTTCTAAAATGGGATAATTTCTCTTTAAAGATCCCATATTAAAAAGCCACTATCAATTAAGCACTTTTCACTATAGTTTGTAACTTTTACGTTTTACGCGATTAAGTCCTTTCATTTAATTAAGCACACAAACAATCAAATTTTTATACGAAAATTTCACACATACTAATTCACATATAATTAACACAGAAAATAATATTTAAATATTTTTTAGACCCAGATTTGGGTCTCAAAACCACCATTCCGATCAGGGCCAAAATCGGACTGTTACACTAGCGAAATATAAACTTGAGTCTTCCAAGCCTGAGGAAAGGGGCATATGTGAAGGGAACCACAATTAAAATAATGGCAATGGAAATGACGATCGTTGTAATGGGAAACCACGAGTTGGGAAGAGGAAACCCAAAAAAAATAGGGGCAAGATCACATGCTTTCTTTGTGACAATTCAAATATGTTGAAGAAATGTTCAAACAAATCCGTGCTTTCTGAAAAGGACAAGTAAAAGGTAAGGCCGTTAGACTTAGGTCGACTACAAGGGGTGCCAAAACCAAGGAGACCAAAAATAAGAAGAATTTGGTGAACAGCTTCTTGTGTCATGGTTTACATAGGATACAAAAATATCTAAAGAAGTCTGCTGTCGAAGAAGACGATGGGTCAAATAAAGTTCCTAAGAAACTTGGTTCAAACACAAGAGGTGTCGAATACAAGAGGGCAAAGAGGAGCAAGAAGAAGCGAGTGAAATAATTTTTTTATTGTGATCTGCATGAGTTGCGAAACTGTCCAAAACAATCTAGGTTAGTCGTGGTCAATGAAAAGACAACATCAAGACTTGTTGAGTCATCGTAGGGGCTTCCACATAAGGAAGAGGTGAGTTTGGCATCGGACATAGAGGAAGAAGTAGCGATGCAAACATTGAAGCTAGAACCAATAAGGTTCAATTCGAGGAAAGCAATGGAGTTTGCTGAGTCATCAACGAGGCTTCCACCCAAGGAAGAGGTGAGTTGTGCATCAGACTTAGAGGAAGAAGTTGCAATGCAAACTTTGAAGCTAGGATAAATGAGACTCATTTCTATTGATTCATCAGAGGAGCTACCACCTAAGGGAGAAGTGGGTTGTCTATCAAACTTTGGAAAAGGGGTGATGCAAACTGGACAATTGACCAGAGTAAATGTTACGAGTAAGGTGCATTTCAAACACTTTGGTAGTGTTTTACATTCTAACTTGTTGGCTTTGCAAGAACGTAGGGGCCTTTTCAAAGTTCTTAAGCAAGGAGACCGAGGGACTATGTGTATACTGAAGCCTAGTTGCGAGAATCAAGAGGATTCCAATCAAAGCGAGTCATAATATGGGCAAGTGAGAGCCATGGCTTCTTGCCAATAAAATCTGCCAATGAGTGGGGCAGTTCAAGTTAAGAGGTGAAAAAAGCCAAGGAAAAAGTTTTGAAGGAAGGGACGACCCGATAGTGAGACTAGTCAGGAAGGAGCTAAGGCAACGAGAGAGTTTCGAGACAAAAAATCAAGTCAGTGCCATTCTCAAGGTGCAATGAGGGCATTGTGAGAATGAGTGGGGGAAATGTCATAGCCCAAGTTCAAAGCCTATGACCATTACATAAAATGCATCCTATAAAGGTCTATTATTTAGATGGGGATCATATGACCCATGAGAGCTGACTCGATTCAAAGAGCTGTTGAAGAAGCATGTCCATTTGAAGCCTTGGTGGCCCAATGAGGCAGATATGGAAAGTTAGGCTACCTTGGTAAATAAGGAAAATAATCTTAGAAGATTGATGAGAATAATCTCTTGTAAAATTAGATATGATTTGATTGTGTAAATCTTTTAAATCCCTTCATTATATGGATTGACTTCATCTCGTCCATTGATATAACTTGATTTAAAATGTCGATTTTGAGGGAGCTCAACTATAAATAGAAAGCATCCCCCTCACTTGTAAATCATTTATTGATCCATTATTTTCATTATTTCTTGTATTCTTTAAGAAAGTGAATACAATTGATAGTATTTACTCAAACACCTCTCTTGCATTGTTTTCTGTGGCTATTCTATTATTTGAGCCTTCTTTTGATTTGTGTTTCTTCCGCTATATAAATTGGTGCCTTAGAGGAATTCTTTTCATTCCTCAATTATTTGGTGGTTAGGCTGACTTAGGCGTGTTTGGAATGAAAGGATCACCTAAGGCCACACAGATTGTGAGACTAAAGTTCTAGCCCCGTGAAACTAGTACTATCTAACATTGTTTTTTGATGCTATACTAAGATGATGTTAATATAGAAAATAAATTTTTTAAATAATAAATGTCTTCTCAACCATATTTGAAGCCTTGAATGTCTCAACTTAAAAAGTTGTCTATGGCGCTTGTGTTTGGCACCGTTCTCTCAATTTGTATTATATTGGCTCGATATGGTGTAAGAAAACCTTTTATATTCGCATAATTACCATCGAGCTTATAATATTTGAGTTCGCAGTTCAAATAGTTTGTAGTTTTAATTATAAAAACTTATGTAAACTTAATTTGGAGAAAGACTTAGGTTAGGTTTTATCTCTTTTATAGTACGTAAAATAAGTCAATAATAATATAAAGTTTATAATCATAACCTTTATAGTTAAAGTTTTAATAATTGTCCAATAACTTTCATAACAATTCTTACAAATAATATAACTTTTTTCATCATTTTAAAATGTTATTTTTATAAATAAGTTATGATAAAAAAACCTATAACATTTTTTAAGAATAAGTATATTATTTTTATAATATATAACATTGACGATAATAAGTTATGTTCATACTTCTTGGCCTTAAATTTTATAAGAAAATATATTATTACACTTTTATAACATGTGAAATAACTTTTATAACAAACTTTTTGCCATAAATTTAGAAAATTTGTAGGATTTAAATAATATATTTTTGTTATAACTTTAGAAAATACACAAATTATTTTCATAATATTATTTTTAGGATTTATAATATAAAATACTTTTGTCATAATCATCCTAAATATTCATACATGTTCATGCTTTTAATATAATTTTTATAACTTGTATGAAAATAAATTTTTTAAAATTAAATTTGGGTTTAATTACCCGCGTAGTTACTTAAATTCTCAATATCAAAGGTTATATAAGACTCTCACACATGTTACGTTAGCCCGAGAATCAACTAAACTGTAGCTCTGATACCAATAAATATAACACTCCTCACCTGTATTCAACGCCGGAATAGGGTTACAGAACATTACCAGACTTATAAAACAATTAAACATTCATTTGGCATATATTTTCACATATCATGCAATCATCATTCAAACTCAATCTCGTTGTCCCTAATACAAGCCTACGAGGCCCTAAACATGCATTAGGAGTGGTTCGGGACTAAACCGATAGCTCAAGGAATTTTTGAAACACTTAGAAAATTTTTCAAATTTCAGGGTACACACGCCCGTGTCACAAGCAGTGTGGACATTCAAATGGGATCACATGGCCGTGTCCCAGCTCGTGTTTGACCCCATGTAACTCTCTGACTTGGGTCACACGGCCAACAAACGTGCCTGTGTGGTTAGCCCGTGTGCCCTAAAAATGGCTACACACATTCATGTATCAGGCCGTGTGCTAGGCCATGCTAAACCTATAGGGTATACAGACTTATGCCACATGGCCAAGTCACACGCCCATGTGCTAGGCCGTGTGGAGCATACTGACTTGATTTTTAATTCAACACTAGGGGATACATGGTCATGTAACCTGACCATGTGTCGCACACGGCTGAGATACACGCCCGTGTCTCTGCCCGTGTGGACATAAATAGGCTATTTACGAAGCCATCTTGCCACCCAAATTTGCATATACCTACATTGAACCCAATTGGCACAAATACATGGTATAAAAATAGGCATTCCAATAGCCTCATTCAAGCATAATTTACACCATTTCAATACCAACCAATCCAAAACACATCAATTCCACAATACACTACTCAATTCATACCAAAACTCATAATCTCAAACCATCAATATGAACACTTCTAATTTTGCATCATTTAACCTAATTTCACAAACATACCAAACACAATTCTCAACCATATAATGCCCCTAATTGCTAAATATCAACAAGCGTAACATAACCACCATGAAACACTTAATCAAAGTCATATGCACACTTATATATATACACAACCAAACCAACCACATTAAGCCAACTTTCATGGCTATATACAAAACCAAACTTTAAACATTTACAAGCTAGTTTAAATAGCTAAATTCTTTAACAAAACATATGCCAAATTGACCAAAGTCCCTATACATGCCATATACTCAAAATACTTAAATTCAAAAATACCGAAGTGATAGTAGGATAGTGTGATGAAGTCTCCGACGATCCCTGAATCTGAGCTAGCTTTGAAATCACGATAAAACACAGTAAAATAAACAGAGTAAGCTTTATAACTTAGTAAGCTCGTATGAAAATAATAAGCAAATCTCACCATTCATTTACCACTCAAATAATATGAACATAATATGTATCAATACAATTAATTTAGAGGTTAACATAAATTCAATCACATAATTGATCATAAACTCACAACTTCTTTAGATTCAATACTCGTATAGTTTTCCGTACATACCTGTACCGATATGTATCTATTGCTCACCAATTCAAATCTTCAATATACCCATTGAACCATTTGGAATAATATTGGATACTCAGGAATCTTGTATCGAAGTGTCAATATATATAGCCGAAGCTATCTCGATAATACACCGAAGTGTCAATATATATAGCCGAAGCTATCTTGATAATGCTCACTCTCGAGCCAATAAACGGGTTTGCTCACACAAGCTGTCGGTCATGACGTAGCTACACGGTGCTGTTCATACAAACTGTCAAGTAACTGCAACACATGCCGGTATAATCAGCCACCGGTAGGATGTATAGGACTAGCACCCGGATCACAATATCACAATAACCCCTAATGACATGTCATTCGTATCTTAATCTATTCTTAAGGTTCAACCGGGATTTTCACATTTGTCGAATCATCGTCAAACATGTCTGTAGTCTTGTATTCACAGTTTATGCAATATCAAAGCATTTAAAATACATTTATAACGGAACTTGTTACATACGAACTTACCTCGAATGTAAAAACGACGACTCGAGTCAACTATTCTGAAACCTTGTTCTTTCCCCGATCTAAGTTTGTATTTCGCCTTTCTTGATATAAATATAATCAAAATTAATTATTTTAATTATATTTCAAATCAATTTAGTCCAAAATTCACATTAAGACACTTTTTTCACATTTGACCCTAATGTTTCATATTTTTACAATTTAGTCCTTATTTCATAAAATCACAAATTCATGAAATTCAACCACAACCCATGCTAGCTGAATTACAATTAGGTCCCTAGCAGTCCATATTTTCATTTATTTCACAATTTAACTACATAATTTACACATTTCATAATTTAACCCCTAATTTGCATTTTCATTAAAACTCACTTAACAAAACTTGTTTATCTATCATCAAACATTCATAATCTATAATCAATCATTAAAGCTCATACATATTCATCAATGACAACATCCTAAACCTTTAACAGTTTTGTAAATTAGTCCCTAGGCTAGCTAGACCTAGTTGTAACGTTCTCAAAAACATAGAAATCATTAAAAACGGAACAAAAACGAACTTATAATTAGGCTAGCAATTGATCGAAACTTTAAACCCTAAAAATGGCTTTTTCTTCTCTTCAATTTCGACAAAAGCTGAAAGCATTTAATTTTTTTATTATAATTAACTATATTTACGAAATTCCAAAAATAACCTTATTACTAATTCAAAATTTCAATAGTGCCAAGCCATTAACATCTACTACCTGTAACACCCCTTACCCATATTCAACGCTGGAATAAAGTACGAGGCATTACCGGACTTACATTGCAAGCGAACATACAAACTGAGTCACAAATTTGCATCCAAATTAAAACCATTTGTATTCAATTATAAAGTCCCTAAAACGAGCTTACGAGGCCCAAAACATGCTTTGGGAGTGGTTCGGGACTAAACCGAGAACTTAGGAAATTTTTACAAAACTTAGAAAATTTTTGCCATGTATGTATTCTCGTGTGGGCAAGCCGTGTGGTCACATGCGCCTGTGTCCCTAATCCGTGTAACTCTCTAACTTGCAAGGCATGAACAATTTGAAGTCATACGGCCATGTCACACACCCTTGTGCTAGCTATGTGGTTAATTAAATTTTCATAAATAGGTGCAGACTTCACACGATCAGGACACACGCCCGTGCTTGAGGCCATGTCCCTCACACGGCTGAGATACACACCCGTGTCTCTGCCCGTGTGCTAAATTCTGAGCATTCGATTTCTCAAAATTAAGGTGCAGGGGACACACGGCCGAAACACATGCCCATGGCACAGGCCGTGTGTCTACCCGCGTGGACAAAATAAAGGCTACTTACCAAGCCATTTTCCACCCTCATTTACATACACACATACACAAGTTCAATGGCATGAATCATGGTATAATTAGGCAACCAAAACATCCATAATCATGGCCAATACATGTCAATGCAATACCAATATCTATCATGCTCATGAAATTTCATTATGCCAAATTAAACATACTACTTTTGCATTCAAAACATCACTAAGACTACTTTCAATTTGCATTAACTTATCAAGATAATCTAACATACAAATAAACCAAACTTACCCATTTCACAACAAGTCATTAAGCCACAGTCAACATTTAGTAAATCAATATAAACTACATAACCTAAAAGGGAATTGGCACATATATGCATATATATATATATGTATGTATATGAGCTTACAATCCACTTAACCAAAATGAGCCAATTTACATGGCCAAATACCAAATTCAAGCTTTTGACAATTACAAGCCAATACATTTGGCCAAAATCATGATGACACGTATAACAAAATGTTGTCCTAGCTGTAAAATAAACACTCCATTGCTTATCCCAAGATTTGAACCTCAGACCTCATAGTACACAACACGCCACTTGCCATTAGGCCACAAGCTCTTCTTGTGTCATTAACCAAACATTATTATTAATAAAGCTTAAGTGCCAATGTCCAGGTTCATTTAAGGGAAAAATTTAAAATTTTTTAAGAGCCAAGGCTTGAACCCAAGCTACTCAAACACTCTCATACACACCCAAAATCACCTAACCACTAAAGCAATAGGTATTTGTGTCTACAAATGAAAAATTAAAGTCACTAAATTTTTGGGGTGTTACACAATTCTTAAATGTTCGGCACGCTCAGACTCATCTCGAGAGTAAATCAAAATGTCATCAATAAAAAAAACCACAAATTTATCTAAATACGGTCTGAAGATTCGATTCATCAAGTCCATAAAAACTGCAGGAGCAGTTGTTAATCCAAATGGCATAACAAGGAATTCAGAATGCCCGTACCTCGTTCTGAACACAGTTTTCGGCACATTCGAATCCTTAACTTTCAACTGATAATAGCCTAATCTCAAGTCTATCTTCGAGAATATTGTTGCCCCTTTCAATTGATCGAACAAATCATCAATTCTTAGTAAGGGATACTTGTTCTTTATTGTAACCCTGTTAAGCTGACGATATTCAATATAAAGTCTCATGGATCCGTCTTTCTTCTTGACGAACAACACTAGTGCACCCCAAGGAGAAAAACTCAGTCTTGCAAAAAACCTTTATCTGTTAACTCTAGCAACTGAAATTTCAATTCTTTCAATTCGGTCAGAGCCATTTTATACGGAGCTATCGATATCGGTGAAGTTCCTGGTACCAAATCAATAGCAAATTCAGCCTCTCTAATCAGTGGTAATCTAGACAACTCTTTTGAAAATACATCCGAATATTCACAAACTACCGGTACAGACTCGATCTTTAATTCAGACACTTTCGTATTCAGTACATACACAAGATAAGCTTCACAACCCTTTCTTACATACCTTTGAGCCGACATTGACGAAATCACCAAAGGCAACTCACCCGACTCATCCGGTTCAATTTGAAGAATTTCATTAGTTTGACATTTCAATTCAATAATCTTTTGTTTACAATTCACTACGACATCATGTAGAGTCAACCAATCCATTCCAAGAATTACATCGAACTCATCAAGCGGTAAAACCATTAAGTCAGCTGAAAAATAGTGACCCTGAATCATTAAAGGACAACTCTTGTAAACTTTATCGACTAAAACATATTTGCCTAAGGGGTTCGACACTTTAATCACAAACTCAGTAGACTCAATAGGCAAATTCTTACTAGATACCAAATTCATTCAAATATAAGAATGAGTCATTCCAAGATTAATCAATGCAACTACATTAGTATCATAGAGAGAAAATGTACCACTGATAACATTAGGATATGATGCATCTTCGCGAGCGGGAATAGCATAGGCCCTAGCAGGTGCTCTAACATCTGATCTCGCAGTTAAATCTTTCGTTACACCTTTGCTACTGGTCCTGTTTCTCATATTTCTCTGTGGTCTCCCTTTAGTGGCAATGTTGCTCGGTCTTGCATTCTAAAAATTATCTTTCTCGTTCATTTTAGGGCAACTTCGAATGAAGTGATCTGGGGAGCCACATTTAAAGCAAGCCCGATTATTCATTCTACATCCACCGAGATGTTATTTACCATAGTGTTGACATTCAGGTATATTAGACCTAGCATTACCGACGTTCGCTATTGATGTAGTTTGGGCCTTAGAACCCTAATATTGCTTCCCACGATCTCTGTTGGGATACCCAGCTAAAAAATTCAAATGAGTATACAAATCCCTCGACTTCTTTGATGAAGATTGAAATGACTTATTCATTGGTCTCTTTCTCGAATCTCTAGTCTCAAACTCAACTTTTCTCTTTTCTTTGCTCAACTCTTCGACTTTGCAAGCTCGTTCAACTAGTACAACAAATTCCTTCAACTCTAAAATTCTAACTAACAGTCTGATATCCTTATTCAACCCATCTTCAAATCTCTTACACATGATAGCCTCTGTTGAAACACATTCCCGAATGTACTTGCTGAGTCTAACAAACTCTTGCTCATATTCAGTCACAGACATATGACCCTATTTCAGCTCTGCGTTTCTGATTAATGAACCTTTGACTAATATATTTATTTATGAACTCATCTTGAAAGAATTCCCAGGTAACTCTTTCCCTCGGTACCATAGATACAAGAGTATTCCACCACTGATACGCCGAGTCCCTCAGAAGGGATATATCATATTTCAAGCACTCATCCAATGTGCAAGAAATCTCGTCAAATACCTTGATAGAGTTCTCAAGCCAAAACTCTACGCTCTCGGGGTCATCGTCAAAATTGGCTCTAAATTTTTCAACCCCTTATTTCCAGATCTTATCAACTAGAGGCTTGTTCAGTTTTAACAATTCCACACCTTGGGGAGCTACGGGAACCGACTGGGTGTTAGGTAGGGGTGAAAGATGTTGGGCAGCCTGATTTGTTCGAACAAACTCAGCAAACCACTCATTTATCCTTTGAAAGAAGGATTCTCTAGCCTCTACTCCATGAGTAACCATTACTAGTCTACGTTCAGATGGCGCTGTCCCCTGAGCGGGAGCGTATTACTTTTAACATCATCAGCTACCTCTTGGTTGGGATTAATTTACTATATGAAGATTCAAATTAGATTGTCAAGAGTCGTTACACTATCAAAATTTATATATATATGGCATGTATAGCTAGACTCTCACACACGCTACGTTAGTTTGAGAATCTACTAAATCGTAGCTCTGATACCACTAAATGTAACATTCTTTACCTGTATTCAACGCCAAAATAAGGTACGAGGCATTATCGAACTTGCATCACAAGCGAACATACAAATTGAGTCACAAATTTGCATCCAAATTAAAACCATTTGTATTCAATTATAAAGTCCCTAATACGAGCATACGAGGCCCAAAACATGCTTTGGAAGTGGTTCGAGAGAAAATCGAGAACTTAGGAAATTTTTACAAAACTTAGAAAATTTTGCCATGTATAGGGGTCATACGCTCGTCTGGGCAGGCAGTGTGGTCACACGCGCCCGTGTCCATAACCTCATAATCATATTTCATTTCATCACAACTTATCTTGAATTCATCATTTCTCGAATTTAATATTCATAAGCTCTGTGCACATACATGTACCATTTTGTAATGGTTTCATACTTATTCTCATCTTTGACATACCCGTTGAACCATTAAAATACTATTGGATACTCGAAAATCTTGCACACAAGGTGCCACATATGTAGCCAATGCTACCTCAATCACATAAAGCTCACTGTTGAGCTGATAACGAGCCTGCTCACACAAGCTATCAGTCGAGATATAGTTACACAGTGCTACTCACACAAGCTGTCAAGTAACCGCAACATATGCTGGTATACTCAGCCACCGGTAAGACTTACAAGACCAGCACCCGAACCACATAAATCACATAATCACATAAATTCCTAGTGACATGTCACTTGTATCCTAATCTATCCTTAAAGTTCAACCGGGATTTCACGTTTGTCAAATCTTCATTGAACGTGTCCGTAAGGTCATTAATACAATTCATGCAATATTAAGGCATTTAAAGTGAAATTATAATAATGCTTATTAGCATACAAACTTACCTCGGTTACAAAAACATCGTAAAAGATCTACTCTTCAAATATTTTGTTTTTCCCCCGTTCTAGGTCTGAACCTCATTTTTCTTGATCTATAATATCAAATTTAACTTATTTAATCATCACATTATTCAATTCAGCCCAAAAATCACATTATGACAAAAATTACATTTTTTCCCCTAGTATTTCAACATTTTACAATTTAGTCCCTAGGCTCATAAAATGAATTTCATTCAATTTCATCACAACCCAAGCCTAGCCAGATATCACTTGTACTCATAATAGCCCATAATTTTCATTTATTCACACTTTTCTACACATTTTATAACCTTTTACAAATAAGTCCCTATTTGACGCTTTTACTGAAATCACTTTACAAATGTTGTTTAACTAATTATGAACATGCATTTTCTATCATCAAACATCAAAATACATGCATATTAAACATGGGTAAAATTCTAGACTTTAACTTTCTCTCAAATTAGTCCTCAGAATAGGTAGATCAAGTTACAACGATTTTAAAAATATAAAAATCATTAAAAACGGGACAAGAACGGACTTACAATCGAGCTTGAAAGCTTGGCCAAAAACCCTAGCTATGGTTTCCCCAAATTTTTAGCTATGAGGACTAAATTGAAGAAGATGGACATCTTTTATTAGGTTATTTGTCTTTATTTACCAAATTACTAAAATACCCTTAATTCATAACTTTAAAATTTTACCTAGCCATTCCATTTTTTTCCACCCTAAAGTATAATGGTCTAATTACTACATAAGGACTTCCAATTAAAATTTCATAGCAATTAAACACCTTTAACTTATAGAATTCAAGTTTTGCAGCTATTGTAATTTAGTCCTTTTAGACAAATTGAGTACTCAATCGATAAAATATCTTAACAAAATTTTTACACAATCATTCTATCATGTTGTAGACCTTAAAGAAATAATAAAAATAAATATTTCTACTTCAGATTTGTGTTCCCAAAACCACTGTTCCAATTTGACCCAAAATGGGTTGTTACACTACCTAATTAATGGGTTATTTACCATATAAGAACCTTTATTTTAAGGTTGTATAGCTATTAGACACCTTTAGCTAATAGAACTCAAGTTTTACACTTTATGCGATGTAGTCCTTTTTATGAAATCAAGCACTCAAACGATAAAATTTCTTAACAAAATTTTCACACAATTATACTATCATGCTGTAAACATTAAAATAATAATAAAATAATTATTTTGACTTCAAATTTGTGGTCCCAAAACTATTGTTCTGATTTGACTAAAAACGAGCTGTTACACATTTGGAGTAACATTCAAGTGTTCATGGAAGCCTCGCTTCGACAAGAGCAAGCTGAGAAGAAGGAGTGGAGCAAATTAGTCAAGCCTCAAAGATACACCAGATTTGATTCTTGTTCCCTATCCTTTTAATTTTGTTGTTATGATGAACATGTCTATGAATATTTGTGATGTTAATATGTTTAATTTAATTAATATGGCTTAAATTTAATTTGTGTTAGGTTGATTGCATTTTGTCTAATTAATTTATTAAAATTGTGTTTGTGTTGTTATAGGCCTCTGTAAGATGTTTGATTAAGTAAAACCATGACTAATTTATTCTTGCATTACAATTGTAAGGTAACTAATGAATTAATTATTTAAACGGATTGAAATTGTAATTAATTGACACGATATAATCAGTGCATGTTTAATCATCTAAGGTAGTTGACGGTTAAATTAGCAACAGTATCCAATGATACATTAGCCTTGCATAAATTGCAAGATTATTGTGATTAAACTGTTTCAAGGTAGAAATACATTGTTACCTCACGTAATCTTTTATGTGCTTATGAGATTGAATTAATTGTTTGAATTGGCATAGAGATATGTACAAGAGATTATTTTAATTTCATAAGTATGTATGTGCATTAACACATTTGCTTATTAAAATTTGTTTAATCGGCTGAATTGATATAGAGATATAGTCAACAGATAAATGGATTTTGGTAGGTAAGTATGTTCATAAGTTAGCAAATTACCGAGTTGCTGTGAATTTATTCGTAACAACATGAACATGAGTTCAATAATTCTAAGTCAAGTAATGTAATTAATCTAACACAATTATATCATCTTGATTAAAATCATCATTTGAAATCATGCATTGGAACTTTTATTTTATTTTTATTTATTTTACTTTGTTAAAATCCTAGTTTTTAATCACTTCTTCAAATCAAAATATTTTTCTTCACCAAAGTGTTTTTAAAATTGCATTCATAAATAATTCTTTTCACAGTCCCCATGGGTACGATAACTTGACATTTACTTGTCACTTTATTACTTGTTGCGATTGTGTACACTTGCACATTTTCGTCGTTCCAAGTTTGTGGCACTGTTGTTGGGGATTATTTTAAAAGACATTATTTGTGAAATTTTTAATTTTGCATTTTGGTCTATTTTTTCTGTTAAATTTTAATTCCATTTTTTTGTTTATTTTAGGTGTTTATGAGTATTGATCAAATTGTAGGCTTACTCCCTGTAGACCCTGAAATTGAAAGGACTTTCTGACAAAGGAGAAGACAAGTGAACCAAAGAAGGATCGAAGATATGAATTTTGAAAATTGAAACCAAAATCTAGGAGGAACATTCACTTATAATACTCACAATTTGATCATTGATACCGATGCAAGAAACTGTGCCATTCGACAATATGCCATTCTTCTATTCAACAAGCTTAATCCAATTATTTGGAGACCCTAAATCGAGGCACAACAATTTGAGCTGAAGTCGGTCATGTTCTAAATGTTGCAAAATGTAACATCCTAGAATTAATGGTTCTGCATTTTATGCTATTCTATGTGTTTGACTGGTTTAGCATGTTATTTTGGTGTGTTTGGGGGCCCTGGGGAGGCTCGGGTTCAAGCCAGGGCATTAGAAAAAAATTGCTTTTTGGGAACTTTAAGGGAGAGAGCTGGTTGAAGTAGGCTTTAAGTATATTTAATTGTGTTTATTGACACAAAAAGGTGTGTTGTGTGGTGGTAAGGTGACGCTATTTAAGGAGCAAGGGAGTGGCGTCACAAGGGAGCAGGAGGAGGAAGGAGTTCGAGTCTTATCTTTAGCAAGTAGAGCTTTAATTTTTGTGCCCAAGGAGAGGAGGAGGTAGCATTCGGCTGGGCCTCTTCTAGGAGTAGTTTGAATGGGTCAATTGAATTTGAAATGGATGGATGAGAGGTGATGGGGGAGTTGAAGTGGTTAAATTGGTTTGAATGGGTGTTGGGGAGCAAATGGTGGAGCGAAATAAGGGATTTTGAGTGAGGTGATAGTTGGTCAAATTTGGAGTGTGCCTAAGGGCGAAATTTCGGCTAGGGGGTGTTTTAGGAGGCATTCTGTCATATGTGGGGGGTACCAAATTTGAGAGAGAGCTCTTTTTGTTTTTCCATTTCGGGTTTGCCTATTCTTTGTAAGTGTAAAAAAGTCTATAAGTGCATCTTAGTTCTTTTACTACTTTCTACATTTTATTCATTTGGTGCTTTTGGGTTTTCTTTTGGTCATCTTTTTCCTCATCCCTTTCTTCAATTCTTCATAAGACGAATTATTTTGAAGCCACTTCTTGCCGAACCACTCTCTTACCATTCTCTTTTGGCTATCACCATAATCGAACCTTACCTCATTGATATCATCTCTATTTTTATTTCTATTCTCTTCCTCTTTAACACTCTTTTCTTCTCAAAGCCGAATCTTTGAAGGAGCTTCATTGTCTTTCTTTTATTCTCTTCTTAGGCCGAGTAATCCCTTTAGTCCCAAGCGAATCGAGTTCACCTCGTGTATTTGATTGTTGGAGGTAATGTTCTTCTTTTCTCTCTTTTCATAAAAACTGGATCTACTTCTCCTTCTATTTCTTTCTTTTTTATTCTTCTCTACTCCTCTACTTTTCATAAAAGCCGGATCTGCTTCTCCTTCTATTTCTTTCTTTTTTTCTTCTCTACTCCTCTACTCCTCCTTCACTAACCGATTCTCTATTTTTTTTCCATCTTGAATCGATGCTGCTCGTGTAGTCTGAGGCGTGGAGGGCTATTTTCTCTGCCAAATCTATTTTGGCTTTTCACCACCATTATTATCGCAAGGTAACTTTGTGCAATACCTTTTCCTTCTCTAAGTTTTCTTTTAACCGAATACTCAAGGGCAATCTTTGACTGTTAGGTCAAACTTTTGCTTCTCTTACAACTCATCTCTGATTCGAGAACGAATCAGTTGTTGTGCGATTCATCACTTATCAAGTCAATCCAAGGATGAGAGTGGACACGTAGTCTCTACTCCTAAGTTTAAGTGACGTGCTGTGTCAGCAGTTCGAGACTTTTCACCAGGTTGTGGTAGGGAGCCGACATATTCCTGAGATAGACCAATCACGGTTGTTTCTTCTAGTGAGAGTGTTGACAATCTAGAGTGTATAGTTTTACGCGTAATCAGGTGTGTAATGCTCACACTTTTCTTATTATTTTGTGTTAATAACTATGTTGGATGAAAGCCGAAGCGATTGTGTAGATAGTCGAGATACCCTTGTGGGTGAGGTTGGAGACACCGAGTAAGTACTTCTATGATTCTACTTTCGAATGTATGTATGTATGATGTAATTATCTGTTGTACATTGGTAATATGTTTTCATTCATCTTAGTATGATAACATGCTTACATGGGCTTTGGGATATGCTTTGTCACATCCTGAATTTGTGGGGCGTTGCATTTGAGGTGTTGTGATGTGTTGTTGTGCTTAATATGCTAGTTAAAGTGTTTTAGGGGTCTAGAATGGGCTCAGAGTTGGGCCGAGGCCTTAGCAAAAATTTGTTGTTGGGCACTCCAGTGGAGAGCCAGCAGGGTTAGGACTTAAAAGATATAATTTATTCTTTAAGATACAAAATGGGCTCGTAGCCCAGTAGAAGGTGGCGTCACATAAGGGTTATAAGGTGGCATGAAGAGGTCCAAGGTTCGAGTCGCATGTTACCCATTCATTTTAATTAATTTTGGCATTAACAGGGAGCATTAGTGGAGTTCAGCTTGAATGCTTGAAATTAGGGAACTGAAGGAGGTGGATAATGCGGATAATGTGGTTGATAATGTGGCAGATAAAGGGGGGAAGAGGTGGTGTTATCTAGGCCACTTGTGGAGGTGTGATCAGATACAGATAAGGGAGAAAGGTTAGGAGTTATCTAAGGAGCAAGGAGGTGGCTGAATTTCCAACTCTTTGAGGGAGGAGGGAATCAGTTTTGATGTGGCTAAGGGGTGCCGAAATTCCCCTGTTGATAGGATAAGTTTTGAGGTTTCAGAATGGGCATTTTTGGCTTTTGTGTAGTAGTGCCGAAATTGTGTTTAAGTGAGGGGAATATCTCTTCATTTTCGGCATTTCTTTATTCTCCCATTCTCTTTTCTCATTATTCTGCTAAAGCTGAACCTACCTCTAGTCTGCCAAAATCTTCTTTTCTTTACCGTTTCTATTGTTCCTTTTCCTTGCATTCTACTCCTCTCTTCTCAATCATTTCTTTCTAAAAAAAATTGAAACCCTTAATTTCAATTCTCTTCTCCATTCTTTTCCTAAAAGCTGAATGTTCATTGTTCTTTTCTTTTCTTCTTTGCCAATTTCTTCATTAAGCCGAATCTCTATAAATCCCTTTGCACCATCTTTCTTTTGATTTTCGCTGAAGTCGAAACCTGTTAGAGTAGCCGAATCTGATTGGTGTTAAGGTAAGTACCGATTTCTTCTGTTTCTTTTCTCTTTCAGTCTTGGGGGCCAAAGCCGAATGGCTACTTGGCTTGTTGAGGCTATCGTTTGGTCTAACACTTTCTATCTTCTTGCGTTTTCTTTTGGGGAGACATTTCGAGGATAAAAGTAAAATGGATCATCTAGATCCCAAAAGCTAGAAATCATTAGTTTTCCAAACTCTATCTCTTTCGAGATTTCATGGTAAGGGGTTCTCTTTAGATTTTCGTTAGGTTCGATTATCGTGTTCAAGATCTTAACCCTATGTTATGGATTAACAACCATATGTTATGATGGTAGCAACTGATAAGGTCTTTTGATGGAATCAAATATCGATCAGGCGAAGGAGAGGGTTGGGCCCGTAAACCCAAACCCTAAGTTCAAGAAGTGTTCAGTGTCTACTGTTAGAGATTGGCCACCAGGTTGTGGACCGACTTCATAACAAAGTCGTAGGCAGTTAGCAGCCGTAGCAGCTACTGATAGTGTTGACATAGAAAGTATTATCTTGTCAGTAATCAGGTGTGTAGATCTTTATTACATTAGTTTCTATATTAAACCTGTTATGGGCTGAAAAGCTGGAAAAGGCTGTGTGGACAATTGAGTAACCTGTAGGGGTTAGGCAAGGGATGCCAGGTACGTAAACATAGTAAATTCTCTATGTGTATCGATGTATATGATAACCTGTTATCTTGTAGATGGTGTATTGTTCTTATTTTTGCATGTATGTATGCATGGAATGGGGTTGGTATGATGAAGGGGAAGAGCATTCTTAATAGGTTACTTAGTGATCGGTGGTTAAACCACGATATGTTATGAGGTCACATGGTGATCGGTGGCTCTGCCACATTTGATTTTAAGGTCACATAGTGATCGACATTATAACTGATAGTATGACTGTCAAGATGGCGTGTAGTGGTTGGTGGGTTGATTGTAGAAATCCCTGCGGTGTGATGGCTGGTAAGGGTTGGCGTGTAGAGGATGGAATTTTAGGTTGGGTTGGGTCATTCAGCATGTGCCTATTCTGTTGCCATTTTTGTGGGCCAGCAGGCCGCTTATGTGATCCGGGGATTTACACACTGAGTCTTGGTGACTCACCCTTTATTTTCTTAACCTTTCAGGTGAGCAGTAGATCGTGGATATGAGAGTCGAGGTGGACTCGAGGGGCCATAAAGTCTTTTATTTAAGTGAACTCATTTTGGTTTCCTTTGTTTTATTTTTATTAGTTTTTTTTGGGTTTATTTTCGTTAGCATGTAATAAGGCCTTTTAGCTTAAATTATTGATTTACCATTGTTCATGTTCATGGATTATAAACTTATATTTTCAAAGACTTAATTAGAAAGAGAAATGAAAATGGGCTTTTCAAACACGTTCAACGCAAAAGCTAAGGTTTCCTTCAAAAATCCCACATTTAATTACTATTTGGTTAACACGAACTGAGTTTTCCAAAGCTAATAGGCAAAGTTTTCAACATAACGTGCTACCGGAAAGTTATTTTTTTTCAAATCCATGCTTTCTTTAAAGTAAACAAAGAACTTGAACTTTAACATTCAACTCGTAGCATGCCAGATCTGGTCGTAGCATTTGGGCCGGGTTTGGAGTGTTACATTTTGGTATCAGAGCCTAGGTTGTAAAGCTCGGGCTGTGAAATGGGTCCAGTAGTGTTTTATAGATTGATGTGAATTTAAGAAAAATGCTTTGGGTTAAGAAAAATCCATGCAGGTAAGTATTCTAACTCTTGATAAGGTATGCATGTTGGGTTTGATGGGCTTTATGGGGACGTAGATAAGTATGCTAGGGTTTATGGACCTTAGGCCTAGTTTGAACAACTCTTAAATTCCATAAGACTTTCTAATAATTAAACATGTCCGTAAGCAAGTCGCTGGGTTGGAGTGTGGCAATGGGCAAATGCATGTTTAGAATTGGATCTAGGAAGAGCTTGGTACTTAAGCGGCCCTAGTGGCCCACCTCCTCTTCTCTAGAATCCTACCTAGTGCGTAGTGTCTGTTCACTTTAGCCACGAGGACTTATTAATGGGCCAAAGTTCATAACTAAAACCCAAAAGGGCCAAATACCCTATTTTTGTAAAATTACTAATATACCCTTAGTTTTGTAAAAATTACCAAAATACCCTTAGTTTGTGAAAATTACCGAAATACCCCTGCTTTGTAAAACTACCAAAATACCCTTGCTTTACGAAAATACCAAAATACCCCTATTTTGTAAAATCACCAAGATAACCTATTTTGTGAGATTACAAAAATACCCTTGTAGGGTAGAATTACGAAAATACCACTGGGTAGTGAAATGACGAAAATACCCTTGTGTGACGAAGGTGAGTTTATGGATGTTACTCGTATGTTTGACGCATTTATGTGATGCGCTGCTTGGGATGCATATGGATGTTGAATGTATGTGGTTCCTAGAACTAGGGGATACAGACTTGAGACTGAACCTTGTAGATATAATTTTAAATTAGAAAGACCTACTATTGAAACTACTTTCTATAAGATTGTTCATTATTAATCAGTGAAAGAAATTATTAATTCATAAAACTTCTAATTAGATAAAAGCAAATTGATAGTATGGGTACAAGGGTCAGGAGATGAGATACCAGTTCCACCAGCTGCAGAGGCAGAATTTGAGGACTAGATGGCTAGAGATGATGCGGTATCTCAGGCGATGTTACGATTTTTAGAGAGAGTTACTGGGGCAGACATGGGTATAGGAGCTCGAAAATCTGTGTCGGAGCACTTAGAGCCAATGGGGCAGAAATGTTTAGGGGAATTTCTGGTACAGCCCTAAGTACAGCTGAGTATTGGTTCGAGGCGATTGAGCGCATAATGGATGATCTTGATTTCATGGAAGAGGAAAAATTGAAAGGGGTTGTATTTCTCCTGCGGGACGAAGCGTATCAATGGTGGCTTACAGTTAAGGATGGTTCGGTGGCTGACCGTATCACCTGAGATTTCTTCAGAATGACATTTCAGAGTAAATAGATCGGGTCGAGTTATGTGGATGCACAGCACAGAGTATTTCTGAATCTAGTTAAGGGAAGTAGGTCGGTGGCTGCGTATAAGGCGAAATTTTACGCCTGAGTCGTTATGCCTGAGGGATAGTGGCCACAGACCATGAACGTTATGTTCGATTTGAAGACGGTCTGAGGGATGATCTGCGTGTATTGATAGCCCCGCAGCAGGAGAGGGAATTTGTTGTTCTTGTGGAAAAAGCTAAGATAGCTAAGGAGGTAAAGCGGACAGAAAAACTAAATCGGGATAGAGATAGGGGTGGAAGTAAGAGAAATTTTGGATCGTCAGGGGCAGCTGGGCGTACTCAGAAAAGACCTAGGTCAGATGGGCCGAGTCGGGGTGAGCGACCTGCTGTTGCTAGCCAAACATAGAGGTGTGCTCGATGTGGTAAATTTCATTTAGGTGAGTGTTGGTCGAGCAATGAGAAGTGTTTCAGGTGTGGATCTATGGACCATTAGATTAGAGACATCCCACGCCACGTGATGAGCGAGGCCTGCAGGTCGTGGAATGCTCAATAGGGTAGAGGAGGTCAGCAGTCGCAGAGAGGTCGTGGTTCAGCCAGGGGTGGTAACGATTCCAGTTGGGGCTGTGGAGCACCAGGCTAAGGGGCAGGAAACACTGAGGCAAGACAGCCAGGGTTAGTCTATGCTGCCAGACGTCGAGAGGAGGCTGACGCACCGGATGTCATAATCGGTACATTTTTAACTTTTGGATTGCCTTACACTGCATTAATTGATATTTGGTCGACGCATTCATATGTTGCTAGTAGGGTGTCTGGAACTTTAAGCATAGATTTTGAGATTTCCTCTAGAGAGATGATGGTAATTAAAATAAGCTTTATTGGGAGGTGCCTTTAGAAGTTCAGGGAATAGTTTTCCTAACCGATCTGATGGAATTACCATTCAGAGAGTTTGATTTAATCTTAGGCATGGGCTGGCTGGTGAGGTATCAAGCTAATGTAGATTGTGCAGCCAAGCGTATGATGTTAAAAACTCCCGAGGGTGGCGAAGTGTTGGTGATGGGTGAAAGGGGGAACTGTTTGTCGAATGTGGTGACTGCCCTAAGAGCAGAAAGGATGGTGAGGAAAGGATGCGAGGCAATTTTAATGTTTGTTCGGGCTCTGGAAGCCAAGGAACTAACTGTCAGGGATGTTAGGACGGTGAAGGAATTTCCTGATGTTTTCCCAGAAGAGCTTTTGGGATTACCTCCAAACTGTGAAGTGGAGTTTGGTATTGATCCTTTTCTAGAAACGGTGCTGGTATCTATCGCCCCTATAGAATGGCGCCGAAGGAATTGGTGGAGTTAAAAGCGCAGATACAAGAGTTGCTGGATATAGGGTTTATTCGACCAAGTGTGTAGTCTTGGGGAGCGCCGGTGTTATTCGTTAAGAAGATGGATGGATCAATGCGTATGTGCATTGACTATTTCCAGTTGAATAAGTTCACAATCAAGAATAAATACCCGTTGCCGAGTATCGATGACTTGTTCGATCAGTTGAAGGGGGCTTCAGTCTTTTCAAAGATAGATCTGAGGTCAGGGTACCATTAGCTTAGGGTCAAGGAGGCGGATATTCATAAGATGACTTTTAGGACTCGCTATGGTCACTATGAATTCATAGTGATGCCATTTGGATTGACCAATACGCCAGTAGCGTTTATGGACATGATGAACCGAGTGTTCCAACCCTACTTGGATCGGTTTGTCGTGGTATTTATAAATGACATCCTGGTTTATTCAAGATCGGAGGAGGAGCATGATTCACACCTTTGAGTGGTTTTACAGATTCTGAGGGAGAAGTAGTTGTATGTAAAATTTAGTAAGTGCGAATTTTGGCTAAAGGAAGTTACTTTTTTAGTCCACGTTGTGTTGGGAGAGGGGATTAGGGTTGACCCTCGAAAAATTAAAGCGGTGTTGGATTGGAAGCTGCCTAAGTCTGTAGCAGAAATCTGCAGTTTTCTTGGTCTGGTCGGGTATTACAGAAGGTTTGTTGAAGGATTTTTGTTGATTGCGGTACCGTTGACTAAGTTGCTGTGGAAAGGGGTTCCGTTTATTTGGTCCGATAAGTAGGAAGAAAGTTTTGAGAGGTTAAAAAGGATATTGACGGAGGCTCTAGTGTTGATACAGTTGGAGGCCCAAAAGGAGTTCGTGATTTACTGTGATGCTTCACATACGGGGCTAAGATACAAGGTGGAATGGTTGTTGCGTATGTGTCTTGGTAGTTAAGACCGTACAAATCAAATTATCCCACCCATGATTTGGAATTGGCGGCAATGGTTTTTGCTTTGAAGATCTGGAGACATTATCTGTACGGGGAGAAATCTGTCATTTATACCGATCATAAGAGCTAAAAATACCTTTTAACCCAGAAGAAGTTGAATCTAAGGCAAAGGAGGTGGATCAAGTTGTTAAAGGATTATGATTGCTCGATCGAGTATCATCCGGGTAAAGCTAATGTGGTGGCGGATGCTCTAAGTCGTAGAGTAATCTCTGACTTGAGAGCAATGTTTGCTCACCTCAGTTTATACGATGATGAGAGTTTAATAGCTGAACTTCACGTGAAACCCTCTTGGGTCGATCAGGTTAAGGAGAAGCAGCAGACCGATGAGTTGCTAAAGGAGGAGTTTTGGGTAGGATCAGGTGATGGGCCAATAGCATTCAGTGTGAATAAGGAATGGCTATTATGTTTTCGAGGAAGAATTTGCATGCCGAAAGATCCTGAGTTGAGGCGTAAGATTTTTCTAGAAGCGCATGGTAGTCTATACACTATGCACCCTGGAGGGAGTAAGATGTATCAAGATTTGCGAGAACAGTTCTGGTGGCCTGGCCTGAAGCGAGAGGTGACCAAATTTGTGAGTAAGTGTTTGACTTGTCAGCAGGTAAAGCTGAAGCATCAGTTACCATCAGGGTTGTTGCAGCCGGTGAAGATTTCACATTAGAAATGGGAAAGAATCACAATGGACTTTGTTAGTGGGCTACCTCTCATGCCTACTAAGAAAGATTCGGTTTGGGTGATTGTTGACCGCTTGACGAAGTCTGCTTATTTCATATCCGTATGTGTCGATTACTCTCTGCAGAGATTGGTAGGATATATATAGCGGAGGTAGTGAGGCTACATGGAGTATCGGTATCAATCATATCGGACAGGGACCGAGGTTCACGTCGCGATTTTGGAAGGCATTGCATCAAGCGTTGGGTACGAATAGATTTTAGTACAGCATTTCATCCTCAGACCGATAGTCAGTCTGAACGGGTAATTTAGATCTTATAGGACATGTTGAGAGGTTGTGTCATTGATTTCAGGGGTAGTTGGGGAGAGTTTTTACCTTTGGCGGAGTTTGCTTACAACAACAGCTACCAGTCTAGTATTCAGATGGTGCCCTATGAAGCATTGTACGGGCGGAGGTGTCGTACACCTACCTGTTGGACGGAGTTAGGGGAACGTCAAATTTTGGGGCCAGAATTGGTTATCGAGACAGAGGAGAAGGTTGAGTTAATTTTGGCTTGATTAAAGGAAGCGTCAGACAGACAAAAGTCGTATGCTGATTTGAAGCGTAAGGACATAGAGTTTGCAGTAGGTGACAGGGTGTTCTTAAAGGTGTCGCCGTGGAAGAAAGTACTAAGGTTTGGACGGAAAGGTAAATTAAGTCCCAGATTCATCGGACCTTATTGGGTGTTGAAATGAGTGGGACCGGTAGCCTATCAGCTTGAGCTACCTTCAGACTTAAGTCAGATTCACAATGTATTTCATGTCTCTATGTTAAGATGCTATCGTTCAGATCCATCTTATGTAGTGCCTGTGGAAGAAATCGAAGTGAAACCTGACCTATCCTTTGAAGAGAAACCAGTGGAAATTTTAGATCGTGATGTCAAGGTATTGCGTAGGAAGGCGGTTCCGTTGGTTAAGGTTCTATGGTGGAATCAAGGCTCTGAGGAGGCTACATGGGAACCAGAGGAAGCAATACGGCAGTAGTACCCACATCTATTCTGACCAGGTAATTTCGAAGCCGAAATTTCTTTAAGGGGGTAGAACTGTCACATCCTAAATTTGTGGGGCGATGCAATTGAGGTACTGTGATGTGTTGTTGTGCTTAATATGCTAGTTAGAGTGTTTTAGGGGTCTAGAATGGGCTCGGAGTTGGGCCGAGGCCTTAGCAAAATTTGTTGTTGGGCACTTGGTGGAGAGCCAAGCAGGTTAGGACTTAAAAGATATAATTTGTGCTTTAAGACACAAAATAGGCTCGTAGCCCAGTGGAAGGTGGCGTCAGATAAGGGTTATAAGGTGGCGTGAAGAGGTCCAAGGTTCGAGTCGCATGTTACCCATTCATTTTAATTAATTTTGGCATTAGCAGGGAGCAGTAGTGGAGTTCAGCTTGAATGCTTGAAATTAGAGAACTGAAGGAGGTGGATAATGCGTATAATGTGGTTGATAATGTGGCAGATAAAGGGGGGAAGAGGTGGTGTTATCTAGGCCACTTGTGGAGGTGTGATCAGATAAAGATAATGGAGAAAGGTTAGGAGTTATCTATGGAGCAAGGAGGTGGCCGAATTTCCAACTCTTTTACGGAGGAGGGAATCGATTTTGATGTGGCTAAGGGGTGCCGAAATTTCCCTGTTGATAGGATAAGTTTTGAGGTTTCAGAATGGGCATTTTCGGCTTTTGTGTAGTAGTGCCGAAATTGTGTTTAAGTGAGGGGAATATCTCTTCATTTTTGGTATTTGGGTCTTTATTCTCCCATTCTCTTTTCTCATTATTCTACTAAAGCCGAACCTACCTCTAGTCTGCCGAAATCTTCTTTTCTTTACAGTTTCTATTGTTCCTTTTCATTCCATTCTACTCCTCTCTTCTCAATCATTTCTTTCTAAAAAAAATCGAAACCCTTAATTTCAATTCTCTTCTCCATTCTTTTCCTAAAAGCCGAATGTTCATTGTTCTTTTCTTTTCTTCTTTGTCGATTTCTTCATTAAGCCGAACCTCCATAGATCCCTTTGCACCATCTTTCTTTTGATTTTCGCAGGTCAAACCTGTTGGAGTAGCCGAATTTGATTGGTGTTAAGGTAAGTGCCGATTTATTCTGCTTCTTTTCTCTTTCAGTCTTGGGGGCCAAAGCCGAATGGCTACTTGGCTTGTTGAAGCTATCGTTTGGTCTAACACTTTCTATCTTCTTGCGTTTTCTTTTGGGGTGACATTTCGGGAATCGAAGTAAAACGGATCATCTAGATCCCAAAAGCCAGAAACCATTAGTTTTCCAAACTCTATCTCCTTCGGGATTTCAAGGTAAGGGGTTCTCTTTAGATTTTTGTTAGGTTCAATTATCGTGTTCGAGATCTTAACCCTATGTTATAGATTAACAACCATATGTTACGATGGTAACAACTGATAAAGTCTTTTGATGGAATCAAATATCGATCAGGCGAATGAGAGGGTTGGGCCCATAAACCCAAACCCTAAGTTCATGAAGCGTTCGGTGTCTACCGTTAGAGATTGGCCATCGGGTTGTAGACCGACTTCATAACAAAGTCGTAGGCAGGTAGCAGTCGTAGCGGCTACTGATAGTGTCGACATAGAAAGTAAAATCTTGTCAGTAATCAGGTGTGTAGATATTTATCACATTAGTTTTTGTATTAAACCTGTTATGGGCTGAAAAGCCGAAAAAGGCTGTGTGGACAGTCGAGTAACCCGTAGGGGTTAGTCAAGGGATGCCAAGTACGTAAACATAGCAAATTCTCTATGTGTATCAATGTATGTGATAACCTATTATCTTGTAGATGGTGTATTGTTCTTGTTTTTGCATGTATGTATGCATGGAATGGGGTTGATATGGTGAAGGGGAAGAGCAAGCTTAATAGGTTACTTAGTGATCGGTGGTTAATCCACGATACGTTATGAGGTCACATGGTGATCAGTGGCTCCGCCACATTTGATTTTAAGGTCACATAGTGATCGGTATTATAACTGACAACATGACTGTCAAGATGGCATGCAGCGGTTGATGGGTTGATTATAGAAATCCCCGCGGTGTGATGGCTGGTAAGGGTTGGCGTGTACAGGATAGAATTTTAGGTTGGGTTGGGTTATTCAGCATGTACCTGTTTTGTTGCCATTTTGTGTGGGCCAAGGCTCTGAATGTGTTTATGGGCCTCAGGCCGCTTATGTGATCCAAGGATTTACACACTGAGTCTTGGTGACTCACCTTTTATTTTTTTAACCTTTCAGGTGAGCAGTTGATCGTGGAATGGGAGTCGAGGCGGACTCGAGGGGCCATAAAGTCTTTTATTTAAGTGAACTTATTTATGGTTTCCTTTTTTTATTTTTATTAGTTTTTTTGGGGTTTATTTTCGTTAGCATGTAATAAGGCCTCTTAGCTTAAATTTTTGGTTTACTGTTGTTCATGTTCATGGATTATAAACTTATATTTTCAAAGACTTAATTATAAAGAGAAATTAAAATAGGCTTTTCAACCACGTTTAACACAAAAGCTAAGGTTTCCTTAAAAAATCCCACATTTAATGACTATCTAGTTAACACGAACTACGTTTTCCAAAGCCAACATGCAAAGTTTTCAACATAACGTGCTGCCGGAAAGTTATTTTTTTTCAAATCCATGCTTTCTTTAAAGCAACCATAGAACTTGAACTTTAACATTCAACCCGTAGCATGCCTGATCTGGTCGTAGCATTTGGGCCAGGTTTGGGGTGTTACATGCTTGAAAAGGGATGTGCGATTCAGTGACTGTCACAATGGTTTGGTACCACAGTGGGTTGGCCCCACATATTTTATTCAGTGACTGTGTTTCAGTGGTTTGGTACCACAGTAGTTTGGCACCACATATATCTATAAGTGATTATCACAGTGGTTTGGTACCACAGTGGGTTGGCCCTACATATATTTATCAGTGATTGTCACACTGGTTTAGTACCACAGTGGGTTGGCCCCACATATTATATTTCGTGACTCTGTCACAGTGATTTGGAATCACAGTGGTTTGGAACCACAATGGCTTGGTGCCACAGGTGTTTGGCTGATTTTGGTGACGTAGAGGATGGAAAAAAACTAGGTTGGGCTGGGTTGCATTGCATACACTTGTATTATGTTGGGTTGTGGGCGCTAAGGCCCAATGTGCATCTCTGGGCTTCAGGCCAGATTGCGTTTGTAAGGGGAATTACACACTGAGTCTTGGTGACTCACCCTCTGCTTATTCTTGCATGTAACTCTTAGCCGCAGATTTGGAGCCGAGGTGGACTTCGTGGTGGCCATGCATTACTTCTTATGTAAACTCGTTTTCTTTTTTTAAACTTGTTTTAATTTGGGATTTTTCTATATAATAAGGCCTCCATAACTTTAATTTAGGTTTTTGCTTTTAATGGGGTTGATTTTTATCTTATGAACTACTAAACACAATGTTTTTCTTAAAATATAAATAAATATTTTTCCCAAAATATCAACAAGCAGATAACAAGCTGATTAATAACTCAACTCAAAAATTTACTTAAAAACCCCAAACACTATTTTCAAAATGACATGTTTCAGAGTATCACTAGTTTTCGGTTTTCGTATCTCAAAATTGTTTTTCGAGTAATAGTTCTCCTAAATAAAAGTTGGTAAGAAACCCTTAAACTGGATGTTATTTTCAAGATAAAAAAACGAAATGAAAAGCTTTCAAAATTTCGATGATTCCTTAATACTCCAAAGCTCTTTTAAACAACCTTTCCTTGTGCATACCAGATCCGGTCATAATGTTTAGGCCGGGTTTAGGGTGTTACAATTGGGTGCCATACTCGGCTGTGGCATGGGTTCAAAAATATTTTCGAAATAGTTTTGAAAAATGGTTTAGAAAAATACATGTTTTCTGGAAGTATGGCACTCGAGTCTCCAGCACCAATCAGCACTGGAAGTTTTCTGATTATTGCTTGATTTCTTATGGAATGATTATATTATGTTGGGATTTATAGTTTTAAGAGATTCAACTTTAGAGATTGAGAATTTTAGAAATATGTTTTGCGAAAAACTACTTCTAATTCTATTTTCATAAGATTTTTCGGTAATAAAACAATGGAATATATACTAATACATAAAACTTGCAATCAGATTAAGTCGATTAGTAGTCATGAGTGCTAGAGGACGTGGACGTGGTATGTGTGGCCGTGGTAGAGGCCGGGGTGTTGAGGTTGAACTCTCGGAATCAAGTCATGGGCCGGAAGGTGAAGTGCCAGCATCACCAGTAGCGGAAGCGGGATCTCAGGATCGAACTGGAGGGGACGATGCTTTGTCCCAAGCTATGCAGCGTGTTCTGGAGCGGGTTGCTGGAGCTAGCACGAGATCAGTAGCTCAAAAATCTATTCCTGAGTGACTTCGAGCAAATGGGGCCGAGATATTTAGGGGTATTTCTGGGGTGGCTCCTAACATAGCTGAATACTGGCTGGAAGCAGTTGAACGAATCATGGACGATCTTGACTATACCGCAGAAGAAAAGTTGAAAGGAGTAGTGTCCCTCCTTCGAGATAAGGCATATCAGTGGTGGCTTATGGTAAGGGATGGTACATCAGCGGACCATATCACCTGGGATTTCTTTAAGACAGCGTTCCAAGGGAAGTATGTTGGAACGAGTTACGTGGATGCTCAGAGGAAGGCATTTTTGAATTTGGTCCAGGGGAATAAGTCAGTGGCTGAGTATGAGGCAGAGTTCCTGCGTCTAAGTCGCTATGTTTGGGGTATCGTCGCAACTGATTACAAACGCTGTTTTTGGTTTGAGGATGGTCTAGGGATATGTTGCGAGTACCGATAGCTCCGCAACGGGAAAGAGAGTTTGCCACTTTGGTGGAGAAGGCAAAGATAGCTAAAGAAGTAAAGCAGTCTGAGAGGCAGAATCGGGACAAGGATAGGGGTAGGAATAAGAGGAACTTTGGGTCGTCAGGATCTGCTGGAGGTTTTCAAAAGAGGCCTAGGTTTGATGGGCTGAGTCGAGTTGCGAAGCCTATTGCAGTTGGTCGATCTCAGCAGTGTGCTCGATGTGGGAATTTTCATTCGGGGGACTGTGGAACAAGAAATAGAGGATGCTTCAGGTGTGGATCTATGGATCATTGGATAAGGGATCCCCACGAGAGCAGACGGTATGCCGATGGAGTCGAGTTATGCATAGTTAGGAAGAGGTGGTCGATGTCATTTGAGAGGTCGTGGTCCGGCCAGAGGAGGTAATGATTTTGGTCGAGGTCGTGAAACCACTGGATAGAGGTGCTGGGAGTATAGATGTAAGACAGCCTGGATTAGTTTATACAGCTAGACGATGAGAGGACGGCGATGCACAATACGTCATAATCGATACGTTCCTTATTTTTGATGTACCTTTTACAACTTTGATAGATATTGGGTCTACACATTCATATGTTGCTAGTACTCTGTCTAGAACTTTGACTATAGAATCTGAGATTGCTTCTAGAGAAATGACAGTGATTATCCCTTTAGGACAATCTATAGTGGTGAATAAACTCTTTAGGAATGTGCCTTTAGAAGTTCAAGGGATTGTTTTCTCGGCTGACTTGATAGAATTGCTGTTCGGTGAGTTTGACTTGATTTTAGGTATGGACTGGTTAGTTAAGTATCGAGCAAACTTGGATTGTGCTGCTAAGTGCATGATTTTGAAGACTCTTGAGGATAATGAGGTACTGGTGATAGGGGAGAGAAGGAATTACCTGTCCAATGTGGTGTTTGCATTAAAGGCTGAGAGGATGGTGCGAAAAGGGTGTGAGGCATTCTTAGCCTTCATCAGTGCTTTGGAGGCCAAAGAGTTGGTTGTAAGAGATGTTAGAATGGTGAAGGAGTTTTTGGACGTATTTCTAGAAGAGCTTTTAGGGTTACCTCTGGATCGCAAAGTGGAGTTTGGCATTGATCTATTTTCAGGAATAGCTTCGGTGTCCATTGCCCCATATAGGATGGCGCCAAAGGAGCTGTAGAACTTAAAGCTCAGATTCATGAACTGTTGGACTGGGGTTTTATCCTACCAAGTGTGTCTCCGTGGAGAGCACCGGTGTTATTTGTTAAGAAAAAGGATGGGTCGATGCGGATGTGCATTGACTACAGGCAATTGAACAAGTTGACGATTAAGAATAAGTGCCCGTTGCCAATAATTGACGACCTGTTCGATCAGCTACAAGGCGCTTCGGTCTTTTTGAAAATAGACTTGAGGTCAAGTTATCATCAGCTTAAGGTCAAGGAGGCGGATATTCATAAGACTGCTTTTCAAACTCATTATGGTCACTACGAGTTCTTAGTGATGCCGTTCGAGTTGACGAATGCACCGGCTGCGTTTATGGATATGACGAATTGGGTATTCCAACCCTACCTGGATCGATTTGTCGTAGTGTTCATAGACGATATCTTGGTGTATTCAGAGACGAAAGAGGAGCATGATTCGCATCTTCGGATAGTTTTACAGATTTTGAGAGAGAAGCAACTGTATGCCAAATTCAGCAAGTGTGAATTTTGGTTGAGAGAAGTTACCTTCTTGGGGCATGTTGTGTCTACTAAGGCGATTAGGGTTGATCCCCGAAAGATTAAAGCTGTTTTGGATTGGAAACCACCAAAGTCAGTAGTAAAAATTCGAAGTTTCCTTGGGTTAGCTGGGTACTACAAAAGGTTCGTTGAGGGATTCTCGTTGATTGCTGCACTAATATCCAAGCTATTACAGAAAGGGATACCGTTTGTGTGGACCGATAAATAGTAGGAAAGCTTTGAGAAGTTGAAGAAGATCTTGACTGAGGCACCAATTTTGATTCAGCCTGAAGTGGGAAAGGAGTTTGTCATCTATTGTGATGCATCACACACAGGGTTGGAATGTGTGTTGATGCAAGAAGGGAAGGTGGTAGCGTATGCATCTCAGCAATTAAGACCACACGAAGTGAATTATCCCACTCATGATTTGGAGTTAGCTACGGTAGTGTTCGCTTTGAAAATTTTGAGACACTACTTGTATAGAGAAAAGTCAATTATCTACACCGATCATAAGAGCCTGAAATATCTCATTACCTAGAAGATGTTGAATTTAAGGCAGTGGAGGTGGATTGAATTGTTGAAAGATTATGACTGCTTAATTGAGTATCACCCGGGTAAAGCTAATGTGATGGTGGATGCGCTGAGCTGTAAGATGATATCGGAGTTGAGAGCGATGTTTGCTCATCTCAGTTTGTATGAGGATGGGAGTTTATTAGCCAAACTTCAAGTGAAGCCTACATGGGTAAGTCAGATTAAGGAGAGACAGCTGTCAGATGTATTGTTAAGTTCTCGACTTCAGCAAGTGGAAGGTGGTAAGACAGAAGATTTTGGACTGAATAGTGAGGGAGTATTGTGCTTTCATGGAAAGGTCTGTATGCCAAAAGATACCAAGTTGAGACAAAAGATTCTGCGGGAGGCGCATAGTAGCCCATACGCTATGCATCCCGGTGGGAGTAAGATGTATCATGATTTGCGTGAACAGTTTTGGTGGCCTGGTCTAAAGTAAGAAGTTACCGAGTTTGTAGGTAAATGTTTGACGTGTCAACAGGTGAAGGCAGAGCATCAGTTACCTTCGGGGTTGCTGTAGCCAGTAAAGATTCCACTTTGGAAGTGGGAAGGGATAACGATGGATTTTGTTAGTGGGCTACCTCTTACGCCTACTAGAAAAGATTCAGTGTGGGTAATTGTCGATCGGTTGACGAAGTCTACTCACTTTATACCAGTTTGTGTTGATTACTCACTTCAGAAGTTAGCCAAGCTTTATGTAGCAGAGATTGTGAGGCTACATAGGGTACCAGTGTCTATTATATCAGACAGAGACCCTAGGTTTACATCGTTATTTTGGAAGGAGTTGCACAAAGCGTTGGGTACAAGACTGGATTTCAGCACGGTGTTTCATCCACAGACTGATGGTTAGTCAAAGAGGGTAATTCAGATTCTGGAAGATATGTTGAGAGACTGTGTTATCGACTTCAGGGGTAGTTGGGAGGACTTCTTACCATTGGCAAAATTCGCATACAACAATAGCTATTAATCCAGTATTCAGATGGCACCCTATGAAGCGTTGTATGGTCGTAAGTGTCGTACTTCTACCTGCTGCAGAAAGCTGGGTGAGCGACAGTTGTTGGGTCTAGAATTGGTTTCAGAGATAGAGGAAAAGGTTAAGTTGATTTGAGCTTGGCTGAAAGAAGCTTCCGACAGGTAGAAATCATATGCGGATCTGAAGCGTAAGGAAATTGAGTTCTCAGTGGGTGATCAGGTATTCCTAAAAGTTTCAACTTGGAAGAAGGTCCTGAGATTTGGAAGGAAAGGCAAGTTGAGCCCCAGATTCATCGAGCCTTATCGAGTGTTGAAATGTGTGGGACCAGTGGCTTATCAGCTTGAGTTACCTTCGGAGTTGAGACAGATACATGATGTATTCCATGTTTCAATGTTAAGGCGTTATTGTTCGGATCCATCTCACATAGTGCCGGTAGAGGAAATTGAAGTAAGACCTGATCTATCTTTTGAAGAAGAACCAGTGTAGATCTTAGATCGAGATGTCAAGGTATTTAGAAGGAAGTCAATTCCTCTAGTCAAGGTATTATGGCGTAATCACAGTGCAGAAGAAGCCAAATGGGAGCCAGAAGATGTGATGTGACATCAATACCCTCATCTCTTTTGATCAGGTAAATTTTGAGGCTGAAATTTCTTTAAGGGGGTAGAACTGTAACATCCTAGAATTATGGGTTCTACATTTTATGCTATTCTATGTGTTTGGCTTGTTTAGCATGTTATTTTGGTGTGTTTGGGGGCTTTGGAGAGGCTCGGGTTCAAGCTACGGCTTTAGAAAAATTTTACTTTTTGGGCACTTTAAGGGGGAGAGCTAGTTGAAGTAGGCTTTAAGTATATTTACTTGTGTTTATTGACACAAAAAGGTGTGTGGCGTGGTGACAAGGTGACGCCACTTGAGGAGCAAGGGAGTGGCGTCACAAGGGAGCAGGAGGGGGAAGGAGTTCGAGTCTCATCTTCAGCAGGTGGAGCTTTAATTTTTGTGCTCAAGGAGAAGAGGAGGTAGCATTCAGCTGGGACTCTTCTAGGAGGAGTTTGAATGGGTCAATTGAATTTGAAATGGATGGATGAGAGGTGATGGGGGAGTTGAAGTGGTCAAATTGGTTTGAATGGGTGTTGGGGAGTAAATGGTGGAGTGAAATAAGGGATTTTAAGTGAGGTGATAGTTGGCCAAATTTGGGAGTGTGCTTAAGGGTGAAATTTCAGCTAGAGGGTGTTTTAGGAGGCATTCGGTCATATGTGGGGGGTGCCGAATTTGAGAGAGAGCTCTTTTGTTTTTCAATTTCGGGTTTGCCTATTCTTTGTAAGTGCCGAAAAGTCCACAAGTGCATCTTAGTTCTTTTACTACTTTCTAAATTTTATTCATTTGGTGCTTTCGAGTTTTTTTTTGGTCATCTTTTTCCTCATCCCTTTCTTTAATTCTTCACAAGCCGAATTATTTTGAAGCCACTCCTTGCCCAACCACTCTCTTACCATTCTCTTTTGGCTATCACCATAACCGAACCTTACCTCATTGATATCATCTCTGTTTTTATTTCTATTCTCTTCCTCTTTAACACTCTTTTCTTCTCATAGCCGAAACATTGAAGGAGCTTCATTGTCTTTCTTTTATTCTCTTCTTAGGCCGAGTAATCCCTTTAGTCCCAAGCGAATCGAGTTCACCTTGTGTATTTGATTGTTAGAGGTAATGTTCTTCTTTTTTCTCTTTTCATAAAAGCCGAATCTGTTTCTCCTTCTATTTCTTTCTTTGTTTTTCTTCTCTACTCCTCTATCTCCTCCTTCACTAACCGAATCTCTGTTTCTTTTCCATCTCGATTCGATGCTGCTCGTGTTCCAAATCTATTTTGGCTTTTCACCACCATTATTATCGCAAGGTAACTTTGTACAATACCTTTTCCTTCTCTAAGTTTTCTTTTAACAGAATACTCAAGGGTAATCTCTGATTGTTAGGTCGAACTTCTGCTTCTCTCACAACTCATCTCTGATTCGGGAACGAATCAGTTGTTGTGCAGTTCATCACTTATCAAGTCAATCTAAGGAGGGGAGTGGACCCATAGTCTCTGCTCCTAAGTTTAAGCTATGTCTTTGTGTCGTGATTCGAGACTTTACGCCAGGTCAGTGGTAGGGAGTCGACATCCACAGGATAGACAAATCACGGTTGTTTCTTCTAGTGAGAGTGTCGATGATCTAGAGTGTATAGTTTTACGCGTAATCAGGTGTGCAATGCTCACACTTTTCTTATTATTTTGTGTTAATAATCGTGTTGGTTTGAACCCTAACGATTGTATAGGCGATGAGATACCCTTGTGGGTGAGGTTGGAGACACCGTAAGTACTTCTATGATTCTACTTTGAATGTATGTATGCATGATGTAATTATCTGTTGTACATTGGTAGTATGTTTGCATTCATCTCAGTATGATAACATGCTTACATGGGCTTTGGGATATGCTTGAAAGGGGAAGTACGATTCAATGACTATCACAGTGGGTTGGCCCCACATATTTTATTCAGTGCACCACAGTGGTTTGGCACCACATATATCTATCAGTGATTATCAAGTGGTTTGTTACCACATTGGTTGGCCCCACATATATTTATTAGTGATTGTCACAATGGTTTAGTACCACAGTGGGTTGGCCCCACATATTATATTTCGTGACTCTGTCACAGTGATTTGGTATCACAGTGGTTTGGAACCACAGTGGCTTGGTGCCACAGGCGTTTGGCTGATTTCGGTGACATAGAGGATGGAAAAACTAGTTAAGGCTGGGTTGCATGGCATACACTTGTATTATGTTGGGTTGTGGGGGCTAAGGCCCAATATGCATCTGTGGGCTTCAGGCTAGATTGCATTTGTAAGGGGAATTACACATTGAGTCTTGGTGACTCACCCTTCTACTTATTCTTGCAGGTAACTCTTAGCCGCGGATTTGTAGTCGAGGTGGACTTCGAGGTGGCCATGCATTACTTCTTACGTAAACTCGTTTTCTTTATTTAAACTTGTTTTAATTTGGGATTTTGCTATGTAATAAGGCCTCCATAACTTTAATTTGGGTTTTTGCTTTTAATGGGGTTGATTTTATATTATGAACTACTAAACACAAGGTTTTCCTTAAAATATAAATAAACATTTTTCCCAAAATATCAACAAACGGATAGCAAACTTATTAATAACTCAACTCAGAAATTTACTTAAAAACCCCAAACACTGTTTTCAAAATGATACATTTCAGAGTATCACTAGTTTTCGGTTTTCACATCTCAAAACCATTTTTTGACTAATAGTTCTTCTAAATAAAAGTTGGTAAGAAACCCTTAAACTGGATGTTATTTTCAAGATAGAAACACGAAACGAAAAACTTTCAAAATTTTGATGATTCCTTAATACTCCAAAGTTCTTTTAAACAACCTTTCCTTGTGACATACCAGATCCGGTCATAACGTTTAGGCCGGGGTTGGGGTGTTACAGAAAATATGGATCAATTTAGTGGGATTCCTATTAAATATCAACATCTTCATCTTCGACTATTCATGGAAGTGAGTGACTCATTTAAACTAGTTAGGGTAACCGAGGACGCCATGAGACTGAGATTATTTCCACACTCCTTAAGAGATAAAGCACGAGCGTGGTTGAACTCCCTACTGTCTGGTTCCATAACTACATGGCAAGAGTTGGTTGAATGTTTCTTAATGAAATATTTCCTTCCATCTTTAACCTTCAAGATCTAAAATAAAATTACTGCATTTCAGCAACTTGATGAAGAATCTTTATATGAGGAATGGGAGCGATTTAAGGAGTTATTACGAAAGTGCCCTTATCACGACATTCGTTGTTGCATTCAAATGGAGACTTTCTATATTGGTCTCAATATTGATACTAAAATGATCGTGGATGCTTCGGCAAATGGAGCCCTTCTTTCCAAGTCTATAACGATGCTTACAAGATTATTAAAAGAATTGCTAGCAATAACTATCAGTGGCCAACCAACCGAGCATGTAACATCCCGAACCCGGCCCAAAACACCACGGCCGAATCCAGAATGTTACTGGAAAAGTGTTGAAAAGGATTCTGTTTAGAAGGTGAAAATAATAATAAATTTTTTCTTTAAGTTATAAAAATAAATACTCCGCTAAAAGGGGTTTGTTGATTGAAAGTAGTAGTTTGCCGAGGAATAAAAACTTCTGGGTTGTATAAAGTTCAAATCGTTAATAGAATGAAATTTTGAGAAAACAAGTTATTTATAAGTAATCCGAGTTTTGAAAACTTCAATTTGATTTTCAGGTTGCAAATGTTTTAAAGTCATTTTTAATAAATTGTCCGTTAACAAATCTGACTTAAATCCATGATATCCCAAAATAGTTAAAATGGCCTTATTACATCATAAAAATAACCCAATTAATATCCAACAGTTTAAAGTATATGTAGACTTGTGAAAACAGCTTTTGCATGGCCACCTCGAATCCCCTCCAGCCCGGTCCATTGAGTTATGAATTACCTATATTGGTTTGAAAAACAGGGTGAGTCACCAGACTCAGTGTGCAATTAATCCACATGATTCCACAAATGGGCTTGGCCCCAAATCGACATCAACGCAATATACCACGCATAATGATGCAATATGCTAACCCAACCCAGCCTAGTATCCATCCGCTACACACCACCCGTATATCCATCCTCATACACACTTGGGGATTTCTACAATTGACCCTCCATCCGCTACACACCTCTTTGGTAGTCTACGCCGATGGACACACTGCTCAAAGCCCACTTAGTGGCCTAGCCACTAATCTACGTGATTAAGTCACAAATATCCATGATGAGACTCAAGGTCATCATCAATCCACAATGAGGCTCGAGGCCATCATTAATCGTGACAGAGTCACCCACATATAAATATTCACTTCCCCTTTAATCAATATATATCCTGAACCCCATGCACATGCAGCATAATATGATGAAATGGCAATATAAACATATGAACATATCCAGATATGCATATATAACATGCTTACATACATCCACAATTATCTATCCACAATCTTGATGTAGGAAGTATACTAACCTGGTTACCGGGTTACCTAATATAGGTAATAACACCACCACAGCCACTTTTCGGCTACGAGACATGATATATACATTTGATTAAAATAACTAAGGACACAATGTGATTATTACACACTTGACAATCTGAAGAACTAGACTATTGACCTCCCTAATGTCCTCACTCGAAGAGACTACAATGATCTACTTGTCTTTTTCCGACGCTGGTCCACACCTTGATGGCTAATCCCGAACCACTAAAACTAACCGCTTCTTGAACTTATGGGTAGGAACTACGTGTCCAACCCCTCCCTTCAATTGACTGGTACTTGGTTCCATCAAACAGGAACTTGGTCAGAAGATCCGGTTAAACATTGAATCAATAATAACGGAAACTAAAAGAACACTTTGATTGAAAGAACACCTTACCAAAGTCGTCAGGATCCAAAAAGGCTATTGCTTATGCTTTAACGATCGTCGAAATCCCTATACAACCCATATTAGCTTTGTCCTATAGACTTGAAAGCCAAAAGAAGTGGCCTTTGGCCGAGCGAATATTGGAATCTACTTACCTTGGTCGAACCCCGAGAGATCCCTAACACTCCTAACATTGGCTTCAAACAGAAGAGACACGAAGTTAAGGCCCTCATACAGATTCGACCACACCCAAGGACCAAGGTTAAGCTTTTGATTTCGGCAACCAAAGAAAGAAAACAGAAAGATTAAAAGGAATAACAAACCCTTACCCCTACTACTAACCCAATTGAGAGAATTGACAAGTGATGAATGACGGTACCCCCTAGAGATTAACAATCGAAAAGAATCACCACACAAGGGAGATTCGGCTTGAAGAATAACAAGAAACAAACGAAAAGGAAGAAATGGGGATGGCTAAAAGGTTCGGCTATGGTTTCACAAATGGGGAAAGTTCATTCGGCTACCACCAACAATGCAACAAATGGCTGTTCAGCTTTTGAGAGTGAAGTGATCGGTGAAAAAGAGGAAGAGAAGATGGAGGTTAAGAGGTTTTGGCTATAGAAGAGAGTGAAGAGAAAGATTCGGCTTTAGAGACTGAGGGAATGAAAAAAAGAAAAGAGGAGAAGATGGATGCACAAGAGTTCGGCAAGAGGGAAAAAGAAGATGAACAAAATGCACCAATTGGTTAATCTCACTTTCGGTTTTTGACTTTAGAAAAAGAAGAGAGAAAAGAAATGGATAGCTTTTTGGTTAACACCTTTCGACACAAAGACTAGAGAAGGGAGAAAATGCAAAAGATGAATACTCGAGCACCTTTGAACAAATTCTAAGACCTACCCCCTCTAACATGACCGAAAATGTCACCCCCTAGAACCCCATAATCGGCCAACTCTCACACCCCTCTCCTCACCCCTTATTCCTCTCCTAACTTTACTCACATCCTCTCATTCAAACAAGTTCGAATGATTCAACTCCTACTAATTCTCCCCGCCAATCATTCAAAATGTTTGACCCTTTCAAACCTCCCTCTTTCAAGTGCCCATGCCGAGTCCACTACCTCCCCTCTTGACGAAAAATACAACTCCCAAAATGTTGTCCATGTTGCTCGAACCTCCTCCCCCTTGGAACTCCCCTTTGACGCAACTCCCCTGCACACTAGATGGCGTCTCCTTGCCACTCCACCATGTCACTGGTTGTGTCCTTAATCACCACTTTTAATCCCTTAAGGCCTAGCTCCACTAGCTCTCCCCTAAAGGCTTCAAACCAGAAATTTCACTAAGGCTAAGACTTAACCCCAAGGTTCCCGAAGCCCTCAAACACACTCAAACAAGCATACAGAGCATACTAGCACATAGATACGAAGTAAAATGTAAAACCCCTAAATCCCAGATGTTACAGAGCAGCCTCAGAAAGACGAGCAGCAAGAGTACATAAAGCGGACACACTTGCTTCTTTGGCAGCCCAGGTATCCTCTATGTCTTCTATGCTTAAGAACATAACTATTAATTGTTTCAATGGTAATCTGACAGGTCAACAACTGAACCAGTTCGAGGATATTTCTTGAGAATACTATGGAGATGGCCATTTCTTTGAAAATTTCCCATCAAATGAAGAGTCGAAATATTACATGGCAAATAAATATTAGAATGTTCCATAGTCAAATTATTACAACTCTTCATGGCAGAATCATCCAATTTCTCTGTAACACCCCTAACTCGTATCCGTCGCTAGAATAGGGTTTCAGAGCATTACTAAACTTATTAATAAAATAATCATACACTTATCATATTCAAACAAACATCATTCAAATAAAATCATATAGTCCTTAATATGAGCCCTCGAGGCTGAAAACAATCATTAGAAGTGGTTCAGGACTAAATCGTAAACTCAAAAATTTTGGGAAAAAAATTTGAAAGAACAGGGGACACACGTCTGTGTGGCCTGATCGTATGTCTCACACGGCCAAATACATGCCCGTGTCATAGGCCGTGTGGACATTCAAATGGGATCACATGGCCATGTCCTGGCCCGTGTCCTACCCCGTGCAACTCTCTGATTTGGGTCACACGGCCAGTTACACACCTGTGTGACCAGCCCGTATACCCTTCGAAATGGTCTCACACGCCCATGTGCCAGGCTGTGTGCTAGATCGTGCCAAAACTGTGGGGTATACTGACTTATGCCACACAGGCAAGTCACATGCCCGTGTGTTGAGCTGTGTGGAGCATACTGACTTGATTTCTAATTAAGTACCAAGAGACACACGGTCGTGTCACCTAGCTGTATGTCACACACGTTTGAGACACACGCCCATGTCTTTGCCCGAGTCGACAAAAATTGGCTATTTTCCAAGCCAACTTTTTTCCCAAATTTGCATCCACCTAAACATGTCGAATGGCATACAAAATAGCATCAATATGCATTCAAACCATTCTCAACCAAGCCAAAATTATGATATTCCAATACCAACAACTATAATGCTCATAACATTATATTTTTCCAATTCAAAACATTCCAATATTACCTTCAAGAATTTACCTAATTGATCACTTTCAAATATGCATTATTTGCTTAAAACTTAACATGCCAATCCAATCACAAATTCAACCATTTGGTACTCAAAATACCAATTCACAATAAGCATTCACATAGCAATTTATACATAACATATCAAAAGGCCATTTAGTCATTTAAACACATAATAAAACTACCAAAACAATCCAAATCACATGGCTATACACATAACCAAAACATACGTCATTTACAAGCCAAGTCAATTGGCTATATACATTACAAACATATAGACCATATTAACCACAACTCCTATACATGCCATATAACCAAGTACACAAGTTCAAAAGTACCAAAATGACAACTGGATAATGTGATAAGATCTCCAGCAACTCCCAATCCGAGCAAGCTTCGAAATCACAATAAAACATGGAAAAGTAAACAGAGTAAGCTATAAAGCTTAGTAAGCTCGTATAGTTAACAAGTATAACTTACCATTCATTCACAAATTAAGTTATCTATCATAATACACTACAAGTCAAATTAATCACAAGGGTAACATATGTTCATCCATATAGTAGATCATATAACTCACAATTTTCATAGATTCAATGCTTATGCGATTTATGTATATACCTGCACTGACACGTATCAATCTCTTAACACGTATCAATCTCTTACCCTTTCATATCTTTAATATACTTGTTGAACCCTTTGGAATAATATCGGATACTCGAGAATCTCGCACCCTAAGTGCCAATACATGGTCGAAACCATCTCAATCACATATCTCATATAATGCTCACTCTCGAGCTATCAATGGGTCTGCTCACACAAGCTGATGGTCAAGACGTAATTACATGATACTGCTCACACAAGCTGACGAGAATCCGCAGCACATGCCAAAAAACTTAGCCACCAGTAGAACGTACAGACCAACACCAAAACACAATAACCCCTAATGATATTTCATTTGTATCCTATCTATTCCTAAGGTTCAATTAGGATTTCAACTGTTCCCAAATCTTCGTCGAACATTTTCGTAAAGTCGTATTCACTAACAATACAATTATAAAGCATTTAAAACACAATTACATTAATGCTTATTAACATACGAACTTATCTCGAATTTTATATGGAGAGAATCGAGCTATCAATCTGCTATTTTGTTTTTCCCCCGATCTAATTTCAAACTTCTCTTTTATTGATTTATATATAATCATTCTATTAAATTTAATCCAAATTCATATTATGATAATTTTACACTTTTGCCCCTAAACTTTAGACTTCTTTACAATTTAGTCCTTAGCTCATAAAAATACAAATTCATGCAATTAATTCCACACTCATACTAGCTGGATTTCATCTATAGTCATAACAGCCCAGAATTTTCATTATTTCGCACATTTACCACACAATTTATCATATTTCTCAATTTAATCCCTAATTGACAATTTTATCAAAAGTCACTTAACAAATGTTGTTTATCTAGTAACAATAATTCATTTTCTATCATCAAAAATCAAAATACATACATATTCATTAATGGTAAAACTCTAAACCTTTAACAATTTTATAAATTAGTCCATGGGCTACCTAGATTAAGTTACAATGACTCCAAAAACATAGAAATTACTAAAAATGGGAAAAAATCATACCTAATTGAAGGTAATGAAGATGGCCAAACCCTAGCCCTATTTTCTCTAAGAAGAATCGATTTTGGTGTGTTTTTGAAGAAGATGCACATAAAAAATGCTTTGTTTTATGAATATATCATTTAATTAATTATTTACGTAATTAACCTTTTAATAATTGAAAATTTACTAAATATGCCAAGCCAACATCCTCCACTGTAACAACCTAATTTTTGATAAAATTGGAACAATGGTTTCGGAACCACAGATTCGAGCTTAGAAAGAAAAATTATTTGAATACTATTTTATGATCTACAGTTTAATAATAATATTGTGTTAAAATTTTGTAAAGAAATTTTATCGATTATATGTTTAATTTGATAAAGGACTAAATCATTTAAAATGAAAAAGTTGGATTCTAGTAGCTAGAAGGATCAAATAGCTATGGAATTAAAAACTTGGGGTCCTTATATCGTAATTAGACCATTAATGAAAAGATAGTAGATATTTTTGGATGATTTATCCATGGAAAATTAGAAAAAGGCTAAGGAATAAATTGGAAAGTGATAAAATTAAAAGATGATAAATAATTAAATAGAAATAAAAATCATTTTATATCATCTTCTTCCCCAAATATTTCATGGAAACCCTAGGAAAGAGAAATCAAGCTTTCTTGGGCAAATTAGGTAAGTATTCAAGCCCCGTTTTTAGTAATTTTTATATTTTTGAAATTGGGATAGTCTAATCTATCTATTTGGGGGATTAATTTGAAAAGTTATCAAAGTATAGAAATTATGTCATGGATGAATATGCTTAAAATTTGAAATTTATGGTAGAATACGAAAGGTTGATGATAGAGTAACAACTTTTACAAAGTGATTTTCGATGAAAACATGATTTAGGGACAAAATTGTAAAGTTGTGTCAATTGAAGAAAAATTCTGAATTTTATAGAATACATGTGCTGTAATATTGAAATTTTGGTTAGGCTTGGAATAGGATAGATTGCACGAATTTCATTTTCCAAATTCAAAGCATAATTAAAGTTTAACGAAATGGTAATTTTGCCTAAGATGAAAAATTGAATTGAGTTTAAATTTTATTAAATTGATGTAAAATTTACTCGTATAGATCCGGATATACCAAATTCAAAGCTAGAACGAGGAAAAGAGAAAAATGTTGGATTAGTAGATTTTACGTACACGAACATTTGTCGAGGTAATTTGTGTAACTAAATTGTATACTTAAATACTTGAATTAGATTTTTGTATGTGAATTATATAAATATCATATATATATATATATATATGTAACATTGAAAATATATTTGACAAAGCCTGATCAATGATAATGCCTAATAAATGATAAAAATGTTACTTTTATGCTTGAAATGAATGTGGAATGTGTTTATTTAAATTATATGAATGTTATAGATGTATGAAATAATCACAAGCCTGATAATGCTTGAAAAATGTTAAATCTCATTTGAATAAATGAAAATTGATGGATAAAGGTGATTTCCCAAAATGAATGAGTTCCTGAATTTGTTGCTAACAAAATTTAGCTAGGACGAGTAATTCCATTAACCTCATATCTGAAAGGATTTAGCCCGGATGGGTAATCCTGATATAAGTCTCTCGAGCATATCTTATGGACTGGATTTAGCCAGGATGGGTAATCCAGATTAAGCTTATTAAAGCATATGCTACAGAAAGGATTTAGGCTGGACTAGTAATCCTATGCATATGCTACAGAAAGGATTTAGCCTGGACTGGTAATCCTAAGCATTTAACAGAGATAGGATTTAGCTTGAAATGGTAATCCTAATCTCACTTGATAACAAAATTTAGCCTGGACTGATAATTCTGTTATATGCTATGAGGCTCAAAAGTGTGCTTTCTGATTAAGTGTCGTATTGAGGTACCTCTGAATATGAATTGACAGATTTACTGATTCATACACTTTGTGTGTACTATCTGAGTATCCATCAGTATTTCAAATAAATTCAATGGGAAAAAAATGCTGACATGAAAATAAATGATTTTTACACGTATCTGCCTGAAATACATGAAAATGATGATATCTGATAATTGGTATATGGAAATATGAGATGATGAAATTTATACATGGAATTTATTTGATGAATATCTTCATCCTTGATTATAGATTTGTACACCTTGAGTGTACTACTTGTGTGGCACTGATATTTCGAATTATATGAGTAAAGTTCTGATATGAAATAATCTGAACTCGAGATGAATTACTATGAAAATATACTTGTAATATAAAGATATGATTTATACGTGTTAAATGAATACGTGATGTGGAAAGCATATGTAACACCCCTTACCCATATTCGACGCCGGAACAGGGTATGAGGCATTACTGGACTTACATCACAAGCAATCATACAATTTTGAGTCATAAAATTTGCATCCAAATTGAACCCATCCTTATTCATTCATAAAGTCCCTTATACGAGCCTACAAGGCCCAAAACATGCATTGGAAGTGGTTCGGGACTAAACCGAAAACTTTAGAAAATTTTACAACACTTAGAAAATTTTTCATGTTACAAGGCTTGCACACCCGTGTGGTCCAAGGGACACGCCCGTGTGACCCTGGGACACGCCTGTGCTTCAGAAACATGTGCCACACGGCCGTGCCACACGCCCGTGTGCTAGGCTGTGTAGCACACACGGATGAGACACACGCCCGTGTCTCTGCTCGTGTGCTCAATTCTAGAGATTCTATTTGCAACAATTAAGGTGTAGGGGACAAACGGCTGGAACACATACCCGTGGGGCAGACCGTGTGTCACACATAGCCTAGACACACGCCCGTGTATCTACCAGTATGGACAAAAACAAGGTTATTTACCAAGCCATTTTGCCCCCTCACTTGCACACATCAACACAACATCACATGGCATAAATTCAAGCATATAAATGTAACCAAACAACCATAAACAAGACAATAACATGTCATTCTTATACCATCATTTATCATGCTTAAAACATCATACTTAGCTCGTTAAAAACATACTAATTTCACATTCACAAGAGGGTATTAACATATGAATAAACTTATGATCAACATAAGCCATCATTCATGGCTATATATATAAGATGAACCATTAAAACTTACAACCTAACACATATGGCCAAATTAATAATTACACACATAACAAACTGGCCTAGTCCCTATACATGCCATAGAATCAAAATGCTTGAATTCATTTATACCTAAAGTGATAGCTTGATAATGTGATAGAATCTCCGAAGATCTCCAATCTGAGTTGGCTCGATAGCACTATAAAACATGGGAACGGAAGGGGGTAAGCTATATAGCTTAGTAAGTCCATATGAGAATAATATGCAACTCTTACAAATATTTTATCAAGTTCAACAATTTAAACACAAGATAATACAAATTGCTATGAATCTCACAGTTATAATTTTTATTCAGCCATAATGTTTACTCTATCAACTTATAAGCATAATTTAACATATCTTAGCATTAGCCTAACAACCATAATCTCTCATTTGTAACAGATTACAACAATTCAACAAATCATTTCAAACCTCATAGTAAACATGCACATTAATTATGTGTACTCATGTTTCCGAGGATATGTCTTAATATCTTTCAATTTCCTAAACTCTTATCTTCCCTTACTTCCATAACCATTTTAATAGGCAATTATGCCAATCTATCCTGTTTCTCATATCCGATAAATCACAATTTGTGTGAATAAAACATGCTATATCATAATTCAATTTGGCCCGAAGGCCTATCACAAAATCTTCAATCGAGTTTACCATGTATTTCAAACATCACAAGTATAGACCAATAGTCACAAGGTTTCCATAAAAATTATTCTCGTGGAAAATCATGAACTCACAATTTCATGAAGTCAATGCTTATAAACTTAACGTACATACCTGTACTAATTCGTAATACTTACATACTCTTTCTCTTCTTTGACATACCCGTTGACTTTCCCGTTGAACCATTTGGAATACTAAAGGATACTCGGGGATCTCGTACCCATAGTACTGTACAAATGCCATATCCCAGATAAGGTCTTACATGTAATCTCGTATCGATGCAAATAGCCCAGCTATGGTCTTACACGAAGTCTCATATCGATGCCATATCCTAGGTATGGTCTTACACAAAGTCTCATATCGATGCCATATCTTAGATATGGTCTTGCACATAATCTCAGTAACCTTAATGTCATGATATTTGTATCCTATCTATTCCTAATGTTCGGGACTTTCGCTATATCGAATCTCTGTCGGCCATTTCCATAGTATCGTACTCAATAGCATTCACATTTCATTTCAATAATGTAGCATGTACCACATTTATATCAATTAAGCATTTATACACATATAATTCAATCCTTATTAAACATACGAACTTTCTCGGCATAAAAATGGCAAAAAGGACTAAATCGTCAAATACTTACTTTTCCCCCGTTCTAGGTTCGAACCTCATTTTTCTTGATCTATAATATCACATTTAACTTATTTAATCATTATACTATTCAAACTAGCCCCAAATCACATTATGGCAAAAATTACTTTTTGCCCCTAAACTTTTAACATTTTATGTTTTAGTCCCTAGGCTCGTAAAATGAATTTCATTCAATTTCTTAAAAACCCAAGCCTAGCCGAACCATTTTCATACTCATAACAGCCCACATGTCTCATTTAATCACACTTTTCTTCTCATTTTATAGACTTTTACAAATAAGTCCTTATTAAAATTTTTATCGCAAATCACTTAGCAAAAGTCATTTAACAATCAACAAACATGCAATTTATACCATTAAACATCAAAAAACATACATGTTCAACATGGGTAAAATTTTGGACTTTGACATCTCTTCAAATTAGTGGTAGAAATAGATAGATCGAGTTACAATCACTTCAAAAATGTAAATAGCACTAAAAACGGGACAAGAACGAACTTACAATAGAGCTTAAAAGCTTGAAAAACCCTAGCCATGTCTTCTCTATGTAAAATTCGGCCATGGGAGGAAGATGGACAAGATTTTGGCTTTATTTTTTCTTTTTAATTTATTTAATAACCAAATTACTAAAATGCCCTAATGAAAAACTTTAGAAACATACCTAACCATGTCCATTTTTGTCCACCAGCTTGACCAGTGGTCTAATTACCATTTAAGGACCTCCAATTTAAAATTTCATAACAATTAGACACCTTTAACCGATAGAACTCACATTTTACACCTATTACAATTTAGTCCTTTTGACTAAATTGAGTGCGCAAACGTCAAAATTTTCGAATGAAATTTTCACGAAATCGTTCCATAAAACTGTAGACCATAAAAATATCATAAAATGATTTTTAATGTGTCAGATTTGTGGTCCCGAAACCATTGTTTTGACTAGACCCAAAATCGGGCTGTTACAACACTCCCCCCTTTAGGGATTTTCGTCCCCAAAAATCTTACCGGAATATAATTTTAAGTTCCACGTAGACTCCTCTATCTCACGAAACTACAAAAGAACCCTCACTAAGCTTATGCTTTTATTTCCCAACTTTTTAATCTCTTGTGTCAAAATTTTGATCGATTCTTCGTTATACAACATATCGACTGAAACTTAATCCCTATCAGAGGATTCATACTCAAAGAGTCCAATCGATACCATCGCAACATAGATACACAAAACACATTTTGAATCTTTTTCCAAGGTAATACTTTTGGAAGCATGTTATCGCTGAACGGGAATTTCATATTCTCATGTTTCAAATTCACATACGTTTTCTGGCAATCTGAATTGGATTCTAAACTGCCACGAATCACATTTACTTCCTATACAACTTCTAATCGGATAGTCTGTAACCCCCCGAATTTAGGCATAGTAGAATTGGGCCCATTGGGCCTTGAGCGTGGGAGCGTTTAAAATTTTTGAGAACAAAAGAATGGCACTAATGCAAATTGGACCTATTAGGTGAGTGATTTTGGAAGGTTAGGAGGCTTCTATGAAGTCCCGAGATCAAACCTGGGCTTCGACGCGATAGTTGAGGCCTTCATGAGTGTTCTCATGAGTCTAAGTTGCTTGGGCCAAGTGGGCCAAATTAGCCCATGGGCCCATATGAATAAATTGTATGATTGGGTAGTAGATATTGAACTGGTCTAGGTGAAAATCTCATATTTGTGGCTATATTTGGGCTAAATGGGCCACACGAGCGTGTGGGCCCATTTGGGCTGAGAATGGGCCCTAGACCCATTCGCATCATTATCTTTATTTAGAATTCCTCAGTTTACAAAATTACTAAAATACCCTGGTTTACAAAATTACCAAAATACCCTCGATTTGTGAAATTATCGAAATACTCCCAGTTTACGAAATTATCGAAATACCCTCGATTTGTAAAATTACCGAAATACCCCCAGTTTATGAAATTATCGAAATACCCCTGGAGGGTAAAATGACCGAAATACCCCCTGGAGGGTAAAATGACCGAAATACCCTTAGAATAAAAATGACTAAAATGCCCCTACGTGTTATATGATTGTTATTGTATGCTATTTATGGTATGTCTGCATTCATGGGATATTATGTTGCATGAGGATGGGATTATTGATATAGAGGAAGTACTGATAGGATCGTATGGTCGCTTGACGACTGTAGATCCACCGAACGCTTTAAGCCGATTATATGATTGACAGCTCTACTGTAATATTGGTTAGTGTCGCAACTAGTGCTACATAAGGAGTGTAGGGAAGAGTGGGTTGATTAAATCCCCACAGGAGTGCAGGTTTGGATAGGAGATGGAGTGCAGGGTTGGTATGGGCATTAATGCATTGCATATATGGATTTTAATATTGAGATGGGCGTAGGCCCAGATAAATATGATATGTGAAATTTGATATGGGTACTATTTTGGGCTAAGGCCCAATTACCACCGTTACTGTAATGGGCTTAGGCCTGGATTGATTTTGATGCATGCCTTATGACCGATGAGGGTTGTACACACTGAGTTTTTGTAAACTCACCCCTCTTTTTAATTTTTCTCAGGTAATCCTCAGTAGGCGGTTCGACGTACTGAAGGACTCGGAGGTGGCCACACTACGAGCAGCTTTGAATTTTAGTATTTTATTCTACTTTATTTAAATCATTTTATCATTGGGTTGTAATAAGACCTCTCTTAAATTTTGAATTTTAATTTGGAATTTTTAATTTATTATATCTACTAAAAGTTAAACACGTTTTTTCCAAAAGATAACTGTTTCCTAAACACTACGTTTTTGCAACTTAATTTTTGAATAACACGTCTCTGTAAATCATCATTTTTAATTAAGCTTTCACAACAATGGGGTTTTGAAAGTAATAACTTTTTATCAATAAACAAAAGCAAACTGAGACTTTAGTTTTTAAATTTCAAGAAGGGTTTTCAATGAAACCATAGTTTTTGAAAGATACCTCAATGTGACACGCCAGATTCGGGCCTAACTTTTAGGCCAGGTTTGGGGTGTTACATTTAATGGTATCAAAGCCCAGTTGCAAAACTCAACTGTGGATTGGGTTTTCAAAATTAAATTTCTGAAAGCGTCATTTTAAAAAGGCTTGAAAATCAAAAAGGCTTGAAAAGATTTGATGTTCTGAAATGTTGTATTGACCATTTTTTGAAAGTGTGGTACATCAAGTCTCCGGCGCCGGATCCGTAAGTTTTTTGATTACTTATTTTTGTTTAGAAATTTAAATACAGTGAGTTATAGATACTATGATTTCTTAGATATTAGACTATTTAGCTATACTTAAACTTAGAGTTTGTATATATATTCTATGTATATTCTAGAATGATTTGCGTGTAATATCCATCCACTCTGATGGATAGATAGTGTGGTGCGTGCTTGTGTTATTAGAATCAGAGTGCGTAGTGGCAGTGTAGTGGTGTAACCTATGTTGTGCGGCTTTTATATAGTTGGAAATTTCAAGGATGAAATTCTTTAATGAGGGTAGATTTGTAACGCCCCGAATTTGGGCCTAGTAGAATTGGGCCTGTTGGGCCTTGGGCGTGGGAGAGTTTAAAATTTTTGAGAACAAGAGAACGACACTAATGCAAGTTGGACCTATTAGGTGAGTGATTTTGGAAGGTTAGGAGGCTTCTATGAAGTCTCGGAATCAAACCTGGGCTTAGGAAAAATTTTGATTTTAGGTGAATAAAACCCTGGGAGTTAGTAAGTGGCTTTAAGAATAAAATATGGAGAAAAATGACACAAAAGGAGTTGTGGACTAGTGGCAAATGGCGCCATATGGGAGACAAGGGAATGACGCCACACAAGGAAGTAAGGGGTCCAAGGTTCAAGTCTTGGCGCTTGCATTTCATTTTGATTTATTTTTAAGTGAACTTAGACGTTGGCCATAGACTTATATTTAGTTGCGCATGATTTTAGACACAAGAGGAGCTTGTGGCCTAGTGGCTAGCGGCATGGATTAAGTTACAGGGGAGCCTGAGTTTGAATCCCATCGCAAGCAAAAAGGGATAATTATTTTGCTAAGTTGGGACGGCCAGGGTTTGTGTTGGAATTAAACTTTCCTGAAGGAGGGATCCCATATTGAAAAGCTAGCAAGAGGGAAGGTGAGAAGCTGGCTTTAGATAGAGCAATCTATGAGGAGAGTAAGGATACCTTGGTGGGCATTTGGGCATAGGAGTGCTCGGAGCATGGATTAGCAGCTTCAGATTCCCATCAGGTGTGTATTTTGCCCTATTCTAGTTGTAAAGCGGCAAATGCCAAAAGTCGGTCACATAGTGATGGTAGCCACACGAGCGCAAGGCGCATATGTGGAGCTTCAATTTCACCCCAGAACCAAGACAGGTCGCTCGATCGACTTCTTTGGGGATGACGACTTGCCTCGTGCAATGCTTTGTATTTTGGAAAGAGTTGTTGGGTCTGTTGGGCCTAATACCGCTATTAGGGGCTGTGCATCCGTTACGGAATGACTTCAGTCCAATAGAGCAGAGATCTTCAGGGGAGTTTCTGGGCTGGCCCTAAGTGTGGCGGAGTATTGGTTGGAGGCCACCAAAAGAATTATGGACGACCTCGACTGCACACCGGAACAAAAATTGAAGGGTGCCGTGTCCTTGCTGAGGGATGAAGCCTACCATTGGTGGCTTACAGTAAAAGTGGGTGCCCCGTCTGACCAATTGACCCAGGAATTGTAACACCCCAAACCCGGTCAACACACCATGATCGCATCTGGCATGTCACGGAGTGAAAACATTTCGAAGAAAACAAGTTGCCGATTTTGTTTCAGCAAAAAGCTTCTTTGCTTGCTTTGTGTTTGAAGAAAACGTTCAGTTGCTTGAAATCCCGAAAGGCTTTTGAAAACTCGTTTATTATTCATTACTTAAGAAAAACGTTAAAGTCTATTGTTCCCGAGTGAATTCTTACTTAGTTAATTTAAAACCGTTTGGTTTTAAACTTGGAAAACTTAGATTTTGAAAATCACATAAATTAACTTTGTTATCCTCTTGTAAGTATTGTTACCTGATGGTAAGATTTAGAAAACCCGTTATATAGTATAATTTTCAAAAACTTTAGTTATCAGGTTATTTAAAATATGCTAAACAGTTTACTTAGCAACATTTAGAAAATTAAAGCAAATATAATATAACCCTAAATAAAAAAAAAAAACTAATGGCCTTATTACAAACCCAATTTAAATCAGAATTTAAAATGAAGGTACCAAAATCGAAAGTCCAAGTAAAACTGAAAGTAAATGTCGCATGGCCACCTCGAGTCTACTCGGCTCCTAATCCGCGATCTACGAGTCACCTGAAAAGATAAGGGAGAAGGTGAGTCACCAAGACTCAGTGCATAATCCCCCTCCCGATTATAGCAACATTCTTACACAGGTCATAATCAAGCAAACATATCATGCACCCAAACCTAGCCATCCACAACTCCGTTTTCTACCCCGTGTGGTACCAAACCACTGGTGGTGACAAACCACTGGTGACCCAAAGTCACTGATATCAATAATAGTGTGGTGCCAAACCACTGGTGACCCAAAGTCACGGATAATACATATGTGGGGCCAACCCACGTTGTGATACCAAATCACTGGCGACAATCCCATTTTATCAAATGTGGGGCCAACCCACTGTGGTGCTAAGCCACTAGGACGAGTCGCTATAAGGAACCAAACCTCTGGTGACCCAAAGTCACGAATATCAACTGTGGTACCAAACCACTGGTGACCCAAAGTCACAAATATCAATCTTCCCCCTCCTCTCATGTCACCCACAACAATGCACATCAATATACACATCATGCCAACATGCTTAATTATTAAACATATATCATAACATAGATAATATCATCAAAAATCATGTGCCATAATCTCAACCAAATCGGACTTACCCGAAATCCTTGCTCATACCCATAAAGGTACCATATCGAAATTTACACAATTTCGGCTTTTAACATGTTTAGGTTATTAGCAAGTTTACAATGATTATGAAGTGTGTAAGATACACACCTGGTTACTAACGCGGCTACTGAATCCTGAAAATCAAGATCTAACGCACTAGATCCTCTCTTTCCTACATTCGGCCAAACCAAGATCATTAGTAAAAGTCATTCGGCTAACGTTATAAATCCTGAAGAGTTAACACGCAGAACCACAACTCTTACCTTGATGCCTTTCATACTCCAAACAAATCCCGAAGCCCACTATGATGAACCTTCCCCTACCATCGGCCAAAACTAAACAATCATGAAGTAATAGCCTTCGGCTTTTCAAATAACTAAGAGAAAGATTGAGTCAGCATGAAACCTTACCACTGACTTACTAAGACCGATTGATGAGAGAGATGACCCCGATCCCCGCCCCGCTCAAAATCCCGGAGACCCTAGAAGAAATCGATTTCAAAGATGATTAAGAACCAAGACAAATGCCAAAATTCGACTTTTGTTTTATTTATGTCGACAGAGAGAAAAGAAGATAGAGATTCAGCCAAGAACACTTACCCACACCAAAATCGATTAGAGAAGAAGACAAGAGAGATCCACGCTTGATTGATGTTCGGCCAAAAGTTAGAACGAGAAGAGGAGAGTAGAGAGAGATTTCGGCAATGGTGATGGAATATTCAAGGTGAATTCGGCTATGGTTTAAGAAAAGACATCAAAGGAGATTCGGCCAAGAGAGAATGAAAGGGAAATATTTAGTTTGAATGATGGTGAGAAGAAGATGAAAAAAATCAATGGAAAAGAGAGTGGCTTGAGAAGAAGAAGGTTCAGCCAACCAATAAAAATGGAGAGCAAAAAGAGATGAGATTTTGGGAGATTTGTGTTTTGGCTTCAATGAAGTAAGAGAGGAATTCAAATGGAGATTCAGCTAGGTGTTTCAAAAGGGGATTCGACAAGTGCCAAAAGAGGTTTTGGTTTTGCTTCTCAACTGAATGTATCAAAACTTGACTAGCCGAAAATGCCACTAAAGAATTTCGGCACTCCCCCTAGTCTTCCAACCGAATACTCTTCCTCACACTAGAGTTCAAATTTCGGCAAACTCCTCAAATCACTCCTGGCCAACTGTTCAAATGAGTTTGAATTGATCAAACTCCTAAATTCTCTCTTCTCCATCCATTTAAATCTGTTGACTTGTTCAACAGTTGTCCTTCAGAGTTTGAGCTGAGCACAACTCTTCCCCTCTCTGGCGTCAAAAAGAATTAGCAGCAAGGGATTTCTACAGCTGGAACCTCAACTCCCTTGCTCCCCCTTGAGGCGTCACTTCTCCAAGCCCTAAGTGCCACCTCCTTACCACTTTTCCAAGGCACTTCTTGTGCTACATTTTACCACAAAATATTCTTAACCCCTAGCTCCTTCAGCTCCCCTGAATCAATGCTTGAAAATAAAATTTTCCCTATAGTTCGAGCCTACCCTTGGCTTATATCTAGACCCTAAAACCCCTCAATTTTCTAACGCAACTCAAGCCATACACATGCAAATAGTTCAAACATAATAGCCCCTACTTAAGGATGTTACAGTTCTACCCTCCTTAAAAATAATTTCGGCCTTGAAATTACCTGGTCAAAAGAGTTGGGGGTATTGCTGCCTCATCACATCCTCTGGCTCCCACGTAGCTTCTTTCATGCCATGGTTTCGCCATAATACCTTCACTAATGGAACTGATTTTGTACGCAAAACCTTCACATCCTGAGCTAGAATCCGTACTGGTTCCTCTTCCACGGTCAAATCTGGGCTCACTTCAATTTCCTCCACCGATACAACATGCGATGGATCTGAACGGTAGCGCCTAAGCATGGAGATGTGGAATACATCATGTATCTGACTCAGCTCTGCTGGCAACTCGAGCTGATAAGCTACTGGTCCCACTCGTCTCAAAACCCTATATGGGCCAATAAACCTTGGACTTAGCTTGCCTTTTCTCCCAAATCTCAGTACTTTCTTCCATGGCGAGACCTTCAAGAAAACCCTGTCACCCATTGCAAACTCTATATCTCTTCGCCTAAGATCGGCATATGACTTCTGCCTGTCCGAAGCTTCCTTCAGACGAGCTTGAATCAACTTGACCTTAGCCTCAGTTTCAGCAACTAACTCTGGTCCAAACATTTGACGCTCACCCAACTCCGTTTAGCATGTAGGTGTACGACACTTCCTACCGTACAATGCCTCATATGGTGCCATCTTAATGCTTGCTTGGTAACTATTGTTGTATGCAAATTCAGCTAACGGTAGAAATTCTTCCCAACTACCTCTAAAGTCTAAGACACAGCCTCTCAACATATCTTCCAAGATTTGTATAACCCTTTCTGACTGTCCATTCGACTGCAGATGAAATGCCGTACTAAAATCCAACCGTGTACCTAACACCTGAAGTAATGCTTTCCAGAACCTCGACGTGAATCTGGGATCCCTATCCGAGATAATTGACACTGGTACACCATGCAACCTCACTATATTTGCCACATACAGCTTAACCAACTTTTGAAGTGAGTAATCAACCCTCACTGGTATGAAATGAGCTGATTTAGTCAAACGGTCCACAATCACCCAGACTGAGTCCTTCTTACTAGGCGTAAGGGGTAGCCCACTGACAAAGTCCATTGTAATCCTTTCCCACTTCCACTGAAGAATCTTCACCGACTGAAGTAAACCCGACGGCAACTGATGCTCAGCTTTGACCTGCTGACATGTCAGACACTTACCCATAAATTCAATCACTTCCCGCTTCAGACCTGGCCACCAAAATTGCTCTCGCAAATCCCGGTACATCTTGCTACCTCCAGGATGCATAGCATATGGGCTGCTATGTGCGTCCTAAAGTATCCTCTGCCTTAACTCGACGTTCTTCGGCATACAAGCTCTCCCTTGAAATCACAACACTCCATCATTTGGTCAAGTCAGAACCTTCCAAACCACCACTGCACTGCAACCTCCGAGCATTCAAACCTCATCCACTAATTGTTTCTCTTTAATCGCTCTATCCAAGTCGCAACCTACAATTCCGCCAAAAGACTCCCGTCGTCATACAAGCTAAGATGGGCAAACATCGCTCTCAGGTCCGACACTAGCTTACGGCTCAACGCGTCTGCAACCACGTTAGCCTTGCCCATATGAGACTCAATTGAACAGTCGTAGTCCTTCAATAGCTCAATCCATCTGCGCTGTCTTAAATTCAAGTCCTTCTAAGTCAAGAGATACTTCAGACTCTTGTGGTCTGTGTAGACTATCGACTTTTCACCGTACAAATAGTGTCTCCATATCTTCAGAGCGAAAACCATTGCAGCTAACTCCAGATCATGCGTCGGATAGTTAACTTCATGCGATCTCAGCTGTCGAGACGCATATGCCACTACTTTCCCTTCCTGCATCAGCACACATCCCAAGCCAAGATCGATGCATCACAAGAGACCGTGAATTCCTTTCACGCCTCAGTCAACCAAAACCGGAGCTTAGTGAATTTTCCTCAACTTGTCGAAACTTTCCTGTTGTTTCTCAGACCACACAAATGGAACTCCTTTCCTCAATAACTTGGTCAACGGTGCTGCGATCAGAGAAAATCTTTCTACAAATCTTCGGTAATACCCTGCCAGACCTAGAAAACTCCAAACTTCTGTTACTAACTTAGGCGGTTTCCAGTCCAATACTGCCTCAATCTTACGAGGGTCCACTCTAATCCCTTCAGCTGACACTACGTGACCTAAGAAAGTCACCTCCCTTAGCCAAAACTCGCACTTACTGAACTTGGTAAATAACTGCTTCTCCCTCAGAATTTGCAAAACTACCCGCGAGTGTGCATCATGATCCTCCTCAGATCTCGAGTACACCAATATGTTGTCTATAAATACCACGGCAAACTAGTCCAAGTACAGCTGGAACACCCGATTCATCATGTCCATGAATGCCGCCGGTGCGTTAGTCAACCCAAACGGCATTACCAGAAACTCGTAGTGCCCATACCGAGTACGAAACACCATCTTGTGGATATCATCCTCTTTCACCTTAAGCTGATGATACCCCGACCTTAGATTGATCTTTGAGAAAACCGATGCCCATTTAAGCTGATCAAACAAGTCATCTATCCTCGGCAATGGATACTTATTCTTGATCGTCAGCTTGTTCAACTGGCGGTAGTCTATGCACATCCGCATTGTACCATCCTTCTTCTTAACAAAGAGCACAGGTGCTCCCTAAGGCGAAACACTTGGTCGAATAAAACCTCGGTCCAACAACTCCTGGATCTGAGCCTTCAGCTCCACCAATTCCTTTGGCGCCATTCTATACGGGGCAATAGACACTGGCACAATTTCGGGTAATAGGTCTATACCGAATTCAACTTCTCAATCTGGAGGCAAACCCGAAAGTTCTTCTGAAAATACGTCAACAAATTCCTTCACTGTTCGAACATTCTCTACAGCTGACTCTTTGGCCTCCAAGGCACACACACGAGCCAAAAATACCTCACAGCCCTTCCTGACCATCTTCTCATCTTTCAAAGCTGACACCACATTGGATAGATAATCTCTTCTATTACCTATCATCACCACTTCTTCACTCTCAACCGTTTTCAAAACCATGTGCTTAGCCGTGCAATCCAAACTCGCTTGGTACTTCACCAGCCAGTCCATCCCAAGAATCAGATCGAATTCCCCAAACAATAGTTCCATCAGATCAGCCACAAATACTACCCCTTGGAGTTTTAGGGGTACATCCCTATACAGCTTATTTACTTTTACAGAGTGACCTAGAGGGCTAACTACTATCATCTCCCTAGAAGTAATCTTAAAGTCTAGGTTCATAGTCTCTACTACGCTACTAGCAACATATGAATACGTCGAACCCACATCTATCAAAACAGTATATGGTAATCCAAAGATTAAGAACGTACCAGTTATGACGTCCGGTGCGTCGCCTTCCTCTCGACGCCTCGCTGTATAGACCAATCCAGGTTGTCTTGCTTGATGTTGCCTACACCTTCCGGTGCTGCTCATGGCCCGACCAAAGACCATTACCTCCTACTGTAACCACGACCCTCTGCGATTGTGGCCCTCATTCTGAATCGAGCACGGCCTTGACCTCGATGGATCTGGCTAGCTTCCGTGGACAGTCCCTCACACGATGATCCAGTGACCCACACTCAAAGCATCCTTTGCCACCGGTCCAACATTCTCCCCAATGAGATTTTCCACACCGCTTAATCGCTACCGGTCCCCGATTAGCAAAGAACAGCCTCCCAGATCGATTCGCCCACCATACTTAGCCCTCTTCTGAGAATTTCTGGCTGATCCAGAAGATCCAAAACCTTTCTTTTGTCTATTCCTATCCGAATTCTGTCTCATAGATTCCTTAGCCCCTTCGGCTGTCTTAGCCTTCTCTACCAACATTGTAAACTCCCGCTCCTGCTGTGGAGCAATCAGCAATCTCAGCTTATCCTTCAGTCCGTCCTCAAACCTGACACATCGCTCATGCTCTGTGGCCATGATACCTCGAGCATACCAGCTCAACCTTAAGAATTCTGCCTCGTACTCCGCTACGGACTTACTCCCCTAGACCAGCCTCAGAAACGCCTTCCTCTACGCATCAACATAACTAGACTCGATATACTTCTTCTGATAAGTCGCCTTGAAATAATCCCAAGTGAGATCATCCGTTGTAGTACTATCCTGAACCGTGAGTCACCACTGGTATGACTCATCCCGGGGAAGCGACACTATCCCTTTCAGTTTCTCCTCAGTAGTCAGATCCAAATCGTCCATGATTCGCTCCGTCGCCTCCAACCAATACTTAACTGTATTAGGCACCACACCAGAAACACCTCGGAATACCTCAGCTCCATTAGCTCGTAGTCGCCGATCATGATTTTTGAGCTCCCGTACCTCCACCTGCTCCAGCCACCCTCTCAAGAACTCGCAGCATCGCCTACGACACTGCATCATCCCCCGTCTGATCTTGGTACTCAACACCAACAGCTGGTGGTGGTGGCATCTCATTCTCCGACCCCCGACTGCACCCCACCGGTTCGGATACGATCATCCTACCCGATCAGCGTCTCACGATATTATGACCTCGACCTCAAGTGCTCGTGTCTATGATCGCGATTTAATCTGCTTTAAGAAATTTTATGCATTAACTTCTGTTCCACTGATTACCCACGAACAAGTTTTATGTAAAGGAGTTTAGTAGTAGTTCTTCCAATCATTACAAAGTTTTCGTCTCAAGTCTTCTACCCTAATTCAGAGAATCACATTCATTTATCAATAACATCCACCACACACACTCACCACTTGTAGGGGTATTCTCGTCATTTCACTACCTATGGGTATTTTCGTAATTTTAACCTACAGGGGTATTTTCATAATTTTCTAAAATATGGTTCCAGGTGATTTTACGAAATAAGGGTATTTTGGAAATTTTCAATTCGGGGGTACTTCGTAATTTCTCATACCGTGGGTATTTCGATAATTTTACATGTTAGGGCTAATTTGGTCAATTTGCAAATCAGGGTATTTTGGTCATTTTTCAAATCAGGAAGTGGTTTTTTTTTACGAATCAGGGGTACTTTAGTGATTTCAAAACCAAGGTTTACTTTAGGGTTGTACAAAATAAGGTGGCTGGTCCCTTTCGGGTTTTAGTTATAGGTTTTGGCCTATCAACACGTCCTCATGATTAGGGTGAACAGTCACTACGCACTAGGTAGGATTCGATCGAAGAGGAGGTGAGTCACTAGGACTGCTTAAATACCAAGCTCCCCTTGAGTCCAATCCTAGACATGCGCACAACTGTTGCCACACCCTTAACTCGGCGACGTACTCACAGGTTTGTTTGATTGATCTTTATGTCTTATGTAATTTTATGTTAGAGTAAGCTATTCTTAAGGTTCAATAGCTCCTAATCTACTAATTTATGATCCCGTAATACCCATTTCTTCCACATACAAATCACACAATGATTAAGGGTACTTACCTGGATTGGTACCGGAGACTCGGTGCCATGCTGTTCAAACCATGCATATTTTCCACCAAACTTTTTAAAACCCTACTTTTAAACATTTTGGGCCTCGAGCCCACAGCCGAGCCTTTGAACTTGGCTCTGATATGAAAAATGTAACACCCCAAACCCGGTCAACACACCATGATCGCATCTGGCATGTCATGGAGTGAAAACATTTCGAAGAAAACAAGTTGCCGATTTAGTTTCAGTAAAAAAGCTTTTTTGTTTGCCTTGTGTTTGCAGAAATCTGGTGCTTGTATAGTTGAAAAAGTTTAGTTGCTTGAAATCCTGAAAGGCTTTTGAAAACTCGTTTATTATTCATTACTTAAGAAAAACGTTAAAGTCTATTGTTCCCGAGTGAATTCTTACTTAGTTAATTTAAAACTGTTTGGTTTTAAACTTGGAAAACTTAGATTTTGAAAATCACATAAATTAACTTTGTTATCCTCTTGTAAGTATTGTTACCCGATGGTAAGATTTAGAAAACCCGTTATATAGTATAATTTTTGAAAACTTTGGTCATCAGGTTATTTAAAATATGCTAAATAGTTTACTTAGCAATATTTAGAAAATTAAAAAAATATAATAAAACCCTAAATAAAAAAAAAACTAATGGCCTTATTACAAACCCAATTTAAATCAGAATTTAAAATGAAGGTACCCAAATCAAAAGTTCAAGTAAAACCGAAAGTAAATGTCGCATGGCCATCTCGAGTGTACCCGACTCCTAATCCACGATCTGCGAGTCACCTGAAAAGATAAGGGAGAAGGTGAGTCACCAAGACTCAGTGCATAATCCCCCTCCTGATTATAGCAACATTCTTACACAGGTCATAATCAAGCAAACATATCATGCACCCAAACCTAGCCATCCACAACTCCGCTTTTCTACCCCGTGGTACCAAACCACCGGTGGTGCTAAACCACCGTGACCCAAAGTCACCGATATCAATAATAGTGTGGTGCCAAACCACTTTGGTGACCCAAAGTCACGAATAATCCATATGGGGCCAACCCACGTTGTGATACCAAATCATCGGGCGACAATCTCGTTTTATCAAATGTGGGCCAACCCAATCGTGGTGCTAAGCCACCGACGAGTCGCTATGAGGTGCCAAACCTCCGTGACCCAAAGTCACGAATATCAACTGTGGTACCAAACCACTAGTGACCCAAAGTCACAGATATCAATCTTCCCCCTCCTCTCATGTCATCCACAATAATGCACATGCATATACACATCATGCCAACATGCTTAATCATTAAACATATATCATAACATAGATAATATCATCAGAAATCATGTGCCATAATCTCAACCAAAACGGACTTACCCGAAATCCTTGCTCATACCTATAAAGGTACCATATCGAAATCTACACAATTTTGGCTTTTAACATGTTTAGGTTATTAGCAAGTTTACAACGATTATGAAGTGTGTAGGATACACACCTGGTTACTAACGCGACTACTGAATCCCAAAAATCAAGATCTAACGCACTAGATCTTCCCTTTCCTACATTCGGCCAAACCATGATCATTAGCAAAAGTCATTCAGCTAACGTTATAAATCCCGAAGAGTTAACGCGCAGAGCCACAACTCTTACCTTGATTCCTTTCGTACTCCAAACAAATCCCGAAGCCCACTATGATGAACCTTCCCCTACCATCGGCCAAAACTAAACAATCATGAAGTAATAGCCTTCGGCTTTTCAGATAACTAAGAGAAGATTGAGTCAGTATGAAACCTTACCACTGACTTACTAAGACTAATTGACAGAGAATAGATGACCCTGATCCCCCACTTCAAAATCCCGGAGACCCAAGAAGAAACCAATTTCAAAGATGATTAAGAACTAAGATAAATGCCAAAATTTAGCTTTTGTTTTATTTATGTCGACAGAGAGAAAAGAATATAGAGATTCGGCCAAGAACACTTACCCACACCAAAACCGATTAGAGAAGAAGACAAGAGAGATCCACACTTGATTGATGTTTGGCCAAAAGTTAGAACGAGAAGAGGAGAGTAGAGAGAGATTTCGACAATGGTGATGGAATATTCAAGGTGAATTCAGCTATGGCTTAAGAAAAGACATCAAAGGGGATTCGACCAAGAGAGAATGAAAGGGAAATATTCAGTTTGAATGATGGTGAGAAGAAGATGAAAAAAATCAATAGAAAAGAGAGTGGCTTGAGAAGAAGAAGGTTCGGCCAACCAATAAAAATGGAGAGCAAAAAGAGATGAGATTTTGGGAGATTTGTGTTTCGACTTCAAGAAGTAAGAGAGGAATTTAAATGGAGATTCAGCTAGGTGCTTCAAAAGGGGATTCGACAAGTGCCAAAAGAGGTTTCGATTTTGCTTCTCAATTGAATGCATCAAAACATGACTAGCTAAAAATGCCACTAAGGAATTTCGGCACTCCCCCTAGTCTTCCAACCGCATCCTCTTCCTCACACTAGAGTTCAAATTTCAGCAAACTCCTCAAATCACTCCTGGCTAACGGTTCAAATGAGTTTGAATTGATCAAACTCCTAAATTCTCTTTTCTCCATCCATTTAAATCTATTGACTTGTTCAATAGTTATCCTTCAGAGTTTGAGCTGAGCACAACTCCTCCCCTCTTTGGCGTCAAAAAGAATTAGCAGCAAGGGATTTCTGCAGCTCGAACCTCAGCTCCCTTGCTCCCCCTTGAGCCGTCACTTCTCTAAGCCCTAAGTGGCACCTCTCTGCCACTTTTCCAAGGCACTTCTTGTGCTACATTTTACCACAAAATATTCTTAACCCCTAGCTCCTTCAGCTCCCCTGAATCAATGCTTGAAAATAAAATTTTCCCTATAGTTCGAGCCTACCCTTGGCTTATACCTAGACCCTAAAACCCTTCAATTAAAAATGCAACTCAAGCCATACACATGCAAATAGTTCAAACATAATAGCCCCTACTTAAGGATGTTACAGGAATTCTTCAAGTTCACATTTTAGGGAAAATATGTGGGCGCTAGCTATGTCGATGCTTGTAGGAAAAATTTTTTGAATCTGGTTCAAGGTGACAAGTCTGTAATTGAGTACGAGGCAGAATTTTGGTAACTTAGCCGGTATGCTCAAGGAATTATGGCAACGGAGTACGAACGTTATGTTCAGTTTGAGGACGGCTTTAGAGGTAATCTCTGAGTGTTGATAGCTCCACAAAGGGAACGGGACTTTGCTACGTTAGTAGAGAAAGCTAAGATCACTGAAGATGTGAAGTGCTCTGAGTGCCTAAACCAAGAAAGAGAAAGGGGTAGAAACAAGAGGGATTCTGAGCACTCCAATTCTGATCAGAGACTTAAGAGAAGGGCCAGAGTGGATGGGCTAATCAGAGCTGGGCCCCCTGTTGCTACTACTGGGTTACCACCTTGTGCTATTTGTAGGAAAGGTGATGTAGGCGAGTGCTAGAGGAGGACGGAAGCTTGTCTAAGTTGTGGTTCCATGGAACACCGTCTTAGAGAGTGTCCCAGAAGACCAGATCAGATGCAAGTTTTTTGTAGGGGTGATGTACAACCACTGAGGGGTGGATAGCAGTCGCCTAGAGGCCATGGATAGGACAGGGGTGGAAACGATTTAGGTCGTAGAGCTCTAGGTAGAAGTGCTGGTCATGCGGAGGCGAGGCAGCCAGCTTTGGTTTATGCAGAACGTCGTCGAGAAGATGGAGACGCTCCAGATGCGAATACTGATACGTACTTTACCCATAGTGTACCATTTACCTAATTTGCAATTAGAATTAGAGTGCGCAGCAGAAGTGTAGTGGTGTAATCTGTGTTGTACGGCTATTAGATAGTTGGAAATTTTGAGGATGAAATTTCTTTAAGGGGGTGGAATTGTAACACCCTAAATTTTAGGCCTAGTAAAATTGAGCCTATTGGGCCTTGGGCATGGGAGCGTTTAAAATTTTTGAGAATGAGAAAATGGCACAATTGCATGTTAGTTCTATTAGGTGAGTGATTTTGGAAGGTTATGGGGCTTTTGTGAAGTCCTGGGTTCAAGCTATGTCTTATGTAAAATTTTTATTTTTAGCATTAGGGGAACCCTGGCTCCTAGTATTAAGCATTTTAAATAATTTTGGTTAAAAAGAGACACAAGGAGAGCCTGTGGTGGAATGGTTGTGGTGTCATAGGTGTGGCAAGGAGAGCAAAGGTTTAAGTCTCACTGCATGCAAAAGGGATTATTTATTTTACTCATGTGTGGGCAAGAGTTTGTGTTGGATTTGAACTCTGTGTTGGAGAGTTTGAATGAGTCAATTGAGGGATTTAAGGAGTGGAACATGGAGGAAATCAAGGAGAGGGAGGTGGAGATTTTCAAAGAGTTGAAGGCTTGAGGAGTTGGTGCCGAAATAGGGTCTTTGATCTTAGAAATTCGGCCAAAGGGGTTTTGAGGTATATTTTGGACTTTGATGAGTTTTTCTGTTCTTTTTTTTGGTCAGTTTGGTTAACAAAACTGAAGTTCCTTTTTGTTCTTTTCTGTGTTGCCGAATTTACACAAAAGTGACCTCTCGTGCATTCTTTTTGCTTGGTTTGACCCTCCTTTCTTGATTAGCCGATTTTGTGTTACCATTTAGGCAACTTCGTACCATTTCTATCTATTTCTCCTTGGGCCGATTGCATCTTCCTCTGTTCTTCTTCCTTGTGCCGAAAAGTGATATTCTATTCTCTTCATCTCTTCTACCCTCTTTTCCAATCACATTCGTTCCTTAATCAGAAGGGTTCAACTTGGGGGTTTGTTTCAATTGTTCGGATTGCACTTTCATTTTCTTCTTCTCTTTTTGTCGTGGGTAAGTGTAAGTATTAATGACTATTTTTATTTAGGAATCTTCGTTACGAGTGCTATTTCCTTTATCTTCTGCCGAATCTCCCCCTCTTCTCATATTCTAACATTGGTTAATACCTAGGTCCTCTCAAGGATTGATAGAGGGACAAGTGACTTGAAGTAAGCAACATCCCACTCTCAGTTCTTCACCAAGGTGAGCGTTCTTGCCTTGTTGGTTGGGGCCGAATACTCTTGATGGCTTGTAAACGGTTAAGTGTGGTTTTAATCACAAGGTTATTCGTTTCTCTTAATAAGGCTTGATGTAATGCAGAATCTGTCATGGGGTTTAACCTTGCTAACGATTAGAAAGGGTTTAACAAGGTTCGTCGATTAAGGTTCAGTGCCAGGGATTCGCAGGGCACTTCGTAACAGGTGTGTACTCACACCATTCCAACTGTAGATCGGCAAATGCCGAAGGGCTAAAAATACGGCAACGATTACCATACGAGCGTATGAACGCTCGTGTGGGGAAGTCGATTCAACAGCAGAGCTCACCATGAGTGTCCTCGTGCTCTTGGACCGTTATGGGCCTCGTTTGGCTTAAATGGGCTGTGTGGGCCTAACGGGCTTGTGGGCCCCACACAGATTAAATTCACGAAAAGTGGCAGAAATTGAATTGGGCTATAACGTTCAAATTGTCGGGACTAAAAATGGGCCGAATGGGCCACATGAAAATGTGGGCCCATTTGGGCCAAATAATTGGCCTTGGGCCCATTTACACCGTTTTGATAATATATGATATCTGTGTCGCTCGAGGCGACTGTGGACCTTAGGGAAGGTTGTAAAATGACCGAAATAATAACCGAAATATCCTAGAGGGTAAAATTATCGAAATACCCTTGGAGGGTAAAATTACCAAAATACCCTAGAGGGTAAAATGACTGAAATACCCTTGTAGGGTAAAATGACTGAAATACCCTTAGAGGGTAAAATGTCTGAAATACCCCCATAGGGTAAATGACCATTATGCCCCTAAAGGGAAAAATGACTAAAATGCCCCTACAGGTTATATGATTGTTATTATATGCTATTTATGGTATGTCTGCATTTATGTGACATTATGCTGCATGGGGGATGTGATTATTGAATTGTAGGAAATTTATGATTTGTTAGGGTCCCATGGTCGCTTGACGACTGTAGATCCACCGATGGCTTTAAGCCGATTATGTGATTGGCAGCTCTACTGCAATATTGGTTAGTGCTGCAATCGATGCTATATAGGAGTGTAGGGATGAGTGGGTCGATTAAATCCCCACAGGAGTGTAGGGTTGGACAGGAGACAGGGTGCAGGTTTGGTATGGGCATTACTGCACTGCATACACTTGTTCTATTATTGAGATGGGCTTAGGCCCAGATAGATGTGATCTGTGACTTTTGATATGGGCTAAGGCCCAGCTGAGGCTATTATGGGCTAAGGCCCAATTGCCACCGTTATCTATTGGGTTAAACCCAACTGAGGCTATTATGGGCTAAGGCCTGATTGCCACCGTAACTGTCTTGTGGGCTTAGGCCCGGATTGATGTGATGCTTGTTTTTCGATGAGGGTTGTACACATTGAGTTTTCGTAAACTCACCCCTTCTTTTTAATTTTTCAGGTAATCCTTAGAAAAAAATAATAAACTAACGTAATTGGGATTTTCTCAAGCTTTTATTTAAAAAGGGTTTTCAATGAAAACATGGTTTTTGAAAAAACTTCAATGTGACACGCCAGACTCGGGCCTAACTTCTAGGCCAGGTTTGGGGTGTTACAGAAAGCATCTCTATCTAAACAAAACAATTTCATTAGAGTTGGGAGATATCACACTATCACGGGTTACATATGGCATGTATACCTAGACTCTCAAACATGTTAGGTTCGTCCGAGAATAGACTAATCCGTAGCTCTGATACCACTAAATGTAACACCCCTTACCCGTATTCGACGCCAGAACAGGGTACGAGGCATTACTAGACTCACATAACAAGCAATCACATAATTCAGAATCATAAAATTTGTGTCCAAATTAAAAAAATCCATATTCATTAATAAAGTCCCTTATACGAGCCTACAGGCCCAAAACATGCATTGGAAGTGGTTCGGGACTAAACCAAAAACTTTAGAAAATTTTACAACACTTAGAAAAATTTTCATGTTACATGGCTCACATGCCCGTGTGGTCCAAGGGACACGCCCGTGTGACCTTGGGACACGCCCATGCTTCAGATCGTGTTCAAATTAGGGTGCTCTCTGACTTGTGCCACACGACCATGCCACACGCCCGTGTGCTACACACGGCTGAGACACATGCCCGTGTCTCTACCCGTATGCTTAATTCAAGATATTCTATTTTGCAATAATTAAGGTGAAGGGGACACACGGCCGAAGCATGTGCCCATGGGGCAGATCGTGTGTCACACATGGCTTAGGAACACTCCCGTGTGTCTACCCGTGTGGACAAAAACAAGGCCATTTACCAAGCCATTTTGCCACCCTCACTTGCACACATCTACACAACATCACATGGCATAAATTCAAGCATATAGATGTAACCAAACAACCACAAACAAGACAATAACATGTCATTCTTATACCATCATTTATCATGCTTAAAGCGTCATACTTAGCCCGTTAAAAACATGCTAATTTCACATTCACAAGAGGGTATTAACATATGAATAAACTTATGATCAACATAAGTCATCATTCATGGCTATATATATAAGATGAACCATTAACAATTACAAGCTAATACTTATGGCCAAATTAATAATGACACACATAACAAATTGGCCTAGTCCCTATACATGCCATAGACTCAAAATGCTTGAATTCATTTATACCCAAAGTGATAGCTTGATAATGTGATAGAATCTCCGATGATCTCCAACCCGAGATGGCTCGATGGCACTATAAAACATTGGAAAGGAAAGGGGTAAGCTATATAGCTTAGTAATTCCCTTTGATAATAATAAGCAACTCTTACAAATCTTTTACCAAGTTCAATAATTTAAACACAAGATAATACAAATTGCTATGAATCTCACAGTGATAATTTTTTTTCAGTCATAATGTTTACTATATCAACTTATAAGCATAATTTAACATATCTTAGCATCATCCTAACAACCATAATCTCTCCTTTGTAACATATTACATCAATTCAACAAATCATTTCAAACCTCATAGTAAACATGCACATTAATTATGTATACTCATGTTTCCGAACATATGCCTTAATATCTTTCAATTGCCTAAACTCTTATCTTCCTTTACTTCCATAACCATTTTAATAAGCAATTATGCCAATATTTCCTTTTTCTCATATCCAATTAATCATAATTTGTGTGAATAAAACATGCTATATGTAAGGCGTAAGTTTGTGCAAGTGTATAAAGTCGTTATCAAGTAATAAGTAAGTATCAAGTTATCGTCTCCACAAGGATTGTATTTGTGATATGTCACTTAATTTGTAAAATTATATTAACAATTTGGTAAATAAAAACACAATATAGTTGAGAAGTGGTGATTAAATTAGATTAAACTAAATGCAATGATCCCTAATGCAGATTATCCTAAGTATGCAAACTATATGAATGAAATAGATTTTAGCAAAATTCAACACAATTTTCAAGAATTATAACATAAATAAACTAGGACAATTACTTTAATTAATCTCAATTTATTATCAACATGTTCAATAACATTCGAAAAAAACATTCCATGGCAACTTGATCTTTCATGAGTTTGGAAACCACATTAGGTCTTTTAGGAATCCTTTATTAGTAAATACGCATTTTACTGATCCTTATTTACTAAGGATTTATTAGCATTCATGTTAGGTAATAGGGACATGTCAGGTTTAAAATAGTTTAATCACACAAATCTAAAAACTATGCAGATAACAGAGCTTGGTCAGAGTTGTTATGTAACCTACAATTTAATCAGGTCAGGATCTAAATTGAGCATGCACATTTCATTTATGTGTCCATTAGCCATCGTCTGATCAGGATCTCTTAGCTAATTCAGGTGCATTTCAATCACATATGAACGAAAGACAGACTTGATTTTAATTGAAAGCATGATCGATTGAGGCACAAACATTATTGTAAACAAGAACAAAGATCACATAGCAAACATCTTTAGATTAAATTAATGAAAGGAAAGATTAAACCCAATTCAGAGTGGCTGTCACTCAAGACTTTGACTACTAGGTTCTTTTGTTCTTTTGCTTTGCTCCGTTACTAATGGCTCTCCAAGGTGGCCGACCAAGGGTTCTTTAAGAGGCTTAATTGCTAAAATCTTTATGAAGAGATGATGCTAGGCGTGGGAATGGAAAAGGCTAAGAGAATTTGGAGAGAAGAGAGAATGATGAATGATGAGAATGGATGAGGAATGATTGAGGGATGCTTGAGGGATGCTTGAGGGATGATGAATGAGGGAATGAGAGGGTCTTATTTATAAGTGAGGAGAGGGGGATATTTTGCTGAAAATAGTGGATGTTAACCTCTTCAAATATCCTCAAATTGTGACTAGCCATGCTCAGTGGCTTTTGACTTGATTTTTGCTTGATTTTTAAGCAATTTTGGATGCCACACAACTCAAGACTGAGACTTGGTCAATTATAAATCTTCGGGCAAATCTCTAATTTCTTCAACACTGCAAGGACCTTGTGTAATTAAACCAAAGAATGGTTTAAATGGATAGCCATGTGTAGCCGAATATTGGGTTGACTTGGTCTCCAATTTAGACGGTTTTGTAATCCAGCAAACTATCAAACCTGTCCAGAATAAATCAACAAGTTAGAGGACCAAAGAATAAAATTTATCCAATTTAATTAATTAATTAAAACCAAAATTATTAATGAAATATTTTAAAATGAATTATTAAATATAATTTTATATTTTATTATTTAATTTAATCATGCATGACCCACTTTATGTCTTAAAAATATAATATATTCAAATTAATATAAAATAAGCCATTTATTGCATGAAACTATATAATAAAGCATAAAATCACATTTTAATAATTTCTATGTCCTAATTTCAAATTTTCACATATTTCATTAATTTATTAAACAATTACTTAGTTTTAACAACAAATTTAAGTAAAAAGGTGATAAATTACATAGGAAAAATCCTATATATTTTTCCGTTTACACTATATCATGATTCAATTTGGCCCGAAGGCCAATCACAAAATCATCAGTCAAGTTTACAATGTATTTCATACACCACAAGTATAGACCAATAATCACAAGGTTTTCATAAAAATCATTCTCGTGGAAAATCATGAACTCACAATTTCATGAAGTCAATGCTTATAAACTTTAGTACATACCTATACCAATTCGTAATACTTACAGACTCTTTCTCTTCTTTGACATACCCGTTGAATTTCCAATTGAACCATTTGGAATACTAAAGGATACTTGGGGATCTCGTACCCACAGTACCGTACCAATGCCATATCCCAGATATGGTCTTACATGTAATCTCGTATCAATGCCAATAGCCCAGATATTGTCTTACACGAAGTCTCATATCGATGCCATACCCCAGATATGGTCTTACACATAATCTCAGTAACCCTAATGTCATGGCATTTGTATCCTATCTATTCCTAATGTTCAATAGGGACTTTTGCTGTATCGAATCTCTGTCGGTCATTTCCATAGTATCGTACTCAATAGCATTCACATTTCATTTCAATAATATAAAATTTACCACAATTATATCAATTAAGCATTTATAAACATATAATTTAATGCTTATTAAACATACGAACTTCCTAGGCATAAAAATGGCAAAAATGACTAAATCGTCAAATACTTATTTTTCCCCGTTCTAGGTTCAAACCTCTTTTTCTTGATCTATAATAACACATTTACATTATTTTATCATTATACTATTCAAACCAGCCCCAAATCACATTGTGGCCAAAATTACATTTTATCTCTAAACTTTTGACATTTTACTTTTTAGCCCCTAGGCTTGTAAAATGAATTTCATTCAATTTCTTAAAAACACAAGCCTATCCGAACCATTTTCATACATATAACAACCCACATTTCTCATTTAATCGCACATTTCTACTCATTTTATAGACTTTTACAAATAAGTCCTTATTGACATTTTTACCGAAAATCACTTAGCAAAAGTCATTTAACAATCAACAAACATGCAATTTCTACCATCAAACATCAAAACACATACACGTTCAACATGGGTAAAATTTTGGACTTTGACATCTCTTCAAATTTGTGGTAGAAATAGATATATCGAGTTACAACAACTTCAAAAACGTAAAAAAACATTAAAAATAGGGCAAGAACAGACTTACAATAGAGCTTGGAAGCTTTAAAAACCCTAGCCATGTCTTCTCCATGTAAAATTCAACCATGGGAGGAAGATGGACAAGATTTTGGCTTTATTTTTTTCTTTTTAATTCATTTAATGACCAAATTACTAAAATGCCCTTAATGAAAAACTTTAGAAACATACCTAAACATGTCCATTTTTGTCCACCAACTTAACCAATGGTCTAATTACCATTTTAAGACCTTTGATTTAAAATTTCATAACAATTAGACACCTTTAACCTATGAACTCACATTTTGCACTTATTACAATTTAGTCCTTTTGAGTAAATTAAGTGCCCAAACGTTAAAATTTTATAACGAAATTTTCACGAGATTGTTCCATAAAATTATATACCATAAAAATATAATAAAAATGAATTTTAGTTCGTCGAATTTGTGGTCCCCAAAGAACTATTCTGACTAGACCCAAAATCGGGCTGTTACGGCATATGTGCCTGGAAACCTAATTATTGTTTAGCCCATATATGTTTCTTGGTGTTATTATGGAATATATTACTAACAAAGGTTAATGAGGATATGTGTAGGGCTTGAGATCAAATTGATTGAATATGCCTTACATGTTTATCTTAAAATAGAATAAATGGTAAGTTAAGAACCATGTTATACGAACTTATTAAGCATTATATGCTTACTTAGTTTTATTTCCCTATTTTATAGTAAATGGAAAGCTAGCTGAATTTAAAGTTTGGCGAAGATCACTCATACTGTCCATCAGCTCATTTTGGTACATATGGTAAGTTAGTTATGGTTATAATGGCATGTATAGGTTAATTGGTCATATTGGCATGTAAAAGGGTTGATTGTAATCTAGCCATTTGGAATGGCTAGTAAAGATTTGTTTTAATAAAATTATAAGTTTATACCATGATGAATATCCATGTGTTTAGTGTGGTAGATTAAATTATGTTAACATGTATGTTTACAAAAGGGTAAGATTATAAACATGAATGCATGTAATGATGTACCATGTTAGATGTTAAAATTAACTTGATTATGATGCTTGAATTGGTTAGTATATGAATGAAAGTTTTGGTGTAGGTCATTGGAAAAGTTTTGGTGAAAAATAAATCTAGAAAATGGCTTTATTTTGTCTACACGAGTAGACACACGGGCATGTGTCTTGACCGTGTGTGACACATGGCCTGGTACATGGGCGTGTGGTTAGGCCGTGTATCCCCTGCACCTTAAATTTGAGAAATAGAATGCTCAGAATTGAGTATACAGGCAGAAGCATAGGCGTGTGTCTCATCTGTATGTGTTACATGACCTAGAAAATAGGCGTGTGGCCAGTCGTGTGGCACAAGTCAGAGAGTTACACAGGGTCGAACACGACCTGCAGCGCGGGCATGTCCTTGGACCTCACGGGCGTGTGTTGTAACGCCCCGTATTTAGGCCTAGAAGGAAATAGGTCTTGAGCCTGGGAACACATACAAATTTATATGTGCAAGGAAATGACAAATTGCTTGGTTGCTTTAGTGGCTAAATTATTTAGGAAGAGTTGGGAGTGTTGGAGAAGTCATGGGTTCAAACCTAGGCCTTAGCAAAATTTTTTATTTTTCCTCTTAAATGAATCTTGGCCTTAGCTTGAAGGATTTATAAATCTTTTTGGGGAAATCATGACACAAGGAGTCTGCTGGTAAAGGTGGAAAGTGGCGTATGGAGTGTACTAGTGGTCTGAAGTTTGAATCCCTTGGCATGCAAAGGAGTATTTATTTTATTTCCTTGCAACATGAGAAGTGGAGTTAGACTGAAACTCTACAAGAAGAAGTTTGAATTGGTCTTGGAGTTGTTATGGAGGATATCAAGGAGGGATAAAGGGAGTGATTTGTGGAGATTTTCAAGGAATTTGAAATGTGAGGAGAGTAGTGGCCGAATGGGACTCTAAGGCCTTAGAAAATTCGGATGAAGGGTTTTCTCTTAGTTTTGGTCAGTTTGTCATTGGTTTCTGAAACTGTGAAGGCTCTTTTCTTTCTCTGCTCTCTTGTGCCGAATTTACAAGTGGCCATTTGTGCATTTTGGTCTTGTTGAGTGTAGGTTCGGCACGCGTGGAATTCTTCGCACGTCTCGTTAAACAGGTGTGTAATCACACTATCTCTGCTGTGAATCGGCAAAAGTCGAAAAGCTAAAACTTTAACATTTGAGGCCTCACGAGCGTGCGATCGCTCATGTGGTAAACTGAGCCCAATAATCGTGGGTGATAGACTGTAGAGGCCACTACAAGTGTTCTCGTGCTCTTAGGTGACATGGGCCTCGTTTGGCTGAAGTGGGTCATGTGGGCTCAATGGGCTTGTGGGCCCCACACATAATAAATCGACGATAAGTGGAAATTACTGAACTGACCTAAACGTTCACATAGTCGTGACTGAATTTGGGCTAAAGGGGCCACACGAGCGTGTGGGCCCACTTGGGCTGAATATTGGGCTTTAGGCCCAATTACATTGTTTTGACCATATATGTTATATGTGTTGCTTGAGATGACTGTATATCTTTGAGAAGGTTATTATATGACTAATACAAGTTGGACCTATTAGGTGTGTGATTTTGGAAGGTTAGGGGGTTTCCATGAAGTCCCGGATTCAAACTTGGGCTTTAGGAAAAATTTTGGTTTAGGTGAATAAAACCCTAGGAGTAAGTAAGTAGGCTTTAAGAATAAAATGTGGAAAAAAATGACACAAGGAAGTAAATGCTTTAGTGGCAAGGCGCCATTAAGTGTGTAAGGGAGCTTGGGTTCAAGTCTTGGCGCTTGTAATTCATTTTGATTTCCTTTTAAATGAACTTAGACTTTGGCCCATAGGCTTATACTTAGTTGTGCTTGTTTTGTTACACAAGGAGTTAGTTGGTAAGGTGGCTAGCGGCGTGGATTAAGTTATAAGGGAACTTGAGTTTGAAACCCCTTGCATGCAAAATGTGACTATTTTGCTAATTTGGGGTGATTTTGGAGGATTGATGGAGGGATCCCACATCAGGAAGCTAGCATGAGAGTAGGCGAGAAGCTGGCTTTAAATAGAGTGATCTATAAGGAGAGTAAGCATACCTTGGTTGGCGTTTGGGCATAGGAGTGTTCGGAGTGTGGATTAGCTTCAGATTCCTATCAGGTGTGTATTTCGCACTACTCTAGCTATAGAGCGGCAAATGTAGAAATGCCAGTCACACGTCGATGGTAGCCACACGAGCGTGCAAGCGCACGTGTGGGAGCTTCGACGCGATAGTTGAGGCCATCATGATTGTTCTTGTGGGTTTAGGCTATTTGGGTCACGATGGGTCGAAGGGGGCCATGTGGGGCCAATGGGCCTATAGGCCCAATTGGATAAGCTGTATGATTGTGTAGTAAATATTGGACTGGACTATGTGAATCTCATATTTGTGGCTAAATTTGGGCTAAATGGGCCATACGAGCGTGTGGGCCCATTTGGGCTGAGAGTGGGCCCTAGGCCCATTCGCATCGTTATCTCTGTTTAGAATACCTTGGTTTACAAAATTACTAAAATACCCTTAGTTTACAGAATTACTAAAATACCTTTGGTTTACAAAATTACTGAAATACCCCCAATTTACAAAATTATCGAAATACCCTCAGTTTAGGAAATTACCAAAATACCCTCAATTTGTAAAATTACTGAAATACACCCAGTTTGTAAAATTACTGAAATACCCTATGTTTGCAAAATTACAAAATACCCCCGATTTGTAAAATTACCAAAGTACCCTCTAATTTGCAAAATTATCGAAATACCCTCAATTTGGAAAATTATCAAAATACCCCTGATTTGTAAAATTACTGAAATACCCCCGATTTGCAAAATTACTAAAATACCCCTAATTTGTAAAATTATCGAAATACCCTCGATTTGTAAAATTACCAAAGTACCCCTAATTTGCAAAATTACCAAAATACTTTCAATTTAGAAAATTACCAAAATACCTCAGTTTGTAAAATTATCGAAATATCCCTTGATTTGTGAAATTATTGAAATACCCCTGGTTTGTAAAATTACCAAAATACCTTCGATTTACAAAATTATTGAAATACCTTATAGGGTAAAATAACTATTTTTCCCTTGCGGGTAATTGACTAATTAGGACTATGACTGATTTAACTGTGAATGTATGACTGTGTTTTAACTGATTTGACTGTGGCCGTGTGATTGATATGCTTTTAATATGTGTGTAAATGACTGTTACCGAGCATGGCCATTTTGTATACACGTGTAACGATTGAGCATGACATACACGACATATTGCATGGGGTTGGGACATTGATACGGAGGAAGTTATGATAGGGTCACACGGGTCGCATGACGACTGTGGATCCAGTATTAATCTGATAGGGTCGCACGGGTCGCATGACGACTTTGGATCCAGTATTGATTTGATAGGGTCGCACGGGTCGCCTGACGACTGCGGATCCAGTATTGACCTGATAGGGTCGCACGGGTCGCATGAAGACTGTGGATCCAGTATTGATTTGATAGGGTTGCATGGGTTGCATGACGACTGTGGATCCAGTATTAATCTGATAGGATCGCACGGGTCACATGATAACTGTGGATCGAGTATTGATCTATTGAGGTCACGCGGGTCGCATGACGACTGTGGACCAATGGACGGCTTAAAGCCGTGTAATCTAATTTTGGCTCTGTGCTAACATAAGTATGGCTCTGTGCCATCTTAATTCTAGCTTTGTGCCAATCGTATTTACCCGTGGCTATGTGCCTAACATATATATATTGATGACTCTGTGTCGATCATAATTATCCATGGCTGTGTGTTGATTATATTACCGTCGCTGATGGCTATGTGCCAAACTTAGATGATGGTTTTGTGCCATCCAAATTATGGTTTATAACCATTCTGTTTATGGCTCTTAGCCGTTCTGTTAACTGGTAGCATTGATATTTATGGCTTTTAGCCGTTCTGTTCACGGCGTCAAGCCGTTCTGTTGACTTAGTGCCGCAACCAGTGCTAAGCTTGGTGTGTTGGCTGGGTGGGTCAATTTTATCCCCACATGGTCTGTTGGTTGGTACAGGTGGTGTGTTGGCTGGATCGGGGTGGGATGCATCCTCATACTATTGCATATCTATCATGAGATCTGTTACTGTACTAGGCTTAGGCCCACTTATTCTGTTATTGGTTTGGGCTAGGCCCAATTAATTCTATATGGGCTGTGACCCAAATGATATGGTAGTGGGTTTTGGCCCACATATGCTCTGAATTGGATTGTACTGTTACTGTTAAAGGGCTTTGGCCCAAACTGTTTTGGGTTCTGTTTCTGTATACTGACGGTTACTCTAGTAAGGGGGTTGTACATTGAGTTTTTGTAAACTCACCCCGTTTTTAACTGTGCGGGTAATCCTCAGCCTTAGATGGATCGGAGCTACGAGGGACTCGGAGAAGACCACACACTGCTTATGCTTATTGTTTTGATTATCTACATCAAGTATTTTAATTTGGGTTGTAATAAGGCCACTTTTAATTCCTGATTTTTATTTGGGATATTTATCAACGATGTTTTATAACTGTTAAAAGTAGATCGCAATTTTCCTAAACAAAACTATTTTCCAAACATTACGCTTTCGCAACTCAATTTTTAAATATCACATTTTCGTAAATCATCTATTTAAAATTAGCTTCTGCAACTGAAAAGATGTTTTGGGAATAAAACTAATAATTTTTCAATGTACCACGTCTTAAAAATAAACTAACGTAATTGGGATTTTACTTAAGCTTTTAAACAAGAAGGGTTTTCAATGAAAACATGGTTTTCGAAAAACACTTCAATGTGACACACCAGATTCGGACCTAACTTCTAGGTCGAGTTTAGGGTGTTACAGTCCTTGTAGGGTAAAATGACCGTAATGCCCTTGTAGGGTAAAATGATCGTAATAACCTTGTAGGGTAAAATAACTGTAATGCCCCTATAGGGTAAAATGACCATTATACCCCTGTAGGGTAAAATAACCGTAATACCCCTGTAAGGTAAAATGACCGTAATACCCTTGTAAGGTAAAATAATCGTAATACCCCTATAGGGTAAAATGACCGTAATGCCCCTAGAGGGTAAATGACTATTTTGCCCCTCGAGGGTGAATAATTGATTTGTGCTATGATTTGACAGATTTGACTATGATTTGTTGACTTAACCGTGAATGATTTGACTGATTTTGAGCATGGCATACTGTATACGCGACATACTGTATGGGGTTGGGATCTTGTATTAGAGGAAGTGATTGATATGTGAGGGTCGCAAGGGTCGCACGAGACGACTGTGGACCCATCAATGGCTTTAAGCAGATTATGTGATTGGCAGCTTTACTGTAATATTGGTTAGTGCCGCAACCGGTGCTACATAAGGAGTGTAGGGATAGGTGGGTCGATTTAATCCCCACAGGAGTGTAGGGTTGGACGGGAGACGGAATGCAGGGTTGGTATGGGTATTTATGCATTGCATATACTAATTCTGATATTGAGATGGACTTAGGCCTAGATAGATGTGATATGTGACATTTGATATGGGCTAAGGCCCAATCGAGGCTGACGGGGGCTAATGCCCAATTGCCACCGTTACTATAATGGGCTAAGGCCCACACTATATTGTTACTGTTATAGGGCTCAGGCCCAAACTAATTCTGTTCCTGTATATTGACTATTGCTTTAATAAGGGGATTACAGACTAAGTTTTTCGTAAACTCGCCCCGTTTTTAACCTTTCAGGTAACCCCAACGTTAGACATTAGGTGCCGCGAGAGACTCGGAGAGGGCCACACAACTGCACAAGTTTTATTCTGTTTAGCTCATTTACTTAAGAATGAGCTTGTTGGTTCGGGTTGTAATAAGGCCTTTATAATTTCTGGATTTTAAATTTTGGGATTTAATTTGATTGTGATTTATATCTGCTAGAAGTAGAACACGATTTTCAGAACAATAACTATTTTCTAACACTACGTTTTCGCAACTCAATTTTTAAATATCACGTTTTCGTAAATCCTTTGTTTTAAATTAAGCTTCCGCAATAAATAAGGTTTTAAAGGTAATAATGTTTTAAAAGGGAGTAACTTTTTAATAAACCACAATTGAAAATAAACAAACGCAAACTGAGGTTTTGTACAAGTTTTAAATGGCAAGAAGGTTGAAATTTCAAGAAGGATTTTTAATGAAAACATGGTTTTCGAAAAACACTTAAATGTGACATGCCAGATTCAGCCATAACGTCTAGGCCGGGTTTGGGGTGTTACATGTGTGCCCTGTATCTTGGATAATTTTAGAAATTTCATGAAAAATTCTCTGAGTTTTCGATGTAGTCCTGATTTAATTCTAATACTTATTTTGGGCCTCGAGGGTCCATTGAAGGGACGATATGAATAATATTCAGAAAATGAATAGAATTTGACATGAATTATTTGTAAATGTATTGAAAACTTTGGTAACATTCCATAGCTCGTTTCCGACAACGGATATAGGTTAGGGGTGTTACATTTAGTGGTATCAGAGCTACGGTTTAGTTAGTTCTCAAACTAAACATAGCATATGTAGAGTCTAGAAATACATGCTATTATATAACCTAGGATAGTGTGATATCTCCTAACTCTGATGAAAATGCTTTACAAATAGACAGAGATGCTTTCCAACCGAGCTAATTTCGATATTGTTGAAAGTAATACTCACGTGCATGAGTAAAAATGTTACTTATGATGAAACGAGACTTATAAAGGTATGAAATAAATATTTTATAAAGGACATGTTGATGATAAATGTTATGTGATATGTGTGTATTTATAAAAGTTAAATTTTGAGACTTTACAATCTCCACTCCTTTACCAGTATAGTTTTATATAATGAAATTCACAAAAATTATATTGATTAAGTTTACAAGTGTGGAACTGAAGAGTTCAGTGGCTGAATGATTAATAATGCAATCAGAACTGAGAATGGGTTAGTAAGTAAAGATGGTATTAAAAGAGATATCATATTTTTCTGAAGATTATTCGGGATATGTAATGTCACTATTAAGGAAGAAGTTATTTATGAGTAATTGATTTATTCATGTGTGGTATCTACAGAACGGATTAGCCGAAAAAATTTCTTTCGAATTGGCTCTTTTAGTGAACTGAATAATGTGAGATTATTGGTGACTTTATTAGTCAATGGAATAGTGATGAAATTGCAAAGATATTTGAATGTAGATGTTATAATCAAGTATATTACAGCAATCTCTTCTGGGTATTTTATATGTTCTATTATTCTCAGAGACATATGAAATTGTTCACGCTCAGATGCAATATTTATCATAATGGAAGGTTGGCTAATTATAATAGCTGGAATTATTGTAAGTCTGGATGATTCATGAGTGGTATTGCTCTATCTTTCTTGGATTTTCTAGCTCATCATGATTAATAGAAGAGTTGATGACAAGATTCATATGATACTATTTTCTACTTCTACTTATTGAAGCTCTGAATTGTGAATATGCAAATTTTATTGTCGTTATTAAAGTTGTTTCTACTGCATATGTGCAATATTACTTTTCTGGATATTCATTGGCAAAGGTAATTACATTTATTACTGTTATGTCTGTGAAAGATATTCATTGGCGAAGGTAATTTCTTTATTATTCAAATATGTTTTATCTGTGAAAGATATTCATTGGCGAAGGTAATTACGTTTATTACTATTATAATTATTAAATTGATCATGAAGTTTGGTGATAAGGATTACAGATTATAGAAATTGTATTACAGCACTGGTTATTATTAAGGTGCACTGTTGATATTGAAGTATTGTTTTATCTATATGGCTGAGATGTCGGTCATATTATAGCACTATGGTTTAAAATCTATTTGATGGTTGTGGATCTGGAAAAACTTAAAGTTTCAATGTTAATAATTGAAATAGCTACAATGATGATACGATTATTACAGAAAAGATGTAATATTTGAATGGACTAATAAATATCAGTAAAGGTTTGACTAGTTGGAAGCTCTGTTGACTGAAGTATTAATTCTGGTTCAACCTGGATTGGGTAAGAAAATTTTTATTACAGTGATGTATTATTGAATGGAATTAGATTGTGTTTTGATGCAGTAAGGCAAAGTAATAGCCTGTACTTTCAGACAATTAAAAACCACATGGAAAGAGTTACCCTATACATGATCTAGAATTGACAACTATTATTTTTGTATTGAAATCTTACGACATTACTTGTTTGGTGAAAAATGTTATATATTCACTGTAACACCCCAAACCCGGTCAACACACCATGATCGAATCTGGCATGCCACGGAGTGATAACCTTTTACAAACGAAATTTTGTCAGATAATTTTCTTAGAAAACCTATTTTCTAGTACGAAAAGTTTAGTAATCCTTGCTTGTAATCTACGTATTGTTGCAAGTTTTTAGAAAACATTTGAGTTATCTTTGTTATCATAAATTAAGTGGTGTTACCCGATGGCAACGCTTTTAAGAAAAACAAAGGAGTTATAGTTTTGAAAACATTGCTTTTTACCGTTTAACTTAACAAAACCATATATTCAACATAGTCAAAATAATAGCAAATATTAAAGAAAAACCCAAAATAAAACTTAGCGAAAAAAATTTAAGGAAAATTAATAAAATGGAAATAGTAACTAAAAGAGATCAAATCCAACGAACATGCATGGCCGCCTCGAGTCCTCCCGGCTCCATCTCCGCAATCTACTCATCTGCAAAATATAAGGGAAGGGGTGAGTCACCAAGACTCAGTGCATAAATCCCTAACCCGATAGTGCATTCACTTACACAAACTATCAGTAGCAATATGCAAATCATGCAAAACATGCAACCCATAACCTAGCCATCCAAACACCTTTAACTACTCCGTGTGGTCAAAACCACTGGTGGTCAAAACCACTGGTGACCGTAGTCACAAATATATCGGTATGGTCAAAACCACTGATGACCGAAGTCACAAATCAAGTGATGGGACCAACACATCGTGTGGTCAAAACCACTGATGACAATCCCATAATCAACATGTGGGGCCAACCCACTGTGGTACCAAACCACTGGGACAAGTCACAATATTCATATGTGGTCAAAGCCACTGGTGGTCAAAACCACTGGGACTTAGTCACAAAATATAATATCGAGACGGGGCCAACCCATCGTTTGGTCAAAACCACTAGTGACAGTTCAAAATGAATCATCCCCCTCCTCTCATCAAACCCATCACCATGTTCATAACATACATGCCATAGTATCGAACGATCATGCAAATAACATATAACATAGTATCAACAGATCATGATGATGTATACTAAAAGTCACATAACAGGGGACTTACCCGGAATCTAAGCTTATGCCCACAAGGCAGAGTCACTAATACCAAAGGTTATACAGTAACATAATAAGCATCATTAAACCAATAAAGTGTGTAAGTGTTTACACACCTTTCTATACGTAGATCTAATGTGAAATCCCGAAACGTATGCCCTTACTGCACCTACAATCGGCCAACATCACCCTTTAGATCTAAAGCCATTCGGCTTATTCACAAAATCCCGAAGGATGAATCGTACAAGGTTAATTCCTTACCTTAGTGCCTATTTGGTTTCCAACCAAATCCCGAAACCACACACTAAGTCCCCCTTATAATTGGCCACACACTTAATCGGCAGACAAATCTTCCAATTCCACTGTATTCGGCTACTTCCCCTTCCCCCTACAATCGGCTTATCACAACATTAAAAATCTAAAGGCCATTCGGCCAAAACATAAATCCCGAAACTAAAAGGGATTATCATCTTCTTACCTTGATGACTGATTCGGCTTAAACACCAAAGATCGGCACCCCTTAATGGTGTTAGAGGTTTCGACTACATACCTTCCTACAATCGAATAACACCACATCAACTCTCATAGCCATTCGGCTATGATCAACAAATCTCGAAAGGAGTAAACCATACCACAAGAACCACACTCACCTTAACGCACAAGATCTCTCTGGCTTTTACCAAGATTCGGCCCTATCATCCAAAGATAGAAGAATCGACAACCAAAAGAGAAGGTGAAACTACTAAAAGATTCGGCCATAAACCGAAAGAGAGAAAGAGAAAGGCAGTAATGAAATAACAAAGACTTACCACACCAAGATTTGGGATTCGGTAAAGAGAATCAAGAAGAGATGAATGTCAAAACTTTGGGATAATGAAAAGAAAACGTAATAAGAGAGGGGTTTATAAGCAAGATAGTCGGCCAAGAGGAGAACAGCAACAAGGTCTCGACTTTTGATACTGAAGAAGAAAAAGAGAATGGGGAAAGAAGAATTCGGTAAGGTGAATGAGAGGGGATTTCGGCACAAAGTGTTTTGAAAGAGAAGAAAAGATGGACAAAAAGAGTTGCCTTTGGCTTTTAATTGAAACAGCTAAGGTGGTTCGACCAACAAATAGCAACAACTAAATGAAACGGTCACCTTAAGGAGGTTTCGGTTTGACACTTAAACAAAGGAAGAAAAGAAAAGCTAGCCAATTTTAGCTTTTCCCCTAGGCACATTCAGCCACCCTCCAAAAGACCCCAAAACCGATTTCACTCCTCCCCTCACAGTCTAATTTTCGGCCAACACTTCCAAGTGAGCTTGATAAACTCAAACTCCTCAATTCCCTCATTTACATCTATTTGACTCCCTCTATCCTTATCCTCCAGAGTCCAACATGAGCACTCCTCCTTCTAGCTTGTGGCGTCAAAAATGAATAAGCAGAAAAGGGATTTCTGCAGCTCGAACCAAGGTTCTCCTTGATCCTTGTGGCGTCACCTCCCTTGTGACTTAAGTGGCGCCTCCTTGCCATTTTACCAAGGCACTTCTTGTGCCTAAAACTCCCAATAATTCCTTTTAACCCCTAATTCTTCTAGCTCCTTCCTCCTAAGTGCTAAAACAAAATTTTTAGCCATGTCCCGGGACTAACCCAAGATCATGCCTAGACCCCAAAACATATCAAACCAACACAGCATACTTACCAACACATGCAACCACATGCAAAATGCAGAGACCCCATTTTAAGGTTGTTACATTCACCAATCATACAAGTTTGGAGTATCTGATGTTACAAAAAGATTTGAATTTGAGCTAGCATATACGGCTTGAATTGTTGAAAGATTATGATGTGATAATTGAATATCACTCAGAAAGAGAGAATGTGGTTGTTGATATTCTAAGTAGAAAATTTCTGTCTACTTTGCAAGCTGTGGATGCCAATTTTAATTGTCTGATAATAACTTAATTTTAGCTAAGTATAGAGCTAAACCGATGATTCTACAACAGATTAGTAAAACTCAAAAAAGTGATAATAAGTTGTAAGTTAAACGAATACAGTGTGAATTATTTTCTGATTCAGAATTTTCGAGTAGATTTGATAATTTTCTGTTATTCAGAGACAAAGTTTGTGTATTGAAGAATTTGGAGCTTGTACAGAAAATTTTACATGAATGATCACAGTGGTACTATGTCTGTTTATCTGGGGAATGATAAGATGCATAATGATTTGAAAAAGATATATTAGTAGCCCAGAATGAAATGTGGTATTTCTAAATTTGTATTTAAATGTTGGATATATCTGCAAGATAAAGATGATACTTTTAGGATAGTTATAGCCAGCGACAATATCAAAATGGAAATGGGACAAAGCCTGCACATTTTATCCTTGTATGAATGGATTTCTCACTTAATAGATTGTTTGAGTTATCTATTTTTTTGAGATTGCTAGATTATATGATGAGCTAGTTTATGTTATTTCTAATAGAGATCTACAGTTCATATTCTGATTCTGGAAAAAGTTACAAGAAGCTCTGGGTATACGGTGACATTGTAGTATCTCATATCATTCTCAAACGGATGATTAATCTAAACATATGATTCAAATTTTTGAAGATATGTTTTGGTGCTGTATTTTAGAATTCAAAGGCAATTGAAAAGAAATATTTGTAGTTAGTTGAATTCATATTTAGTAAAAATTAACAATCAAGTATAAAAATTTTACCGTACGAGGCTTTATATGGTCACAATGTAAAACTCCAGTGTCTTGGACTGAGCTCAGTAAGAAAAGATATATGTAGTTGGTTTGATTCATTGAAACCAAAGAAAGGTGACAGTGATCTGAGATAGTATAAAAGTAGTATTCGATCGTCAAAAATTTGATGTGATTATAAAGTGAAAAGAAATAGAGTTTCAAATTGGCAACAAAATATTTTTGAAAGTTTCGCCATGGAAGAAAGTTCTCCGGTTTGGCTGCGAAGGCAAATTAAGTTTGCGGTTTATCAGGTCATATAAGTTCATTGAAAAGAATCGGACCTGATGCATGTTGATTAGTATTATTATCAGAGATCGACAGAATTCACAATGCTTTTCATGTGTATATGTGTTACGATAGTATTGATCGCGCCCATCATCTGTTATTTCTCTGATAGATATTGAAATTCAGATTGACATGACTTACAGTGAGTAATTGGTTGAAATTCTGGTAGGTGAAATGAAAGAAACAAAAAATATAAAAAAAGCTTTAGTGAAAGTTCTTTGACAATGATACTATATAGAGAAAGCTACCTGGTAACTGGAAGAAATCACGAGAAAGTAATATCTGAACCTCTTTACTGGTAAGATTTTCGACGGTGAAAATTCTTAAAGGAGAGAGTTGTAACAGCCCAATTTTTTATAAAATTGGAACAATGGTTTCGGGACCACAAATTCGAGCCCGAAAAGAAAAATTATTTTTATACTATTTTATGATCTACAGTATGATAATAATATTGTGTGAAAAATTCCGTAAAGAAATTTTATCGATTATATGTTTAATTTGATAAAGGACTAAATCGAGTAAAATGCAAAAGTTGGATTCTAGTAGCTAGAAGGATCAAATAGCTATGAAATTCAAAACATGAGGTCCTTATATGGTAATTAGATCATTAATGAAAAGTTAGTAGATATTTTTAGATGATTCATCTGTGGAAAATTAGAAAAAAGCTAAGGACTAAATTGAAAAGTGATAAAATTAAAAGATGATAAATAATTAAATAGAAATAAAATCATTTTATATCATCTTCTTCCCCAAATATTCTATGGAAACTTGGCCAAATTTGGTAAGTATTCAAGCCCCATTTTAGTAATTTTATATTTTTAAACCGTGATAGTTTAATCTATCTATTTGGGGATCAATTTAAAAGTTATCAAAGTATAGAAATTATGTCATGGATGAATATGCTAAAATTTGACATTTATGGTAGAATATGAAAGGTTGATGATAGATAAACAACTTTTACAAAGTGATTTTTGATGAAAACATGATTTAGGGACTAAATTGTAAAGTTGTGTAAATTGAAGAAAAATTCTAAATTTTATTCTGAATTTTATAGAATACATGTGCTGTAAAATTTATATTGAAATTTTGGTTAGGTTTGGAATAAGAAGTAAATTGCATGAATTTCATTTTTCGAGCCTAGGGACGAAATCTCATTAATTAAAAGTTTAGGGGCAAAATGGTAATTTTGTCTAAGATGTAAATTGAATTGAATTGAGTTTAAATTGTATTAAATTGATGTAAAATTTACTCGTATAGATCCAGATAGACCAAATTTGGAGCTAGAACGAGGAAAAGAGAAAAATGTCAGATAAATGATAAATGATAAAAATGTTACTTTTATGCTTGAAATGAATGTAGAATGTGTTTATTTAAATTATATGAATGTTATAGATGTATGAAATAATCACATGCCTAATAATTCTTGAAAAATGTTAAATCCAGTTTGAATAAATGAAAATCGATGGATAAAGGTGATTTCCTGAAATGAATGAGGTCCTGCATTTGTTGCTGATGGAATTTAGCTCGGACGAGTAATTCCATTAACCTCATTTTTGAAAGGATTTAGCCCAGACGAGTAATCCTGATATAAATCTCACGAACGTATGTTATGGATTGGATTTAGCCCGGACGGGTAATCCAGATTAAGCTCATTAAAGCATATGCTACAGAAAGGATTTAGCCTGGACTGGTAATCCTATGCATATGCTACAGAAAGGATTTAGCCTGGACTAGTAATCTTGATCTCACTTGATAACTGAATTTAGCCTGGACTAGTAATTCTGTTATATGCTATGAGGCTCGAGAGTGTGCTTTCTGATTAAGTGCTGTATTGGGGTACCTCTGAATATGAATTGACAGATTTACTGATTCATACACTTTGTGTGTACTATCTGAGTATTCATCGATATTTCAAATAAATTATATGAGAAAAAAAATGCTGATGTAATAGCCCAAACCTGGCCCATGCGTTACGACCGAATCTGACATGTCACATGAGGAAAATGTATAAAGTCCTTGTGCTTTGTACTAAAATAAGTTTTATTTGGTTATGGTTAAGAAAACAAGTTTGGATGTAAATATTTGATAAAATACAACTATTTTTGAGAGGTTGATTGATGAATAAAAAATCGAGGTAGTGAACTTTAAAGCCGTGACTTTTGAAAATGTCGTTGATAATTTGAAAGAAAATCCGAGTTAAATTATTTATAAAAGTTTGTTATAAAATCCATTTATTAATCAATTTTGGAAAATCGTTGGTTATGCTTTTAGAAAATCCCCAATTTAAAAAAAAATAATTCAAGAACAATAATAAATAATTCAAACATAAAGAAAAAATAAAATATTCTAGAGGCCTTATTACAACTTAAAAACCCAAAATAGTAGAAGTAATAAAGTAAACGTAAATAGAAATTTAAAGTTCGAAAACACCATTTCTGAAGTATGGCCACCACCAAGTCATCTATGGCCCAAGTCCACATCATTGAGCATTACCTGCAAGGGTTAAGGAAAAGGAGTGAGTTACTAGAACTCAGTGCATAATCCCCTTTACCGTCATCCACTAGTTCTAAACTCGTAAAGCAATATATTGTGTCTGAGCCCATATAGCATAATCTTGGACCGAAGCCCATTTACAATACAATATTTACATGAAGTATATGTATGCAACCCAACCCATCCATCCATCACACCCCCGACCAGCCAATCACACCTGTGGGGATCAAGCTAACCCACCCTGCCACTCACACCAATTCGCAGGCAAGATGCCATTTATAATATTTGTGGCTGAGCCACCAGAAACGCGACAATCAAGCTGCTTTTTATAATATTTGTGGCTGAGCCACCAGAGTTATAAGCACATTAATGAACAAATTGTGGCAATGCCACCAGGCTACACTTCTCTTCATTCAATTTTTCCCAACCCATGCAATATGTAACATGCAACATACATAATAAAGCATAATATCCACATATATGAACAACAATCATTAATCCAGGAATTCATTTCGGCGAATCGGCCCATTATAGCACTTTGTAATTCGGCACACTAAGGCAATCTAGAAAATTGTCCCATAGGGTCATTTCGGTAATTTGGCCCATAAGGGCATTTTGGTAAATCAGGCCATAAGGCATTTTCGTAAGTCAACACTTTTAAAGGTACTTAAGCAATCCGGCCCGTTAAGGCATTTTGACAAAAATGACCCATTGAGGGTATTTTCGTAATTTGGCCCATAAGGGCATTTTCGTAAATTTTAAAAATTAACTCTGATTTTGAAAAATCTTAGTATTTATGATGTTTAGGCAATACACTCGATTCATACCAATTTACCTATATTAAGTTTTTATGCAACATCGATCGATATTTCTAATGTGATGCTAAATCACAAATTTACGGGATTTCGGTGTGAGATTACACATTTGATTACTGTAAGGACTAAACCTTCTTGACCTTCAGCACCTAAAACACCATTACACTCGATTAACCAACCAACGAGGTTTTTCTTAATCCAAATATTTAAATCTAACGATCTAATAAAATTCTTACCCTTAGAATCGTGTACGACCACGATTTATCTATTCTCACCGGATGATGGTCCACAACCCGGTCGAAAATCTCGAATTGCCGATACCGCTCTATGCTTGAACTTAGGAGTAGGAATCACAAATCCACTCCTTTTGAGTTCTCCAATCACTTTTCCTTTCGAATCGGTACCACTTGCCTCCATAGAAAAAAGTTTACTCAAAACGATGTTACGATGATATAAATGGATTGTCTAAGGAAAAGGTTCGGCTTACCACTATTTCTGTAGGATCAACAAGTGAATAAAAACGATCGATATAATCCCTATAATAACCTATTAGTCACAACCATTATTCCGTTTAGCAAACTAATCAAACAATGAGCGAGATCAAAATAATCCATAAAGAAACTTCTTACCTTATGATGATAAATCCAATTTCCACCGATTGGGCTTATGACTACGGATGAATCAACAAAATAAAAGATTCGGCCAACCCTACAAGAACACTACAAAATAGGAGATGATCACAAAATAAGGGAATAGAAGAGAGGAATGTTTCGGTTTAGAGAACCATCCAAAGAGAAGGTACATATTCGGCATGAAGAAAAGAAAATGCAAGGATAGAATAGAGCCACTTACCGATTTGATCAAAAAAGAGATGCTCAACTCACAAGATGGAGAAGAGAAGATGATAGAAATTTGGCTATTGATGAGAAAAGAATAAAGAAGATTCAGCCAAACGAAGTTGTGTCGATTAAAGAGAAAGGGAGAATGGTTGAGGAGATGGTGAAGAAGAAAAGAAGTGATGGACAAAGGGGTATAGAGGTTCGGCTATTACCAAAAGAAAATAAACCAAATTGGATTGAGTGTTTTGGCAAAACAAAAGAAAGGAGAAAAAAACAAAAGGCTATAGTGATTTGGCCAAAATAAAGGAAAAGAAGTTGGAAAAAGAAAATTCCAAAATGTTAAGAAGAAACAAAACTTTTCATGCACAATATTTGCAAAGTGCAATAGGAATTTCGGCTCTCCCTATTCCCCTAACCAAAACCGTGTATCACTTTTACCAAAAGGATGAATGTTGACCAAAATAATCTTTCCAAAACATCCTCCACATAATAGGCCAACATGTTCCATTCTCTTGCCTTTTTCTTTTGATTCTTTCCTTCATTATTCCTTGTTTTCTTCCATACCATATTTTCTCATTCTTTTTTCCATAAATAAAAAGTCTTCCTTACCTTAATTAGAACCATGGCCGACACTTGGAAGAGAAGTACAAAAATTAATCAAAATTCTTTGGCACTAGGTGGGATTCGAACTCCTCCCCAAAAGCCCTTCATGTGACGCCACAACCTCCTTGCCATATGCTCTCTTATGCTAGCAAAATACACATTTATTTCCTTCAGCATTGATGTCCCTTACCTATCTCTCCTTAAAGTGCTTAAACATAAAAATTTTACTAAGGCCTAATTCAACCCTGAGCCTTCTTAGGACCCCTAAACATACACAATTAACATTTTTAACTAGCCTATCGCATGATATTCTTCAAAACATAAAATTCTGAAATTTCAAGATGTTACAATTCTACCCCCTTAAAGAAAATTTCGACCTCAAAATTTACCTGATTAAAAGAGATGAGGATACTGTTGTTGAATTGTGTCCTCTAGTTTCCATGTAGCTTCCTCTAACCCTAATTACGCCATAAAACTTTGACTAACGGAACCGACTTCCTTCTAGCACCTTAATATCACGATCTAAAATCTGTACTGGCTCCTCATCAAAAGACAAGTTAGGTCTTAACTCAACTTCCTCCACTGGTACAATATGAGATGGATCCGAGTGATAGCGCTTTAACATCGAGACATGAAATACGCTATGAATCTGACTTAACTTCGGAGGTAACTCCAGTTGATAAGCCACTGGCCCAACACGCTTCAGCACACGGTATGGTCCGATGAACCTAGGGCTTAACTTGCCTTTCCGCCCAAATCTTAAGACCTTCTTCCAAAGTGAGACCTTCAAAAGACCTGATCACCCACCGCAAATTCTATATCCTTACGCTTTAGATCTGCATATGATTTCTGTCTGTCCGAAGCTTCTTTTAACTGTGCCCAAATTACCTTAACTTTTTCCTCCGTCTCTGAGATCAACTCAGGACCCAACAACTGTCGCTCTCCCAGCTCAGTCCAACAAGTAGGAGTATGACACTTACGACTATACAATGCCTCGTAGGGTGCAATTTGGATGCTGGATTGATAGCTATTGTTGTATGCAAACTCTGCCAATGGTAGAAAATCTTCCCAACTACCCCTGAAGTCAATCCCACAGCCTCTTAACATGTCTTCTAAAATCTGGATTACTTTCTTCGATTGACCATCAATCTGCAGATGAAACGCCATGCTGAAATTTAGTCTTGTACCCAAAGCTTCATGCAGAGCCTTCCAGAACCGTAATGTAAACCTAGGATCCTTATCTAATATGATAGACATCGGTACCCCATACAACCTCACGATCTCTGCTACATACAACTCGGCCAACTTCTGCAACGAATAATCTGTACGAACAGGTAGGAAATGAGAAGTCTTCGTTAACTGATCCACTGTCACTCATAAAGAATCTTTTTTAGTAAGCATTAAGGGTAACCCACTAACAAAGTCCATCGTTATCCTTTTCCATTTCCATAGTGGGATTTTCATTGGTTGTAGCAACCCTGATGGCAGTTGATGTTCTGCCTTCACCTACTGACATGTCAAGCACTTACTCACGAAGTCGGTAACCTACCGTTTCAACCCTGGCCACCAATACTTCTCACGGAGGTCTTGGTACATCTTATTTCCCCCGGGGTACATAGCATATGGGCTACTATGTGCCTCACGTAGAATTATTCGTCTCAATTTCGAATCCCTGGGCATACAAACTCTTCCGCGGAAACACAATACTCTATCACTATTAAATCTAAAATCCCCTATCTCACCACCTTTCACTTGCTGAAATCGAGAACCCAACGCTTCATTTATCAACTACTTTTCCTTAATCTGACTTACCCATGTAGGCTTCACCTGAAATTCAACTAACAGACTACCATCTTCATAAAGGCTAAGATGAGCAAACATTGCTCTCAAATTCGATATCACTTTACGACTCAATGCATCTGCCACTACGTTAGCTTTTCCTGGATGATACTCGATTGAGAAGTCATACTCTTTCAACAGTTCTATCCACCTCCGCTATCTTAAGTTCAACTCCTTCTGAGTAAGGAGGTACTTCAGACTCTTGTGATCCGTATATATAATTGACTTTTCCCTATACAGATAGTGTCTCCAAATCTTCAGAGCAAACACCACTATAGCTAACTCCAAATCATGTGTGGGATAGTTTACCTCATGCGGCTTTAATTGACGAGATGCATAAGCCACTACTTTTCCCCCTTGCATCAGCACACAACCCAAGCCCGTGTGTGACGCATCACAATAAACAATAAACTCCTTACCAGCCTCAGGTTGAATCAATACTTGCGCTTCTGTCAGAATCTTTTTCAATTTCTCAAACTCTCTTATTGCTTATCTGACCACACAAATGGTACTCCCTTACACAACAACTTAGTTAGGGGTGCAACAATTAACGAAATCACCTCAATGAAACGCCTATAATACCCAGCCAAACCTAGAAAACTCTGAATTTTAGCTACTGACTTTGGTGGTTTCCAGTCCAACACAGCCTCGACCTTCAGGGGATCAACTCTAATTCCTTCGACAGACACAACATGTCCAAAAAAGGTCACTTCCCTCAGCCAAAATTCACACTTATTGAATTTGGCATACCGTTGCATCTCCCTTAAAATCTGCAATACTACTCGTAAATGCAAATCATGCTCCTCTTCAGTCTTTGAATACACCAAGATGTCATCTATGAACACCACCACAAACCGGTCTAGATAGGGTTGGAAGACTCGATTCATCATGTCCATAAATGCATCTGGTGCATTAGTCAACCCAAACAGAATCACTAAGAACTCGCAATGCCCATATCGGGTTCGGAACACAGTCTTGTGAATATCCGCCTCATTGACTTTTAACTAGTGATACCCCAACCTCAAATCTATTTTTGAGAAAACTGAAGCTCCTTACAGTTGATCAAACAGATTTTCGATCCTTTATAATGGATACTTGTTCTTGGTCGTCAACTTATTCAATTATCTATAATCGATGCACATACGCATCGATCCGTCCTTTTTCTTAACGAACAAGACCGGTGCTCCTCACGGTGATACACTTGGTTGAACAAATTCGTGATCCAACAACTCCTGAATATGAGCTTTAAGTTCTGCTAGTTCCTTCGGCACCATTCTATAAGGAGCAATGGACACTGGTAAATACCATCTAATAAAGGCTAAGAACGCTCCACACCCCTTTCGCACCAACTTTTCTGCCTTTAAAGTAAATACCACATTAGATAAATAGTTTTTTTTCTCCTGTCATCTTCACTTCCTTATCCTCTGAAGTTCTTAGTACCATCTGCTTTGCAGCACAGTCCAAATTCGCACGATGCTTAACCAGCCAGTCCATGCCCAAAATAAGATCGAACTCGCCAAATGGCAGTTCCATCAAATCCGCCAGAAATACCTCCCCTTGAATTTCTAAGGGTACATCCCTAAACAACTTATTTACTGCCACCGACTGTCCTAAAGGGCATTTTTGTAAGTCAACACTTTTAAAGGCATTTAAGCAATTTGGCCTGTTAAGGCATTTGACAAAAACGACCCATTGTGTGTATTTTCAGAATTCAGCCCGTAAGGGCATTTTCGTAAATTTTACAAATTAACTCTAATTTTTGATAAATCTTAGTATTGACGATGTTTAGGAAACAAACTTGATTCATACCAATTTACCGATATTAAGTTTTTTGGCAACATCGATCGATATTTCTAATATGATGCTAAATCACAGATTTACGGGATTTCGGTGTGAGATTACACACCTGATTACTGTAACGAGTAAACCTTCTTGATCTTCGGCACCTAAAACACCATTACACTCGATTAACCAACCAACGAGGTTTTTCTTAATCCAAATATTTAAATCTAACGATCTAATAAAATTCTTACCCTTAGAATCATGTACGACCATGATTTGTCTATTCTCACCGGATGATGGTCTACAATCCGGTGGGAAATCTCAAATCGTCGATACCGCTCTACGCTTGAACATAGGATTAGGAATCGCAAATCCACTCCTTTTGAGTTCTCCAATCGCTTTTCCTTTCAAATCGGTACCACTTGCCTCCATCGAAAAAAGTCTAATCAAAACGATATTACGATGATATAATCGATTGTTTAAGGAAAAGGTTCGACTTACCACTATTTTCGTAGGATCAACAAGTGAACAAAAATGATCGATATAATCCCTATAATAACCTATTAGTCACAACCATCATTTCGTTTAGCAAACTAATCAAACAATGAGCGAGATCAAAATAATCCATAAAGAAACTTCTTACCTTACGATGATAAATCTGATTTCAACCGATTGGGCTTACGACTATGGATGAATCAAAAAAATAAAAGATTCATCCAACCCCACAAGAACACTACAAAATAAGAGATGATCACGAAATGAGGGAGTAGAAGAGAGGAATGTTTCGGTTTAGAGAACCATCCAAAGAGAAGGTACATATTCAGCATGAAGAAAAGAAAATGCAAGGATAGAATAGAGCTACTTACCGATTCGATCAAAGAAGAGATGCTCAACTCACAAGATAAAGAAGAGAAGATTATAGAAATTCAGCTATTAATGAGAAAAGAATAAAGAAGATTCGGCCAAAAAAAGTTGTATCGATTAAAGAGAAAGGGAGAATGGTTGAGGAGATGATGAAGAAGAAAAGAAGTGATGGACAAAGGGGTATAGAGGTTCGGCTATTACCAAAAGAAAATGAACCAAATTGGATTGAGTGTTTTGGCAAAATAAAAGAAAGGAGAAAAGAACAAAATGCTATAGTGATTCGGCCAAAATAAAGGAAAAGAAGTTGGAAAAAGAAAATGCCAAAATGTTAAGAAGAAACAAAACTTTTCATGCACAATATTTGCAAAATGCAATAGGAATTTAGGCTCTCCCTATTCCCTTAACCAAAACCATGTATCACTTTTGCCAAAAGGATGAATGTTGACCAAAATAATCTTTCCAAAACATCCTCCACATAATAGGCCAACATGTTCCCTTCTCTTGCCTTTTTATTTTGATTCTTTCCTTCATTATCCCTTGTTTTCTTCCATACCATATTTTCTCATTAATCTTTCCATAAATAAAAAGTCTTCCTTACCTTAATTAGGACCAGGGCTGAAACTTTGAAGAGAAGTACAAAAATTAATCAAAATTTTTTTGCACTAGGTGGGATTCGAACTCCTCCCCAAAAGCCCTTCATGTGACGCCACAACCTCCTTGCCATATGCTCACTTATACTAACAAAATACACATTTATTTCCTTAAGCATTGATGTCCCTTACCTATCTCTCCTTAAAGTGCTTAAACATAAAAATTTTGCTAAGGCCAAATTCAACCCCGAGCCTTCTTAGGGCCCCTAAACATACACAATTAACATTTTTAACTAGCCTATCGCATGATATTCTTCAAAACATAAAATTTTGAAATTTCAGGATGTTACAGCTAACATGAAAAGAAATGGTTTTTACACGTATCTGCCCGAAGTACATGAAAATGATGATATTTGATAATTGGTATATGGAAATATGAGATGATGAAATTTATACATGGAATTTATGTGATGAATATGTTCATCCTTGATTATAGATTTGTACACCTTGAATGTACTACACGTGTGGGACTGATATTTCAAATTATATGAGTAAAGTTCTGACATGAAATAATCTAAACTCGAGATGAATTACTATGAAAATATACTTGTAATATAAAGATATGATTTATACGTGTTAAATGAATACGTGACATGGAAAGAATATGTGCTTGGAAACCTGATTATTGTTGAGCCCATATATGTTTCTTGGTGTTATTATCAAATATATTACTAACAAAGGCAATGAGGATATGTGTAGGGCTTGAGATCAAATTGATTGAATATGCCTTACATGTTTATCTTGAAATAGAATAAATGGTAAGTTAAGTACCATGTTATATGAACTTACTAAGCATTATATGCTTACTTAGTTTTATTTCCCTATTTTATAGTAAATCGAAAGCTCGTTGGATTGGAAGTTTAGTGAATATCACTCACACTATCCATCAGCTCATTTTGGTACATATGGTAAGTTAGTTATGGTTATAATGGCATGTTTAGGTTAATTGGTCATACTGGCATGTAAAAGCGTTGATTGTAATCTAGCCATTTGGAATGGCTAGTAAAGATTTGTTTTAATAAAATTATAAGGTTATACCATGATGAATATCTATGTGTTTAGTGTGGTTGATTAAATTATGTTAACATGTATGTTCGCAAAAAGGTAAGATTATAAACATGAATGCATGTAATGATGTACCATGTTAGATGTTAAAATTAACTTGATTATGATGCTTGAATTGGTTGGTATATGAATGAAAGTTTTGGTGTAGGTCATTGGCAAAGTTTGGGTGAAAAATAAAGCTAGAAAATGGCTTTATTTTGTCTACATAGGTAGACACATGGGCGTGTGTCTTGACCGTGTGTGACACACGGCCTGGTACATGGGCGTGTGGTTAGGCCGTGTGATACGATCTTGCCTTGGTGTGTTGAGTTGAGTCATTTTAGATGCCCGATCATTGAATAGGGAAGGATCTTTCCAAACTTGAAATATGTTTGTATTCGTTAAGTATGGAAAATAAGAATGAAGAATAGGCTTGTTTTGACTAAGTGTTTATGGATTTAGGTTCGGCTAATAAAGAAAAATTAAAACGGATAGTTGATAGTTGGATGGGATGGAGAATTGAACTTAAGTGTCAAGAACGAACCAATACTAAGAAGAGTGTTGACCCGGGCTTATATGACTTAAGGTGGTTTGGTGGTGGAAGATAAGGAACCTTGACCCGTTACCTAGCAAGGTAAGAACCAAAGATATAAGGTTGGGTGAACGCTACACTACGAGAGTGATAAGTTCGAAAGAAGAATCAGGTTGACGCCACTGACTAGCAGATTAGTCAAGCTGAGTCTCAAACGAAATTTGAGAGAGGAAAACCTCATAAATAACTCAATGTTCATTCAATTAGCAAAATGTCCTTACAAACAGTAAATAACACATTATTTATAGGAAAAACACTAAGACTTGCCGAATAGACAAATGAAGAGCTAAATTGACATTTGATTTCAGCTTTGAATGAGCTGAAAATTCCAGAATAATTCATGAAAGTTCCATGAAGCTTCTCCAGCCTTGGAAACGTCATTGGATAGCTTCTAGAGTGTCTTCATGCAGCTGGAATTAATTGGAATGAATGGGAGTTTATTAGCCTTGGCTAGGTTCGGCCATAGTGCTTAATTAGGCTTAAATGCAAGTGTCTTGTTCAGCTGAATGGTTTGAAGACTTAATGAGCAGCTTGAATATTGCAAGAGTCATTTTGAGTGTGAAAGCTGAAATTGAATAACCACTTGCGTGTGAAAACACAAAACCAAAAGGCCTTCATGTGTGAATTAAATAATCGGCTAGTGTGAAAGCCTTCATGGCTGCTTTAGGCAGCTAATCGGCTAGCTTAGGAACATGAGTGATTAGCTACTCTTTGTCTGAATAGGTGCTTGGGATTGTTCAAGCATCATCACACCTTCATTTAAGCTGTCCATGCATAACCCTGCACCTAATTAATTCAGGAAGTTAATCCATCTTAAGACACATTAATTCGGCAGCTCAAACCACATTAAAATCATGAATTCAGCTAGGACACATTAAAATAAGTAATAACTAAGACATATTAAACACAAGTAATAAACTAAGACACATTTTAAATTCGGCTATAGCTAGACAAATTAAAAACATGTAATAAAATTAGCACATTTATAAACAAAATTAATAAGTCCAAATTAAGACATATTTATGAGCTGAAGTTGATTAACTAATTTAACTAAAAAACATTTATTTTATTCCAGCAAATAAAGTTCAAGAACTAAAAAGATAGATGAGTTAAATCAAATTAACTATCTAAGTTAAACTAACAAGTTTAGAAAGCATAAAATTAAAACAAACTCAAAACGAGCAAACGAGCTCATTGGGCTGGAAATGAGTTGCATTGAGCTCAACGAGCTGGAATCGAACTAATTCAGCTTGCAAGGGATTGAAAGCAATGCTTAGGGAGCTGGTCCAAGAGTGTGCTCAGGGCGTTGCCGTATCACCATGTGTCCCTGCACCTTAAAATTGAGAAACAAAATGCTCAGAATTGAGCACACGGGTAGAGACACAGGCGTGTGTCTCAGCCATGTGTGTTACATTGCCTAGCACACAAGCGTGTGGCTGGCTGTGTGGCACAAGTCAGAGAGTTACTTGGGCTCGAACACGACTTGCAGAACGGGCGTGTCCCTTGTACCACACAGGCGTGTGTGCCCTATATCTTGGATTATAATACTCATTTTGGGCCTCGAGGGTCCATTTAAGGGATGATATGAATAATATTCAGAAAATGAATAGAATTTGACATGAATTATCTGTAAATATACTGAAAACTCTAGTAAAGCTCCGTAACCCTGTTCTGACGATGAATACGGGTTAGGGGTGCTACATCCACTATCTCATTTATGAGCTATTTACCATATAAGACCTCTACTTTAAAGTTCTATAGCTATTAGACAGCTTTAGCTATTAGAACTCAACTTTTATACTTTATGCGATTTAGTCCTTTTTACAAAATTGAGCATTCAAACGATAAAATTTCTTAACAAATTTTCTACACAATCATACTGTCAAGCTGTAGACATTAAAATAACAATAAAATAAATATTTTGACCTCAAATTTATGGTCCTAAAATCACTGTTCTAATTTGACTAAAAACAGGCTGTTACAATTCTCCCCCTTTAGGAATTTTTGTCTCCTAAAGTCTTACTCGAATACAGTTTAGGGTACTGTTTTCTCATAGCTTCCACGGGTTCCAACGTAGCCTCTTCAACACCGTGATGTTGCCATAAAACCTTCACTAAAGCTATGCTTTTGTTTCTTAACTCTTTAATCTCTCAAGTTAGAATTCTGATCGGTTCTTCACTATACGACATATCAGGTTGAATTTTAACTTCTATTGGAGAAATTACTTGTGATGGATCTGATCTATATCAGTGTAACACCGACACATGAAATACATTATGAATCTTTTCCATTTCTGTCGGTAAAGCTAGTCAATTTGCCACTGGCCCTATTCTTCCGATAATATCATACGGTCTGATAAATCGTGGACTCAATTCTCCTTTACGACCAAATCAAAGAATCTCCCTCCATGGTGATACTTTCAAAAACACTCTGTCGTCGATTTGAAATTAAATGTCTTTACGTTTCAAATCCACATACGATTTCTGTTGATCTGAAGCTGCTTTCAAACTATCGCGAATTACTCACACTTTCTCTTCGGTCTCTCTAATCAAATCAACCCCATGGATCTTTTTCTCACTATGCTCGATCTAGTACAACAGAGTTCGGCATTTGCTACCATATAAAGCTTCATATAGTGCCATCTTTATGCTCAATTGAAAACTATTGTTATACTCCAATTCAACCAGTGGTAAATATTTTTCCCAATTTCCTTCAAACTCTTAAACACAACAACGAAGCATATCTTCGAGAATCTGTATCACTCTCTTAGACTGACTGTTAGTTTGAGGATAATATGTAGTACTAAAGTGCAACTGCGTACCCAAAGCTTCTTGAAATTTCTTCCAAAATCAAGACGTAAACCTTGGATCTCTATCCCAAATAATAGAAACTGGTACCCTGTGCATTCTACAATCTCAGAAATGTAGAATTCAGCTAATCTCTAGAGTGAAAAATATGTACGTATTGGAATGAAATGTGTAGATTTTGTCAGTCGATCAACAACAACCCAAATAGCATCTTTCTTTTTTAGAGATAGGGGTAATCCAGATACGAAATCCATCGTCACTCTATCCCATTTCCATTCTGGTATCATCACCGCTTGTAGTAATCCCAAAGGCACTTGATGTTTGGCTTTGACTTGTTGACAAACCAAGCATCTAGACACAAATTTTGAAATGTCTCATTTTATGCCCAACCACCAGTACAATTGTTTCAAATCATTTTACACTTAGTACTCCCCGGATGAGCAGATAGTCTGAATCGGTAGTCTACTCGCATTGTACTCTTTTAGCTTGCAATTTGTTGTCACATTTCTGAGCCTCACAAATTTACTGTAGAAATAATGGTTTACCCTTAAACTCAGCTAAAATCAAACCATCATCAGATAAAGTTAATGTGTGTTCATCGCCCGTAAAGCAAATAAATATTTTCTATTAAGAGCATTCGTAACTACATTCGCTTTTCCCAGATGATAATCAATCACTAACTCATAGTCTTTCAACAACTCAAGCCATCTTCGTTGTCGCAAATTCAAATCTTTCTTAGACATTAAATACTTCAAGCTCTTATGGTCAGTAAAAATATGGCACTTCTCACTGAATAGATGATGTTTCTAAATTTTCAATACAAAAACAATAGCAGCCAACTCTAAGTCGTGTGTCGAATAATTATTTTCATACGTTTTTAACTGTCTAGAATCATAAGCTATCACTTTTCCTTCTTGCATCAAAACACATCCCAAACTGTTCAATGACGCGTCATTGAAAATCACAAACTCTTTACCTGACTCAGGCTGAATTAAAATTGGTGCTTCAGTTAACAGTGCTTTCAACAGTTCAAGACTCTATGGGCATTTCTCAATCCACTCGAACTTTACATCTTTTTGTAGCAATCGAGTCATCGGTGTAGCAATTTTCGAGAATCCTTTTATAAAACACCGATAATAGCCAGGTAATCCTAAAAAACTTTTGACTTCGGATACGTTTCTTGGTGGTTTCTAGTCAACAACCACTGAAATCTTACTCGGATCAACTCGAATGCCTTCCGTTGAAACAATATGTCCCAAAAATCCAACTTTTCAGAGCCAAAACTCTTATTTTCTGAATTTAGCAAATAGTTTTTTATCTCGCAAAGTCTGCAATACAATTTTAAAATTTTCGACATGCTCAGATTTGTCTAGAGAATAAATTAGAATGTCATCAATGAATACGACTACGAATCTATCCAAATATGGTCTGAAAATTCTATTCATCAGATCCATAAAAACTACAGGAGCGTTAGTTAATCCGAATGGCATAACAAGAAATTCATAATGTCCGTACTTGGTTCTAAACATAGTTTTACACGCATCCGAATCTTTAACTCGCAACTAATAATAAGCATATCTCAGATCAATCTTTGAAAATAATGTTGCTCCTTTCAACTAATCGAACAAATCATTAATTCTTAGCAAAGGATATTTATTCTTAATTGTAACCTTGTTAAGATGACGATAGTCGATACATAGTCTCATTGATCCATATTTCTTCTTTACGAATAGAACTGGTGCACCCTAGGGTAAAAAATTAGGTCGCGCAAAACCTCTATCTGCTAACTCTTGCAATTGGGCTTTCAACTCTTTTAACTCTGTAGGAGCCATTCTATACGGAGCTATCGATATCGGTGATGTTCCCAATACTAATTCAATAGCAAACTCAACTTCTTTGATCGGTGGCAACCCAAGGAACTCTTTTAGAAACACATTCGGATATTCACAAACCACTGACACTAATTCAATCTTTGATTCAAACACTTTTCTATCCAGTACATACGTAAAGTAAGCATCAGAACCTTTTCTTACATATTTCTGATCTAGCATCATTGATATCACCACAGGCAACCCACTCGAATCATCGATTCAAGTCAAAGATTTTTACTATTCTGACATTTCAACTTAATAGTCTTTCGTCTACAATTCACAATAGCATCATGTAGAGTCAACCAGTCCATACCCAAGATCACATCGAATTCATCAAACGGTAAAAGCATCAAATTAGTTGAAAAATAGTAACCCCCAGTCATCAAAGGACAATTCTTGCAAACTTTATCAGCTAGGACATATTGGCCTAAGGGGTTCAATACTTTAACCACAAATTCAGTAGACTCAATAGGTAAACTCTTACTAGACACTAAATTCTTACAAACATACGAATGAATCGATCCATGATCAATCAAAGTAATTACATCAGTGTCGTAGAGAGAAAATGTACCAGTGATAACATCTGGTGATGACGCATCTTCGCGAGCACGAATAACGTAAGCTCAGGTTGGTGCTCGAGCCTTGGATCTCACAGGAGAATCCTTTGTCTCACCTTTGCTACTAGTAACATTTCTCGTATTTCTAGGTGGTCTCCCTCTGGTAGCTATATTGCTCGGTCTTATAATAACCTGATTTAGGGCTTAGTTGGAATAGTGGTTACGAGACCACAAATTTGAGGTAAAAATATGTGTTTTATGAGGTCTATAGCATGTTTGCATGATTATGTGAAAAATTTCATGAAGAAATTTTATAAATTAGTGAATAATTTGACTATTAGGACTAAATTGCAAAGATTGAAAAATATGAGATTCTAGAAGATTTAAGTCTGAAATAGAATTATAAAATTTTTTTAGAAGTCCTTATTTAGAAATTAGACCAGTATATGTCAAGATGGACAAAAATAGACATGGGAAGGAAAAATCTCAAGAAAGGGCCTTAAGGGCATTTTTGTCATTTGGTTAATTAATGAATTAAAAGGGAAAATAAGTCAAAAATGGTGTCCATCTTCTTTATGCTTGGCCAAAAATCACAAGGACTCCATAGCTAGGGTTTCTTCAACTTTCAAGCTTGATTCTAAGTATCTCCTAGCCCCGTTTTTAATGTTCTTCATATTTTTGAGATCCTCGTAGCTCGATTTAGCTATTTCTATCTATATTTTTAGTTAGGGTTTCTACTAAAAAATTTACCCATGTATGAAATACATGTATTTTGATGAATTATGGAAGGATATGAAAGTTTAATGCAAGATAAACATCTTTTTCTAAGTGATTTTCATGAGAAATTCACAAAAAGGACCAAATTGTAGAAGTCATGAAAATGGTATACATGAGTGAATTAGTGAAAATTGGGGGCTGTTGTAGTCATGAAAATGATTTGACTAGGCTTAAAATGCAAAGAAATTGAATGAAAATTATTTTACGAGCCTATGGGAAAAAGTGTAATTATGTAAAAGTTTAGGGGCAAAATCATAATTTTACCAAAGTATGATTCATGGGTCAATTTAGTCAATGTGAGTATTAAAAAAGTGATATTGTTATTATAGATCAAGAAACACAAAGCCTAGACCGAAACTGAGGCAAGAACAAGGTTGTGGACTAAATCGAACAACTATATGTATTTTGAGTACGAGGTAAGTTAGTGTGAAATTTAAGCTACATAATGTTTTTATATTTTAATTGCTTGATGTTATGAGAAATGAATATTATTTCTATGAAATCGACTAACGATTCCTCGATGAGAGTATAATGAGATCATATTAAAACGAAGTCCCGGTTGAACATTCAGAATAACAAGGATACCAGTGTCACAATATGAAATAAGGAGGCCCCGTATAAGACCATGTTTGGGACATGGCATCGGCACCAAATAAGGAGGTCCATATAAGACCATGTTTGGGAAACACCCACACACCACGAGAATGGTTTCAAAAGATTCGATACTTAGAGAAAATTTGTAAATTTTGGGAAAAACTATTATTTTCAGTTGGGCTTAGATTGGAAACCATTTAATAAATTTTGAAAATCCAACTTAAGTGAGGTGACAAAACAATTTTAGGGTTTATTATTTTGAAAGAAATAAATTTTGTTTTTCTTAACTTTAATTAAAAATAAATTGTAACACAATCAACATGAATAAGCGGAAATAAAGAAAATCCAACTGGGCCTTATGGCCTTATTACATCAAGTAAAACCCAAAATAAAATAAAAGTAACTAAATCAAATAAAGTCCAAACTAAATAAATTCTCCGAATGTAGCATGGCCACCTCAACGTCTACCGGCCCGGTCCGTCACTGTTCATCACCTGAAAAATAATCCCCACAATGGGGTGAGTCAACAGACTCAATGTGCACACAATACTATCAATCCATAATTCAGGCATTCACGTTTAAATCATCAAGTCCATATAATAATGAAATTATGATGCAACCCAAACCCAAAACCTATATGCCATCCGCTACTCTCCACCCGTACCAACCCTTTGCACACCGTGGGGACTACTAAGTCAACCTCCATCCGCTACTCTCCACGTTGTGTCATTAGACACTATTGTAACCGGTTACCAAAATTTATGCAATGTGACCGTAGTCAACATATTTAGTTGGTGAGACCAAGTCAACACCTTCGTTGGTGAGACCAAGTCAACACCTAAATTTCGCAATGTGACCGTAGTCAACATATTTCGTTGGTGAGACCGAAGTCAACACCTTCGTTGGTGAGACCGAAGTCAACACCTATTCTCCCCCTTTCACATAAATCCCGAATGCCCCAAAAACATATATTTTGCATAACTTAAATCCATGTTCATATTCATATATTCGCATGTTATTAAATAACATTTTTCACAATCCTATCGGAAGTAGGAAACGTACCTGGGTACTTTTTGCCACATTTGTGGTACATAGCCACATTCACATTATTATTCATATCATATATTAAAATATCTAGCCATAAAATATCGAAGGATAGTAAGGGTACACACCTGATTTGCTTATTAAGGTTCCTTGAGATCTCGAAAATCCCGATCTAACTTTAGATCTATTAATTCCTATATTCGGCCCACCAAATAAAACACATTAATAAACCCTTTTGGCTTAAAACAAAACCAAATCCTAGTAGGATTTGTAGAGAGACTCACCTCTGCCGATTTGGTGTTTACACAAATCCCGAAAACTTTATTTTTCCTCTACCTGATATTCAACCAACCTTGTATTTCAATATGGGTTAGTTTTCGGCTTTTTATTAATTAAAGAACTGATCTAGATAATCATACAAGCTTTGGCCGAATACTTTTAGGTACTTACCTTGTGGATCTTAAATCCAGAAATTCACCGAATAACTAGGGAACACGTGGCCTATGGTGTACCTTCGGAAAAGAATTTCTTCTTCCATGATTCGCCAAGATTAATAATCGAAATTAGTCTCTAAATTTCAATAATTCTAGAATATAAAGAATGGAAAACTAAACTTGGATCTTACCCTTATTTGAAGGAATCGATTGCACCTTCACTTCAACCTTCAGAGATTCGGCTTAGAGACTTGATGAACAATCGGCTATGATTCCCTTATGTATTTGGTTTCAAAGATGAAAGAAGAGAGGAATAATAGGCTTAGAAGGAAATCGGCTAGGAGGCTAAAAGAAAAGAAGAAAAAGAATAGATGCTCAAGAAGAATATTTGGCAGAGGAAAAGAGAGGGAGAATGAATAATGAATGGCCCTAGTCCCCTCCTTTTATAGCCGAATTTACTAGGCCAAGAATCCTTAACTTGGCCACCACTCTTCCTTATTTTCCTAATTAAAGAATAATTCTTCATTTATCTCTTATTATTCACATATTTATGTGAATAAAACTCCTTTATTTATCTCTTATTATTCACATATTTATGTGAATAAAACTCCTTTATTTATCTCTTATTATTCACATATTTATGTGAATAAAACTCTTCCTTTTCTAGAAACCCATGCCGTCCATCTCAGCCTTCTGGAAGCAAAAATAAAGCCTTCATTATTTGCTTCCTGGATGACTCAAACTCAGGCCCAAAAACCTTTTGCATGTGGGCCATTTTCTAAGGCCTTGGGTGGCATCTTCAGGCCACATTTCCAAGTCCGTTATTGGGTCAAATTTCATGTACTTTATATTTTTAGGGTCACTTGGCCCTAAGTTCCCCTTTGGGCTCTTAAATTCGACATTCCGGGGTCATTTTTAAGTTTCCTAAAATTTTCGCGCGGCTCTGTATTTTCCAGGTTTCCAAAATGTTTAGTTTCCTATTTTGGCTTAGTTTCCAAAATGTTTAGTTTCCTAATTTACTTCGGTTTCCAAAATGGTCACTTTCCTATTTTAGTTTAGTTTCCAAAACTTAACATTTCTAAAGCATTTCCTTACATTTCCATACATCTCCTTACATTTCCACACATTTCCATACATTTCCATACATTTCCTTTCATTTCCATATATTTCCATACATTTCCATACATTTCCATACATTTCCTTACATTTCCTTTCATTTCCTTACATTTCCTTTCATTTCCTTTCATTTCCTTTCATTTCCTTTCATTTCCCTACATTTCCTTACATTTCCTTACATTTCCCTACATTTCCTTACATTTCCTTACATTTCCTTTCATTTTCTTTCATCTTAGGGTTCTTGAAACTCTTTAGAACACATCCATCACACCCACTGATCCCATTATCTCATGAATTATGCACGAACGCATAACCCCTAATCTAGGATGTTACATTGGGACATGGCATCGACACCAAATAAGGAAGGTCCTGTATAAGACCATGTCTGGGACATGCCTTGGCACCAAAGAAAGATCTCGTGTAAGACCATTTCTAGGGCATGGCATCGACATCTATGTACGATCTCATATAAGACCATATATGGAATATGGCATCTACATCAAGATATGAGATCCTTTGTAAGACCATATTTGGGATATGGCATCGACATCTATGTACGATCTCGTATAAGACCATATCTGGGATATGGCATCGACATCGAGTATGAGATCCCGTGTAAGACCATATCTTGGATATGGCATCGGCATCAAGATGTGATCCCATGTATGACCATATCTGGAATATGGCATTGGCATCATGAGACATGTATGATGAGATTGAGTAAAATGTGAAGTGTATGTATGATGAATTAGTCATTCTTTATAGTGTATTATTGCAATGTTATGTGTTGATTGTGGTGGTATAGGAGTGTTTGTTTTTTAGGATGGCAATTGGCTTGGTAAATGGCCTTATAATTGTCCACATGGGTAGACACATGAGCTTGTGTCAAAGCCGTGTGTGACACACGATCAGCCTCATGGGTGTGTTGATAGGCTGTGTGTCCCCTACATCAATTTGCAAGAATTCAATTCATCACATAGGCCAGCACACGGGCGTGTGACTAGGCCGTGCACCCTTAAGTGTTTGCTGATGTCATAAACAGAATACTAAGGTTTTCACACACGGGTGAGGGCACAGGCATGTCTTGGCCTTGTGAAGGACATGGGCCATAGACACGGGCATGTGCTAGGTTGTGTGAAAACCCCTGTAGGTTTGAAATGAAAAAGAAAATCCACACGGGTCAGGAACATGGGCATGTGTGACCACATGGCCTGCCCACACAGGCGTGTTCCTTTCCATACGAGCGTGTAGCCCTGTTTTGAGTAAAAATTTTCTAAGTGTGCAAAAGTTTCCAGTTAAGTCCCAAACCATTTTGTATGTATGTTTAGGGTCTCGTAGACCCATAATAGGGACGTTATGAATATGAATGAAAAAGTTTTAAGTTGGAACAAAATTTTATGGCCCAATGTTAGAAGTTTGAGCAAGTTAAGTTCGGTAATGCCTCGTATCTGGTCCCGGCGTTGAATACGGGTAAGGGGTGTTACAGGTCTTGTATTCAGAAAGTTATCTTTATCAGGTAATTCAGGACAATCCCGAATAAAATGATCTTGCAAGCCACATTTAATACAAGCTTTGTTATTCATCCAGTAATCTGCAAAATGTCGTCTTCCATATTGTTGACACTCAGGTTTGTTGGTTCTAACACTACCAACACTCGATACTAAATTGGCTTGATTTTTAAGACTCGTGATTTCTTTGAATAAGAATGATAGGGTTTACTCATTGGCCTCTTTCTCGAATCTCTAGCCTCGAAATCAGCTTTTATCTTTTCTTTGCCAAGTTTCTTGGCTTTGCAAGCTCTGTCGACCAAAACAAAAGAGTCTTTCAATTTCAGAATCTCGACTAGAAGCTTAATATCTTCATTCAACCCGTCTACGAACCGCTTACACATAATCTCTTCAATGGAAACACATTCTCAAGCGTATTTACTTAGTCTCACGAATTCTCTTTCGTACTCAGTCACAGTTATACGACCCTATTTCAATTCTAGAAATTATTTGTGCTTTTGATCAATAAACCACTAGCTTATGTATTTCTTTCTGAACTCGGTCTGAAAGAATTCCCACGTGCCTCTTTCTCTCGACACAAAAGATTTCAAAGTGTTCCACCACTGATATGCAGTATCTCTCAGAAGTAATACAATGCATTTGACACATTCAGTTGGTGTACAAAATAGTTCATCACTGGATTGTATTCTCAAACCAAACCTCAGCTTTCTCAAGATCATCATCAACTGTAGCTCTAAACTCTTCAGCCTCGTATTTTTGAATTTTATCCATAGGTGGCTTATTCAAACGTAAAGGTTCCAAACCTTGAGGAGCTACGGGAATCGATTGGGGAATAGGTGGGGTGGAGTGTAACACCCCTTACCTGTATTCAACACCAGAACAGGGTACAAGGCATTACCAGACATAAACACAAGCAAACATATAAAATCGAGACATAAATTTCCATCCAAGTTTAAAACCTTTCACATACATTCATATCGTCCCTATCACGAACCTGCGAGGGCCAAAACATACATCGGAAGTGGTTCGGGACTAAACTGAGAACTTTAGAAACTTTTGGGAAACTTAGAAAAATTTTCATATAAAAGGGGTCACACACCCGTGTGGGTTCGAGACACGTCCGTGTGACCCTAAGACACTCCTGTGCTTTAGTTCGTATTCAAATTAGGGAGCTTTTTGTTTATAACGTCATCATCAAACTGAGGTCACACGACCAAGTCACACGCTCGTGTGCTTAGGCCGTGTGATCGATTAAATTTTCATAATTTTTCATAAAATAGGTGCAGACTTCACACGGCCAGGGCACATGCCCGTGTTTGAGGCTCTGCCATCCACGCGGCAGAGACACTCGCTCGTGTCTTTGCCAGTGTGCTCATTACTGAGCATTCTTTTTTGCAACGATTAAGGTGCAGGGGACACACGGCCAGAACACACGCCCATGGGGCAAGCCGTGTGTCACACACGGACTAGACACACGCCCGTGTGTCTACTCGTGTGGACAAAAATAAGGCTATTTACCAAGCCATTTTGTCACCCTTCCATGCAAATACCTACACAACAAAACATAACACCAATCCAAGCATATACACTCAACCAAATCAGCCACAACCAAGGTAGCAACACTCATTCATATACTACCATCTATCATATACAACCATCACATACTTATCAACTCAAGCATGTAAATTCCCACATCCATGATAAGCATTATCATATATAAATATATTTAAACAATATTAGCCAATTTCAATGGCATTTACAAAATAAATTATCAACCATCATAAGCCAATACATTTGGCCAAATCAATTATGACACATAACAAAATGATCAAGTCCCTTTACATGCCATAACTCAAAATGTTAAATTTATCGGTACCCAAAATGATATGTTGATAGTGTGAGTGAATCTCTAAAAGTCTTTGATCCCCGAGCTAGCTTGGTGACACTATAAGACAAGGGAAAAGAAAGAGGAGTAATATTTAAAGCTTAGTAAGTTTTTGTGCAAATAATAGGCATTATAACAGACATTTAACATATAATTAACATGATGTAAATTAACATAAATGTTATTATAATCTCATAGTCAAACTTACTCAATCACAAACTTACCGAGGGTTCATCACATATCGAGCTCATTAAGCATGAGTCATATATACATACTTGTACCCAAGTGCAACATACCAAAGTCTTTCACAACGTTAACATTTCTGTCGAACTACCCATTGAACCACTTGGAATACTAAAGGATACTCGGGACATCTCACATTCACAGTACCATACCAATGCCATATACCTTATATGGTCTTACACGGGATCTCATATTGATGGCAATAGCCCAGCTATGGTCTTTCACGAAGTCTCATATTGATGCCATATCCCAGATATGGTCTTACACGAAATCTCAATAACCTTAATGTCATGACATTTGTATCCTAACTATTCCTAAGGTTCAACCAGGATTTTTCTCGCTTGTCAAACTTTTTCAATTACGTTCAAGGATTTGATCATAATTCATAAAATATTAAAGCATTTAGAACATAAATAAAACAATGCATTATTTACATACGAACTTACCTCGGTACAAAAATAGTAGGGATGGGACCTAATCGTCAAATACTTTATTTTTCCCCCGATCTATGTCTGAACCTCATTTCTCTTGATCTATAATAGCAAATTTAACTCATTTATTATTCACATTATTCAATTCAGCCCAAAAATCATATTATTGCAAAATTACATTTTGCCCCTAAACTTTGACATATTTATATTTTGCCCCTAGGCTCGAAAAATGAAATCTATTCAATTTCTTAGTTTCCCAAGCCTAGTCGATCCTCTTTTATACTTATAGTAGTCCACATTTTTCATTTAATCACACTTTTACACACATTTTATTATCTTTTTACAAATAGATCATTTTGACATTTTCATCAAAAACTACCTAGAAAAAGTTGTTTATCACACATCAAACATGCATAATCCACCATTAGACATCAAAATACACAAATATCCAACATGGTTCAAACCCAAGACCTTGATTATTCCTTAAATTAATGGTAGAAATAGATAGATCAAGTTACGAGGATCTTAAAAACATGAAAATCATTAAAAACAGGGCTAGAACGAACTTACAATCGAGCTTGGAAACTTGAAAAACCTTAGCAACGTATTCCTATTGTAAAATTTGGCCAAGGGGTTGAAGATGAGCAAAAAAATTGGCTTTTAATTTGATTATTAATTCATTTAATTAGCCAAATGACCAAAATGCCCCTAACTTAAAACATGAAAATTCTCTTACTCCATGTCCATTTTCGTCCACTAACTTAACCAATGGTCTAATTACCACCTAAGGACCTTCAATTTAAAATTTCATAGCAATTGGACACCTCTAGCATGTAGAACTCAACTTTTACACTTTTTTAAATTTAGTCCTTTTGACTAAATTGAGTGCCCAAACATCAAAATTTTCGAACGAAATTTTCACGAAATCATTCCGTGAAACTGTAGACCATAAAATATAATAAAAATGAACTTTTTTGCATCAGATTTGTGGTCCCGAAACCACTGTTTCAACTAGGCCCAAAATTGGGTTGTTACAACTCTCCCCCTTAGGGATTTTCGTCCCCGAAAATCTTACCAGAGAATAGGTTTGGGTATTGTTTTTTCACAGCTTCCTCAGGTTCCCAAGTAGTCTCTTCCACACCGTGTCTTTGCCACAAAGCTTTCACTAGGGCTATACTTTTATTTCTAACTATTTAACTCCCCGAGCCAAAATCTTGATCGGTTCTTCACCATAAGTCATATCAGGTCGAATCTTAACGTCTGTCGGAGAAATCACGTGTGAAGGGTCTAATTGACAATATTGTAGCATAGACATATGAAACACATAATGGATCCTTTCCAACTCTGTCGGTAAAGCTAACCGATATGCCACTGGCCCTATTCTTTCAATAACTTCATATGGCCCAATGAAACGAGGACTCAACTTTCCTTTACGACCAAATCTTAGAATCTTCTTCCACAGAGATACTTTCAGAAAGACTTTTTCACCGACCTAAAATTTGATCTCTTTTCTTTTCAAGTTTGCATACGACTTTTATCAATCTGAAGCGACTTTCAAGCAATCTCAGATTACCTTTACTTTTTCTTCAATTTCCCTAACCAAGTCAACCTCGTGAATCTGTTTCTCACTGAGCTCGATCCAATACAAAGGTGTTCGGCACTTGCGGCAATACAATGCCTTATAAGGCGCCATCTTTATACTTGATTGAAAAAAGTTGTTATATTCAAATTCTATCAATGGAAGATATTTCTCCCAACTACCTTTGAATTCTAGAACACAACATCGGAGCATATCTTCAAGAATCTAAATCGTTCTTTCAGAATAACCGTCGATTTACGGATGAAATACAGCACTAAAATTTAACTGGGTACCCAAAGCCTTTTGTAAATTTTTCCAAAATCTTGAAGTAAACCTCGGATCTCTATTCGAAATAATAGAATCAGGTACCCCATGCAATCTCACAATCTTAGAAATTTACAATGCAGCTAACTTATCCAATGAGTAGTCAGTACGTACCGGTATAAAATGAGTTGATTTCGTCAATCTATCAACCACAACCATACGACATCTTTCTTTTTTGGGGTCAAAGGCAATCCCGTTACAAAATCCATTGTAATCCTGTCCCATTTCCATTTAGGTACCATCACTGGTTGAAGTAAACCCGAAGGCACTTGGTGTTCAGCTTTTACTTGTTGACAGATCAAACATCTCGAAACAAACTGTTACACCCCTAACCCGAAACCATCGTTGGAATAGGGTTAAGAGGCATTACCGAACAATCAAAACATTTAACAACCCATTCATGACACAAAGTTAATCATTATTATACCACATCAAAACATAAATATATAGTCCCTTATTGAGGCCTATAAGACCTCGAACACATGCTAGAGAAGGATCAGGACTAAATCGAAACACATACAGAAGTTCTCAAAAACTTAAAAACTTATCCAAAATACAGGGGAAACACACCCGTGGGAGCCAACCGTGTGCCCTCCACGGCAGCTAGACATACCCGTGTGTCCTCCCCGTGGTCGAACCTGATTCCTCACCACGGCCACCAAGCACGCCCGTGTACCCTGGCCGTGGTCAATCCTGCCAAAGCAAACGGTTACTAAGCACCCCTGTGTGCTAAGGCCGTGCACTATTAGGCCATAAACTGACTTTCTCACACGGCTTCTAGGCACGCCCGTGTGCCATGGCCGCGTGCCCTTAAGCAAGCTACTGACTTTACCCCACGGTCATTAGGCACGCCTATGTGCCATGGCCGTGTGACATTATAGGTCATTTGCAAGACCAAAATGCCACCCAAATAGGTCATACCTATAAGCAACATCTGCCAAAACAACTCATGCACTTATGACTACCCAAAAGCATACCAAAATAATCATTCAAACCATGCATTCAATACCAATTCAATTCATATCAAATTTAATACCAAAACTTATCTTAACACAATCATAATTCATTCCCAATTTCACTTATTCCTACTAGCATCATACCATCACAAAAATTTCCATCCATAAGTCAATTTCTCAACTGACAATCCATACCAAATGATGCATCATATAAACCAAAGTCATTCATGCCAAAGACTATCACATATCTAGCCACATCTCATGGCTACTTACAAATCTCAAACATGATTCAAATAATTAGCCTATACATGCCATATTTTAACTATGTAAATCTTTCCAAAATACCCCAAAATAGATTGCCAATAGTGTGATTGAGATGCTGATGACCCCCAGATCTGAGTTAGCTTTACTAACACTGCAAAGAAGAAAAACAAATCACACAGTAAGCTTTTCAAAGCTTAGTAAGTTCATAATTTAATACATATTACTCAATAATACCACATCATACACAATTAAATCATCACATAGATAAATTGCACAATTAGGCTCATCATCAATCTCAATCATATGCTCAAGTATCTATTCATATAACTATTAAGGCTATCATCAACCACCTAGGTTCAAACGTACCTTGATCAACACATAGTTACTCACCATTCATACAACTCAATTGCTCGATATTACCTCTCGTTCAACCTTTGCTATTATTTTTGATGTATTCACACACTTAGTGCCAATTTCATAACCAGGTCATAATCGTCATCGTACATTTAGTGCCTAATCTTTCAACCGACTCATCTCGGTATCGCACACACAGTGCCAGGTCAATAAGCCGAAGCTTTCAGACCATCGCACACACAGTGCTATTCATTTCTGTTTTGATTTCAATTTCACATACATAGTGCCATCGACTAAAATCTTGCACATAGCAACCCACTTTCATACATAAATACGTATTCATTTCATAATGCTAAAACATATCTTAATAATATGTATCATATCTAAACTTACCTTGGACGTCAAACTAATGATGCGGTCAATTAATCAAGCACTTTATCTTTGCCTCGATCTCGATCTGAACCCCTCCTCTCTTGGTCTATGCACATTCAAATTCAATCCATTCAATTATCAAATCATTCATTTTAGTCCAAACACATATATTTAGGGTATTTTACATAATAGCCCTCACATTTTCACATTTCGACACTTTAGGTCATAATTCATCAAATCATCAAATACACATAATTTGCTTGTGCTCAAGCCTAGCCGAATTCCCACTACGCTCATTCAAGCCCACACCTTTCATTTATTTTACACTTTAGTCCCTCAATTTACACTTTTCACAATTTAATCCAAAATATTCAATTTCATCAAAAATCCAAAGATAAAACATGTTAAGTTAACACCAAGTCTTCATATTTCACTATCATCTAGAACATAGCTCAAACATTCATCAATGGCTCATCACAAAAACTTCATCAATTCACAAAATTGCTACATGGGTTAGCTAGAGCACGAAGCAGCAATTACAAAAACGTAGAAATTATCAAAAATCGAACGAAAATCACATACCAATTTTTGCTTCAACTTAGCAGAACTTAAAGCTTATTTTCCCTTTTCTTTTTCTTCAATAATCGGTGATGGATGGATGAACAATCCATTAACATTTTTCTTTTGTTTTATTATAACACCTTAATACACATTTTACCATATTACCCTTTTTGCTATAACATTAAAACATTTATTCATTATGGTTATTATGTCCATTACCATGCACTAACCTTAATAGTGGTTTAATTGCCTTTTCAGGCCTCCACATTATAAAGACACAACAATTAAGCACTTAATAATCAACACACAACATTTTACACTTTATGCGATTAAGTCCTTTCTCTTAATTCGACACACAAACGATCAAATTATCACACAAAATTTTCACACAGACTATGTCACATACTATTCACACAGAAAAAAACCTTAAATTAACATTCTGACCGTAGATTTGTGGTTTTAAAACCACTGTTCTGACTAGGGTCTAAACTGGGCTGTTACAACTCTCCCCCTTAGGGATTTTCGTCCCCGAAAATCTTACCAGTGAATAGTTGTGGATGTTGTTCTCTCATAACGTTCTCAGGCTCCCATGTAGCTTCCTCAATTTCGTGTTTGTGCCATAATACTTTCATTAAAGAAATTTTCTTATTTCTTAACTCTTTGGTCTCTCGTGGCAAAATTCGGATCAGTTCTTCACTATACGACAAATCTGACTGAATCTCAACCTCAGTAGGAGCAATCATATGAGACGGATCTGATCTATACCGTCAAAGCATTGACACATGAAAAACATTATGAATCTTTTCTAACTCAGATAGCAATCTCAATCTATAAGCAACCGGCCCAACTCATTCTATGATCTCATATGGTCCAATGAACCTCGGACTCAACTTGCCCTTTCTGCCAAATCGAAGTATTTTCTTCCACGGAGACACTTTTAAAAATACTCTATCATTAAAAATACTCTATCACCAATCTCAAATTAAATATCTTTTCGTTTCAAATTTGTATAAGACTTCTGATGATCTGAGGCCGCTTTCAAACTGTCACCAATTACTTTCACTTTCTGCTCAGTCTATTTTATAAGATCAACCCCATGAATCTTATTCTCACTTAGCTCAGTCTAATATAATGGAGTTCGACACATTTGACCATACAGAGCCTCATATGGTGCCATTTTGATCTAGATTGAAAACTGTTGTTATACGCAAATTCAATCAACGATAAATGCTTTTCCCACGTACTTTCAAATTCAAGTATGCAACATCTCAGCATGTCTTCGAGAATATGAATAATTCGCTTGGATTGACCATCCGTTTGCGGATGAAAAGCAGTACTGAAATGCAATTTCATGCCTAAAGCATCTTGCAATTTCTTCCAAAATCATGAGGTAAATCTCGGATCTGTGTCAGGCACTATAGATAACGGTACGCCATAAAATCTCACAATCTCATCGATATATAGTTCAGCTAATTTATCCAAAGAATAGTCGGTCCTTACTGGAACGAAATGAACTGATTTCATCAATTTATCAACTATCACCCAGATCGCATCTTTCTTACTCGGAGATAAGGGCAAACCCGACACAAAGTCCATCGTGATCCTCTCCCATTTCCACTAGGAATCATAATTGGTTGTAATAAATCGGACGGAACTTGATGTTTAGCCTTAACTTGCTGACAAACTGAACATTTTGACACAAAGTCAGAAATATCTCTTTCCATACCATGCCACCAATAGAACTATTTCAGGTCATTATACATTTTCGTACTCCCCGGATGAACAGTCAAATGACTATTGTGAGCTTTATTCAAAATCATTTGAATCAACTCTAAATTTCTCGAAACACAAATCTGATCTCTAAATCTCAAACAATCATCACTATCAACTCAAAATTTCGATACAGTATTCGAATCACCCTGAACTCTTTTTGCTAACAACTTATTATCAATTTTCTGAGTAGCACATATCTATTGTAAAAATAATAGTTTTACTTTCAATTCAACTGCAACCACATCATCATTACACAGATCTATCTGATTTCTCATAGCTCGCAAAGCATATAATGATTTACGACTCAAGGCATCAGCTACATCATTAGCTTTACCCGGGTGATAATCTATCACAAGTTCATAGTCTTTCAACAATTCTAACCATCTTCTCTGTCGCAAATTCAAATCTTTCTGAGTCATCAGGTACTTTAAACTCTTATGATCAGTATAAATATGACATTTTTCACAAAATAAGTAGTGATGCCAAATCATCAATGCAAACACAATTGCAGCCAATTTAAGGTCATGTGTTGGATAGTTCTGTTCGTTTGGTTTTAATTGTCTCGAAGCATAAGCAATGACTTTCCCTTCTTGCATCAGCACACAGCCCAAACCATTTAACGATGCATCACTGTAAACTATGAACTCTTTGCCTGACTCGGGTTGAATCAACACTGGTGCTTCTGTCAACAATACCTTCAACTGTTCAAAACTCTGTTGGCACTTTTCTGACCACTCAAATCTAAAATCTTTCTGTACCAACTTTGTCAATGGGGTCGTATCATCGAGAAGCCTTTCACAAATCGTCTATAATATCCTGCTAGTCCAAGAAAACTACAAACTTCAGACTCATTTCTCGGAGGCTTCCACTCCAAAATAGCAGAGATTTTACTCAGATCAACTTGTATCCTGACAGCTGATATAGCATGTCCCAGAAAACCAACCTCACGCAACCAAAATTCACATTTGCTAAACTTTGAATACAACTATTTCTCATGTAGAGTTTGTAGCATGATTCTCAAATGTTCAGCATGCTGCGTCTCACTTCACGAATAAATTAAAATATCATCAATAAACACCACCACGAAGCGATCCAAATACGGTCTGAATATTCGATTCATCAAATCCATAAACACTGCAGGAGCATTTTTTAGTCCGAAAGGCATCACTAAGAATTCGTAATGTCCATACCTCGTTCTAAAAGCAATTTTCGGCATATCAGATTCTTTAACTCTTAACTGATAGTAACCTGATCTCAAATCTATCTTAGAAAACACTGTAGCTCCTCTCAGCTGATCAAACAAATCATCAATATGAGGCAACGGATACTTGTTCTTTATTGTCACTTTGTTCAATTGTCGATAATCAATACACATTCTCAGAGTTCCATCTTTCTTTTTCACAAATAACACAAGAGCTCCCCAGGGTGTGAAACTCGGTCGTGTAAATACTCTGTCAGTCATTTCCTACAACTGAGACTTTAACTCTTTCAATTTTGTTGGTGCCATTCTGTATGAAGCTATCAAAATAAGAGCAGTTCCTGGCACCAACTCAATACCAAATTCAACTTCCCTAATCGGAGGTAGTCCCAATAACTCTTCAGGAAACACGTCTAGAAACTCACATACCATAGGCACATATTTGACTTTCTTTTCTGACACTTTTGTATCAATTACGTACTCCAAATAAGCTTCACAACCCTTTCTCACATAGTTCCTAGCTTTCATCGCAGATACAACAGTTGGTAATCCTTTCATATCATGGACTCAACTCGAACTATCTGACCATTCTGACTCTTCAATTCAATACTCTTTCTCTTACAATTAACGATGGCATTATGCAAAGTAAGCCAATCCATACCCAGAATTATGCCAAATTCATCAAATGGTAGCAACATCAAATTGACCGAAAAACACAAATCACGAAACATCAATGGGAAATTCTTGCACACCTTATCCACCAAAACACACTTGCTTAAGGGGTTCGATACTCTAATCACAAATTCAGTAAACTCAATAGGTAGAGTCTTATTCAATACTAAATTCCTACACACATAGGAATGAGTTGATCCTGGATCTATTAATGCAATGACATCAGTATCAAATAAAGTGAAAGTACCGGTGATGACATCTGGAGATAATCCTTCCTCTCGTGCACGTATAGCATAAGCTCTGGTAGATGCTCTTACTTCTAACCTCACAGCTGTATCGGTTGTCCCTCTCTGACTTTCAATCACATTTTTTGATGTTTCTAGGTGGTCTACCCCTAGCTGTCACATTACTCGGTCTTTCATTCTGAACATTTTCTTCTTTGACCATCTTTGGGAAATCTCGAATAAAATGATCTCGAGATCCACACTTATAGCATGTTCTATTGTTATACTTACCCTAGCACTCTCCCACATGTTGTCTCCCACATTGTCTACACTCGGGCTTGTTACTCTTAACACTGCCGATACTTGATTCATTAGGAGCCTGAGTTCGTAGGCCAGCATTTTGTCTCGAACGATCTCTACTTAAATTTCTGAACGAAGCATTTGAATGATTATTTGCATCTCTCTACCTCTTTGTAGAAGGTTGGGAAAATTTATTCATCGATCTCTTTCTTTCATCACGAGCTTCAGAATCAGCTTTCTTCTTTTCTCTACTGAGTTCCTCGGCTTTGCATGCTCTTTTCACTAGTACAACAAATTCATTTATATCAAGTATCCTAACCAACAACTTAATGTCTTTATTCAATCCCTCTATGAAATGTTTACACATAGTAGCTTCAGTTGAAACACATTCTCTAGCGTATTGACTCATTCGTACCAATTCCCGCTCGTACTCAGTAACAGACAAACGGCTCTGTTTCAGCTCTAAAAACTTTTTATGGTTTTTTATCAATAAAGCGTTGACTGGTATACTTCTTTTTGAATTCCACTTGAAAGAAGTCCCAGGTGATTCTCTCTCTCGGAACACAAATATTAATGTTTTCCACCAATTATAAGCCGTGTCTCTCAACAAGGAAACTGCACACTTAGTGCACTCATTGATTCAATGACATCTCATCAAATACTCAAATTATATTCTCGAGCCAAAACTCAGCTCGCTCAGTATCATCATCAGCTGTGGCCCTAAACTCTTCGACCTCATACTTCCGAATCTTGTCTACAGGTGGTTTATTCAATCTGATCGAATCTACAACTTGTGGCACAATAGGTACTTGTGAGGGGGGAGGTTGTGGAGAAGTCAGATTCGTTCGAACAAATTGCAAAAACCATTCACTCATCATACGGAAGAAGGCTTGCTTAGCCCCCCTTCCTCACTACTTTCATTCGGCATAGATGTGGCTGGCACTGTCCCTTGAATGGGAGCAGGCGCGTTACTTTCTACGTCATCAGCAACTACTCGATTGGGATCCATTACTATATGAAAACACATTTTTAACTGTCAGAATTCATCACACTATCACAATTTCATATATGGCATGTATAGCTAGACTCACACGCGCTATGTTAGTCTGAGAATCGACTAAATCGTAGCTTTGATACCAATAAAATGTAACACCCCTAACTCGAAACCATCGCCAGAATAGGGTTAAGAGGAATTACCGAACAATCAAATCATTTAATGACCCATTCACGACATAAAGTCAATCATCAGTATATTACATTAAAACATAAACATATAGTCCCTTATCGAGGCATATAAAACCTCGAACACATGCTAGAGAAGGATCGGGACTAAATCGAAACACATACAGAAGTTATCAGAAACTTAAAAACTTATCCAAAATATAGGGGATACATGCCCATGGGAGCCAACCGTGTGCCCTCCACGGCTGCTAGACACACCCATATGTCCTCCCCGTGGTCGAACCTAATTCCTTACCACGACCACCAACCACGCCTGTAGCATTCGATATTTAGGGGTTATGCATTTTTACTTAAATGTATATGAATGCATGCTTGAGTATGATTAAAATGTGATTTGAGGGCTTCAAGAACCTTGGGATGTAGATAGGAGCCTTATGAGTTATTGGATTTTTAAGCCCAAAAAGGGGAATTAAGGGAGCTAGGCCTTAAGGAGTTTATTGTGTGATTTAGAACACAAATAACCCAGTGGTAAGGTGGCAAGGAGGTGCCACTTAGGGCCTTGTAAGGTGACGCCACAGGGAGTGAGAAGGGCCTAGGCTCGAGTAGCAAGGAAGCATTTTGGAGTTTTATTTTTCAGCAAGGAAGGGCAGTAGTGGACGGTACAAGGACTATGATGGAGGAGGTATAGATTGGGTACGATAGCTTAGAGATTCGACTAAGGTAGAGTGAAAAGGGGGATTGAATGGAGAGAGGGAGAGTTGGCCGGCCAAGGGACTTCTTGGATGACAAATTCGGTCACCAAAATCCCTTAAGCCAAATTTTTGGTTAAGCCTCACCAACACTTTTCTTTTTCTTTTCTTTCTCTCAATTCTTTCTTCTTTTTCTTCCTTCTCACTCTAGCCGAATCATAATTGAGCCTCCATATCATTCTTTTTCTTCTTTTTCTCACAATCTCTACTGTTAATCAAAAACCGAATATCATTTGTCCTTCTCCTATTCTCTCTTTTTAGTTTGTGGCTGAATCTCCATTATTTTCCTAAGCCATTGTCGAAATATTTCCACCTCATTCCTTCTCAATTTTTGGCCGAATATCAACCAAGTAGAGATCTTTCTTGATCTGTTCTCAAATCAGTTTGGAATAGGTAAGTCTGCTATGACCGAATCTCCACTACTCTTCCTTATTTCCTCTCTGTCAACATGTGTAGAACAAAAGCCGAAATTTGGCATTTGTCTTGACTTCTAATCAACCATGCAATCAGTTTCTTTTAGGATTTTTGGGATTTGAAGCAGTAGATCGGGAGCATCTTTTCCCTGCCAATAGTTTTTGGTAAGTCAGTGGTAAGGGTTCTAGTGATTTAGATCTGTTTCCTTATTCGTTCAAAAGTCGAAAACTAATCGATTGAGTGTTTTAGTGCCTAGCCGATTGCAAAGAGGGATTATCACGAAGTTTTAACCAAATCGGTAGCAAGGTAAGGGTTTTGGTCTCATTAACCTTTTGGGATTTGACTGTTTAGCCGAATGCCTTTTTGCTAATATGCTTAGTGTTGGCCGAATATAGAAAAAAGGGGACTAGTGCATTAGATCGAGATTTTTGGGATTTTGATTAGATCTACGAATAATCAGGTGTGTAGCCCTACAATAATTCCCCCTAGGTTGATAATATTAGATATGTGTTAATGAAAATATGAAATATGGCTAAGGGTACCATTCAATGGTACGAGTGCATTTAGGTACGTTACCCCTTTAACACTTGTAAATAATGTTTAATAACATTGATGTGAAAATATGTGGATCCCGTTATAATTTTGAGGCAAGGTAAATTGTATGAAAAATAGTATGTTTTGTATGTTGCATGGGCATATGGGTGATTATGTGAAAGTGGAAGTGATCTGGTGGTTCCTACCACAATATCTGGTGACTCTGTCACATTATCTGGTGACTATGTCACATAATATGAATCTGGTGACTCTGTCACATTATCTGGTGGCTATGGCACAATTATAAGGGCGATGTCCAGTTGACTAAAGTGACTGCCTTCGATGGTGTGTAGCGTATAGAGGGTCAATTTAGTAATCCCCACGGTGTGATCGGTAGGTACGGGTGATATGTAGAGGTTGGATGTAGGTGGTTTGGGTTGCATCATGGTTTACAATTATTTTATGTGATTTATTATGCCTTGTATGATTTGGGAATCTGTGATGGTAGTTACACATTGAGTCTGTTGACTCACCCTTCGTGAGCTAACTTTTTGCAGATGGCACTCAGTAGATGGACCGGGTCGGCAGGAACTTAGTGGTGGCCATGCACAGCTAAATTTTTCTTCAGTTTTCTTATTAAGTTTATTTTGGTTTATTTTGGGATATATATTTTGATGTAATAAGGCCATTATTACTTAACCGTTTTATTTTCATTGTGTTTTAAATTTCTGATATGATACGAACAACATCAATTGTTTTGAAACTCGATCACCTACGGGTTTTTTTTTCAAGTTACAAAAATATTAAACTCTAAAATTCTGTATTTCTTTAACTTGTAACTCTTGAAATATGAAATTATCGATTTAGTACAAAATTAAATTTCTACTAAATTTTTAACTTGAGAACAACCTAAATCTATTTTCTTTGAAACTACCACGATTTTCAAAATGTCATACGAGACTTAACTACAATTTACTCAAGAAGCATGCCAGATCCGGTCAGGACTTGTGGGCCGGGTTTGGGGTGTTTCAATTTGGTATCAGAGCCCAGTTTAAAACTCGATCTTGAGGGCTTTTTGGGCCCAAAATGTTTTCTTTATTTTGAAATTGAGTTTTACAAAAGAATGAGCGGGTTTTTCTGGCATGGCACCTGAGTCTCCAGCCCGAAGTCCACCAGGTAAGTACCTCTAACCATTGTGTGATTTGTATGTGAGTATTATAGGGACGTATATTAGTAGATTAGGAACTGTTGAACCCTAGGATTAGCTTACTCCAACACCAAATTACATAAAATTTAAAGTCTAACCAAACAAACCTGTGAGTAAGTCACCGAGTTAAGGGTGTTACAACCGTTGTGCGCATGTCTAGGATTGGATTCAGGGGGAGCTTGATATTTAAGCAGTCCTAGTGACTCACCTCCTCTCCGCTCAAATTCTACCTGGTGCGTAGTGATGGTTCACCCTAACTAAGAGGACTCAATCACAGGCTAAACTCAATAATTAAAACCCGAAAGGGACCAGTCACCTTGTTTTGTACGAATCTAAAGTCAAACCTTGGTTATAAAATTTCAAGATACCCTGATTTGGAAAATTACCAAAATATCTCCAAATTTCTAAAATTTTTGAAGTACCCCCAGGATCACAAAATTACCAGAACACCCCTATTTCCTAAAATCACCAAGGACCCTAATTTAGAAAATTACGAAAATACCCCTGTAGGATAAAATTATAAAAATACCCCCGGGTTGGAACAAACGAAAATGTTCGAGAAATGAATGTGTGTAGTAAATACTACTGAATGAATGTGTTTTCTCTGAATTAGGGTAGAAAACTTGGAATGAAAACCTTGAAATGATCGAAAGAACTACCCCTAAATTTCTTTACATAAAATTGTTGTGGATAATTAGTGGAACAAAAACTAAATCATAAAATTTTTAATCAGATAAACACAACTCGAAAGAATGAGTTTTAAAGGACATGGCCGTAATGTGCGTGGCCGTGGTAGAGGCCGAATGACCGTGTCGGAACCCATTAGGCCTAGTCAAGGGTCCGAGAATGAAATGCCACCACCACCAGTTGCTGGCGTTGAATATTAGGATCAGACGGGAGGTGATGCAGTATCGAAAGCGATGCTGTGAGTTCTTGAGAGGGTGGCTGGAGTAGGTAGAGGTATGGGAGCTCAAAAATCTGTACCGAAACGAATCCGAGCTAATGGAGCTGAGTTTTTTCGTGGTATATCTGGTGTGGCACCCAATACGACTGAGTATTGGCTAGAGGCAACGGAGCAAATTATGGATGATTTGGACCTGTCTGCCGAGGAGAAACTGAAAGGGGTAGTGTCGCTTCTCCACGATGAGTCATATCAATGGTGGCTCACGGTTCGGGAGGGTGCTACAGCAGATGATCTCACTTGGGAGTACTTTAAGGTAGCGTATCAGAAGAAGTATATTGGAACCAGCTATATTGATGCGCAGAGGAAGGCGTTTCTCAGGCTGGTTCAGGGGAATAAGTCCGTAGCGGAGTACGAGGCAGAATTCCTAAGGTTGAGCTAATACGCTCGAGGTATAGTGGCTACGGAGCAAGAACGATGTGTTCAGTTTGAGGACGGACTGAGGGATGACCTGAGATTATTGATTGCCCCACAGCAGGAGCAGGAGTTTGCTTGTTGGTAGAAAAGGTTAAGGTTGCTGAAGGAGTTAAGGAATCTGTAAGATAGAACATGGACAGGAATAAGCAAAAGAGAGGTTTTGGATCATCAGGGTCATCTAGGAATGTTCAAAAGAGACCTAGAATTGATGGGTCACGAGGTCAGCAAGTTGCTACGGGAGGACAGTACCGTACTTGTGCTCAGTGTGGAAAGATGCACTTGGGAGAGTGTTGGAAGAAGATGGAAGGATGTTTCAAGTGTGGGTCCAAGGATGACATGATTAGGGACTGTCCTATGAAAACAGACGGGAGCCAACCAGTAAGTCAGGGTCCTAATCAGGCAGGAAGGGGTGGACAATAACCACCGCGGGGTCGTGGTCTGGCTGGCAGAGGTAATGGTTCTGGAAGAGGTCAGGGAACACCGGGCAGAGGTGTCGACAACACGGAAGTGAGACAGCCGGGTCTAGTGTATGAAGTTCGTCGGAGGGAGGATGGTGACGCACCTGATGTCATAACAGGTATGTTCCTTATATCTGGATTACCCTTTATTGCATTGATAGATATTGGGTCAACTCATTCATACATTGCTAGTAAGGTGTTTGGAACTCTGCATGTGAATTCTGAGACTGTACCTAGGAAGATGATTGTACTTAGTCCTTTAAGGTAATCAGTAGTATTAGATAAACTCTTTAGGGCAGTACCTTTGGAAGTTTAGGGGACGCAGTTTCCAGCTGACTTAATGGAGTTTCCATTTGAAGAGTTTGATCTAATCTTAGGCATGGATTGGTTAGTGAAGTACCATGCAAATGTTGATTGTGCTGCTAAGCGCATGTCGTTAAGAACTTCTGCCGACAAAGAAGTTGTGGTGATGGGCGAGAGACGGAATTGCTTGTCAAATGTGGTATCTGCCCTTAAGGCAGAGAAGATGGTGAGAAAAGGGTGTGTAACTTTTCTGATGTTGATCAGTGCCTTGGAGGCTAAGGAAGCAGTTGTAGGAGGAGTTAGAACAGTAAGAGAATTTGTGGATGTCTTTTCAGAGGAGCTGCCTGGGTTACCCTCGGATAGGGAAGTGGAGTTCAGAATTGACTTACTGATGGGTACAGCTCCTGTGTCAATTGCTACATACCAAATGGCACCAAAAGAGCTAGTAGAGCTCAAAGCCCAGATCCAAGAGTTACTCGATCGTGGGTTTATTCGACCTAGTGTGTCTCCATGGGGAGCACCAGTCCTATTTGTGAAAAAGAAGAACGGGACTATGCGTATGTGCATAGATTATCGACAGTTGAATAAGCTGACCATCAAGAACAAGTATCCATTGTCAAGGATAGATGACTTGTTCGATCAACTTAAGGGGGCCGCAATATTTTCGAAGATAGGTCTAAGGTCAAGATATCACCAGCTTAAGGTGAAGGAGGCTGATATCCATAAGATAGCTTTTCGGACAAGGTACGGGCATTATGAGTTCTTGGTAATGCTGTTCGGATTAACAAACGCCCCAGCTGCGTTCATAGACATGATGAACCCGGTTTTCCAACCCTATCTGGACCGGTTTGTCGCTGTGTTCATAGATGATATCTTGGTGTATTCCAAGTCTGAGGAAGAACATGATGAGCATCTCCGAGTTGTGCCGCAAGTATTAAGGGAAAAGAAGCTATATGCCAAGTTCAGCAAGTGCAAACTTTGGCTGAAGGAAGTTACGTTCTTAGGATATGTGGTGTCTGCTGAAGGAATAAGGGTGGATCCTCGGAAGATTGAGGCAGTATTGGATTGGAAACCACCTAAGTCTGTGGCAAAAGTTCGTAGTTTCTTGGGATTAGCAGGCTACTACAGGAGATTTGTTGAGGGATTCTCGTCGATAGCAGCACCTTTGACGAAGTTGTTGAGAAAGGAGGTACCTTTCGTATGGGCGGATAAGCAACAGGAGAGTTTCAAGAAGTTTAAGAAAGTATTGACAGAGGCTCCAATTTTGATTCAGCTTGAAGCAGGGAAGGACTATGTGGTGATGCTTCCCATACAGGATTGGGATGTGTCCTTATGCAAGATGGGAAGGTGGTCGCTTATGCGTCTCAGCAATTGAGGCCACATGAGGTTAACTATCTGATGTATGATCTGGAGTTAGTGGCAGTGGTATTTGCTCTTAAGGTGTGGAGGCATTACTTATATGGAGAGAGGTCGGTGATCTACACGGACCACAAGAGCCTAAAGTATTTGCTGACTCAGAAGGAGCTGAATTTGAGACAGCGTAGGTGGGTGGAGTTGTTGAAAGATTACGATTGCTCAATAGTATCACACGTGCAAGGCGAATGTTGTGGCGGATGCCCTAAGTTGGAAAGTAGTGTCGGAGTTAAGGGCGATGTTTGCACATTTGAGCCTCTATGATGATGGAAGCTTGCTAGCGGAATTGCAAGTGAATCCGACGTGGCTAGGTTAGGTTAAGGAGAAACAATTGTTATGCTAAGCTGCTACAAGTACAAAGTGGGGAATTGGAAAAATTTGGTGTAAATAGCGATGGAGTGCTGTGTTTTCAGGGCAAGGTCTATATGCTGAAAGATGAGGAGTTAAGGTAAAGAATTCTTCAGGAATCGCATAGTAGCCCTTATGCTCTGCATACTGGAGGAAGTAAGTTATATAGGGATCTACGGGATCAGTTTTGGTGGCCTGGTCTTAAGCGGGAAGTTATAGAGTTTGTAGGGAAGTGCTTAACGTGTCAGCAAGTCAAGGGTGAACACCAAGTACCGTCAGGGTTGCTTCAGCCGATAAAGATTCTGCAATGGAAGTGGGAGAGAATTACCATAGACTTCGTTAGTGGGCTTCCCCTTACGCCTACTAAGAAGGACTCGGTATGGGCAATAGTAGATCGGTTGACGAAGTCTGCACATTTTATACTGGTGCGGGTTGACTATTCTCTACAGAAATTGGAAAAGTTGAATGTAACAGAAATCGTGAGGCTGCACGGAGTGCCGGTGTCGATTATCTAGGATAGGGATCTGAGGTTTACGTCTCAGTTTTGGAAGGCCCTACATCAAGCTTTGGGCACCAGGCTAGACTTCAGTACGACATTCCATCCATAGTCAGACGACCAATCTGAACGGGTAATTCAAGTCCTAGAGGATATGTTGAGAGGTTGTATGATAGGCTTCAGATGGAGTTGGGAGGAGTTCTTACCTTTAGCCGAATTTGCGCACAATAATAGCTATCAGGCAAGTATTCGGATGGCACCGCACGAAGCACTGTATGGACGAAAGTTTCGCACTCCTACATGTTGGACAGAATTGGGAGAACGTCAGGTTTTGGGTCCAGAAATTGTGGCAGAATTGGAAGAAAAAGTTAAGGTAATTCGGACACGGTTGAAGGAGGCATCTGAGCGGTAAAAGTCATACGCAGATCTTAAGCGGAAGGAGATTGAGTTTGATGTGGGAGATTTTGTGTTTCTCAAAGTTTCGCCATGGAAGAGGGTAATGAGATTTGGTCACAAGGGAAAGTTAAGTCCTAGGTTTATAGGACCTTATCGGATTCTGAAGCGGGTTGGACCAGTAGCATATCAGTTAGAACTACCTTCGGAGTTGAAGCAGATGCACGATGTGTTTCATGTTTCGATGCTACATCATTACCGATCGGATCCATCTCATATAATACCGGTTGAGGAGGTGGAACTGAGACCAGATCTGTCCTATGAGGAGGAGCCGATTCAGATTCTGGAATGGGATGTGAAGGTGCTTCGGAGAAAATCAATCCCTCTAGTCAAAGTGCTGTGGTGTAACCATGGATCGGAAGAAGCTTCGTGGGAGCCAGAGGAAGCGATGTAACAGCAATACCCTCACTTATTTTAGCCAGGTAATTTCGAGGTCGAAATTATTTTAAGGGGGGTAGAACTATAGCATGCAGGATTTAGGGGTTATACATTTTTACTTAAATGTATGTGAATGCATGCTTGAGTATGATTAGAATGTGATTTGAGGGCTTTAAGAACCTTGGGATGTAGATAGGAGCCTTAGGAGTTATTGGATTTTTAAGCCCAAAAAGGGGAATTAAGGGGGCTAGGCCTTAAGGAGTTTATTGTGTGATTTAGAACGCAAATAACCCAGTGGTAAGGTGGCAAGGAGGCGCCACTTAGGGCCTTGTAAGGTGACGCCACAGGGAGTGAGAAGGGCCTAGGTTCGAGTAGCAAGGGAAGCGTTTTGGAGTTTTATTTTTCAGAAGGAAGGGCCGTGAGGGACTGCACAGGGGACTCGATGGAGAAGGTATAGATTGGGTCTGACAGCTTAGAGATTCGGCTAAGGTAGAGTGAAAAGGGGGATTGAATGGAGAGAGGGAGAGTTGGCCGGCCAAGGGACTTCTTGGATGACAAATTCGGTCACCAAAATCCCTTAAGCCGAATTTTTGGTTAAGCCTCACCAACACTTTTCTTTTTCTTTTCTTTCTCTCAATTCTTTCTTCTTCTTCTTTCTCACTCTAGCCGAATCATAATTGAGCCTCCATATCATTCTTTTTCTTCTTTTTCTCACAATCTCTACTGTTAATCAAAAGCCAAATAACAATTGTCCTTCTCCTATTCTCTCTTTTCAGTTTCTGGACGAATCTCCATTATTTTCCTAAGCCATTGCCAAAATCATTCCACCTCATTCCTTCTCAGTTTTTGGCCGAATATCAACCAAGTAGATATCTCTCTTGATCTCTTCTCAAATCGGTTTGGAATAGGTAAGTCTGTTGATGACCGAATCTCAACTATTCTTCCTTATTTCCTCTCTGTCGACATGTGTAGAACAAAAGCTGAAATTCGACATTTGTCTTAACTTCTAATCAACCTTGCAATCGGTTTCTTTTAGGATTTCCAGGATTTAAAGCAGTAGATCGGGAGCATCTTTTCCCTGCCAATAGTTTTTGGTAAGTCAGTGGTAAGGGTTCTAGTGATTTAGATCTGTTTCCTTATTCGTTCAAAAGCCAAAAACTAATCGATTGAGTGTTCTAGTGCCTAGCGGATTGCAAGGGGGATCATCACGAAGTTTCGGGATTCGGTTGGTAACCAAATCGGCAGCAAGGTAAGGGTTTTGGTCTCGTAACCCTTTGGGATTTGACTATTTAGCCGAATGGCTTTTTGCTAATATACTTAGTGTTGGCCGAATGTAGGAAAAAGGGGACTAGTGCGTTAGATCGGGATTTTCAGGATTTCGATTAGATCTACAAATAATCAGGTGTGTAGCCCTACATTAATTTCCCCTAGGTTGATAATATTAGATATGTGTTAATAAAATATGAAATATGGCTAAGGGTACCATTCAATGGTACGAGTGCATTCAGGTACGTTACCCCTTTAACACTTGTAAATAATGTTTAATAACATTGATGTGAAAATATGTGGATCCCGTTATAATTTTGGGGCAAGGTAAATTGCATGAAAAATAGCATGTTTTGTATGTTGCATGGGCATATGGGTGATTATGTGAAAGGGAAGTGATCCGTGGTTCCTACCACAATATCTCGTGACTCATCACATTATCGATGACTATGTCACATAATATGAATCTGGTGACTCTGTCACATTATCTGGTGGCTATGGCACAATTATAAGGGTGATGTGCAGTTGACTGCAGCAATTGCCTTCGATGGTGTGTAGCGGATAGAGGGTCGATTTAGTAATCCCCACGGTGTGATCGGTAGGTACGGGTGATGTGTTTGGATCTAGGTGGTTTGGGTTGCATCATGGTTTACAATTATTTTATGTGATTTATTATGCCTTGTATGATTTGGGAATCTGTGATGGTAGTTACACACTGAGTCTGTTGACTCACCCTTCGTGGGCTAACTTTTTGCGAGATGGCACTCGAGAGATGGACCAGGTCAAGCGGGAACTTAGTGGTGGCCATGCACAGCTAAATTTTTCTTCAGGTTTCTTATTAAGTTTATTTTGGTTTATTTTGGGATATATATTTTGATGTAATAAGGCCATTATTACTTAACCGTTTTATTTTCATTGTGTTTTAAATTTCTGATATGATACGAATAACATCAATTGTTTTGAAACTCGATCACCTACTTGTTTTTTTTTTTCAAGTTATACAAATATTAAACTCTAAAATTAGGTATTTCTTTAACTTGCAACTCTTGAAATATGAAATTATCGATTTAGTACAAAATTAAATTTCTACTAAATTTTTAACTTGAGGACAACCCAAATCTATTTTCTTCGAAACCACCACGATTTTCAAAATGTCATACGAGACTTAACTACGTTTTACTCAAGAAGCATGCCAGATCCGGTCAGGACTTGTGGGCCGGGTTTGGGGTGTTTCAATGCCCGTGTACCCAGGCCGTGGTCAATCCTGCCAAAGCAACACGGTTACCAAGCACCCCCGTGTGCTAAGGTCGTGCACTATTAGGCCATAAACTAACTTTCTCACACGGCTTCTAGGCACGCCCGTGTGCCCTTAAGCAAGCTACTGACTTTAACCCACGGTCACTAGGCACGCCCGTGTGCCATGGCCGTGTGAAATTATAGGTCATTTGTAAGACCAAAATGCCACCCAAATGGGTCATACCTATAAGCAACATTTACCAAAAGAACTCATGCACTTATGACTACCCAAAAGCATACCAAAATAATCATTCAAACCATGCATTCAATACCAATTCTATTCATATCAAATTTAATGCCAAAACTTATCCTATCACAAGCATAATTCATTCCCAGTTTCACTTATTCCTACTAGCATCATACCATCACCAAAATTTCCATACATAAGTCAATTTCTCAACTCAGAATCCATACCAAAAGATGCATCATATAAACCAAAGTCATTAATGCCAAAGACTATCACATATCTAGCCACATCTCATGGCTACTTACAAATCTCAAACTTGATTCAAATAACTAGCCTATACATGCAATATTTTAACTATTTACATCTTTCAAAAATACCCCAAAATAGATTACCGATAGTGTGATTGAGACAACACCCAGATCTGAGCTGGCTTTACTGACATTGCAAAGAAGAAAAACAAATCACACAGTAAGTTTTTCAAAGCTTAGTAAGTTCGTAATTTAATACATATTACTCAATAATACCACATCATACACGATTAAATCATCACATAGATAAAATGCACAATTAGGCTCATCATCAATCTCAATCATATGCTCAAGTATCTATTCATATAACTATTAAGGCTGCCATCAACCACCTAGGTTCAAACGTACCTTGATCAACACATAGTTACTCACCATTCATGCTACTCAATTGCTCGATATTACCTCCCATTCAACCTTTGCTATTCTTTGTGATTTATTCGCACACTTAGTGCTAATTCCATAACCGGATCATAATCGTCATCGCACACTTAGTGCCTAATCGTTCAACCAACTCATCTCGGTATCGCACACACAGTGGCATGTCAATAAGTCGAAGCTTTCCTATCATCGCGCATACACTGCTATTCATTTCTGTTTTGATTTCAATTTTGCACACTTAGTGCCATCGAATAAAATCTTGCACATAGCAAATCACTTTCATACATAAATACATATTCATTTCATAATGCTAAAACATATCTTAATAATATGCATCACATCCGAACTTACCTCGGACGTCGAACTAACGATACGATCGATTAATCGAGCACTATATCTTTGCCTCGATCTCAATCCGAACCTCTCCTCTCTTCGTCTATACACTTTCAAATCCAATCCATTCAATTATCAAATCAGTCATTTTAGTCCAAACACATATATTTAGGGCATTTTAAACAATAGCCCTCACATTTTCACATTTTGACACTTTAGTCCATAATTCATCAAATCACCAAATACACATAATTTGCTTGTGCTCAAGCCTAGCCAAATTCCCACTATGCTCATTCAAGCCCACACCTTTCATTTATTTTACACTTTAGTCCCTCAATTTATACTTTTCGCAATTTAACCCAAAATATTCAATTTCATCAAAAATCCAAAGACAAAACATGTTAATTTAACACCAAGTCTTCATATTTCACTATCATCTAGCACATAGATCAAACATTAATAAATGGCTCATTACAAAAACATCATCAATTCACAAAATTGCTACATGGGTTAGCTAGAGCACGAAGCAACAATTACAAAAACATAGAAATTATCAAAAATCGAACAAAAATCACATACCAATTTTTGTTTCAACTTAGCCGAACATAAAGCTTATTTTCCCCTTTCTTTTTCTTCAATAATCAGTGATGGATGGATGAACAATCCATTAACATTTTTCTTTTGTTTTATTATAACACCTTAATACACATTTTACCAAATTACCCTTTTTGTTATAACATTAAAACATTTATTCATTATGGTTATTATGTCCATTACCATCCACTAACCTTAATAGTGGTTTAATTGCCTCATAAGGCCTCCACATTATAAAGACACAACAATTAAACACTTGATAATCAGCACACAACATCTTACACTTTATGCGATTAAGTCCTTTCTCTTAATTCGACACACAAACGATCAAATTATCACACAAAATTTTCACACAGACTATGTCACATAATATTCACATAGAAAACAACCTTAAATTAACATTCTGACCTGAGATTTATGGTTTTGAAACCACTGTTCTGACTAAGGTCTAAACTAGGCTGTTACAACTCTCCCCCTTAGGGATTTTCATCCCCGAAAATCTTACCAGTGAATAGTTGTGGATGTTGTTATCTCATAACGTTCTCAGGCTCCTATGTAGCTTCTTCAATTCCGTGTTTGTGCCATAATACTTTTGCTAAAGAAATTTTCTTATTTCTTAACTCTTTGGTCTCTCGTGCCAAAATTTAGATCGGTTCTTCACTACACGACAAATCTGACTGAATCTAAACCTCAGTAGGAGCAATCACGACGGATCTTGTCTATACCGTCAAAGCATTGACACATGAAACACGTTATGAATCTTTTCTAACTCAGATGGCAATCTCAATCTATAAGCAACAGGCCCAACTCGTTCTATAATCTCATAAGGTCCAATGAACCTCGGACTCAACTTGCCCTTTCTGCCAAATCGAAATATTTTCTTCCACGGAGACACTTTCAAAAATACTCTATCACCAATCTCAAATTCAATATCTTTTCGTTTCAAATCTATATAAGACTTCTGACGATCTGAGGCTGCTTTCAAACTGTCACAATTGCTTTCACTTTCTGCTCAATCTCTTTTATAAGATCAACCCTGTGAATCTTATTCTCACTCAGCTCAGTCTAATATAATGGAGTTTGACACATTTGACCATACAGAGCCTCATATGGTGCCATTTTGATACTAGATTGAAAACTGTTGTTATACGCAAATTCAATCAACGATAAATGCTTTTCCCCACGTACTTTCAAATTCAAGAATGCTACATCTTAGCATGTCTTCGAGAATATGAATAATTCACTCGAATTGACCATCCCTTTGCGGATGAAAAGCAGTACTGAAATGTAATTTCATTCCTAAAGCATCTTGTAATTTCTTCCAAAATCGCGAGGTAAATCTCGGATCTGTGTCACACACTATAAATAACGGTACCCCGTGCAATCTCACAATCTCATCGATATATAGTTCAGCTTAACATATCCAAAGAATAGTCGGTTCTTACTGGAACTAAATGAGATGATTTCATCAATCTATCAACTATCACCCAGATCGCATCTTTCTTACTCGGATATATGGGCAAACCGACACAAAGTCCATTGTGATCCTCTTCCATTTCCACTCAGGAATCATAATTGGTTGTAATAAACTGGACGGAACTTGATGTTCAGCCTTAACTTGCTGACAAACTAAACATTTCAACACAAAGTCAGAAATATCTCTTTCCATACCATGCCACCAATAGGACTATTTCAGGTCATTACATATTTTCGTACTCCCCGGATGAACAGTCAAATGACTATTGTGAGCTTCATTCAAAATCATTTGAATCAACTTTGAATTTCTCGAAACACAAATTTGATCTTTGAATCTCAAACAATCATCACTATCAACTCGAAATTCTGATACAGCATTCGAGTCACCCTGAACTCTTTTTGCTAACAACTCATTATAATTTTCTGAGCATCACATATCTGTCGTAAAAACAACGGTTTTACTTTCAATTCATCTGCAACCACATCATCATTACACAGAACTATTCGAAATAAACTGTTACACTCCTAACCTGAAACCATCACTGGAATAGGGTTAAGAGGCATTACCGAACAATCAAATCATTTAACAACCCATTCACGACACAGAGTCAATCATCAGTATATCACATCAAAACATAAACATATATTCCTTATTGAGGCCTATAAGACATCGAACACATGCTAGAGAAGGATCAGCACTAAATCAAAACACATACAGAAGTTCTCAAAAACTTAAAAACTTATCCAAAATACAGGGGATACACACCTGTGGGAGTGAATCGTGTGCTCTCCACAGCTGTTAGACACACCCGTGTGTCCTCCCCATGGTCGAACACAATTCCTCACCACGACCACCAAGCACGCCCGTGTACCCTGGTCGTGGTCAATCCTGCCAAAGCAACATGGTTACGAAGCACCCCCGTGTGCTAAGGCCATGCACTACTAGGCCATAAACTGACTTTTTCACACAGCTTCTAGGCACGCACGTGTACCATCGCCGTGTGCCCTTAAGTAAGCCATTGACTTTACCCCACGGTCACTAGGCACGCCTGTGTGCCATGGCCGTGTGACATTATAGGTCATTTGCAAGACCAAAATGCCACCCAAATGGGTCATACCTATAAGCAACATTTACCAAAACAACTCATGCACTTATGACTACCCAAAAGCATACCAAAATAATCATTCAAACCATGCATTCAAAAACAATTCTATCCATATCAAATTTAATACCAAAACTTATCTTAACACAAGCATAATTCATCCCAATTTCACTTATTCCTACTAGCATCAAACCATCACAAAAATTTCCATTCATAAGTCAATTTTTCAACTCACAATCCATACCAAAAGATGCATCATATAAACCAAAGTCATTCATGCGAAAGACTATCACATATCTAGCCACATCTCATGGCTACTTACAAATCTCAAACATGATTCAAATAACTAGCCTATACATGCCATATTTTAACTATGTACATCTTTCCAAAATACCCCAAAATAGATTGTCGATAGTGTGATTTGAGATGCTGACGACCCCCAGATTTGAGCTAGCTTTACTGACATTGCAAAGCAGAAAAACAAATCACACAATAAGCTTTTCAAAGCTTAGCAAGTTCATAATTTAATACATATTACTCAATTATACCACATCATACACAATTAAATCATCACATAGATAAGTTGCATAATTAGGCTCATCATCAATCTCAATCATATGCTCAAGTATCTATTCATATAACTATTAAGGCTATCATCAACCACCTAGGTTCAAACGTACCTTGATCAACACATAGTTACTCACTATTCATGCTACTCAATTGCTCAATATTACCTCTCGTTCAACCTTTGCTATTATTTTTGATTCATTCACACACTTAGTGCCAATTTTATAACCGGGTCATAATCGCCATCGCACAGTTAGTGCCTAATCTTTCAACCGACTCATCTCTGTATCACACACACAGTGCCAGGTCAATAAGCCGAAGCTTTCATATCATCGCACACACAGTGCTATTCATTTCTGTTTCGATTTCAATTTCGCACACTTAGTGCCATCGACTAAAATCTTGCACATAGCAACTCACTTTCATACATAAATACATATTCATTTCATAATGCTAAAACATATCTTAATAATATGTATCATATCCGAACTTACCTCAGACGTCGAACTAACGATACGATAGATTAATCGAACACTTTATCTTTGCCTCGATCTCGATCCGAACCTCTCCTCTCTTGGTTTATACACATTCAAATTCAATCCATTCAATTATCAAATCATTCATTTTAGTCCAAACAAATATATTTAGGGCATTTTACATAATAGCCCTCACATTTTCACATTTCGACACTTTAGGTCATAATTCATCAAATCACCAAATACACATAATTTGCTTGTGCTCAAGCCTAGTCGAATTCCCACTATACTCATTGAAGCCCACACCTTTCATTTATTTTACACTTTAGTCCCTCAATTTACACTTTTCACAATTTAACCCAATATTCAATTTCATCAAAATCCAAAGACAAAACATGTTAATTTAACACCAAGTCTTCATATTTCACTATCATCTAGCACATAGCTCAAACATTCATCAATGGCACATCACAAAAACATCATTAATTCACAAAATTGCTACATGGGTTAGCTAGAGCACGAAGCAACGATTACAAAAATGTAGAAATTATAAAAAACGAACAAAAATGACATACCAATTTTTGCTTCAACTTAGCCAAACTTAAAGCTTATTTTCCCCCTTTTTTTTCTTCAATAATCGGTGATGGATGGATGAACAATCCATTAACATTTTTCTTTTGTTTTATTATAACACCTTAATACACATTTTACCATATTACCCTTTTTGTTATAACATTAAAACATTTATTCATTATGGTTATTATGTCCATTACCATCCACTAAACTTAATAGTGGTTTAATTGCCTCATAAGGCCTCCACATTATAAAGACACAACAATTAAGCACTTCATAATCACCACACAACATTTTACACTTTATGCGATTAAGTCTTTTCTCTTAATTCGACACACAAACGATCAAATTATCACACAAAATTTTCACACAGACTATGTCACATACTATTCACACAGAAAACAACCTTAAATTAACATTCTGACCTCAGATTTGTGGTTTCAAAACCACAATTCCAACTAGAGTCTAAACCGGGCTGTTACACAAACTCTAAAATATCTCGTTTCATACCTGACAACCAGTACAATGTCTTCAAATCATTATACATTTTCGTACTACCCAGATGCATAGACAAGCAACCATTATGTGCCTCACGGAGAATTTTTAGAATAAGTTCATCATCTGTCGTTACACACATTCTACCTCAGAACATCAAACAACCATCGGATCCGATATGAAAATCTAAGTCACTGCCCGATTCACAGTGAGCTCTCTTAGCTTGCAAATCACTGTCACATTTCTGAGCTTTACAAATTCGTTGAAGGAACAATGGTCTAGCTCTCAACTCCGCTAGAATCAAACCATTTCTGGACAAAGTCAACTGTGTATTCATCCTCTCAAAGTGAACAAAGATTTCCTACTCAAGGCATCGGCGACCACATTCGCTTTACCCGGGTGATAGTCAACCACCAACTCATAGTCTTTCAGTAACTCAAGCCATCTTCGTTGCCGTAAGTGTAAATATTTTTGAGTCATCAAGTACTTCAAGCTCTTATGATCAGTAAAAACATGACATTGCTCATCGTACAGATGATGTCTCCAAATTTTCAAGGCAAACACAATAGCAACTAATTCCAAACCATGCGTCGGATAATTCTTCTCATGTGGTTTCAACTGTCTCAAGGCATAAGCTATCACTTTTCCCTCCTGCATCAACACACATCCCAATCCATTTAGTGACGCGTCACTATAAATTACGAATTCTTTTCCTGGTTCTGATTGTACTAAAATCGGTGCCTCAGTCAATAATTCCTTCAATTTCTCAGAACTTTGCAGACATTTTTCGGACCATTCAAATTTAACATCTTTTTGAAACAACTTGGTCATTGGAGTAGCAATCGTTGAAAATCTTTTAACAAAATGTTGGTAATAATCGACTAAGCCCAAAAAGCTTCTAACTTCAGATACATTCCTTGGAGGTTTCCAATCAACAATTGCCGAAATCTTACTTGGATCAACCCGAATACCATCACATGAGACAATATGCCCTAAAAATCTTAGCCAAAACTCACTTTTACTAAACTTAGAATACAACTTTTTATCTCTCAAAGTTTGCAAAATAGTTCTCAAGTGTTCGGCATGCTTGGACTCATCACAAGAATAAATCAAAATATTATCAATAAACACAACCACAAACTTATCAAACATGGTCTAAAGATTTGATTTATTAGGTCCATAAAAACTGCAGGAGCATTCGTTAACCCAAAAGGCATAACAAGGAATTCATAGTGTTCGTACCTTATTTTGAAAGTGGTTTTCGGCACATTCGACTATTTTACTCTCAACTGATAGTAATCAGATCTCAAATCTATCTTCGAGAACATTGTCGCTCCTTTCAGTTGGTCAAATAAATCATCAATCCTTGGCAAAGGATACTTGTTCTTAATGGTTACCTTATTGAGCTGTCGGTAATCTATACAAAGTCTCATAGACCCGTCTTTCTTCTTTACGATCAATACTGGAGCACCCTAGGGAGAATAACTTGGTCTCGCAAAACCCTTATCTATCAACTCTTGCAACTGAGTCTTTAACTCTTTCAATTCGGTCGAAGCCATTCTATACGGAGCAATAGATATCGGTAAGGTCCCTGGTACTAAGTCAATACCAAAGTCAACTTCTCTAACTGGTGGTAACCCAGGAAATTCTTCCGGAAACACATCCGGATATTCACAAATTACAAGCACTGATTCAATTTTCAATTCAGACTCTTTTGTATTCAACACATAAGCAAGATAAGCTTCACAGTCTTTCCTTACATATCTTTGGGCAAACATCAAAGAAATTACAATGGGTAACTCACCCGATTCATTTGAATCAATCCGGAGAATTTCTCCATTTTCACATTTCAATTCAATAATCTTTCTTTTATAGTTCACTACGACATCATCCAATGTCAACCAAATCATGCCCAAAATAACATCAAATTCATCAAATGGCAACAACTAGGGGCGTAGCTATGGGGCTGGCATGGGCCCCGGCCCCCCTAAAATGTAAAATTACAATTTTGGCCCTTAGAATTTTTTAAAAATGTTAAATTAATAAAGGTAAAATTGCACTTTGGCCACCCATAAAATTATAAAAATTTAATTTAATCCTTTACAAATTATAAAAATATAAACTATAAAAAATTAAAATTTTATCCTGTCCCCTAAAAACTTCTTCTAGCTTCGCCTCTGGCAACAACATTAAATCCGCCAGAAAATAGTGACTTCTAATTATTAATGGACAATTCTTGCAAACTCTATCAACTAGTACATGTTTGCCTAAGGGGTTTGACACTTTAACCACAAACTCAGTAAATTCAACAGGAAAGTTCTTATTAGTTACCAATTTCACACAAACATAAAAATGAGTCGATCCAGGATCAATCAATGCAACTACATTAGTATTATAGAGAGAAAAAGTACCAGTGATAACATCGGGAGATGTCACTTCTTCGTGAGCACGGATGGCATAGGCTCTAGTAGGTGCTCGAGCTTCAGATCTCATTGTTGTATCTTTCATCACACATTTACTACTAGCTCCATTTCCAGCGTTTCTCAGTGCCCAACCCCTATAAGTAGTATTACTCGGCTTCGCACTCTGAAATTTTTCTCTCTCAGCCATTTCAAGGCAATCTCGGATAAATTTCCTTGAGAACAACACTTGAAAAAATCCCAGTCATTCACCCTACATTCACCGGGATGTCGTCTTCCATAATGTTGAAATTTGAGTCTGTTAGACCTCACATTACCCACACTTTCCATTGAAGTAGCCTGAGACTTAAAACTCTAATGTTGCTTCCCATGATCTCGATGTGAATACCCCGCTGAAACATTCGAACAGGAATACATTTCTTTAGATATCTTTGACTAAGACGGAAATGACTTACTCATAGGTCTTTTCCTCGAATCCTTAGCTTCAAGATCAGCTTTCCTCTTCTCTTTATTTAACTTTTTGGCCTTATAAGCCCGTTCAACGAACACAACAAATTCTTTCAACTCTAAGATCCTAACTAACACATGAATATCCTCATTCAAACCATCATCGAATCTCTTGCACACAATAGCCTCGGTGGAAACACACTCCTGGGCATATTTACTATGTTTGATAAATTCTCATTCATATTCAGTAAGTGACGTACGACCTTGCTTCAGCTCAAGAAATTCCTTACATTTCTGATCGATGAACCATTGACTAATATATTTCTTCTGGAACTCCTCTTGGAAGAATTCCCATGTAACCCTCTCTGTTGGTACCACTGATACCAGTGTATTCCACTAGTGATATATAGAATCCCTCAGAAGTGAGATGGCACACTTTAAACACTCATCCGATATGCAAGATAGCTCATCAAATACCCTAATGGAGTTTTCGAGCCAAAAATTGGCTCTCTCGGGATCATCATCCACATTAGCTCTAAAATATTCAGACCCATTCTTTTGGATCTTATCAACCAAGGGCATATATATTCTTACAAACTTCATACCTTGTGAAGCTACGAGAACCGATCGAGGAATAGGTGGGGATAGAGGAGGTTGGGCATTCAAATTTGTTTGAACAAATTCCGTATGCCATTCATTCATCATGTGGAGAAAGGCTTCCCTAGCCTCTTTTCCTTAACCAACCGTAGTGGGTCTATTATCAGACGGCATTGCCTCTTGAGCAGGAGTTGGCATATTACTTTCAGCGTCATCAACCACAGCTCGGTCGTGATCCATTACTATTTAAAAACACAATTTAAAATTATCAAGAGTCATCACACTATGACAGTTCATTTATGGCATGCATAGCTAGACTCTTACACTACGTTAGTTCGAGAATCGACTAAACCATAGCTCTGATACCACTAAATGTAACACCCGTTACCCGTATTCAACATCAAAAAAGGGTACGAGGCACTATCGGACATAAACACAAACAAACATATAAAACAAAGACATCAATTTCCATCTAAGTTTAAAACTTTTCACATACATTCATATCGTCCCTATCACGAGCCTATGATGGCCAAAACATTCATCGAAAGTGGTTCGGGACTAAATTGAGAACTTTGAAAACTTTTGGGAAACTTAGAAAATTTTTCATGTAAAAGGGGTCACACGCCCGTATGGGTACGAGACACACCCGTGTAACTCTAAGACACTCCCGTGCTTCAAGCCATGTTCAAATTAGGGAGCTTTTTGTTTATAATGTCATCATCAAGTTGAGGTCACACGCCCATGTGTTTAGGCCATGTGATAGATTAAATTTTCATAATTTTTCATAAAATAGGTGCAGACTTCACACGGCAAGGGCACACGCCCGTGTTCGAGGCCGTGCCGTCCACACGGTAAAGACACACGCCCATTCTCTACCCGTGTGCTCATTAATGAGCATTCTATTTTGCAACGATTAAGGTGTAGGAGACACATGGCTTGAACACACGCTTATGGGGCAAGCCGTGTGTCACACACGGACTAGACATACGCCTGTGTGTCTACCCGTGTGGACAAAAACAAGGCTATTTACCAAGCCATTTTGTCACCCTTCCGTACACATACCTACACAAAAAAACATAACACCAATCCAAGCATACACATTCAACCAATTCAGCCACAACCAAGGCAACAACACTCATTCATATACTACCATCTATCGCATTCAACCATCACATACTTGTCAACTCAAGCATGCAAATTCCCACATCCATGATAAACAATATTAGCCAATTTCAATGGACATTTACAAAATGAATTATCAACCATCATAAGCCAACACATTTTGCCAAATAAATTATGACACATAACAAAATGACCAAGTCCCTATACATGCCATAACTCAAAATGTTAAATTTATTGGTACCCAAAATGATATGTTGATAGTGTGAGTGAATCTTCGACAGTCTTCGATCCCCAAGCTAGCTTGGTGACACTATAATACAAGGGGAAAAAAAGGGGAGTAAGCTTTAAAGCTTAGTAAGTTTTTGTGCAAATAATATGCATTATAACACACATTTAACGCATAATTAACATGATGTAAATTAACATAAATGTCATTATAAATCTCATAGTCAAACTTACTCAATCATAAACTTACCGAGGGTTCGTTACATGTCGAGCTCATTAAGCATAAGCCTTATGTACATACCTATACCCAAGTGCAACATACCAAAGTCTTTCACAACTTCAACATTTCTGTCGAATTACTTGTTGAACCACTTGGAATACTAAGGGATACTCGGGACATCTCGCATTCACAGTACCATACCAATGCCATATCCCAAATATGTTCCTACATGGGTTCTCATATCGATGCCAATAGCTCAGCTATGGTCTTACACGAAGTCTCATATCGATGCCATATCCCAGATATGGTTTTACACGAAATCTCAATATCCATAATGTCACGACATTTGTATCCTAACAATTCCTAAGGTTTAACCGGGATTTTCTCGCTTGTCGAACTTTTTCGATTACGTTCAAGGATTTGATCATAATTCATACAATATTAAAGCATTTAGAACATAAATAAAACAATGCATTATTTACATACAAACTTACCTCAGTACAAAATAGTAGGAATGGGACCTAATCTTCAAATACTTTATTTTCCCCCGATCTAGGATCGAACCTCGTTTCTCTTAATCTATAATAGCAAATTTAACTCATTTATTATTCACATTATTCAATTCAGTCAAAAATCATATTATGGAAAAATTACATTTTTGCCCCTAAACTTTAACATATTTATATTTTTTCCCTAGGCTTGAAAAATGAAATCTATTCAATTTTTTCGATTCCCAAGCCTCGCCTATCCTCTTTTATACTTATAAAAGTCCACATTTTTTATTTAATCATACTTTTATACATATTTTATAATCTTTTTACAAATAGGTCCTTTTGACATTTTCATCAAAAACCACCTAGCAAAAGTTGTTTATCACACATCAAACATGCATAATCCACCGTTATACATCAAAATACACAAATATGCAACAGGGTCCAAACCCTATACCTTGATTATTCCTTAAATTAATGGTAGAATAGATATATCAAGTTACAAGGATATCAAAAACATGAAAATCATTAAAAACGGGGCTAAAACAGACTTACAATCGAGCTTGGAAACTTGAAAAACCCTAGATATGTATCCCTTTGGTAAATTTCGGCCAAGGGGTTGAAGATGAGCAAAAAATTGGCTTTTAATTTTATTATTAACTCATTTAATTAGCCAACTGACCAAAATGCCCCTAACTTAAAACATGAAAATTTTTCAACTGCATGTTCATTTTTGTCCACTAACTTAACCAATAGTCTAATTACTATCTAAGTACCTTCAATTTAAAATTTCATAGCAATTAGACACCTCTAGCATGTAGAACTCAACTTTTGTACTTTTTATAATTTAGTCCTTTTGACTAAATTGAGTGCCCAAACGTCAAAAATTTCAAACAAAATTTTCAAAAAATCATTCTATGAAACTATAGACCATAAAAATATAATAAAAATGAACTTTTCTACGTCGAATTTGTGGTATCAAAACCACTGTTTTGACTAGGCCCAAAATTGAGCTGTTACATGGAGGTTGCTGAGTAGTTGGGTTCGTTCGGATAAACTCAATAAATAATTCATTCATCATTTGGAAGAAGGCTTTCTTATCATCTCTTCCCTAGCTCCTAGATACATGTATCAATTCAGACGGCACTACTTTGTGAACGGAGGCTGGCGCATTACTTTCGACATCATCAACCACTGCTCGATTGAGATCCATTACTATATGAAAACACAATTTGAAACTGTTTGGAGATATCACACTATCACATGTTATATATGTAATGCCCCGACTTTTGGGCCTAGAAGAAATGGGCTTCGCGTAATGGAGGGATTGGAATTTAGCTATGCAAGCGAATAACACAAAAGTATGTCTGCTTTAGTGGTTAAGGGTCCTGAGAAGTATTGGAGAAGTCCTGGGTTCAAACATGGGCTTTAGTAAAAATTTTGGTTTTAAGTGGATAAAACCCTGGATGCTTGGATGTAGGCCTTTTAAATTATTGTATTAAAAAAATTACACAATGAAGCATGTGGTTTAGTGGTTGTGGCGCCATTAAGGTTGCAAGGGAGCCTGGGTTCAAGTCTTGGCTTTTGTAATTTATTTTAGTTTTTGTTTTAAAGGAACCTGGACCTTATCCTTTAGACCTCTTAATTAATTGAAGGTAAAATGTGACACAAAGAGCCTGTTAGTGTAGTGGCAAGGTGGCGCTACATGTGGGGCAAAGAGTCTGAGGTTCGAGGCTTGGCGTGCGCAATTGTATATTTATTTTGCTGCTTGAGCTAGGGAGGTGTTGGAACTGGACTAGAACTTTGTGGTTGAATTGGTCATAAGAATTTTAATTGAATTTGAATGGGTATTTGGAGTAAATCAATGAGAAAATTTTGCAGAGGGATTAAGGGAGTGATTTATGGAGGAAAAAGTGGAGTTTGAGTCGGTGTGGTATTGTGCCGAATTTGTTTAGGAGGTACTCAAAATTTTGATGGAAGGTTATTCCTCATGTTTTAATTTTGTGTGTTTTTCTTTTTTCATTTGGTTTTTGTACTTGTTGGTGCCGAATTCTTCTATTGCATCCTCCTTCTGCTATTCGTTTTTTATGTTTCCCTTCCCCGTCTCAAAACGTTACTTCCTTGGCCATTTGGACACTTAATTTATGTGTCAAAAATCGAACTTTGCTTCTTCCCATTAATCTCTTTTCTTTTTGGCTTCCTACAAGTTTGTGAACCAATTCTCTTTGATCTGTTTGTGGTCTCCTTGACCGAATATTCCACTTTCTTACTCCACTCTTTTGATTTTGTTGACTGATGTATCATCCCTTTTTTTCTGGCTTTTGGAATTTGGTGTGTTGGCCGAATAGTCTTTCTCCCCCCCTCTCAATTCTTTTGGGATAGAAACTCTTTCTCTTCACCTTATTGCTTGGGCTAACTGTTCCTTTCCTCTTAAGTAACTTTGCAATTCGGGAATTCTATAGGCCTAGTGGTTAATCTTTGGTAGCGGTGTAGGGGTGTGGCCTTCTGTCGATCGATCAAGGTAAGAATTTAGAGTTCTTTAATAAGTATGATAACGTAAGGATTTATTGGATGTTGGTCTGGTTGTACAAGAAGGGGATTGATGACAAATGTGTTTGAATGTATTTTTACACTGTACTTGATAGTCGGCTGATAAGTTGAAGGTGTGTAACAGTACCCTGTATTCGATAGTTGGCGAGAAAGCCGATAGAGTGTGTGTAACCACACTCCTTCTGATTGTAGATCGACAAAATGCCAAAATTTGAAGTACCGACGAATGATGCCACACGAGCGTACGATCACACGTGTAGTGGACCGAGCCCACGAATATGGGCGTAAGATGGTTAAGGCCACCATAAGCGTTCTCATGGTCTTAGGTCATTTTGGGCCGCGCTTGGGCTGAAATGGGCCGTGTGGTCCCAATGGGCCTCTAGGCCCCGCACGGATTAAATTTGTATATTGTGGTAAATGTTAGACTGAGCCGTGTAGTCCACATGGCTAGGGTCGTTTTGGACAATGGGCCGTGTAGGACCACTAGGCTGATGGGCCCCATACGGATAAAATGCATGTTATATGGTTTCTATTGGTTTGAACTGTGTTATTCGTATAGCCGAGGCTATTTCTGGGCTAATTGGGCCACACGAGTGTGTGGGCCCACTTGGGCCAAGTAATGGGCCTTAGGCCCATTTACACCATTACAACTGTATAGCTTACTTAAGTCGCTCGAGGTGACAGTGGACCTTCTGTTGGGTCGCTAGGACCCCGATTTGTGAAATTACCAAAATACCCTCGATTTGTAAAATTATCGAAATACCCCCAGTTTGTAAAATTACTGAAATACCCTCGATTTGTGAATTTACCGAAATACCCCTGATTTGTAAAATTATCGAGATACCCTCGGTTTGTAAAATTACCAAAATACTCTCAATTTGTAAAACTATCGAAATACCTCTATAGGGTAGAATTATCGAAATACCCCTGTAGGGTAGAATTATCGAAATACCCTCAATTTGTAAAACTACCAAAATACCCCTGTAGGGTGGAATTATCGAAATACCCCTAAAGGGTAGGATTATCGAAATACCCTTATAAGGTAAAATGACTGTTTTGCCTTGTGGGTAAATGATTGATTTGACTGTGATTGTATGACTGTGTTTTAACTGACTTGACTGTAGTCGTGTGACTGATATGCTTTTAATATATGTTTAAATGACTATTACTAAGCATGGCCATTTTGCATACACGTGTAATGATTGAGCATGAAATACACGACATATTGCATGGGGTTGGGACATTGATACGGAGGAAGTTCTGATACGGTCGCACGGGTCGCATGAGACGACTGTGGACCGATGGATGGCTTAAAGCCACGTAATCTGATTACGGATCTGTGCCAACCTAAATATGGCTCTATGCCTTCTTGATTATGGCTTTGTGCCAATCGTATTTTCCCGTGGCTATGCTCCTAACATATATATTGATGACTCTGTGTCGATCATAATTACCTGTGGCTGTGTGTCGATTATATTACCATCGCTGATGGCTATGTGCCAAACTTATTACAGTTACCGATAGCTTTGTAGCATCCTGATGATGGCTCTATGCCTTCTTGATTATGGTTTATAACCATTCTGTTTATGGCTTTTAGCCATTTTATTAACTGGTAGCGTTGCTGTGATATTTATGGCTTTTAGCCGTCTGTTCACGGCGCCAAGCCGTTTTGTTAACTTAGTGTCGCAATAGGTGCTAAGCTTGGTGTGTTGTGTGGGTGGGTCAATTTTATCCCCATAGGAGTGCAGGGTTGGTACGGGTGGTGTGTTGGCTGGATTGGGGTGGGATGCATCCTCATACTATTGCATATCTATTTATGAGATCTGTTATTGTACTAGGCTTAGGCCCACTTGTTCTGTTATTGGTTTGGGCTAGGCCAATTGATTCTGTTATGGGCTGTGACCCAAATGATATTGTAGTGGGCTTTGGCCCATGTATGCTCTGAACTGGACTGTACTGTTACTGTTTAAATGGCTTTATCGTAGACTATTTCAGTTTCTATTTTTGTATACTAACTGATACTCTAGTAAGGGGATTACACACTGAGTTTTCGTAAACTCACCCCGTTTTTAACTGTGCAGGTAATCCCCAGCGTTAGGAGGATCGGTGCTACGAAGGACTCGAAGGTGACCACACGACTGCGGCTGTTATGCTTTAGACTCTATATATGTTTTAAATTCCGTTTTGGGTTTTAATTTCGTAATAAGGCCTCTCTGGATTTAATTTTGAATTTGGTATTTTGTTACGTTTTATATCTGTTAGACGTAGACGATTTTTCAACCTAATTATTGTTTTTAAAAACATACGTTTTAAACTTCTTTACCTTAAATTGGCTTTCGTAACCACAAGAGATTTTTAACGAAGTTAATAACGTTTTTAAAAGTGATTAACTTTTCAATGAATTCCGTTTTGAAATTGAATGGACACAAACTGAGACTTTAGTTTTTAAATATTAAGGAGGGTTTTCAATAGAAACATGATTTTTGAAAAACACTTCAATGTGACATGTTAGAGTCAGGCCTAACTTCTGGGCCGGGTTTGGGGTGTTACAATATATGGCATGTATAGCTTGACTCTCAAACGCTACCTTAGTCTTAGAATTGACTAAATCGTAGCTCTGATAACAATAAATGTAACACCCCTAACTAGTATCCATCGCCAGAATAGGGTTTCAGAGTATTACCAAGCTTATCAATAAAATAATCATACAATTCCAATATTCAAACAAACATCATTCAAATAAAATCATATATTCTTTAATAAGAGCCCTCGAGGCCGAAAAAAATCATTAGAAGTGGTTGGAGACTAAAATGTAAACTCAGAGAAATTTTGAAAAAACATAGAAAATTTTCAAAGAACAGGGGATACATGTCTGTGTGGCCTGACCGTGTGTCTCACACAGCCAATGACAGGCCCATGTCACAGGCCGTGTGGACATTCAAAATGGGATCACATGGTCGTGCCCAAGCCTGTGTCCTACCCCTTGTAACTCTCTGACTTGGGTCACACGGCCAATTACACGCCCGTGTGACCAGCCCATGTACCCTTCAAAATGGCTTCACACGCCCGTGTGCCAGACTGTACGTTAGACCGTGCCAAAACTGTAGGGTATACTGACTTATGCCACACGGCCAAGTCACACGTCTATGTTCTAAGCCGTGTGGAGCATACTGACTTGATTTCTAATTAAGTACTAGGGAACATGCGGCTGTGTCACCTAGCCATATGTCACACATGGCTGAGACACACGCTCGTGTCTCTGCCCATGTGGACAAAAATAGGCTATTTTACAAGCCAAGTTTTTTACCCAAATTTGCATCCACCTAAACATGTCAATTGGCATATAACATAGTATCAACATGCATTTAAACCAATCTCAACCAAGCCAAAATTATGCTATTCCAATACCAACAACTATAATGCTCATAACATTATATTTTTTTCAATTCAAAACATTCCAATATTACATTCAAGAATTCATCTAATTGATCACTTTCAAATGTGCATTATTTTCCTAATACTTAACATGCTAATTTAATCACAAATTCAACCATTTGTTACACAAAATACCAATTCACAACAAGCACTCACATAGCAATTTATACAGACATATCAAAAGGTCATTTACTCATTTAAACACATCATCAAACTACCAAACCAAGCCAAATCACATGGCTATACACATAACCAAAACATATATCATTTACAAGCCAAGTCAGTTGGCTATATACATTACAAACATATAGACCATATTAACCACAACTCCTATTCATGCCATATAACCAAGTACACAAGTTCAAAAGTACCAAAATGAAAGCTGGAAAATGTGATGAGATCTTTGACAACTCCCAATCCGAGCAAGCTTCGAAATCACTATAAAACACAAAAAAGTTAACAGAGTAAGCTATAAAGCTTAGTAAGCTCGTATAGTTAATAAGTATAACTTACCATTCATTCACAAATTAAGTTATCTACCATAATGCATTACAACTCAACTTAATCACAAGGCTTACAAGTAACACCCCTCACCCATATTCAATGTTGGAATTGGGTTACAGAGTATCACCAAAATTATAACACATTTACACAAACTTGTCTTATACATTTAATCAATACATGTAATCATCATTCAATTACAATCAATTTGTCCCTAATACGAGCCTACGAGGCCTTACACATGCATTGGGAGTGGTTCGGGACTAAATTGATAACTCAGGAATTTTTTCAACACTTAGAAAAGTTTTCTCAAAATAAGGGACACACACCCGTGTGGTCAAGCCTTGTGTCTCACATAGCCACTAGACACGCCAATGTCACAGGCCGTGTGAACAATCAAAATGGGAACACATAGCTGTGTCCTAGCCCGTGTCCAAATAAGTGAGCTTACTGACTTGGGTCACACGGCCAACCACACGCCCGTGTGCCCTTCGAAGTGGCCAAACATGCCCGTGTTCCAGGTCGTGTGCTAGGCCGTGCCAAACCTGTAGGGTATACTGACTTATGCAACACGACCAAGTCACATGCCCGTGTGCTAGGCCGTTTGTAAATTAGGAGGTATATTGCCTTATGCCACATGGCCAATCACACGCTTGTGTGTGAGACCGTTCGGAGCATACTGGCTTCATTTCAATTTCAGCACTAGGGGACACATGACTATGAAACATGACTGTGTGTCACACATGGCTGAGACACACGCTCGTGTCTCTGTCTGTGTGGACAAAAATAGGCTATTTACCAAGCCAATTTGCCACCCAAATTTGAATGCACTTACATCAACCCAAATGGTACCATAACATAACATGAAATTATAACCAACCAATTCAAGATTAACTCATATACATTCACAACTCCCATTATCTATGCACACTATTCACAAAACATATCATACCATTTATACCAAACTTCATATTTACCATTCAACTATTTGTACACTTCCAAACATGCATCATTATGCATCAAGATCATAAGCATATAACTGCTCCAATACCAATGAAATAACTTCTACAATTTATATAATATACAAGCTACTTATACCTATTCATGAACTCAGAACATAAGCTATATATATATATACACATTGTTCAAACATAACAAAATAAGCCAACTTTCATGGCTATATACATAAACCAAAACATATACATTTACAAGCCATCTCAAATGGCAAAACTCACTACCAAAACATAACCAACATGACCATAGTCCCTATACATGCCATATATTTAAAATACCAAGTTCATAGGTACCAAATGAAAGGTGGATAGTGTGAAACTGTCTTTGACGATCCTCGAATGCGAGCTAGCTTTGATAACACTACAAAACATGGGAAAAATGAACAAAGTAAGCTTTATAGATTAGTAAGCTCATATGAAATAAACTCAACTAATCGTAAATACATAAATCATCAATTTGAACTTGTTAACATGTAATTCATAAATACTAACAAACCTTCCACATGCTTAATCATATGCTTATATGCAAACTTCGTAACTTCTTCGATTTAAAACTCGTATGATTCATATACATACCTGAACTGTAACAACTCGGTTTAGACCCTAATCAAAATAGTGGTTTCGGGACCACAAATTTGAGGTAGGAGAAATAATTTAATATTGTTTTTGATTTTTGTGGCATGTGATAAATTATGTGTGAAAATTTTATCATTTGTGTGCTGATTTGTGAAAAAGGACCTAATCGCGTAAAATGCAAAAGTTGTGTGCTAATAGTTAAAAGTGCTTAAATTCTATGTCTTATTAAATGTGGGGTCCTTATGTCGTTATTAGACCACATGGTTAATGAATGGACATTAATGGGGATAAGATCATGATGTTTGATGGGTTTTAATTAAGGTTATTTTGGTAAAATGTTTAATAAGTTGTAAAAAAAAACCAAAATAGATGTCCGATAGTGTGATTGAGTCACTGACGATCCCTAGATTCGAGCTAGCTTTGATGACACTGTAAAACAGAGAAAGACTTTACACAGTAAGCTTTAAAGCTTAGTAAGTTCGTTTTATAACACAATTAACTCAACAATTGATATTCAATATGCAAAATTAACTAACACTTAGTTCAATTCACATCACTACTCAATATCATCCATGGCTATTACTCTCTTTCATACCACATCTATAGGTTCATCTACAAGCATTTATAATGCTACTCAATCCAACCCCTTTTATCATTCATTCACATAATCTTCCATCTATCTCATATACAATATCATCAACCACATACGTTCCGAACATACCTATACCATCACGTATTTATCTATCACATTTACCACTCAATGCTCGATGCCTTAATTCATTCAATCCTCTTTAAACGTTTGATGAACATGCACACATAGTGCCAATTAATTAACCGAAGCTATAATCATAGCGCACACTTAGTGCCATTACATTAAACTAAAGTTATCTCGATATCGCACACTTAATGCCAAATAATATAGTCGATGCTTTCTTTATCTTGCACACTTAGTGCCATTTATCATAGTAACTATTCTATTTACGCACACTTCCATTCATTTCATCACATATGAACATTGTTTAAACAACACGTGTTATACACGAACTTACCTCGAACGTAGAAATAACGACACTAGTCGATCAATCAAGCACTTTGTTCTTGCCTCGATCTAGGTTCGAATTTCTCTTTTCTTGATCTATATAATATCAAATTCAACACATTCAATCTCATCTTCATCCAAAACAATTAACAAACACATAGTTAGGGAATTTTACACTTTAGCCTTTATAATTCCACATTTTAACATTTTAGTCCTTATTTCACAATTACACAAAATACACATAATTTACTCACACCCAAAATTGGCCGAATTTCATACTAGTCCCTAGCAACCCATTTTTCACATTTATTTCACTTTTCAACACAAAGTTTTCACATTTCTCAATTAAATCCCCAAAAATGCATTTTTACTCAAAATCACTTTAGAAAATATGTATATAAATAATCAAACATGTAACACCCTGAACATGACCTAGAAGGTAGGCCCAAATTCGGTGTGCCATACTGAAGTATTTTTTGAAAACCATGTTTTCATTGAAAACCCTTCTTAAATAAAAGCTCGAGAAATCCCAGTTACGTCAGTTTATTATTTTTTTTGAGGTTTATAAGAAATTTATTACCATCAAAACCTTATTTGTTGTGGAAGCTTAATTTAAGAATAATTGAGTTACGAAAACGTGATGTTTTGAAAATAGTTTTATATAGAAAAATCGCAATCTGCTTTTAATAGTTATAAAACATCATAGTTAAATATCCCAAATAAAAACCAGAAATTAAAAGCGGCATTATTACAATCCAATAAGAAAGCTATTTTAGAAAGGTAAAATAAAAACCAAAATCTAAAGCTGCTTGTAGTGTGGCCACCCTCGAGCCCTCCCGAACGTCGAACCGCTTACTGAGGATTACCTGAAAAATTAAAAAGAGGGGGTGAGTTTACGAAAACTTAGTGTGTACAACCCTCATCGGTAAAAACATGCATCATAATAATTCGGGCCTAAGCCCATTACAATAATCAATATGGGCCTAAGCCCAACACAGTTACGATGGCAATTGGGCCTTATCCCATATTAGCCTCAGTTGGATCTTAACCCAATACAATAACAGTGGCATTTGGGCCTTAGCCCTTAATAGCCTTAGTTGGGCTTTAGCCCATATCAAAAGTCACAGATCATATCTATCTGGGCCTAAGCCCATCTCAATAACAGAACAAGTGTATACAATGCATTAATGCCCATACCAGCCCTACACTCCGTCTCCTATCCAACCCTGTACTCCTGGGGATTTAATCGACCCACCCATCCCTAGACTCCTTATGTAGCATCGGTTGCGACACTAACCAATATTGCAGCAGAGCTGACAATCACATAATCGACTTAAAGCCATCGGTGGATCCACAGTCCTCAAGTGACCATGCAACCCTAACAAGTCATATACTTCTTCCAGATCAATAATCCCATCCCCCATGCAATATCATATCACATGAATGCAGACATAACATAAATGGCATACAATAACAATCATATAACATGTAGGGGAATTTTTAGTCATTTTTCCCTTCATGAGCATAATGGTCATTTACCCTATGGGGGTATTTCGATCATTTTAGCCTCCAGGGGTATTTCGGTCATTTTACCCTCTAGGGGTATTTTGGTCATTCTACCCTTCGAGGATATTTCGGTCATTTTACCCTCTAGAGGCATTTCGGTCATTTTACCTTCTAGGAGTATTTTGATCCTTTAGCGACCATCCCAAAGGTCTATAGTCACCTCGAGCAAAAAATATAACATATATCATCAACCAGTGTAAATGGGCCCAGAGCTCAATATTAGGCCCAAGTGGGCCCACACTCTCGTATGGCCCAGTCAGCCCAAAATTTCCTTTTGGCATGATATCGTCATGGCTGGCTCATTAATTTCTATCCATCCATAAAATTTACTCGCGTAAGCCCACGGGCCCATTGGGCCCACTCGACCCATTTCGATCCATTTAACCCAAAAAATGACCTAAGCCCATGAGAACGCTCATGGTGGCCTCAACCATCTTACTCCCATTTTCGTGGGTCGGTCCACCATACGCGCGATCGAACGCTCGTGTTGCATCATTCGCCAGTACTTCGGCTTTTCGGCATTTGCCGAACTACTTGGAGTGGTGCGTGTGTGAGTACACACCTTGTTGGAGAAAAGCAGTAGCCTACAAACTTAGAACCTATATCCAACACGATTCACCATTAGTCCTCTCTAGCACAAGATCCATAATCTTATTTGTTATAAAACTTTTAATCTAGATTAGTAATAAAACTTGCATTGATCGAACAATTGAGGATCACTCACTTAAACGGTCGTAAGAGATTGATCAATAGGCCTTAAGGGTTATTTGCATTCCAATCAACACTTATCAACCATCAAATAACTGAATAGTTTAAACTAGACGAGAAGTCACTTACCGATAACGCAGATCCAGATTAAAAGAAAAAATTCAATCGCCACACCCACACAAAAATTGAAGGTACAAAGAACGATAGAGTCAAGATGGAATAATCGTACCCCTGAGATGGAATGTTTGGCTAACACAAAATGTATAGAACCGACAGAACGAAATGAGGGAAAGAGAGAAAAGGGAAAAGGGGTATTCGACTATCACTAGAAGAAAAAGGAAAATTGGAAGAGAAAGCAATAGGGGATAATTGGCCAAGCACAAGATGTAGAAGAAAAGGATTGGTAGAGTAAAAAGAACTGTGAGAGAAAGAGAGAGAGGAAGGAGAAAAGTCAGCTATGAAGAAAATAGAGTGAAAATAGAGTAAAAATAATGCATGAGAGGTCACTTTTAGTGTAGTTTCGACAACATCCAGAAAAGGGAAAAGTAGCTAAAAAAAAAGAGAAGCAACACTAAAAAAAATGAAATATGCATCACATCCCCCCCTTTGGCTAATTTCTTGAGTGCCACAAATCCCATTCGGCACCAACTCTTCTCCAACCATAAATCTCCTTGATCTCCTCCCCTTATCTATCCATGATCCCCTCCTTAATTCACTCATTTGACCCATTCAAACTCTCCAACACAGAGTTCAAATCCAACACAAACTCTTGCCCATATACGAGTAAAATAAATAATCCCTTTTTGCATGCAGTGAGACTTGAACCTCTGTCCCCCTTGCCACTCCTATGACGCCACAACCACTCCACCACAGACTCTCTTTGTGCCTCTTTTTAACACAATTACTTAAAAGGCTTAATACTAGGAGTCAGGGTTCCTCTAATGCTAAACATAAAATTTTTTGATAAGACATGGCTTAAACCCAGGACTTCATAGAAGCCTCTTACCCTTCCAAAATCACTCACCTACTAGATCCAACATGCATTTGTGCCGTTCTCTTATTCTCAAAAGTTTTAAACGCTCCCATGCCCAAGGCTCAATAGGCCCAATTTTACTAGGCCCAAATTTCATGGTGTTACAAATTTACCCCCTTAAAGAAATTTCGTCCTCAAAATTTCCAACTATCTAATAGCCCCATTTAGTTTGGATTATTTTAAATATATGCATGCAAGATCTAGACATAGATGAATGTATAATATATTCTTAGACTTGATTTAATTATAAAAAGATTAGATAAGTTGGATCATAATCGAAGGATATGAGCAAGTACTCAATCAAATACTCGTAGCACTTTAGACATAAAGTTGTGATCTGTACAGAGTAAGGAAGGCTATTGTTAGGTATTGTTTTTCAGACTCGTAGACATACATAGACTTAGAATGATAGCTTTAATTCTAGCTCTCGAAAGAAGCAGAATGCAGTTGTTATACTCTGAGTAGTAATTTGGTCAAGATTTGTCATGACATTATTATGTTATTAAGATATAATCCAAGTAATTCCAACCTTCCAATTCAACAACACCAATCCTCTCAACTTTGTTTTGGATAATTGCCGCAACATTTTATTCATTATTTGATATTTATATTTCATACATTAATACTTCACTTCAAATTATTAGTCTATTTACCTTGCCTTAAGCCTAATTAGTATAGTTTATAGTAATAACTCTACCATATTTTTACCTATTCTGATCATTGTAGAGACGACCTCACTTATCACTTTATTACTTGATTCAACATGTATACTTCCATATTTGCATTACATATTCACACGCGACATGTTTTTGGCATCGTTGCCAAGGATCTACAAATTGGTGAATTTTGGTTTGTTATTATTGATTTAATTTTGTTAGTTTTCGCTTACTTGGTTATTTTTTATTCTTTTTTAGGTTTGCTGTTAGTTTATGAGTAGAGGTATTCCCAAGAATGAAGAGTACTATTTTGATCCTAAAATTGAGAAAACCTTGAGGAGAAGGAGAAAGGAATTGCGAGAGATGGAGAGGATTTGAAATGATCTAGATAGAGAAGATCCATTACATCCGAATGGTAGGGATGCTGATATTCCTCGTGTGATAGATGATAGAGACAGACCCATTAGAGAACATGTAGTGCCTATCTTGGATGATTTGAATCTAGGGATTATTAGGCCACATATTCAAGCAAAGCATTTCAAGTTGAAACTAGTGATGTTTTAATTGTTACAAATAGTAGGACAGTTCAGTGGATTACCTACTAAAGATCCACGGCTATATTTAAGACTCTTTTTAGAGGTCGTGATTCATTTAGGCAACAGGATGTTCCTGAGGATTCCTTGAGACTCAAGTTGTTTCCTTATTTTTTGTGAGATCGTGCCAGAGCATGGTTAGATTCTTTGCCATCAGGAGTGGTGGCATCTTGGAATGACTGTATGTTGGTATTTATTCTGTGTGTATTCTGTTTGGATGAGTTGCTTAAATATTGGAATTATGTGCATGTGTGATAAACTTCTATGTGCTTCTGCGGTTAGGTATCTAGTTGTCAGGAAGAAGCTTCGACATTTAGTTAAAAAGTATATTAGTGTTATTAAGATCAGAGTGCAAGAAGAGTGTAGTGTGGTAGGTTAGGATGTGTGACTGTTCCTATAGTTGGAAATTTCGAGGACGAAATTTCTTTAAGGGGGTAGATTTATAACATCCTGAAATTGGGCCTAGTAGAATTGGACCCAATGGGCCTTGGGCGTAGTAGCATTTAAAATTTTTGAGAACAAGAGAACAACTTAAATGCAAGTTGGATCTAGTAGGTGAGTGATTTTGGAAGGTTACAGGGCTTTTATGAAGTCTCAGGAACAAACTTGGGCTTAGGAAAAAAATTTGGTTTTAGGTGAATAAAACCCTGGGAGTTAGTAGGTAGGCTTTAAGAATAATATGGAGAAAATGACACAAGAGGAGCTTATGGTATAGTGGCTAAGTGATGCCACTTAGGGAGCAAGGGAGTGGCGCCACAGGGAGGTAAGGAGACCCAAGGTTCAAGGCGTGGCACTTGCATTTCTTTTTGGTTTTCTTTTTAAATGGAATCTAGAATTTTTCCATAGGGTTATATTTAGTTGCGCATGATTTTAGACACAAGAAGAGCTTGTGGCCTAGTGGTAAGTGGCGAGCTTGTGGCCTAGTGGTAAGTGGCGTGTTGAGCTATTGAAGGGAGTAATGGTTTGAATCTCATGACAAGCAGGGAAGTATTTATTTTGCGGATGGGAGGGCAAGAGTTTGAGTTGGATTTAAAGTCTACTGACGGAGGGATCCCACATCAGAAAGATACAAAGAAGGAAGGTGAGAAGCTAGCTATATAGAGAGCTGTCTAGGAGGAGAGTAAGCATACCTGGTTGGCGTTGGACGTAGGAGTGCTCATAGCGCGATTTAACAGCTTCAAAATCCTATCAAGTGTGTATTCTCTCTACTCTATTTGTAGAGCGGCAAATGCCGAAATACCGGTCACATGGCGATGGTAGCCACACGAGCATGCGAGCGCACACGTGGAAGCTTTGACACGATAGTCGAGGCCAATATAAGTTTCTTATGGGTGTGGGTTGTTGCACTACGATGGCCCGAAATGGGCCAAGTGGGGCTAATGGGACCGGGGCCCATATGAGTAAATTGTATGATTGAGTAGTAGATAGTGAACTAGACTACGTGAGTCTCATATACGTGGCTAGGTTTGGGCTAAATGGGCCACACGAGTGTGTAGGCCCATTTGGGCTGAGAATGGGCCTTAAGCCCATTCGCATCATTATCTCTATTTAGAATACTTGAGTCGTTCGAGGCGATAGTGTACCTTCTGTTGGGTCGTTAATACCTTGATTTGTAAAATGACCAAAATACCCCTAGTTTGTAAAATTACCAAAATACCCCTAGTTTGTAAAATTATTGAAATACCCCTAGTTTGTGAAATTATCGAAATACTCCTAGTTTGTGAAATTATCAAAATACCCCTAGTATGCGAAATCACCAAAATACCCCTGGTTTGTAAAATTACTGAATTATCCTTGGTAGGTAAATTACTGAAATACCCTCGGTAGGTAAAATTACCGTTATACCTTAGGGGTTAATTAGCATGATTGTGTGTAGATTTCACACTCTGCTATTATGTTATGCTATTGACTATTTGGGCTGTAAAGCCGAAGTGACTGGAAAGGCAGTTACAAAACCCTTGTGGGTATAGTTGGGGATACCAGGTAAGTGACTTTAACGTTCTATTTTTGAGCATATAAATGTATGATGTAATCTATTACTTTGTTTGATAGCATGTTTCATTCATTTGATATGTAAGTTATGCATGGGTTCGATTTATGATGCGAAAGGGGAAGTGCTATTAAAACTGTCACAGTGGTTTGGTACCACAGTGGGTTGACCCCACATATCTGATTCAGTGACTTAGTCTCACTGGTTTGGTACCACGGTGGTTTGACACCACGTATATATATATATATGTTGATTCTGTGACTTGTCCTAGTGGTTTGGTACAACAAGTGGGTTGGCCCCACATGATATAATTAGGGACTTTGTCACCAGTGGCTTGGTGCAACATATATGGCGTGTAGCAGATAGAGGGTTGATTGTAGAAATCCCCACGGTGTGTTGGGCTAGTACGGGTGACGTGTACATGATGGAAAATTAGGTTGGGCTGGAACACATTACGTTCATATTTTGTGTATGTCATATTAAGTGGGCTAAGGCCCAATGTGTGATTGTGGGCTTGAAGCCGTTGATGTGTTATAAGGGAAAATGCTCACTGAGTCTTGGTGACTCACCCCTCTGCTTAACCTTGCAGGTAATCAATAGATCGTGGGTCTGGGAGCCGAGACAGACTCGTGGAGGCCATAAGATGTTTTTTTACGTAAACTCGTTTCTTTTCTATAAATTATTTTAATTGGGGATATTGTTATGTAATAAGGCCTTTTTAAGTTAATATTTGGTTTTTTTTTTATTTATGATGTGACATCAATATATATATTGACATGAAACCTTTAAAATAGGGTTTTCAAAACATAAGTAACCTAAACAACCATTTTCTCTCAAGTGCTGACAAAGATATTGAATACTTGATTAACCCAAATTGAAAATTTTTCTTAAATCTACAAGCCACTGTTTTTATAACATCACCTAAATGGAAAGTTTCAAACTTACGGTTTCTCCTTAAAATTTCAAAGCCTTTTTATAACCTTTCCCTGTGACATACCAGATCTGGTCATAACGTCTAGACCGAGTATGGGGTGTTATAGAAGTGGCCACACACGCCCGTGTATCGGGCTGTGTGTTAGGCCGTGCCAAACCTGTAGGGCATACTAACTTATGCAACACAGCCAAGTCACATGCTCGTGTGCTAGGCCGTGTGCCAATTAAAGGGGTATACTAACTTGTACAACACGGCCGAGCACATGCCCGTGTGGAGCATATTGACTTCATTTCAATTTCAACACTAAGGGACACATGTCCGTATACCATGACCGTGTGTCACACACGGCTGATGTAATAGTCCGATTTAGACCTTAGTCAAAATAGTGGTTTGGGACCACAAATTTGAGTTAAAAAATATTTTAACATTATTTTTCGAGTGTACAATATATGAATTGGTATGTGTTAAATTTCTGTGGATTAATTTCGTCGTTTGAGTGTCCGATTAAATAAAATGGCTTAATCGCGTAAAATAAAAATTTGATGGTTAAATATGAAAGTGCTTATTTGTTGTTGTATTTTTAATATGGAGGCTTTATGATGCAATTAGGCCATTTATTTTTGTATGGGCGGTTAATCATATGATATATAATATGTTTATATTAAAATATAAAGGTTAGTTTAGTAAATTATGAATCAAAACTAATATTAATAAAACAAAAGCATGAAAATAGTCATTTTGTTCACCCATTTGTGCCAAATGTAAAAGAAAAGAAAAAGAAAAGAACAAGCTTAGTGTTCGGCCATTATTGAAGCTTGATTCAAGGTTAGTCTTAGTTCAGTTTTTGATAATTTATACGTTTTTTGTAATCGTTGCTTCATGTTCTTCAAAACCCATGCTTTAATTTTGTGAATTGATGATGATTTTGAAATGTGCCATTGATAAAGACATGATTTTTGTGATGTTTGATGATGAAAAATGAAATATATGTGTTAGATTAACATGTTTTGTCTTTAGATTTTTAGTGAATTTGAGTAATTTGGACTAAATTGTAAAAATAATATTTTGAGGGACTAAATTGTGAAATAAATGAAATTTATGGACTTGTATGAACTACATGAACACTCAGCTAAGCATGGGTATGTAGAGATTTTATTTATTTAGTGATTTTGTGAAATAGGGACTAAAATATCAAAATGTTAAAATATGAGGGCTAATTTGTAAATTGCCCTAAATATGTGTTTTTGGATTGAATTGACTGATTTGGTGAATAAATGGGTTAAATTTGAACATGTATAGATCAAGAACAGAAGAAAACGGATTTAGATTGAGGAAAGTTGAAAGTAATTGAATAGCCGAATCCATTCGTTTACTCTTATCTGAGGTAAGTCGATATACAAATAAATGCATTTGAATTGAGTTATTTATGCATCTATGAAATTTAGTTTGCGATGAATAAACTCGAGATGTTATGTACATAAAAACTGAGAAAGTATTGACAATGTATCAATGTTCGAGAAGTCCCGTACGAACCTAGGAATAGATAGGATTACATATGTCATGACATAGGTTTTCGATATGTGATATCGTGTAAGACCACGTTTGGGATGTTGGCATCGATTTGAGATTTACATCTAAGACCATGTCTAGGACATTTAGCATCGTATTTGATTCGTGTAAGACTCTGTCTAGGACAGTGGCATCAATATTCGAGTACATGTAAGACCACGTCTAGGACGTTAGCATTGTACGATTATTTTGAGTATTTTGAGCATCCTATTTGGTTTCAAATAGTTCAACGAGCAAGTCTGAGAAATGAATGACTACGTGAATGGTATAATCGTTTTAGGTACGTTTGATGTATACTTTGTATAAGCATGAAAGGTGAGCAAATATGTACACAGATACAATGAATAAAAGGAGATATATGTATGTTTGAGATATGAGCAAAAGAAATGCTTGTGATATGATATGTTGGTAAGAAATTGCAATCAAATGAGCCAAAGAGAAATCTATGTGTTTGAAATGAAGATATGTTTATGAATTTAAATTGCTATGTTTATAAATGGTTATATGATATGTTTATTTGTATATGGCTTACTAAGCTTTTGGAAAGCTTACATTGTGTGTGTTTGATTTGTTTTATAGATTGTTAAAGATACGAAAGGCTCAGGGATCGTCGAGGACTGTCATCACACTACTCAATCTCATTTTTGGTACCTTTTGAAAGTGTATATACTAAAGTATGGCATGTATAGGATAGTCACTTTGAATTATACTTGAGATATGTATATAGCCATGTGATATGGCTAGATAAATGTTGTGATGTGTATGAGTAGTCAAGCTATATGATGCTTAGTTTGGTATGGTTTGTTAGCTAATGAAATGGTCAAAATAATGGTAAGTTTGTTGATGCAAAGTTGGTATATTATTGATGAGTAGATGTCATATTGTAGTGGTAAGTTGTGGATGATTTATGCTTAGCAATGCTTGTGAATTGGTTAAGCTAAATGGCATATAAGATGTTGTGATGAAATGAACTTGAATAAGTTGAAAAGGATGACCCAAAGTGTGGGTGGCATTCTGGCCTTGAAAATGGCCTATAATTGCCCACACGATTGAGCACACGGGCGTCTGGCTCGACTGTATCCCTCGTGGTTCCATTTCAAAATAAGTCAGACTCGACCACGGGCTGGAAAAATGGGTGTGTGACTAGCCGTGTGGATCAAGTCAGTGTCGACCACGTGTGAGGCACACGGGCTTGTCCATGATCGTGTGGACAAGTCAGTATGTATGCCCTGTTTTGACATGGCCTAGACACACAGGCATGTTTGAGGTACTGGGAGGCACATGGCTTGCCCACATGGGCGTATGACCTCTGTACCTTTGAAATTTTTTTAAATTATCAAAAATTTCTATATGTGTTCGGTTTAGTCCTGGCCCCTTTCTAAAGCATGTTTAAAGTCTTGAAGACCTATTTAAGGGACACTTTGATTTGATTCGTTGAATAATATTATGAAGTGTTTGAAAAAGGTTCTATTTTGTTCGATAATGCCTTTAACCCTAGACCGACGATGGTTACGGGTTAGGGGTGTTACATTTGATTGGTATCAGAGCTACGGTTTAGTCGATTCTTGGGCTAACATAGCGTGTGAGAGTCTAGCTATACATGCCATATATATAAAATGTGATACTGTGATGAATCCTAATGTGAATTTTTTTTGTATAGTAATGGATCCCGAAAGAGCCGTAGCTGACAATGTTAAAGTAATTCGCCTGCTCTTGCTCAAGGGAAAACGCCATCTGATTCGAGACTGGCTACTAGTGGTCAAGAGGGAGAGTCTAAACATGCCTTCTTCCAAATGATGAATGAATGGTTTACTCAATATGTAAGAACTAATCCGGTTATGAATTTGAATATGTTGAATAAACCTCCGGTCGATAAAATCCGTAAGTATGGGACTGAAGAGTTCAGGGCCACTAGTGATGATGATGCTGAGAGAGCAAAATTTTGGCTTGAAAGCACTATCTGAGTATTTGATGAAATGTCATTGACTCCTGAAGAAAGTATAAAGTGTGTTGTTTCTTTGTTATGAGACACAACCTATTAATGGTGGAAGACTTTGATTTTTGTGGTTCCAAAGGAACGGGTTACATGGGATTTCTTTCAGTCTGAGTTTCCAAAGAAATATATCAGTCAGAGATTTATTGATTAGAAACAAAAAGAATTTCTGGAATTGAGACAGGGTCACATGTCTGTCACCGAGTATGAATGAGAGTTCGTAAGATTAAGTCAGTATGCTTGAGAATGTGTTTCAACTGATGCAATAATGTGTAAACAGTTTGAAGACGGCCTAAATGAATATATTCATTTTTTAGTGGGGATTCTGGAAATAAAAAAGTTCGTTGTGCTTGTTGACCGAGCATGCAAAACTGAGGCACTCCGGAAAGATAAAAGAAAAGCTAATTCTAAAGCTAGAGATGCAAGAAAAAGATTTCTGAGTAAAACATTTTAGTTTGCTTCAAAGAAATTCAGAGATGAATAAATCCGTTCAAAGGTTAATATGGGACATTCGAATAGAGATCGAGCTAGATCACAGTTGAATTCCAAAGCTCCAGCTACTTTGATGGTTAGTGTGGGAAATGTCCGATCCAAATGACCTGAATGTAAGCATTGTGGTAAAAGACATCCGGGAAGTTGTAGGTTGAAGGACCGAGCTTGCTTCAGATGCGGATCCTTAGATCATTTTATCCAAGACCACCTAGAGTCAGTTGAGCAATAGATTGTTCAGAATCTGAGGTCTAATAATGTTTCAGCTAGAGGTAGACCTTCTTGAAATACAAGGAATTTTAATAGTAGTCAGAGAGTTACGAAAGACACTATTGCGAGATCTGAAGCTAAAGCACCTGCCAGAACGTATGCCATCCGAGCCCGTGAGGAAGCTTCATCTCCAGATGTTATAATGGGTACATTTACTCCTTATGATACTTCTGTGATTGCATTGATTGACCCAGGTTCTACTCATTCGTATATATGCATAAACTTAGTATCCAGTAAGACTTTGGCTATAGAGTCTACAGAATTTGTTATTAGAGTATCGAACCCCTTAGGTAAAAGTGTCCTGGTTGACAAAGTATGCAAGAACTGTCCGTTGATGTTTCGAGATGTTTGTTTTTTGACTGATCTGATGCTATTACCATTTGATGAGTTTGATATAATTTTGGGTATGGACTGGTTGACTTTGCATGATGTTGTTGTGAATTGCAAAAGAATGACTATTGATTTGAGATGTCAGAATGATGAAATAGTGTGGATTGAATCTAATGATTTGAATGGATTACCGCCTGTGATATTTGTAATAAAAGCTCAAAGTTATGTGAAAAAGGGTTATGAAGCTTATTTTGCTTATGTAATTGACTTGAAAGTAACTAAAAATAAAGTTGAATCAGTGCCAGTTATTTGTGAATTCCCTGAAGTATTTCCTGAAGAATTATCGGGATTACCTCCGATACGTGAAGTTGAATTTGGTATTGAATTGTTACCGGGAATGACTCCTATTTTGATAGCTCCGTATAAAATGGCACCAACAGAGTTGAAAGGGTTAAAGTCACAGTTGTAAGAGCTGACTGACAGATGGTTTGCAAGACTGAGTTTCTCACCTTGGGGTGCTCCTATTCTGTTTGTGAATAAGAAAGATGGCACGATGAGAATGTGCATTGAGTACAATCAGTTGAATAAAGTGACTATTAAGAACAAATATCCTCTACCAAGAATTGATGATTTGTTTGATCAACTGAAAGGAGCCATAGTGTTTTCAAAGATAGATATGAGATTGAGATATTATCAGTTGCGTGTAAAAGATTTAGATATTCTGAAAACTGCTTTTAAAATGGGGTATGAGCATTATGAGTTTTTAGTTATGCCTTTCGGACTAACGAATGGTCCTGCTATTTTTATGGATCCGATGAATAGAATTTTTAGACCGTACTTAGATTGATTTGTTGTTGTATTCATTGACGACATTTTGATTTATTCACGTGATGAGATTGAGCATTTCAAACATTTGAGAATTTTGTGTTGCAAACTCTGCGAGATAAGCAATTGTATGCAAAGTTTAGTAAATGTGAATTTTGGTTACGTGAAGTTGGTTTTCTAGGACATATTGTATCATCATCCGGAATATGAGTTGATCTGAGCAAGATTTCTACTATTCTGGAATGGAAACCTCCGAAGAATGTATCTGAAGTTTGCAATTTTCTGGGACTTGCTGGTTATTTTCGACGGTTTGTAAAAGGTTTTTCAATGATAGCTACTCCATTGACTAGATTGCTTCAAAAAGATGTGAAGTTTGAATAGTCTGATAAATGTCAAAAAAGCTTTGATTAGCTGAAAACTTTGTTAACTAAAGCTCCAGTTTTGGTACAACCAGAAACGGGCAAAGAATTCATGATGTATAGTGATGCTTCATTGAATGGTCTAGGATGTGTTTTGATGTAGGAAGGCAAGGTTATAGCTTATGCCTCGAGACAATTAAAGCCGCATGAAAAGAATTATCTGACACATGATCTTGAGCTAGCTGCAATTGTGTTTGCATTAAAGATTTGGCGCCATTATCTTTTTGGTGAGAAATGCCATGTTTTTTCAGATCATAAAAGTTTGAAGTACTTGATGACTCAAAAAGATTTGAATCTATGACATAGAAGATGATTAGAGCTGTTGAAAGATTATGAGCTTGTGATAGATTATCATCCAGGTAAAACAAATGTTGTTGTTGATGCATTGAGTAGGAAATCACTATTTCCATTACGTGCAATGAATGCTCATATAGATTTGTCTGATGATGGTTCAGTTTTGGCTGAGCTGAAAGTGAAACCATTGTTTTTACAGAAATATGTGATGCCTAAATGATTGATACTGAAATGATAACAAACGAGCTCAGTGTGATTTGAACTCCGATTCTGAATTTAGAGTTGATGATGGTGATTGTTTGAGATTTCAAGATCAAATTTGTGTTTTGAGAAATCCAAAATTGATTCAGTTGATTTTGAATGAAGCTCATAACAATCATTTATATGTTCATCCGGGAAGTACAAAGATGTATCATGATTTTAAGCAACACTATTGGTGGTATGGTATGAAAAGGGATATCTCTGATTTTGTCTCGAAATGTTTAGTCTGTCAGTAAGTTAAACCTGAACATCAGGTTCCATCTAGTTTGTTACAACCAATTTTGATTCCCAAGTGGAAATGGGATAGAGTGACAATGGATTTTGTTTCAGGGTTACCTTTGACTCCGAGGAAGAAAGATGCAATTTGGGTCATAGTTAATCAATTGACGAAATCCGCCCATTTTATTTCGGTACGATTTGACTACTCACTTGATAGGTTAGCTAAGCTTTATATTTATGATATTGTGAGATTGCACGGAGTGCCATTGTTTATTGTCTTTGATAGAGATCTAGATTTACATCACGATTCTAGAAGAAATTGCAAGAAGCTTTGGGTACTAAATTGCATTTCAGTACGACTTTTCACCGACAGACTAATGGTCAATCCGAGCAGATCATTCAGATACTTGAGGATATGTTGAGATGTTGCATTCTTGAGTTTGATGGTACGTGGGAACAATAATTGCCATTGATTGAATTTGCATACAATAATAGTTTTCAGTCGAGCATCAAAATGGCACCTTATGAAGCTTTGTATGGACATAAATGTCGAACACCTCCGTATTGAACTGAGCTCAGTAAAAATAACATTGTAACACCCCTAACCCGAAACCGTCGTCGGAATAGGGTTAAGAGGTATTACCGATCAATCAGAACATTTAACATCTAGAATTTACGATACAAAGTCAATCACGTTCAATTACAAACATAGTGTCCCTTAAATGAGTCATCAAGACCCTAAGCATGCTTTTAAACTGAGTCGGGTCTAAAACGAAACACATATAAAATTTCATGAAAATTTGAAACTTTTCTAAAATACAGGTGCCTCACCCACTGCTACTTGACACACCCGTGTGTCCTTCCCGTGGTCATATACTGCCAAAATCAACACGGCCACCAAGCATGCCCGTGTCAAGGCCATGTGTTACTAAGCTACATTCTTCCAATTTACCCACAGTCTTTAGGTAAGCCCGTGTGCCATAACCGTGTGACATTATAGGCCATTTACAAGGCCTAAATGCCACCCATAAGGATTAGACCTACAAGATGAATTAACCAAGACATCATATGTATATATTACCACAAAAAACTTACCAAAATAGTCATTCAACCCATGCATTCAATTCCAGTTCCTACCATGACAATTTCAATACCAAAATCTATCTCATCACAAGTATAATACATTCAATACCAAACATCATTCCTTCTCAATTTCACTAATTCCTACTAGCATTTTACAAACACAAAGTTACCATTCAATAATGAATTTCTCAACCCACAAATTATGCCAAAAGATGCATCACATATATCAAATTCATTCATGCTAAGACTAGCACATATTTAGCCACATCTCATGGCTACTTACAAATATAAAACATGATTCAAATGACCAGCCTATACATGCCATATTTTAACAATGTACATCTTTCCAAAATACCCAAAATAGATTGTCGATAGTGTGATTGAAAAGCTGACGATCCCAGATCTGAGCCAGCTTTACTGACACTACAAAGCAGAAAAACAAATCACACAGTAAGCTTCTCAAAGCTTTGTAAGTTCGATATACAATACAATTATCTCATTAATCTAACCAATGTACATAACAAACAATCACATAGATCACTTATCTCATATTCATATCATCTCATCTATAACTAAAATACTCATTCATTCAATCATAGCTTGATTATAGCTCATCAACCACAAAGGTTCAACACATACCTTAGCTAACACTTAGTTATCCAACTTCCAATATATTCAATGCTCGATATTACATGTCGATCATCCTTTGATATTCGTTCAATTTAACCGCACACTCAGTACCACATACATATTTGAAGCATAATTGTTATCGCACACCTAATACCTATTCTTTTGACCTACTTGTCTCGATGTCGCACACACAGTGCCAATTCAATAAGTCGAAGCTTTCATATCATCGCACACACAGTGCTATTCATCTCTATTTCGATTTCAATTTCGCACACTTAGTGCCATCAACTAAAATCTTGATTATAGCAACTCATTATCATACACATATACATATTCCTTTCATAATTCTAAAACATATCTCAAATACATGTATTATATCCGAACTTACCTCGGACGTCGAACTATCGATACGGTCAATTAATCGAGCACTTTATCTTTGCCTCGATCTCGATCTAAACCTCTCCTCTCTTGGTCTATGCATATTCAAATTCAATCCATTCAATCATCAAATCATTCATTTTAGTCCTAACACACATATTTAGGGCATTTTGAAAAATAGTCCTCACATTTTCACATTTCGACACTTTAGTCCCTATCTCACAAAATCATCAAATACTCCAAAATTTAAATATACATGTGCTTGGCCAAATTCTTATACATCACACACAAACCCATATTTTTCATCAAATTTGCAATTTAGTCCCTCAATCTACCATTTTCTCAATTTATCCCTATTTAGCTAAGTTCATTAAAAACTCAAGAACAAAACATGTTCATCTATTTCATATCTTTCATTTAACACCAAAAATCATCAAAAAGCTTGACATATCATCAATGGCTTCTCACAAAAACATTATCATTTCACAAAATCAAAACATGGGTTTTGTAGCTCTCAAACTAACAATTGCAAAAACGTAAAAATTATCAAAAACTGAGCTTAAAATGTACCTCAATCAAGCCTAGCAAGTGCCAAAATTTCAAAAGCTTCAATGGCTATTATCCCTTTCAATTTTTGGTGAAAGAAATATGAGAAAATGGTCATCTTTTTATTTTTTTATTATAATAACTTATTAAATAAATACCAACTTTGCCCTTTTATAAAACATATAAAACAAATCAGAAATATGGTTATCTAGTCATTCAACACCCCACTAACTTAAAAATGGTGTATTATCAATGTAAGGCCTCCACCTAAAAAAACCATCCATAATTAAGTAATTATAAACCAGCACTATAACATCCTTAAACCGGGGTCTTTGCATTGTGTATGTGTGCATGCGTATAGTATGGTTGGTGTGCTAATTTAGGGTGTTTTAGGGCTTAGGTGTGAGCTAGAGGTAGGCCTGAGCCTTAGCGAAAATTTCCTTTTTGAGTACTTGGAAGGAGGAAGCTGATGTAGTGAGGTGTTAAGGATATTTGGTAGCAGGTAGTGTCACAAGAATTCCAGTGGTAAGGTGGCAAGGGAGGCGCTACTTAAGCAAAAGGGGGTGATGCTTCAAGTAGGTGGGAGGACTTTGGTTCGAGCAGCAGGAATCCCCTTTCTGTTGGTTATTTTTGACCCCAAGACCAGGGGGAAGTTGTGCTCATGTGGGACTCTGTTGGATATGTGTTGAAGGAGTCAACACATTTGAATGGGTGGAGAAGAGAAAATGTAAGAGTTTGACTCATTCAAACGAATTTGAATGAGGGATCAGGAGGAATTTGTGGAGATAGGCATGGGAGCTTAGAGTTGGCCATATGTCAAACACTTAGGGAAGGGGAGAAATCAGTTTGGGTAGCTAGGGGAGGTGCCGAATTTCAATAGTAGGCTTAAGGGAGCATTTACAGCATCCTTTCTACTTTTTTTTTTCTTTTCATCAAAACCAAATTTCCCATAGCATCTTATTGCGTTTTCTCTCGTGCCAAAATCGAAACCTCTTCTCATATCCCTTACATCTTGTATTGGCCGAACCCACTTGTTTCCCCTTGGCATTGGTGTTTCATTCATTTTGCTATTTTCTTAAAGAGCCAAATCCCCATTCTTCATTCCTCCTCTCCATCTTCCTCATTCTTGAATAGCCGAAACCTTCTGGAGCCTCATCCTTTGTCGAAATCCTTGCTACTCTCCTTTCTGTTCTTTTAAACATTTAAGCTGAATACCCTTGGCCCTATTTTTCTTTCTCTTCTTGCGTTTCTTCCTAGTCTCCTTGGGGTGCCAAAATTTATTTTCCTTCTCTGGCTTCTTAAAGTCGAAACCTCAACTAATAACTAGGCAAGATCTCATTTTTCTCTTTTGTTCTTATGGCCAAATCTCCCCAGCATACTTACATCTCTATTCTTTTCTCTATTTCATTTGCTATAGTAAGAGAAGCCAAAATCTTTGGCACTTAAACCTTCTTGTTAGACTCTAGTTACAGTAGATCGCTATCGTCAATTTGTTATCTCTTCCAATCAAATTTGTTAGTGTGGGGTAACTGTTCCTACCCTTTCGATATCTTTTATTGCATTGAATGCCGAAGGCAGAGATCCAGTGTTGTTGATGCTTGGCCAAATGCAGGGGGTGTTGACGCCATCTTGTAGAAACTCTCGGGATTCATTGAGTGTGAGTCACGCTTAGAGCCTCGGGGTCTTATCGACTTAGGTAAGGGATCTATTCATTCGAGTTAAATCTATAATCCTCATTATTCTCTGTGTTAATCCAATTTAGTGACCAAAGGTATTATGGACCCTAATGTCAACCAAACGTTAGGAGGGGTTGGATCTAAGACCCCAGCCCCTAAGTTCAAGAAGAGGGCTGCATCTGCGATCACGACTGGCCACCTGGGTGTGGACCAGCATCCGAGCAGGATAGTAGACAGATCGTAGTAGTGTTATTTAACGACAGTGTCGGCATAGAGAGCATCGTATTACGAGTAATCAGGTGTGCAACTCTTACACACTTCATAGGTTAATAAGATAGTATGTTGCGATTTGTTAAAAGCTGAAATAATGGTAGAAAATATTGAGCTAACCTTGTGGGTAAAAACGAGGACTTCGGGTAAGTTCACTTTGATTGGTTGTGTTAAAAGCTCTATTAAATTGTAAATGTCCTGTTATAATAATCTTAATGAGAATGTTGCATGAGTATATTGCATTGATAGTATGTTATGAGAATGGGTTGATGAGAGGAGGGGGGAAGGCATGATTTCAGACTGTCACCAGTGGTTTTGACCACACAGTGGGTTGGCCCCGCTTATTATGATATTGTGACTAAGTCTCAGTGGTTTTGACCACTAGTGGTTTTGACCACACACACATTATTTGTGACCTCGGTCACCAGTGGTTTTGGCCACCCATATATTGATTGTGACTTCGGTCACCAGTGATTTTGACCACTAGTGGTTTTGACCACACGGGGTAGACACAGGAGTTCGGATGGTTAGGTTTGGGTTGCCTGGCATACTTAACTACTTATGAAACTGTGTAAGGGCTTATATTTGCAGAATGGGGATTTATACGCTGAGTCTCGGTGACTCACCTCTCCCTTTTTCATGTTACAGATAATTCTTAGATCGCGAATGTGGAGCTGAGACGGACTCGTGGTGGCCATGCTCGATATTTCGGGTTCTGTTTTAATTTATTACCTTGGACTTAATTTTCATTAAATTTGGTTTTTGGTTGTAATAAGACCATTTAAATTGTTATTTTGGGATTACTTACTTTGTTGAATATCTTTGCATTTGGGTTAACCACAAAAGCATGTTTAAAATGGAAAAGAATCAATAAAATAAATGTTTTCATAAACCTTTATGAATTTTCGAGATTTTCCAAAATCTACCATTGGGTAAAAAGTGAGTAACATCAACAAGGTAACTTGGTTTTCTTTAAGATAAATTTTTAAATAAAAAAGGTTTAAGCAATTGTTTCAAGCCAACTTCGGTTTTCATAAGACAAAATGTTTTCCTCACAACTTAAGTCAACAACGGGTTTTATCAAAAACGATCTTTCTCTATGACAAGCCAGATTCGTTCGTAGTCTTTTGACCAAGTTTGGGGTGTTTCAATTTTGGTATCAAAGCCTGATTCAAAAGCTCGGCTATGGGCCCGAGGCCCAAAATGTTTTTAATAAAGGGTTTATAAAATAACTTTAAAGGAAAATGCATGTTCTGGGAAGCATGGCACCTGAGTCTCCGACACCAATCCGCAACGGTAAGTCCCCTAATTGTCGATTACAAGGTTTAAGTAGTTGTGATATGGATGCTAGTAAATGGAATCCACTTTAGAGATTGAAGCCCATAGGATTGTAGGAGCTTACGAGAACAACTCTAAGTTATTCATAAAAATGTGCTGTAATAACAGTGGAAGAAAGCTAATGCATAAAATCATTAAATCAGATTAATTCAGGAAACGGTAGGCATGAGCACCCAAGGATGTGGGCGTAATACACGCGGGTGTGGTAGAGGTAGGATGATTGTATCAGAATCGATAGGGTCTGGCCATGGGTCAGAGAATGAGGTACCGCCGCCGCCAGCTGTGGACGCTGAGTTCCATGATCAGATGGGTGGTGACGACGCAGTGTCGTAGGTGATGCTACGAGTTCTGGAGAGAGTAGTTGGAGCAGGTGGAGGTATAGGGGCTCAAAAATCCGTGTCTGAACGACTTCGAGCCAATGGGGTAGAAGTATGTCGGAGTGTTTCTGGTGTGGCTCCCAACACAGCAGAATACTGGCTAGAGGCGACTGAACGTATAATAGACGATTTGGACTTTACGATTGAGGAGAAGCTGAAGGGGATAGTGTCTCTTCTCTGGGATGAATCTTATCAGTGGTGGCTCACAATTTGAGATGGTGCGACAGCTGATGACATCACCTGGGATTTCTTTAAGGTAGCTTATCAGAGGAAATACGTCGGGTCCAGTTATATAGATGCACAGCGAAAGGCATTTTTAAATCTGGTTCAGGGGAATAAGTCAGTATCAGAGTATGAGGCGGAGCTCCTTCGGCTGAGTCATTATGCTAGGGGTATCGTGGCTACGAAACACGAGCGTTGTGTTAGATTTGAGGACGGGTTGAGAGATGAGCTGTGGATGTTGATTGCTCCGCAGAGGGAAAGAGAATTTACTATCTTAGTGGAGAAGGCTAAGATAGCTGAAGGGGTGAAGCAATCGGTGAGACAGAATCAGGATAGATGCTGGGGTAAGAGGAGTGCTGAGTCGTGAGGGTCTGTCAGATATTCGCAAAAAAGGGCTAGATTTAGTGGGTCGAGCCAAGCTGCAGAGCCTGTTGCTACTATTCAATGGCCGCCACGGTGTGCACGTTGTGGGAAGACTCATTCGGGAGAGTGTTGGACAGGAAACAGAGGGTGCTTTGAGTGTGGGTCAATGGGGCACCGGGTAAGGGATTGTCCACGGAGATCAGCTCAGATTCAATCTGAGGGTCAAGGACGTATGCAATTCAGGAGGGATAGACAGTAACCATAGAGGGTCGCGGTCCAGCCAGGGGAGGCAATGGTTTTGGTCGAGGTCGTGGAGCACCGGCGGAGGTGTTAGGAATGCTGATGCAAGACAGCCTGGGTTGGTTTATGCTGCGAGGCATCGAGAGGAGGGTGATGCACCAGATGTCATAACCGGTACATTCTTAATTTTTGGATTGCCTTATACTGCTTTGATAGATGTTGGATCTACGTACTCCTATGTTGCTAGTAGTGTAGTGGGAACTATGGACTTAGCTTATGAGATTTATTCTAGGGAGATGACTGTAATTAGTCCTCTAGGTCACTCTGTAGAAGTAAACAAATTGTATAGGGATGTACCCCTAAAACTTCAAGGGGTAGTGTTTTCGGCTAATTTGATGGAACTACCATTTGGGGAATTCGATTTGATCCTAGGGATGGACTGGCTAGTGGAGTACCAGGCAAGTTTGGACTGCGCAGCTAAGCGCATGGTATTGGGAACTGTTGAGGGTGAAGAGGTGGTGATGATAGGTAATAGAAGGAATTTTCTATCCAATGTGGTATTCGCGTTGAAGGCTGAGAAGATGGTGAGGAAGGGATGTGAGGTGTTTATGGTTCAAGTTTGTGTATTGGAGGCCAAGGAAATAGCTGTGGGAGATGTCTGAATGGTGAAGGAATTTACTGATGTATTTCTGGAAGAGCTTTCGAGTCTGCCTCCCGATCGCGATGTTGAGTTTGGGATAAATCTGCTACCAGGAGCTGTGCCAGTGTCTATTGCCCCATATAGGATGGTGTCGAAGGAGTTGGTGGAGTTGAAAGTGCAGATTCAGGAGTTGTTGGATCGGGGTTTTATCCGGTCGAGTGTGTCACCTTGGGGAGCGCCTGTACTTTTTGTTAAGAAGAAAGACAGAATAATGCGGATGTGTATAGATTATCGTCAGCTGAATAAGTTGGCGATTAAGAATAAGTATCTGTTACCGAGGATAGATGACCTGTTTGATCAGCTGAAGGGAGCATCAGTTTTCTTTAAGATCGATTTGAGGTCGGGGTACCACCAACTTAAGGTAAAGGAGGCTGATATCCATAAAACGGTGTTTCGCACTCGATATGGCCATTACGAGTTTTTGGTAATGCCGTTTGGGTTAACTAACGTGCCAGCAACATTCATGGACATGATGAATCGGGTTTTTCAGTCGTACTTGGATTGATTAGTCATAGTGTTTATAGATGACATCTTGGTGTACTCGAAATTGGAAGAGGAACATGATGCGAATCTTTGTATGGTATTACAGATTCTGAGAGAGAGGCAGTTATTCGCAAAGTTCAGTAAGTGCGAGTTCTGGCTGAAAGAAGTAACCTTCTTGGGTCATGTGGTGTCAGCTGAGGGGATCAGGGTAGACCCTCGGAACATTGAGGCTATATTGGACTGGAAACCACCTAAGTCTGTAGCAGAGATTCAGAGTTTTTGGGTTTGGCGGATATTATAGAAGGTTTGCGAAAGGTTTTTCTTTGATTGCAGCACCGTTAACCAAGTTGCTAAGGAAAAGGGGTTCCGTTCATATGGTCCGACAAATAGCAAGAGAGTTTTGACAAGTTAAAGAGGATTCTGACAGAAGCTCCGATTTTGGTTCAGCCTGAGGTAGGGAAGGAATTTACGGTTTACTGTGATGCGTCGCATACTGGGTTAGGATGTGTGCTGATGTAAGAAGGGAAAGTGGTGGCTACGCTTCTCGTCAGTTGAGACCTCACGAAGTGAATTATTCGACGCATGACTTGGAGTTAGCTGTAGTAGTTTTAGCCTTGAAGATTTGGAGGCATTACTTGTGTGGGGAGAAGTCTGTCATCTACACAGACCATAAGAGTTTGAAGTACCTCCTGAATCAGAAGGAATTGAATTTGAGACAGCGTAGGTGGGTTGAGTTGTTGAAGGACTACGACTGCTCGATTGAATACCATCCGGGTAGGGCTAACGTGGTGGCTGACGCGTTGAGCCGCAAGGTGGAAGCAGAATTGAGAGCAATGTTCGCTCATATTATTCTATAGGATGACAGAAGTTGGTTAGCGGAATTGCAAGTGAAGTCGACGTGGGTAAATCAGGTTAAGGAGAAACAGCTAATAGATGAAGACTTAAGTACTCAGTATTTGCAAGTGCAGAATAGTTGATCGGAGGGGTATAGTTTAAGCGGTGAGGGTGTGTTGTGTTTTCAAGGTAAGGCCTGCATGCCGAAGGATGTGGAGTTGAGGCAAAAGATTCTTCCGAGGCAGATAGTAGTCCATACGCTATGCATCCCAGGTCTGAAGCGAGAAGTAACAGAATTTGTCGGTAAGTGTTTGATGTGTCAGCAGGTCAAAGCTGAACATCAGGTACCTTCGGGTCTGTTGCACCCAATAAAGATTCCGCAGTGGAAATGGGAAAGGATTACGATGGATTTCGTCAGTGGGTTACCCCTCACGCCTAGCAAGAAGGATTCAGTCTGGGTCTAACAAAGTCAGCTCATTTTATTCCGGTTCGATTTGACTACTCACTTCAAAGGTTAACTAAGCTATACGTAGCGAAAATCGTGAGACTTCATGGGGTGTCGGTGTCAATTATCTCAGATAGGGATCCCCGATTCACATCAAGGTTTTGGAAAGCGTTGCATCAGGCATTGGGTACAAGGTTGGATTTCAAGACGCATTTCATCCGCAATCGGATAGGCGATCGAGAGGGTAATCCAAATTTTAGAAGACATCTTTGAGGGTTGTGTTTTGGATTTTAGAGGTAGTTGGGAAGAATTTCTCCGTTGGCGAGTTTGCGTACAACAACGCTTATCGAGCAAGTATCTAGATGGCACCATATGAGGTATTGTATGGGCGGAAGTGTCGCACTCCTATGTGTTGGATAGAGTTGGGTGAGTGTCAGTTGTTGGGTCCAGAGTTGGTTGCTAAAACGAAGGATAAGGTTAAGCTGATTCGAGCTCGTTTGAAGGAAGCTTCGGACAGACAGAAACCTTATGCTGATCTTAAGTGAAGGGATATAGAGTTTGTAGTGGGTGACAAAGTTTTTCTGAAGGTCTCACCATGGAAGAAGGTGTTGAGAGTTGGTCGGAAGGGTAAGCTGAGCCCTTGGTTCATCGGGCCTTATAAGGTCCTGAAACATGTGGGACCAGTGGCTTATCAGCTCGAGTTACCAGTATAATTGAGCTAGATCCATGACGTATTCCATGTTTCCATGCTTAGACGCTATCGATCAGATCCATCACACGTTGTGCCAGTAAAGGATATTGAAGTGAGCCTGGATTTATCTTTTGAGGAAGAACCAGTGAGGATTCTGGATCGAGATATCAAGGTTTTGTAAAGGAAGTCAGTTCCTTTGGTGAAAGTTTTGTGGAGAAATCATGGAACGGAGGAGGCCACGTGGGAACCCGAGGATGTGATGCGGCAGCAATCCCTTAACTCTTCTGACCAGGTAATTTCGGGGCCAAAATTATTTTTAAGCGGGTAGAACTGTAACATCCTTAAATCGGGGTCTTTGCATTGTGTATGTGTGCATGCGTATAGTATGGTTGGTGTGCTAATTTAGGGTGTTTTAGGGCTTAGGTGTGAGCTAGAGGTAGGCTTGAGCCTTAGCGAAAATTTCCTTTTTGAGTACTTGGAAGGAGGAAGCTGAAGTAGTGAGGTGTTAAGGATATTTGGTAGCAGGTAGTGTCACAAGAATTCTAGTGGTAAGGTGGCAAGGGAGGCACTACTTAAGCACAAGGCGGGTGACGCCTCAGGTAGGTGGGAGGACTTTGGTTCGAGCAGCAGAAATCCCCTTTCTGCTGGTTATTTTTTAACGCCAAGACCAGTGGGAAGTTGTGCTCAGGTGGGACTCTGTTGGATATGTGTTGAAGGAGTCAACACATTTGAAAGGGTGGAGAAGAGAAAATGTAGGAGTTTGACTCATTCAAACGAATTCGAATGAGGGGTCATGAGGAATTTGTGCAGATGGGCATGGGAGCTTAGAGTTGGCCGTATGTCAAACACTTAGGGAAGGGGAGAAATCGGTTTGGGTAGCTAGGGGAGGTGCCAAATTTCAATAGTATGCTCAAGGGAGCATTTTTGGCACCCTTTCTGCTTCTTTTTCTTTTCATCAAAATCAAATTTCACATAGCATCTTGTTGCATTTTCTCTCTTGTGCCAAAACTGAAACCTCTTCTCATATCCCTCACTTCTTGTGTTAGCCGAACCCACTTGTTTCCCCTTGGCATTGGTGATTCATTCATTTTGCTATTTTCTTAAAGAGCTGAATCCTCATTCTTCATTCCTCCTCTCCATCTTCCTCATTCTTGAGTAGTCAAAACCTTCTGGAGCCTCATCCTTTGCTGAAATCCTTACTACTCTCCTTTCTGTTCATTTAAACACTTAAGCCGAATACCCTTGGCCCTATTTTTCTTTCTCTTCTTGTGTTTCTTCCTAATCTCCTTGGGGTGCCAAAATTTATTTTCCTTCTCTAGTTCTCAAAGCCGAAACCTCAGCTAATAACTAGGTAAGATCTCATTTTCTCTTTTGTTCTTATGGTCAAATCTCCCCAACATACTTACATCTCTATTCTTTTCTCTATTTCGTTTGCTATAGTAAGGGAAGCCGAAATCTCTGGCACTCTAACCTTCTTGTTAGACTCCGGTTGCAGTAGATCGCTGTCGTCGATTTGTTATCTCTTCCAATCGGATTTGTTAGTGTGGGGTAAGTGTTCCTACCCTTTCGATATCCTTTATTGCATTGAATACCGAAGGCAGAGATCCAGTGTTGTTGATGCTCGATCGAATGCAAGGGGTGTTGATGCCATCTTGTAGAAACTCCCGGGATCCATTGAGTGTGAGTCACGCTTAGAGCCTCGGGGTCTTATCGACTTAGGTAAGGGATCTATTCATTTGGGTTAAATCTATAATCCTCATTATTCTCTATGTTAATCCAATTTAGTGACCAAAGGTATTATGGACCCTCTCGTCGATAAGCGTTAGGAGGGTTGGATCCGAGACCCCACCCCAAAGTTCAAGAAGAGGGTCAGATCTGCGGTTCGCGATTGGCCACCGAGTGCGGACCAAAGATTCGAAAGGTGATAGCGCATGGATCGTGGTAGTGTCGGTTAACAACAGTGTCGACGTAGAGAGCGTCGTATTACGAGTAATCAGGTGTGTAACTCTTACACACTTCATAGGTTAATAAGATAGTATGTTGCGATTTGTTAAAAGCCAGAATAATGGTAGAAAATGTTGAGCTAACCTTGCGGGTAAAAACGAGGACTTCGGGTAAGTTCACTTTGATTGGTTGTGTTAAAAGCTCTGTTAAAATTGTAAATGCCCTGTTATAATAATCTTGATGAGAATGTTGCATGAGTATATTGCATTGATAGTATGTTATGAGAATAGGTTGATGAGAGGAGGGGGGAAGGCATGATTTCGGACTGTCACAAGTGGTTTTGACCACACAGTGGGTTGGCCCGCTTATTATGATATTGTGACTAAGTCTCGATGGTTTTGACCACTGCGGTTTGACCACACACATTATTTGTGACCTCGGTCACCAAAGGGTTTTGGCCACCCATATATTGATTGTGACTTGGTCACGGTGATTTTGACCACTAGTGGTTTTGACCACACGGGGTAGACACAGGAGTTCGGATGGTTAGGTTTGGGTTGCATGGCATACTTAACTACTTATGAAACTGTGTAAGGGCTTATATCTGCGGGATGGGGATTTATACGTTGAGCCTCGATGACTCACCTCTCCCTTTTTCATGTTGCAGATAATTCTTAGATCGCGGATGTGGAGCCGGGACGGACTCGAGGTGGCCATGCTCGATATTTTGGGTTCTGTCTTAATTTATTACTTTGGACTTAATTTTCATTAAATTTGGTTTTTGGTTGTAATAAGGCCATTTAAATTGTTATTTCGGGATTACTTACTTCGTTGAATATCTTTGCATTTGGGTTAACCACAAAAGCACGTTTAAAATGAAAAGAATCAATAAAATGGATGTTTTCATAAACCTTTATGAATTTTTGGGATTTTCCAAAATCTACCATCGGGTAAAAAGTGAGTAACATCAACAAGTTAACTCGGTTTTCTTTAAGACAAATTTTTAAATCAAAAAGGTTTAAGCAATTGTTTCAAGCCAACTTCAATTTCCATAAGACAAAATGTTTTCCTCACAACTTAAGTCAACAACGGGTTTTATCAAAAACGATCTTTCTCTGTGACATGCTGGATTCGGCCGTAGTGTTTTGACTGGGTTTGGGGTGTTACAAGCACATAGCTTTTACTCATTACGTGATTAAATTCTTTCTCTTAATTCGACGCACAAACGATCAAATTATCACACAGAATTTTCACACAGACTATGTTGCATACTATTAACACAGAAAATAACATTAAATTATTATTCTGACCTCAAATTTGTGGTCTCCAAACCACTGTTCTGACTAGGGTCTAAACCGCGCTGTTACAAAGATACATGGGGTTGATTTGTTAAAAACACTAAAAAGAAAGTAAAAGTGATTCGTGATAGTCTAAAAGCTGCATCAGATTGGAAGAAATCTTATGCAGATTTTAAACGAATAGATATTGAGTTTGAGATCGGTGATAAAGTGTTTTTAAAAGTATCTCAGTGGAAGAATGTACTTAGATTCTAACGTAAAGGCAAATTGAGTACGAGATTCATCGGGCCGTATGAAATTATTGAGCGTGTTGGACCTGTTGCATACAGATTGTTGTTTCCTTCTGAGTGAGGAAAGATCCATAATGTATTTCATTTGTCAATGCTTCATTGATACAGATCTGATCCATCACATGTGATTAATCTGTCTGAGATTGAAATCCGATTCGATATGACTTATGGGAAGAACCGATTTGAATTTTAGCTCGTGAAGTGAAAGAATTTCAAAATAAGAAAATTCCGTTAATAAAAGTACTGTGGCATCGACATGGAGTGGAAGAGGCTACATGGGAGCCCGAATGTAACAGTCCAGTTTATACCCTAGTCAGAATAGTGGTTTCGGGACCACAGATGGTTGTACAATTAATTACATGAATCGCTTACGATCCGTGCAGTAGCGCCTCTTACCCTATTTCGATGATCGGACACGGGATAGGGGTGTTACATTTTGTTGGTATCAGAGCTACGATTTAGTCGATTCTCGGACTAACATAGCGTGTTAGATTCTAGCTATACATGCCATATATTTGAACTATGATAGTGTGATAAATCCTGACGTGTAAAATGTGATTTCTGTATAGTAATGGATCCCGAAAAAGCCATAGCTGACGATGTAGAAAGTAATACGCCTGCTCCCGCACAAGGGACAGAGCCTTCTGATTTGAGACCGGCTACGATCGATCAGGAGGGAGATGCTAAACAAGCTTTCTTCCAAATGATGAGTGAGTGGTTCACTCAGTTCGTAAAGAATAACCCGACTGTTTCGCAACCTTTGCCCCTCGTTAATCCCCCTCAGACTACAGTTGTGCCACCGACTATATATCCGAATCTATTAAATAAGCCTCCAGTTGATAGGATTCGTAAGTATAGGGCTGAAGAATTTCGGGCTACTAATGCTGATGATGCAAAAAAGGCTGAGTTCTGGATTGAAAATACTATTCAAGTTTTCAATGAAATGTCTCTGACTACGGATGAATGTATAAAGTGTGTTGTATCCTTACTTCGAGATGCGGCTTATCAATGGTGGAAAACCTTAATTTCTGTTGTTCCGAGAGAATGGGTTACCTGGGATTTCTTTTAGATTGAGTTCCAAAAGAAATATATCAGTGAAAAATTCATCAATTAGAAATGAAAAGAATTTCTGGAGCTTAAATAGTAATAGAATGATACACCGATTATGAGCGAGTTCGAATGCGACTAAGTCAATATGCCCGAGAGTGTATATATTCTGAAGCTATAATATGCAAAAGATTCAAAGATGGTCTTAATGAAGATATCCGTTTGCTAGTCGGGATTTTAGAAATAAAAGAGTTTGTTGTACTCGTTGACTGAGCTTGCAAAGCTGAGGCACTAGGAAAGGATAAAAGAAGAGCTGAGTCTGAAGCTCGAGATACAAGAAAAAGATTTCAGAGTAAATCATTTCATTCTATTCCAAAAAGATTCCGAGATGATCAAAGTCGTTCTAGAGATAATGTGGGACATTTGAACAAAAATCGAGCTAAATTGCCAATGAGTTCCAAAACTCCAGGAACTTCAGTGGCCAGCGTTGGTAATGTTCGATCAGAAAGACCTGAATGTAAACATTGTGGAAAAAGACATCCGAGAAGCTGTAGATTGAATGAAAGAGTTTGCTTCAGATGTCGGTCACTTGATCATTTTATCCATGATCACCCTGAGCCTGTCAAACTAGAGACTGTTAAGAATCCAAGATCTGATAATGCACCTGCGAGAGGTCGATCATCAAAGAATATAAAGAATGTCAGTGGTAGTCAGAGAACTATGATAGACAATGTTGTCAAATCCAAAGCCAGAGCGCCTGTCAGAGCGTATGCTATCCGAGCTCGTGAAGAAGCTTCATCGCCTGATGTTATAACGGGTACTTTTACTCTTTATGATACTTCTGTGATAGCTTTAATAGACACTGGTTCTATGCATTCGTACATATGCATGAATTTATTATATGGTATGACTTTGCCTATAGAGTTTACTAAATTTGCTATAAAAGTATCGAACCCCTTAGGTAAGAGTGTCCTTGTTGACAAAGTATGCAAGAACTGTCCGTTAATGTCTGTTTCCCTGCTGATCTGATGCTTTTTCCATTTGATGAATTCGATATTATTTTGGGAATAGATTTGTTATTTATGCATGATGCCGTTGTGAACTGTAAAAGAATATCTATTGATTTGAGAAGTCCGAATGATGAGATTGTATGGATTAAGTCTGATGATTTAAATGGGTTTCCTGCTGTGGTATCCGTTTTGAAAGCTCAAAGTTATGTGAAAAAGGGGTATGAATCATATTTTGCTTATGTGATCGATTCAAAAGCTTCCGAGAAGAAAGTTGAATCAGTACCTATTGTTTGTGATTTTGCTGATGTGTTCCCTGAAAAGTTACCGGGTTTACCTCCGATTCGTGAAGTTGAATTTGGTATTGAATTGTTGCCTGGTACAACACCTATTTCGATATCTCCGTATAGAATGGCACCAACAGAGTTGAAAGAGTTAAAGTCACAGTTACAAGAATTGACTAATAGAGGGTTTGTTAGACCAAGTTTTTTGCCTTGGGGTGCTCTTGTTCTGTTTGCAAAAAAGAAAGATGGTACGGTAAGAATGTGTACGATTACCGTCAGTTGAATAAGGTGACAATAAAGAACAAATATCGATTGCCCAGAATTGATGATTTGTTTGATCAGTTAAAATGAGCTACTGTGTTTTCCAAGATTGATTTGAGATCAGGATACTACCAATTGAGAGTTAAAGATTCAGACATTCCGAAAACTGCTTTTCGAATAAGGTACGGGCATTATGAGTTTTTAATTATGCCATTCGGACTAACCAATGCTCCTGCTGTTTTTATGGACTTGATGAACAGAATTTTCAGACCGTATATGGATCAACTTGTTGTTGTATTTGTAACACCCTTAACTCGTATTCGTCGCTAGATTAGGGTTACAAGGCATTATTAGACATAATACAATTCACCCAGATATTCCTTACATTTCATAACTTAAAATCTAATCACTTTAATATCTAAAACTTTAACAATATCAAATCTTTAAATAAAAGAACATAACTTTCATAATCAAACCATACTTCAACATCTATCAATCCATATTGTTATAAACCTCAGCACGAGTACAAATTTAAACATCAAATGATCCACAATTTACTATTAAATTTTCACCCATTTAGACGATATTAGTGATATAAAACATAACCAAACTAACTTTAATGGCCAATTTACCATTTGCATGTTTTCCTAAAATCAAAACCATATCTAAACATAGTTACTGAACTCCATACCAACTTATTTCTTTAATCATTCATTGATTATAACAATTCACATGCTATTCACAATAATATAAGATAGATTAACCACATTGCATATTAACAATACATGTATATACATACACTTATTCAATCATCATCTCGAAATTTAATAACTTCTTCTTTTAATGCAAATATATGCGCATACGACCACAATGATTTGAACCATTTCAATATAACAAATAACCATAATATAGTATAGTTAACACATACTAATTCAACCAAATCCGTTATTAGTATTTATTTATATAATTACACCACTATGGCCGAACCACCTTTTAGATAAACGTCCATTATCTATATTCACAAACTGAATTAATGCATGACTAAAGAATCATTATCATGGCATTATTAATGATACACAACTAAAACTTATCCATCAACTAAATATTAACTACTGCACACATAAGAATGACCAAAATTATTTAGACATCTAATATTAACCTTAATAACAAGCCATATACAATCAAAACCATATTCCTCATCTATCTTCACATTTAGGTCATTATAAAAAATCTACCTCATATAATAAGCTATAAGATGTATTTCTAAGATGAGTTAAATATTTAATCCTATGCATGACATAAATAATATAAATCAACCATATTACTAGCACAAGTATAGTTACACTATGAAATACTATATTATGGTGTATAAATACCATGGTCGAAAACATTAAGGACCACAAAACCATAATTTAGCCATTTTCGCATGGCTATATACATTAACAAAATATCATATAAGTATTAAACTAGCCTATACATGCCTTAAGTTCAAAAATCCAAACTTTAAAAATACCAAAGTAGGTTGATAGTGTGAATGACTTCGTTGACGATCCCCTAAGCTCGTAGCTTGATCAAAATCTATAAAATCGAACAGCAATCACACAGAGTAAGCTAACTTAGCCTAGTAAGCTTTAAGCAAAAATATAATCATTTAATCAAACATTTAAACATTATTAACCAGTCCTTTGATAACCTTAATATAATTTCTTAGCACAATTATGCCATCATCCTTACAAAGTAATTTAATTATCACTTATCAATTCCATATAATCATATATGTTTTCAGATACAATGATTGAATAAATACTAAGTACATACTTACCACTTATAACCGAATATACACATATAATAATATACTTTAATCTTCATATGTATACCATTATAAAATCTATATAATATCATTTCATCCACACCTATAAGGCCAATATACAAAAGCACATTGTTAATTCACTAGTTCAATATACATTACATGTATATTTACCCTTTTAGCGAATCTAAATGACACATTCATATTCACATTCAAATCAACTTTCAATATAGCATACACATCATTTATAAGGCCGGATACCATTAATATAATTTTTTTATGAATATGCCTCAATTATAACTCAACCAGTAGTACCAATCATAATATACTAACTTACCTTATCCCGTACAACCAATAAGCTTTCAGGTACCTGAACAATTAGCTCAATTATTGTACTCAAAATTCCACATCTATAATGATCCATTGAAACACATACATATGAATAATCACCGGCATAAAGCCTTCTAGGCATAAAGCCTGAAACACACGCACCGGCACTAAGCCTGCTAAACCCGAGGTCTGATATTTAATCACTAGCATTAAGCCTGCTAGGCAATAAGCCTGATATACTTCACCGGCACAAGGCCTGCTAGGCATTAATCCCGATACACTTCACCGGCACAAGGCTTGCTAGGCAATAAGCCCGATATACTTCACCGGCACAAGGCCTGCTAGGCAATAAGCCCGATACATTGATATTAATCATTCATCTCATACACATTACATATTAATAATATCACATATATCACGTATAATTCATATCACTATAACATATCAAACTCAATTCAATATAACTACATTTCAGTATTAAATCATTTACCACATTCGGCTTTGGCCAAATCCACATTTATTATCTCATAATTCAGCATGTAATCAAGGGTATAACCGATATTAACGGCATTAAATTGCTTAAGGACTTACATCGGGTATTGTCGTACGTCAAGAACCATCTATTCGTTAACCTTCGCCTTTCCTCGATCTAAGCCCGTTTTTCTTTGTTCTTCATCTTGATTAAGCTTAACAATGGCCGAAAGTTTGCTTGGGTTTCTTTTTTCCTTCTTTTCTTTAGTTTCGGCTTTTTAATGGTGAAATAAAAATTATGAACACATGTTTCCTTATTATATTATTGACTTATTTTATAATATAACCTTTTAACATATAATATAATGTATATAAAAACATATCATTATAATATTAAAGCCAAATGTCGTCCACTTATATGCAATTTGGCTAATTTACAACAAGTCCTCATACATAAGAAGACAAATCAAATTAACCATATTAATATAATAAAAACTAGTTTTACCACTTTTGCAATCCAGTCCTTTTCCTTAAATTAACCACACAAATAGGCAAATTAACTCACAAAATTTTAACACATGCTCTATCATAGATCATAAACTCAATATAAAATATTAAAATATTCTACTAACTCGGATTCATGTTTCCGATTAAGGTCAAAATTGGGCTATTACATTTGTTTTATATAATATAACTTATACTATAATATTTATTATTTAATAAACCATTACCGAATAAAATAAGCCATTCATCACATTAATGTGCCGTCCACTACATGTCAAAAAGGCCAATTTACAATATAAGGTCTCTACCTTAAAAAAGCCACATCAATTTAGCCATTAATCAAATAAGAGGCCACTTTTACTAATTATGCAATTTAGTTCTTTTGTCAAATTAAACACACAGACAGTCAATTTAACTCATGTAAATTTAGCACATGCTAATTCACATATCAACTGCACAGAATATAATATTAAAATATTATATGGACTTGGATTTGAGGTCCCAAAACCACTGTTCCGTCTAGGGTGTAAACCAGACTGTTACAACTCTCCCCTTTAGGGATTTTCGTCCCTGAAAATCTTAACGTTAAACAGAATCGGATATTGTTGTCTCATTGAATCCTCAGGCTCCCACGTAGACTCTTCTATCCCATATCGATTCCACAGTACTTTTATTAACGAAATTTCTTTATTTTTCAACTCTTTCACTTCACGGGCTAAAATACAGTTTGGTTCCTCTTCGTATATCATATCAGATTGGAATTCAATTTCAGATGGGGCAATCACATGTGACGGATCGGATATGTATCTAGGAGCATCGAAACATGAAACACGTTGATATCTTTTCTAGCTCAAACAACAACTTTAATCTATAAGCAACAGGTCCGACACGTTCAATGATCTCATATGGTCCGATGAATCTTGGACTTAATTTGCCTTTACTCCCAATCTGAAATACTTTCTTCCACGGAGACACTTTCAGAAATACTCTGTCGCCGATTTCAAATTCTATGTCTTCTAATTTCAACTCTGTATAAGACTTCTGACAAATAGATGCTTCTTTCAAACAAATTCTTGGATCAATTTCACTTTTGGTTCTGAATCTTTAATCAAATCGATTCTGTGCAACTTATTCTTACTGAATTCAGTCTAATACAGAGGTGTACGATATTTACATCCGTATAAAGCTTTATATGGTACCATTTTAATACTCGTCTGACAATTAAAAATGTAACACCCTAAAAATCTGAGTATTTAAATTGGCATGATTTTGGTGTTTAGATGTTAAAGGAAAAAATTTTTTTTTTCTTTTATTTTAGTGTTTATTAAAGTCCTAGAGAGGTAAAGCATAAATTGGAGAAGAATAAAATTTATTATTGGGAATTTATTGAAGTGAAACAAAGGTGATTAAGACTTAAGCTAAATTATGTGCTTAAAGTGTCATAAAATGAGCATATGGCATGGTGGAGAATGGCGCATGGGTTCAAGTAAGAGGAAGAGGTTGAATCCCTTGTATAGCACCTAGATAAAATTTTTGTTTTAATTTTACGCTCATGGCTATGAAGTGTCGGCAAGGGACATATAAGGAAGGTGTTGACCATGTATTTTTGGTTAGTGTATCAAGAGATTAAGGTAACAACTAACATATGGTATGGAATCAAAAGTTTAAGGAAAGATAGGGGGACATAAGGCACTTATCTAGGGAAAATTTGGAAAGAAATAATGGCCAATTGACCATAGGCTGGGCGGCAATATTGGTAGGGAGGAGAGCCAAAATTTTGTTAGTTGGCAAAATCTCATTCTTTTCTCTTTGGTTAACCTTTGCACTTTGTGCAGAAATTTTATTCCTCTCCTTTCAATATCCCTATTTGGCGAATTTTTGCACTTGGTTAAGCCAAAGTTTTGTGACCATTTGGTCATTCCTTTTCTTATCTTGATAACCAATTCTTGTGCCTCTTTCTTCTTGTGCGAAATCACCTATACCAAAATCAATTTCTTTTCTTTTTTCTTTGCCATGGCCGAATATACCAGCACCTAAAGTTCTTATTTTTCTTTTCTTTTCTTCTAATCTCCTTGAAATCAAAACATCATCACCATCATCCTTTCGTTCTTATACTATTTCTTTTCAATCGAAAATTCTCTCCATCTTCACTCTCTTGGCGAATGTTATTGTGCCTATAAGCCAAAATTATTTTTCCATTCTTAATCATTTATAGCGAATCTTCCATCAATTAAACATCATTCTTAATCTTGCTTTTCGTCAAGTGGGAAGTAGGTAAGGGTTTCTCTCCATTTTTTGATTTATTGATTAGTGATATTATGGTAGAATATCATAGGATTTTTGAGAGTCTTTTGGATTGATATAGCATTCATACTAATAACGTTTATTTCGTTATTATTTAGTGCAATAACGAGATTGGAATTCAAGTGATCGGAGAATCGTGGAAGCGTTGGAAACGTTTCATTTTGGTAAGGAAATCCTACTTTTAAATCTCTAGTATTATTGATATTATTTTAGAACTAACTAAATTCTTTTGGATCTTGAAGATCGTCAAGATAGGGAAGAAAAGGCGGTGTTTAGTTATCGTAAGAGGGTGGATCAGAAATCCCCATTCAAGCGAAGAGCGGTTTACGCAATCGGGATTTTCCATGGGTTGTGGGCCATCTTAGAAAGAAGTCCATTATTTGAAGTAGTACGAACCTCGGAGTCGTTATCGTTGGTGGATTCTCGTGACTAGTGAATCGATAAGCGAAGGAAAACCGAAAATCAAGTGATTCAAAATCAAGAGGTAAGATTTTGGATCCATTAACAAATAAGATTATTTTTATAATTAGTTGTCTAACGAATCGAAATATATTTTAGGTCTTAGGAGCGAGAGGGATAATACTCACGGTATCGAGGTGTGTAATTTCACCCTCATTATTTTAGGGTTGTATGTCAAATTTGGTATGGTAGAAAATCGTAAAAACGACTAGATCGGTAAAAGCACAAAATTGATATTTTGACGAAATACGTAAAAGCGACTAAATCGTGAAAATTTAAAACGCATACAAGAAATTAATTGATATTATGAAAATTTGATGTTTAGTGAAAATGGGCCGTAAATACTCTAGTTAAGTGAAAATGGGCGTAAATACTCTAGTTAGTGAAAATGGTAGTAAATACTCTAGTTAAGTGAAAATGGTAGTAATACTCTAGTTAAGTGAAAATGGGCCGTAAATACTCTAGTTCGTGAAAATGGGCCGTAAATACTCTAGTTAAGTGAAAATGGGCGTAAATACTCTAGTTAAGTGAAAATGGGCAGTAAATACTCTAGTTCGATAAATTGGGCCATAAATACTCTAGTTCGTTAAAATTTAGCCAAAAGCGCTCTAGTTTGGTAAATGGGCCAAAGCCCACTAAATTGCTAAATGGATAAATTGCTATAATTATGGGCCAAATGAAATGTCATTGATAAAACCCACCATGTTATGTATTGATAATAAATTTTATATTTTTAAAGTACATGTATAATTGCATGGGTGGGATTTTTGAAGAGAAGAATGGCCGATTGCCACAATATCGCTTATTGCCTCTAGTTAGGTGGCTTTCGCCACAATATCGACTTATTGCCTCTAGTTCGGTGGCTCTGCCACAATATCGCTTATTGCCTCTAGTTAATTGGCTTTCGCCACAATATCGACTTATTGCCTCTAGTTCGGTGGCTATGCCACAATTATAAAAGGCTTAATGCCTACGATTGGTGTGATGGCGGGGTGGGTTGACTTGATCCCCACAGTGTGATGGTTGGTGCAGGGTGTTAGCGGATGGTTATTAGGTTTGGGTTGGGAATTTCATTTTCATGCATTATTAATTATTTTAAATTCATGTTATATTGTTGAATTCTCGATTGGGCTCAAGCCCAACATAATATCTTGACAATCCGCCCAATAATGGTGGTAAGTGAGTTACACCTTGAGTTCTAAGTAACTCACCCTTTAATTTCTTTCCATCTCGGGTAATGGAAACCGATGTGGACTTGAATGAGGATGACTTCGTGGAGGCCATCTTTGCTAAATAAGGGTTATTTAAATTCGAACTTTTAATTATTATTTTTACTATTTTGGGATGTTGTAATAAATGGCCTCTATAAATAACTTATGGATTTTATGTGTGTTGGAATTTAAACTTTATTTGGGCTTTTAAATCATGGGTGTGATTTATGATGCTTTACTAAAATGAACTTGGGTTTTCAAAGTATAAGGAATTCTTTTATAAATAATTCTTTTTCTTGCTAACTCTTTAACAAATTTCCTAACGGTTTTAGATAATACAATGATTTTCAACTAATGTTTTTAAATATTTATCAAAATCTAATACTCTACAAATTTTAAACTCAGTAAACAATATTGTAGTTTTCAACTCATTAAGGATTTAAGAATAGTTCGAATCATGTAACAAACCAAATCTAGTCTCAACGCATAGACCGGGTTTGGGGTGTTACGATTAGTAATATCGAGCCGGTTTCAAAAACTTACATGTGGTTTGGGTTCAAAAATAATTTTGTATGAAAATGCTCAATGGTATTTTAAAGATCAAGATGGCACCACAAGCATCCAAGCAACAAGTCAAGTAAGTATATCTTGCTTAAATGATTACTATGATATGATCATAGGAATACTCTAGAACTTCTAGTTTTAGATGTGAAAAGCTGAGATTGAGACTATAGGACACGTTATAAAACAACTTTATATCTCAAATCTCATAAAATATCGTTAATAAACACCAAACAAAATTATGATTCATAAAACTTGTAATCGGATAAGCGAACAAGCAATCATGAGTACAAGAGGGCGTGGTCGTGGGCCAGCGTAGACGTGGCGTGGTAGAGGCCGAGGTGCTACTGGTGAAGCACCAAATCATATGCGTAAGTGGGCCTTTGCGTCAATAGAAAGTGAGACCGGATCACGCGATCACATGGAAGAAGATCATGCATTGACTCAAGCAATGCTACGAGTCTTGGAAAGGGTCATTGGAACTAGAATTGGGCCAACAACTCGTGGGTCAATTTCAGAGCGACTTAAGCGAATAATGCGAAGTTTTCGAGGAGTCTCGGTGTAGCTCCAAATGTGGCGAATCTTGGCTCAAGGCGTGGAGCGGATTATGGATGATATGGAATGCACTACCGAGCAAAAAGCGGAGAGGGCTGTATCCTTATTGAGAGATGAGGCGTGTCGGTGGTGGCTCAACTTTGCTCGAGAGAACTTTGCCGCACGATTAACGGGAATTCTTTAAAGCGCCTTCCAAGGAAAATACGTCGACGAGCTATGTAGATGCGAAGGAAGGAATTTCTGAATCTTGTCCAAGGAAGTAAGACCAGTGGCGACATATGAAGTGAGTTTTACGTCGAGCCGTTATGCGGACAATTGTAGCAACAGATCATGAGCGTTGTATGCGTTTGAGGATGGACTTAATGATGAGTGAGGGTTACGATTGCTCATGACAAGTTAGAAATTTTCGACTCTTGTGGAGAAGGCCAAAATAGCCAAGAGGCTAAGAACTCGAACAGCGAGCAGAAAGATCCGAAACAAGAGAGACACAACGATCGGTTCTTCCAAGAGATTCGGAAGAAACCGAAATGATGAATCGGTTCAAGGCGAAACCCGTAGCAAATAATCAAGTCGAGATTGCACCGAGTGTGGGAAAAGGCATTTTGGGGAATCTTTGGAGGAAAGCGGGTGCATGCTACAAATGCGGTTCAATGGAACATCGATACAAAAGTTGTCCTCGACGAATGGATCGACTCAAGAAGTCCGTAATAATGATGCACAGTAGGCGAGGTAATCAAGACCACCGGAGGTCGTGGACCGGTCGTGGTGGTAATGGGGCTGGTCGTGGTCAAGGTGCACCGGTCGAGGCAATGGTAATAGAGAAATGCGGATGCAAGACGACTGATGCAGTCTATGCGATTAGACGCCGCGAGGACGGCAATGCACTGATGTGATAAGCTGATGCGTTCTTCATTTTGATGTACTGTTATTGCCTTAATAGATATTGGCTCTACTCATTCATATGTATCTAGTGCCATATCTGAAATCAATTTAGAATCAAATTATCGAAAATGAGATGACGATGTCAGGTCCTTTAGAATGATCGATGCTCGTTAATAAAATATTTAAAGACGTACCTTAAAAATCCAAGAGGAAGTATTCTTAGCAAATTTGATGGAACTACCTTTGGTGAGTTCGATCTCATTCAGGCATGGATGGTTGGTTAACCATCGAGGCGCAATTGGATTTGTCTTTGAAAAACGAATGACAATGGGACCGGGATGATAAGGAAATCATAATGATTGGTGAGCGAAAGAACTATCGGCAAATGTGGTATCTGCATTAAAAGCGGAGAAGTTGGTGCGGAAAGGGTGCAGACATTCCTAGCCTTTATCGTGCTTTGGATGCCAAGGAATTATCCGTGAATGATGTGAGGACGGTGAAGGAATTTCCGATGTATTTCGAAGAACTTCCCGCATACCTCCAGATCGGAAGTAGAATTTGGCATTGAGCTTTTGCAGGGCGGCTCCGGTGTCCATTGCTCCCTATAGAATGGCAATCAAGGAGTTGGTGAGCTCAAAGCTCAAATTCAAGAATTGCTGGATCGGGATTCATTCGACCAAGTGTGTCTCCGTGGGGAGCACCAGTTTTGTTCGTCAAGAAGAAGGATGGATCGATGCGTATGTGCATTGACTACGAGCGATTGAATAAATTGACGATCAAGAATCGGTATCCTCTGCCGAAATTGACGACTGTTCGATCAATTGAAGGAGCTTGATTTCTCAAAATTGATTTAAGGTGGGTTATCACCGACTTAAGGTGAAAGAAGCGGACATCTATAAGACAAAGATTTGGACACGCATTTACGGACACTATGAGTTTGTAGTGATGCCGTTTGGATTAACCAATGCACCAATTGCATTTATGGACATGATGAACCAGTCTTCCAACCATATTTAGACCGGTTTGTGGTAGTGTTCATAGATGATATATTGGTTTATTCGAGAAATGAGGAGGAACATGACCAAAGATTTGCGGATAGTATTACAACTACTTGATGATAAGCAATTGTATGCCAAATTTGGTAAATCTAATTTTGGCTAAAGGAGGTGACTTTTCTTGGTCATGTAGTATCACCAAGGAATAAGGGTAGATCCTCGGAAAATTGAGGCTATTCGGATTGGAAACCACCAACATCAATAGCTGAAATTCGAGTTTCTTAGGCTTGGTGGATACTATAGGCGCTTTGTAGAGGGTTTTCGTTGATTGTCTGCACCCTAACTAAATTGTTGCGTAAAGGAGTTAGATATCCGACCTGGTGAAAAGCAGCAAGAGAGTTTCGAGAAATTGAAGAAGATCCCATGTAAGCTCGGTTTTGATTCAATAGGAGCCTAAAAAGAATTCACTTGTTTATTGTGATCGTCTCACACGGTGCAGGTTGTGTGTTGATGCAAAATGGAAAGGTGGTGGCTTATGCTTCTCGTCAATTGAGGCCACACAAAGTAAACTACCCTACTCATGATTTGGAGTTAGGCTGCGTTGTCTTTGCTCTAAAGATTTGGAGGCACTATCTCTATGGTGAGAAGTCCATAATCTACACGGATCACAAGAGTCTTAAATACCTCCTTACCCGAAGGAGTTGAATTTAAGACAAAGAAGATGGGTAGAATTGTTAAAGATTATGATTTCTCCATCGAATACCATCCTGGAAAGGCTAACGTGGTAGTGACGCGTTAAGTCGGAAGGCGGTATCTGAATTAAGAGCTCTATTTGCCCATTTGAGTCTGCATGCGAGGATGGCGGTTGTTAGCGAGAACTACTGGTGAAGCCTCCGTGGTCGGGAACAAATCAAGGAAAAAATGACATCGATGAGAAGTTGGGACCCTTACTTGACAAGTTGAAAATGGTGAAATTGAAGATTTTGGAATAAACACCGAGGTGTGTTGTGCTTTCGAGGAGAGTATGCATGCCTAAGGATCTAGATTTGAGGCAATCGATTCTCGGAGGCGATAGTAGCCCTTATGCTATGCATCCGGAGGAAATAAGATGTATCGAGATCTCCGTGAACGATATTGGTGGCGTGGTTGAAGCGTGAGATTACTGAGTTTGTGGGAAAATGTTTGACTTGTCGCAAGTGAAGCGAACACCAATTACCGTCTGGATTGTTACAACCGATAAAGATTCCTCTTTGGAAATGGGAGAGGATAACTATGGATTTTGTTAGTGGGTTACCGTTAACACCTACTAAGAAAAATTCCGTTTGGGTAATTGTTGATCGGTTGACGAAGACTGCTCATTTCTTGCCAGTTCGTACGGATTATTCTTTGCAGAAGTTGGCGAAACTTTACGTATCCGAAATTGTGAGGTTACATGGGGTACCAGTATCTATTATATCGGATAGGGACCCTAGGTTTACATCACGATTCTGGAAAGCTCTGCATGAAGCCTTGGGAACAAAGTTGAATTTCAGTACGGCTTTTCATCCTCGGTCTGATGGTCAGTCGGAAAGAGTAATTCAGATATTGGAAGATATGTTAAGAGGATGTGTAATCGACTTCAGGGGTAGTTGGGAGGATTATCTACCACTGGCAGAATTTGCGTATAACAACAGCTATCAGTCTAGCATTCGATGGCACCTTACGAGGCATTGTATGGTCGTAAGTGTCGCTCTCCTATTTGTTGGACCGTTGGGCGAAAGATGGATGTTAGGTCCCGAGATGATATCCGAGACCGAGGATAAGGTAAAAGTTATTCGAGCACGGTTGAAAGAAGCCTCGAGAGATGTAAGTCGACGCAGATCTGAAGCGGAGGGACATCGAGTATAGTGTGGGAGATCGGGTTTTCTTGAAGGTATCTCCTTGGAAAAGATCTTGATTCTAAGGAAGGGCAAGCTAAGTCCTAGATATATTGGACCTTATCGTGTCTTTGAAGCGTGTTGGTCGATGGCATATCAGTTGAGTTACCTCGGAGTTAAATCAAATTCACAATGTCTTTCATGTTTCCATGTTGAGGCGTTATAGGTCGGATCCTTTGCACATTATACCTAGAAGAATTGGAGCTGAATTCAGATTTGTCCTTTGAAGAAGAACCAGTGGAAATCCTAGACCGAGATGTCAAGGTACTAAGGAAGAAAACCGTGCCGTTAGTTAAAGTTCTATGGCGTAACCACGGAGTGGAAGAAGCTACGTGGGAGCCAGAGGATGCAATTCGGCAACAATACCCTCACCTTTTTCAACCAGGTAAATTTCGAGGACGAAATTTTCTTTAAGGAGGGTAGAGTTGTAACACCCTAAAAATCTGAGTATTTAAATTGGCATGATTTTGGTGTTTAGATGTTAAAGGAAAAATTTTTTTTTTCTTTTATTTTAGTGTTTATTAAAGTCCTAGAGAGGGTAAAGCATAAATTGGAGAAGAATAAAATTTATTATTGGGAATTTATTGAAGTGAAACAAAGGTGATTAAGACTTAAGCTAAATTATGTGCTTAAAGTGTCATAAAATGAGCATATGGCATGGTGGAGAATGGCGCATGGGTTCAAGTAAGAGGAAGAGGTTCGAATCCTTGTATAGCACCTAGATAAAATTTTTGTTTTAATTTTACGCTCATGGCTATGAAGTGTCGGCAAGGGACATATAAGGAAGGTGTTGACCATGTATTTTTGGTTAGTGTATCAAGAGATTAAGGTAACAACTAACATATGGTATGGAATCAAAAGTTTAAGGAAAGATAGGGGACATAAGGCACTTATCTAGGGAAAATTTGGAAAGAAATAATGGCCAATTGACCATAGGCTGGGCGGCAATATTGGTAGGGGGAGGAGAGCCAAAATTTTGTTAGTTGGCAAAATCTCATTCTTTTCTCTTTGGTTAACCTTTGCACTTTGTGCGAAATTTTATTCCTCTCCTTTCAATATCCCTATTTGGCGAATTTTTGCACTTGGTTAAGCCAAAGTTTTGTGACCATTTGGTCATTCCTTTTCTTATCTTGATAACCAATTCTTGTGCCTCTTTCTTCTTGTCGAAATCACCTATACCAAAATCAATTTCTTTTCTTTTTTTCTTTGCCATGGTAGAATATACCAGCACCTAAAGTTCTTATTTTTCTTTTCTTTTCTTCTAATCTCCTTGAAATCAAAACATCATCACCATCATCCTTTCGTTCTTATACTATTTCTTTTCAATCGAAAATTCTCTCCATCTTCACTCTCTTGGCGAATGTTATTGTGCCTATAAGCCAAAAAATTATTTTTCCATTCTTAATCATTTATAGCCAATCTTCCATCAATTAAACATCATTCTTAATCTTGCTTTTAGTCCGGTGGGAAGTAGGTAAGGGTTTCTCTCCATTTTTTGATTTATTGATTAGTGATATTATGGTAGAATATCATAGGATTTTGAGAGTCTTTTGGATTGATATAGCATTCATACTAATAACGTTTATTTCGTTATTATTTAGTGCAATAACGAGATTGGAATTCAAGTGATCGGAGAATCGTGGAAGCGTTGGAAGCGTTTCATTTTGTAAGGAAATCCTACTTTTAAATCTCTAGTATTATTGATATTATTTTAGAACTAACTAAATTCTTTTGGATCTTGAAGATCACAAGATAGGGAAGAAAAGGCGGTGTTTAGTTATCGTAAGAGGGTGGATCTGTAAATCCCCATTCAAACGAAGAGCGGTTTCGCAATCAGGATTTTCCATCGGGTTGTGGGCCATCTTAGAAAGAAGTCCATTATTTGAAGTAGTACGAACCTCGAGAAGTTATCGTTGGTGGATTCTCGGTGACTAGTGAATCGATAAACGAAGGAAAACCGAAAATCAAGTGATTCAAAATCAAGAGGGTAAGATTTTGGATCCATTAACAAATAAGATTATTTTTAAATTAGTTGTCTAACGAATCGAAATATATTTTAGGTCTTGAGGAGCGAGAAGGATAATACTCACGGTATCGAGGTGTGTAATTTCACCCTCATTATTTTAGGGTTGTATGTCAAATTTCGGTATGGTAGAAAAATCGTAAAAAGCGACTAGATCGGTAAAAGCACAAAAATTGATATTTTGACGAAATACGTAAAAGCGACTAAATCGTGAAAATTTAAAACGCCCCAAGAAATTAATTGATATTATGAAAATTTGATGTTTCGTGAAAATGGGCCGTAAATACTCTAGTTCGTGAAAATGGGCCGTAAATACTCTAGTTCGTGAAAATGGGTAGTAAATACTCTAGTTCGTGAAAATGGGCCAAATACTCTAGTTCGTGAAAATGGGCCGTAATACTCTAGTTCGTGAAAATGGGCCGTAAATACTCTAGTTCGTGAAAATGGGCGTAAATACTCTAGTTCGTGAAAATGGGCCGTAAATACTCTAGTTCGATAAATTGGGCCATAAATACTCTAGTTCGTTAAAATTTAGCCAAAACGCTCTAGTTTGGTAAATGGGCCAAAGCCCACTAAATTGCTAAATGGATAAATTGCTATAATTATGGGCCAAATGAAATGTCATTGATAAAACCCACCATGTTATGTATTGATAATAAATTTTATATTTTTAAAGTACATGTATAATTGCATGGGTGGGATTTTTGAAGAGAAGAATGGCCGATTGCCACAATATCGACTTATTGCCTCTAGTTCGGTGGCTTTCGCCACAATATCGACTTATTGCCTCTAGTTCGGTGGCTTCGCTTACAATATCGCTTATTGCCTCTAGTTCGGTGGCTCTCACCACAATATCGACTTATTGCCTCTAGTTCGGTGGCTATGCCACAATTATAAAAGGCTTAATGCCTACGATTGGTGTGATGGCGGGGTGGGTTGACTTGATCCCCACAGTGTGATGGTTGGTACAGGGGTGTTAGCGGATGGTTATTAGGTTTGGGTTGGGAATTTCATTTTCATGCATTATTAATTATTTTAAATTCATGTTATATTGTTGAATTACGGATTGGGCTCAAGCCCAACATAATATCTTGACAATCTGCCCAATAATGGTGGTAAGTGAGTTACACATCGAGTTCTAAGTAACTCACCCTTTAATTTCTTTCCATCTCGGTAATGGAAACCGATGTGGACTTGAATGAGGATGACTTCGTGGAGGCCATCTTGCTAAATAAGGGTTATTTAAATTCGAACTTTTAATTATTATTTTTACTATTTTGGGATGTTGTAATAAATGGCCTCTATAAATAACTTATGGATTTTATGTGTGTTGGAATTTAAACTTTATTTGGGCTTTTAAATCATGGCATGTGATTTATGATGCTTTACTAAAATGAACTTGGGTTTTCAAAGTATAAGGAATTCTTTTATAAATAATTCTTTTCTTGCTAACTCTTTAACAAATTTCCTAACGGTTTTAGATAATACAATGATTTTCAACTAATGTTTTAAATATTTATCAAAATCTAATACTCTACAAATTTTAAACTCAGTAAACAATATTGTAGTTTTCAACTCATTAAGGATTTAAGAATAGTTCGAATCATGTAACAAACCAAATCTAGTCTCAACGCATAGACCAGGGTTTGGGGTGTTACAAAAAACTATTATTATACGTAAATTTGATCAATAGTAAGTACTGTTTCCACGAACGATTAAACTCAAGTATAAGTGTAATTTCGTGCCCAAAGCTTCTTGCAATTTCTTCCAGAATCGCTATGTAAATCTCGGATCTCTAACAGACATAATAGATAATGGCACCCCGTGCAATCTCACAATATCATTAATATAACACTCGACCAATCTCTCTAGTGAGAAATCAAATCTTATCGGAAATAAAATGGGCAGATTTAGTTAATCGGCCAACTACGACCCATGTCGCATCTTTCTTTTTCGGAGTTAAGGCCAACCAGAAACAAAGTCCATTGTTCCTTTATCTCATTTCCACTCAGGAACCAGAACCGGATGTATCAATCCATACAGAACTTGATGTTTAGCTTTTACTTGTTGACAACTAAACATTTCAAAACAAAGTCAGAAATGTCTTGTTTTATGCCAGACCACCAGTAGTGTTGCTTCAAATCATGGTACATTTTGGTACTTCCCAGATGAACAGGTAAACAACTATTATGTGATTCATTCAAAATCAATTGAATCAACCCTGGATTTCTCGGAACACAAATACTATCCCGATATTTCAAACAATCATCCACAATTTAAAATAAAGATTCAAAATTCATTTCACACTGAGCTCATTTCGCTAGCAATTCATTATCAGACTTCTGAGCTTCATATATCTGTTGTAAAAATAACGGTTTTGTTGTCAATTCCTCTATTACAAAACTATCATCAGACAAGTCTAACTGAGCATTCAAAGCACGTAATGCAAACAATGACTTTTTACTCAACACATCAGTAACAATGTTTGTTTTACCCGAATGATAATCTAACATCTTTCTGAAGCAGTCTAATCAAAGGAGTAGCTATCGTTAAAAATTCTTTTTTTTTTTTTTTTTACAAATCTACGGTAATAACTAGTTAAGTCCATATAACTACGAACTTCAGACACATTCTTCGAAAGTTTCCAACTCAAAATAGTAAAAATCTTACTCAGATCTACTCGATTTCCAGAAGCTGACACAATATGTCCCAGAAAACTAACTCCATGCAACCAGAATTCACATTTGCTGAATTTCACGTATAATTATTTTTCTCTCAAAGTTTGCAACAAAATCCTCAAATGTTCAACACGCTCCTTTTTATTGATTAAACAAATCGTCTATTCGAGGCAACAGATATTTGTTCTTTAATGAGACTTTATTTAACTAACGATAATCGATACATATCCTCATCGTGCCATCTTTCTTTTTTTCAAACAGAATAAAAGCACCCCAAGGCGAGAAACTCGATCTAGCAAACCTCTATCAATCAATTCTAGTAACTGTGACTTTAATTCTTTCAACTCTGTTGATGCCATTTTATACAGAGCTATCGAAATAGGTGTAGTACTAGGCAACAAATCAATAACAAATTCAACTTCATAAATCGATGGTAAACTTAGTAATTCTTCAGGAAATACATCAAAAAACTCACAAATAATAGGCACTGATTCAACTTTCTTCTCAGATATTCTTGAATCAATCTCATAAACAAGATATACTTTGCAACCCCTTTTTCATATAATTCTAAGCTTTCAATACTGATATTACAGCATGCAAACCATTCAAATCACCTGACTCAAACCTTACAATCTCATTATTCAGGCATCTCAAATCCATCACTTTTTTTTTTTTTTTTGCAATTCACAACAACATCATGTATAAATAACCAATCCATACCCAGAATAATATAGAATTCATCAAATGGCAAGAGTATCAGATCAGCAGGGAAACATATATCTCAAAACATTAATGGACATTTCTTGCATATTTTGTCAACCAGGACACTTTTACCTAAAGAGCTCGATACTTTTATGGCAAACTCAGTAGACTCTATAGGCAAAGTCTTACTGAATACTAAGTTCATGCACATGTATGAATGTGTAGAACCAGAGTCTATCAAAGTAATTATAAAAGTACCATAAAGAGTAAAATACCAATTATTATAGTAGATGATGAAGCTTCCTCTCAAGCTGTAAGAACATACGCTCTGACAGGCGCTCTAGCTTCGTATCTGATAACACTGTCTCTCATAGTTCTCTGACTACCACTGATGTTTCTTACATTCTTTAAAGATCTACCTCTCACAAGTACACTATCAGATCTCAGATTCTGAACAATCTCTGGCTTGAAAGACTCAGGACAATCTCAAATAAAATGATCATGCGATCCACATCTGAAGCAAGCTCTATCGTTAAATCTACAACCTCCCAGATGCCTCAACTTGCAAGCTCGGTCAATGAGTACAATGAACTCTTCTATTTTCAAAATCTCAACTAGCAACCAAATATATTTATTAAGGCCATCTTCTAATCTTTTGCACATTATAGCTTCAAAAGGTACACATTCTCGAGCATACTGACTCAGTCTCACAAACTCTATTTCATACTCAGAAACAGTCATTCGACCTTGTTTTAATTCCAGAAATTCTTTACGTTTTTTTATCAATGAATCTCTAACTGATATATTTCTTATGGAACTCAGTTTGGAAGAATTCCCAAATCACTTTCTCTTTCGAGTCCACCAATACTAGTGTATTCCACCAGTTATATGTGGTGTCCCTCAATAGTGATATTGCACATTTTAAACATTCCTCTGGAGTACATGATAACTCATCGAACACTCAAATAGTATTATCAAGCCACAGCTCAGCCCGTTCTACATCATCATCGTCATTAGCTTTAAACTCTTCGGCTCCGTGTTTCCTGATTTTATCTACAGGAGGCCTGCTCAATCTAATCGGATCTACTAGCGAAGGTACCATAGGTATCGAAGTTGGATTATGCAGGGGTGGAGGTTATTGCACAGTCGGGTTAGTCCAGATATATTGAGTAAACCATTCGTTCATCATTTGGTAGAAGGCTTGCTTAGCCTCCCCCTCAAGGCTACTTGAGACAGGTCGAGAGGCTATCGGCGCTGACACATGTGCGAGATCAGGCGCTACGCTCACAACATCATTAGCTATGGCTCTGTCAAGATCCATTTACCGTATAAAAGCACAATTCAGATGTCAGAAGTCACTACACTATCGTATTATAATTTAAGGCATGTATAGCTAGACCCACACGTACTACGATAGTCCTAGAATTAACTAAATCGTGCTCTGATACCAATAAAATGTAACACCATTAACCCGTATCCGTCATCAGATTAGGGTTACAAGGCATTATTAGACATAATACAGTTCACTTAGATATTCCTTACATTTCATAACTCAAAATCTAATCACTTTAATATCTAAAACTTTAACAATATCAAATCTTTAAATAAAAGAACATAACTTTCATAATCAAACCATACTTCAGCATCTATCAATCCATATTGTTATAAACCTCAGCACGAGTACAAATTTAAACATCAAATGATCCACAATTTACTATTAAATTTTCACCCATTTAGACTATATTAGTGATATAAAACATAACCAAACTAACTTTAATGGCCAATTTACCATTTGCATATTTTCCTAAAATCAAAACCATATCTAAACATAGTTACTGAATTCCATACCAACTTATTTCTTTAATCATTCCTGGATTATAACAATTCACATGCTATTCGCAATAATATAAGATAGATTAACCACATTGCATATTAACCATACATGTATATACACACACTTATTCAATCATCATCTCGAAATTTAATAACTTCTTCTTTTAATGGAAATATATGCGCATACGACCACAATGATTTGAACCATTTCAATATAACAAATAACCATAATATAGCGTAGTTAACACATACTAATTCAACCAAATCCATTATTAGTATTTATTTATATAATTACACCACTATGGCCGAACCACCTTTTAGATAAACATCCATTATCTATATTCACAAACTGAAGTAATGCATGACTAAAGAATCATTATCATGGCATTATTAACGATACACAACTAAAACTTATCCATTAACTAAATATTAACTATTGCACACATAAGAATGACCAAAATTATTTAGACATCTAATATTATCCTTAAGAACAAGCCATACACAATCAAAACCATATTCCTCATCTATCTTCACATTTAGGTCGGTTGTAAAAAAAATCTACCTCGTATAATAAGCTATAAGATGTATTTTTAAGATGAGTTAAATACTTAATCCTATGCATGACATAAATAATATAAATCAACCATATTACTAGCACAAGCATAATTACACTATGAAATACTATATTATGGTGTATAAACACCATGGCCGAAAACAATAAGGACCACAAAACCATAATTTACCCATTTTCGCATGGCTATATACATTAACAAAATATCATATAAGTATTAAACTAGCATATACATGCCTTAAGTTCAAAAATCCAAACTTTAAAAATACCAAAGTAGGTTGATAGTGTGAATGACTTCTTTGATGATCCCTTGAGCTCGTAGCTTGATCAAAATCTATAAAATCGAACAACAATCACACAGAGTAAGTTAAGTTAGCCTAGTAAGCTTTAATCAAAAATATAATCATTTAATCAAACAATTAAACATTATTAACCAGTCCTTTGATAAACTTAATATAATTTCTTAGCATAATTATGCCATCATCCTTACAAAGTAATTTAATTATCACTTATCAATTCCATATAATCGATATGTTTCAGTATACAACATTGAATAAATACCAAGTACATACTTGCCACTTATAACCGAATATACACATATAATAATATCCTTTAATCTTTATATGTATACCATTATAAAATCTATATAATATCATTTCATCCACACCTATAAGGCCGAATATACAAAAGCACATTGTTAATTCACTAGTTCAATATACATTACATGTATATTTACCCTTTTGGCCGAATCTACATGACACATTCATGTTCACATTCAAATCAACTTTCAATATAGCATACACATCATTTATAAGGCCGGATACCATTAATAGAATTTTTTTTACGAATATGCCTCAATTATAACTCAACCAGTAGTATCAATCATAGTATACTAACTTACCTTATCCCGTACAACCAATAAGCTTGTAGGTACCTGAACAATTAGCTTAATTGTCGTACTCAAACTTCCACATCTATAATGATCCATTAAAACACACACATATGAATAATCACTGGCATAAAGCCTGCTAGGCATAAAGCCTGAAACACAAGTACCGGCACTAAGCCTGCTAGACCCGAGGTCTGATATTTAATCACCGGCATTAAGCCTGCTAGGCAATAAACCCGATATACTTCACCGGCACAGGGCCTGCTAGGCATTAAGTCTGATACACTTCACCGATACAAGGCCTGTTAGGCAATAAGCCCGATATACTTCACCGACACAAGGCCTGCTAGGTAATAAGCCCGATACATTGACATTATTCATTCATCTCATACACATTACATATTCCTAATATCACTTATATCACGTATAATTCATATCACTGTAACATATCAAACTCAATTCAATATAACTACATTTCATTATTAAATCACTTACCACATTTGGCTTTGGCCAAATCCACATTTATTATCTCATAATTCAGCATGTAATCAAGGTTATAACCGATATTAACGGTATTAAATTGCTTAAAGACTTACCTCGGGTATCGTCATACGTGAAGAACCATCTATTCATTAACCTTCGCCTTTCCCCGATCCAAGCCCGTTTTTCTTTGTTCTTCATCTTGATTAAGCTTAATAATGGCCGAAAGTTTGCTTGGGTTTCTTGTTTCCTTCTTTTCTTTAGTTTTGACTTTTAATGGTGAAATAAAAATTATGAACACATGTTTCCTTATTATATTATTGACTTATTTTATAATATAACCTTTTAACATATAATATAATGTATATAAAAACATATCATTATAATATTAAAGCCAAATGCCATCCACTTATAAGCAATTTGGCTAATTTACAGCTTAAGTCCTTATACATAAGAAGACAAATCAAATTAACCATAGTAATATAATAAAAACTACTTTTACCACTTATGCAATCCAGTCCTTTTCCATAAATTAACCACACAAATAGGCAAATTAACTCACGAAATTTTAACACATGCTCTATCATAGATCATAAATTCAATATAAAATATTAAAATATTCTACTGACTCGGATTCATGGTTCCGATTAAGGTCAAAATTGGACTGTTACATTTGTTTTATATAATATAACTTATATTATAATATTTATTATTTAATAAACCATTACCAAATAAAATAAGCCATTCATCACATTAATGTGTCGTCCACTACATGTCAAAAAGGCCAATTTACAATATAAGGTCTCCACATTAAAAAAGCCACATCAATTTAGCCATTAATCAAATAAGAGGCCACTTTTACTAATTATGCAATTTAGTCCTTTTGTCAAATTAAACACACAGACAGTCAATTAAACTCACGTAAATTTAGCACATACTAATTCACATATCAACTGCATAGAATGTAATATTCAAATATTATACAGACTTGGATTTGTGGCCCCGAAACCACTGTTCCGTCTGGGGTGTAAACCAGACTGTTACAGTATTCATTGAATACATTTTGATTTACTCATGTAATGAGAATGAGCATGCAGAACATTTGAAAATTGTGTTTCAAACTTTGAGAGAAAAGCAATTGTACGCAAAATTCAGCAAATGTGAATTCTGGTTGAATGATGACAATTTTTTGGGGCATATTGTGTCAGCTTCTGGGATTCGTGTTTATTCGAGCAAGAATTCTGCTATTCTGAATTGGAAACCTCTAAAGAATGTGTCCAAAGTTCGTAGTTCTCTGGATTTAGCTGGTTATTACCGCAGATTTGTTAAAGGCTTCTCGACTATAGCTACTTCATTGACTAGATTACTCCAAAAAAATGACAGATTTGAGTGGTCGGATAAATATAAGAAAAGTTTTGACCATTTGAAAACTCTGTTAACAGAAACTCCAGTGTTAGTACAGCCAAAATCGGGTAAAGAATTTGTTGTTTACAGTGATGCTTCATTAAGCGGCCTGGGATGTGTTTTGATGCAAGTGGGCAAGTTCGTAGCTTATGCTTCGAGACAATTAAAGCCTCATGAAAAGAATTACCTGACACACGACCTTGAACTCACTGCAATTGTGTTTGCACTTAAAATTTGGCGTCATTATTTGTACAGTGAGAAATGTCATGTGTTTTCAGATCATAAAAGTCTGAAATATTTAATGACCCAAAAAGGTTTGAACTTGCGTCAAAGAAGATGGTTAGAACTGTTAAAAGATTACGTGCTTGTGATAGATTATCATCCGGGTAAAGTAAACATGGTTGCTGATGCGTTGAGTAGAAAGTCATTGTTTGCACTACGTTCTTTGAATGCTCAGTTAGATTTGTCTAATGATAGTTCTGTGATAGCTGAATTGAGAGCGAAACCGTTATTTGTACATCAAATATGTGATGCTTAGAAGGTTGACAATGAATTGTTGTTGAAACGAGCTCAATGTGAATGAAATTTTGAATCTGAATTTTGAGTTGCCGATGATTGTTTGAGATTTCGAGATCGAATCTGTGTTCCAAGAAATTCGGAGCTGATTCAATTGATTTTGGGTGAAGCACATAACAGTCGCCTATCTGTCCATCCGGGAAGTACAAAGATGTATTATGATTTGAAGCAACACTATTGGTGGTCTGGCATGAAACGAGACATTTCTGACTTTGTTTTAAAATGTTTAGTTTGTCACCAAGTGAAAGCAGAACATCAAGTTCCGTCTAGGTTGTTATAGTCGATTCTGATCCCTGAATGGAAATGGGATAGAGTAACTATGGACTTTGTTTCTGGGTTGCCTCTGACTTCGAGAAAGAAGGAAGCGATATGGGTCGTAGTTGACCGATTGATAAAATCTACCCATTTTATTTCAGTAAGATCTGTTTATCCACTCGAGAGATTAGCCGAGCTTTATATTTTTAAGATTGTGAGATCACACGGGGTGCCACTATCTATTGTGTCAGATAGAGACCCGAGATTCACATCGAGGTTCAGGAAGAAATTACAAGAAGCTTTGGGCACGAAATTGCATTTCAGTACAACTTTTCATCCGTAAACAGATGGTCAATCCGAGTGAATTATTCAGATTCTCAAAGATATGTTAAGATGTTGTATATTAGAATTTAATGGTTCATGGGAACAATATCTGCCGTTGATCGAATTTGCGTATAATAATAGTTTTTAGTCTAACATCAAATGGCACCTTATGAAGCTTTGTATGGACGTAAGTGTCGTAAACCTCTGTATTAGACTGAACTCAGTGATAATAAGCTACACGGGGTCGATTTGATAAAAGATACTGAACAAAAAGTGAAACTGATCCGAGATTGTTTGAAAGTAGCATCTGATCATCAGAAGTCCTATGCAGACTTAAAAATGAAATGATATAGAAGTTGAGATTGGAGATAAAGTATTTCTAAAAGTGTCTCCGTAGAAGAAAGTGAATTGATTCAGACGTAAAGGCAAGTTAAGTCTGAGATTCATCGGACTGTGTGAGATCATTGAACGTGTTGGGCTATTGCATATAGATTGAAGTTACCCTCGGAACTAGAAAAGATTCACAATGTATTTCACGTTTCGATGCTCCGTAGATTTTGGTCTGATTCGTCACATGTGATTGCCCTATCTGAAATTGAAATCTGATCTGATATGACATACGAAGAGGAACTGATCAGTATCTTAGCTCGTGAAATGAAAGAGTTAAGAAACAAGAAAATTCCATTAGTGAAAGTACCCTGGCATTGCCACGGTATAGAGGAGGCTACGTGGGAGCCTAAGGACTCAATGAGACAGCAATATTCGATTCTGTTTAACAATAAGATTTTCGGGGACAAAAATCCCTAAGGGGGGGAGAATTGTAACAGTCTGGTTTATACCTTAGTTAGAAAAGTGGTTTCAGGACCACAGATTCGAGTTAGAAAAATACTTTAATATTATTTTCCGTGTCTACATTATGTGATAAAGCATGTGTGAAAGTTTCGTGATTTAATTTGGCTATCTCTGTGCTTAATTTGAGAAAAGGACTAAATTGCATAGAAGTTAAAAGTGGCAATTCATATGTTAATGTGTTAAATTGACATGGCTTATTAAAGGTGAAGTCCTTAAATGGATATTATACTTTTTTTTATGCTAGTGGACATTTATGTCCATATTTTACATGATTTTTATATGGTTTAATAAAGGTTAAAGTTGTAAAATGATTAATAAGTTATATTAAAAAAAACATAAAACAAGCCATTATTATCTTTGTCTTTGCCGAAATTAAAAGAAAAGAAAAGAAAAAGAGATAGCTAGGTATTTGGCCCTTGTTCATCTTGATTGAGTTATGTTTTGGTTTCGATTTTTGATAATTTCTACGTTTTTGTAATCGTTGCTTTGAGTACTATAACACCCATGTCTTAATTTTGTGAATTGATGATGATTTTGAAATGTGCCATTGATGAATTCATGAGCTTTGTGATGATATTTGATGAAAAATGAAACATATGTGTTAGATTAACATGTTTTGTCTTTGGATTTTTGGCGTATTTGAGTAATTTGGGCTAAATTGTGAAAATAATATTTTGAAGGACTAAAATGTGAGCTAAATGAAAAATATGGGTTTCTAGGGACCTAAAGAGAATTCGACTAAGCATGGGTTATATTGAATTATGTGTATTTTGTGATTTTATGAAATAAGGACTAAAATGTAAAATGTGAAAATATGAGGATTAATTTGTAAATTGCCCTAAATGTGTGTCTATGGATTGAATTGAATGGAATGGTGAATAAAAGGGTTAATTCTAAATATTTTTTGATCAAGAACCGAGGAAAACGGATTTAGATCGCGGGAAAGCAAAAATAACCGAGTAGCCGTTTCCATTCGATAAACCAAATCTAAGGTAAGTTATTATGCAAATAAACTTATCTATATTGAATTGAATATATGTATTCATATGTCTATTGATGAAAATGAATGAGTATGAGATGCTAAGTGCGTGAATTCCAAAATAAGTTTGATATAGTGATAAAGCCGAGAAGTCCTATATGAACCTAAGAATACTTAGGTATCTGTTCTGTTTTATCATGTAAGACCACATCCGGAACATTGGCGTTGATTTGAAATTTCGTATAAGACCTCGTCTGGGACGTAGGCAACATTATCTGATTATACATAAGACCTCGTCTGGGACGTTGGCAACATTATCTGATTATACATAAGACCTCGTCTGGGACGTAGGCATCATTATCTGATTATATATAAGACCCTGTCTGGGATAGTGGCATCAACATACGAGTACACGTAAGACCTCGTCTGGGACGTTGGAATTGTACTACTATTCTGAGTTTTCTGGGTATCCAACTAGGTTCCTATGGGTTCAACGGGCAAGTCTGCAATACGAATGGTATATTCGAGCCATGATCAATTAAGTGAATGAATATCCGATTCAATTATGTTAAATGTGCGTTAAGTATGTATGAAAGGTAAGTAAGCATATGACTTCGATATGAAGAAGAGTATGATTGAAATTGATAATGTGAATCTTTAAATGTTGAATGTGGCAAATGTGGCCATAAGTTTATAAACCAAGATATATATATATATATATATATATGATAGTTGCTAATTGATTGATATATATATATATGTGTGACAATGTGTTTATTTGTATATGACTTACTAAGTTTTCGGAAAGCTTACTCTGTGTGTGTATTTTCTCTATTTTATAGGTTGTCGAAGCTACTAAAGGCACAGGATTGTCAAGGATCGTCATCACACTACAAAAACTTATTTTTGTACCCTTTTGGAATGTATATGGTTGATTATGGAATGTATAGACTAGATATGTGTATCTATTTTTGGAAGTGAACTTAGCCATGTGTTTTGGCAAGTTTAATTTGGTTCATATTATGCTTTCATGAATGTGGCATATGTATGGTTTTGGTATGGTTTAAATGCTCATGAAATAGCAAGGTTTATGGTTAGTTAAATGATGAAGTTTTGCTTTGGTTATGTATGTGTTATTATTTGAAAGATGATATGAATGATTTGGCTATTAAATGCACGGTTTGGAGGAACAAATTGGTATGTTATTGGTTGACATACATGCACGATGTGTCTTGGTATATTTTTCCTACAGGTGTGACCCTTATGGGTGGAAGTTTGGCCTTGTAAATGGCCTATAATGTCACACGGTTGAGACACACGGGCATGCCTAAGACTGTGGGTAAATTGTCCGAATATGGCTTAAATTGTACACGGCTTCGACACGGGTGTGCTTGATGGCCGTGTGAGAAATGGCAGTATGTGATCTACTAGTACACGACCATAGCACACGGGTGTGCTTGGTGGCCGTGTTGATTTTGGCATTATATAGCCACGGGGAAGACACACGAGTGTGTCGAGTAGTCGTGGGAGAGGCACGGCCTACCCCCACGGCCGTGTGTCCCCTGTATGTTAGAAAGTTTTAAATTTTTATGAAATTACTTATGTGTTTTGGTTTAGTATTGACTCAGTTTATAAGCATGCTTAGGGTCTCGATGACCTACTTAAGGGAAATTATGATTAATACCTGATGAGTGGTTGTACGATTAATTCTGTAATTGTTTCCGATTGTCTGGTAATGCCTCTAACCCTATTTCGATGATCGAACACAAGATAGGGGTATTGCATTTGGTTGGTATCAGAGCTACGATTTAGTCGATTCTCGAACTAACGTAGCGTGTTAGGGTCTAGCTATACATGCCATATATTTGAACTATGATAGTGTGATGAATCGTAACGTGTAAAATGTGATTTCTGTATAGTAATGGATCCCAAAAGAGCTGTAGCTGATGACGTAGAAAGTAATGCACCTGCTCCCGCACAAGGGACAGAGCCTTCTGATTTGATACCGGCTACGATCGGTCAGGAGGGAGAAGCTAAACAAGCTTTCTTCCGAATGATAAGTGAGTGGTTCACTCAGTTCGTAAAGAATAGCCCGATTGTTTCGCAACCTCCGCCCCCAATTAATCCCCCTCAGACTATAGTTGTGCCACCGGCTATATATCCGAATCTGTTAAATAAGCCTCCAGTTGATAAGATTTGGAAGTATGGGGCTGAAGAATTCTGGGCTACTAATGCTGATGATGCTGAAAAGGCTGAGCTCTGGATTGAAAATACTATTCGAGATTTCAATGAAATGTCTCTGACTCTGGATGAAGTATAAAGTGTGTTGTATCCTTGCTTAGAGATGCGGCTTATCAATGGTGGAAAACCTTAATTTCTGTTGTTCCGAGAGAACGGGTTACCTGGGATTTCTTTCAGATTGAGTTTTGGAAGAAATATATCAGTGAAAAATTCGTCGATCAGAAACGAAAAGAATTTCTAGAGCTTAAACAGGGCTGAATGACTGTCACTGAATATGAACGAGAGTTCGTGCGACTAAGTCAATATGCCCGAGAATGTATATCTTTCGAAGCTATAATATGCAAAAGATTCGAAGATGGTCTTAATGAAGATATTCGTTTGCTAGTCGAGATTTTAGAAATAAAAGAGTTCGTTGTACTCGTTCATCGAGCTTGCAAAGCTGAGGCACTCGGAAAGGATAAACGAAGAGCTGAGTCTGAAGCTCGAGATACAAGAAAGAGATTTCAGAGTAAATCATTTTAGTCTACTCCAAAAAGATTCTGAGATTATCAAAGTCGTTCTAGAGATAATGTGGGACATTTGAACAGAAATTGAGCTAAATTGCAAATGAGTTCCAAAACTCTAGCAACTTCAGTGGCCAGCATTGGTAATGTTCGATCAGAGAGACCTGAATGTAAACATTGTGGAAAAAGACATTCGGGAAGCTGTAGATTGAATGATAGAGCTTGCTTTAGATGTGGGTCGCTTGATCATTTTATCCGTGATTGCCTTGAGCCTTTCGAACCAGAGGCTATTAAGAATCCAAGATCTGATAATGCACCTGCGAGAGGTCGATCATCAAAGAATGTAAAGAATATCAGTGGTAGTCAGAGAACTATGAGAGACAATGATGTAAGATCCGAATCCAGAGCGTCTGTCAAAGCGTATGCTATCCAAGCTCGTGAAGAAACTTCGTCGCCTGATGCTATACCGGGTACTTTTACTCTTTATGATACTTGTATGATAGATTTAATAGACCCTGGTTCTACGCGTCCGTACATATGCATGAATTTAGTATATGGTATGACTTTGCCTGTAGAGTCTACTGAATTTGCTATAAAAGTTTTGAACCCCTTAGGCAAGAGTGTCCTTGTTGACAAAGTATGCAAGAACTGTCCGTTAATGTTTTGAGATATCTGTTTCCCTGCTAATCTGATGCTTTTTCCATTTGATGAATTCGATATTATTTTGGGAATGGATTGGTTGTTTATGCATGATGCCGTTGTGAACTATAAAAGAAAACCTATTGATTTGAGAAGTCTGAATGATGAGATTATACAGATTAAGTCTGATGATTTAAATGGATTTCCTACTGTGGTATCCGTTTTGAAAGCTCAGAGTTATGTGAAAAAGGGGTATGAATCATATTTTGCTTATGTGATCGATTCAAAAGCTTCCGAGAAGAAAGTTGAATCAGTACCCATTGTTTGTGATTTTGCTGATGTGTTCCCTGAAGAGTTACCGGGTTTACCTCTGATTCGTGAAGTTGAATTTGGTATTGAATTGTTGTCGGTACAACACCTATTTTGATATCTCCGTATAGAATGGCAACAATAGAGTTGAAAGAGTTAAAGTCACAGTTACAAGAATTGACTGATAGAGGGTTTGTTAGACCGAGTTTTTTGCCTTGGGTTGCTCCTATTCTATTTGTGAAAAAGAAAGATGGTACGATGAGAATGTGTATCGATTACCGTCAGTTGAATAAGGTGACTATAAAGAACAAATATCCATTGTCCAGAATTGATGATTTTTTTTATCAGTTAAAAAGAGCTACTGTGTTTTCCAAGGTTGATTTGAGATCAGGGTACTACCAACTGGGAGTTAAAGATTCAGACATTCCGAAAACTGCCTTTCGAACAAGGAACAGACATTATGAGTTTTTAGTTATGCCATTCGGACTAGCCAATGCTCCTGCTATTTTTATGGACTTGATGAACAGGATTTTCAGACCGTATCTGGATCAATTTGTTGTTGTACTCATTGACGACATTTTGATTTACTCAAGTAATGAGAATGAGCATGTAGAATATTTGAAAATTGTGTTGCAAACTTTGAGAGAAAAGAAATTGTACACAAAATTCAGCAAATGTGAATTCTGGTTGAATGAGGTCAGTTTTCTAGGGCATATTGTGTTAGCTTCTGGGATTCGTGTTGATCCGAGCAAGATTTTTGCTATTCTGAATTGGAAACCTTTGAAGAACGTGTCCGGAGTTCGTAGTTTTCTGGATTTAATTGGTTATTACCACAGATTTGTTAAAGGCTTCTCGACTATAGCTACTTTGTTGACTAGATTACTTCAGAAAGATGCCAGATTTGAATGGTCGGATAAATGTCAGAAAAGTTTTGACCAATTGAAAACTCTATTAACAGAAGCTCCAGTATTAGTACAGCCAGAGTCGAGTAAAGAATTTGTTGTTTACAGTGATGCTTCATTAAGCGATCTGAGATGTGTTTTGATGCAAGTGGGCAAAGTGGTAGCTTATGCTTCGAGACAATTAAAGCCTCATGAAAAGACTTACCCGACACACGACCTTGAACTCACTGTGATTGTGTTTGCACTTAAAATTTGGCGTCATTATTTGTACGGTGAGAAATGTCATGTGTTTTCAGATCATAAAAGTCTGACATATTTAATGACCTAGAAAGGTTTGAACTTGCATCAAAGAAGATGGTTAGAATTGTTAAAAGATTATGAGCTTGTGATAGATTATCACCTGGGTAAGGCAAACGTGGTTGCTGATGCGTTGAGTAGAAAGTCATTGTTTGCACTACGTGCTTTGAATGCTCAGTTAGATTTTTCTAATGATAGTTCTGTGATAGCTAAATTGAGAGCGAAACCGTTATTTTTACATCAAGTATGTGATGCTCAGAAGGTTGATAATGAATTATTGTTGAAACGAGCTAAATGTGAATGGAATTCTGAATCTGAATTTCGAGTTATCGATGATTGTTTGAGATTCCAAGATCAAATCTGTGTTCCAAGAAATCCGTAGCTGATTCAATTAATTTTGGGTGAAGACCATAACAATCACCTATCTGTCCATCCGGGAAGTACAAAGATGTATCATGATTTGAAGCAACACTACTGGTGGTCTGGCATGAAACGAGACATTTCTAACTTTGTTTTAAAATGTTTAGTTTGTCGACAAGTGAAAGCGAACATCAAGTTACATGCAGGTTATTCTGATCGATTCGAACCACGAATCGAAATGGGATAAAGTAACCAAGGACTTTGTTTCTGGGTTGCCTCTAACTTCGAGAAAGAAGGATGCGATATGGGTCGTAGTTGATCGATTGACGAAATTTGCCCATTTTATTTCGGTAAGATCTGACTATTCACTCGAGATATTAGCCGAGCTTTATATTTCTGAGATTGTGAGATTGCACGGGGTGCCACTATCTGTTGTGTCAGATATAGACCCGAGATTCACATCAAGGTTTTGGAAGAAATTGCAAGAAGCTTTGGGCGTGAAATTACATTTCAGTACAACTTTTCATCCGCAAACAGATGGTCAATCCAAGTGAATTATTCAAATTCTTGAAGATATGTTAAGTTATTGTATATTAGAATTTAATGGTTCGTGGGAACAATACCTGCAGTTGATCGAATTTGCGTATAATAATAGTTTTCAGTCGAGCATCAAAATGGCACCTTATGAAGCTTTGTATGGACATAAATGTCGTATACCTCTGTATTGGAATTTGAGATTGTTTGAAAGCAGCATCTGATCGTCAGAAGTCCTATGCAGACTTAAAATGAAAGGATATAGAATTTGAGATCAGAGATAAAGTATTTCTGAAAGTGTCTCTGTGGAAGAAAGTGCACCGATTCGGACGTAAAGGCAAGTTAAGTCCGAGATTCATTGGACCGTATGAGATCATTGAACGTGTTGGGCCTGTTGCATATAGATTGAAGTTACCCTCAGAACTAGAAAAGATTCACAATGTATTTCACATTTCGATGCTCCGTAGATATCGGTCTGATCCGTAACATGTGATTGCCCCATCTAAAATTGAAATTCGATCTGATATGACATACGAAGAGGAACTGATCCGTATCTTAGCTCGTGAATGAAAGAGTTAAGAAACAAGGAAATTCCATTAGTGAAAGAACTCTGGCATCGTCACGGTATAGAAGAGGCTATGTGGGAGCCTGAGGACTCAATGAGACAACAATATCAGATTCTGTTTAACGGTAAGATTTTTGGGGACGAAAATCCCTAAGGGGGAGAATTGTAACAGTCCAGTTTACACCCTAGTTAGAATAGTGGTTTCGGGACCAGAGATCTGAGTTAGAAAAATATTTTAATATTATTTTTCATGTCTACAGTGTGTGATAAAGCATGTGTGAAAGTTTCGTGAATTAATTTGGCTGTCTGTGTGCTTAATTTGAGAAAAGGACTAAATTGCATAAAAGGTAAAAGTGGCAGTTCATATGCTAATGTGTTAAATTGACATGGCTTATTAAAGGTGAAGTCCTTAAATGGATATTATACTTTTTTTATGCTAGTGGACATTTATGTCCTTATTTTACATGATTTTTATATGGTTTAATAAAGGTTAAAGTTGTCAAATTATTAATAAGTTATATTAAAATAAAACAAACATAAAACAAGCCATTATTATCTTTGCCTTTGCCGAAATTGAAAGAAAAGAAAAGAAAAGAGATAGCTAGGTATTCAGCCCTTGTTCATCTTGATTGAGGTATGTTTTGGTTTTTGTTTTTGATAATTCCTACGTTTTCATAATCGTTGCTTCGAGTACTATAAAACCCATGTCTTAATTTCATGAATTGATGGTGATTTTGAAATGTTCCATTGATGAATTCATGAGCTTTGTGATGATAGTTGATGACAAATGAAACATATGTGTTAGATTAACATGTTTTGTCTTTGGATTTTTGGTGTATTTGAGTAATTTGGGCTAAATTGTGAAAATAATATTTTGAAGGACTAAAATGTGAAATAAATGAGAAATATGGGTTTCTAGGGACCTATAGAGAATTCGGCTAAGCATGGGTTATATTGAATTATGTGTATTTTGTGATTTTATGAAATAAGGACTAAAATGTAAAAATGTGAAAATATGAGGGTTAATTTGTAAATTACCCTAAATGTGTGTCTATGTATTGAATTGAATGGAATGGTGAATAAAAGGGTTAATTCTGAATATTTTTAGATCAAGAACTGAGGAAAACGGATTTAGATCGCGGGAAAGCGAAAATAACCGTGTAGCCATTTCCGTTCGATAAACCAAATCCGAGGTAAGTTATTATGCAAATAAACTTGTCTGTATTAAATTGAATATATGTATTCATATGTCTATCGATAAAATGAATGAGTATGAGATGCTAAGTGCGTGAATTCCGAAATAAGTTTGATATAGTGATAAAGCCAAGAAGTCCTGTATGAACCTAGGAATACTTAGGTTTCTGTTCTGTTTTATCATGTAAAACCACATTCGGGACGTTGGCGTTGATTTGAAATTTCATGTAAGACCTCGTCTGGGACGTAGGCAACATTATCTGATTATACATAAGACCTCGTCTAGGACGTAGGCAACATTATCTGATTATACATAAGACCTTGTCTGGGACGTAGGCATCATTATCTGATTATATATAAAACCTTGTCTGGGACAGTGGCATCAATATACGATTGCATGTAGGACCTCATCTGGGACGTTGGAATTGTACTACTATTCCAAGTTTTCTGGGTATCCTACTAGGTTCCTATGGGTTCAACGGGCAAGTCTGCAATACGAATGGTATAACTGAGCCATGATCAATTAAGTGAATGAATATCTGATTCAAGTATGTTGAATGTGCATTAAGTATGCATGAAAGGTAAGTAAGCATATGACTTTGATATGAAGAAGAGTATGATTGAAAATGATAATGTGAATCATAAAATGTTGAATGTTGCAAATGTGGCCATAAGTTTATGAACCAAGATATATATATGATAGTTGCTAAGTGATTGATATATATATATATATATATATATGTGCCAATGTGTTTATTTGTATATGACTTACTAAGTTTTTGGAAAGCTTACTCTGTGTGTGTATTTTCTCTATTTTATAGGTCGTCGAAGCTACTGAAGGCTCGAGATTGTCAAGGGTCGTCATCACACTACAAAAACTTATTTTGGTACCGTTTTGGAATGTATATGGCTGATTATGGCATGTATAGACTAGATATGTGTATATATTTTTGGAAGTGAACTTAGCCATGTGTTTTGGCAAGTTTAATTTGGTTCATATTATGCTTTGATGAATGTGGCATATGTATGGTTTTGGTATGGTTTAAATGCCCATGAAATAGCCAGGTTTATGGCTAGTTAAATGATGAAGTTTTGCTTTGGTTATGTATGTGTTATTATTTGAAAGATGATATGAATGATTTGGCTACTAAATGCACGGACTGGAGGAACAAATTGGTATTTTATTGGTTGCCATACATGCATGATGTGTCTTGGTATATTTTGCCTATAGGTGTGACCCTTATGGGTGGAAGTTTGGCCTTGTAAATGGCCTATAATGTCACACAGTTGAGACACACGGGCGTGCCTAAGACCGTGGGTAAATTGGCAGAATATGGCTTAAATTGCTGCAACCCGACAGGCGTGCTTGATGTCCGTGTGAGAAATGGCAGTATGTGATCTAGTAGTACACGGCCATAGCACATCGGCGTGCTTGATGACCGTGTTGATTTTGGCAGTATATAGCCACGGGGAAGACACACGGGTGTGTCAAGTAGCCGTGGGAGAGACACGGCCTACCCCCACGACCGTGTGTACCCTGTATGTTAGAAAAGTTTCAAATTTTTATGAAATTACTTATGTGATTCGGTTTAGTCCCGACTCGGTTTATAAGCATGCTTAGGGTCTCGATGACCTACTTAAGGGACATTATGATTGATATTTGATGAATGGTTGTATGATTAATTTTGTAACTGTTTTCGATCTGTTTGGTAATGCCTCTAACCCTATTCCGGTGATCGGACACGGGATAAGGGTGTTACACCGAAGATATAATGAGACAACAATATCCGAATATGTTTAACGGTAAGATTTTTGGGGTCGAAAATCTCTAAAGGGGGGAGAATTGTAACAATCCGGTTTAGACCCTAGTCGAAATAGTGGTTTCTAGACCACAAACCCGAGTCAAAAAAATATTTTAATATTATTTTCTGAGTCTACAGTATATGATTGGTATGTGTGAAATTTCTGTGGATTAATTTTGTCGTTCGAGTGTCCGATTAAATAAAAGGGCTTAATCGCGTAAAATAAAAATTTGATGGTTAAATATGAAAGTGCCTATTTGCTGTTATCTTTTTAATATGGAGACTTTATGATGCAATTAGGCCTTTTATTTTTAGTATGGACAGTTAAGCACATGATATATAATATGTTTATATGAAATTATAAAGGTTAATTTAGTAAATTATGAATTAAAACTAATATTAATAAAACAAAAGCATGAAAATAGTCATTTTGTTCATCCATTTGTGTAGAATGTAAATGAAAAGAAAAAGAAAAGAACAAGCTTAGGGTTTGGCCATTGTTGAAGCTTGATTCAGGGTTAGTCTTAGTTCAATTTTTGATAATTTATACGTTTTTTTTTTTGTAATTGTTGCTTCGTGTTCTTCAAAGCCCATGCTTTAATTTTGTGAATTGATGATGATTTTGAAATGTTCCATTGATGAACACATGAGTTTTGTGGTGTTTGATGATTAAAAATGAAATATATGTGTTAGATTAACATATTTTGTCCTTGGATTTTTAGTGAATTTGAGTAATTTGGACTAAATTGTGAAAATAATATTTTGAGGGACTAAATTGTGAAATAAATGAAATTTATGGACTTTTATGAACTACATGAACATTTGGCTAAGCATGGGTATATATAGATTTTGCGTATTTTGTGATTTTGTGAATAGGGACTAAAATGTCAAAATGTGAAAATATGAGGGCTAATTTGTAAACTGCCCTAAATATGTTTTTTGGATTGAATTGAATGGTTTGGTGAATAAATGGGTTAAATTTGAATATGTATAGGTCAAGAACCGAAGAAAACGGATTTAGATCGAGGAAAGTTGAAAGTAATTGAATCGTCGAATTCGTTCGTTTACTCCAATTCGTGGTAAGTCGATATACAGATAAATGCATTTGAATTGAGTTATTTATGCATCTATGAAATTTATTTTGCAATGAATAAACTCAAGATGTTGATCGTGTCTGTCGAGTTTTAAAAATTTATAAAAAGAATGATCGAACCTGGAAACTAACTAAGACAACAATGGAGGCAAGCGCACCTATCGAACAATAGTATAGCTAGCGGCAAAACCAGATTGTCGAACCCAAAGAAACTGAAAGTACTAATATTAACTCTCTTTCTATCATTTAGCCTACGAATTAAGAGATTTTTTTTCTAATCTAAATTTAACTAATCAACTAAATTAAAGGTGCTAAGACAAAGAAGAAATTCGGGGAAGGACTTGAGAGAAAACCGATTGATTTGGACAATACCTGAGGAAGAATCCACCTAGACTTCACTTGTTATCTAACTCTGAACCAGACGATTTATTCACTTGACTTGATCCGTAGGATTCCCTAATTTATATTAATACCTCTCTCGAGGCTACTAACGTCTAACCCTAGGTTGATTAATTGAAATCTCTTTCTAATTAAAATCCCTAGAATTGCAGTAACTCGATCTATGGACTCCCATATTAGGTTTGACCCTAATCCGGTAGATTTTCATCACCCTATCTCTAGGTGCGTGAGCAACTCTGCTTAACTATGCTAGATCTACTCTTAGACAGGTCTCTTCCTCCTCTGCTTAAGCACAACACACTTGAATCAGTATCCCAGAAATACTAAAAAAAGAATTAAGAACACATAGTTAAGAACAAATCAAGTATTTATCATACAACTCAGATAACAATAACAAGATTTGTCTTAGGTTTCATCCCGCTCAAGTATCTAAGGGTTTAGTTCATAATTGTAAAAGAAAACATCTCAGAAGAAAAGATAAAACAAAACATAAGAAAACCCAAAAACCCCCTCAAGGAATTGAAGGAGAGATCCTCAGTCTTGAGCATGATTTTGGCTTCTTGAGATGAATCAATTGGCTTTCTTCGAGTAAATCCCTGAATTTAACTGCTCTAGCTCGGCTCTTTGGCCTAGCTTAACGCCCCCTAAAGGTTGGCTTCTAGGGCTTTATATAGGCTTTTGGAATATGTTTCTTTGCCTTTAAGTACCCTAATCCGAATAAAATTCTTCTTATCTGCGGCAGAGTCTTGCCCATGGCACACGCCCATGTAAATCGTGGCCAGGCCATATTTGAACCTGTTGGTGGGGAACGGTCGTACTTTTCGGGGTCCAGGCCGTGGTCAACTTTCATGCGAGGCACGACTGTGTGGTCTTAGGCCCAGGCCATGTGCATTTCGTACTTTGGCCCATTTTCTCTGTTTTCGATCCGTTTCTCGTTCTTTTCATCCTTCAGTGCTCTATTGAGTATAAAACATGAAAACAAAGGATTAGGAGCACCTATTTCCATAATTAAAGGTATAAATCATCCAAAAACGTGCTAAATGCAGGATTAAAATATGTTACTATTACTATTTATCAAATACTCCCACACTTAAGCTTTTGCTTGTCATCAAGCAAAATTCTCAACTCACAATTAAAACGAACTTCCTCAATTCAAAATATTCATTGATAATGCCTCATCATAATTCATAGATAATTTATACATGGGTAATTCAACTCAAAGAGTCCTAAATATTCAAACAATCAAATGCATCAGTTTGTAGCACGAAAACATAGATGTTTTCCCCTTATCCGAATAATCACCTTTAATTCAAAATCAACAAAAGTTGACATCCTCCCTAGAGATTCACTCAAATCACTCAAGGTGTTTAAGGTTCAAAAACTAAGCGCTCAAAAGTCGAACATGAAAAGTTATTACCATAGGCTTGCTTGAAAATCAAATCTCCACCACTGTAAAATGAGATGATACACAAATCAAAAGGTTTTTAAAAAGGGTTGTAACGGCGCTTGGTTAAAGGTGTGGATAAATGCTGAATTAAAAGGGTTAGAATCGAGATTTAATTGACAATCACCTAACTAGAAAAATGACTAATAACCTGAATAATTACATTAACTGAAAACTTATAATACTAATAATACGAGCTTCTTCTTCAAGGTGTTGAAATTAAACGTATAGGCTCGCTTTAATCATATAACTAATAATGAATATACTTTGATTTTTTATTTTTGATTGATTTTTTTAAGAACAAATCAATATAAAATAGAACATTAACAATTGAAATAAAATAATTAGCCAACTGATCAAAACAAGTCTCGATAGAAGGGTAGACAAGAGGAATGATGATAACAAATACGAGATGGGCCGGGTTAATATTAGTGGGTTGAGTCAATAAAAGGGTTGTTAGGATCAAAACGGTTTACTAAGGGTCAATTATGAGGGTAGTCTTTTAGTGGAGTAAGTGGGTTAAATCCTAGGTGCCTTAATCATCTCTGTATATCAAATCAATAGTGTGGTCTCGACATATATAATCGAAGAAAGTTCTAGAATAACAAATCAATGTTGACACACTCATAATCAATAAAGTGAGCACGAAAAGAATGTATGCTCTAAAAGGTTCAAAATCTCACAAAAATTATGGGTATTTTGATGTCAACCTCGTAAATTTCAAACTTCAAGGTGACAATTTAGATTCAGGTAGACAACCTAACATAAATTTTTTTTTTTAAATTGACTCATCATACTTGATTCTCTAGTATCTTAAAGTTTAAAGCATCATTCCACAATTATCAATGACTTAATCTAAAACATATCAATAAAAATCATGAATCAATAGGAATTTCATTCTAATTAGTGATATGAGAAAACTACCTTAGGATAGAATATCATTCAGTGATTTGAGAATAATGCAAAAAGTTAGGCACTTTTTCTAATAAACTTTCACCCCCCACACTTAAGATGTACATTGCCATCAATGTACAATGATAGATAATAATCATAAAATAAGAAAATCAAAAGAGACGGAGAGAATTGAAACTTCCTAAATTTTGGATGGAGTTAAGAATAAGAAACAGGATAGGATTGGGCGGAGGTGAACGTGGGGAAGCGCCTTGAAGCGTTTGAAATTGAATCCTTCAAGTAGCCGGCTTGATTTTATTATATCCTAAGCTAAATCTAAATGGCACGAAGAATAAGAAGAAAATAATAAAGAGAATAAAAATAAAAATGGAAGTAAAAATAAAAGTAAATAATGCAAAATGACAGAAGAAAGACAATTGAAAAAGAAAAAGGGAGAAGGGGGTTTAACTAGAGATGCAGCTCACGCCTATGTTCCTACTTGTGGTACCCACATGGCCATGTCCACAGCCGTGTGTAAGGTCGTGTAGGTATGAAAAATTTGCGCCTAAACATGAAAAGAAATAAACTAAACTGATTAGTAGGGTTAGTGCTTGGGTTGCCTCCTGAGAAGCGCTCGTTTAAAGTCTTAAGCTAGACTTACCTCTTATTCGCACAATCATGGTTATTTGAGGAGGTGAAAATATTTTCTCATGTGATCAATTCGGTTATTGTGTTTACCTTAAAAGTGCTGAATTTAGGATTAGGTACCTCAACTATTCCGTCTGGGAATATTTTGAATACCTGATCTCCTATCTTAAGCTGGGTTGTCTCATCATTAAGTTTGTCGTGGAATTGCCTCATTTTTGCTTTGTGTATTTTTAGTTTTTCTTTGAAGCCTGTCTTCCACTCATCTAGTTCATTAATCAAAAGCCTTCGTTTCTCATGAATTTCTTCTTTATCGACACGAGGTCTAGGATCTGGCATCTGCGAAAGAGCTTTAAGAAAAGGCAAGTTAATATGTAATTTTTTTGGAGGTTTAAGAAATTTACCAAATTGTTCCTCTGTGTGGTCTTTCTTTATCTCATTGGGGGACGACACACATGGTTGGTACTCTGTAATTACCGAGTTTCATTTATCATGGCTTACCTCAACCTTACCTTCCTCTACCACATTTTCTTTCATCAATGTTGGTACATCTAAGCCTTCACTATCGTGAGTAGTTATTGCTTGAGGTTGCCCTCTAGGGTTAGTTTTGGTGTTGCTAGGCAATATACCTTGTGGTCTTTCTGAGATCAGCTTAGCAAGTTTCCCTAATTGGTTTTCGATCTCTTGAAACTACACTTCTTGATTTTTAAGTGCTATTTCGGTGTTTTGGAAACGAGTTTCTGACACCGCTATAAATTTTGTCAGCATCTCCTCAAGGTTCGACTCTTGTTCCTGTTAGTGAGGTGGTTGTTGAAAACCTGGAGGAAGTTCTGGTGTTTGAATACTTTGATCATCCCACGAGAAATTGGGATGGTACCTCCAACCTGCATTATAAGTGTCACTATAAAAATTATTTTGAGGACTAGAATAGTTACCCATATAGTGGACTTGTTCGTTTGCTGTGCTAGGGTTGTAGGATAGATATTCTATGTTGTTCACCCCTCTTCTATTCATATCGTACTGTATTATCGGATGTACCTGCAAAGAATTACATACACCATCAATCTTTTTATGCATCATCTTTACCTGATTTGATAGCATGGTGACCACGTCAAGGTTGAAGACACTGGCTGCTTTAGTAGGCTTTGTCCTCATGAATTGCCACTGATAATTATTCAATGCCACCTTCCTCTATAAACTAAAATTTCTGCCAAAAGCAAATAAAGGAAAATTAGCAAAGTAAACATAAAAATATTAATGAAAATAAATTGCAATAATAATAATAAATGGCTAAAGTTATAAAAATTAAGTGTTCTTAATATTTCAGTTCCTCAGCAACGGTGCCAAAAACTTGATCGCGTCTGTCGAGTCTTAAAAATTAATAAAAAGAATGATCGAACCTGGAAACTAACTAAGACAACGATGGAGGCAAGCGGACCTATCGAATAGTAGTATAGCAATCGGTAAGACCGGATTGTCGAACCCAAAGGAACCAGAAGTACTAATATTAACTCTCTTTCTATTATTTAGCGTACGAATTAAGGGAATTTTTATGTCATCTAAAATTAACTAATCAACTAAACTAAAGGTGCTAAGACAAAGAAGAAATTTGGGGAAGGACTTGAGAGAAAACTGATTGATTTAGACAATACCTGAGGAAGAATCCACCTAGACTTCACTTGTTATCTAACTCTGAACCAAATGATTTATTCACTTGACTTGATCCGTAGGATTCCCTAATTTATATTAATACCTCTCTCGAGGCTACTAACGTCTAACCCTAGGTTGATTAATTGAAATCTCTTTCTAATTAAAACCCTTAGAATTGCATTAACTCGATCTATGGACTCCCATATTAGGTTTGACCCTAATCTAGCAGATTTTCGTTACCCTATCTCTAGGCGCGCGAGCAACTCCACTTAACCATGCTAGATCTACTCTTAGACAAGGTCTCTTCCTCCTCTGCCTAAGCATATCACACTTGAATCAATATCTCGGAAATACCAAACCAAGAATTAAGAGCAAATCAAGTATTTATTATACATCTCAGATAACAATAACAAGATTCATCTTAGGTTTCATCCCTCTCAAGTATCTGAGGGTTTAGTTCATAATTATAAAAGAAAACATCTCAGAAGAAAAGATAAAACAAAACATTAGAAAACCCTAAAACCCCCTGAAGGAATTGTAGAAGAGATCCTTAGTTGAGTATGATTCCGGCTTCTTGAGATGAATCAACTGGCTTTCTTCGAGTAAATCCCTGAATTTAATTGCTCTGGCTCGGCTCTTTGGCCTAGCTGGACGCCCCCTAAAGGTTGGCCTCTAGGGTCTTTATATAGGCTTTTGGAATATGTTTCTTTGCCTCTATGTACCCTAATCCGAATAGAATTCTTCTTATCTGCGGCAGAGACACGCCCATGGCACACGCCTATGTAAATCGTGGCCAGGCCGTGTTTGAACCTGTTGATGGGGCACAGTCGTATTTTTTGGGGTCCAGGACGTGGTCGACTCGTCTTGCTAGGCACGACTGTGTGGATTTTGTACTTTGGCCCATTTTCTCCGTTTTCGGTTCGTTTCTTATTCTTTTCATCCTCCGGTGCTCTACTGAGTATAAAACATGAAAAAAAAAAGGATTGGGAGCACCTATTTCCATAATTAAAGGGATAAATCATCCAAAAACATGCTAAATGGGGGATTAAAATATGTTACTATTACGGTTTATTAGATGTTATGTACATAAAAATTGAGAAAGTATTGATAAGGTATCAATGTCCGGAAGTCCCATACGAACCTAGGAATAGATAGGATTACATATGTCATGACATAGGTTTCCAATATGTGATATCGTGTAAGACCACGTCTGGGACGTTGGCAGCGATTTGAGATTTACGTGTAAGACTATGTCTGGGACATTGGCATCGTATTTGATTCGTGTAAGACCCTGTCTGGGACAGTGGCATCGATATTCGAGTACATGTAAGACCTCGTCTAGGACGTTGGCATTGTACAATTATTCTGAGTATTCTGAGCATCCTATTTGGTTTTGAATGGTTCAACGGGCAAGTCTGAGAAATGAATGACTACGTGAATGGTATAATCGTTTCAGGTACGTTTGATGTATGCTTTGTATAAGCATTAAAGGTGAGCAAATATGTACATAGATACAATGAACAAAAGGTGATATATGTATGTTTGAGATATGAGCAAATGAAATGCTTTTGATATGATATGTTGGTAAGAAATGGCAATCAAATGAGCCAAAGAGAAATTTATGTGTTTGAAATGAATATATGTTTATGAATTTAAATTGCTATGTTTATAAATGCTTATATGATATGTTTATTTTTATATGGCTTACTAAGCTTTTGGAAAGCTTACTTTGTGAGTGTTTGATTTGTTTTATAGATCGTTAAAGCTACGAAAGGCTCGGGAATTGTCGAGGATTGTCATCACACTACTCATTCTCATTTTTGGTACCTTTTGGAAGTGTATATACTAAAGTATGGCATGTATAGGCTAATCACTTTGAATTATGTTTGAGATATGTATATAGCCATGTGATATGGCTAGATAAATGTTGTGATGTGTATGAGTAGTCAAGCTATATGATGCTTAGTTTGGCATGGTTTGTTAGCAAATGAAATGGTCAAAATAATGGTAAGCTTGTTGATGCAAAGTTGGTATATTATTGATGAATAGATGTCATATTTTAGTGGTAAGTTGTGGATGATTTATGCTTAGAAATGCTTGTGAATTGGTTGAGCTAAATGGCATATAAGATGTAACACCCCAAACCCGGTCTATGCGTAAGACGAGATTTGGTTTGTTACATAGATCGAACTATCTTACTAATTAAGGTGAATCAGAAATTTCAAAATCATTTTATTAATAAGGTTTAAAAAAAAAAAACCAAAAAGGGTATTTTATATTTTATGAACATGAGAAATTATTAGTTGAAAATATCATTAATATTAGATTGTCAAAAACCTTTAAGTAATTTTAATTTTTAAAAAAAAATAGATAAAGGAATTTCATATATTTGAAAACCCAAATTATTTTAAGAAAACAAAATAATTATAAGCCCATATTAATAGTCCAAAACATAATTTAAATCCATCCACATAAAATCCATAAAACATTAATAGAGGCCTTATTACATCAAACCCATAATAGTAAATTATAGAAAGTCTTTAATAAAAGTTCAAAGTTTAATTAACCCTTATTTGTAGTATGGCCTCCACGAAGTCATCCTCGGCCCAAGTCCACGTCAATTTCCATTGCCTGAGATGAAAAATTTGAGGGAGTGAGTTACTTAGAACTAAGTATATAACTCACTTACTTATTCATTGGGCCAGATCATCAAATCATTATTTTGGGCTTGAGCCCGTCAACAGGTTTAACAATATAAATAATGAGATGCATGCAATTAATGAAATTTCCCACCCAAACCTAATTTCCATCTGCTACACACCACCCGTACCAACCATCACACCTGTGGGGATCAAGTCAACCCACCCCGCCAACACACCAATCGTAGGCATTTAGCCATTTTATATTTGTGGCAGAGCCACCGAATTAGATTGTGACAAAGTCACCGAACTAGAGGCATTGAGCCATTAAATATTTGTGGCAGAGCCACCGAACTAGAGGCAAATAGCCATTTTTGTGGCAGAGCCACCGAACTAGATTTTTGGCAACAGGCCTTTCTTCTCTTCGTCGTTAATCCCAACCCATGAAACATGTATGCAAAATAATCTATGTTCCTAAGATGATTTTATAAAAAAGGCCCAATTAACATAAGAATCAATATTTCAACTTTTTATTAAGGCCCAAAATTACAAAATAATATTTAGCCCATTTAGCAACTTAGCATTTTAGGCCCAAATTACGATCTAGCAAAAAGTTCGGCCCATTTAGCAATTTGTCAGAGTTTTCGGCCCATTTAACGATCTAACAGAGATTACGGCCCATTTAACGATCTAGCAGAGATTTCGGCCCATTTATCGATCTAACAGAGATTTCGGCCTATTTATCGATCTAGTAGAGATTTTGGCCCATTTATTGATCTAGCAGAGATTTCGGCCCATTTATCGATCTAGTAGGGATTTCAGCCCATTTTACTAACTAGCATACCTATCGGCCCATTTTTACGATCTAGTACATTTTTGACCCAATTTTACGATCTAACACATTTTCGGCCCAATTTTACGAAGACATAAAAAATTTACATTTTACTAACTAACTCATCGAGGGCAATTTCGTAATTTTTTTACCATTTTTAACCGTTTTCATGTAATTTCACCAAAATACCATTTTTGTGTCGTTTTTACGATTTTGCTCAATATTACGGTATGACATCCAATCCCGAGATAAGTGTGAAGTTACACACCTTGATATCGTGAGTACTAAACCTTCCCGCTCGTCAACACCTAATCATAATCTGAACCATTAGGACATTATCTTTTATCAAAATTTACTATTGATATCGATCTAAATCCTTACCCTTTGATTTTGAACCACTTCTATCTTTGGTTTCTCCTCGTTCGATGATTCGTTACCCGATGAGAACCCACGAACGTACAAAGGCTCGGGAGTACGAACTACTTCAAATAATTGATTCTCCTCGGTTGATGGTCCGCAACCCGGTGGAAAATCCGGACTCGAAAATGACCCTTCGTTTATATTTAGGGGAATAGTGGAACCGCCTCTTACGAAGACTATGGACGCCTTTTACGCCTTTATCTTGAATGTCTCTAAAGACATAAGATTATTAGTTCGACTTATTAATATCGAAATATGATTAACGTTTATAAGATTTGGGATTTGACTTACCACGATTTGTCTTCGTTCCACGAGAATCAATCGAAAGATTGTGATCCTACAAATGAATCGATTAATAACTAACTATACTAAATGAATAAGAATCCTTAAAATAAAAATCTCCTTACCTTGATTCTTGAAATCGATTGCGGTAAGAGAATATGAGTGGATTTTGTCACAAGAGCAAATTACATTCGGCCATGGATGAAATTTGAAGAAAATTGTAATGAAGAAAAAAAATGAACAATAGGGAAATAGAATGGTATGGTTCAGTTTCAAGAGAGAAAGAGAGAAAGAAAGAAAAAGAAAGGAGAAAGAAAAGAGAAGAAAAAGATACTTAGTTTGGAAGAAAATGTATTCGGCATAGGAGGAGAAAATGAGAAAATGAAAGGAAGAAAAATATTTGCTTGTCTATGTACTTTCGGTCACAAAGAGAAAAAGGATTTGGGAGAGAAAAAGTTTCAAACCGAAATGGTCACAAGAGAATGGCTCAAAGAAGAAGAAAAATGAATTGTGTACTCAAATATGTTGGAAATTTTAATTAGAGAGAATATGGGTGGAGGAAAAAAATGCTTTGTTAAGAAAATGACCAAAATGAAAAAGTTTCTTCTAACATTCAAGCTACCATACTCTCAACCAAAACCGACCACCCCCGTTTGCCTCATTGCCGTCCAAATACATGGGTCAAATGGCCATTAGGAAGTTTCCGAAACATCTTCCTACTCTTAAGCCTTTTTCCCCTCTTTTTTCCTTAAGTTGATGGAACACAATCCCCCATTTCAAGCCCTTATGCTTAGCTTTCCAAATACTTAGTGTTCTTACCAAAAAAAAAAACATCCCAACTCATCCTAGCTTATCTCTTTGCCAACACATGCTCAAGCTAAAGCAAAAAAATAAAAATTCCAAGTTGCATGCTAGGTGATTCGAACCTCTTCCCTCATGTCCAACTCATGGCGCCATCACCATTATGCCATTAACTCATCTTATGCCATCTTTTGGTACTTAATTAATTTAAGTCTCAATGTCACCTAATTTCTTTACTTAAAAAAAATACACTTAACTAATATTTTATTCTAACTCCAAGTAAACCCGAACTAACATTTAGCAACATCATGGTACTCAATTATTTAGGATGTTACAATTCTACCCCTCTTAAAAAAAATTTCGTCCTCAAAATTTACCTGATTAAAAGAGGTGAGGATATTGCTGCCGAATAGCTCCTCAGGTTCCCACGTAGCTTCCTCCGCTCCATGATTACGCCATAAAACTTTGACCAACGGCACAGTCTTCTTTCTTAGCACCTTAACATCCGGTCTAAAATTTCCATCGGTTCTTCTTCAAAAGACAAGTCCAATTTAATTCAACTTCCTCAACCGGTACTATATGAGATGGATCCGATCTATAGTGTCTCAAAGATGGAAACATGGAAAACATTATGAATTTGACCTAACTCGGAGGTAATTCAATCGATAAGCCATCGGACCAACACGCTTCATCACACGATATGGTCCGATGAACCTAGGGCTCAGCTTGCCCTTCTTTCCAAATCTAAAAATCTTCTTTCAAGGTGAGACCTTCAAGAAGACTTGCTCTCCCATAGCAAACTCGATATCCTTTCGCTTCAAATCAGCATACGATTTCTATCTATCCGAGGCTTTCTTTAACCGTGCTCGAATAACTTTTACCTTTTCCTCTGTTTCAGAAATCAAATCAGGATCCAACATCTGTCGTTCACCCAATTCAGTCCAACAGGTAGGAGTACGGCACTTACGACCATACAATGCCTCATAGGGTGCCATCTGAATGCTAGACTGATAGCTATTATTATACGTGAATTCTGCCAATGGTAGAAAATCCTTCCAACTACCTCTGAAGTCGATCACACATCCCTTTAACATGTCTTCCAATATCTGAATTACTCTTTCCAACATCCATCGATCGAGGATGAAAAGCCGTCTTGAAATTCAACTTTGTCCCCAAGGCTTCATGCGAGCTTTCCAAAATCGTGGCGTAAATCTAGGATCCTCGTCAAGTAATGACACCGGTACCCATGCAACCTCAAGATTTCGGATACATACAACTTAGCCAATTTACGCAACGAATAATCCGTCTTTAACCGGAAGAAAATGGCGGTCTTCGTCAAACGATCAACTATTACCCATACGAATTTTTCTTAGTAGGTGTTAAAGGTAACCCACTAAAAAATCCATAGTTATCCGCTCCCATTTCCAAAGAGGAATCTTTACTGGTTGTAACAAACCTGACGGTAATTGATGCTCCGCCTTCACTTGCTGACAAGTCAAACATTTTCCTACAAACTCAGAAATCTCCCGCTTCAACCCTAGCCACCAATACTGTTCACGGAGATCTCGATACATCTTATTTCCTCCGGGGTGCATAGCATAAGGGCTACTATGCGCCTTCCATAGAATCATTTGCCTCAATTCTGGGTCTTTAGGCATACAAACCCTTCCACGAAAACACAACACTCCATTCGTGTTTATACTAAAATCCTCTATTTCACCCCTTTCAACCTGTTGAAATAAAAGTCCCAACTTTTTATCTGATGTCTGCTTTTCCTTGTTTTGTTCCAGCCACAGAGGCTTCACCTGAAGTTCTGCTAATAAACTACCATCCTCATACAAATTTAAATGAGCAAACATTGATCTTAAATCAGATACTTCCTTACGACTTAACGCGTCAGCTACCACGTTAGCCTTTCCAGGATGATATTCGATTGAGAAATCATAGTCCTTTAATAATTCCACCCACCTTCTTTGTCTCAAATTCAACTCCTTTTGGGTAAGGAGGTACTTAAGACTCTTGTGATCTGTGTAGATAATAGACTTCTCACCGTAGAGATAGTGCCTCCAAATCTTTAAAGCAAAAACCACTGCTGCTAACTCCAAATCATGAGTAGGGTAGTTTACTTCGTGCGGTCTCAATTGACGAGAAGCATAGGCCACCACCATTCCATTTTGCATCAGCACACAACCAAGACCCGTGTGAGACGCATCATAATAAATAGTAAATTCTTTTCTAGCCTCCGGCTGAATTAAAATTGGAGCTTCTGTCAGAATCTTCTTCAATTTCTCGAAACTCTCTTGTTGTTTTTCAGTCCAATTATACGGAACTCCCTTCCGCAATATTTTAGTTAGAGGTGCAGTAATCAACGGAAACCCCTCAACAAAACGTCTATAATAACCAGCCAATCCCAAGAAACTCCAAATTTCAACTACCGATGTTGGTGGTTTCCAATCCAAAATAGCCTCAATCTTCCGAGGATCCACCCTTATTCCTTCAACTGATACCACATGACCCAAGAAAGTCACTTCCTTTAGCCAAAATTCGCATTTACTGAATTTGGCATAAAGTTGCTTATCATGAAGTAACTGCAATACAATTCGCAAATGCGTGTCATGCTCCTCATCATTTCTTGATTAAACCAAAATGTTATCTATAAACACTACCACAAACCGGTCTAAGCATGGTTGAAAGACTCGGTTCATCATGTCCATAAATGCGGCTGGTGCATTGGTTAATCCAAACGGCATCACTACAAACTCATAATGTCCATAACGAGTTGAAATGCCATCTTAAAATATCCGCTTCTTTCACCTTAAGTGGTGATAGCACGATCTCAAATCAATTTTGAGAAAATCAAGCTCCTTCAATTGATCAAACAGTCATCAATTCTCGGCAAAGGATACCTATTCTTGATCGTCAATTTATTCAATTGTGCGTAATCAATGCACATACGCATCGATCCATCCTTCTTCTTCTGAACAAAATTGGTGCTCCCCACGGAGACACACTCGGTCGAATAAATCCCGATCCAAATAATTCTTGAATTTGAGCTTTAAGCTCGCCAACTCCTTTGGTGCCATTCTATAAGGAGCAATGGACCTTTGGAGCATCTCGGGCATAAGCTCGATACCAAATTCTACTTTCGATGCGAGGTATACCGGAAGTTCATCGGAAATACATCCGAAATTCCTTCACCGTTCTCACATCATCCACAGATAACTCTTTGGCGTCAAAAGCACAAATAAAGGCTAGGAATGCTCCATAACCTTTTCGCACCACCTTTTCTGCCTTCAACGCCGATACCACGTTCGCCAAGTAGTTCCTTCGTTCACCAATCATTATGACTTCCTTATCATTCGAGGTTCTTATTGACATTCATTTTCAAACAATCCAAATGCGCCTGATGTTTAACCAACCAATCCATGCCCAGAATGAGATCGAACTCATGAAAGGCAATTCCATCAAATTCGCCAAAAATACCTCCTCTTGAATTTCTAAGGGCACGTCTTTAAACATTTTATTTATAATTACCGACTGTCCTAAAGGACTAATTCTCGTCATCTCATTATCGATAATTTGATTCTAGATTTAGGTTTCCAGATATGGCGCTAGCCACATATGAATAGGTAGAACCAATATCTATTAAGGCGCAGAATGGTACATCGAATATGAAGAACGTACCAGTTATTACATCAGGTGCATTGCCATCCTCGCGGTGTCTAACTGCATAGACCAGTCCTGGCTGTCTTGCATCCGTGTTTCCTCTGGGACCATTGCCTCAACCCGGTGCACCTTGTCCTCGTCCAGCCCTATTACCACCACGACCTGGTCCACGACCTCTCGGTGGCTACTGAGTACCTCTGGCCGGCTGTGCATCATTATTACGAACTTCCTGAGTCGTATCCATATGTCGAGGGCAGTTTCTATGCTGGTGATCCATTGAACCGCATTTGTAACAAGCGCCCGTTTTCCTCTAGCACTCTCCATAATGCCTTTTTCCACAATCCGTACAATCTCAACCTCAATTATTAGTTACAGGTGCTCTACCTTGAGCTGGTTCATCATTCCGAGGCCTCTTGAAACCTTTTGAGGAACCCGATCACAGATCTCTCTTATTTCTAAATCTTTCCGATTACGTGCTTACGAGTTCTTAGCCTCTTGACTATCTTGGCCTTCTCCACAAGCGTGGAAAAAGTTCTAACTTGTTGTGGGGCAATCAGAACCCTCAACTCATCATTTAGCCCATCCTCGAACGTACACAACGTTCGTGATCTGTTGACACTATTGTCCGAGCATAGCGACTCAAGTGTAGAAACTCAGCCTCATACGCTGCCACTATCTTATTCCCTTGGACAAGATTCAGAAATTCCTTCTTTCGAGCGTCTAGATAACTCGTTCCAACATATTTCCCTTAGAAGGCAGCTTTAAAGATGTAACACCCAAACCCGGTCTATGCATAAAGACGAGATTTGGTTTGTTACATAGATTGAACTATCTTAACAATTAAAGTAAATCGAAAATTTCAAAATCATCGTTTTATTTATAAGGTTTAATAAAACCAAAAGAGTATTTTAAATTTGATGAATGTGAAAAAAAAAACATTAATTGAAAATATCATTAATATTATATTGATAAAATCCTTAGAGTAAAATTTTTTTATAAGAGTTCAAAATATTTAAGAAAATGATAAAGAAATTTCATATATTTGAAAACCCAAATTATTTTTAGAAAACAAAATAATTATAAGCCCATATTAATAGTCCAAAACATAATTTAAATCCATCCACACATAAAATCCATAAAATATTTATAGAGGCCTTATTACATCAAACCCATAATAGTAAATTGTAGAAAGTCTTTAATAAAAGTTCAAAGTTTCATTAACCCTTATTTGTAGTATGGCCCCCACGAAGTCATCCTCGGCCCAAGTCCACGTCAATTTCCATTACCTGAAATGAAAAATTTGAGGGAGTGAGTTACTTATAACTCAGTGTATAACTCACTTGGTTATTCATTGGGCCAGATCATCAAATCATTAATTTGGGCTTGAGCCCGTCAACAGGTTTAACAATATAAATAATAATATGTATGCAAAATGAAGTTCCCAACCCCAAACCTAATTTCCATCCACTACTCACCCCCGTACCAACCATCACACCTGTGGGGATCAAGTCAACCCACCCGGCCATCACACCAATCGTAGGCATTAAGCCATTTTATATTTGTGGCAGAGCCACCGAACTAGATTGTGACAAAGTCACCGAACTAGAGGCATTGAGCCATTAATATTTGTGGTAGAGCCACCGAACTAGGGGCAATCAGTCGTTTAATTATTTTATGGCAAAGCCACCGAACTAGATTTTGGCAACAGGCCTTTCTTCTCTTCATTATTAATCCCAACCCATGCAACATGTATGCAAAAATTTGTCTAAGTTTATATGATGATTTTATCAAAAGATTTGAATAACATAAGAGTAAATATTTCTAGTTTTTTTTAAGGCCCAAAATTTCGAAATAGCATTTATCCCATTTAGCAATCTAGCATCTTAAACCCAATTTACGATCTAGCTAAGAGTTTGGCCCATTTAACAATTTATCAGGCTTTTCAGCCCATTTAACAATTTATCAGGCTATTCGGCCCATTTATCGATCTAGCAGAGATTTCGGCCCATTTATCGATCTAGCAGAGATTTCGGCCCATTTAACAATTTAACAAGGATTTCGGCCCATTTACTAACTAGCAAACTTATCGACCCATTTTATGATCTAATACATCTTTGGCCCATTTACACATGAGATTTTTAGTATTCATTTTACTACCTACACATCGAGGGCATTTTTGTAATTTTCACATTTTTAATTTTTTTATGAATATTTCACCAAAACACCAAATATTTCGTATTATGCCGATTTGTCAGTTTTTACGATTTTTACTCCATACCACGAATGACATCCAACCCGAGAAAAGTGTGAAGTTACACACCTTGATATCGTGAGTACTAAACCTTCTCGCTCTTCAACACCTAAACATAATACGATATATTAGAACACTATCATTTATCAAAAATATTCTATTGGGTTTCGATCCAAATCCTTACCCCTTTAATTTTTGAATCACTTCTATTTTCGATTTCTCCTCGTTTATCGATTCGTTGCTCGCTGAGAATCCACTAACGTACAAAGGCTCAGGAGTACGAACTACTTCAAATAATTGATTTCCCTCGGTTGATGGTCTGCAACACGGTGGAAAATCCCGGATTCCCGAAACAACCCTTCGTTTAGTAATAGGGGGATTTGCAGAACTGCCCCTCTTTCGAAGGCTATGGACTGCCCTTTTCTACCCTATCTTGAATGTCTTCAATGACAAAAGATCATTAATCCAACCTAATAATATATATCAAAAATAATACTAAAGGTTTTAAGGGTGAGATTTCCTTACCACAAAGATCCTTGCTCCACAATATGAGAATCAACCAAAAACGTTCCCTCAACACCTTAAATCGATTCCAATGTTCTAAGATACACACGAACACTTGAGTTCTGATCTTCCACTATTGCACTAAAGTATAACGAATGAAAACGTTAATAGAATGAACGATAAATTCGATCTAAGAGATCCTTCTTATCACCATCAAGATTCGGCCAAAACCATTATTAACTAAAATAAACTAAAAAGAACTCTTACCTAATGTCCACGGTTGAGAAGAAACGATTGAGAAGGATGTTTATGAATAGAGAGAGATTTGGCTATGAATAACCAAAGAAAAGAGAAAATGGTTCGGCAATGACACACTAACATTCGGCCATGAGAGAATATTATGGAGAAAGTATGATTGAAAAAGAAATTAAAAGATGAGAGAAAGAGATGATGATGATGTTGTTTCGGTTTTCAAAGAGAAGAAAAGAGAAAGAAAGAGATGAGTTTAGGAGCAAAGTACATTCGGCAATGGGGAAAAGAAAAGAAAAGAAAAGAATGGCCTTTTTGGTATTGGAGATTTCGGCACTTTGAAAAGGCATACAAAAGAGTACTAAAGTAATAGGCAAAAATGACCAAATGGTCAAAAGATTAAGGCCTACCAAAAGATCAAATTCGCCAAAGGAGAAAGGTTGAGAAAAGAATTGCAAAATTTTGCACAAGATGTTAGGAATGACCAAAAACTAATTCCTAATCCTAGCCAAGCTACTAACATATTTGGCCAACCTCCCCCTAGCCACAATGCCATCCAAATTAATTGGTCAAATGACCATGAAATAATTTCCAAAACCTTTTCCTTGATACATGCCTTATGTATCTCTCCAAAATTTCTTGATTCCCTACCATAAGTTAACAATTTCCTTATTCCTTTAGTCTACTTACCAAAAATGAAAAGTCCAACCTTACCATATATATTGCTTGGCCGACACTTGCTATACTTGTGCAAAAATAAAAATTATCTAGATGCTAACCAAGGGATTGAACCACTCCCTCATGCCACAACTCATGCGCCAACACCACCTTACCATTTACTCATCTTATGCTACATTTTGACACTTAAATTAACTTAAGTATCAATGTCACTTAATCCACTTCATTAAATTCTCAAAACGAAAAATTATTCCATTCCCGAATAATTCTATACTCTTCTTCGGGACTATAATAAACACGAAAAAGAAGTTAGAAAATTTTCCTTCATAATCTAAGCATAAAAAACATGCAATAAAAATCGATGCTCAAATTTTAGGGTGTTACAACTCTACCCTCCTTAAAGAAAATTTCGTCCTCGAAATTTACCTGGTTGAAAGAGGTGAGGGTATTGTTGCCGAATTGCATCCTCAGGCTCCCACGTAGCTTCCTCCGCTCCATGATTACGCCATAAAACCTTGACCAATGGCACAGTCTTCTTTCTTAGCACCTTAACATCCCGGTCTAAAATTTCCACTGGTTCTTCTTCAAAAGACAAGTCTGTATTTAATTCCACTTCCTCAACCGGTACTATATGAGATGGATCCGATCTATAGCATCTCAGCATGGAAACATGGAAAACATTATGAATTTGACCCAACTCCGGAGGTAATTCAATTTGATAAGCCACTGGACCAACACGCTTCATCACACGATATGGCCCGATGAACCTAGGGCTCAGCTTGCCCTTCTTTCCAAATCTAAAAATCTTCTTCCAAGGTGAGACCTTCAAGAAGACTTGCTCTCCCACAGCAAACTCGATATCCTTTTGCTTCAAATCAGCATACGATTTCTGTCTATCCGAAGCTTCCTTTAACCGTGCTCGAATAACCTTTACTTTCTCTTCCGTTTCAGAAATCATCTCAGGACCTAACATCTGCCGTTCACCTAACTCAGTCCAACAAATAGGAGAACGATACCTACGACCATATAATGCCTCATAGGGTGCCATCTAAATGCTAGACTGATAGCTATTGTTATACGCGAATTCAGCCAATGGTAGAAAATCCTCCCAACTACCTCTGAAGTCGATCACACATCCCCTTAACATGTCTTCCAATATCTGAATTACTCTCTCCGACTGACCATCAGACTGAGGATGAAAAGCCGTACTGATATTCAACTTTGTCCCCAAGGCTTCATGCAGAGCTTTCCAAAATCGTGATGTAAATCTAGAATCCACATCGATATAATGAACCTTTGGTACCCCATGCAACCTCACGATTTTGGATACATACAGCTTAGCCAATTTCTGCAACGAATAATCCGTACGAACTGGAAGAAAATGAGCAGTCTTCCTCAAATGATCAACTATTACCCATACGAAATTTTTCTTAGTAGGTGTTAAAGGTAACCCACTAACAAAATCCATAGTTATTCACTCCCATTTCCAAAGAGAAATCTTTACCGGTTGTAACAATCCTGACGGTAATTGATGATCCGCCTTCACTTGCTGACAAGTCAAACATTTTCCTACAAACTCAGAAATCTCCTGCTTCAACCCTGGCCACCAATACTGTTCACGGAGATCTCGATACATCTTATTTCCTCAGGGGTGCATAGCATAAGGGCTACTATGCGTCTCCCGTAGAATCATTTGTCTCAATTCTAAGTCTTTAGGCATACAAACCCTTCCACGAAAGCACAGCACTCCATTCATATTTATACCAAAATCCTCTATTTTACCCCTTTCAACCTGCTGAAATAAAAGTTCCAACTTTTTATCTGATGTCTGCTTTTCCTTGATTTGTTCTAGCCACAGAGGCTTCACCTGAAGTTCTGCTAACAAACTACCATCCTCATACAAACTTAAATGAGCAAACATTGCTCTTAAATCTGATACCGCCTTACGACTTAACGCGTCAGCTACTACGTTAGCCTTTCTAGGATGATATTCGATTGAGAAATCATAGTCCTTTAATAATTCCACCCATTTTCTTTGTCTCAAATTCAACTCCTTTTGGGTAAGGAGGTACTTAAGACTCTTGTGATCTGTGTAGATAATAGACTTCTCACCGTAGAGATTGTGCCTCCAAATCTTTAATGCAAAAACACCGCAGCTAACTCCAAATCATGAGTCGGGTAGTTTACTTCGTACGGTCTCAATTGACGAGAAGCATAAGCCACCACTTTCCCATTTTGCATCAATACGCAGCCTAAACCCGTTTGTGACGCATCACAGTAAACTGTAAACTCCTTTCCAGCCTCATGTTGAATTAGTACTAGAGCTTTCGTCAAGATCTTCTTTAATTTCTTGAAACTTTCTTGTTGCTTATCAGTCCATATAAACGATACTCCCTTTCGTAAAAGCTTAGTTAGGGGTGCAGCAATCAATGAAAACCCCTCAACAAAGCGTCTATAGTAACCAGCCAAACCCAAGAAACTCTGAATCTCACCATCGACTTTGGTGGTTTCCAATCTAATACCCTCAATCTTCCGAGGATCCACCCTTATTCCTTCGACTGATACCACATGACCCAAGAAAGTCACCTCCCTTAACCAGAATTCACATTTACTGAATTTGGCATACAATTGATTATCTCGAAGCAACTGTAATACAATTCGCCAATGCGAGTCATGCTCTTCTTCACTCCTTGAATATACCAAAATGTCATCTATGAATACTACTACAAACCGGTCTAAAAATGGTTGAAAGGCCCGGTTCATCATATCCATAAATGCAACTGGTGTATTGGTCAACCCAAATGGCATCACCAAAAACTCATAGTGTCCATAACAAGCTCGAAATGCTGTTTTGTGAATATCCGCTTCTTTCACCTTAAGCTGGTGATAACCCGACCTCAAATCAATTTTGGAGAATACTGAAGCTCCCTTCAATTGATCAAACATGTCATCAATTCTTGGCAAAGGATACCTATTCTTGATCGTCAATTTATTCAATTGTCTGTAACCAATGCACATATGCATCGATCCATCCTTCTTCTTGATTTAACAAAACCGGTGCTCCCCACGGAGACACACTCGGTCGAATAAATCCACGATCCAACAATTCTTGAATTTGAGCTTTAAGCTCGCCAACTCCTTCTGCCATTCTATAAGGAGCAATGGACCTTGGAGCCGTTCCGCAAAAGCTCAATGCCAAATTCTACTTCCGATCCGAGGTATACCGGGAAGTTCTTCGGGAAATACATCTAAAAATTCCTTCACCATTCTCACATCATCCACAGATAGCTCTTTGGCATCCAAAGCACAAATAAAGGCTAGGAACGCTCCATATCCTTTTTGCACCAACTTTCCTACCTTCAACGCCGATACCACGTTTGCCAAGTAGTTCCTTCGTTTACCAATTATTATGACTTCCTTATGATACGAGGTTCTTATTGTCATCCATTTTTCAGCACAATCCAAATGCGCCCGATGTTTGACCAACCAATCCATGCCCAAAATGAGGTCGAACTCGTCGAAAGGCAATTCCATCAAATTTGCCAAGAACACCTCCTCTTGAATTTCTAAGGGTACATCTCTAAACAGTTTATTTACAATTACCGACTGTCCTAAAGGACTAATTACTGTCATCTCACTATCGGTAATTTCAGATTTTAGATTTAGGTTTCTAGATATGGCGCTAGCAACATACGAATGGGTAGAACCAATATCTATTAAGGCAGTAACAGGTACATCGAATATGAAGAACGTACCAGTTATTACATCAGGTGCATTGCCATCCTCACGGCGTCTAATCGCATAGACCGATCCAGTGTCTTGCATCCGTGTTACCTCTAGGACCATTACCTCGACCGGTGCACCACGACCACGTCCAAATTTCATTACCACCATGACACGGTCCACGACCTCTCGGTGGTCTTTCCATACCTCCGGCGGTTGTGCATCATTATTACGAACTTCTTGAGTCGTATCCATACCTTGAGGCGCTTTCTATACTAGTGATCCATTGAACCGCATTTGTAACAAGCGCCGTTTTCCTCCAAAGACTCTCGAATGCCTTTTCCCACATTCAAAGACAATCTCGACCTCGATTATTAGTTACTGTGTGCTCTACCTTGGGTGATTCATCATTCCGAGGCCTCTTGAAACTTTGTTTGAAGAACCCGATTCTCGTGTCTCTCTCTTGTTTCTAAATCTTTCTCGATTCTAACATTCTGAGTTCTTAGCCTCTTCGGCTATCTTGGCCTTCTCCACAAGCGTGGCAAAATTCCAACTTGTTGTGGGGCAATCAGAATCCTCAACTCATCATTTAGCCAATCCTCGAAATGTACACAATGTTCGTGATCTGTTGACACTATTGTCCGAGCATATCGACTCAAGCGTAGAAACTCAGCCTCATACACTGCCACTGTCTTACTCCCTTGGACTAGATTCAGAAATTCCTTCCTTTGGGTGTCTATATAACTCGTTCCAACATATTTCCCTTGGAAGGCAGCTTTAAAGAATTCCTAAGTAATCAGTGCAGCTTCGGTGCCTTCTCGAACAATAAGCCACCATTGATATGCCTCGTCTCTAAGCAAGGACACAGCTCCTTTCACTTTCTGCTCAACAGTGCATTCCATATCATCCATAATTCGCTCCACAGCTTCGAGCCAATATTCAGCCACATTTGGAGCTACACCGGAAACTCCTCTAAAAACTTCTGCATTATTTGACTTGAGTCATTCCGAAATTGACCCACGAGTTGTTGGCCCAATTCTAGTTCCAGCGACCCTTTCTAGGACTCGCAGCACCGCTTGTGTCAAAGCATTATCTTCTTCCATGTGATCACGTGATCCCATCTCACTCTCAAATGATGCAGGTGCATCCATTTTCGGCATATGATTTGGTACTTCAGTTGCAGCACCTCGTCCTCTGCCACGGCCACGTCTACCGCGTCCACGACCACGTCCTCTTGTGCTCATGATGACTAATTCGATTTAATCTGATTACAAGTTTTATGAATCAGAAAAATTTGTTTCAGTGTTTATTAACGATGTTTTATGAGATTTGAGAGATAAAGTTTTTTTCGCAACACATCTTATAGTCTCAATCTCTACGAACTTTAACATCTAAAACTAGAAGTTCTAGAGTGTTCCTATGGTCATATCATCATCATCATCATAATAATCATTTAACAATGAATACTTACTTGGCTTGGTGCCGGATGCTTGTGGTGCCATACTGATCTTTAAAACATAATTGAATGATTTCATACAGAAATTATTTGTGAACCCAACCACAGTCGAGTTTTTGAAACTGGCTCTGATACCATTAAATGTAACACCCCAAACCCGGTCTAATCGTAAAGACGATATTTGGTTTGTTACATAGATCGAACTATCTTAACAATTAAAGTAAATCAAAAATTTCAAAATCATCGTTTTATTTATAAGGTTTAATAAAAACCAAAAGAGTATTTTAAATTTGATGAATATGAAAAAAAACATTAATTGAAAATATCATTAATATTATATTGATAAAATCCTTAGAGTAAAATTTTTTATAAGAGTTCAAATTATTTAAGAAAATGATAAAGGAATTTCATATATTTGAAAACCCAAATTATTTTTAGAAAACAAAATAATTATAAGCCCATATTAATAGTCCAAAACATAATTTAAATCCATCCACACATAAAATCCATAAAATATTTATAGAGGCCTTATTACATCAAACCCATAATAGTAAACTATAGAAAGTCATTAATAAAAGTTCAAAGTTTCATTAACCCTTATTTGTAGTATGGCCCCTACGAAGTCATCCTCGGCCCAAGTCCACGTCAATTTCCATTACCTGAGATGAAAAATTTGAGGGAGTGAGTTACTTAGAACTTAGTGTATAACTCACTTACTTATTCATTGGGCCAGATCATCAAATCATTAATTTGGGCTTGAGCCCGTCAACAGGTTTAACAATATAAATAATAATATGTATGCAAAATGAAGTTCCCAACCCCAAACCTAATTTCCATCCACTACTCACCCCCGTACCAACCATCACACCTATGGGGATCAAGTCAACCTACCCCGCCATCACACCAATCGTAGGCATTAAGCCATTTTATATTTGTGGCAGAGCCACCGAACTAGATGGTGACAAAGTCACTGAACTAGAGGCATTGAGCCATTAATATTTGTGGCAGAGCCACCGAACTAGAGGCAATCAGTCGTTTGATTATTTTGTGGCAAAGCCACCGAACTAGATTTTGGCAACAGGCCTTTCTTCTCTTCATTATTAATCCCAACCCATGCAACATGTATGCAAAAATGTGTCTAAGTTTATATGATGATTTTATCAAAAGATTTGAATAACATAAGAGTCAATATTTCTAGTTTTTATTAAGGCCCAAAATTTCGAAATAGCATTTAGCCCATTTAGCAATCTAGCATCTTAAACCCAATTTACGATCTAGCTAAGAGTTTAGCCCATTTAACAATTTTTCAGGCTTTTCGACCCATTTAACAATTTATCAGGCTATTCGGCCCATTTATCGATCTAGTAGAGATTTTGGCCCATTTATCGATCTAGCAGAGATTTCGGCCCATTTATCGATCTAGCAGAGATTTTGGCCCATTTAACAATTTAACAGGGATTTTGGCCCATTTACTAACTAGCAAACTTATCGACCCATTTTACGATCTAATACATCTTTGGCCCATTTACACATGAGATTTTTAGTATTCATTTTACTACCTACACATCGAGGGCGTTTTCGTAATTTTCACATTTTTAACAATTTTTTATGAATATTTCACCAAAACACCAAATATTTCGTATTATGCCAATTTGTCAGTTTTACGATTTTTACTCCATACCACGAATGACATCCAACCCGAGAAAAGTGTGAAGTTACACACCTTGATATCGTGAGTACTAAGCCTTCCCGCTCTTCAACACCTAAACATAATACGATCTATTAGAACACTATCATTTATCAAAAATATTCTATTGGGATTCGATCCAAATCCTTACCCCTTTGATTTTTGAATCACTTCTATTTTCGATTTCTCCTCGTTTATCGATTCATTGCTCGCTGAGAATCCACTAATGTACAAAGGCTCGGGAGTACGAACTACTTCAAATAATTGATTTCCCTCGGTTGATGGTCCGTAACCCGGTGGAAAATCCCATTCTGAAAAATTTCTTCGTTTATTAATAGGGATTTATGGAACCGCCTCTTTCAAGGCTATGGACGCCTTTTACGCCTATCTTTAATGTCTTCAATGACAAAAGATCATTAATCCAACCTAATAATATATATCGAAAATAATACTAAAGGTTTTAAGGGTGAGATTTCCTTACCACAAAGATCCTTGCTCCATAATATGAGAATCGACCAAAAACGTTCCCTCAACACCTTAAATTGATTCCAACGTTCTAAGACACAAACGAACACTTGAGTTTCGGTCTTCCACTATCGCACTAAAGTATAACGAATGAAAATGATAATAGAATGAACGATAAATTTGATCTAAGAGATCCTTCTTATCACCATCAAGATTCGGCCAAAACCATTATTAACTAAAATAAACTAAAAAGAACTCTTACTTAATGTCCACGGTTGAGAAGAAACGATTGAGAAGGATGTTTATGAATAGAGAGATTTGGCTATGAATAACCAAAGAAAAGAGAAATGGTTCGCAATGACACACTAACATTTGGCCATGAGAGAATATTATGGAGAAAGTATGATTGAAAAGAAATTAAAAGATGAGAGAAAGAGATGATGATGATGTTGTTTCGGTTTTCAAAGAGAAGAAAAGAGAAAGAAAGAGATGAGTTTAGGAGCAAAGTACATCCAAGCAATGGGGAAAAGAAAAGAAAAGAAAAGAATGGCCTTTTGGTATTGGAGATTTCGGCACTTTGAAAAGGCATACAAAAGAGTACTAAAGTGATAGGCAAAATGACCAAATGGTCAAAAGATTAAGGCTTACCAAAAGATCAAATTCGCCAAAGGAGAAAGGTTGAGAAAAGAATTGCAAAACTTTGCACAAGATGTTAGGAATGATCAAAACTAATTCCTAATCCTAGCCAAGCTACTAACATATTCGCCAACCTCCCCTAGCCACAATGTCAGTCAAATTCATTGGTCAAATGACCATGAAATAATTTCAAAACCTTTTCCTTGATACATGCATTATGTCCCTTATCTTTGCAAAATTTCTTGATTCCCTACCATAAGTTAACAATTACCTTATTCCTTTAGTCTACTTACCAAAAATGAAAAGTCCAACCTTACCATATATATTGCTTGGCCGACACTTACTATACTTGTGCAAAATAAAATTATCTAGATGCTAACCAAGGGATTCAACCACTCCCTCATGCCACAACTCATGCGCCAACACCACCTTACCATTTACTCATCTTATGCTACACTTTGACACTTTAATTAACTTAAGTATCAATGTCACTTAATCCACTTCATTAAATTCTCAAAACGAAAAATTATTCCATTCCCGAATAATTCTATACTCTTCTTCAGGACTATAATAAACACGAAAAAGAAGTAAGAAAATTTTCCTTCATAATCTAAGCATCAAAAACATGCAATAAAAATCGATACTCGAATTTTAGGGTGTTACAAAAGAATTCCCAAGTAATCAGTGCAGCTTCGGTGCCTTCTCGAACAGTAAGCCACCATTGATACGCCTCGTCTCCTAACAAGGACACAGCTCCTTTCAGTTTCTGCTCAACAGTGCATTCCATATCATCCATAATCCGCTCCACAGCTTCAAGCCAATATTCAGCCACATTCGGAGCTCCACCGGAAACCCCTCTAAAAACTTTTGCGTTATTTGACTTGAGTCATTCCGAAATTAACCCACGAGTTGTTGGCCCAATTCTAGTTCCAGCGACCCTTTCTAAGACTCGCAGCATTGCTTGTGTCAAAGCATTATCTTCTTCTATATGATCACGTGATCCCGTCTCGCTCTTAATTGACGCAGGTGCATCCATTTCCGGCATATGATTTGGTACTTCAGTTGCAGCACCTTGTCCTCTACCACGGCCACATCTACCGCGTCCACGACCACGTCCTCTAGTGCTCATGATGACTAATTCGATTTAATCTGATTACAAGTTTTATGAATCAGAAAATTGTTTCAGTGTTTATTAACGATGTTTTATGAGATTTGAGAGATAAAGTTGTTTTTTTCGCAACACATCCTATAGTCTCAATCTCTACGATTTTTAACATCTAAAACTAGAAGTTCTATAGTATTCCTATGGTCATCATAATAATCATTAAGTAATAAATACTTACTTGACTTGTTGCCGGATGCTTGTGGTGCCATACTGATCTTTAAAACATAATTGAAATACTTTTATACAGAAATTATTTATTGAACCCAACCACAGCCGAGTTTTTGAAACTGGCTCTGATACCATTAAATGTAACACCCCAAACCCGGTCTATGCGTAAGACGAGATTTGGTTTGTTACATAGATCGAACTATCTTACTAATTAAGGTGAATCGAAAATTTCAAAATCATTTTATTAATAAGGTTTAAAAAAAAAACCAAAAAGGGTATTTTATATTTTATGAACATGAGAAATTATTAGTTGAAAATATCATTAATATTAGATTGTCAAAAGCCTTTAAGTAATTTTTAATTTTTTAAAAAATAGATAAAGGAATTTCATATATTTGAAAACCCAAATTATTTTAAGAAAAAAAATAATTATAAGCCCATATTAATAGTCCAAAACATAATTTAAATCCATCCACATAAAATCCATAAAACATTAATAGAGGCCTTATTACATCAAACCCATAATAGTAAATTATAGAAAGTCTTTAATAAAAGTTCAAAGTTTAATTAACCCTTATTTGTAGTATGGCCTCCATGAAGTCATCCTCGCCCAAGTCCACGTCAATTTCCATTACCGAGATGAAAAATTTGAGGAGTGAGTTACTTAGAACTCGGTGTATAACTCACTTACTTATTCATTGGGCGGATCATCAAATCATTATTTTGGGTTTGAGCCCACAACAGGTTTAACAATATAAATAATGAGATGCATGCAATTAATGAAATTTCCCACCCAAACCTAATTTCCATCCGCTACACACCACCCGTACCAACCATCACACCTGTGGGGATCAAGTCAACCCACCCCGCCAACACACTAATCGTATGCATTTAGCCATTTTATATTTGTGGTAGAGCCACCGAACTAGATTGTGACAAAGTCACCGGACTAAAGGCATTGAGCCATTAAATATTTGTGGCAGAGCCACCGAACTAGAGGCAAATAGCCATTTTTGTGGCAGAGCCACCGAACTAGATTTTTGGCAATAGGCCTTTCTTCTCTTCGTCATTAATCCCAACCCATGAAACATGTATGCAAAATAATCTATGTTCCTAAGATGATTTTATCAAAAAGGCCCAATTAACATAAGAATCAATATTTCAAGTTTTTTATTAAGGCCCAAAATTACAAAATAATATTTAGCCCATTTAGCAACTTAGCATTTTCGGCCCAAATTACGATCTAGCAAAAAGTTCGGCCCATTTAGGAATTTGTCAGAGTTTTCGACCCATTTAACGATCTAACAGAGATTACGGCCCATTTAATGATCTAGCAGAGATTTCAGCCCATTTATCGATCTAACAGAGATTTCGGCCCATTTATCAATATAGCAGAGATTTCGGCCCATTTATCGATCTAATAGAGATTTCGGCCCATTTATCGATCTAGCAGGGATTTCAGCCCATTTTTCTAACTAGCATACCTATCGGCCCATTTTTACGATCTAGTACATTTTCGGCCCAACTTTACGATGTAACACATTTTCGGCCCAATTTTACGAAGACATAAAAATTTACATTTTACTAACTAACTCATCGAGGGAAATTTCGTAATTTTTTTTACCATTTTAACCGTTTTCATGTAATTTCACCAAAATACCATTTTTGTGTCGTTTTTACGATTTTGCTCAATATTACGGTATGATATCCAATCCCAAGATAAGTGTGAAGTTACACACCTTGATATCGTGAGTACTAAACCTTCCCGCTCGTCAACACCTAATCATAATACGAACCATTAGGACATTATCTTTTATCAAAAATTTACTATTGATATACGATCTAAATCCTTACCCCTTTGATTTTGAACCACTTCTATCTTTGGTTTCTCCTCGTTCGATGATTCGTTACCCGATGAGAAACCACGAACGTACAAAGGCTCGGGAGTACGAACTACTTCAAATAATTGATTCTCCTCGGTTGATGGTCCGCAACCCGGTGGAAAATCCTGGACTCTAGAAATAGCCCTTCGTTTATATTTAGGGAGAATAGTGGAACCGCCCCTCTTACGAAGACTATGGTCTGCCCTTTTCTGCTCTATCTTGAATGTCTCTAAAGACATAAGATTATTAGTTCGACTTATTAATATCGAAATATGATTAACGTTTATAAGATTTGGGATTTGACTTACCACGATTTGTCTTCGTTCCACGAGAATCAATCGAAAGATTGTGATCCTACAAACGAATCGATTAATAACTAACTATACTAAATGAATAAGAATCCTTAAAATAAAAATCTCCTTACCTTGATTCTTGAAATCGATTGTGGTAAGAGAAAATAAGGAGATTTTGTCACAAGAGCAAATTACATTCGGCCATGGATGAAATTTGAAGAAAATTGTAATGAAGAAAAAAAATGAAGAATAGGGAAATAGAATGGTATGGTTCGATTTCAAGATAGAAAGAGAGAAAGAAAGAAAAAGAAAGGAGAAAGAAAAGAGAAGAAAAAGATACTTAGTTTGGAAGAAAATGCATTCGGCATAGGAGGAGAAAATGAGAAAATGAAAGGAAGAAAAATATTTGCTTGTCTATGTACTTTCTGCCACGAAGAGAAAAAGGATTTGGGAGAGAAAAATTTTCAAACCGAAATGGTCACAAGAGAATGGCTCAAAGAAGAAGAAAAATGAATTGTGTACTCAAATATGTTGGAAATTTTCAGCTAGAGAGAATATGGGTGGAGGAAAAAAATGCTTTGTTAAGAAATGACCAAAATGAAAGAGTTTCTTCTAACATTCAAGCTACCATACTCTCAACCAAAACCGGCCACCCTCTCTTGCCTCATTACCGTCCAAATACATGGGTCAAATGGCCATTAGGAAGTTTCCAAAACATCTTCCTACTCTTAAGCCCTTTTCCCCTCCTTTTTCCTTAAGTTGATGAAACACAATCCCCCATTTCAAGCCCTTATCCTTAGCTTTCCAAATACTTAGTGTTCTTACCAAAAATAAAACATCCCAACTCATCCTAGCTTATCTCTTTGCCGACACATGCTCAAGCTAAAGCAAAAAATAAAAATTCCTAGTTGCATGCTAGGTGATTCGAACCTCTTCCCTCATGTCCAACTCATGGCGCCATCACCACTATGCCATTAACTCATCTTATGCCATCTTTTGGTACTTAATTAATTTAAGTCTCAATGTCACCTAATTTCTTTGCTTAAAAAAAATACACTTAACTAATATTTTATTCTAACTCCAAGTAAACCCGAACTAACATTTAGCAACATCATGGTACTCAATTATTTAGGATGTTACATAAGATGTTGTGATGAAATAAACTTGAATAAGTTGAAAAGGATGACCATTTGGTATGTTTTTGGTTGCCAATTAAGTTTGGTATGATGCTTGTATGTGCTTGTAGGGACGACCCAAAGTGTGGGTGGCATTTTGGCCGTGCAAATGGCCCATAATTTCTCACACGGTTGAGAACACGGGCATGTGGCTTGACCGTGTCCTTGTGGCTACAGTTTAAAACAAGTCAGAATCGACCACAGGTTGACACACGGGCGTGTGACTGGCCGTGTGGATCAAGTCAGTGTCGACCACAGGTGTGGCACACAGTGTGTCCACGGCTGTGTGGACAAGTCAGTATGTATGCCCTGTTTTGACATGGCTTAGACACATGGGCATGTTTATGGCCATGGGAGGCATACGGCCTGCCCATGCGGGTGTGTGACCTCTATAACTTTGAAAAAAATTAAATTTCTGAAAGTTTCTGTATGTGTTTGGTTTAGTCCCGAACCTTTCTAAAGCATGTTTAAAGTCTTGAAGACCTATTTAAGAGACACTTTGATTTGATTCATTGAATAATATTATGAAGTGTCTGAAAATGGTTTCATTTTTTTCGATAATGCCTTTAACCCTAGACCGGTGATGGTTACGAGTTAGGGGTGTTACAGTTGAGACACACGCCCGTGTGGGCAAAAATAGGCTATTTACCAAGCTAATTTTCCACCCAAAATCTCATGTACCTAAACAACCCAAATGGAACCAACTCATAGCACAATATGCAATCCAAAACATCTAAACTAAGCCTAAATCTTACCATTTCAATACTAACCAACTCAAGGCACATAAGTATCACAATATACAAGCTAAATTCATACCAATTCTTTTCTACTCAATCATCAAAATGACCATTGTCAAAGATGCATTATTAGTTCTAATTTGACAAGCATACCAACTTTTTCAAATCATCAATTTGACATTCATAATACCAATTAGCAACAATGACCACAATTCTCATAATATAAGTTATTCTCATATCCATCCTGTAATCGGCCCATTTTGCAAAGGCTTGAAAACAAACCGGAAATAATAAAAATAAAAAAATAATAAAACCAAAGTCCAAATTCTTTTACAGTCCATTTTTACAAAACCAGCCCACTACCCGAACAAACCCAAATTAATGCCCAAAACCCAAATTACACCCTAAAGACCCAGACCCAAAACTAAACCCTAACCCAACCTAAACCTAAGCCCAAGTAGCCCAAATGCTTGTGGACGCAAGAAACCCTAGGTTTCCATTGCGCCACAAGCACCTTAGTACGCACCCAGTGCAGCTTGACACCAGCCTCTCCTCACGCCACATTCAGCGCACATTTGGGGGCTCCGTCGCGAGATTCTCATTGGTCGCCTGCAAAAATAAGGAAAAAACAGCAGCAAAATATGGCAAAATGGGACAAGATTTTTTTTTTCCCTTTTTTATTTTTATTTCGAGGGCTATAAAAGACCTATAATAATCTGTAAAAGACACACGAATACAGAGAGAAATATACAAGAAAAAATACATTGAGATTATACAAAGAATAATAAAAAATAACAGAGGTGATTTTCGTTATTTTTTATCCTTGTTATTTTTTATTTTTTTTCTTTCTTTGATCCATGCATGTTTCATATACAAAACAGTGTTTAAAAAAAAAAAAGAAAGATGGAGTTTTTACCTTTAAGCCGCCATGGGCGATGGCACAAGAGGCGCGTGTGGCGACAATCATCATCGGTGTCCTGGCCGAAGGCCAAAGGATAGAGAGAATGCTCAAAACTTTGTTTAGAAAATGGGGAGCAAATGAAATTTTCTTTCTGAAAACCGACTTATATAGTCTCATAAAAACGACACCGTTTTAGCTTAAGCCAATAAGCATTAAAACGATGTCATTTGGCCTTAGATCTGTGCGTTGACCCGAAAACCCAGGGAGGATTCGCGGGTTTCGATAAAAAGGGAAATTTGCTATTTTAGTCCCTCTGCAATTTTATTAATTATAATTTCGTCCTAAATTGAATTTTCTTTTATTTTTTAAATTAGCCTTGAAGTCTGTATTTCACTTTAATTTAGTCCTTCAGGCTATTCCAAGGCAGGAGACGGAACGACGTCGTTTAGGAGATAAGATTTAATTGCCTAATAAGTCCCTATATTATGACGCTCATTTTAATTTGATCCTTTTACACTTTTACCCTGATTTTTTTTATTTTCTGATTTAATCCTTTAATTTTTTTTATTCTTTGCATTTTCATTTTTTTATTACTTAGTATTATATATGTATCGATTATTATTTATTATACCAAGTCATTTTATTTAGTTTAATATTATTTATACTTTAGATATTATTTTATAATTGGTATATTATTTATTACATTATATGCTTTAATGTTTTAATATTACATATATGTTATTGTATTATATCATATATTATTTTAAAATTTTATTTTGTATAAAATTTATTTTACATCGTATTGCATATATTATTTATATTATATTATATATATTTAATTTTTATAAATACTATGTTATATATATTTTATTTAAAATTTTATATATTATTTATTTATAATTGTTTTTTATCATGTATTGATATTTATATTTATATATATTAACTTATTAAATTATATTTATAATAGGTTATCCTTGATATTTTTTTATACCTAAGTTTTTTTTTTGAAATATCTTTCATATATAATCGTTTTAGAGATTGTCACATTCTTTTATTTTTGTCATAATATTCAAATATATCATTCCTTTTCGTTTGATTTTGTTATTGCGTGAAGATCTTAATTATCACTACTTATTTTATATTATATGTTTATTTATTTATATTCTTTTAATCGATTATTACCGCTAACACGGTTCTTTATTTATCTATTTATGTTATATTGTTCTTTTATTATTTATTGTTAATACAATTTGTAGTTATGTAGAATTACTATTAAATATGTATGTTACAATATCTTACTGAAACCATTGTTTCATAAAAAACACCTTTTGAATTGACGCATTTTATTCAAATAGTTTAAAAATACGGTGATATCTAATATTTGGGGGCTTCGAGAAAAATTGTGCCCTAATTCACTGGGTTTCGATTTTTATTGTTGGACTTAAAATATTAAGTATCACTCTTCTTTTAAAATCAAAATTTATAAATTTCCAAATCAAAGCTTATTCTCGAGAATTCAAAACGTTATATCCTAACTTATTGGATATGATGTTTTGTGCCTCGAAATAAAAATTTTCTAAATAAAGGTGAGCCTCGTTTCGAAGCCATGAGATGTTATATCCTAGCTTACTGGGTATAACATTTTATTTCTTTGAGATAGGCAAGTCTTGGTTTTCTTTTTAATAAAAGGATCATATTTTAAAATTTTTCAAATTTTGAAAATTAGGACATGATTTTATCGATTAGGTACCAATTTTTTAGGTGTTATGAGAGTGCTAACCCTTCATCATACGTAACCGACTCCCGAACCCATTTTCATGTATTTCGTGGACCAAAATCAATGTTTTGAAATAAAATGTTTTATAAGGTGATCCAATCACACCTAAGGAAAAAGGGATTGGTGGCGTCTCTATTTCCGTGTTTTAAAGTCGACTCCTATTTTAATAAAACTTTTAAAAATGGTTTTGATAGCTTGGCGACTCCACTGGGGATCAATAAGAGAGTCAAGCCGTAAAATCGATAATTTCATGTCCTTCTGCCCGAATTTAAAAATCTGATCTTAAAAAAAAAACTATGATCCTTTTTATTGCATGAGGTTCTATTTTTATAAAATATTTCTGCATTGCATTGCATGACCGCTGTGGTCACGCCCTTTAAATGGGAGTGAGAAGCTACTTCTTTGTGAGGTTTTCACCTCCGTGCAAGATAGTGAATCGCTTTCGGAATACATTCGTACCTATGTCTTCGTGAGATTTTCATCTCCATGCAGCCATAGGGAAATGTATTCCCCTGAACTGAACTCGGTCCATATGAGCCTATAATGGGTGAGGATCGAGGAATCTGCTAGTTTGAGTACCTCAACTCTAGAGCTAAACCACATGTAGAAAACCTAAGAACTTAGCCTAGGTAGAACTATACTAAAACCTTAGCAATCACCTAGATACATGTTGATTATTTTCTTTATGTTTTATTTCATGTTACTTACTGGTTGTGTTTTATTTTAATGCATGTCATTTCATATTTTCAGAGGTATCGATTCACGGTCAGTTTCTAAGTTAGAAAGCTATTTATGGAGAATGAATTCCTTGATAAAGTGGAAGACTATGCAGCAGTTCGTAGATGGTCAGAGTAAACACAATTAGAGAAAGGGGATAGTCTAGTTGAAGGGCACACATCAAAATTATGGGATTACACTCGCATCGGTGTGACGCAAAAAAATGTCCAGGAATTAAGAGAGGTACAGGATCAGTGGATCAACGAGACCAAGCAATTGTTTTACAACAGCTATGGGGACTTTCCATACTTGTTGGACATTTAGGTCATCACCCAATATTGGAAACCTGCGTATAGTTGCTTTACTTTCGAAAGGGTTGATTTGGCACCCACGGTGGAAGAGTATACATTTCTATTGCATTGTCCCAAGATTCAAGTTGGAAAAGCTTACTTAAGGGCTGTTAGTGTTCCGACCTTTCTAAGGAAGTTGATGAGTATTACGGGAATGAGCGAATAATGGGTCACAACTAGAATCAAGCAGAAAGGTGAGCGTAAGTGCATCCCTTGGAAAGGTTTGAAGGATTTAATTTTAGCACATCCTGATATGAAAAAGAGGATAGATCTTTTTGCTTTGAGTATATACGGGTTAGTGATTTTCCCTAGGGCATTGAGATATGTGGATGAAGCAGTCTCAGATATTTTTTATCGACTTGATAAACAAGTCACACATGTTCTGTAATCTTGGCTGAGACATTCCGATCGCTGAATGCATGTAGGAGAGCTGGCAAAGGTAGATTTATAAGATGTGCGCAGTTGTTGTTGGTTTGGTTCCACAGTTATTTTTGGAAGGTGGATAAGGTTTCCTATCTAGTCTTCTCAAAAAATTGTTCCCCCATTAAAAGAGATAGTGGCTACCTTGAGAAGAGATGACATATCAGAGGAAAATTGGATAGCGCTTCTACGAAATCTTCAAGACGAAGCCGTTGAGTGGAGAGATCCTTGGATGGTTCCTGATGAGGTGCTGTACTGGTGCGGGAATTTTGATTAGGTCCCTCTACTTGGAATTTGGGGAGCCATTGGATATGTGCCCTTGCTCGTACTAAGGCAATACAGATCAAGGTAGTTTGTACCAGCTAGGCATGGATTGGCTCAAAGTGAGTTTTTGTATAAAGGAGATAGCTACAAGAAAAGGGTTAAGGAGATCTCTAATGTTTGGAACCGTCGCATGAAGAGAGTAGATGTAAGCCCAATGACGACCCCAGAATATAATGGATGGTGGAGTAGAAGAGTCAATGATAATATCCCTATGCCAAGTTTATAAGGTGCTCAATCGATCGAAGAGTACATACGAGTGGTCCCATCAGAATTGGAGATTATAAAATAAGATTTCAAAAGGAGGAATTTAGAGCTCGGAAGGAGAATAGAGAAGTTGGAAGAGGAAAAAATGTACCTGGAATTAGATGTCGATGTTCAGAAATCAGATGCCGAAAAAGTGAGAAAAGAAAAGAGGAGGGTTGAGGAAGATCGAGATAGTTTAAAGAAGGAATATAAGAAGCTTCGTTTATCGATGAAAAATGCCGGATTGGGGAAGACTTCAGAACAGTGGCAATAGGAGGTTCAAGAGGAAAAGGCCAAAGCTGACCATTAGGAGTGGCAGTTCCTAGAGATGCAGATGCAAAATGAGGCCCTAAAAAAGAGGTTAGTAGAAAGCCAAAAGGAAAAAAGTGGATTAAAAGCTAGCGTGGCTGAATTGGGACGGTTTCTTCATAACTATCAAAGCCGTAATTTTGCGATCGAGCTAAAGTCATGTCTGAACAAGATTGAGGAAATGAAGGGTAAGATAGAAGAGTTAGAGTCAACATTTCATAATTGTGAACTTTGGAACGAGTTACTTGAAGCAAGAGAAGGACATTGGTAGGAAGTGCTCCACCATTCCCAAGATCAAGTTAGAAATCAAGATTATCTCATGGGAGAAGCAATAGTTCAGATTCGAGAGGTAGCTGATCACCTATAGACTTTAGCAGCACAGGATGATACATTGAGCATGAAGTATGAGCTACAGTCAGATCGTGGTCAAGAGCTAGTTTCGTTATTTAGGAAAATCAAAACTTTGGGCCTTAGGGCGAAGGCATATTTGTAGTCCATTTTATGTAAATGATTTTGTTTTCTAGTAAAGTTTTCTAAAATGAAGTTGAATCGGAATCGATGCCTCCTTGCATTCATGCATTTTGCATTACATTACATCATATGCATTTAAGTCCATAGATAGAGCCTAATTAGTTGAAATTATCAGAGAGAGAAGGAAAATCTGGAAACTGAACACCATTACGGTACACGTGCCAAGACAAAGAAAATGGATCAAGGAGTTGAACAATTCCAAAGAGACATACAAGACCAGATCCAGGAGCAATTGGCAAAGCTCCAACAAGATATGAGAGACCAAATGTTGGAAGCTCAAAGAAACATGAAGGCTCAAATGACCCAGATACTGAGTGGGACAATGGACAAAAGAAAGGGTCCCATAGTTAATGCTGAAGACAATGAGGACTTTCCTAGGGGTTTCACCCCACCACATGTGCAAACACAACCTGAGGAATATCCTTGAAGGCCACCTGTCACGATTAGGCCTCAGCAAGGGCAAGCTGACACTGGAGTGCCCATGAATTTTCAAGTTGGCACAGGATCCAACCCATGAGATAACCCTGCTAATCATGTTATCCCTGACTTAGACATAGTAGAGAGGGAGTGGATAAGAAATGAATCCTCAAGGCAGTTAGAGGATCGCTGTAGATGGCTAGAAGAAAAGTTTAAAGCCCTAGAAAATGCTGATAATCACCATGGAATTGACGCCAAAGACTTGAGTCTGGTTCCAGATTTGGTGCTTCCTCATAAGTTCAAGATGCCAGAATTTAAGAAGTATAATGGGACTAGCTGCCCTGAAGCCCACATCACTATGTTCTGTAGACAAATGACTGGCTACGTAAACAATGATCAACTTTTGATTCATTTTGTCCAAGACAGTTTAGTGGGGGCAGCATCTAGGTGGTACAATCAACTCACTCGTGTTAGGATTAGCTCTTGGAGGGACCTAGCCCAAGCCTTCATGAATCAGTACAATCATGTTACAGACATGACGTCTGATAAAATCACCTTGCAAAACATGGAGAAAAAGCCAAATGAAAGTTTTAGGCAATACGCGCAAAGATGGAGGGAGGTTGCCATGCAAGTTCAGCCGCCACCCTTGGAAAAGGAAACTACAATGGTTTTATCAACACTTTAAAGGCACCATTTATCACCCATATGATACGAAGCACCACTAAGAGCTTTGTGGATATAGTGATGGCAGAAGAAATCATTGAATATGCCAAAAGGGGTGGCAAGATTGAAGTAGGGGAAACCACTAGAAGGCCTACTCCTAGGAAAAAGGACAATGAGGTAAGTAATACGAGTACATACAACAAAGGGTACTCAAAGGCAATCACTGTTAGCTAGCCGAAAGTAGTTACTGCTGGGTAGCAAAGGTCAGTGAGATAGGAATCAAGCACCGACAAAATTAAAAAAGGCTCTAATTTATGCCAATCCCAATAACGTATAAGGAGCTATACCAAAGTTTATTCGACGCACATGTGGTGTCCCCATTTTATTTAAAAAAGTTACAGCCCCCATATCCTAAATGGTTTGACTCAAGCGCTCAATGTTATTACCATGCGAGAATAACGGGGCATTCAATAGATTACTGTACTACCTTCAAAAAGTTAGTCGAGAGATTCATCAAGATGGGGATTGTGAAGTTCGACGATACACCTAGTGCGGAGAACCCATTACCAAACCATGGTGATAAGGGGATAAACGCGATTGGGGAAAATGTTGTGAGTAGGATAAAGGAGGATATCTCGAAAGTAAAAACCTCACTGAGAATGGTTTGGAGAGAAATGTTGAGGAGAGGATTGGTAGTGTAACACCCCAAACCCAGCCTAGACGTTATGACCGGATCTGGAATGTTACATGAAAGGGTTGTTTAAAAATTACGCGCTCATTAAAAACTTCGTATATTTTATTTTAAGACTTTGGCTTTGTTGTGTGTGAAAATTAGTTTTACTTTTATAGTGTTGTTGTAAAAACGTTGTTTGTTATAACTATTGGGACCTCTGTTTATAATAGAAATCAGGTTCAGTTATTTACAAGGGTGTGATATTTTAAAAACAGTTATCTTCATTTTAAGAAAACCACGTATCGATAAATTTAGCAGTTATTAAAGAAAACTTAAAGAAAATAATCCAACATCCTTATTACAAAAATATTAACCCCAAAATAAAAATAAGACTAAAGTAAAGCAAAACAAAAATTTACTAATTTCGCGATAATCACTCCTGGGGTATGGCCACCACAGAGTCCTCCACAGCTCCAAATCCACTAACGCTGTGGATCACCTACAAGGTTAAAACGGAGGGGTGAGTTACGAGAACTCAGTGTGTAACCCTGATTTCAGTCACATCCTGGTATCAGTCTGGGCCTAAGCCCCATACAGAATCAATTTGGGCCCATGGCCCCAAAATCATGGAAATGCAAACAGAAAATGCAACCCAGCCTAATAGTCCATTCGCTACACTCCACCCGTACCAGCCCTACACTCCATGTGGGGACCAAGTCAACCCACCCAACACTACACTCCAAGGATGCAGTCGAGCTGCCAGTAAAAACGTAGTAAAGCTGCCAGTATCAGTATATGTGGCCGAGCCACTAAAATCAGTATAATGTGGCATAGCCACCAGTATAACACTTCCTCCATCATTACAACCCATCCCAATGCAACATGTCATGGCATAATAATTCAGTGTATGCAAAATGTATCATCATGACAATTAATCAAGTTATACAAAATCATGCGAAATCTGCCCCTAAGGGTATAACAGTAATTTTCCCCAAAGAGGGTATCTCAGTAATTTACCCATCGAAGGTATTTCAGTAATTTACCCTCCAGGGGTATTTCGATAATTTTTATGAACTAAAGCCCTTTCCAAAGGCCTATTGTCGCCTTGAGCGACACGAGCCACTTTCTGGGTCTCTACGGAGCTATTGGGCCTGAAATCCATTTTAGGCCAAAACGTAAGGTTTTGGTTCTAGTTGCATATTTTACGCCTGGATCTATCATTTCCTTGTTTTCCAACAGATTGGCCCTAAATGGGCCAAATAGCCTATTGGGCCCACTTGGTTGATTTTGGCCCGATTAGGCCCATTTCAGCCTTAGAATCGCGGGAGTGCTCATGACACTCACAGCGACTAAACATTGCCATTCGTATCTCTATTTACCACCACCAGCGCTCGTACACTCGAGTGGTCACAATTGCCAATTTTTTAGCTTTTCGACGTTTGTTTGATTCACAAAACGTCTCACGCAACCATTCAGATAAGTGTGAGATTACACTCCTTAGAGAGACACACGATTCGCCCTTCGTATCAACCCTACAGGTCATCAAATTCCTTATTAGCCAAATATTGTTTAAGGTTAATCACTTAAAGAACTGACCCAAAACGTTCCCCTCACCTTGATTGAGTAAACGGCCCAAAACACCAAGTTCACTAGGCACGATAGACTGGCTTCATGTTCTTTTAATAGAATCTGTACCAAGAGACACCCATAAGTGTGTCTAAAACCGCATGCCACTCAACACCCACATGCAACACATTCGGCCCATCCTAGTATTATGACAGCGTGCCTACCTCCTTTGGACTAAAGGTCCACAGTCATGATTTGATTAACACAAACCCTCTTGCTCCCCTTCACCTTATAGAATTCTGCAAACCCAAAGATGGCCAAAACACAGATAAAACTAACATAACCTTAGCCATAGAGTGAAAGAGATAGCATGAGATTATTAAAGCAGAAACCGAATGGGAATAGAGTTACAGAATAAGAAAATCCATAGCTTATCGATTGTCACACTTTTTGCACAACTATAAAAGGAAAGAAAAGAAGCTATCTGATGATTGAATGTTTGACTATAGAGAGAAAACGATTTAAGAGGGAAAAGATTAATGTGAGAAAATGAGAGAAAAGTAGGTGTTCAGCTAAAAGTGGGGGGAAGGTTGAGAAGATGAAAATTGAGGAAAGAAAAGAAGGAGAAAATAGAAGTGATGAATCCAGCACATTTAGAAGATTTAGAAGAGAAGGAAGAAGTGAAGGAGAATACCTTTGGCAATTTCGAAGAGAAAGAAAAGAGAAGGAGCAAGTGCACTAGAGTATATTCGGCAGAGGTTCACAAGGGGAAACAAATTACTTGAAACCGTCTCAAAATGCTAAAAAAGAAAAAAGAAAATGACCACCTTTTCCCTAAAGACCAAACAAAGCAAATTCGGCACTTCCCCTTGACAAAACCGAATATGCACTTTTCTAAATGCAAAATCCTTTGCTGAAACCCCTATTCAGTTCCCCAATCCGGCCAACCACCTCCTCACCATCTATTTCCCTAATTTTCACCTACATTTGCTCTCCCATTCAAATTATTTGACTAAGTCTTCCCTCTCTCCTACAGAGTTTGGTCTCCACCCAGCTACCTCCCTTGCCTGAGCACAAAAATAAAACTCCCCACATGCTGCTTGTGGAATTCGAACCCCACTCCCCTTTCTCCACAAGTGACGCCAACGCCACTCCACCACAAGCTCCCTTGTGTTAACAAAACACCAATAATTTCTCTTAAGCCTTGCCTCTTATAGCTCTTCCCACTAAAGTGCCCAAAAACCAAACTTTCACCAGGACATGGGTACGAACCCGGGCCTCTCCAAGACCCCAGCCACACCCAAATAACAAGCCAAGCTAGCCAAACACATGGAATAGTGCAAAATGCCAAACCCCTAATTTTAGGATGTTACAGTTCTACCCCCTTAAAGAAATTTCAACCTCAAAATTTACATGATTAAAAGAGGTGAGGGTATTGTTGTCGCATTGCCTCCTCTGGCTCCCACGTGGCTTCCTGTAAATCGTGATTTCTCTACAATACTTTGACCAGTGGAACAGACTTCCTCCTCAATAATTTAACGTCCCGATCCAAAATCTGCACTGGTTCTTCTTCAATTGACAGATTAGGTCTAACCTCAATTTTTTCCACCGGTATTATATGAGATGGATCTGAGCGATAACGCCTTAGCATAGAAATGTGAAATACGTCATGTATCCGATTCAACTCTGGGGGCAACTCAAGCTGATAAGCGATCGGTCCCACACGCTTTACTATCCTGTAAGGCCCAATGAACCTGGGGCTCAACTTACCCTTCTGTTCGAATCTCAAAATCTTCTTCCAAGGTGAGACCTTCAAGAAGACATAATCCCCCACTAAAAATTCTATCTCCCTATGCTTCAAATCTGCATACGACTTCTGTCTATCAGAAGCTTCTTTTAACTGATCCCGAATCAACTTAACCTTCTCTCCAGTTTCTGAAAATTAATTCTGGACCCAACATCCGTCGCTCACCCAATTCTGTCCAATAGGTAGGGGTAGGACACCTACTACCATACAGCACTTCGTAGGGTTCCATTTGAATGCCGGATTGGTAACTGTTATTATACGCGAATTCAACTAAGGGTAAATAATCTTCCTAACTACCTCTGAAGTCGATCACACATCCCCTTAACATGTCTTCCAAAATCTGAATTACCCTTTCCAGCTTACCATCAGTCTGTGGATGAAATGCTGTGCTGAAGTCCAATCTTGTACCCAAAGCTTCATGTAATGCCTTCTAGAACTGAGATGTAAATCTAAGGTTCTTGTCATATATGATAGACACTGGCACCCCATGTAGCCTCACAATTTCTGCCACAAATAGCTTGGCCAACTTCTATAGTAAGTAGTCAGCGCGAACTGATATGAAGTGAGCAGACTTAGTCAACCGGTCAACGATTACCCATACCGAATCCTTCTTAGTAGGTGTTAGGGGTAGTCCACTAACAAAATCAATTGTTATTCTCTCCTATTTCCAAAGTGGAATCTTTACCGGTTGCAGCAATCTCAAAGGCAGCTGATGTTTCGCCTTCACTTGCTGACATGTTAAACACCTGATCACAGAGTTAGTAACTTCACATTTCAACCCTGGCCACCAGTACTATTCTCATAGATCTCAGTACATCTTGTTTCCACCGAGATGCATAGCGTATAGGCTACTATACGCCTCCCGTAGAATCATCTGCCTTAACTCAGAGTCCTTCGGCATTGATCGTGTCAAAACAGTTAAGTTTTAATATTTATAATAGAGTGATCGAACCTATAGACTGACTGTGACAACAATAGAGGCAAGTGCACCTATTGAACAATAGTATAGCTCAGGCAAGAATATCTTATCAAACCCAAGGGAATCTAAAAGTACTACTACTCACTTTCTTTCTATTATTTAGCCTAAAATATAGAGTGATTGGATTATTAAACTAACAAAATACTTAAACTAAGTTCAAAGAAAAAAGAATGAATTGGATAAAGACTTTAAGAAAACTCAGTTGATAAAGACGATACCCTCAGGAAGAATCCACCTATGACTTCACTTATTATTTATTCCCCAAACCATATGATTTCTTTACTTAGCTTGATCCGTGAGGCTCCCTAACCTATATTAAACCCTCTCTCGAGACGAATAACGTCTAGCCTTAGGTTAATTAGTGGAACTCTCATTCTCTTATAATAACCCCCTAAGGAAGCAGTAAATCGATCAATGGTTTCCTATCTTAGGTTTCACCTTAAATCGGTAAAATCTCGTAACCCTATCTCTAGGTGCCCGATCAACTCCGCTCAATTACGCTAGATCTACTCTTAGGCAGGGTCTATTCCTCCTCCACCTAAGCATATCAGATTAAATTAAGCAACATAATTAAGAACAAACCAAGTACTTATCATATAAATTTAGAAATCAAATAACAAAAATCTATCATAGGTTTCATCCCCTTCAGGTATCTGAGGGGTTTAGTGCATAACTAAATACGAAAACATCTCAAGAGTAAAGAATAAACAAAACATAAGAACTCCCTAAAACCCCCTGAAGAAATTGAAGGAGAGATCCTCCATCTTGAATGGAGTTCTGACTTCTTAAGATAGATCAACTGACTATCTTCAAGTGACTCCCTAAAAGATGAATGCTTCGGCTTAAAAGCCTCTGCCCAAAAAACCCCCCTTTAATGTCTGCCTAGGGTTGTTTATATAGGCTTTGGGACGCTATACTTGGCTCCTAAGTATCTCCTTCAAGTATAATTACTATTAGGGTGTTTGAGTAGACTTAGGAGTATGTTTCTTTGGCTTCAAGCATCCAATTCTGAGTGAAATTTCTCATTCTCGCGGTAGGGGCACGCCCATGGCACACGCCCGTGTAATTACAGGGTTGGGTCGTGCCTTGATTCTGTCGATTTGGGCACGGCCATGTAGATCACCAGGCACGCCCCTGTGTGGTAATGAGATGATGCACAGCTATGTAACTCGTGAGTTGGGTCGTGTTCTAGGTAATTGTCGAGACACGGTCATGCATGTTTTGGGCCAGGCCGTGTTGATTTCTTGCTAAGGCCCAATTACTCCGTTTTGAGCCTGTTTTGTGTTCTTTTTATCCTCGGGTTCTTTCCTGAGTATAAACATGAAAAGAAAGGATTAAAAGCACCTTTTTACATAATTCAAGGGCTAAATCATCCAAAAGCATACCAAATATGGGGTTAAAATATGTTACATACTCCCACACTTAAGCCTTTGCTTGTCCTCAAGCAAAATTCTCAACTTACAATTAAAACAAACTTTCCATAATTCATAATTCCTATCGACAATGTCTCATCATAATTCATAGATAATTTATACATAGATAATTTAACTCAAAGAACCCTAAAGATTCAATTACGATAAGTCATACCTTTGTAGTACTAAAACATAGGTGTCTCCCGTTATCTAAGTGCTTACCTTTAGTTCAAAATCGACAAGGATGGACATCCTCACAAAAGATTCATTCAAATCACTCAAAGGTGTTTAAGGTTCAAGAATAAGCACTCTAAGTCAAACCTAAAAAGTTAATCCCATAGACTTGCCTGAAAATCAAATCTCCACCACTGTATATAAGATGATACACAAATCAAAAGGTCTTTAATCAATGTTGTAACGGGGCTAGGGTTAAAAGGTACGGATACAGGCTAAACTAGAGGTTTAGAATCAATATTGAATTGACTAATTACCTAATCTAAAAATAATGAACTAAATATGAATATTTACATCGAATGAAAAGCTACCAGTATCTATAAGAGTATTTTCATCACTCAAATTTTGAAAATACTATAATACGAGCTTTTTTCTTTAACAATTGGAGGTTTAAATGCTCTAAGGTCTTTTATTATACTACTAATATTGACTATACCTGGATTATTTTTTTAAGAATAAACTAAAATAAACATAATAGAAGGAACTTTGAAATAACCTAATTCGGTAATTGATCAAATCAATTCTTGATAAAGGGGTAGTCAAAAGAATGTTGATAACAAATACAAAGGGATTTTGGGTTAATATTAGTGGGTGAGTCAATAAAAAGGTTGTTAGGATTCAATGAGGTCCACTAAGGGTTAATTATATGGGTAGGCTTTTTAGTGGTGTGAATGGGTTAAAACCTAGGTGCCTTTAGCATCTCAGTATATCAAATCAAAAGTGTGGTCTCGACAAGTATAAATGAGGCAAGTTCTAGAATAACAGTTCAAAGTTAACACACTCATAATCAATAAAGTGAGCACGAAAAAGAATATATGCTCTATAAGGCTCAAAATCTCACAAAAATTATGGGTGTTTTTGACATCAATCCTTATAAATTCCAAATTTCAAGGTAATACTCAAATTAGGTTCAACAACCTATCAATTTTAATTTTTAGAAGTAGACTTATCATGTTTAATTCTCTAGTATTCTTCAAATTTAATTATCAATGCACAATTAGCTAAGACTTATTCTAAAACATATCAATAAAAATAATAAATCATTAGAAATTTCATCCTAATTAAAAATATGAGAAAAATACTTAAGATCAAGACCAATATTAGGGTTTTAAGAATTATGCAAAAAATTAGGCACTATTATCCCCACACTTAAGATGTACATTTCCCTCAATGTACAAGGATAGATAATGAAATTTATGTGCCAAATCAAAAAGATAAGTGGAGAAAGTAATACTCCCTAAAATCTTGATGATCCCGGGCATTTTTGGTGGCAGTGATGGTGTTTTCTATGGGCCCGGTGGAGTGGCTATCGAAAAGCAATTTGCTAGATGAAGAAATTGGGTAGCCTGTGAAGATATAGCCAAGAGATCTAGGGTAATAATAATATTATACTAATAATATAATTAAGAATTAAGGAAATAAAATAAAGGAGACTAAGAAGAAAACTGAAATTAAAAGAAAATACTAATGGACTAAATAGTCCTTATTGTTTGATGGTTCGTGAGGTGGATGTGACCTCGAAGGCTGTGGTGTGTATTCCCAAGCAGCCTTTAGAACCTAAAACCAAAAAACTAATATGAAATAAATTAATTTAAGTATGAAATACGTAAAGATAAGGAAAATAAAGGAGACGAGAAAAGAAAAATAGAATCGAAAAGGTTTTCGAGACCCTTGGCATGTCAATTAAGTGAAGCTGCCGGCATGAACTCATGATGAGGTCTCCTCTGAAGAGATGATGCTTACGTTTCTTCGGCATGATCTTTGTGTTGCTCAAGTGTCTTGGATCTTTTCTATGAATAGGAAGAAAAATTTGAAAGAAAAGATAAAGAAGGAATAAGGAAGAAGATGGGACAAAGAGGATGGGCTGTGGGGATTTAAATAAGATTTCAAATCTGGCACATCCCCACGCCCGTGTACCGAGGGTGTGTCTATTCACACGGTCGTATAACACGGCCATGTTGTGGGGTGTGTTGTCCTTCCATGCCCATTTTGTTGGTTTGCACGCCCGTTCCTAAAAAGCCAGTATAGGAGCACGGTTGGAATGCACGGGCATAATCTGCTCGTGCTAAATAAGTTAGTATCTTAGCAAGGTTGTGAGGCACGGCCGTGCTATTTTTGTCAGTGCCCGTGCTGTTGGTGGTTGGATCTGTGACGTTGGGGGTGGTTGGACTGGCTTGCACGGCTCTGCTCTGTTAGTGTGGTGGTTCTAGTGGTCAACACGGCCACGGGCACGGCCGTGTGGCCTGGAAACCTACATATTTGTTTTAATTGTGGAGAGAGAAGAGAGAAAAGAAAAGAAAAGAAAAATAATTTTGAAAAATAAAAAGTGTTAGCGCCCGGGTTGCCTCTCAAAAATCGTTTGTTTATAGTCTTAAGCTAGACTGTCTTAGGCTTTAAAAATTTAGGGAGGTTTAAAGGTTTGAATATTTTCCCTCTTATTAACAGCTTTATTTTCGTGACAAAGTTTGGGTCGAGAAGTGTTTTCCTTGAAATTACTGAACATTGGATTGCTTACCTCGACTATTTCGTGTGGGAAAACATTGCGTACCTGAAGGACTATTTCTTCCTATTTCTTCATTTCTGTTGAACTGATGTAAGGATCGACTTTATCTAATATCACTAGATCTTCTATTTTAAAGTGTTTTGATGTCCCTATGAGCTCTTTTGGTGGTTCCTCAGGTTTTATTTCGTGTGGATCCGATTTTTCTTTGGTGTGTATCTTCTGCTCTTCTAAATTGTTGATCGTACAATTTTGTGTTGGCTCTGTAATATCCAGGAATTAGGGCTTGTGCATTTTTGCCTAATTGTATGTCCTTGTATGCCAGAGTAAATTATGAATGTGTTTTATGAATTTCGTGAACTTTAAAATGTAGAAAAATGCCTTAGAAATTATTCGATTTTAAGTTTAAGAGAGGGAGCTAAGCCTAAGAGGCCTTAAAGAAAATTTGTAGGTGAAATATAACACAAGAATGGGCTTGTTTAAGTGGCTTGGAGGCGCCACTTAGGGCCTTAGGGTGTGACGCCACAAGCAAGGGGAAAGGGCTTGGGTTCGAGTCACAAGGGAAGCAAATAAAGGGAGATTTTATTTTGCTGTATAGTGGAGCAGCAGTGGACGGCATGTGGACTTCCAAAAGGATGAGATAAGGTTGGGTTTATTCTTTTAAAAATTCGGCTAAAGTAGTAGATAAATGGGGATTTATTTTAAATTAATTTGATATGCCAAAAGAAGATAAAATCGAAGGAAAGGAATGGATGAGATAGGGGGAAGGAGAGTTGGCCGATTAGGGGACTCTTTTAGATGATATTTTTGGCCAAGGAAGGGAGCAAGGCCATTTACTTTCTTTTCTTTCCGAGTTGAGCCTCTGCCGAATTCTCTCTGCAAACCATTCTCTTTTTCTTTTCAATTCTCCAAAAGCCGAAAATAGGATCCTCTAGGCTTGCCGATTTTCCTTAAGTCCTATACTTTTCTTTCATTTTCTTGTTAAAGCCGATTCCTTCACTTGATCAAAAGCCGAAACTTAAGTGAACAACATCTAGCCATAGCCGAATACTCTGTAGATCAAAGTACGGGTGCCGTCAACAATAGTAGTAAGGGTAAGGATCTACTGTTATCATTTTATTTCTTTTCTTTAAGCCGAAATCAAAGATTCTAATGCCATATATGTGCTTTGGCCGAAACTATGGAAAAGGTTTTCAGGATTTGCCTATTGTCGACTACAAGGAAGGATCTTTTAGGACTTTTAAAGATCTAAGGTAAGTCATTTGGTCAAGGGCCATTTATTATGTTTTAATGTTAGATTGGATCTAACATGTGTCTATAGGAATCTCGGCATCACTAAGGAGCAAGGATCAAATTCGGTATTTAAGAATCACAATGTAAGTGGACATATGTAATCGGCTAAGGCTATATTTGGTGGTTCAAATCTATTTCTTAATTATTCAAAAGCCGGAAGCTAACCTGTTAAGTGATCTAGTGTGGGCCGATTGCAAGGAAGAGATATCGTGGAGTTTCGGGATTTGATTAGTAATCAAATAGGCAGCAAGGTAAGAATTTAAGTTGTGATAATCCTTTGGAATTTGGTTATATAGCCGAATAGGGTTTTGCTAATATGCCTAATAATGGCCGAATATAGGAACTAAGATCTAAAGCGTTAGATCGGGATCCTCGGATTTTAGTAAACTCGTTAAGTAAATCAGGTGTGTACCCCACACTAAGCCTTAATTAATTTACGGCTATGTTTTGATAAATATGTTACTAAGAATATGTTAAGATGTGGCTAAGAGTGTCTTGCAATGGTACAAAGTACTCAGGTACGTTTACCCACTCCTACTATGAGTATGATATGATCTATGATGGCACATATGTCAATAGTGATAAGAATGTGAAATAAGGCATGATATTTCCTGATTTGTTTGACATGGGGCATATGGGTGATATGTAAAGGGGAAGTGAATTGGTGGTTCTATACCCCAAAATCTGAATGTGGTGACTTATGTCACGTAATTTGAATGTGGTGACTTATGTCACAAAATCTGAATGTGGTGACTTATGTCACAAAATAATTATCTGGTGGCAATGCCATGAATTTTATAAGAGCGATGAGCACGTCGACTGCAGCGACTGCCTTCGATGGTGTGTAGCGGATGGAGGGTCGACTTAGTAGTCCCCATTGTGTGATGGTTGGTATGGGTGATGTGTAGCGGATGGTTATCTAGGCTTGGGTTCGGGTTCGCATCATGGTTTATATGTGTTTATTATGTATGATTTGATATGCCTGAATTTAATTGAGACTTGTATTGGTTGTACACATTGAGTCTATTGACTCACCCCTTTGTGGGATTATTTTTCAGGTGACACTCAGTAGATGGACCGGGTCGGCAGGAGCTCAGTGGTGGCTATGCATAACTCAGAGACTATTTTATTTTTATTAGTTTATTTTTTATTTATTTAAGTTTTGAATTATTTCGGGCTTTATTTGATGTAATAAGGCCATAAGTATTAAATTGTCTATGCATGCATTTAAACTACTTAGTATGATACGACATTTATCGATTTGAAGTTAAAGTTAATTTTTCTTAAATATAAATATTAATTGTTTGACACCTAATCAACACGGGTTTTAATTTTCAACCCAACCCAAATCAACTATTTTCAAAAACACACAAGTTTTTGGCGAAGCCCAAATAAGATTCAAATGGTTTTTCTCTAGAAGCATGCCAGATCCGGTCGAGGCTTGGGGCTTGTTTGGGGTGTTTCATTTTGGTATTAGGGGCTTTGAGGGCTTTTTGGGCCCAAAATGTTTCTTTCTTTTGAAATTGAGTTTAATAAGAAATTGAGCGAGTTTTCTAGCATGGCACCTGAGTCTCCAGCCCGAAGTCCACCAGGTAAGTACTCCTAACTCTTCTGTGAATTGTATGTGGGAATATATAGGGACGTAGATTAGTGGACTAGGAATTAAACCCTAGGACTAGTTTACCCCAACATGAGAATTACATAAAACTTTAAATGCCCAATTAAACAAATCTGTGTTTAAGTCGCCAAGTTAGGGTGTGGCAACCATTGTGCGCATGTCTAGGATTGGTTTCGGTGGGAGCTTGGTATTTAAGCAGTCCTAGTGACTCACCTCCTCTCCACTCGAATCCTACCTGGTGCGTAGTGACGGTTCACCCTAACCAAGAGGACTCATCCACAGGCTAAACCCAATAACTAAAACCCGAAAGGGACTAGCCATATTTTTATAAAAACCCTAGTTTTAAAATCACCAAATTACCCCTTCGATGTGTAGGATAACTATTTTGAAAAAAAATTCCAAAATATTATCGATTTACTAAAATGACCTAAATACCCCTTGTTGAAAAGAAAATTACTAAAATACCCTTGGTTCATAAAATTTCCATACTACCTACAATTTTTATCAAGATTCTCTTACCTTACAAATATCCAAAAACTTTATTTTTACAAAATATTAAGATACCCTGATTTGGAAAAATTTACGAAATTTACCCTGATTTACAAAATGACCAAAATTACCCCTAACCTGGACAAATGACCAAAAAACCCTCAGAGAGGAAAATTACCGAAGTACCCTCAAATTAGAAATCTTTAAAAAAAATACCCTTGTTTTGAAAAGTCACCAGGAACCATATTTTGTGAAAAATTACCGAAATGACCCTGGCTTGTAAAATTACAAAAATACCCCTAGTGTATAAAATTACCATTTCACCCTTGAAATTTTTCCAGCAAGTATTTTAATTTTGTAAAATACCAACAATCTCTATTTTGCAACATTTTCAAATACCCTAATTTGGAAAAATTACCAAAATACCCCTATAGGACAAAATTACGAAAATACCCTGGGTAGTGGAAAATAACAAACAATGACAACTACAACATTTTTCTGTGATGAACGCAAGTTCATGAATGTGATTGAATGAATGAATTAAGACTGTATGTGTATGAATCGAAAGAACTACTTCTTAAAACTATTGAACATAAGACTGTTCGTGGTAAATCAGTGGAACAAAACTAATTCATAAAATTCCTTAATTAGATAAATGCGATTTGGAAGTATGAATTTAATGGGACGCGGTCGTAACGTGCATGGCCGTGGAAGAGGCCGAATGACCGTGTTAGAACCCGTTAGATAGGGTCAAGGATCTAAAAATGAAATGCCACCACCACCACCAGTCGCTGATGTGGAATATCAGGATCAGACGGGGGATGACGCAGTGTCACAGGTGATGCTCGGGTCTTGGAAAGGGTGGTTGGAGCAGGTGGAGGCATGGGAGCTCGAAAGTCGGTACCTGAGCGACTCCGAGCCAACGGAGCTGAGGTGTTCCGTGGTGTATTTGGTGTGGCACCCAGTACCGCTGAATATTGGTTGGAGGCGACTGAGCGGATTATGGATGACCTCGATTTAACTGCCGAGGAAAAACTGAAAGGGTTGGTGTCACTTCTCCGCGATGAGTCATATCAATGGTGGCTCACGGTTCGGGATGGTGTTATAGCTGAGGAACTCACTTGGGATTATGCTAAGGCGACATACCAGAAGAAGTATGTTGGTACTCATTACATTGATGCACAGAGGAAGGCATTTCTAGGGCTAGTTCAAGGGAACAAGTCCATGGCGGAGTATGAAGCTGAATTCCTAAGGTTGAACCGTTATGATTGAGGCATAGTGTCAACTGAGCATGAGCGGTGTGTCCGGTTTGAGGGCGGGCTGAGGGATGATTTGAGACTGTTGATAGCTCCACAGCAAGAGCGGGAGTTTACTGTGTTGGTGGAGATAGCTAAGGTAGCCGAGAGTATCAAGGATTCTGTAAGGTAGAACACCGATCGAAATAGGGAGAAGAGAGGCTTTGAATCTTCAAGGTCTTTTAGGAATGAGCAAAAAAGGCCTAGAGTTGATGGGTCATGCGAGGTCAAGTTGTTCTCTTGAAGGCGATGATCGTACTTGTGCCCAATGTGGGAAGAAGCATTTAGGAGAGTGTTGGAAGAAGACGGGAGGATGCTTCAAGTGTGGGTCCAAGGACCACATGATTAAGGAATGTCCTGTGAGAACTGAAGGGGGACGACCAGTAAGTCAAGGTCCTAATCAGGCTGGAAGAGGTGGACAGCAGCCTCAGCGGGGCCGTGGTTTGAATGGTAGAGGAAACGGTACTGGTAGAAGACGGGGAACACCGGGCCGAGGTATTGGTAACACGGAGGCCAGGCAGTCGGGTTTAGTGTATGCGTTCATCAGAGGGAGGAGAGAGACGCACCGAACATCGTAACTGGTATGTTTTTTATTTTTGGCAAGCCTTATGTTGCTTTGATTGATGTGGGCTCGACCTATTCTTATGTTGCATGTAGAGTAGTTGAAACTCTAGGAATAGCCTCTGGACTATCTAGTAGGGAGATGACTATAGTAAGCCCACTAGGTCAAATCGTAGTAGTGAACAAGATATTTCAGAGTGTTCCTTTGGAGCTTCAGGGAGCGGTATTTCTTGCCGACTTAATGGAATTACCCTTCAGGGAATTTGATCTTATACTTGGTATGGACTGGCTAGTGGAGCATTGGGCTGTATTGGATTGTGCAGCCAAACGAATGGAGTTAAGGACCCCAGAGGATGAGGTGATAGTTATGATAGGAGAAAGAAGGAACTACTTGTCTAACGTAGTTTATGCTTTGAAGGCTGATAAGATAGTACGGAAAGGGTGCAAGGCATTTTTGGCCTTCATTATTGCGTTGGATGCAAAAGAAGGGGGAGTCAGTAGAGTTAGAATCGTAAGGGAGTTTGTGGATGTTTTTTCGGAAGAGTTACCTGGAATACCCCCGAATAAGGAAGTGGAGTTTAGAATTTACTTACTGTCGGGTATAGCTCCTGTGTCAATTGCCCCGTACAGAATGGCACCAAAGGAGTTGGTTGAGCTCAAGGCTCAGATCCAAGAATTACTAGACCGTGGGTTTATTCGACCCAGTGCGTCTCCATGGGGAGCACTGGTCTTGTTTGTGAGGAAGAAGGACGGAACTATGCACATGTGCATAGATTATCGTCAGTTGAATAAGCTAACCATCAAGAACAAGTATCCGCTGCCAAGGATAGACGACTTGTTCGATCAGCTTAAGGGGGCCGCAGTATTCTCAAAGATAGATCTAAGGTTTGGATATCATCAGCTTAAGGTGAAGGAGACTGATATCTATAAGACAGCTTTCCGAACAAGGCACGGGCATTATGAGTTCTTGGTAGTGCCGTTCGGATTGACAAATGCCCCAGCCACGTTTATGGACATGATGAACCGGGTTTTCTAACCCTATCTAGACCGATTTGTTGTTGTGTTCATAGACGATATCTTTGTGTATTCGAAGTCTGAGGAAGAACACGATGAGCACCTCTGAGTTGTGTTGCAAGTGTTGAGGGAGAAGAAGCTCTACGCCAAATTCAGCAAGTGTGAATTTTAGCTTAAGGAGGTTACATTTTTAGGACATGTGGTATCTGTTGATGGAATAAGGGTGGATCCTCGGAAGATTGAGGCAGTTTTGGATTGGAAACCCCCTAAGTCTATGGCAGAAGTTTGGATTTTCTTAGGATTAGCAGGCTATTACCGAAGGTTCGTAGAAGGGTTCTCGTCAATAGCTACGCCTCTGACAAAGTTGTTAAGAAAGGAAATGCCTTTCGTATGGACTGATAAGCAACAGGAGAGCTTTGAGAAGCTTAAGAGGGTCTTGACCGAAGCGCCAATTTTGATTCAGCCTGAGGCAGGGAAGGATTTTGTAGTGTACTGTGATGCTTCCTATACAGGATTGAGAGGTGTCCTTATGCAAGATGGGAAAGTAGTCGCTTATGCGTCTCGACAGCTAAGGCCACACGAGGTTAACTACCAGACGCATGACTTGGAACTGGCAGCAGTGGTCTTTGCTCTTAAAGTGTGGAGGCATTACTTATATGGAGAGAAGTCAGTGACCTACACAGACCACAAGAGCCTGAAGTATCTACTGACTCAGAAAGAGCTAAATCTGAGACAGCGAAGGTAGGTGGAATTATTGAAGGATTATGATTGCTCCATAGAGTACCACCCGGGCAAGGTGAATGTGGTGGCAAATGCCCTAAGTCAGAAAGTAGTCTCAGATCTACGGGCAATGTTTGCACATCTGAACTTGTATGACGATGGAAGTCTACTGGCAGAGTTGCAAGTTAAGCTGACGTGGTTGAATGAGGTGAAAGAAAGCCAGTTGGAGGATGATGATCTAAATGCTAAGCTACGGCAAGTACAAAGTGGGGAATTGAAGGATTATGGTGTTAACGGTGAGGGAGTATTATGCTTCAAGGGAAAGGTCTGTATGCCAAAGAATGAAGAACTTAGGCAGAGAATTCTTCAGGAATTACATAGTAGCCCTTATGCTATGCATCCTGGAGGCAGTAAGATGTATTGGGATCTAAGGGAACAATTTTGGTGGCGTGGTCTTAAGCGGGAAGTTACCGAACTTGTAGGGAAGTGCTTCACATGTCAGCAAGTTAAGGCTGAACACCAAGTTCCATCAGGGTTGCTTCAGCCAATACAAATTCCGCAGTGGAAGTGGGAGAGAATTACCATAGACTTCGTTAGTGGGCTTCCCCTTACACCTACTAAGAAGGACTCGGTATGGGTGATAGTGGATTGGATGACGAAGTCCGCACATTTTATTCCAGTGTGGGTTGACTACTCCCTACAAAAGTTAGCTAGGTTGTATGTAGTGGAGATTGTAAGGTTGCACGGAGTGCCGGTGTCGATTATCTCGGATAGGAATCCAAGGTTTACGTCTCGGTTTTGGAAAGCTCTACATTAGGCTTTAGGCACTAGATTGGATTTTAGTACGACTTTTCATCCACAGTCAGACGGTCATTCTGAGCATGTAATACAAGTGTTGGAGGATATGCTAAGAGGCTATGTGATAGACTTTAGAGGAAGTTGGGAAGAATATTTGCCTTTAGCAGAATTTGCTTACAACAACAGCTAGTAGGCCAGTATTAAAATGGCACCGTACGAAGCACTGTATGGACGGAAGTGTCGCACTCCTACGTGTTGGATGGAATTGGGAGAACGTCAGATTTTAGGTCCAAAAATTGTGGCAGAATTAGAAGAAAAGGTTAAGGTGATTCGGACACGGTTGAAGGAGGCGTCTGATAGGAAAAAGTCATATACAGATCTAAAACGGAAGGAAATAGAATTCGATGTGGGAGATCAAGTGTTTCTCAAAGTTTCATCTTGGAAGAAGGTGATGAGATTTGGTCGCAAAGGGAAGTTAAGTCCAAGGTTCATAGGACCTTATCGGGTATTGAAGCGAATTGGACCGATGGCATACTAGTTGGAGTTACCTCCGAAATTGAAACAGATGCACGACGTATTTCATGTTTCCATGCTACGCCGATACTGATCAGATCCATCTCATGTAGTTTCGGTTGAAGAGGTGGAGCTGAGACTAGATCTGTCTTATGAGGAAGAGCCGATTCAGATTCTAGAACGTGATGTGAAAGTGCTTCAGAGGAAGTCGATCCCTCTGGTCAAGGTGCTATGGCGTAACCATGGATCAGAAGAAGCTTCTTGGGAGTCGGAAGAAGCAATGCGACAACAACACCCCCACCTATTCTAGCCAGGTAATTTTGAGGTCGAAATTATTTTAAGGGGGTAGAACTGTAATATCCAGAAATTAGGGCTTGTGCATTTTTACCTAATTGTATGTGCTTGTATGCCAGAGTAAATTATGGATGTATTTTATGAATTTCGTGAACTTTAAAATGTAGAAAAATGCCTTAGAAATTATTCGATTTTAAGTTTAAGAGAGGGAGCTAAGCCTAAGAGGCCTTAAAGAAAATTTGTAGGTGAAATATAACACAAGAATGGGCTTGTTTAAGTGGCTTGGAGGCACCACTTAGGGCCTTAGGGTGTGACGCCACAAGCAAGGGGAAAGGGCTTGGGTTCAAGTCACAAGGGAAGCAAATAAAGGGAGATTTCATTTTGCTGTATAGTGGCGCAGCAATGGATGGCATGTGGACTTCCGAAAGGATGAGATAAGGCTGGGTTTATTCTTTTAAAATTCAGCTAAAGTAGTAGATAAATGGGGATTTATTTTAAATTAATTTGATAGGCCAAAAGAAGAGAAAATAGGAAGAAAGGAATGGATGAGATAGGGGGAAGGAGAGTTGGCCGATTAGGGGACTCTTTTAGATGATATTTTCGGCCAAGGAAGGGAGCAAGGCCATTTACTTTCTTTTCTTTCCAAGTTGAGCCTCTGCCGAATTCTCTCTGCAAAACCATTCTCTTTTTCTTTTCAATTCACCAAAAGTCGAAAATAGGATCCTCTAGTCTTACCGATTTTCCCTAAGTCCTATACTTTTCTTTCCTTCTCTTGTTAAAGCCGATTCCTTCACTTGATCAAAAGCTGAAACTTAAGTGAACAACATCTAGCCATAGCCGAATACTCTGTAGATCAAAGCAAGGGTGCCGTCAACAATAGTAGCAAGGGTAAGGATCTATTGTTATCATTTTATTTCTTTTCTTTAAGCCAAAATCAAATATTCTAATGCCATATATGTGCTTTGGCCGAAACTATGGAAAAGGTTTTCGGGATTTGCCTATTGTCGACTACAAGGAAGGATCTTTCGGGACTTTTAAATATCTAAGGTAAGTCATTCGGCCAAGGGCCATTTATTATGTTTTAATGTTAGATTGGATCTAACATGTGTCTATAGGAATCTCGGCATCACTAAAAAGCGAGGATCAAATTCAGGATTTAAGAATCACAAGGTAAGTGGACATATGTAATCGGCCAAGGCTATATTTGGTGGTTCAAATCTATTTCTTAATTATTCAAAAGCCGAAAGCTAACCTGTTAAGTGATCTAGTGGGGGCCGATTGCAAGGAAGAGATATCGTGGAGTTTTTGGATTTGATTAGTAATCAAATCGGCAGCAAGATAAGAATTTAAGTTGTGATAATCCTTTGGAATTTGGTTATATAGCCGAATAGGGTTTTGCTAATATGCCTAATAATGGCCGAATATAGGAACTAAGATCTAAAGCGTTAGATCGGGATCCTCGAGATTTTAGTAAACTCGTTAAGTAAATCAAGTGTGTACCCCACACTAAGCCTTAATTAATTTACGGCTATGCTTTGATAAATATGTTACTAAGAATATGTTAAGATGTGGCTAAGAGTGTCTTGCAATGGTACAAAGTACTCAGGTACGTTTACCCACTCCTACTATAAGTATGATATGATCTATGATGGCACATATGTCAATAGTGATAAGAATGTGAAATAAGGCATGATATTGCATGATTTGTTTGACATGGGGCATATGGGTGATATGTAAAGGGGAAGTGAATTGGTGGTTTTATACCCCAAAATCTGAATGTGGTGACTTATGTCACGTAATTTGAATGTGGTGACTTATGTCACGAAATCTGAATATGGTGACTTATGTCACAAAATAATTATCTAGTGGCTATGCCATGAATTTTATAAGGGCGATGAGCACGCCGATTGCAAATGACGCCTTCGATGGTGTGTAGCGGATGGAGGGTCGACTTAGTAGTCCCCACGGTGTGATGGTTGGTACGGGTGATGTGTAGCGGATGGTTATCTAGGCTTGGGTTCGGGTTTGCGTCATGGTTTATATGTGTTTATTATGTATGATTTGATATGCCTGAATTTAATTGAGACTTGTATTGGTTGTACACATTGAGTCTGTTGACTCACCCCTTTGTGGGATTATTTTTCAGTGACACTCGTGAGATGGACCGGTCACAGGGAGCTCGATGGTTGCCATGCATAACTTAGAGACTGCTTTTATTTTATTAGTTTATTTTTTATTTATTTAAGTTTTGAATTATTTCGGGTTTTATTTGATGTAATAAGGGCATAAGTATTAAATTGTCTATGCATGCATTTAAACTACTTAGTATGATACGACATTTATCGATTTGAAGTTAAAGTTAATTTTTCTTAAATATAAATATTAATTGTTTGACACCTAATCAACATGGGTTTTAATTTTGAACCCAACCCAAATCAACTGGTTTCAAAAACACACAAGTTTTTGGCGAAGCCCAAATAAGATTCGAATGGTTTTTCTCTAGAAGCATGCCAGATCCAGTCGGGCTTGTGGGACGAATTTGGGGTGTTTCAGGCTCAGTTTTGATTCTTTGTGATGTTTCCTGCGATGAAGGTTGAATAATTTGATTATCTATTCAAACGACTTTCTTACCTTCATCTTCTGTGGTTCTGGCTGAGTCGAGACCTTGAAGATTGACTGATTCATCTACTACACGAAGTATGAGTTCTCCTGCGGTAACATCAATTTTAGTCTTGGCAGTTGTAAGAAAAGGTCTTCCTAAAATTAAAATGATTGAATTTTCCTCATCCATGTCTAAAACAACAAAATCTTCTGGGAAGACGAATTTATCGTTTTTTACTAAAACATCTTCAATAATGCCCCTAGGAATTCTAAAAGTTTTATCAGCTAGTTGGATACTCATCCTAGTTTGTTTAGGCTTCCCTAGACCTAGTTGTTTAAACGGCGTATAAGGCATGACATTTATACTTGCCCCTAAATCAGCTAACGCATTATCAATAGTTAATCTACCAATTAAACATGGAATCGTAAAACTCCCTGGATCTTTTAATTTCTGCAGTAGTCAGTTTTGTAGCATTGCTGAGCATGTTGTGTTAAGTTCCACATGGTGCTTTTCATCTATTTTGCGTTTGTTTGTTAAGAGTTGTCTTAAAAATCTCCTTGAGTCGGGCATCTAAAAAAGAGCTTCAAGAAGAGGTAAGTTAATGTGTAATTTCTTTAGAAGTTTTAGAAACTTACCGAATTGTTCCTCTGAATTATCTCTTTTCAATGTTTCGGGATAAGGTATTTGAGGGTGGTACTCTTTAATAACCATTTTTTCTTGTGCCACCTCTATTTTACATGTTTCTTCCTTGGTTTCTTGTACTGAGGTGGGCTGGTCTACCATTGTGTCCTCTTGAGATGTGATGGCTTGTATCTATTCTTTTGGGTTTATTTCTGTGTTGCTTGGTAGACATCCTTGTTGACGTTCTAAAACAAGCTTTGTGAGTTGTCCCACTGACCTAGTGATTTCCCTGACTTGTTCCTTGATTTCGTTGATCGATATTCCTTGGTTATCAAGTGTTGTATTAGTTCTTTGGAGACGGGCATCTGTGTCTGCCATGAACGTTTTCAGCATCTTTTCAACACTCGACTTCTTTTCCGGTGGATAAGGTTGATTTTAGTAATGTGGAAGAGGTTATTGCCTTTGATTTCCTTGTCCTCCCCACGAAAAATTTGGGTGGTTCTTCCAACCTGGATTGTAAGTGTTACTATAAGGAATATTATTAGATCTGAAATTGTTACCTACATAGTTTGTCTGCTCGTTTTCTGCTCCTAGTTGGTAATGTGGCTACTCAGAATTCGCCACATTCCCACTCGCTTCACATTGCATGACTGGATGTACCTGTGAAGAACATAAATTATCAAGCTTTTTATTCATTAACTCCATTTTTGTTGACAACATTGTCACTGCGTCTATGTTAAAAACTTCGGCTGATTTTGTCGGTTTAGCCCTTGTAATTTGCCATTGATAGGTGTTCAACGACATCTCCTCAATAAAATCGTAAGCCGCTTCAAGAGTTTTATTGTTCAAAGTTCCACCGGCTGATGAATCAATCATTTGCCTAGTTGGAGAATTCACACCATTGTAGAAAGTTTGGACTTGAAGCCACAAAGGTAATCCGTGGTGTGGGCATCTCCTTAGGAGATCCTTATATCTTTCCCATGTATCATATAATGTTTCTGCGTCATTCTGCACAAAAGAAGATATATGATTCCTAAATTTAGCCGTTTTGGCTGGTGGAAATATTTTAAAAGAAATTTTTCGATCATTTAATCCCATGTGGTGATTGACCCTCATGGTAACGAGTTCAACCACTATTTTTCTTTGTTCCTTAATGAAAAAGGAAATAACCGAAAACGTATGGCATCGTCAGAAACACCATTTATTTTGAAGGTATCACAGAATTCTAAAAAATTAGATATATGAGTGTTTGGATCCTTATCCTGCAAACTATTAAATTGAACAAATTGTTGAATCATTTGTATTGTGTTAGGCTTTAATTAAAAATTATTAGCAGATATAGCGGGCCTAACAATACTAGATTCTGCTCCTACCAAATTAGGTTTAGCATAATCATACATAGTACGCAGAGCATTCTGTTCTTGCACATTTGGTGGATTTTTCTCGTCCATCCCTTCAGTAGGATTAGATCTTTGCTGTTCTTCTCTTTGATAATCTAGGGCTCGTCTTATTTCTCTGCAACTTCTGTGAGCGGTAGCCTCAATGTCACTTTCGTATTCTAATGGTCCTTTTGGATCTCTTCTAGTCATAAACTAGAGGTACCTGATATGAAAAGAAAGAAAGAAATTTAGAAAAAAAAAAACAAAAATATATGTATAAAAGAGAAATTCAAAAATAAAAATATTGGCTAAAGTAATAAAAATAGAGCTTTCTTAATATTTTAGATGTCCCGGTAACGGCGCCAAAAACTTGATTGTGTCAAAACAGTCGAGTTTTAATATTTATAACAGAGTGATCGAACCTGTAGACTGACTGCGACAATAATAGAGGTAAGTGCACCAATCGAACAGAAGTATAGCTCAGGCAAGAATATCTTATCGAACCCAAAGGAACCTAAAAGTACTATACTCACTTTCTTTCTATTATTTAGCCTAAAATATAGAGTTATTGGATTATTAAACTAATGAAATACTTAAACTAAATGCAAAGACAAAAGAATGAATTGGAGAGAAACTTTAAGAAAACTCAGTTGATAAAGACGATACCCTCAGGAAGAATCCACCTATGACTTCACTTATTTTTATTCCCCAAACCATATGATTTTTTACTTAGCTTGATCCGTGAGACTCCCTAACTCAGATTAAACCCTCTCTCGAGGTGAATAACGCCTAACCTTAGGTTAATTAGTGGAACTCTCGTTCTCTTATAATAACCCCCTAAGGAAGCAGTAAATCGATCAATGGATTCCCATATTAGGTTTGACCCTAATCCCGTAAAATCTCGTAACCCTATCTCTAGGCGCCCAATCAACTCCGCTCAATTACGCTAGATCTACTCTTAGGCAGGGTCTATTCCTCCTCCACCTAAGCACATCAGATTAAATTAAGCAACATAATTAAGAACAAACCAAGTACTTATCATATAAATTTAGAAATCAAAAAACAAAATCCATCATAGGTTTCATCCCCTTCAGGTATCTGAGGGGTTTAGTGCATAACTAAATACGAAAACATCTCAAGAGTAATGAATAAACAAAACATAAGAACTCCCTAAAACCCCCTGAATGAATTGAAGGAGAGATCCTCCGTCTTGGATGGAGTTCCAACTTCTTGAGATGGATCAACTGGCTATCTTCAAGTGACTCATTAAAAGATGAATGCTTCAGCTTAAAAGCCTGTGCCCAAAAAACCCCCTTTAATGTCTGCCTTAGGTTGTTTATATAGGCTTCAGGATACTATACTTGGCTCCTAAGTATCTCCTTCAAGTAGAATTACTATTAGGGTGTTTGAGTAGACCTAGGAGTATGTTTCTTTGGCTTCAAGCATCCAATTCCGAGTGAAATTGCTAATTCTCGCGGCAGGGGCACGCCCATCGCACATGCCCATATAATTACAGGGTTGGGTTGTGCCTTGATTCTGCTGATTTGGGCACGGCCATGTAGATCACCAAGCACGCCCATATGTGGTAATGAGATGATGCACAGCCGTGTAACTCATGTGTTGGGCCGTGTTCTAGGTAATTGTCGAGACACGGTCGTGCAGGTTTTGGGCCAGGCCATGTTGATTTCTTGCTAAGGTCCTATTACTCCGTTTTAAGCATGTTTTGTGTTCTTTTTATCCTCGGGTGCTTTCCTGAGTATAAACATGAAAAGAAAGGATTAAAAGCACCTTTTTACATAATTCAAGGGCTAAATCATCCAAAAGCATACCAAATATAGGGTTAAAATATGTTACTTTTACGGTTTATCAGGCATACAAACTCTTCCACGGAAACATAATTCCCCTTCACCGTTTAGCCCAAAATCCACCGCCTCTCCACCTTTCACTTGCTGAAGCCGAGAACCCAACGATTCATCTGACAATTACTTTTCTTTAATCTGACCTACCTATGTCGGTTTCACCTAAAGTTTTGCTAACAAGCTACCATCTTCATAAAGACTGAAATGAGCAAACACTGCTCTCAAATCCGATACCACTTTACGACTTAATGCATTTGCCACCACATTTGCTTTACCCCGGTGATACTCAATCGAGCAATCATAGTCTTTCAGTAACTCTATCCAGCTCCGCTGCTTGAGATTTAACTCCTTTTGGGTAAGAAGATACTTCTGGCTCTTATGGTCAGTGTAGTTGATCGACTTTTCTCCATACAGGTAGTGTCTCCATATCTTTAGAGTGAACATTACTGCAACTAGCTCCAAGTCGTGAGTGGGGTAGTTCACCTCATGTGGCCTTAGTTGACGAGATGAATATGCCACCACCTTTCCCTCTTGTATTAGCACACATCCCAAACCTGTGTGCGACGCATCAAAATAAACAACAAATTCTTTCCCAGCCTCAGGCTATATCAACACTGGTGCTTTAGTTAGAATTTTCTTTAACTTTTCAAAACTTTCCTGCTGTTTGTCAGTCCATACAAATGGTACCCCCTTACGTAGCAATTTAGTTAGAGGGGTGGTGATTAAGGAAAACCCTTCGACAAACTGCCTGTAGTACCCAACCAAACCCAGAAAACTTCGGATCTCTGACATTGACTTCAGTGGCTTCCAGTCCAATACAGCTTCAATTTTATGAGGATCAACCCTAATCCCCTCGGCAGACACAACATGCCCCAAAAATGTCACCTCTCTCAGCCAAAACTCGCACTTACTAAATTTTTGGCGTAAAGTTGCTTCTCTCTTAATATTTGTAGAACAACTCGAAGATGCGAATCATGCTCTTCCTCAGTTATTGAGTACACCAAGATGTCATCTATGAATACCACCATGAACCGGTCTAAATAGGGTTGGAAAACCCAAATCATCATATCCATAAAAGCGGCTGGTGCATTTGTTAATTCGAACGGTATCATCAGGAACTCGTAATGCCCATAATGAGTTTAGAAAGTAGTCTTATGAATATCCGTCTCCTTGACCCTTAGTTGGTGGTACCCCGATCTTAAATCAATTTTTGAAAATACCGTAGCTCCTCGCAGCTAATCGAATAGATTGTCAATCCTTGGTAGCGAGTATTTGTTCTTAATAGTTAACTTGTTCAATTGACGATAGTGAATGCACATACGCATTGACCCATCTTTCTTCTTTACGAACAATACCGGTGCTCGCCAAGGAGATACACTCAATCTAATAAATCCACGGTCCAACAGCTCTTGGATCTGAGCTTTCTGTTTTATCAGCTCCTTCGGTGCCATTCTATAAGGGGCGATGGACACCGGAGCCATTCTCGGTAACAGCTCAATACCAAATTCGACCTCACGATTCGGAGGCAACCCTAAATGCCCTTCAGGAAAAATGTCCGGGAACTCTCTCACGGTTCCAACATCCCTAATAGACAATTTTTTAGCATCAGATGTACTGACAAAAGTTAGAAATGCCTCATACCCCTTACGCACCAACTTCTCAGCCTTTAATGCCGAGATCACATGAGACAGATAATCCCTTCTTTCTCCTATCACCATCACCTCCTCATCCTCTGGAGTCCTTAATATCATACGCTTAGCAGCGCAATCCAAGTTTGCATGGTGTTTAACTAGCCATTCCATGCCTAGAATAAGATCAAACTCACTGAACGGCAGTTTCATCAAATCTGTCGAAAATACCACTCCTTGAACTTCTAAAGGCACATTCCTAAATAACTTGTTCACTACCACAGATTGTCCTAGAGGGCTAATCACAGACATTTCTCTAGCAACAATCTCAGATTCTATACTCAGAGTTCCAGACATAGTATAGGCAACATATGAATGGGTAGATCCAATATCTATCAAAGCTGTAAATGGCACATCAAATATAAGGAACGTACCAGTTATGACGTCCGGTGCATCGCCATCCTCTTGACGTCTAGCCGCATAAACCAACCCTAGCTGCCTTGCATCTGTATTACCAGCACCTCTGCCCGGTGCTCCCTGACCTCGTCCAAACCCATTTCCCCCTCTGGCTAGACCATGCCCTCTCGGTGGCTACTGACCACCTCTCTCTGGCTGAACATAACCCTGTCTCGCAGTTGACTTTGGACCCGATTTCAGCATACAGTCCTTGATTCTGTGGTGTCTTGACCCACACCTGAAGCAAGCCCCAACTTTCTTCCAACATTCACCCTAATGAAATAACCCGTACACTGCACAAGGTTGCGGTTTGCCAGTAGCAAATGGAGCTCTAGTTCAGACTGGCTCATTAAATCTAGGCCTCTTTTGAAATCTATCACAAGAATTGGAAGGCCTGAAATCCAACTTATTGCTTCCCCTATCCTTGTCATGATTCTGATGCTCAGTGTGTTTTGTCTCCTCAACAATCTTGGCTTTTTCTACCAATACAGCAAAATCTCTTTCCCGCTGCGGAGCTATCAGTACCCTCAACTCATCTCGCAGCCCATCTTCAAACCGTACACAATGCTCATAATTGGTCGAGACTATTTCTCGAGCATACCGCTCAGACACAAGAACTCCGCCTCATATTTTGCTACTGATTTATTTCCCTGAACCAGATTCAAAAATTCCTTCCTCCGGGCATCCACATAGCTAGCCCCAACATACTTCCCCTAGAAAGCTATTTTAAAGAAATCCCAGGTGATATAATCCGCTTGAGTACCTTCCCTCACAGTGAGCCACCACTGGTATGACTCATCTCTCAAAGAAAGACACCGCCTTTCGCTTTTACATTCGAAGGTAATCCAGATCATCCATAATCCGTTCAACTACATCTAACTAGTATTCAGCTACATTTGGGGCCACACCAGAAATGCCCCTAAAAACTTCAGCCCCTTTTGACCGGAGTCACTCAGAAATAGACCCACGAACTGCCGATCCAATACTTGCTCCAGCAAGCCATTCCAAAACTCGTAGCATAGCTTGGGACAAAGCATCGTCCCCTCCAGCTCAGTCATGAGACCCTGTCTTAGTCACCAGTGATGCAAGTTCTTCCATTTCAGGCATATGCCCTGATGCTAAGGATCCAGCCCTAACATCTCGGCCTCTACCATGGCCGCGTGTACCTCGTCCACTTCCCCTTGTACTCATGTTGCTAAATCAAATTAATCTGATTAAAAATTTTATGAATCAGTATGTAATTTAGTGTTTATTAACATATGTTTTATGGAAAGTAGATATAAGAGTTGTTTTCGCAGATTGAGTTTCCTAATGTCTTAGTCTCTACGGTCTTAGCTCTTATAGCTAACAGTCTCAGTATACTACCACTACTCTAGTAGTTTATTACTAAATTCATTTCATCATATTATCAGATATAGGGTAAAAGAACTCCATATTTGGTGCTGGAGACTTGGGTGGCATACTTCCACTAAAACATATATTTTCTAAACCTTATTTCAAACATATTTTGAAAACATTTTTGAGCCCATTCCACAGCCGAGTTTTGCAACCGAGCTCTGATACCATAAAATATAACACCCCAAACTTGACCTAGATGTTATGATCGAATCCGGTATGTCACATTAAAGGGTTGTTTAAAAACTGCGCGCTCGTTAAAAACTTCGTATATTTTTATTTTAAGACTTTCGCTTTGTTGTATGTGAAAATCAGTTTTGCTTTTATGGTGTTGTTGTAAAAATGTTGTTTGTTATAACTATTGGGATATAAAAGAAATTAGGTTTAGTTATTTGCAAGGGTGCGATATTTTGAAAATGATTATCGTCGTTTTAAGAAAACCACATATCAATAAATTTAGCAGTTATTAAAGAAAACTTAAAGAAAATAAACCAACGGCCTTATTAAAAAACATATTAACCCCAAAATAAAAATAAGACTAAAGTAAAGCAAAACGAAAATTTACTAAGTTCGCAATAATCACTCCTGGGGTATGGCCACCATAGAGTCCTCCACAGCTCCAAATCCACTAACGCTGAGGAACACCTGCAAGGTTAAAACAAAGGGGTGAGTTATGAGAACTCAGTGTGTACCCCGATTTCAGTCACAGTCATGGTCTCAGTCTGGGCCTAAGCCCCACACAGTATCAATTCAGGCCTACAACCCCAAAATCATGGTAATGCAAATAGAAAATGCAACCCAGCCTAATAGTCCATCCACTACACTCCACCCATACCAGCCCTACACTCCATGTGGGGACCAAGTCAACCCACCCAACCCTACACTCCAAGAATGTAGTCGAGCTGCCAGTAAAAACGAAGCAAAGTTGCCAGTATCAGTATATGTGGCTAAGCCACTGAAATCAGTATAAGGTGGTATAGCCATCAGTACAACACTTCCTCCATCATTACAACCCATTCCAATATAACATGTCACGGCATAATAATTAAGTGTATGCAAAATGTATCATCATGTCAATTAATCAAGTTATACACAATCATGGTAAATCTGCCCCTAAGGATAGAACAGTAATTTCCCCAATGAGGGTATCTTAGTAATTTACCCACTGAGGGTATTTCAGTAATTTACCCACCATGGGTATTTTGGTAATTTTTACCCTCCAAGGGTATTTCGGTAATTTTTACCAACTAACGACCTTTCGAAAGGCCTATTGTCACCTTGAGTGACATGAGCCCCTTTCTGGGTATCTACGGAGCTATTGGGCCTAAAATCCATTTTAGGCCCAAACAGGCCCACACGCTCGTGTGGCCCAAAACGTAAGGTTTCGGTTCCAGATTTATAGATTTCGTGTTCGAATCTATCATTTGCTAGTGTTCCAATAGATTGGCTTCAAATGGATCGGATAGCCCATTGGGCCCACTTGGCCCGTTTCGGCCCAGTTAGGCTCGTTTTAGCCTCAGAATCACGGGAGTGCTCATGACACTCACAGTGGCTAAACGTCATCATTCATCTCTCGATTTACCACCATGAGCACTCACACACTTGAGTGGTCACAGTTGCTAGTTTTTTGGATTTTCGGCATTTGTCTGATTCGTTAAACGTCTCACACACCTTAGAGACACACACGATTCACCCTTCGTATCAACCCTATAGGTCATCAAATTCCTTATTAGCCAAATATTTTTTAAGGTTAATCACTTAAAGAACTAACCTAAAATGCTTCTCTCACCTTGATTGAGTAAACGCCCAAAACACCCAGTTCACTAGGCACGATAGACTGGCTTCACGTCTTTTTGATATAATCTACACCAAGAGACACCAATAAGTGTGTCTAAAACTGCATACCACTCAACACCCACATGCAACACATTCGACCCATCCTAGTATTATGACAGCGTACCTACCCCCTTTGGACAAAGGGGCCACAGTCAAGATTTTATTAACACAAGCCCTCTTGCTCTCCTTGACCTTATAGAATTCCGTAAACCAAAAGATGGCCAAAACATAGATAAAACTAATGTAACCTTGGCCATAGAGTGAAAGAGATAGCATAAGATTATTAAAGCAGAAACCAAATGGGAACAAAGTTACAGAATAAGAAAATCCATAACTTATCGATTGTCACACTTCTTGCACAATCGTAGAAGAAGGGAAAAGAAGCTATCTGATGATTGAAGGTTCGGCTATGGAGAGAAAATAGTTTAAGAGGGTAAAGAGTAACGTAAGAAAATGAGAGAAACGTAGGTGTTTGGCTAAAAGTGGAGGGAAGGTTGAGAAGATGAAAATTAAGGAGAAGAAAAAAGAGAAAATAGAAGTGAAGAATTCAGCACCTTTAGAAGATTTGGAAGAGAAGGAAGAAGTGAAGGAGAATACCTTTGGAAATTTCGAAGAGAAAGAAAAGATAAAGAGGAAGTGCACTAGAGTATATTCGGCAGCGGTTCATAGGGGAAACAAATGACTTGCAACCGACTTAAAATGCTAGAATAATAAAAAAAAGACCACATTTTTCCCAAAGACCAAACAAAGCAAATTCGGCACTTCCTTTGACAAAACCGAATATGCACTTTTCCAAATGCAAAATCCTTTGCCAAACCCCCTATTCACTTACCCAATTCAGCCAACCACTTCCCCAACATCCATTTCCTTGATTTTCTCCTACATTTTCTCCCCCATTCACTCTCCATCCCCCATTCAAATTATTTGACAAAGTCTTCCCTCTCTCCTACAGAGTTTGGTCTCCACCCAGCTACCTCCCTTGCTTGAGCATAAAAATAAAACTCCCCAAATGTTGCTTGTGGGATTCGAACCCTACTCCCTTGGTTCCACAAGTGACGCCAACACCACTCCACCACAAGCTCCATTGTGTTAACAAAACACCAACAATTTCTCTTAATCCTTGCCTCTTGCAGCTCTCCCCACTAAAGTGCCCAAAAACCAAACTTTCACCAGGACTTGGGCTCGAACTCGGGCCTCTCTAGGACCCCAGTCACACCCAAATGACAAGCCAAGCTAGCCAAACACATGGAATAGTGCAAAATGCCAAACCCCTAATTTTAGGATGTTATAGGTAGAATCAGATTCTTTGAAAGGATGTAGAGGAATAAAGGACTACTGTGAGTTCCACAAAGTAGAAGGGCATGAGATCCAAGAATGCGTTGGGTTTAGGGTCTTGGTGCAAAGCCTTATGGATAATAAGGAAGTGGAATTTTATGAAGAAGGCTCAGAGGAAAGAAACGTATGTGTAACAAAAGGAGAGTTGTCAAACCAAAAAGACAATTATCCGAGGATCATCATTTCCTAACCGAGAAACACAGAAGGCGGAGCACAAATCGTGCCTAAAGTTGTAATCCAGAAACCTATTTACTTCCCTTACAAGGATAACAAAATGGTACCTTAGAATTACACCTGCAATATGGCAATACCAGGAGTGAAAAGCTCATTCGGCACTTTCAAGGAAGTCCAAAATGAAGGGTCCTACACACGTAGTAGAAGGCGTTACGATTCAGGAAAACATCATAATAGAACCAGCAAAGTCAAAGACTATGGCAGTTGAATGAGAGAAAGGATTTAAGGCCCTTATTAATGAACCTATGAAGGAGGAAAGGCTAAAGAATTTCTAAAATTCTTGAAGCAAAGTAAATACAGCATGGTAGAGCAGTTGCGCAAACAACCAGATCGCATATCAGTATTGGCACTGCTTTTAAGTTCGAAAGTACATCGTGAGGCATTGATGAAAGTGTTGAACGAGACTTACGTTACTAAAGATATATCTGTCAATAAACTTGACCGATTGGTTAGTAATATAAGTGCTGACAGTTTCATTTACTTCAGTGATGATGAAATTCCACCGGGGGGCATGGGATCAACAAAGGCTTTGCACATCACTACTCGTTGTAAGGGATACACTCTGCCAAGTGTGTTAATAGATAATGGATCGTCTTTGAATGTCTTACCATTATCTACACTAATAAGATTGCCTATAGACAGTTCTCAGATGAAGACATGCCAGAATATAGTGAGAGCATTTGATGGCACTGAAAGAAGAGTGATGGGAAGGATTGATTCACCATTGCTAATTGGGCCAAACACATATGAAGTTAATTTTTTTGTGATGGATATCAAGTCCTCATACAATTGCTTACTGGGAAGGCCCTGGATTCATTCGACAGGAGCAGTGCCCTAATCACTACACCAAAAATTGAAGCTGGTGACATAATGTAACACTGCTTGCCTGGGTTCTACGCCAGAACCAGGCCCGAGGCGTTACCGTACTAAAACCTCATGACGCCACTTAGGCTTATTGTGACTACTCCTTTAAGCCACCTTTACAACTTTTTTTTTGACTTAAGAAGTCTCACTCATATTTCTGAGGGCTCTCGAGGCTATCACGGAGCTTTTTCTATTATTAAGTTTTTCTCTTTTATTTTGGGTTCACACGCCCGTGCATGTTGAAACACGCCCGTGTGTAGACACACACACACCTATGTCCCCAAACCGTCCTTAAAACTTGAGCATTCTACCAAATGCTCCACAGCCAAGGCACACGTCCGTATTAGTCCAGGGGCACGGCCGTGTACCTCTAAGGCACCCCCATGTCCAATGCCCGTGGGGAGCTACTAACTTGGTTCACACGGCTTGGGACCACGCCATGCTCAAACCGTGTGTCTTACACGGCTCATGCACATGGCTGTGGGATTAACCCGTGGCCTATTCTATCTAATAATAATAAGGTGCAGGGTACGCACGGCCTAAACACACGCCCGTGTGCCTAACCGTGTGGGCACTCAGAGGCTATCTACTAAGCCTTCTACCACTCTCAATTGCATACATACATATCCTAATTCAATGGGAACATATATCACCAACTAAAATACATGAATTTATACATTTGATTCATGAAAATAAGGTTTTCCTCCCATACAATTACAACAACTTAAGCCATCCTCAATGGCCATACACAATTAAGCACACTAACAGCAACTCAATCAACCTTAAATTCTAGCCCTATACATGCCATGACCCAATAGGACTTGATACCTCATACCAAGGGTCTGTTCGATAGTGTGAAAACATTTCCGACGATCTCCAATCCAAGCTAGCTAAAATAACCTATAAGAGATGAGGAAAGAAGAGGAGTAAGCAATAATGCTTAGTAAGTTCATCTGCATAATCTGACAAACACTGATATTCTTTGAACATACATGACTACAAGTTATTATAATAAGATTTTCTCATGAGCTCATGGTTACTTACTCAACCGTTGTTGAAACTTACTCATTCAATATTTCACCACACTCTTACCCTATCACGAGCCAACTGCTCATGCTGAATAGCATTCATTCATGCACTGATTACCATTTAATCGTATGAAACAACACATCAACCATCTAGATAAATAGCTCATACTACTAATCTCTCAGATGTTTCGCACTTAGCCCACGACTGAATTTCTAATGGGGTGGTATCGAATACAGCCCACCATTCATAAATACTCATGGGGATTTCGCACTTAGCTCACCAATCATTTATAGGAAATGGTATCGCACACAGCCCATCGATTTGTAATGTATCAGGTGGTAACACACACAACCCACCTATGGCAATATAATTGATGGTATCGCACACAACCCATCAATTAATAGTTTATCTGGTGGTAACGCACACAGCCCACCTATGGCAATATAATTGATGGTATCGCATACAGCCCATCAATTAATAGTTTATCAGGTGGTAACACATACAACCCACTGATAATAATAATGTTGATGGTAACGCACACAGCCCATCAACAACTATCGATAGTGTGAAAACATCTCTGGCGATCTCCAATTCGAGCTAGCTAAAATAACCTAGAAGAGATGAGGAAAGAAGAGAAGTAAGCAATAATGCTTAGTAAGTTCATCTGCATAAACTGACAAACACTGATATTCATTGAACATACATGACTACAAGTTATTATAATAAGCTTTTCTCATGAGCTCAAGGTTACTTACTCAACCATTGTTGAAACTTACTCATTCAATATTTCACCACACTCTTACCCTATCACGAGCCAACTGCTCGTGCTGAATAGCATTCATTCCTGCAATGATCACCATTTAATCGTATGAAACAACACATCAACCATCTAGATAAATGTCTCAGTTGTTTCGCACTTAGCCCATGACTGAATCTCTAATGGGGTGGTATCGCATACAGCCCACCATTCATAAATACTCATGGTGATTTCACACTTAGCTCACTAATCATTTATAAGCGATGGTATCGCACACAACCCATCGATTTCGAATATATTAGGAGGTAACGCACATTGCCCACCTATGGCACTATAATTTATGGTATCACACACAGCCTATCAATTAATAGTTTATCAGGTGGTAACGCACACAGCCCACCGATAATAATAATGTTGATGGTAACGCACACAACCCATCAACAACTATCAATGAGGTGCATTTGCACAAGCTCACCGTTACTATACATTCACAAATATTTACCCTCATACATTTCTCAAATTCAATTGTTCATCCGTGAATATCCTCACTTACTATCATTCTTACTTGACTTTCTATGATACTCATTCGTATTCATGCAGTACAACAATAAATCTATCTCATGCAACTAAGGTGCATTAATAACACATATCCCACTAGGGGTTCATCATATATTGAATTCATCTCAATTCAGCTCTAACACTAACTTGTACTTCTCGTGGTACAACCACCTGCATTCAAATTGTAAAATAACTCTCTTGAGTCTCATACACATAATTCTCATCGACATCATACCCCCAATAGGGTGTTTCCCATATTAACATATCGATGACATGTCCTTGTCATGGTCTTATACGAACTCCTACACCAAGACCATATTCCAATATGGTCTTACTCGAGACTTAACCATCATCATATCATTCTATATACATTTTCCATTACTCTTAAATTCAATTCTCTTGACATCTCATCAAGGATGTTTCATACATTCACAGTGTCAATCTACTTTCCATACAACATTAGAATATTAAATTATCTCATACATAGTCACAACAATTGCACATGAACTTACCTCGATGTCGAAAGGGCCGAAGAAGACTATTTGCCCACATCTCTCTTTTATCTGTTCTAGGTCTGAAACTCAATTTCTTTGACCTAGAACATTGAAACACACTGATTTATTCACTTATAAATCATAAAATACCATAATACACACTTTAGGCAAAAATGATTATTTTACCCCTATACTTTGGCAAAATTATGATTTTGCCCCTAGGCTCGTAAATAAGTTTTCATCATATTTTCTTATTAAAGAATCCTAGATAAACATTTAATCCTCTTACAACTATCTCCAATTCCAACTATTTCATGCTTAATGAATAATTTACAACTTTTGCATTTTAGCCCAAATTAGGTGTTTTCATAACAACACCTTTCACAAAAGTTCCTTATCATCATTCTATCATTCATTTTCTCCCATAAAAATTTAATAAATGGCATAAACTCTCTCATGGCAAGTCCCTAGACTCTCAACCATGTTACAAATTAGTCCCCCCATTAGCTAGCTTAAGTTTTGGGGGCTCCAAAAGTATAATTTTTGTCAAGAAAAATTATCAAAATCACTTACTAGAGTGGAGAATTGCTTGCTAAAATTTTAAGCTTCAAAAACCCCCCTTGTTGCTACCCATTTTTGGCAGAGAGAAGATGGAGAAAAGATGATAGCTTTCTTTTCTTTATTTTTGCCTTATTTTATTCTTTTAGTCAACTAATGTCACCAACCCTTGTCAAATTTTAAATTTCTTGTCGCCTTGACCGTCCATCACTTATAGGAAGGCATAATTGCACTTTAAAGACCTCCAATTCACATTCTATAGCTATTTGGCACTTCTAGCAAATAAAATAGGACTTTCATACTTTATGCGATTTAGTCCTTTTTTACAATTTAGCTAAAAACTGTTAAAATTAAGGTACCAAAACTCTCATGCATCCTTGTAAACATGTTATAACACATAAAATAATATCAAAATATTTTTCTTCAACTTTGAATTAGTAGTTCCAAGATCATTGTTTCGACTAGCCCCTAAATCGGGCTGTTACAACTCTCTCCCCTTAGGGATTTTCGTCCCCGAAAATCTTATCGAGAGGATTTACAATCAACATTATTAAAACATTTCCATACTACTCTTTAAAATCACAAATCCACTTATCCTCAAGTTTCTCTTGCCAATAGCTCTTAAGCTGTGACACCTAAGGTCAAAACGTAACTTGAAACCTAGGTTACTCTTCCTCTAGGGCATATACTATATCCAGAAGTTTACCAATTTGAAACTTCATACTTGTCCAGACGATCGTTCAGATCTCTACTAGTTGATTCACCACAACTTGAATGACATCCCTCTCTTTGGAAATCTTGTCAAACTAAATTTGAAATCTATAAGATTTTATCTCACTTTCTCATTAAAGCATTCACCAACTGCAATAGTATTGACTTGTACCCTTTGAATACTCAGTTTTTAGTGGTCCACTACTTCTGACCATGAACTCGATCATATCATGAAATGTACTCTACTGTCAAAACATTTATGCACATAACTGCATTTCCCTATTCTTGCATTAGCAGATATGCTACCACTAAATCTCATACCAAAACTTTGTATAAGTTCTAGATTCATCATCATAAATAAACTCATTCAGAGCTTCTTTAAAATACCATTCACTATATCTCTTCTGAACCCTTTTGTTCTGAAGAGAAAACTCAGTCTAGTCATTAAACTTGTTGAAACTAAGATATTACTGATTGAGATTCACCAAGTAACCAACCTGTTTTCTTAACATGGATCTTTCACCCATACCAATACTATGTCTACTATCTGAAAAGTATAATAGCAACTATACCCACTATGGTAAAAGCTCAAGTCGTTTTTACTATCTTATCATTATAAGATGCTCTCACTCAAATTTTTTTTTATTTTTTATTTTTGGAAATACTCATTAATTTTCCCATAGATCATTACCACACATCTAGTTCTCACACAGATACAATAGTGATCATCTCGGGATCATAAATTTTGCAACTATTTTTCTCAATTCAAACTTGTAACAGCCCGATTTAGGGGTTAGTTGGAACAGTGATCTCAGAATCACTAATTCGAGGTTAGATAAAATTATTTTCATGTTATTATATGTGTTATAACATGTTTATAAGGATGTATAGAAATTTTGGTGCCTTAATTTTAGCAATTTCAAGCTAAATTGTGAAAAAGAACTAAATCGCATAAAGTGCAAAAGTTCTATCTTATTTGCTAGAAGTGCCAAATAGCTATAGAATGTGAATTGGAGGTCTTTAAAGTGCAATTATGCCTTCCTATAAGTGATGGACAGTCAAGGGGACAAGAAATTTAAAATTTGACAAGGGTTGGTGACATTAGTTGACTAAAGGAATAAAATAAGGGAAAAATAAAGAAAAGAAAGCTATCATCTTTTCTCCATCTTCTCTCCACCAAAAAATGGGCAGCAATAAGGGGGTTTTTGAAGCTTAAAATTTCAGCAAGCAATTCTCCTCTCAAATTGAAGAAAGCGAGATTCAGACCTAGAACATAAGAAAAGAGAAACGTGGGTAAAAAGTCCTTTTCGGCCCTTTTAACATCGAGGTAAGTTCATGTGCGATTGTTGCGACTATGTATGAGATAATTTAATATTCTAATGTTGTATGGAAAGTAGATTTACACTGTGAATGTATGAAACATCCTTGATGAGATGTCAAGAGAATTGAATTTAAGAGTAATGGAAAATGTATATAGAATGATATGATGATGGTTAAGTCTCGAGTAAGACCATATTGAAATATGGTCTTGGTGTAGGAGTTCGTATAATACCATGACAAGGACATGTCATCGATATGTTAATATGTGAAAGACCCTATTGAGGGTATGATGTCGATGAGAATTATATGTATGTGACTCAAGAGAGTTATTTTACAATTTGAATGTTGGTGGTTGTACCACGAGAAGTACAAGTTAGTGTTAGAACTGAATTGAGTTGAATTCAATATATGATGAACCCGTAGTGGGATATGTGTTATTAATGCACCTTAGTTGCATGAGATAGATTTATTGTTGTACTGCATGAATGCGAATGAGTATCATAGAAAGTCAAGTAAGAATGATAGTAAGTGAGGATGTTCACGAATGAACAATTGAATTTGAGAAATGTATGAGGGTAAATATTTGTGAATGTATAGTAATGGTGAGCTTGCGCAAATGCACCTCATTGATAGTTGTTTATAGGTTGTATGTGTTACCATCAACATCATTATTATCGGTGGGCTGTGTGCGTTACCACCTGGTAAACTATTATTTGATGGGCTGTGTGCGATACCATAAATTATATTACCATAGGTGGGCTGTGTGTGTTACCACCTAATATATTCAAAATCGATGGGCTGTGTGCGATACCATCGCTTATAAATGATTGGTGAGCTAAGTGCGAAATCACCATGAGTATTTATGAATGGTGGGCTGTGTGCGATACCACCCCATTAGAGATACAGTCAAGGGCTAAGTGCGAAACAACTGAGACATTTATCTAGATGGTTGATGTGTTGTTTCATACGATTAAATGGTGATCATTACAGGAATGAATGCTATTCAGCACGAGCAGTTGGCTCGTGATTGGGTAAGAGTGTGGTGAAATATTGAATGAGTACGTTTCAACAATGGTTGAGTAAGTAACCTTGAGCTCATAATTATTATAATAAGTTGTAGTCATGTATGTTCAATGAATATCAGTGTTTGTTAGTTTATGCAGATGAACTTACTAAGCATTATTGCTTACTCCTCTTCTTTCCTCATCTCTTATCGGTTGTTTTAGCTAGCTCGAATTGGAGATCGCCGGTGATGTTTTCACACTATCGAACAGACCTTTGGTATGAGGTATCAAGTCCTATTGAGTCATGGCATGTATAGGGCTAGAATTTAAGGTTGATTGAGTTGTTATTAGCATGGTTAACTGTGTTTGCCTAAAAGAACTTAGAGTTTTGGTTGTGTATAGCCATAGATGATGGCTTAAGTTGTTGTAATTGTATTGGAAGTAGTTCACCCTAGTGTATGGGATGAAGACTTTATTTCTCTTATGATTAAGTGTCTATAATTTAAGAGTTAAATTGATGCAATATGGAGTTATGTGATGATGATTGTATGTATGTATGTATGCAAATGAGAGTGGCAAAAAGGCTTGGAAGATAGGCTTAAAGTGCCCACACGGTTAGATACACTCAGGCAGTGTCTAGACCGTCATAACCTCGACCTTAGTGTTTTAAATTAGGATAGACCACGGGCAAAATCCATGGTCATTTGTGTGGACCGTAGGTGAGACACATTTAGGTGACACGGGTGTGTCCAGGCCGTGCTAAATTAGTCAGTAACTCCCCACAGGTGGAAGACATGGGCATGTTGTAAGGGTATACGGGCGTGCCCCCAAATTCACATGGGCGTGCCCTAGCCGTGTGAGTTTTGGCAAAATGTTGGGGTTTTTAGGCACTGTGTGAGCACATGGGTGTGTGTGTCATCTATCACGGGCGTGTACTCCCTGTCTAGATGAAAAGAAATTTTATAGACCGTACGATTTCTGATATGATCCCAAGAGTTTTCGTAGGTACGATTGAGATCTCATAGGTTGAGTGTGAAGTAGTTGAAGCGATTCAAGAAGAGTAGTTACATTGAGCCTAAGTGACGATTAGGAAATTGTTCGGTAATGTCTCGTGCCCGATTTTGGTGGGGATTTTGGGTAAGAGGTGTTACATTTAGTGGTATCAGAGCATTGTTTAGTCGATTCTCAGACTAACCTAGCTTGAGTAAGAGTCTAGCTATACATGCCATAGGTGGACTATGATAGTGTGATATCTCTCGACTCTAACGAAATTGTTTTGTTAAGACAGGGATGGTTCCCAACTGAGCTAAGCCCAATAATATTGTAAGTGATAATGAGGTAATTGAAATACTCCTATGCATTGATGAGATTCAAAGAGGTATGAATAGAAGTATATGACATATGTGTGATAATGCATGAGATGAGAGTTATAAAGTGATAAGCTTATCTGTATTGTTGGATGTGCATAAGGTGTCATATACTCAACCTACTGGGTTAAGTGCATATAGTGAGTAAATTTACCCAGAGAATGGGGTATACGTGTATGTATGATTATTTGAATGATGTATGATCAATATGTCCACATAGTTGAATCTCATGTGTGATTATTAAAGTAGATGATTGTATAATGTTTTATTTTGTGACTCTGTATGAAACTACTAGTAATATGGTGTGAGAGTTAAATTGGGAAGTTTGATTAAATAGAATGTAGGGATGAGTATAGTTGTTTAATGATAAAATGATGAATAAGACCATGGTTGGACCATGGCGATACATGTGATCCCATGTAAGACCATGTTTGGGACATGGCATTGGTGACGATACGTAATTCCGTGTAAGACCGCGTCTGAGACCTGGTATTGGTATGAGATTTCGTGTAAGACCATAGCGAGGCTATGTCATCGTGATGGCATGTAAAGAAATAGCTGGACCATGATGTTGTGATACGAGTAAGACCATAGTTGGACTATGGAAATCAGATAAACGACGTACTCAAACCCGTAAGACATTCTTTAATTGATAAGTGATAGTAAGAGAAAGTAGAATCAAATACTGAGTACTCAAGCAGATATTAATGTGGAACATGAGTAAGTGAAGTTGTAGTTCTAAAGTGCAAATGATAGATATAATTGTAGCGTGATAAACGTAGAAACTCACTTGGAGTGAGTTGTGTGACTATGATGATATTTCATTGGTGATGAATATTAAATCATATGTATGTAGTTATGAGAGTCAAGTTAAGAGGCTCTGTGACCTCACCCTCCTTACCACTGCTGGATTATGATAAGATATTATGAGATAGTCAAATTGAGTAAGTTGTATGTGGTTAATGCAGTATTTATATCAGCATTTGAGAATGCTTTATATCACATTGATGTATGATACTCTACTAGATAGAGTAATTATCATTGAACATGAGGATGAAGCCTTAGAGGGACTAAAATGAAAAGGCTGTCATTGAGATATAAAATAGATAAGGTCCCGAGTAAGACCATGTTCGAGGCATGGCCCTGCACCAAGTACTGATTTTGTATAAGACCATATCTAGAATATGGCTTCGAAAAATGGATATGAGAATCGTATAAGACCATATTCGAAATGTGGCACCGATACTTGATGCAAAAGTCCATATAAGCCCTTATCCGGGATAGGGCATTGGCATTTAAAGGTGACTTCATATAGGATCACCTCGGGGGTGTAGCATTGGTCTCGTACCTACTTGAATGTCAATGAATTTGTGTCTTTGATTATCTTTAGTGATCAATGGGACGGATAGACGAGTCTAGAAGTATAAATGAGATTTGTACTAAAGTCATGTGAAGGAGTGAATGTAGACATTCGTGAGTGAATCACGAAGAATCTAGTACGAGGTGTGGCATGATATGTGCTAAATAAATGACAAGTATGAGCAAGTTGACTCGAGGCCTGTAGTTGTGCATAATTAGTTGATGCTATGAAAGGAATTAGAAAAAAATCTCATTGAGTATTTTCTTATAGATATTAGTTGCCATTCGGGGCTGACGTAGTTTTTCTTTTCATAACCTATGATTGTGTGAGAATGTAGCTGATGGTGAGAATCAGACAGAATAGTTGTCGTTTTTAGTTAATTGAAATCGACATTGCTTTATACCCTTGTAACAATGTACGGGTACTTTGAGGAGGATGTCTGTGATGATTCTAGTATAAGAAGTGAAATCACGAGTTTCATGTTGTACGATGAAATTTCGAGTAAGATAAATAGAGTCAATAGATTCGATCAAGATGTCCCTAATGTTGTGCGGCACGACACTGGTAAAAGTTTTAAATTAGCACAGCAAAAGAAACTCAGATGGGAGTGTGCTAGAAATGTTCTCTGTGTGGAGAAAGGATTAGATTAATGTGTTGACATATGATTCAAGTTCTGCGTAGATTCACACCTGATTCAATAAGGAGAATAAAATTATGTGAGTACGTAAGTAGAGAATATATTATAAAGATATGCTCATCGAAATGCTCAACCCATGATGGTTGAGTTGAAAGCTATAAAGGGAACTATCAATTGAAAGTTCTAGTACTGAGTTCAGTTTGAATCGAGAAAAAGAGTTAACAAGTTGGTGATCCAGAGGCGATCACTTTTGTGTCTGTGTTGTGAATTGGATGTTATGTAATGATCCATGGGAAAATCGATGTGTATTTCTGAATTTTAATGATTGAGGGTATCTTATACTACAAGAGATTTTGAGGACGAATTAGTGGAAACTGCTTGAGCTATTACAATTGTGGGTATAGTCATTGTAATACTTCTCAGATAGCGGACATAGTACAGGTGACTGAATAGAAGATCCATGTTAAGCAATGCTAGTTAGTTACTTGGTTGACTCTAGTTGATAATATCCTAGTTTTAGCAAGGTTAACGACTATAGTGAGCCTTCCTTTCAGAATAGAAAAGTTCAGAAGCATTATAATAAATGGTATTTTAAACAAGCTATCCATGCTGGATGAGATTTCCATTGTTTATGCTTCCTCGAGATAGAAAGTGAATGATGATGAATCCAGAACTTATACAGAGTTTTGATATGATATTTAGTAGTGGCATATCTGATAAAGTAAGAATAAAGAAGTACATTTATGTGCATAAATGTTTTAACAGTAGAGTACATTTCACGATAAGATTGAGTTATGGTTAGAAGTAGTTGACCACTAAAAGCTGAGTTTTCAAAGCGTACAAGTCAAGACTTTTACAGTTGGTTAATGCTTTAATTAGAAAGAGAGGTAAAACCTTAAAGATTTCAAATTTGGGTTGACAAAATTCCTAAGGAGGGGGAATGCCATTCGAATTGTAGTGAATCAACCAGTAAAGATCTGAACGAACGTTTGGACATGAACGAAGTTCCACATTAGTGGATTATTGGATATAGTATATGGCCCAGAGGAAGAATAACCTAGGTCTCAAGTTGCGTTTCGACCTTATGTCTCACAGCTTAAGAGTTATTAGTAGGAGAAATTTGAGGATAAGTGGAATTTGAAATTTTGAAGGGTAGATGGAAACATTTTAAGAATGTTGGTAGTAAATCCTCCTGATAAGATTTTCAGGGATGAAAATCTCTAAGGGGGAGAATTATAACAGCCCGATTTAGGGGCTAGTTGGAACAGTGATCTCAGAATCACTAATTCGAGGTTAGAGAAAATTATTTTCATGTTATTCTACGTATTATAACATGTTTATAAGGATGTATGGAAATTTTGGTGCCTTAATTTTAGCAATTTCTAGCTAAATTGTGAAAAAGGACTAAATTGCATAAAGTGCAAAAGTTCTATTTTATTTGCTACAAGTGCCAAATAGCTATAGAATGTGAATTGGATGTCTTTAAATTGAAATTATGCCTTCCTATAAGTGATGGACAGTCAAGGGGACAAGAAATTTAAAATTTGACAAGGGTTGGTGACATTAGTTGACTAAAGGAATAAAATAAGGGAAAAATAAAGAAAAGAAAGCTATCATCTTTTCTCCATCTTATCTCCACCAAAAATGGGCAGCAACAAGGGGTTTTTGAAGACAAAACATATATATAACCAAAGCATATCTTCATTCATTTGCTTACTCATAACTTACCCATTCTTTATACTCCAAACCATACCAAAATTTGTGTCATATAACTCATTCATTTAAGCATTTATCAACTCCAAACTTACCAGAAAAACATGGCTAGGTTCACTTCATAAACATATACACATAACTAGCCTATACATGCCATATTTAGCTATATACATTTTCTAAAGGGTACCAAAATATGTTTAGTAGTGTGATGATGATCCTTGATGGTCCTGAGCCTTCAGTAGCTTTGACGACCTATAAAACAGAGAAACATACACACAGAGTAAGCTTTACAAAGCTGATTAAGTCTTAATACAAATAAACTTAGCATATAAACATTTTAACGTATAATCAATCTAAATTCACTATTGGCTCAATTTCACCATCATAAATCTTCTTAATACCTTCACTTAGGCCATTCATCTTTCAAACTTGCATAACACTACATAATTTATTAGTTCATAGCTTTTTCCATCCATATAATACACTACAATCCCATATTCAATTACAAAATTCATCTAAGTATGTTTAAGAAAATGCTTACCTTCTTATACACACAAAGTGTACTTACCAAACATATCAGAAATGAGTATACATTTTTGTAATTGTTCATATCTCAGATTTACTCATTGAATAGTTCAGAATTTATTGAGATACTCAAAAAATCAGAATAATTGTACAAAGCCAACATCCCAGACGTGGTCTTACATGTAGTCAAATGTCGATGCCACTGTCCTAGACAGGGTCTTGCATGTAATCAGATATCGATGCCACTATCCCAGACAGGGTCTTACACGTAAACAGATATCGATGCATTTGTCCCGCATGTGGTCTTACACGTAAATGTATATCGATGCCACTATCCTGCATGTGGTCTTACACGTAAACAGATAACGATGCCACTATCCCAGACAATATAACAGTCTGAATTTGACCCTAATCAAAATGGTGGTTTTAGGACCACAAATCTGAGTCTAAAAATTAATTAAATGATTTATTTTGTGCTTATTATATGTGAATTAAAGTGTATGAAAGTTTCATAGAAAAATTTAATTGTTTGTGTGTTTAATTTAGAAAAAGGACTTGATCGCGTAAAAGGTAAAAGTTTCAAACTATAGTGAAATGTGTTAATTTGATGGTGGCTTTTTAATATGAGGTATCTAATGGGAAAATATCCCATTTCCAAGGATAGTGGATGGCAAAGGTCAAGTATGACCTTGAGATATATGTTGTTTTTATTTTTAATTAATGGTTAAAATGGTAAAACATTAAAAATGTTATTATATGTTAAACAATATGAAATTAAAAGCCATCATATTTGATCTTTCTTCTTCATTTCCATATGTTAGCTAAAAAAATAAGGGTTAAAGGCTTTGAAGTATTTAGTCATCATCTAGCTCAATTCAAGGTGTGTTTTACTTCAGTTTTCGATAATTTTTACGTTTTTTAGATCATTGCTTTGAATATTAGCTGATCCATGGTAGAACTTTTAAATTTGAGTATGCTTGAGGTTTGGCCATTAAGATGTTCATGTGGTTTTTGATGTTTGATGAGTTTAAATTAAAGATATGTTAAAGATTAGTATGTTTTGTATTGGAAATTTTAGTGAATTTGAGTATTTTGTGCTAAATTGAAAAAATGAATTTTTGAAGGGATAAAATGCAAAATAAATGAAAGAAGTGGACTAGAATAGTCCATATGATCTTTCGGCCCTTAAGTGTTATAGTGAAATTTTGTGTATTTTATGTTTTGTGCAAGTAGGACCAAATTGCAAAAATGTGATATAGTAGGGGTAAAATGGTAATTTCACTTTTTATGTGTTTTGGGACTAAATTGACATGAAATGTACTTGAATGAGCTAAATTTTAATGTGTCTAGATCAAGAGCAAAGAAAAACGGATTTGGATAGGGGAAAGGCGAAGGTTATCGAATAGTCGGTATACGTTGTCTGTCGACAGTCGAGGTAAGTCCTTAAGCAAATGTATGCCAATGAATTATTTATGAACATAGCATATGATATGTAACATCCTAGATTATGGGTTATGCGTTCGTGCATAATTCATGAGATAGTGGGATCAGTGGGTGTGTTGGATGTGTTCTGAAGAGTTTCAAGAACCCTAAGATGAAAGAAAATGAAAGGAAATGTAAGGAAATGTAAGGAAATGTAGGGAAATGTAAGCAAAAGTAAGGAAAATGTAAGGAAATGAAAGGAAATGAAAGGAAATGAAAGGAAATGAAAGGAAATGTAAGGAAATGAAAGGAAATGAAAGGAAATGAAAGGAAATGAAAGGAAATGTAAGGAAATGTATGGAAATGTATGGAAATGTATGGAAATATATGGAAATGTAAGGAAATATATGGAAATGTATGGAAATGTGTGGAAATGTAAGGAGATGTACGGAAATGTAAGGAAATGCTTTAGAAATGTTAAGTTTTGGAAACTAAACTAAAATAGGAAAGTGACCATTTTGGAAACCGAAGTAAATTAGAAAAGTGAACATTTTGGAAACCAAGCCAAAAGAGGAAACTAAACATTTTGGAAACCAAGCCAAAATAGGAAACTAAACATTTTGGAAACCTGGAAAATACAGAGCCGCGTGAAAATTTTAGGAAACTTAAAATTGACCCCGGAATGTTGAATTTAAGAGCCCAAAGGGAACTTAGGCCAAGTGACCCTAAAAATATAAAGTACATGAAATTTGACCCAATAACGGACTTGGAAATATGGCTCAAGATGCCACCTAAGGCCTTAGAAAATGGCCCACATGCAAAAGGTTTTGGGCTTGAGTTCGAATCACATAAGAAGCAAATAAAATAAGTTTTATTTTGCTTCTAGAAGCCCAAGAGGTGGACGGCACAAGCTTGCAAAGAGGAGTTTCATTCTCTTTAAAACTCGGCTAATTAGAAGATCATAAGGACTCTTAAGGGAAGAGTTTAATTCTCTTTAAAATTCGCTAAATAGGTGGATAAATGAAGAATTATTCTTTAATTAGGAAAATAAGGAAGAGTGGTGGCCAAGTAAAGGATTCTTGGCCTAGTAAATTCGGCTATAAAAGGAGGGACTAGGGCCATTCATTATTCATTCTCCTCTCTTCCTCCTCTGCCAAATATTCTTCTTGAGCATCCATTCTTTTCTTCTTTTCTTTTAGCCTCCTAGCCGATTTCCTTCTAAGCCTATTATTCCTCTCTTCTTTCATCTTTGAAACCAAATACATAAGGGAATCATAGCCGATTGTTCATCAAGTCTCTAAGTCGAATCTCGAAGGTTGAAGTGAAGGTGCAATCGATTCCTTCAAATAAGGGTAAGATCCAAGTTTAGTTTTCCATTCTTTTATATTCTAGACTTATTGAAATTTAGAGACTAATTTCGATTATTAATCTTGGCGAATCATGGAAGAAGAAATTCTTTTCCGAAGGTACACCATAGGCCACGTGTTCCCTAGTTATTCGGTGAATTTCGGATTTAAGATCCACAAGGTAAGTACCTAAAAGTATTCTACCAAAGCTTGTATGATTATCTAGATCGGTTCTTTAATTATTAAAAAGTCGAAAACTAACCCATATTGAGATTCAAGGTTGGCGAATATCAAGTGAAGGAAAACCAAGTTTTGGATTTGCATAAACACCAAATCGGCAAAGGTGAGTCTTTTACAAATCCTACTAGGATTTGGTTTTGTTTAAGCCAAAGGGTTTATTAATGTGTTTTATTTGATGGGCCGAATATAGGAATTTATAGATCTAAAGTTAGATCGGGATTCTCGAGATCTCAAGAAATCTATTAAGCGAAACAGGTGTGTACACTTACTATCCTTCGATATTATATGGCTAAATATTTTAATATATGATATGAATAATAATGAGAATGTGGCTATGTACCACAAATGTGGCAAAAGTACCTGTGCACGTTTCCTACTTACGATAGGATTGTGAAAAAATGTTATTTAATAACATGCGAATATATGAATATGAACATGAAATTAAGTTATGCAATATATATGTTTTGGGGCATTCGGGTTTTATGTGAAAGGGGAGAACAGTGTTGACTTGGTCTCACCAATGAAGGTGTTGACTTGGTCTCACTGCTAAAAAAATGTTGACTACGGTCACATTGCGAAATTTTGGTAACCGGTTACAATAGTGTCAAATGACACAACGTTTAAATTTGATTATAGTGTCTAATGACACAACGTGGAGAGTAGCGGATGGAGGTCGACTTAGTAGTCCCCACGGTGTGCGAAGTTGGTACGGGGAGTGTAGTGGATGGCTAATTAGGATTGGGTTTGGGTTGCATCATAATTTCATTATTATATGGACTTGATGATTTAAACATGAATGCTGATTTATTGAATGTTAGTATTGTGTGCACATTGAGTCTGCTGACTCACCCCATTGTGGGAATTATTTTTCAGGTGATGAGCAATGACGGACCGGGCCGGTGGACCAAGAGGAGGCCATGCTACATGCGAAAATTTCATTTATTTTGGACTTAAATTTTATTTTAGTTACTTTTAATCTATTTTGGGTTTTACTTGATGTAATAAGGCCTTAAGGCCCAATGGATTATACTTTATGTTTGCTTATTGTTAAGTTTCCTGCTAAGAACTTTGTTGAATGTATTTAATTAAATGGGCTTACGAGATCAAATAAATGGGTTTCCAATCTAAGCCCAACTGAAAATAATAGTTTTTTCAAAAATTTACAATTTTCTCTAAGTATCGAAAATGATTTTGAAATCGGTTTACTTTAGGAACATACCAGATTCGGTTCGGGCTCGTGGGTAGGTGTGGGTGTTTCGATTTGATATCGAGCCAAGTTTTAAACTCTCGGCACGTGGGCTAAGGCCCAAAATGTTTTCAAAGCGAGCCAAATGATTATCTTTGAAAATATTAGCGAGTTCGGCATGGCACCTAAGTCTCAATCGCCATGATCCACCGTGTAAGTACTTCTATCCATTGTGTGATTTCTATTATGATTTGTAGAAGGGTAGAAATGGAATGGAGCGTAGAATAGAGATTAAGTACTTGAACCCTAGGACTAGTTGCCCCAACAATTACATAAGACTTAAATGCCTAATCAAACAAACCTATGATTAAGTCACCGAGGTAGGGTGTCGTAACTGTTGTGCGCATGTCTAGGAGTGGATTCAGTAAGAGCTTGGTATTTAAGCAGTCCTAGTGACTCACCTCCTCTTTACTCGAATCCTACCAGTGCGTAACTGTAGATTCACCCTAATCAAGAGGACTTAGTCACTGCTAAACCCAATAACTAAAACCCGAAAGGGACAAGCCGTATTTTTATGGAAACCCTAATTTTAAAATTTCTAAATTACCCTCTTGATTTGAAAAGAATATTTTCCTAAAATATTTCTGATTTACAAATTTACTAAAATACCCTTAGTGGTAAAATTACAAAATGCCCTTGGTTTATAAAATGTTCAACTACTCAATGACTTTACCAAAATTTCATTATTTTATAAACATTCAAAAACCCTAATTTGTAAAATATCAAAATACCTTGATTTTGGAAAATTACAAAATTGCCCCTAACTTACAAAATTACCAAAATGACCCTATTTTCCAAAATTTTTGCAACTTCATCGTGCTGGAAAATAAATTTCTCAAAAAGAACCCTCAAAGTTTTGCAACTTTTGAAATACCCGAAATTTATTAAATTTTACAAATTTACCCTGATTTGTGAAAAATTACCAAAATACCCTGAGGTCAAAAAATTATCGAAATACCTCGGACTTCAAAATTTTTCCAAATTACCTCGAGATTTTGGAATTTCAAAAATAATTTTGACAAAATCACCAAGGAACCCTATTTTGACAAATTACAAAAATACCTGTAGGACAAAATTACGAAAATACCCCGGGTAGTGGAAAAACAACAAATGAAAAAACTACAACGTTTCTCGAATGAACTAAGGTTCATAATTGTTTGATGGATGTGTGAATGAATGAAAAGACGTGTGCATGTATGAATCTGAAAGAACCACTTCTAAAAAATTCTTTCCATAAAACTTCTTCGGGTAATCAAGTAAAACAAGGACTAATTCATAAAACTTTTTAATTAAATCGCGACGTTAGAAATGAGTTCTAAGGAACGTGAACTTAGAGAATGTGCCTAGAAAGTATGATAGTTCTTTAAGATCGAGTCTTGCAGAAATAGCGTAGTGTGGTGAGTTAGACTATGCGGATGAACGATAGTAAGTAATTTCGAGGACGAAATTATTTTTAAGGGGTAGAAGCGTAACATCCTAGATTATGGGTTATGCGTTCGTGCATAATTCATGAGATAGTGGGATCGATGGGTGTGTTGGATGTGTTACAAGAGTTTCAAGAACCCTAAGATGAAAGAAAATGAAAGGAAATGTAAGGAAATGTAAGGAAATGTAGGAAATGTAAGCAAAAGTAAGGAAAATGTAAGGAAATGAAAGGAAATGAAAGGAAATGAAAGGAAATGAAAGGAAATGTAAGGAAATGAAAGGAAATGAAAGGAAATGAAAGGAAATGAAAGGAAATGTAAGGAAATGTATGGAAATGTATGGAAATGTATGGAAATATATGGAAATGTAAGGAAATATATGGAAATGTATGGAAATGTGTGGAAATGTAAGGAGATGTACGGAAATGTAAGGAAATGCTTTAGAAATGTTAAGTTTGGAAACTAAACTAAAATAGGAAAGTGACCATTTTGGAAACCGAAGTAAATTAGAAAAGTGAACATTTTGGAAACCAAGCCAAAAGAGGAAACTAAACATTTTGGAAACCAAGCCAAAATAGGAAACTAAACATTTTGGAAACACGAAAATCTGAGCAGCGTGAAAATTTTAGGAAACTTAAAATTGACCGGAATGTTGAATTTAAGAGCCCAAAGGGGAACTTAGGGCCAAGTGACCCTAAAAATATAAAGTACATGAAATTTGACCCAATAACGGACTTGGAAATATGGCCTGAAGATGCCACCTAAGGCCTTAGAAAATGGCCCACATGCAAAAGGTTTTGGGCTTGAGTTCGAATCACATAAGAAGCAAATAAAATAAGTTTTATTTTGCTTCTAGAAGCCCAAGAGGTGGACGGCACAAGCTTGCACAAGAGGAGTTTCATTCTCTTTAAAACTCGGCTAATTAGAAGATCATAAGGACTCTTAAGGAAGAGTTTAATTCTCTTTAAAATTCGCTAAATAGGTGGATAAATGAAGAATTATTCTTTAATTAGGAAAATAAGGAAGAGTGGTGGCCAAGTAAAGGATTCTTGGCCTAGTAAATTCGGCTATAAAAGGAGGGACTAGGGCCATTCATTATTCATTCTCCTCTCTTTTCCTCGCCAAATATTCTTCTTGAGCATCCATTCTTTTCTTCTTTTCTTTTAGCCTCCTAGCCGATTTCCTTCTAAGCCTATTATTCCTCTCTTCTTTCATCTTTGAAACCAAATACATAAGGGAATCATAGCCGATTGTTCATCAAGTCTCTAAGCCGAATCTACGAAGGTTGAAGTGAAGGTGCAATCGATTCCTTCAAATAAGGGTAAGATCCAAGTTTAGTTTTCCATTCTTTTATATTCTAGACTTATTGAAATTTAGAGACTAATTTCGATTATTAATCTTGGCGAATCATGGAAGAAGAAATTCTTTTCGAAGGTACACCATAGGCCACGTGTTCCCTAGTTATTCGGTGAATTTGGGATTTAAGATCCACAAGGTAAGTACCTAAAAGTATTCGCCAAAGCTTGTATGATTATCTAGATCGGTTCTTTAATTATTAAAAAGTCGAAAACTAACCCATATTGAGATTCAAGGTTGGTAGAATATCAAGTGAAGGAAAACCAAGTTTTCGGATTTGCATAAACACCAAATCGGCAAGGTGAGTCTTTTACAAATCCTACTAGGATTTGGTTTTGTTTAAGCCAAAAGGGTTTATTAATGTGTTTTATTTGATGGGCGAATATAGGAATTTATAGATCTAAAGTTAGATCGGGATTCTCGAGATCTCAAGAAATCTATTAAGCGAAACAGGTGTGTACACTTACTATCCTTCGATATTATATGGCTAAATATTTTAATATATGATATGAATAATAATGAGAATGTGGCTATGTACCACAAATGTGGCAAAAAGTACCCAGGTACGTTTCCTACTTCTGATAGGATTGTGAAAAAAATGTTATTTAATAACATGCGAATATATGAATATGAACATGAAATTAAGTTATGCAATATATATGTTTTGGGGCATTGGTTTTATGTGAAAGGGGAGAACAGTGTTGACTTGGTCTCACCAATGAAGGTGTTGACTTGGTCTCACTGCGAAAAAATGTTGACTACGGTCACATTGCGAAATTTTGGTAACTTCGGTTACAATAGTGTCAAATGACACAACGTTTAAATTTGATTATAGTGTCTAATGACACAACGTGGAGAGTAGCGGATGGAGGGTCGACTTAGTAGTCCCCACGGTGTGCAGGTTGGTACGGGGGAGTGTAGTGGATGGCTAATTAGGATTGGGTTTGGGTTGCATCATAATTTCATTATTATATGGACTTGATGATTTAAACATGAATGCCTGATTTATTGAATGTTAGTATTGTGTGCACATTGAGTCTGTTGACTCACCCCATTGTGGGAATTATTTTTCAGGTGATGAGCAATGACGGACCGGGCCGGTGGACCAAGAGGAGGCCATGCTACATGCGAAAATTTCATTTATTTTGGACTTAAATTTTATTTTAGTTACTTTTAATCTATTTTGGGTTTTACTTGATGTAATAAGGCCTTAAGGCCCAGTGGATTATACTTTATGTTTGCTTATTGTTAAGTTTCCTGCTAAGAACTTTGTTGAATGTATTTAATTAAATGGGCTTACGAGATCAAATAAATGGGTTTCCAATCTAAGCCCAACTGAAAATAATAGTTTTTTTCCAAAAATTTACAATTTTCTCTAAGTATCGGAAATGATTTTGAAATCGGTTTACTTTAGGAACATACCAGATCCGGTTCAGGCTCGTGGGCCGGGTGTGGGGTGTTTCATGATAAAATTTGGAAATTTAAAGCATAAAATATATGTTGTCCGAATGGGAGTATAAATGATAGTGAATTTATTTTGTTAAATGTGATGTGAATAAGTACGTTCGGTTTTATATGTGAAAGTAATATGAAGTATATGAGATGGTTGTGATTTTAGCACTAAGTAATGTGTATTGAAATGTTGAAAATGTTGATATTTCGGGCTTCGAGCCTAGAAGGCCTTGTGCTGGTGATCTATTTCAGGCTTAATGCCTAGCAGGCCTCGTGCCGGTGAATATATCAGGCTTAATGCCTAGCAGGCTAAATGCCGGTGTTTTAAATATCAAACTTCAAGTCTAGCAGGCAAAGTGCTGGTGTATACGATTCGGATTAGTGCATAGCTTGTTATATGCTGGTGAGTTTTCAATTTTTGAACTTTGGTTACAAAATAGTAAAGTTATGAAACAAACCATGGAAGTTTAAGTCTATGAAAGTGAATTTGTGAGTTCGGCTATAAGGTATGTATTAAGCATACTTTAATATTTTGATTTTATGCTATGATGATAAGTAAATAAAGTGATGAGAGAAAGTGATATACATATGATAGATGGAATTTGATCATAACCTATACTATAAGGGAATTGGTCATAGAAAAGCATGAAAGAAGTAAGGTATTCGTATAGGTATAACTATATGCATAAGTGTGTGATTATTTACTTGGTATATGATGTACGATGGTAAAGAAATAAAAGTTTTATATATATATAGATAGATGAGATATTCAGTTTTGGTACACTATACATATTAAGTCATGAATGTTCAATGTTAAGAAATCATTACTTAGGTGCTTGTATATTAGAATATTATATTGTGTTAGCTTAAGACTTACTAAGCTAGCAAGCTTACTTTGTGTGTGTACATTGTTTGTTTTATAGATTTCGTTCAAGCTACGGGCTCAGAGGATCGTCAGAAGAATCAACCACACTATCAACCCCTTTTTGGTACTTATACATTTGGTTTTTGAATCAAAGGCATGTATAGGTTAGACGAAGTTGTAAAATCAAAGAACTTTGGTCTTGTATACAAAAATAACCTAGCCTTGCGAAAGAGGCTTATTCCTTTTGGTTAACTTTAGCTGTTGTGCTCTTTGACGTAATGGTTGGATTTTAAAGTCAAGTTGGATATATGTATGAGAATGGTTGAATGCTTGATGCGTTCGGTACCTGGCAAATTTATCCTTGGCCTGTTATATGCTAGTCTAGGTCAATGTATGTTTTATAGAGAGTATGTATGTGGTTAAGATGATTCCATATGATTTAGGTTCAATTTGTTTACAAATGAATATTAAGTTTGGCCACATGTATTATAGTAAAGTAGTAATAATATATGAGTATGTTATTATAATGCATGGATGGTATGGATTTACTTGGTTTATACTCGGCAATGGTATAGGCGCATATAGTAGTTAGGTAATGATATTGTTACATGTTTGGATGAATATGTTGAGCCTTGAATTATGCATGTGGAACATGGTTGTTACATTATATGTATGATCTAGTTCAAGGTTTATTTATGAGTTACTTATTTAATATACATCATTAATGTTAGCTAAGTTGAGATTTGTGTTTTTGGTAACAAAGTAAATGATGTGTGTTTGAGTTAGTAGTAGTAAGTAATATTTCTATTAAGTACTAAACTTAAATGGTATGTGAAAAGGAATTGTTTGGTCTCATTATTTGAACATTTGCGATATACTTGCGATATTGGTAATAGTTTGGTCTAACCCTTGAATGATTAGATAAATAAATTGAAGTATTTAGGTACATTATTAAATGTATTTGAATTCGGTGCATGATGTTTGTATGACTATGTGCAAGTATAATGTGACAGTTGTTATAAAGAAATGCAAGCAAAATAAGTTCATAATATCACTTGTATGTTCGGTCAAGAAGTAAATAGGTACGCTTGTATATGCATTATAGAATCTTGAATGAATATCAGATTTAGATATGTGATACATAGGGATCGCTTTGCTGGTGTTGAATTTAAATGAATGTCTAATCGGAATGGTGTTTAGCTTGGTAATGCCTCATAACCCTAATTCGACAATGGTTATGGGTTAGGGATGTTACATATAGGGTCTTACACGTAAATAGATATCGATGCCACTGTCCCATACAGGGTCTTACACGTAAATAGATATCGATGCCACTGTCCCAGACAGGGTCTTACACGTAAACAGATTTCGATGCCACTGTCCCGCATGTGGTCTTACACGTAAATGATATCGATGCCATTTGTCCCTGCATGGGTCTTACACATAAACAAATATCGATGCCACTGTCCCAGACAGGGTCTTACACGTAAACGGATATCGATGCCACTGTCCCAGATAGGGTCTTACACGTAAACAGATATTGATGCCACTGTCTCAGACAGGGTCTTACACGTAAATAGATATCGATCTTAACTTAAAATTTATGCACACATCATCTTGTAAACATTCAACATTATCAATAATCACATAAACATACATATTCCAAAAACAAATACATTTATTTGCATAATGACTTATCTCGGACTCGGTTTATCGGAATGAAAACGGCTACTTGGTTACTTTCGCTTTCTCGCGATCTAAATCCGTTTTCCTCGATTCTTGATCTAAACATATTTAGAATTAACCCTTTTATTCACTATTCCATTCAATTCAATCCATACACATGTATTTTGGGCTATTTATACTTTAGCCCTCACATTTGCACCTTTTATCAATTTAGTTCATTTTTCTGAAAACATCAAATTCACAAAATCCATACATACACATGCTTAGCCAAATACATATACATCACATTTAAGCCCACATTTTTCATCAAACTTGTAATTTAGTCCTTTAATTTACCATTTTCTAAATTTAGCCCTATTTAGCTAAATTCATCAAAAATTCAAGAACAAAGTATGTTCATCTAACTCATATCTTTCATTTAACACCAAAAATCATCAAAAAGCTTAACATAACATCAATAGCATCTCACAAAAACATTATCAATTCATCAAATTGGGACATGGGTTTGATAGCTATCTAAGCAACAATTGCAAAAATGTAGAAATTATCAAAAACTGAACAAATTTCGTACTTTAATTTATGCTTGGAATGGCTGAATGAAACAACTTAATCTTTTCTTTCTTTCCTTTCAATATTCGGCTAGAAGAAGAATGATAATGGCCTATTTTCATGTTATTGTCATTATAACAATAATATTATTTCGTTTACTAATTTATCCTTCCAACTATTAAATAAAACAACCATGCATTAAGGATATTTTTGTCCTTATTCATCCACTAACTAAATAGTGATTTAATAGCCACAAAAGTCCTTCACTTTTACAAAGCCACAACACTTAGGTATCTTAACAAATAGCATGCAACTTTCACATTTAATGCAATTCAATCCTTTAGTCAAATTAAACACACAGACGGAGAATTTAGCATACGGAAATTTTGCACATGCTTAATCACATATCAACGACCTAGAAAATAATATTAAAATATTATACGAACTCAGATTTGTGGTCTCAAAACCACTATTTCGACTAGGGTATAAACCGAACTGTTACAATTCTCCCCCCTTAGGGATTTTCATCCACAAAAATCTTACCGAAATAAAATGGGTAGATTTCGTCAATCGGTCAACTATGACCCAAATTGTATCTTTCTTTTTCGAAGTTAGAGGCAACCCAAAAACAAAGTCCATCGTTACTCTATCCCATTTCCACTCAGGAATCAGAATCAGTTGTAACAACCCAGACGGTTCTTGATGTTCAGCTTTTACTTGTTGATAGACTACACATTTCAAAACAAAATCGAAAATGTCTCGTTTCATGCCAGACCACCAATAGTGTTGCTTCAGATCATGATACATCTTTGTATTTCCCAGATGGACAAATAGGCGACTGTTATGTGCTTCATTCAAAATCAATTGAATCAGCTCCAGATTTCTCGGAACATAGATTCAATCTCGGAATCTCAAAAAACCATCAACAACTCAAAATTTAGATTCAGAATTCAATTCGCATTGAGCTCTTTTCAACAACAATTCATTATCAACCTTCTGAGCATCACATATTCGCTGTACAAATAACGATTTTGCTCTCAATTAAGCTATCACAGAACTATCATCAGAAAAATCTAACTGAGCATTCAAAGCATGTAGTGCAAACAATGATTTTCTACTCAATGCATTAACAACTACGTTTGCTTTACCCAGATGATAATCTATCACAAGCTCGTAATCTTGTAACAGTTCTAACCACCTTCTTTAACGCACGTTCAAATCTTTTTGGGTCATCAAATATTTCAGACTTTTATGATCTGAAAACACGTGACATTTCTCACCATACAGATAATGGCACTAAATCTTAAGTGCAAACATAATCGTGGCTAATTCAAGGTCATGCGTCGGATAGTTCTTTTCATGAGGCTTCAATTGTCTCGAGGCATAAGCTACAACTTTGCCTTATTGCATCAAAACACATCCCTGTCCATTTAACGAAGCATCACTATATACAACAAATTCTTTGCCCGATTTGGGTAGTACTAACACTGGAGCTTCTATTAACAAAGCTTTCAACTGATTGAAACTTCTCTGACATTTATCAGACCATTCAAATTTGACATCTTTCTGAAGTAATCTTGTCAATGGAGTAGCTATTGTCGAAAAGCCTTTTACAAACCTACAGTAATAACCAGCTAAACTCAGAAAACTGTGGACTTTAGATACATTTCGCGGAGGTTTCCAATTCAAAATAGCAGAAATCTTGCTTGGGTCTACTCGGTTTCCAGAAGTTGACATAATGTGTCCCAGAAAGCTAACTTCGTGCAACCAAAATTCACATTTGTTGAATTTCACGTACAATTGCTTTTCTCGTAGAGTTTGCAACACAATCCTTAAGTGTTCAACATTCTCATTTTCACTTTGAAAATAAATCAATATGTCATCTATGAAAACTACAACAAACTGATCTAAATACAGTATGAAAATTCTATTCATCAGATCCAAAAAAATAGCAGGAGCATTGGTTAGTCCAAATGGCATAACTAAAAACTCATAATGCCCGCACCTCATTCTGAAAGCAGTCTTTGGAATGTCTGAACCTTTAACTCTCAATTGGTAGTATCCTGATCTCAGATCAATCTTTGAAAATATAGTAGCTCCTTTTAACTAATCAAATAAGTCATCAGTTCTGGGTAACGGATATTTGTTCTTTATGGTCACTCTATTCAACTGACGGTAATCAATACACATTCTCATCATGCCATCTTTCTTCTTCACAAGTAGAACAGGAGCACCCCAAGGCGAGAAACTCGATCTAGCAAACCCTCTATCGGTCAACTCTTGCAACTGTGACTTTAACTCTTTCAACTCTGATGGTGCCATTCTATACGGAACTATTGAAATAGGTGTAGTACCAGGCATCAATTGAATACCAAACTCAACTTCACGAATCAAAGGTAAACCCAATAATTCTTTAGGGAACACATCAGAAAATTCACAAATAATAGGTACTAACTCAACTTTCTTCTCAGATATTTTTGAATCAATTACATAAGCAAAATATACCCCATACCCCTTTTCACATAACTTTGAGCTTTCAAAACCAATATCATAGTAGGCAAACCACTCAAATCATTAGACTCAACTCATACAACTTCATTATTCAGACATCCAAAATCTATAGTCTTTCTTTTGTAGTTCACAATAGCATCATGCAAAGACAACCAATCCATACCCAGAATAATATCAAACTCATCAAACGGCAAAAGCATCAAATCAACAAGGAAACAGATATCTTGAAACATTAATGGACAGTTCTTGCATGCTTTGTCCACAAGGACTCTTTTGCCTAAGGGGTTCGATACTTTTATAACAAATTCAGTAGATTCTACAGGCAAAGTCTTACCATATACTAGATTCATGCATATGTATGAATGCATAGAACCAGGGTCTATCAAAGCAATCACAGAAGTATCATAAAGAGTAAAAGTACCCGTTATAACATCAGGTGATGAAGCTTCTTCATGAGCTTAAATAGCATATGTTCTGGCAGGCGCTCTAGCTTCTGATCTTACCACAGTGTCTCTCGTGCACCTCTAACTACCACTAACATTTCTTGTATTCTTTGAAGGTCTACCCCTCCCAGGTGCTTTATCAAGTCCCAGATTCTGAACAGTCTTTGGCTCAACAGACTCAGGACAATCACGGATAAAATGATCAAGCAATCCATATCTGAAGCAAGCTTTGCCATTTAATCTACAGCTTCTCGAATATCTTTTTTCCACAATATTTACATTTGGGTCTCTCTGATCGAACATTACCAACACTGGCCACTAAAATTGTTGGAGTTTTGGAACTCATTTACGATTTAGCTCAATTTCTATTCAAATGTCCTACATTATCTCTAGAACGACTTTGATCATCTCAGAATCTTTTTGGAGTAGACTGAAATGATTTACTCTGAAGTCTCTTTTTCATATCACGAGCTTTAGACTCATCTTTTCTTTTATCCTTCCTGAATGCCTTAGCTTTGCAAGCTCACCAACAGTACAATGAACTCTTTTATTTCTAAAATCCCAACTAGCAAACGAATGTCTTCATTAAGGCCATCTTCAAATCTTTTGCACATTATAGCTTTAGAAGGTACACATTCTCGAGCATATTGACTTAATCTCACGAACTCTCGTTCACAATCAGAAACAGTCATTTGACCTTGTTTTAATTCAAAAAATTCCTTCCGTTTCTGATCGACAAATCTCTCACTGATATACTTCTTTCAGAATTCAATCTAAAAGAAGTCCCACGTGACTCGCTCTTTCGAAACGACAGAAATTAGAGTTTCCACCATTGATAAGCTGCATCTTGAAGTAACAATACAACACACTTTATGTATTCTTTGAAAGTTAGAGACATTTCATCGAATACCCGGATAGTATTTTCAATCCAGAACTCGCCCCTTTCAGCATCATCATCTTTAGTAGCTCAAAATTCTCTTGCCCCATACTTACGAATCTTGTCAACCAGAGGAATATTCAATAGATTCAGATTTGCAGTCGGAGGTATATTGGATATCTGAGGGGGATTAACTGGGGGCAGAGGTTTCGAAACAGTCGAGTTATTCTTTACGAATTGAGTGAACCACTCATTCATATTCTGGAAGAAAACTTGTTTAGCTTCTCCCTCTTGACCGCTCGTAATCAGTCTCGAATCAGAGGGCGATGTCCCTTGCACGGATCAGCGCATTACTTTCTACGTCGTCAGCTACGGCTCTTTCGGGATCCATTACTATATAAAAATCACATTTTATACGTCAGGATTCATCACACTATCACAATTCAAATATATGGCATGTATAGCTAGACTCTGACATGCTACGTTAGTCTGAGAATCGACTAAACCGTAGCTCTAATACCAACCAAATGTAAGACCCCTATCCCGTATCTGTCGTCGAATTAGGGTTAAAGGCGTTACCGGACAGATCGAAAACATTTATAGAATTAATCATTTTATAGAATTAATCATACCTGCATTCAATAATATCAAACATGATGTCCCTTAAGAAGGTCATCGAGACCTTAAACATACTTGTAAACCGAATCGGGACTAAATCAAAACACATGCAAAGTTTCATGAAAGAATAAAAACTTTTCTAAACACAGGGGATACATGCCCGTGGGGGTAGGCCGTGCCTCTCCTACGGCTACTTGACGCACCCGTGTGTCTTCCCCGTGGCTGTATTCTGCCAAAACCAACACGACTACCAAGCACACCCGTGTGCTAAGGCCGTGTCCTAAAAGGTCATATACTGCCATTTCTAGCACAACCTATAGGCACACCCGTGCCATGACCGTGTACTTTTAATGCTAGCTACTGACTTTTACCCCACAGTTGCTAGGCACGCCTGTGTGCCATGGCCGTGTGACATAATAGATCACTTGCAAGACCAACATGCCACCCATTTTAGGTCTCACCTACAAGTAATACATACCAAACCATAATATGCATATATGGAAACCAAAACATACAAAATTGACCATTCAATTTATACATTCCTTATCCAATTCAATCATGCCAACTTTCAAGATAAAACATATATATAACCAAAGCATATCTTCATTCATTTGCTTACTCATAACTTACCCATTCTTTATACTCCAAACCATACCAAAATTTGTGTCATATAGCTCATTCATTTAAGCATTTATCAACTCCAAACTTACCAAAAACACATGGCTAGGTTCATTTCATAAACATATACACATAACTAGCTTATACATGCCATATTTAACTATATACATTTTCTAAAGGGTACTAAAATATGTTTAGTAGTGTAATGATGATCCTTGATGGTCTCGAGCCATTAGTAGCTTTGACGACCTATAAAACAGAGAAATATACACACAGAGTAAGCTTTAAAAAGCTTAGTAAGTCTTAATACAAATAAACTTAGCATATAAACATTCTAACGTATAATCAATCTAAATTCACTATTGGCTCAATTTCACCATCATAAATCTTCTTAATACCTTCACTTAGACCATTCATCTCTCAAACTTGCATAACACTGCATACTTTATTAGTTCATAGCTTTTTCCATCCATATAGTACACTTACAATCCTATATTCAATTACATAATTCATCTAGGTAATTTTAACAAAATGCTTACCTTCTTATACGCACAAAGTGTACTTACCAAACGTATCAGAAACGAGTATACATTTTTGTAATTGTTCATATCTCAGATTTACTCATTGAACAGTTCAGAATTTATGAAGATACTCAGAAACTCAGAATAATTGTACAAAGCCAACATCCCAGACGTGGTCTTACATGTAGTCGGATGTCGATGCCATTGTCCCAAACAGGGTCTTACATGTAAATAGCTATCGATGCCACTGTCCCAGACAGGGTCTTACACGTAAACAAATATCGATGGCACTGTCCTAGACAGGGTCTTACACATAAACAGATAGCGATGCCACTGTCCCAGAAAGGGTTTTACACGTAAATATATATCGATGCCGCTGTCCCAGATAGGGTCTTACATGTAAACAGATATCGATGCCACTGTCCCAGAAAGGGTCTTACACGTAAACAGATATCGATGCCACTGTCCCAGATAGGGTCTTACACGTAAACAGATATCGATGCCTCTGTCCCAGACAGGGTCTTACACGTAAACAGATATCGATGCCACTGTCCCAGACAGGGTCTTACACATAAACAGTTATCGATCTTAACTTAAAATTTATGCACACATCATCTTGTAAACATTCAACGTTATCAATAATCACACAAACATACATATTCCAGAAACAAGTACATTTATTTGCATAATGAGTTACCTCAGATTCGGTTTATCGAAATGAAAATGGCTACTCGGTTACTGTAACACCCAAACCCGGCCTTGAAGTTAGGCCTGAATCTGGATTGTCACATTAAAGGCACAATTCAAAACAGTTTTGCTAATTAAGAAATTAAGGCCCAAAAGCCCAAAATCTAATAGACTTATTAATTAAAGATAAAAAAACCCGTTTTATTATTTTAAGCATTTAGTAAACCAAGTTTGAACATAAGAGCTTACTTAGGTTTAATAATTAAATAAACATTTAATCTTAAAACCCAAATTAAATTTGAAGTCCAAACGGAGTTCAAGGTCTTATTACGTCCACTAAAAATTAAGTAAATAAAACATGTATTTTGAAACAAATAAATGGAAATTCAAGCCTCTTGTAGTGTGGCCATCTCCGAGTCCTCTCCCATGTCGAGTCATCTATTCAGAATTACCTGAAAACATTAAATTAAAGGGGTGTGAGTTTCGAAACTCAGTGTGCCCAACCCTTGGAAAAAAAATCACTTACAAATATCCACATTGGGCCTAAGCCCTATCGAAATCGGTGGTCTTGGCCTTAGCCCACAATAACCTCATATCATATCATAACGCATCATATACACACAACATAATGCAAAACCCACCCCAAAATCCATCCGCTACACACACTATTTCCCTTCCAACCTTATGACTCCTGTGGGGAATTCTAGCTCGACCCACCACTCTGCTACACACCAAGGGTAGCCCGGTTGCGATACTATCGAATGTTGCAGCAAAGCTGCTAATCAAATATTGGGCGTACAACCTCTGGTGGATCCATACCATATGGCCATGGGATCTTGGATCCATACCATACGGCTATACGATCCTCAAATATTGACACAGAGTCATCAATATATATAGTAGGCACATAGCCACGGTAAATATGATTGGCACAAAGCCATAATAACAACACAAAGCCAATAATTACGGTACGAAGCCCATATTAATGGCACACAGCCCTCGGTAACATTATCGATGCAGCATGGCTGCTCGGTGACTAAAAGCTTACGGTGGATCCATACCATACGGCCATCCGATCCTCAAATCTTCCTCTGTACCATAATTCCCACCCATTTGCATCCTAAGCAGAATATCTTATGAATGCATCAAACACAAAAGTAACATCCATAAACTCATATTCGTCACATAGGGTTATTTTCGTCATTTCACTACCCAGGGATATTTTCGTAATTCTACCCTATAGGGGTATTTTGGTAATTTCAGAAATCAGGAGTATTTCAGTAATTTTACAAACCAGGGGTATTTTGGTAATTTCACAAATTAAGGGTATTTCGATAATTTCACAAATCGAGGGTACTTTAGTAATTTTACAAATCGGGGGTATTTTGGCAATTTCGTAAATCGAGGGTATTTTGGTAATTTCACAAGTCGGGGTATTTTGGTAATTTTGCAAACTGGGGTATTTTGGTAATTTCGCAAACTGGGGGTATTTTGGTAATATCACAAATCAAGGGTATTTTGATAATTTCACAAATCGAGGGTATTTTGGTAATTTCACAAATTGGGGGTATTTCAATAATTTCATAAATCAGGGGTATTTCGATAAATTCACAAATCAGGGGTATTTCGATAATTTCACAAATCGAGGGTATTTTTGTAGTTCGTAAATCGGGGGTATTTTGGTCCCTTTCGGGTTTTAGCTATGAACTTTGGCCCATCAACAAGTCCTCGCGACTAAAGTGAATAGACACTATGCACCAGGTAGGATTCTAGAGAAGAAGAGGTGGGCCACTAGGGCCGCTTAAGTACCAAGCTCTCCCTAGATCCAATCCTAGACATGTGTATGCCCGTTGCCACACCCTAACCCAGCGACTTGTTCACATGCATGTTTAATTAGATTAAGTCTTATGAAATTTAAGAGTTGTTCAAACTAGACCTAAGGTCCATAAATCCTAACATACACGTCTACGTCCCCATAAGCCCATCAAGCCCATATCACACCCTTACGGCCCATTAGGCCCGAATCTCATCATATGGCCTATTAGGCGCAAAATAAATCCAATTCATGTATCATACATGACTAATTCAATTCGTTGACCAACCAAACCATTTCATTAATTCTTAGCCTCAGGGCCCACCGGGCCCATTTAGCCACTTTTGGCTTTTCGGCTTTTCGGCATTGCCGATTTTGTGTGTGTAGTGTTTGTACACACCTGGTAACCATGCGCGCTGAAAACCCCTTAGTCATGAACCTACAATCGACATTACCTAACGATTGATCATAACTTAATATACACTTACCGAAAATCGAAACCTCACCGTAACCCTTACCGTGTACCTCACGTTCTAGTAGCCCTTCCTTTTCAACTATTAACTCTCCTCATTGAATGCTCTATATAACTAGCTCCTCACCTTCCTTCTTTGTATCTTTTTGATGTGGGATCCCTCCGTCAGTAGAGTTTAAATTCAACTCAAAGTCTTCCCGTCCAATACGCAAAATAAATACTCCCTTGCTTGTCATGAGATTCGAACCCAAGCTCCCTTGCACCCTTAATGACGCCTTGCCATTAGACCACTCACTTTCTTGTGTCTAAAATCATGTGCAACTAAATATAACCCTATGGTAAAATTTTAGAGTCCATTTAAAAAGAAATCCCAAAATGCAAGAGCCAAGACTTGAACCTTGGGCCTCCTTCCTTCCTTGTGGCGTCACCCCTTGTCCCTTATGTGGCGTCACTTTGCCACTACACTACACACTCCACTTGTATAATTTTTTTCCACATTTTATTCTTAAAGCCTACCTACTAACTCCCAGGGTTTTATTCACCTAGAACCAAAATTTTCCTAAAGCCAATGTTTTAACCCAAGACTTCATAGAACCCTCTAACCTTCCAAAATCACTCACCTAATAGGTCCAACTAGCACTAAAGTCGTTCTCTTGTTCTCAAAAATTTTAAACGCTCCCGTGCCCAAGGCCCAATGGGCCCAATTCTTCTAGGCCCAATTTTGGGATGTTACAGTTACTTTCTCTTTCCCGCGATCTAAATTCATTTTCCTTGATTCTTGATCTAAACATATTCAGAATTAACCCTTTTATTCACTATTCCATTCAATTCAATCCATACGCATGTATTTTGGGCTATTTATACTTTAGCCCTCACATTTGCACCTTTTATCAATTTAGTCTATTTTTCTTAAAACATAAAAGTCACTAAATCCATACATACACATGCTTAGCCTAATACATATACATCATATTTAAGCCCACATTTTTCATCAAACTTGTAATTTAGTCCTTTAATTTACCATTTTCTCAATTTAGCCATATTTAGCTAAATTCATCAAAAATTCAAGAACAAAGTATGTTCATCTAACTCATATCTTTCATTTAACACCAAAAATCATCAAAAAGCTTAACATAACATCAATGGCATCTGACACAAACATTATCAATTCATCAAATTGGGACATGGGTTTGATAGCTCTCTAAGCAACGATTGCAAAAACGTAGAAGTTATCAAAAATCGAACAAATTTCATACCTTAATTTATGCTTGGAATGGCCGGATGGAACAACTTAATCTTTTCTTTCTTTCCTTTCAATATTCGACTAGAAGAAGAATGATAATGGCCTATTTTCATGTTATTATCATTATAACAATAATATTATTTCATTTACTAATTTAACCTTCCAACTAATAAATAAAACAACCATGCATTAAGGATATTTTTGTCCTTATTCATCCACTAACTAAATAGTGGTTTAATAGCCACATAAGTCCTTCACTTTTACAAAGCCACAACACTTAGGTATCTTAACAAATAGCATGTAACTTTCACATTTAATGCAATTCAATCCTTTAATCAAATTAAACACACAGACGGACAATTTAACATACGAAAATTTTACGCATGCTTAATTGTAACATCCTGAAGTAGGGTTTGTTTGCAATTTAATTAATTTTTCCCATGTGCATGCTCGAAGAAATATGTATGCTGTGATTGCTTGACATGTTCTAGGGTCTAGTCATAACCTCAGGCTAGGTCTGACTTAGGGCTGAAAATTTCTTTTTGTGCTAAAGATGAGGGAGCTAGGTGAGATAGGGGATAAGAGAAATTGAGGGAGAAGCATGACACAAGGAAACATGTGGTAGAGTGGCTTGGGACGCTACCTAAGGAGCTAGGAAGGGTGTGGCAAAGGAGGGTTCGAGCTACCAAATTAGCACCTAGGAGTTTTTATTTTTGCGTTATGTGGGGGAAGTTGAGCTAGGAAGGCCTTAAAAATAAAATGGTAAGGGTTTTAGGCATGGAAGTCAGATTGGTAAAGTGGCTTAGGGCTGCCTCTTAGGGCCTTGGTGAATGTCGCCCCAACCAGGAAAGAGAGGACTCAAGTTCGAGTCACGTTGGAAGCGAGGTATGTTTTATTTCTTTTTATTTTAGCGTGAAGGGGGAGAGAGCTAGTGGACTATGCATGGACTCTCTAAGGGATAGGGATAAACATTTTTTTTATTTATTTGAAGAAGTGATTAGATAAAAATTTATCACAAAAGGGTGAGTGATGGCCGAATGTAGGATTCCTTAGGGACTTTCACATCGGTTTAGTATAGTAAAGGGGGGGATGCCGAAATTCATCTAGTTGATTTTCTTTTCAATTTGTTTTCTTGGCCAATTTCTCTCTAGTCCCCTTTGCCCAAAAATTTCTTCAAACCCCTCTCTCCTTTTGGTTCAACTTGGCCGAACCTATCACCCCCTTACCACACAAACTCCATCTTCCACCTTGTGTAGCCGAATGCCATAATCTTTCTTTTTCTCTCCTTTTTGTCTTAAGTCGAATCTCTATTGCTTCTCTCTTCTCCATGCCAAAATCTTCTTCTTTCTTCTAGATGAATATCAATCAAGAGTGGATCACTTTTTGGTTCTTCTCAAAATACGGTAAGTGGTGGTAAGGACTCATTTTAGTAGGGCATTCTTTTTATTATTCGAAAAGCCAAAGTCTAACTATTATGTGATCTCAAGGTGTAGCTGATTGCAAGTGGTGTGTGTGGCTTCAGGATTCGTTTGGAAACCAAATTGATTTAGGGTAAGTGCCACAAATGAGCCTTCGGGATTTAGTTACTATGGCCGAATAGGCCTTGGTAAGGTTGATCGAATGTGTACATGGTCCTAATACCCTACCTTTTGTGTGTAGCCGATGCTAGAGTGCTTTGAAGGAGTCTTTCAGGTTTCAGTTCTTCAAGGTAAGTGGCTGTCATATTTGGCTATGGGCCATGTATGGTGTTTAAATAGTAACCGATTGTGTGCTATGATTTTAGAAGCAAAAGTTTCTGGGTTTTATACTCGCTTTGGTAAGTAATAGTAAGTTCAGCCTAAGGCCATATTTCAGGTGCGAATGATCCTTCGGGATTATTAGTATAGCCGAATGGCTATTAGATCTAAAGGTTTGGGTGTTTGTCGATTGTAGGAGCAATACGAGAATACGTTTCGGGATTTTGTGATAACGCATAGATTCAGAATTTCTCTTTAGATCTTCGGTTAAACAGGTGTGTAAAACTCTTACACACTTATTAGTTGGCATTGCTTATTATGTTAACTTTTGTGATAGTGATTTGCCTTGTGGGCTTGTGCATGGATCCCGGGTAAGTCGCTTGTGACTTTAAATATGTTATATGAATGACATGATAGTTAAGATGCTATGCCATGACTTATGTGTATAATTTATGATAGTTTGTTAATCATGTTGTGAGCATGTTGACAATGGGATTGAAGAGAGGAGGGGGAGTATTCTCTATGGACTGTCACCAGTGGTTTTGACCACACCGTTGATATAAATCGTGACTAAGTCCTAGTGGTTTGGTACCACCAGTGGTTTTGACCACATATTGATAATTGTGACCTATGGTCATCATTGGTTTTGACCACACGATGGGTTGGCCCCACCATTGATTGTGACTCCGGTCACCAGTGGTTTTGACCACCAGTGGTTTTGACAACGCGGGGTAGATAAAGGAGTATGGATGGCTAGTTTTGGGTTGCATGTTTGCCTGATTTACTAATATTTTGTGTATGAGTTTACACTTCCGGGTTGGGGATTTACACACTGAGTCTTGGTGACTCACCCCTTCCCATGTCATTTTGCAGATGAGTAGATCGTGGAGATGGAGCCGGAGAGGACTCGAGGCGACCATGCTTGTTCCTTGGATTTGGAATTTTATTTAGCACAGTTTAAGATTATTATTTACTAAATTTTTGGTTTGGGTTGTAATAAGGTCGCTAATTATTATTTTGGGTGTTTAAGTAGTTGTTTTACTTCACTTCTACTATATTACTAAAGAATTTATAAATTGTTTAAATGAATCAGTTAAAAGTGACATTTTCAAAATGGGAAATTTTTACGAGTTTTCAAGGATGTTGCCATCGGGTAGCAAAATTCACTAAGTTAGCAATAACTCTGATAGTTCTAATAATTTAAATGATCAAATGTTTTCAAAGATATCAACTCAACCATGCTTATATAAAAAAAAAAACAATTCCACCTGAGTTTTAATAGACACCGTTTTATAATCTCAACAAATTTTCAAAATTCTATCAGACAATCAAAATCTTTCAAAACGTTTTTCTTCTGTGACATACCAGATTCGGTCGAGGCTCATGGGTAGGGTTTGGGGGGTTACATTTTTGGTATCAGAGCCAGGTTCAAAACTCAGCTGCGGGGGGCCCAGGGCCCAAAATGTTTTTGGTAGGCCTTTGTGGAATATTATGAAAATGGTTCTTAGTTTGAACAGCATGGCACCGAGTCTTCAGCACCAATCCGCCCAGGTAAGTACTTCTAACTACTGTGTGAATTATTATCCGTGGAAGGGTAGAAATGGAACGTAGATAGTATGATAAGAATTTGAACCCTAGGACTAGTTTACCCCAACATTCACATAAGACTTTAAATGCTTAATTAAATAAACCTATGACTAAGTCGCCGGGTTAAGGTGTGGTAACCCTTGTGCGCATGTCTAGGATTGGATCCGAAAGAGCCTGGTACTTAAGCAGTCCTAGTGACTCACCTCCTCTTCGCAGGAATCCTACCTGGTGCGTAGCTTCGGTTCACCCTAACCATGAGGACTTATTCATAAAGCTAAACCCAATAACTAAAACCCGAAGGGAACTAGCCGTATTGTTGTAAAAACCTTAGTTTTAAAACTCTTAAAATTACCCTTTTAAACTTGGGAGAACTATTTTACAAAATTTTTCGAAAAATGTTTGATTTGTGAAAATTACAAAAATACCCCTAGTGGTAAAATTACAAAAACGTCCTTGGTTTATGAAATTCCCAAAATACTCACAGTGCTAATCGAAATTTTCATTACTTATAGAATGCCCAAAAACCTTAAATTGCAAATATCAAAATGTCATGATTTTGGAAAATTACAAAATTGCCCCTAACTTACAAAATTCCCAAAATGACCCTGATTGCCAAAATTTTTTCAATGCTATCAATTTGGAAAACGAATTCTCCAAAAAGAACCCTCAAGTTTTACAAATCTTGAAATACCCTGGATTTATTAAGATTTATAAATTTACCCGAGAAAATTACTAAAATGCCCCGAAAATTTAAAATTCCCGAAATACCCTCAAAATTTCAAAATTTCCAAATTACCCTTATTGACAAAAATCACCAAGGAACTTTGTTTCGACAAATTATGAAAATACCCCTATAAGATAAAAGACGAAAATACCCCTTGGATAAGAACGGACAGAAATGTCCGAAGAGTGAATATGTATGGGAGATACTAAGGAATGGATGTGTTTTTCTGTGAATTAGGATAGAAAACTTGAAACTTTTAATGATCGAAAGAATCCATATTAAGCTCTCTTCATAAAATTTCTTCGCAGATAACCAGTGGAACAAGTACTAATCCATAAAAGTTCTTAATCAGATTTAAGCGCAATCGTTGGAAATGAGTTCTAGAGGACGTGGCCGTCGTGGACGTGGTAGAGGAAGAATAACCATGTCAGAACCCGTTAGGTCGGGTCAAGGGTCTGATAATGAGATACCACCGCCACCACCACCCCCAACTTTTAGTGTTGAGCAGCAGGATCGACGGGTGAGGCGATGTCAGTCAGTCTTGCAGTTCTTAAGATGGTGGCTGGAGCAGGTGGAGGTTTGGGAGCTCAGAAATCTGTACCCGAGCGACTCCAAGCCAATAGAGTGTAGGTGTTCTAGGGTGTATCAGGTGTGGCACCCAGTGCGGCGGAGTATTGGTTGGAATCAACTGAGAGGATCATGGATGACCTGGATTTTTTAGCTGAGGAAAAGCTAAAGGGTATAATCTCTCTACTTCGGGATGAGTCATACCAGTGGTGGCTCACCGTAAGGGATGGAGTAATGGCGGAGGATCTCACATGGGAATTCTTTAAGGCTGCCTACCAAAAGAAATGCATAGGAACTAGCTACGTGGATGCGCAGTGGAAGGCTTTCTTGAGCCTGGTTCAGGGTAATAAGATAGTGGCGGAGTATGCCGAATTTCTCCAGTTGAGCAGGTATGCTCGTGGTATTATGGGTACTGAGCATGAACGCTATGTCAGATTTGAGGATGGGCTGAGAGATGAGCTGAGGATGATGATAGCTCTACAACAGGAACGAGAGTTTGCTGTCCTAGTGGAGAAGGTTAAGGTTGCTGAAGGGGTAAGACAGTCGGTTAGGCAGAATCAAGATAGGAGTTGGAATAAGAGGAGCTCTGGATCTTCGAGGTTTTCTGGTAATCAGCAGAAGAGGACGAGGTGTGGTGGGTCAGATCAATCTACTAGGCCTGCTGCTGCTGCTGCTAATCCTTAATGGTGAACACGGTGTGCTCGGTGTGGAAAGTCTCACACGAGGGAGTATTAGAGTGGTAATCGGGGATGTTTCGAGTGTGGATCCATGGAACATCAAGTTAGGGATTGTCCAAAAAAGGCAGCTAGGCTAAGGTCTGAGGGTCAGGATCGTGCACTGAATAGGAGGGATAACCAACAGCCACCGAGAGGTCGGGGTGTAGGTAGAGGAGGTAATAGTGCTGGTAGAGGACGTGGGGCACCGAGGGGAGGTACTGGTGGTACTGAGGCTAGGCAACCTAATTTGGTCTATGTCGCGAGGCGTCAAGAGGAGGGCGACGCACCAGACGTCATAACCGGTGTGTTTTTGATCTTTGGAGTACCATATAGCACCTTGATTGATATTGGCTCAACTCACTCATACATTGCTAGTAGCGTAGTGAAAACTCTGAACTTAGACTTTGAGCTTACTTCTAGGAAGATGACTGTATTAAGCCCTCTAGGTCACTCTGTAGAAGTAAGTAAACTCTATAGGAATGTACCCCTAGAACTCCAAGGGGTCGTGTTCTTGGCTGACTTGATGGAACTGCCGTTTAGGGAGTTTGATCTGATCCTCGGGATGGATTGGCTAGTAAAGTATCAGGCTAGCCTGGATTGCACAGCTTAGCGCATGGTATTAAAGACCATGGAAGGAGAAGAGGTGGTGATGATAGGTAAAAGGAGAGATTACCTATCTAATCTAGTTTCTGCATTGAAGGCGAAAAGATGATTAGGAAAGGTTGTGAAGCATATGTAGTACATGTTTGTGCTTTGGAAGCTAAGGATGCAGCTATGAGGGATGTCCGGACCGTAAGGGAATATGTCGATGTGTTTCCAGAGGAACTTTCGGGTCTACCTTCAGATCGAGAGGTTGAGTTTGGTATAGATTTGTTACCCAGAATCGCGCCAGTATCTATAGCTCCGTATCGGATGGCACTGAAAGAATTGGTAGAGTTGAAGGCTCAGATCCAGGAATTATTGGATAGAGGGTTCATTCGGCCAAGTGTATCGCCTTGGGAGCTCCAGTGCTATTTGTCAAGAAGAAGGATGGAACAATGAGGATGTGCATAGACTATCGACAGCTAAACAAGCTGACAATAAAGAACCGATATCCTTTGCCCAGGATCGATGACTTGTTCGATCAACTCAAGGGAGCATCGATGTTATCTAAGATTGACCTTAGGTCAGGGTACCATCAGCTTAAGGTGAAGGAGGCTGATATCCACAAGATGGCATTCCGTACTCGGTATGGGCACTACGAGTTTCTGGTAATGCCTTTTGGTTTGACGAATGCACTAGCCGCGTTTATGGACATGCTGAACCGGGTTTTCCAACCCTACGTAGATCGATTCGTTGTGGTGTTCATAGATGACATTTTGGTGTACTCGAAGTCTGAGGAGGAGCATGACGCACATCTTCATGTGGTTCTGCAAGTTCTAAGGGAGAAATAATTGTACGCCAAATTCAGCAAGTGTGAGTTTTGGCTTAAGGATGTAACTTTTCTAGGGCATGTTGTTTCAGCCGAGGGAATCAGGGTGGATCCCCGTAAGATTGAGGCAATATTGGAGTGGAAACCACCAAGGTCGATTATGGAAATCTGAAGTTTTCTGGGGTTGGCAGGATATTATCAGAGATTTATGGAAAATTTCTCCTTAATCGTAGCACCGTTGACTAAGTTGCTGGGAAAAAGAGTTTCGTTTATGTGGTCTAAGAAGCAGTAAGAGAGTTTCGACAAGCTAAAGAAGATTTTGACAGAAGCACCAGTCTTGGTTCAGCCGGAGGCAGGAAAGGGATTCACTGTGTATTGTGATGAATCGCATACTAGTTTAGGGTGTGTGTTGATGCAAGAAGGGAAGGTGGTTGCTTATGCATCACGGTAGTTGAGGCCTCACGAAGGTAACTATCCTACGCATGATTTAGAATTGGCTGCTGTGGTTTTTGCCTTGAAGATTTGGAGGCACTATCTGTATGGGGAGAAGTCAGTAGTGTACACGGATCACAAGAGCCTGAAGTACCTCTTGACACAAAAAGATTTAAATCTGAGGCAGTGGAGGTGGATTGAACTGCTGAAGGACTATGACTGCTCAATCAAATACCATCCGAGCAAGGCTAACGTGGTAGCTGATGCATTGAGCCGTAAGGTGGTAGCAGATTTACGAGCAATGTATGCTCACCTAAGTCTCTATGAGAATGGGAGTCTTCTGGCAGAATTGCAAGTAAAGTCATCTTGGATTGATGAGGTCAAAGAGAGGCAGATGACCAACAAAGTTTTGAGTACTCAGAGGTTGCAAGTACAAAGTGGTGAGGCCGAAGGGTTCAGCTTGGGTAGTGATGGAGTGTTGTGTTTTCAGGGGAGAGTATGTATGCCTACGGATGATGATTTGAGGTAGCGGATCCTTAAAGAAGCTCATAGCAGCCTGTACGCTATGCATCCTGGAGGCAGCAAGATGTATCGGGATTTAAGGGAGCAGTTTTGGTGGCTGGGTCTTAAGCGGGAAGTAACCGAGTTAGTGGGCAAGTATCTGACATGCCAGCAAGTTAAGGTGAGCATCAATTTCCATCGTATCATTATAAATAGGTAAAAATCCCACAGTGGAAGTGGGAGGGGATTACGATGGATTTCGTAAGTGGGCTTCCCCTTATGCCCAATAAGAAAGACTCGATATGGGTGATAGTAGACCAATTAACTAAGTCGGCCCATTTCATACCGGTAAGGGTGGACTACTCACTTCAAAGGTTAGCTAAGCTGTATATAACAGAGATAGTGCGGTTACATAGAGTACCGGTGTCCATTATCTCAGATCGAGATCCCTGATTCATGTCGAGATTCTGGAAGGCCTTACATCAGGAGTTAGGCACGAAGTTGAATTTCAGTACGGCTTTTCATCCGCAGTCTGATGGACAATCTGAGAGGGTAATCCAAGTGCTGGAAGATATGTTAAGGGGCTATGTTTTGGACTTCCGTGGTAGTTGGGAGGAGTACCTACCTTTGGCAGAATTCGCTTATAACAATAGTTATCAAGCGAGTATTCAGATGGCACTGTATGAGGCAATGTATGGTCGAAAATGCCGTACTCCTACGTATTGGACAGAGTTGGGAGAACGTCAGATGTTGGGTCTGGAGTTAGTAGCGGATACAGAGGATAAGGTTAGAGTAATTCGGGCTCGTCTTAAAGAAGCGTCGGACAGGTAGAAATCCTACGCCGATCTTAATCGCAGGGATGTGGAGTATGCAGTGAGTGATAAGGTCTTCTTGAAGGTATCACCTTGGAAGAATGTCCTGAGGCTTGGCCGGAAGGGCAATCTAAGCCCTAGGTTCATCGGGCCGTACACAGTATTGAAACGTGTGGGACCGGTAGCTTATTAGCTTGAGTTGCCGGCAGAATTGAGCCAGATTCATGACGTCTTCCATGTTTCAATGCTTAAGCGCTATCGATCAGATCCATCACACGTCGTGCCGATTGCAGAAATTGAAGTGAGCCCGGATTTGTCTTTCGAGGAGGAGCCGGTACAAATTTTGGATCGAGATGTCAAGGTTCTGAGGAGGAAGTTAGTACCGTTGGTAAAAGTGCTATGGCGAAACCATGGTACGGAGGAGGCCACGTGGGAACCTGAGGATGTGATGCAGCAGCAATACCCCCAACTCTTCTGATCCAGGTAATTTCGAGGCCAAAATTATTTTTAAGGGGGCAGAACTGTAACATCCTGAAGTAGGGGTTGTTTGCAATTTAATTAAATTTTCCCATGTGCGTGCTTGAAGAAATATGTATGCTGTGATTGCTTGACATGTTCTAGGGTCTAGTCATAACCCCTGGCTAGGTCTGACTTAGGGCTAAAATTTCTTTTTGTACTAAAGAGGAGGAGCTAGGTGAGATAGGGGATAAGAGAAATTGAGGGAGAAGCATGACACAAGGAAACATGTGGTAGAGTGGCTTGAGACGCTACCTAAGGAGCTAGGAAGGGTGTGGCAAAGGAGGGTTCAAGCTACCAAATTAGCACCTAGGAGTTTTTATTTTTGCGTTATGTAGGGGAAGTTGGGCTAGGAAGGCCTTAAAAATAAAATGGTAAGGGTTTTAGGCATGGAAGTCGGATTGGTAAAGTGGCTTAGGGCCGCCTCTTAGGGCCTTGGTGAATGCCGCCCCAAGCAGGAAAGAGAGGACTCAAGTTCGAGTCACATTGGAAGCAAGGTATGTTTTATTTCTTTTTATTTTGGCGTGAAGGTGGAGAGAGCTAGTGGACTATGCATGGACTCTCTAAGGGATAGGGATAAACAGTTTTTTTTTTATTTATTTGAAGAAGTGATTAGATAAAAATTTATCACAAAAGGGTGAGTGATGGCCGAATGTAGGATTCCTTAGGGACTTTCACATCGGTTGAGTATAGTAAAGGGGGGGATGCCAAAATTCATCTAGTTGATTTTCTTTTCAATTTGTTTTCTTGGCCAATTTCTCTCTAGTCCCCTTTGCCCAAAAATTTCTTCAAGCCCCTCTCTTCTTTTGGTTTAACTTGGCCGAACCTATCACCCCCTTACCACACAAAGTCCATCTTCCATCTTGTGTAACCGAATGCCATAATCTTTCTTTTTCTCTCCTTTTTGTCTTAAGCCGAATCTATATTGCTTCTCTCTTCTCCATGCTGAAATCTTCTTCTTTCTTCTAGCCGAATATCAATCAAGAGTGGATCACTTTTTGGTTCTTCTCCAAATACGGTAAGTGGTGGTAAGGACTTGTTTTAGTAGGCCATTCTTTTTATTATTCGAAAAGCCGAAGACTAACTATTATGTGATCTCAAGGTGTAGCCGATTACAAGTGGTGTGTGTGGCTTCGGGATTCGGTTGGAAACCAAATCAGTTTAGGGTAAGTGCCACAAATGATCCTTCAAGATTTAGTTACTATGGCCGAATAGGCCTTGGTAAGGTTGGCCGAATGTGTATATGGTCCTAATATCCTACCTTTTGTGTGTAGCCGACGCTAGAGTGCTTTGAAGGAGTCTTTCAGGTTTCGGTTCTTCAAGGTAAGTGGCTGTCATATTCGGCTATGGGCCATGTATGGTGTTTAAATAGTAACCGATTGTGTGCTATGATTTTAGGAGCAAAGGTTTTCGGGTTTTATACTCGCTTTGGTAAGTAATAGTAAGTTCGGCCTAAGGCCATATTTTAGGTGCGAATGATCCTTCGGGATTATTAGTATAGCCGAATGGCTATTAGATCTAAAGGTTTGGGTGTTTGCCGATTGTAGGAGCAATACGGGAATACGTTTCGAGATTTTGTGATAACGCATAGATTCGGGATTTCTCTTTAGATCTTCGGTTAAACAGGTGTGTAAAACTCTTACACACTTATTAGTTGGCATTGCTTATTATGTTACACTTAACTTTTGTGATAGTGATTTGCCTTGTGGGCTTGTGCATGGATCCCGGGTAAGTCGCTTGTGACTTTAAATATGTTATATGAATGACATGATAGTTAAGATGCTATTCCATGACTTATGTGTATAATTTATGATAGTTTGTTAATCATGTTGTGAGCATGTTGACAATGGGATTGAAGAGAGGAGGGGGAATATTCTCTATGGACTGTCACCAGTGGTTTTGACCACACCGTTGATATAAATCGTGACTAAGTCCCAGTGGTTTGGTACCACCAGTGGTTTTGACCACATATTGATAATTGTGACCTATGGTCATCATTGGTTTTGACCACACGAGGGGTTGGCCCCATCATTGATTGTGACTCGGGTCACCAGTGGTTTTGACCACTAGTGGTTTTGACCACGCGGGGTAGATAAAGGAGTATGGATGGCTAGTTTTGGGTTGCATGTTTGCATGATTTACTAATATTTTGTGTATGAGTTTGCACTTCCGGGTTAGGGATTTACACACTGAGTCTTGGTGACTCACCCCTTCCCATATCATTTTGTAGATGAGTAGATCGCAGAGATGGAGCCGGAGAGGACTCGAGGCGGCCATGCTTGTTCTTTGGATTTGGAATTTTATTTAGCACAGTTTAAGATTATTATTTACTAAATTTTTGGTTTGGGTTGTAATAAGGTCACTAATTATTATTTTGGGTGTTTAAGTAGTTGTTTTACTTCACTTCTACTATATTACTAAAGAATTTATAAATTTTTTAAATGAATCAGTTAAAAGTGACGTTTTCAAAATGGAAAATTTTTACGAGTTTTCAAGGATGTTGCCATCGGGTAGCCAAATTCACTAAGTTAGCAATAACTCTGATAGTTCTAATAATTTAAATGATCAAATGTTTTCAAAGATATCAACTCAAGCATGTTTATATATATATAAAAAAAAACAATTCCACCTGAGTTTTAATAGACACCGTTTTATAATCTCAACAAATTTTCAGAATTCTATCAGACAATCAAAATCTTTCAAAACGTTTTTCTTCTGTGACATGCCAGATACGGTCGAGGCTTATGGGCCGGGTTTGGGGTGTTACATTAATCACATATCAACGGCATAGAAAATAATATTACAATATTATACAGACTCAGACTTGTGGTGTAACACCCCTAACCCGTATCCGTTGTCGGAATAGGGTTACGAGGCATTACCGGTCAAAACACAGTTCCACATAGTCATTTATCATTTTTCATACACAAGGTTATATCAATTTCTATACGATATAACTTCTAAATCCAATAGCAATCATCCGCTAAATCATATTAGTTAAATTTGCACATATTGAACACATAACTATATAAATTTATCATGCTTAGTTACTTATAATACATATACAAACTATGCTTCAAATTTCAACCATATTAATATCATATATATATAGCCACATATTGAATTAGCTAATATGCAACAAAGCCATGTTACATGTACTTAATACATATGACTCTAATATTAATGGCATTTGTATACTTAAAACATATTAAAAGATATATCATTACATTTCATACATCAAATATATGTCAATATATCTATTTCATTAGTTGAATATCAAACATATCATTTCATTGCTTCTACACAAGCACATAATAAAACCATTCAAACCATATTACATTAATTATTATGCAATCACATATGCGGCTTTAGTAACATTACAACATGGTCGAACATACTATTGATGCATATATATATATAGTGCGCATTTTACCCTAAAAAAAACAAAAGCCATATTTAACATTTGAACACAAATATCGTAACCGAATTTACAACCACACATGTACGCATACCTATATTAATATTAACATCAACTTGGCACTTTTAACTATCCAATAAAACTAACCAAAACATACCTAAATCATAACCTTCATTTACCATTTGGATCCGTACCAAAACAATCAACAAAAATAGTCATGAAACATATTCATTACTTATCATTTAGCAATCGAATCTATATAGCCAATACACAATCAAATACATATCCATCATTTTACCTCATTACCATGCCAAATTATACCATCAGCCACCACCCAAATTATTCTACATTTCATACTTCCAAAAGAGCTAACTATTAAACCTATTATACATCATACTTACCATTTCTCATTGTCGAATCATATAACCAAACATCACAAAAATATATACTTAAAAAAAAAAAAAAACATGCTTTCAAAATAAGTTTAGGTCATAGCCACATACACACAAGCTTTAACATTATAATCAAGCCATTTTCGCATGGCTATCTATATACAAATTTCAAAACCAAACATATAAAAACCATCCTATACATGCCATAGGTTCGAAGTTCAAGCTTTTAAAATACCAAAATAGCGATCGATAGTGTGGTCGATTGTCTTGACGATCCCGTTGAGCGGTAGCCTTAACCTAATCTATAAAAGAGGAGAACATTACACACAAATAAGTTTACTAACTTAGTGAGTCCCAAGCTCAAAATGATACTACATTCAATCACTTAAACATTTAAATCATTCATCTCAATCATGTTATCATATTAAAATTTCTTACACCTTTAGCAATCGCTATTTGAAAACCGAATCTCCATGATAGTACATTCAAGCTCAAACTCAATCATATAATACTTGTGCACATCAATCGTAATCTCAAATATACATATCAATTGTACTCGTAATATTAGTTAAACTTTAGTAACATCAAACGTATCAAACCTTACTTACTTACACGAGCCTTTAACTAAACACTTTAGCTACGATTTACCTTGATCAACAATTCGGTTTCTCCTTTGTAAAACACATCTCCCAATAGAGCACGCTGAGCATTAAAGCCCAAATAAATCACCGACACAAGGCACGCTAGGCACGAAGCCCGAAATAAATCACTGACATGAAGCCTGCTAGGCATTAAAGCCCAAAATAGATCACCGGCACGAAGCCTGCTAGGCATTAAAGCCCAAAATAGGTCACCGGCACGAAGCCTTCTAGGCAATAAGCCTGAACATGTCGCCGGTACTAGGCCTGCTAGGCATTTAGCCTGAATTCAACGCATTTAACATTTTAATACACTTTACTTAATACTGAAATCACCACAACTTATATACTTCATACAACTTTCATTTATCAACCAAACTTACTTACTTACATCACATTTAACAAATTAAACTCATTATCAATTTATACTACCACATTCGGCCAACACACATTTTTATGCTTTAAATTTCCTAACTTTATCATATGCAATGTTCATAAATATTCCTTTAGTATACACTTGCTTAAGGACTTACCTCGGTTGTCGATAGACCGTGCAAATCGGCTATTCCAGAACCTTCGTCTTTCCCCGATCCAAATCTATTTTTCTTTGCCCTTGATCTAAAACACATTCAAATTTAGCTCATTCAAGTACATTTCATCTCAATTTAGTCCCTAAGCACATAAATAAGAAAATTACCATTTTACCCCTACTATTTCAATACTTTGCAATTTAGTCCTATTTGCATAAAACTCAAAATACATCAAATTTCCCCATACTCCTTAAGGGCCGAATATATATGAGGACTATACAAGTCCATTTCTTTCATTTAGTTTGCAATTAAGCCCCTCTAAAATTTTATTTTTACAATTTGGCCCTAAAAACACAAATTCACCAAAACTTCCAACACATAATATACTAATTTTTAACCTATCTATCATCTAACATCATCAAGCATCATAAACCTCAAGAATTTATCAATGGCTGATTCATACATACACAATAATCTTAGAAATTCTAGCATGGGTCAGGTAATATACTAGGCAACGATCTCAAAAACGTAAAAATTAACAAAAACTGAGCTAGATTTCTTACCTATTTAAGCTTGAACAAGGCCGAATGTTTCAAAGCTTTTCTCCCCTTTTTCTTTTGTGTTTTTCGGCCAAAGATGAACAAGACATGGCTTTTTAATTGTTTGTTTTATTTACATATATTTATTAGTTTATTTTTAACATATAATATAATATTATATATTATAAAAACTCAAACACTATTACATGCATCAAGGTGGTCGGCCATTAACCTAAAAATGGGCTAATTGCCCTTTTAATACCTCACATTAAAAAGCCATGCTCAATTTAACACATTACACTTTAGTTGGCCACTTTTACTTTTTACGCGATTAAGTCTTTTTTATCAAATTCAATACTTAAACGATAAAATTTTTCTATGAAACTTTCCCACATGTAAATTCATATATAATAAGCACTAAATATAATATTTAAATATTTCTCGAGTTTGAATTTGTGGTCCCGAAACCACCGTTCCGATTAGGGTCAAATTCGGTCTGTTACATGTAGTCTTGAAACCACTATTTCGACTAGGGTATAAACTAGACTGTGACAGAGGCGCTCAGCAGCCACCGAGAGGCTGTGGGTCAGGTCAAGGTGGTAATGGCATTGGACAAGGTCAGGGTGCACCGGGTAGAGGTACTAGTAATAGAGGTAATATGGAGGTAAGATAGCCAGGGTTGGTCTATGCAATTAGACGTCGAGAGGATGGTGATGCACCTGATGTAATAACCAGTACGTTCTTCATATCTGATGTACCGTTACTACTTTGATAGATATTAGATCCACCCATTCGTATGTTGCTTGTGCTGTATCTAGAAATCTGAACATTAGATCTGAGATTACTGCTAGAGAAACAATTGTAATTAGTCCTTTAGGACAGTCAGTGTTAGTGAATAAATTGTTTAGAGATGTTCCCTTAAAAATTTAGGGGAAAATATTTTTGGCGGATTTGATGGAACTGCCATTCGACAGTTCGATCTTATTTTGGACATGGACTGGTTAGTGAAACACCGTGCAAACTTGGATTGTGCTGCAAAGAAGATGGTGCTAAGAACTTGGAGGATAAGGAAGTGATGATGATATTTGAAAGAAGAAATTATCTGTCTAATGTGGTATCTACTTTAAAGGAAAAAAAGCTGGTGCGAAAGGGGTGTGGAGCATTCATAGCCTTCATTAGTGCTTTGGATGCCAAGGAATTGTTGGTGGAAAGTGTTAGAACGGTGAAAGAGTTTTCAGATGTCTTTCCCGAGGAACTTCCAGGATTGCCTCCAACTCGGAAGGTAGAGTTTGGCATTGAGCTGTTGCCAGGAACGGCTCCGGTGTCCATTGCACCTTATAGAATGGCGCCGAAGGGGTTAGCAGAGCTTAAGGCTCAAATTTAAGAGTTGTTGGATTGGGGATTCATTCAACCGAGTGTGTCACCGTGGGGAGCGTCAGTCTTTTTTGTCAAGAAGAAGGATTGGGTCGATGCGTATCTATATTGATTATAAACAGTTGAATAAGTTGACGATCAAGAATAGGTATCCATTACCAAGAATCGACGATCTATTCGATACACTGGGAGAAGCTTCGATTTTTTTGAAGATAGATTTGAGATTGGGTTATCACCAACTTAAGGTCAAGGAGGCGGATATTCATAAGACTGCGTTTCGAACTCGCTATGGGCATTATGAGTTCTTGGTGATGCCATTTGGGTTGACTAATACACCAGCTGCAATTATGGACATGATGAACCAATTCTTTCAACCCTATTTAGATCGGTTTGTGATGGTGTTCATAGATGACACCTTGGTTTACTCGAAGAATGAAGAAGAGCATGATTCGCATCTACGGGTAGTATTGCAGATATTAAGGGAGAAGCAACTTTATGCCAAATTTAGTAAGTATGAATTTTTGCTGAAGGAAGTGACCTTTTTGGGGCATGTTGTGTCGGCCGAAAGAATTACAGTTGATCCCCAAAAGGTTGAGGCTGTGTTGGATTGGAAACTACCAAAGTCAATGGCTAAAATTTAGAGTTTCCTAGGGTTGGTTGGTTACTACAGGCATTTCGTTGATTGTTGCACCCCTAACTAAGCTATTGTGCAAGGGAGTACCATTTGTGTGGTCAGATCAGTAGCAAGAGAGCTTGGAGAAATTGAAGAAGATTCTGATAGAAGCGCCAGTATTGATTCAACCTGAGGCTGGAAAAGTTTACTGTTTACTGTGTTGCATCACACACGGGCTTAGGATGTGTGTTGATGCAAGAAGGTAAAGTGGTGGCTTATGCATCTCATCAGCTAAGGCCGCACAAAGTGTACTATCCCACTCATGATTTGGAGTTAGCTACAGTGGTGTTTACTTTGAATATTTAGAGACACTATTTGTACGGTGAGAAGTCAATTATTTATACGGATCATAAGAGTCTAAAGTACCTCATTACCCAAAAAGAGTTGAACTTAAGATAGTGAAGGTGGATAGAACTGTTGAAAGATTATGACTTCTCAATCGAGTATCATCTCGGAAAGGCTAACGTGGTGGTAAATGAGTTGAGTCGTAAGGTGATATCAGATTTGAGAGCGATGTTCGCTCATCTAAGCCTGTATGAAGATGGTAGTCTGCTAGCCGAACTTCAAGTGAAGCTTGTGTGGGTAAGCCAGATTAAGGAAAAGCTGTTATTAGATGAAAGGTTGGATTCCTTACTTTAGCAAGTGGAAGGTGGTGTGATAGGGGATTTTGGATTCAATAGTGATAGAGTATTGTGTTTCCGCGAAAGAATGTGTATGCCCAAAGATTCAAAATTGAGACAAATGATTCTGCGTGTGGCGCATAGTAGTCCATATGCTATGCACCCCAGGGGAAATAAAATGTATCGAGACCTTCGTGAGCAGTATTGGTGGCCACGGTTGAAACGGGTGATTACTGATTTCGTGAGTAGGTGCTTAACATGTCAGCAGGTGAAGACAGAACATAAATTACCGTCGGGGTTATTACAACCGATGAAAATTCCATTATGGAAATGGGAAAGGATAACCATGGACTTTTTTATTAGGTTACCCTTAACGCCTACCAAGAAAGATTCTGTTTGGGTAATAGTGGATGGGTTGACGAAGACTGCTCATTACTACCTGTTCGTACGGATTACTCATTGCAGAAGTTGGCCAAGTTGTATGTAGCAGAGATCGTGAGGTTACATGGGTACCAATGTCTATTATATAGGATGGGACCTTAGGTTTACATCACAGTTTTGGAAAGCGTTACATGAAGCTTTCGGAACAAAGTTAAATTTCAGCACGGCATTTCATCATCAGACAAATGGCCAGTCGGAGAGAGTAATCCAAATTCTGGAAGACATGTTAAGGGGCTGTGTGATCGACTTCAGGCGTAGTTGGGAGGATTTCCTACCATTGGTAGAGTTTGCATACAACAACAGCTACCAATCCAGCATCCAGATGACACCCTATAAGGCATTGTATGGTCGTAGGTGTCGTACTCCTACTTGTTGGACTGAGTTGGGGGAGCGTCAGTTATTGGGTCCTGAGCTGATATCAGCGACGGAGGAAAAAGTAAAAGTAATTCAGGCACATTTAAAGGAAGCTTCGGATAGAAAAAATCATATGCAGATCTGAAGCGTAAGGATATTGAGTTTGCGGTGGGAGATCAGGTCTTTCTAAAGGTTTCACCTTGGAAGAAGATTTTTATATTTGGACGGAAGGGCAAGTTGAGTCCTAGGTTCATCGGACCGTACCGTGTATTAAAACATGTTGGGCCAGTGGCTTGTCAGCTTGAGCTACCTCCGGAGCTGAGTCAGGTACATAGTGTATTTCATGTCTTAATGTTAAGGCGTTATCCAACGGATCTGTCTCATAGAGTAACGGTAGAGGAAGTTGAGATAAGACTTGACTTGTCTTTTGAAGAGGAGCCAGTACGGATTTTAGATCGGGACGTTAAGATGCTGAGAAGGAAGTCAGTACCATTAGTCAAAGTATTATGGTGTAATCATGGATCAGAGGAAGCGATATGGAAGCCTGAGGACGCAATTCGGCAGCAATACCCTCACCTCTTTTAATCAGGTAAATTTTGAGGACAAAATTTTCTTTAAGGGGGTAGAATTGTAACATCCTAAAATTTAGAATTTTATGTGTTGCATTATTTCTTGCGTTAAGCTAGTTAAAAATATTAATTGTGCATGTTTAGGGGTTATGAGAAGGTTCAGGATTTATTTGGGCCCTAGTAAAAATTTTGTGTTTAAGTCTATTAAGGAGAGATGGTAAGTAGCTTCAAGGCTTATAGAAATAAATGAGTAATGTGCTTGCATAAATGAGCAATTGGTAAAAAGGATATGGTGCCACATGATGGACTTTGAGGGAGAAGGTTCAAATCCCATAATATACAAATTTTGACTATTATTTTTGCGTTCTTTCCCTAAGCGTTAGCCAAGCTAGTAAATAAGGCAAGGTGGACTTTTTAATTTTGGCAAGGTGGCTAAAGAAATAAGGAAAGATTGAGCGTAGGAAAAGAAATCAAAAGAAAAGGAAAGTATAGGGAACATGTTGGCCATTTTCAAGGGTGATGTTTTGGAAAGTTTTGATTGGCAAATTTTGACCTATTGGCCAAGGCATGGACGGTTTTGGCATAGAGAGGGCATAGCCGAAATTGCTTTATTTTTCTTTGGTAAAAACTTTGGTGCTTGTTTTGGCCAAAATTCCTACTTGCAACCTTTTGTGTCATTTTCTCCAAATTGCTACTCTCATTACCGAATCCTAAAACCATTAGTGAGTTTTATTATTTTATTCTTTTCTTTCCTTTTTGCCGAAACCTCCTAGCACATTTTTGCATTTCTTCTCTTTTGTTTGGTCGAAACATTCATCTCTTGTTCACTTTCCCTTGATAGCCGAATCATCTAGCATCTATCCATCCTTCCATTATTTTCTTTTAACCATTTCTTCAATCCTTCCTCTTCTCAAAAATTGACATTACTTTAAGATCACATTTTCTTGTTTGATTTTCCTACAAAGCCGAATCTAGTATCATCCCATCTCTTCACTTTTTGTTTTCTTTTTGTTGTGGACAATCTCTTTTTGACCGAGTTGGTAAGTGACTTATTATCCTTTTTTCCATTTCATTGTTTTTTTCTTACTAGCCGAATACATGAGTTCATCATCATTCGATTATTCTAATTTGTTTCTTTATCGAAATATCTCTCTCCATCACTTTCATGTTGTGATCAATATTTTTCTTCGTCGTGATATAGAGGGAGGCCGAATACCACAACATCGCCTAATCATCTCTTGTCATAGGACAATTGTGAGAAACGGGATTATCATCGATTAAGGTAAGGAAGTTCCTCCATAGTCCATTCGATATCTCCATTTGGTTATTGTGTTAATCGGATTGAAGGCTGGCTAATTGATATTGTTGGTAGGGTCTAAATCGCTAGATCGATCGACTTGTTGATTATATAATTATAGTGGTAAGCTGAATCCTTTGTCATTAGACAATCCATATTTTTTTTTACGAAATATCATTTTGACTAAAATCTTTTCAATGGAGGCAAGCGATATCAAATCGAAAGAGGTAGCGATTGGAGATCGAAAAAGGAGCAGATTTACAATCCCTACTTCTAAATTCAAACGAAGGGCGGTATCGACGGTTCGGGATTTTCCACCGGGTTGTGGACCATCATCCAAAAAGAATCGTCAAATCGTGGTTGTTCACGATTCAGAGGGTAAACACTTTAGATCATTTATTTTAGAGTTTCATTACTAAAATCACGTATGTCGATTAATCGAGTGTTACGATATCTTAGGTGTCAACGAGCAAGAAGGCTTAGTGCTTACCGTAATCAGGTGTGTAATCTCACACCGTTATCCGTGGATTTTAAGATTGATATCATATTGATATCATATTGGAAATAAATCGCTATGAGTAAAAATGTAATAGGGCGTAAACCGAAAAAATTGGCCTAAGATACACTATTTTGATAAAATTGACAAAATCAGTAATATCATTGTGCGAATAATGAAAATACCCTTAAAGGGTCGAATTACGAAATTGCCTTAATAGGCCAAATTGATTTATTGCTTATGGGCCAATTTGATACATTGCTCAATAGGCCAATTTGATAAATTGCTTAATGGGCCGAATTGATATATTGCCTAATGGGTCGATTTGATACATTGCTTAATGGGTTGATTTGATAAATTGCCTTAATGGGCCGATTTGTAAAGTGTTAATGGGCCGAACTTTTGTCTGAATTAATTATTGTTGATATATTTTTAAATATCATGAATTCTATGTATGATGCATGTGCATGACTTTGCATGGGATGGGAAAACGTTGAAGAGAAGTGATTTTGGTGGTACTACCACAAATATGTTTGATAATTTGATTCATTGTGATTTTGGTGGCTTGTCCACAATTAGAATATATTATAAATGGCTAAATCCCTGCGATTGGTGTGTTTGGTGGGGTGGGTTGACTTGATCCCCATAGGTGTGATGGATGGTACGGGTGGTGTGTAGCGGATGGATTATTAGGTTGGTTTGGGATTCCATTTCATTCATATGATATATAATTGATACATTATTTTGTAAAAAGGGGCTTAGGAACAAGATATTGCTAAATGGGTTTTAGGCCCAGTGGACAACGGTAAGGGGGTTATGCACTGAGTTCTAGTAACTCACCCCATTTTCCTTATCCCTTTCAGGTAATACTAAGTGACGTGAACTTGGGCCATGGATGACTCGGTGGAGGCCATACTTCAGAAATGGTTTATTTGGACTTTAGACTTCTTCCTCGTTTATTTTATTACTTTACTATTCTGGGTTAAATGTTGTAATAAGGCCTCTGGTTTATTTTATATTGCTTTATGTTTGACATTTTTATACTTTGCTCAAATTACTTTAAATGGGATTTTTTCTAAAAACTCATGTAAAGATTTTCTAAAATGGATTTACAAATGGATTTCATAATAAACTTACATCAATATTTTTAACTCGGAATTTTTTCTCAAATTTTCATCAATGTTTTCAAAAGTTACGGTTTATAAAATCATTAGTTCAAAATTGTTGATTTATCAATCTATCTTCGAAGTTGGTAACATTTTCTCAAATAATTAAAACAAATTGTTTTTCTTGATTTTTAACAAATCAATATCTATTTACGTACGAATGAAAAGGGGTTAAAAATATTTTCTCATGTGACATTTCAGATCTGGCCTTAACGCATGACCCGGGTTTGGGGTGTTACATATAATTTCATACTAAATTAAAATTTTTTTATTTTTTAAATTAGCCTTGAAGTCTGTATTTCACTGAAATTTAGTCCTTCAGGCAATTCCAAGGCAGGAGACGGAACGACGTCGTTTAGGAGATAAGGCTTAATTGCCCAATTAGTCCTTATATTATGTCGCACGTTTTAATCTGATCCTTTTACACTTTTACCCTGATTTTTTTTATTTTCTGATTTAATCCTTCAAATTTTTATTCTTTGCATTTTCATTTTTAATTACTCATTATTATATATGTAACATCTTGGAATTAGGGGTTTGGCATTACTTTATGTTACTGTGTATTGGCATGTTTTTTATTGTTGTTTTGATGTGTTTGGGGGTCTCGGGAAGGCTCGGGGTTAAGTTTGAGCCTTGGTGAAAATTTCATTTTAAGGCACTTTAGGGGAGAGCTAGTAGAGGCAGGCCTTAAGAGTATTCAATTGTGTTTTGTGACACAAGTGGAGTGTGTGGTGCAGTTGTAAGGTGACGCCACTTAGGGAGTAAGGGAAGTGGCGTGAAAAAGGAGGCAGCTGAGGGAAGGGGTTCGAGTCGCGTGCACTGCATTTTGGAATTCTTTTTGGCATTTGAATCGAGGGATGATGGTTTAGGCATGGACTATTCAAGGGGAGAGTTGAAGGAGTCAAACCATTCGAATGAGTGGCCATGAGGGATTTGGGGAGTTTGAACTGGTCAAATTATTTGAATGTGGAGTGGGGAGTGAAAGGTGGAGGAAGTTGAGGGATTTGGAGAGAGGAGGAGAGTTGGCCGAATTTGGAAGAAGGTTCTAAGGGTGTACGGTTTAGCTTGGCTAGGTGAGGGGCTGAACCTTCCTTGGTAATTCATAAACTTTTCAGTTGAGTAAGGTGGTCAAAAGAGTGTGCCGTATCCCTCATATGGGCATTCTTAAGTGTTGTGTAACCATAATCATCTTGAAATACACTCATTCTCTCTTTTTGCACTTTCGGGAACATTTCTCCTTCTCTTCTCATTTACCAAAACCGAAACCACATATCACCTCCGGACTTAATTCTTTTGCAACCAAAAACAAAAACTCTCAGTCCATAGTTTTCCTTCATACCCGAATTTACTATTACCATCCACCCTTCATATTGTTGGTTTCATTTTTATTTTGCTATTTTCTTTGGCCGAAACCTTCCTTTCCCTTTTTGTTTTCATCTCATACTTGTGCCTTGTGTAGCTGAACCCTATTCCTTGTTCCATCTTCTTTTCTCTTCTTTACTTCTTCTTGTGTGAAGGCTGAATCTTTATTTTGCTTTAGGTGTAGGCACCTTTTTCTGTCGATTGGTGCTGATAGCCAAATATAGACCCTCCATTCGGCAAACTTTTGTCCTGGTAGGGAGCATTCTTCTCTATTCTTTCTTGCTTGCTTTCTTTTCTCTTGGTTTGGTTAAACCGAAAACTTGACTTACTTCTTTGGGCACTGACCGATGGTAGGGGGTGCATCATCATCTCTTCTTCTTCATGTGGCCTACTTTCGAGAAGATTTTGGTAGGTAATTGATTGGCCGAATGGGTGGTAAGGGGATTCTTTATTGATTCGGTTGGCCGAAAGGCCACTTCTTTTATTCTATCTTTAAGAATCGATTTAACATGGTTCATTTAGGGGTTCAATTGGGTTCTTAAGCTAAGTCTGCTAACATTCAGTTTTTATTAATCAAGGTAAGGGACTGTATCGTTTTAAGTTCTTATTTTCTCTGCTTTCTTTCAAAGCCTTAAACCATTTTCTTAATCAAGTTTCTTCATGGATCTAACTACCAGTCAACCCAAGGAAGGGAGTGAACCCTTAGTTTCGGCTCCAAGGTTTAAAAAACGTGCTGTGTCGACGGTTTGGATTTTTCGCCGGGCTATGGTAGAGAGCTGACGTCTATTTGGGATAGACAGATAGTTGTCGTTCCTGCTAGTGAAAGCGTTGACATAAAGGGTATAACCTTACGCATTATCAGGTGTGTATTACTCACACGCCTCCCGTGTTAATTGTATTGTTAAATGTAAAGGATAAAAGCCAAAATAACTAATGTGATAGGCAAAATACCCTTATGGGTAAGGTTGGAGATGCCAGGTAAGTTCTCGATATTGATATTCCTGTTAAAATGCACGTACATATATTTTGATGTTATGCATGTATGAAATATGATTCATTATACACTGATATTGGTTGCATACATATTATGCATGATGAAAAGAGCATGGGCTCGGGATTGAATGGAAGGAGGAAGGAGAATCAGTGACTATTGTCACGAGTGACTACGGTCACGAGTGGTCTAAGTACCACGGTGGTTGAAACCACAAATAATCTAATCAGTGACACATCTCGCTGGTCAAGTACGACAGTGGGTTGGCCCTATGTATGCATTATTTACCAGAGATCGTCACGGTGGTCTATGACCCCACGAGTACATTATAGTGACTATTGTCACTAGTGACTACGGTCACGAGTGGTCTAAAACCACGGTGGTTATGAACCACGAGTGGCGTAATGCCACGGGTGTTTGGATAGAGAGTTATACTGGGGTGGGTTGCATTGCATACATATGACATGTGCTGTACTGAATGGGCTAAGGTGCATCCCTTTTCTTCCATATGATCATGCGATCCCGTCTCACTCTCAAATGATGCAGGTGCATCCATTTCCGGCATATGATTTGGTACTTTAGTTGCAATACCTCATCCTCTACCACGGCCACGTCTACAGCGTCCACGACCACGTCCTCTAGTACTCATGGTGTCTAATTCGATTTAATCTAATTACAAGTTTTATGAATCAGAAAATTGCTTCAGTGTTTATTAACGATGTTTTATGAGATTTGAGAGATAAAGTTATTTTTCGCAACACATCCTATAGTCTTAATCTCTACAAATTTTAACATCTAAAACTAGAAGTTCTAGAGTGTTCCTATGGTCATATCATCATAATAATAATCATTTAACAATGAATACTTACTTGGCTTGGTGCCGGATGCTTGTGGTGCCATACTGATCTTTTAGAACATAATTGAAATAATTTTATACAGAAATTATTTATTGAACCCAACCACTGCTGAGTTTTTGAAACTGGCTCTGATACCATTAAATGTAACACCCCAAACCCAGTCTATGCGTAAAGACGAGATTTGGTTTGTTACATAGATCGAACTGTCTTAATAATTAAAGTAAATCGAAAATTTCAAAATCATCGTTTTATTTATAAGGTTTAATAAAAACCAAAAGAGTATCATACATTTGAAAACCCAAATTATTTTAAGAAAACAAAATAATTATAAGCCCATATTAATAGTCCAAAACATAATTTAAATCCATCCACACATAAAATCCATAAAATATTTATAGTGGCCTTATTACATCAAACCCATAATAGTAAATTATAGAAAGTCTTTAATAAAAGTTCAAAGTTTAATTAACCCTTATTTGTAGTATAGCCCCACGGTTATCCTCGCCCAAGTCCACGCCAATTTCCATTACCCGAGATGAAAATTTGAGGGAGTGAGTTACTTAGAACTCAAAGTATAACTCACTTACTTATTCTTTGGGCCGATCATCAAATCATTATTTTGGGCTTGAGCCCACAACAGTTTAACAATATAAATAATAATATGTATGCAAAATGAAGTTCCCAACCCCAAACCTAATTTCCATCCACTACACACCCCTGTACCAACCATCACACCTATGGGGATCAAGTCAACCCACCCCTCCATCACACCAATCGTAGGCATTAAGCCATTTTATATTTGTGGCAGAGCCACCGAACTAGATTGTGAAAAAGTCACCAAACTAGAGGCATTGAGCCATTAATATTTGTGGCAGAGCCACTGAACTAGAGGCAAATAGCTATTTAATTATTTTGTGGCAGAGCCACCGAACTAGATTTTGGCAATAGGCCTTTCTTCTCTTCATTATTAATCCCAACCCATGCAACGTGTATGCAAAAATTTGTCTATGTTCATATGATGATTTTATCAAAAGACTTAATTAACATAAGAGTCAATATTTCTAGTTTTTGTTAAGGCCCAAAATTTCGAAATAGCATTTAGCCCATTTAGAAATCTAGCATCTTAAACCCGATTTACGATCTAGCTAAGAGTTTGGCCCATTTAATAATTTATCAGGCTTTTCGGCCCATTTATTGATCTAGTAGAGATTTCGGCCATTTATCGATCTAGTAGAGATTTCGGCCCATTTATCTATCTAGCAGAGATTTCGGCCCATTTATCGATCTAGCAGAGATTTCGGCCCATTTAACAATTTAACAGGGATTTCGGCCCATTTAACTATTTATCCAAAATATCGACCCATTTTTCTAACAAGCATATTTTTCGGCCCATTTACTAACTAGCAAACTTATCGGCCCATTTTACGATCTAACACATCTTTGGCCCATTTACACATGAGATTTTTAGTATTCATTTTACTACCTACACATCGAGGGCATTTTCGTAATTTTTACATTTTTAACAATTTTTATGAATATTTCACCAAAATACGAAATATTTCATATTATGCCGATTTTGTCAGTTTTTACGATTTTTACTCCATACCACGAATGACATCCAACCCGAGAAAAGTGTGAAGTTACACACCTTGATATCGTGAGTACTAAACCTTCCCGCTCTTCAACACCTAAACATAATACGATCTATTAGAACACTATCATTTATCAAAAATATTCTATTGGGATTTGATCCAAATCCTTACCCCTTTGATTTTGAATCACTTCTATTTTCGGTTTCTCCTCGTTTATCGATCTGTTGCTCGCTGAGAATCCACTAACGTACAAAGGCTCGGGAGTACGAACTACTTCAAATAATTGATTTCCCTCGGTTGATGGTCCGCAACCGGTGGAGAATCTTGGATTCCCGATACAGCCCTTCGTTTAGTAATAGGGGGATTTGTGGAACCGCCCCTCTTTCGTAGGCTATGGACTGCCCTTTTCTGCCCTATCTTGAATGTCTCTAAAGACATAAGATTATTAGTTCGACTTATTAATATCGAAAAATGATGAATGTTAATAAGATTTGGGATTTTACTTACCACGATTTGTCTTCGTTCCACGAGAATCAATCGAAAGATTTTGATCCTACAAACGAATCGATTAATAACTAACTATACTAACTAAATAAAAATCCTTGAAATAAAAAACTCCTTACCTTGATTCTTGAAATCGATTGTGGTAAGAGAAAATGAAGAGATTTTGTCACAAGAGTATATTACATTCGGCTATGGGTGATATAAAATTGAATAAAATTATAATGAAGAAGAAAAATGGAGAAAAGGGAGATAGGATGGTATGGTTCGGTTTCAAGAGAGAAAGAGAGAAAGAAAGGAAAAGAAAGGAGAAAGAAAAGAGAAGAAAAAGATTCTTAGTTTGGAAGAAAATGCATTCGGAATAGGAGGAGAAAATGAGAAGATGAAAGGAAGAAAATTATTTGCTTGTCTATGTACTTTCAGTCACAAAGAGAAAAAGGATTTGGGAGAGAAAAGTTTCAACCGAAATGGTCACAAGAGAATGGCTCAAAGAAGAAGAAAAAAGATGAATTGTGTACTCAAATATGCTGGAAATTTTCGGCTAGAGAGAACATGGGTGGAGAAAAAAATGCTTTGTTAAGAAAGTGACCAAAATGAAAGAGTTTCTTCTAATAAAGCTACCATACTCTCAACCAAAACCGGCCACCCCCTTTTTGCCTCATTGCCGTCCAAATACTTGGCTAACAAAGGCCAACCTATTGCCACCCTTTCTTTCCATAGCACACTCCCCCTTTCAAGCCATTTGTTCCCCTTACTTTCCTTATCCTAATGATTTCTTTCCTCATCTTAGATATTTCCTTAATCATTTTAGCTATCATACCAAAAATAAAGAAGTCAAACTTCCCATGTTTGCGTCTTGGCCGACACTTGATAGATGGAAGCAAAAATAAATTTTTTTTTCAAGTTTCAAGCTAGAAGATTCGAACCTCCTCCCTCATGTCTAAGTCATGGCGCCATCACCACTATGCTATTAACTCATTTATGCCATCTTTTAGTACTTTAATTAATCTAAGTCTTAAGGTCATTTAAATTCTTTGCTTTAAAGTATACTCAATAAAGAATAATATTTATTCTAACTCCAAGTAACCCGAACTATCATTTAGCAACATAGTGATACTCAATTATTTTGGATGTTACAAGTTTTTAACATGGAATCACTAAAACTAAACGTTTTCTTTCTCATATCACGATACTTTGCCAATATTTCCAAATCTTATTACAATATTTTGGGGTATTACAATATATGTATCACATTATTATTTATTATACTAAGTCATTTTATTTAGTTGAATATTATTTATACTTTACATATTATTTTATAATTGGTATATTATTTATTACGTTATATGTTTTAATGTTTGAATATTACATATATGTTATTATATTATATCATATATTATTTTTAAATTTTATTTTGTATAAAATTTATTTACATCGATAGCATATATTTTTATATTATATTATATATTTAATTTTTATAATTACTGTGTTATATATATTTTATTTAGAATTTTATATATTATTTATTTATAATTGTTTTTTATCATGTATTGATATTGATATTTATATTTGTATATATTAACCTATTAAATTATATTTTTAATAGGTTATCCTTGATATTTTTTTATACCCTAAGTTTTTTTTAAATATCTTTCATATATGATCGCTTTTGAGATTGTCACATTCCTTTTATTTTTGTCATAATATTCAAATATATCATTCCTTTTTTGTTTGATTTTGTTATTCGTGAAGATCTTAATTATCACTACTTATTTTATATTTCTTTTAATCATTTATTATTGCTTCACATGGTTCTTTATTTATGTATTCATGTTATATTGTTCTTTTATTATTTATTGTTAATATAATTTGTAGTTTTGTAGAATTGCTATTAAATATGTATGTTACAATATCTTACTGAAACTATTATTTTATAAAAAACACCTTTTGAATTGACACATTTTATTCAAATAGTTTAAAAATACGGTGATATCTAATATTTGGGGGCTTCGAGAAAAATTGTGCCCTAATTCACTGGATTTCAATTTTTATCGTTGAGCTTAAAATATTAAGTATCCCTTTTCTTTTAAAATCAAAATTTATAAATTTCCAAATCAAAGCTTAATCTCGAGAATTCAAAACGTTATATCCTAACTTATTGGATATGATGTTTTGTGTCTCGAGATAAGAATTTTCTAAATATAGGTGAACCTAGTTTCGAAGCCATGAGATGTTATATCCTAACTTACTGGGTATAACATTTTATTTCTTTGAGATAGGTAAGTCTTGGTTTTCTTTTTAATAAAAGGATCATATTTTAAAATTTTTCAAATTTTCAACATTAGGACATGATTTTATCGATTAGGTACCAATATTTTGGGCATTATGAGGGTGCTAACCCTTCCTTATACGTAACCTGTAACACCCCAAACCCGGCCTATGCATTAAGCCCAGATTTCGGCATGCCACACAAATTTAACATACATTCAAATCATTTAATGAAGTAGAAATCAAATTCCAAAACGATTAAGAGAATGACTTTATCAAAAAATCGAGGTTTATTTGAAATCCTTGATTAAAAACACAAGAGATTATCATTGGATCTATAGAGTAATATTTGATTAAAATTTTGAAATTTATAAAATCAAAATACTCTAACGAAGAGTTAAAGGATTTCCTGAGTTTCAAAGATATATAAGAAAAACCCTTATTTTATACGAAAGTTTTAGAAAAACATTTATCAAAAACTAAATCAATCCAACTAAAACATAAATAATCCATCCACATAATAAAATCCATAATTAAAACGGCCTTATTACATCGCCATTAAAAATAGCACTTAATAAAAATTATAAAAGAAGTCTTAAAGTTTTATAAACCACCATTTGTAGTATAGCCTCCCACGAAGTCATCTCCCACCCAAGTCTCCATAAATTGTTATTACCGAGAGGGTAAAAATGGGGTGAGTTACTTAGAACTCAAGTGTGTAACTCACTTACCATAGTCCCCAGGCCAAGACCATTTAAACATTTATTTGGGCCTAAGCCCATTTCAAATATAATAATTTAGCACATATAAAAAAAATTGCAAATGATATGCAATTCCCAAAATGAAACCTAGATTTCCATCCGCTACACACCCCGCACCAAACCAAAGACACTGTGGGAGCTTTAGTCACCCACCCGCCAACACAATCAAGTAGGCTTTAAGCCCAATATAATATTTGTGGCAACGGCCATTTAAATAATTGTGGTAGAACCACCAATCTAGATTTCGGGCAACAGCCATCTTGACAGAGTCACCTATTTAGAATCCTGGCATCAAGCCTTTCTTCTCTTCCTTATTGATCCCAACCCATGCAATCATGTTTATGCATTACAAAATATTTGTAAAGAAAACCATATTATAATTTATGAATTTTGGCCCATTAAAACACATTTCACATATAGCCCATTTATCCATTATCATAAATGGCCCAATTATCAAATTTCACTTATGGCCCATTTATCGATTATCACATATGGCCCAAATTCTCAATTATCACATATGGCCCAAATTTATCAAATATCATATATATGGCCCAAATTTATCAAATATCACATATGGCCCAAATTTATCAAATATCACATATGGCCCAAATTTGCCAAATATCACATATATGGACCAAATTTATCAAATATCACATATGGCCCAAATTTGCCAAATATCACATATATGGCCCAAATTTATCAAATATCACATATGACCCAAATTTGCCAAATATCACATATGGCCCAAATTTGCCAAATATCATATATATGGCCCAAATTTGTCAAATATCACATATGGCCCAAATTTGCCAAATATCACATATGGCCCAAATTTATCAAATATAACATATGGACCAAATTCTCACTTATTATCGTTTTAGCCATTATGGGCGATTTCAAAATTTCACGATCTTAATACTGATTTCATTATCTTAACACTAAAGTGTCGATAATACCATATTTTTCGATTTCACCAACTTTACGATTTTTAATCCAACTTTAACTATTGTATAGTCATCTAACCCATGAGATATAGTGTGAGATTACACACCTGATTACTGTGAGAACTACACTCTCCCGCTCGTCGATATCCTCAGAATCTCGAATAACCACTATTTACGATTTCTCTCCGATCAAAGGTTCAGAACCACGACTAAAAAATGGTTCGGGGGTACGTACTACTTCGAATAATTGGTTTTCGCCGGATGAGGGTCCACAACCCAGTGGAAAGTCTCAGATTCCCGAAACAGTCCTTCTCTTAAACTTAGCGAGAATAGTGGAACCACCCCTCTTCCGAACACTATTTACTGCCCTTTTCGTCCCTATTTTGATTGTCTTCAAAGACAAAGAATCATTAGTTCTAACAATATATCGAAAATCTTAAGACTAAAGACTTAAAGAGTGTAATCGGTTTACCTTAATAATCCCTTACCTTTCACACCTTAAATCCAATTTCAACGATTTACGATGTTTACGAACACTTGAGTTTCGGCCCTCCACTATGTTTCTATGGTAGAGAAATGATTAGAATGAGATATGGTATGTTGATGATCTCAATCCAAAAAGATCATCCCACACCACATAGATTCAACACAAAAGAAAAGGAAATAACAAATTCCAAAATATTGTACTAGCCACTTACTGATTGATTAAAGTGTGAGTTGTAGAAGATTCAGTTATGAAGGAAAATTGAAGGATATAGTGCTTAGCAACATTCGGCCATGGTGAAAATAAAAGGGAGAAAATGAGATGTTTGAGTGTTCTTTACAAGAAGAAAGAAAGGAGAAAAAGAGTAAAGAGAGAGAGTGTTTATGTGTTGACTTTCCAAGGATGGAAGATGAACAAAGATAGGGTCTTGGGGTTGGTGTATATTCGGCCAAAAAGAAGAAAAGAAAAAGAATTATGCTTCTTCAAAGTTGCATGTTTTCGGCACAAAAGAGAAAGAAAATAAGATGATACTAATTTGGTCAAAAAGAAATGGCCAAACAACCAAAAATTTGCTTATTGCTTCAACTACATTCGGCTAGGAAAAAGGATTTTGGAGAGAATGGAAAATAATGCTCATGTTGCTAAAGAAATTAACCAAACTAGCACTTAATCCCTATCAAGCTACTAACAAAATTCAGCCAACCTCCCTAGCCCCAAAAATCGTCCCAGTTCATAGCCAATTAGCCATTCAAAGCTTTCCAAAACAAAACCCCTGATCCATGCCTTATGTCCCCTTATCATCTTAATTCATGAGATTCTTTTCCTTAAACCTTTACTTACCTTTTTCCTTTAGTCTTCTTGCCAAAAATGTTGTCCAACTCATCCTTTAATCTTATCCATGACCGAAACTTGCTAAGGAAAGCAAAAAAAAAAAAAATAATAAAAATAAAAATAAAAATAAAAGCTTTCAAAATGCATGCTAGGAGATTCAAACCTCTCACCTCAAGCAACCATGCATGTGCCAACACCACCTTGCTACTAGCTCATCTTATGCTAGTTTTTAACACTTAATTTTACTTAAACCTCAAAGTCACTTGATCCACTTCAATTAAATACTCCTTACTAAAATTTATTCTAATTCCGAATAGTTCTCAAGCCTTCTCAAGACTATACTAAACATGAAAAATTTTATTATACACAAGTTAAGCACTAAAACATGCATCAATTCAATACTCAAATTTTATGATGTTACATAACCGACTCTCGAACTCATTTTCCTATATTTCGTGGACCAAAATTAATGTTTTGAAATAAAACGTTTTATAAGGTGATCCAATCACACCTAAGGAAAAAGGGATTGGTGGCGACTCTATTTCAATTTTTTAAAGTTGACTCCCGTTTTTATAAAACTTTTAAAAATAGTTTCGACACATCCATGAACTAAACTATCAACAAATATGCATATATAAGCACATAACCAATTTCACTAAATTAAGCCAACTCTCATGGCTATATTTACAACTCAAGATAAAGACATTTACAATGCTAGATTATTTGGCCAACATTATTACCAAAACATAACCAACATGACTCAAATACCTATACATGCCATATACTTAAAACATAGTTTCAAAAGTACCAAAAAGTCGGTGGATAGTGTGGTGAAGTCTCCGACAATCCCTGAATCCAAGCTAGCTTTGAAACATGGAAAGGCAACAAAGTAAGCTATTTAGCTTAGTAAGCTCGTATGTTAACAATGAGCAACTATCATCATTCATTAAACATTCATATAATGGAAAACAATGTACAACAAATCTATTAAATCTAAAGCTATCATATAATCATTTATATAACTTACCAAGAATCTCATCAATTTCATAGTTTTCAATACTCAATTCATTTCCATATGTACCTGTACTATCTCGTACAAATCTCATATTCGACCACTTTCTTCTTTTACCCATTGAACCATTTGGAATAGAAGTCGGATACTCAAGATCTCACTCGATAAGTACTTATACCATGGCCCGTAGGCAAATAAATGTAACTTATCCAAAATTCTGATATTGTGGCCCGAAGCCAAATTGCCCAATATGCATGGCCCGAGGCCAAAGTGGTTTATCTCGTACACATAGTGCTAAATCATGGCCCGAAGCCAACTCAAAGTATACTTAATGATGTGTCACTCGCAACCTAAACTATTCCTAAGGATCAATTGGGTTTCCAACTGTCGAGTCTTCATTGAATCATTTTTGAACTCGTACGTATTCACGTAATCACAATTCATGCTATATCGAAGGAAATAAAATATATTTAAAATGAATTTATAACATACAAACATACCTCGGATGTTAAAACAGCGAATAGAGTCGATTAATCAATACCTTTTGTTTTTCCCCAATCTAGATCTGAATTCTGCTTTTCTTGATCTAAATGTATTCAAATTTAACTTATTCAATCATCTATTCATTCAATTTAGTCCAAAACATACTTTAAAACGCATTTACACTTGTGTCCCACATTTTTCACATTTTTCACAATTTAGTCCTTATTACATAAAATCACAAATTAGTAAAATTCAAATTATACCCATGCTAGCTGAATTACTATTATGCCCCTAACAGCTCATATTTTTCATTTATTCACACTTTTAACCACCACATTTCACATTTTATCAATTTAACCCTTTTTGACATTTTTGTCAAAAATTACTTTACAAAAACTATTAATCTAACATTAAACCTTCCAAATCTATCATAATTCATCAAATTATTCAAGCATTCAATAATGGCAACATAATAGATCTTTAACAATTTTGAAATATAAGGTACATGCTAGATAGAATACTGAAGTAACGATATCAAAAACATAGAAATCATTAAAAAGGACACAAAAATCATACCTAATTGAGCTTATAAATCAATGGCTGAATGAAACCTAATGAAGATGAACACATTTAATTTTATGTTTTTGTTTTATTTAATTATAACTTAATTATCTTTTTCCCAATTTAACCTTAATTATTATTCATTAAAACCTATAATGCATGCCCATCTTTGGCCACTCACAATTAGAATGGTCTAATTACAACATAAGGACCTTAACTTTAAGATTCTATATCTATTATACACCTTTAGCTAATAGATTATCACTTTTGTACTTTACGCATTTTAATCCTTTTCATCAAATTGACCAACTAAATGATAAAATTTATTAACAAAATTTTCAAAAATACATGCTATCATGCTATAAATATGAAAATAATAATAAAATAAATATTTTGATCTCGAATTTGTGGTTCCAAAACCATTGTTTCGTTTTGACCCAAAAACGGGTTGTTAAAATTCTGATTTATTCCCGAGATGAATCTGAGCATGCTGAACATTTGAGAATTGTGCTACAAACATTGAGAGACAAGCAACTATTTGCTAAATTCAGCAAATGTGAGTTTTGGTTCCAAGAGGTTCGATTTTTGGGGCATATCGTTTCAGTGGAAGGCATCCGAGTTGATCCGAGTAAGATTTCAGCAGTTGTTGATTGAAAACCACCAAGATATGTATCTGAAGTCAGAAGCTTTCTAGGATTAGCTGGCTACTATAGATGTTTTGTAAAAGGGTTCTTAATGATTGCTACACCAATGACTCATTTGCTACAGAAAGACCTGAAATTTGAATGGTCCGAGAAATGTCAACAGAGTTTTGAAAAGTTGAAAGCCTTGTCAACTGAGGCATCAGTTTTTGTTCAACCCGAGTCGGGTAAAGAATTTATGATTTTCAGTGACACGTCATTGAATGGTTTGGGTTGTGTTTTGATGCAAGAGGGTAAAGTGATAGCTTGTGCTTCCAAACAGTTGAAATCGCATGAAAAGAATTACCCGACGCATGATTTAGAGTTGGCAACTATTGTTTTTGCATTGAAAATTTGGCAACATCATTTATACGGTGAAAAGTGTCATATCTTTACTAATCACAAGAGCTTAAAGCATATAATGACTTAGAAAGATTTGAATTTGCGACAAAGAAGATGGCTCGAGTTGCTGAAAGACTACGAGTTAGTAATTGATTATCATCCGGGAAAAGCGAATGTAGTCGCAGACGCTCTGAGTACAAAATATTTATTTGCTTTGAGAGCCATGAATACTCAATTAAATTTGTCTAATGATGGTTCTTATAGTAGAGTTAAATGCCAAACCATTATTTCTTCAACAAATTTGTGAAGCTCAGAAGTGTGATAACGAGTTGCAAGATAAAAGAGTGCAATGCGAGTCGACTACTAATTCAGACTTTTAGATCGGATTCGATGGTTGTTTAATGTTCCAAGGTAGAATATGTGTACCAAAGAATTCTGAGCTTATTCAAAAAATTCTACATGAAGCACACAGTGGTTTTTTATCTATTCATTCACGGAGTACTAAAATGTACAATGATTTAGAACAGTTGTACTGGTGGTCGGTGTAAACTGAAAAATATATAGGATTTTTCCTATGCAATTTATCACCTTTTTACTTAAATTCATTGTTAAAACTAAGTAATTGTTTAATAAATTAATGAAATATGTGAAAATATAAATTTAGGACATAGAGATTATTGAAATGTGGTTTTATACTTTATTATATAGATTTCATGCATAAAATGGCTTATTTTATAGTTATTTGCACATATTATATTTTTAAGACATAAAATGGGCCATGCATGATTAAATTAAAATATAAAATATAAAATTATATTAAATAATTCATTTTAAAATATTTCATTAATAATTTGGGTTTTAATTAATTTTTTATTTTATTTTTTGGTCCTTTAATTTATTGATTTATTTTGGACAAGTTTGATAGCTTTGTTGGATTACAAAAACCATCCAAATTGAAGACCAAGTCAACCTAATTTCGGCTGCACATGGTTGTCCACATAAACCACTTTTTGGTTTAATTACACAAGGTCCTTGCAATGTTGAATAAATTAGAGGTTTGGTCGAAGATTTACATTTGACCAAGTCTTAGTCCTGAGTTGTTATGGCATTTAAATTGCTTAAAAATAAAGAAAATTTCAACTCAAAATCCACTAATCATGGCCGACCACTCATTGAAGAGGCTTGAAGAGACTCAAACCTCTCTATTTTTAGCAAAATACTTGTAACACCTCATACCCGAGTCCAACACCGAGTCCGGATACAAGGCATTACCATGCTTAATCTTACTTAACACTTTGAAATGGGCTATAAAATTTTGTTTAAGCCTATCACGTACTCAATCTCGGCCTATGAGGCCTTAAACGTACTTTTGAGAGGTTTTGGAACTAATCCCACAACCTTTACGAACTCGAGAAACTTTTCATCAAAACAGGGGCCACACGCCCGTGTTGGTATAGGGACACGCCCGTGTGCCCCTAAGACATGCCTGTGTCTTCCACCCATGGTCGAAACTGACTGAACCACACGGCTTTGACACACCCGTGGCACTGGCCCGTGTGCCAAACCTTGATATTCTGACTCATCCACACAGCTTGGGTACACGACCATGTGCTAACCGTGCCTCCTACATGGTCTAGACACACGCCCGTGTGTCTACCTATGTGGACAATTAGCAAGCTATCTACCAAGCCTTCTGCCACTCTCATTTGCATACATTCATACATCATCACATAATTTCACATAACATCAATATAACTCTTGAATTATCTCCTTTAATCATAAAAGAAACAAAGTCTTCATCCCATACACTAAGGAGAACTATTACCAATACGATTACAAACAACTTAAGCCATCATCTATTGCCATACACAACCAAACTATATGTTCTCTTAGGCCAACACAATTTGGCTACATCAATTAGAACTTAATCAACTTTAAAAGAATCCCTATACATGCCATGACTCATAAGAACTTGAGACATCATACCAAGCATCTACTCGATAGTGTGAAAACATCTCCGGCAACTTCAAACCCGAACTAGTTAAAATAACCTATAAAAGATGTAAAAAAGAAAGGAGTAAGCAATAATGCTTAGTAAGTTCATCTGCATATAATTAAAAAATACTAATATTCATTGAATATACACAACCACAAAGTATTATAATGAGTTTTACTCATTAACTCATGGTACTTACTCAACCATTCTTGAAACTTACTCATTCTATCTCTTACCACATTCTAACAATGCCACAAGCCAATTGCTCGTGTTAATTAGCCTACATCCTTGCACTGATCGCCACATGATCATACAAAATGATACATCAAGCATTTTCAATAAGCCACTCATACTACTAACCTCTCGGTGGTTTCGCACTTACCCCACCATCGATCTCAAATAGGATGGTAACAGACATAATTCACCAATTATTTATACTTATGGTGGTTTCACACAGCCCATCGATTAACAATTAATTAGGTGGTAACGCACACAGCCCACCATTAAAATATAGTTGATGGTATCGCACACAACCCATCACTACCATTAATAAGGAGATATTGCACACAGCTCACCATTATTATACATTCATGGATAGTTATCCACATGTATTTCTCTATTTCTAATGTTCACCCAAGAACATCCTCACGCACTACTGTTCTTACTTAACTTTCTACGATATTTGTTCGCATTCACACAATGCATCAATAAATCTATCTCATGCACTAAGGTACATTGATTATACATAACCCACTAGCGGTTCATCCTGTACAGAATTCATCTCAATTCGATTCTAGCACACTCTTGTGCTTCACATGGTACCATCACATACTTTTTCTCTTTCGACATACTCATTGAATCACTCAAATTGTTAAATAACACTTTTGAGTATCATACACCTAATGTCATATTGACATCATACCCCAATAGGGTCTTACATGTATTAACATATCGATGCCATGTCCCCAACATGGTCTTATACAAATTCTTATACCAAAGCCATATTCCAATATGGTCTTACACTGGACCTTATTAATCATCATATCATACCATATGTATTAGCCATTATTCTTCGATTTAATTCTCTTGACATCTCATCGAAAGACATTTCATACATTCATAAAGTAAATACACACACCATACAGCATTGGAATATTAAATTAACTCGTACGTAATTGTAACATTTGCACATAAACTTACCTCGATGTCGAAAGGGCCGAAAGGGAATTTTTGCCCACATTTCTCTTTTCCCTTGTTCTAGGTTTGAAGCTCATTTTCTTTGATCTAGAACAATGAAATTTACTCATTTAATCACTTATAAATCATAATACACCATAATCTACACTTAGGAAAAAATGACTAATTTGCCCTTATACTTTGGGGAAATTACGATTTTGCCCCTAGCCTCGTAAATGAATTTTTATCAAATTTTCTTATTAAAAAAGTCTAGCTGAACATTTAATCCTGTTACAACTATTCACAATTCCAACAATTTCATGCCATAATAAACAAATTACAACTTTTGCATTTTAGCCCCAATTAGGTGTTTTCACAACACCTTTCACAAAAGTTGTTTATCAACATCCTATAATTCATTTTCTTCCATAAAAACTCATCAAACAACATAAAATATTTCATGTGAACTCCCTAAACTTTCAACCATGTTGCAAATTAGTCCCCTCATTAGCTAGCTTAAGCTTTGGGGACTCTAAAAATACAATTTTTATCAAGAAAGATCATCAAAATCACTTACTTGTGTGGAGAAATGTTTGCTAAAAATTTTGATCTCCATAACCCTTATTTCTATTCAATTTTTGGTGGATGAAGGTGGAGAAATAGTGAGAAGATGATAATATCTTATTCATCTTATTTTATTCATTTTTACAATCTCATTTCCACCAAATTTAACCAACATTTAATATCTTGTCCCCTATGGCTGGACATCACTCTTCCAATGGCCTATTTTCACTTTAAGGACCTCCAATAATATTTCTTAGTCAATTGGCACCTCTAGCAAATAAAATAGAACTTTTGCACTTTATGCAATTTAGTCCTTTTTCACAATTTAGCTAGAAATCGCTAAAATTAAGGCACCAAAATTTTCATGCATCCTTAAAAACATGTTATAACCCATAACTGAACATGAAAATAATTTTATCTAACCTCAAATTAGTGATTTCAAGATCACTGTTCTGACTAGCCCCTAAATCGGGCTATTACAACTCTCCCCCCTTAGGGATCTCCATCCCCGAAAATCTTATCAGGAGGAGTTGCTACCAACATTCTTAAAACTTTTCCATCAACTCTTCAAAATCACAAATCTTCTTATCCTCAAGTTTCTATTGCCAGCAACCTTTAAGCTATGATACACAAGGTGGAAATGTAACTCGAGACCTAGGTCATTCTTCCTCTAGGGCATATACCAGTAATCCACCAATTTTGAACTCTGTACATGTCAAAATGATTCTTCGATCTTTACTGGTTGATTCACTACACTTCGAATAACGGCCCCCCTTTTGGGAATTTTGTTAAACCAAATTCGAAATCCATTATACTTTGTCACATTATCACTCTAAAATAGTCACTGACTATAATAGTCCTGACTAGCACCTTTTTTGAAGTTGAAATTAAAATTTTAGCGGTCAACTACTTCTGACCATAAACTCAATCATATCATGAAATATCCCTATTGTCAAAACATTTGTAACATCCTGAATTTGGGCCTAGTAGATTTGGGCCTATTGGGTTATAATACCCTAAAAATCCCTGAACTTTTAATATCTATGCATGAGAGTTAATATGTATGTGTAGCACTTAGAATAATAATATTAAGGTATTATCGAGATTATTTGAAGCCTTAGAGTTAGGGGAGACCATAAGGAAAATTTATTTTTCTTACTTAGTGGACCCTAGTCTCAGGCATGAGGCCTCATAAGCAGATTAAGAGAAGAGAGGACACAAATGGGCTTGTAGTCCAGTGGAAAGTGGCGTCATATAGGGGTTATGAAGTGGCATGTTAAGCAGTTAAGGAGGTCCAAGGTTCGAGGCCTAGGAAAGGAAAATTAAGGAGTTTTATTTTTGTGTCTAAAGAGAAGGAGTTGGCATTGGAGGGGACTCTGAAAGGGAGTATTCAGGAGAGAAATTTAAGGTGCAGATAAGGGAGAAAAGATACGAATTGTGAGGTGGATATAGTGGTGTTGAATTGGACTCTGAGGGAAGGGAAGTTCGGCTAGGGGCTATATATATGAGTGCCAAATTAAGTTCCTATGTTAATGCTGAATTTTTGCTTCCCTGCTAGTCGAATTTCATCACTTGTGAGAGGCAGACATTTTTTTGAGTGTGTCAAAGCTAAATCCTTCATATCCTCCCTTTTCAAATTCTTTTTTGGTTCACCACTCGGTTCTAGCCAAATCACTTTTATTTCTTTTCCCCTAGTGTTGCCGAATTGCCTCTGTCACCTTATTAGTCTCAAAAGCCAGACTTAAGTCGTAGGATGAAAGGAAGATTTCAATAAGAACTTAGTTGAAATTTTAATGTGTTTTATTAAAATTCAAAGGACTACCTAACCCCTCTTTTCCGTTACCATGTACTAACAAGGGTGAGGCTCAGTGATCGCAAGCGCGATAGGAAAGGATTGGGATAAGGTAGTAAGTATTCTCGATTCAGTTAGAGTTTTAATAAGTGACCGAATCTATTGAGGCTCATAGGGGTGACTTATGATCAATATGGGTCACTTGGTTTTGACGATATAGGTGTTTTGGTACAGATTTTAAGGATAATCGCCAATAGTAGCAAAGGAAGGGCTACTAGAACGTAAGGCACACTGTAAGGTTACGGTGAGGTTTCGATTTCTGATAAGTGTATATTAAGTTATGATTAATCGTTAGGTGATGTCGATTGTTGATTCGTGACTAAGGGGTTTACAGCACGCGAGGTTACCAGGTGTGTACAAACACTACACACACGATGTCGGCAATGTCGAAAAGCTGAAAAGCCGAAAGTGGCTAAATAGGCCCGGTGGGCCCTGAGGCTAAGTTTGATGAAATGGTTTGGTTGGTTATACAAATTGAATTAGACATGCATGATACATGATCTGAATTTTTTTTGGGCCTATTTGGCCATATTATGAGGCTTAGGCCTGATGGGCCATAATGATGTAATTTGGGTTTGATAAGCTTTATGAGGACGTAGACAAGTATGCTAGGGTTTATGGACCTTAAGCCTAGTTTGAACAACTCTTAAATTCCATAAGACTTTCTAATAATTAAACATGTCTGTAAACAAGTCGTTGGGTTGGAGTGTGGCAACGGGCACACGCATGTCTAGGATTGGATCTAGGGAGAGCTTGGTACTTAAGCGGCCCTAGTGGCCCACCTTCTCTTTTCTGGAATCCTACCTGGTGCGTTGTGTCTGTTCACTTTAGCCGCGAAGACTTGTTGATGGGCCAAAGTTCATAGCTAAAACCCGAAAGGGACCGAAATACCCTTGATTTGTAAAATTACCGAAGTACCCCTGATTTATGAAATTACCGAAATACCCCAATTTGTTAAATTACCAAAATACCCCCAGTTTGTGAAATTACCAAAATGCCTCTAATTTACAAAATTACCAAAATACCCTTGTATGGTAGAATTACGAAAATACCCCTAGATATTGAAATAACAAAAATAACCCTATGTGACGAATATGAGTTTGTGGATGTTACTTTTGTGTTTGATGCATTCATATGATATTCTGCTTAGGATGCATATGGGTGGGAATTATGGTACGGAGGAAGATTTGAGGATCGCATGGCCGTATGGTATGGATCCACCGTAAGCTTTTAGCCACCGAGCAGCTATGCTGCACTGATAATGTTACCAATGGCTGTGTGCCATTAATATGGGCTTCGTGCTGTAATTATGGGATTTGTGCCAATACCGAAGGCTTTGTGCTGTTATTAGGGCTTTGTGCCAATCATATTTACCGTGGCTATGTGCCTAACATATATATATATATATATTGATGACTCTGTGTCAATATTTGAGGATCGCATGGCCGCATGGTATGGATCCAAGATCGCATGGCCGTATGGTATGGATCCACTGGAGGCTTTAGGCCCAATATTTGATTAGCAGCTTTGCTTCAACGTTCGGTAGTACCGCAACTGGGCTACCCTTGGTGTGTAGTAGAGGGGTGGGTCGAGCTAAAATTCCCCACAAGAGTCATAAGGTTGGTAGGGAAATGGTGTGTGTAGCGAATGGATTTTTGGGGTGGGTTTTGCATTATTTGTTTATGAAAGATACGATATGATATGATATGAGGTCATTGTGGGATAAGACCCAAGACCACCGATTTTGATAGGGCTTAGGCCCAATGTGGATATTTGTAAGTGATTTATTTTCCAAGGGTTGTGCACACTGAGTTTCGAAACTCACACCTTTAATTTTAATGTTTCAGGTAATCTTGAATAGATGGCTCGACGTGGGAGAGGACTCAGAGATGGCCACACTACAAGCTGTTCAAATGTTTTAATTTATTCAAATGATCTTATTTTAAATACTTTATTTTTTCATTAGATTGTAACAAGGCCTTGTAACTCCTAATTGAATTTATATTTTGGGTTATTATTATTGTTTCAACTACCCACTTAAGAAATTTCATAAAATTATTAAAGTGTTAATATGGTTTTCGAAATAAACTTTTGTTTTGGGCTTTTGGGCCTTAAATGGTTAAATAGTAAATCACTTTGAAGTGTGCCTTTAATGTGACATTCCAGATTCGGGCCTAACTTTTAGGCCGGGTTTGGGGTGTTATAATTGTGGTATCAGAGCCCGGTTGCAAAGCTCGGGCTGTGAAATGGGCCTTAGATTTTGGGTTTTTTTAAAATAAAGTTTTGGCAGGATTCTTGAAGTGTGGTTCATCGAGCCCTTAACGTCGAGCTAAGTAAGTTTTTCTATTATTGTTTGAATTATTGAACTGTATAGATAATTGGGTACTTAAAAATAGGCTTTTAGGGACTAAAGCCCGTAGGAAACCTAAGCTTGTAGTGGATTCTCAATCGCAGAATAACTCTAGAAATTGTTGTTACTTACATAAGACATGTGCCCTAAACAAGTGGAACTAAGTACTAATTTCATAAAAATTATTAATTTAGAAATACGTAATGATGAGCGCGAGACGAGGTGGAAAAGGCTGCAGCAAAGGTCGTGGTGCTGTTAGGGCAGGATCGTCCGAGTCCGGCCATATGCCTAATGTAGGAGTAGAGGAGCCTTTGGCCTCACCTGTAGTAGAAAGAGGAGAAAATGAACGGGCTTCTACTATAGAAGATGCCTTATCGCAGCCATGTTGAGAAAGATCACTTAGAAGTTCTTCAAATCGGCATTTCAAGGGAAATACGTTGGAGCGACTTATGTGGATGCCCGAAAGAAGGAGTTTTTGAGTCTGACTCAGGGAGAGAAGTCAGTAGCAGAGTACGAGGCTGAGTTTTTGCTCCTCAGTCGATACGTCAAGGGGACAATAGCAACCGAGTATGAAAGGTGCGTACTGGATTAAGGGATAGCATTAGGGTACTGATAGCTCCACAAAGGGGGCAAGATTTTACGGTCTTGGTGGAGAAAGAAAAAATAGCAGAGGAGGTAAAGAGCACGGAGTGCCACAACCGAGAGAAAGATAAGGGCAAGAACAAGCAGAATATGGAACCTATGGGAGCCGAACAGAGGCCCATGAGGAGGGCCAGAGTGAATGGGTCGGTTAGAGATGTGGCCACTTTTGTCGCTGCTAATAACGGAGTACCGCATTATGTAGAATGTGGGAGAAGGAATTCGGGCGAATGTTGGAGGAGGACAGGAGCATGTTTGGGCTGTGGATCGATGGAGCATAGGTTTAGGCAGTGCCTGAGAAGGCTAAATCAGGAGCGAACCGATGGCAGAGATAATTTTCAGCCTCAGAGGGGTGGTCAGAACCACCATGTGGCCGTGGACAAGCCAGGGGCGGTATTGGTAATAAACACGGTCGTGGAGCACCAGGTAGAGGTGCAGGTTATGCTAAGGTGAGGCAGCCAGCTTTGGTCTATGCAGCACATCGCCAAGGGGACGAAGACGCTCCAGATGTGAATAATGGTGCGTACCCTACTGTAGTATACTGAGTGTTTATTTTTAGAATTAGAGTGCACAGCGAAAGCGTAGTGGTGAGACTTGGGTAGTACAATTGATAGTTAGTTGAAAATTTCGAGGATAAAATTTCTTTAACGAGGGTAGATTTGAAACATCCCAAATTTGGGTCTAGTAGATATGGGCCTATTGGGTTGTAACGCCCTAAAAATCTAGAAACTTTTAATTTTTATGCATGATAGTTAATATGTATGTGTAGCACTTAGAATAATAATATTAAGGTATTATCGGGATTATATGAAGCCTTAGAGTTAGGGGAGACCATAGGGAAAATCTATTTTTCTTACTTAGTGGACCCTAGTCTTAGGCATGAGGCCTCATAAGCAGATTAAGAGAAGAGAGGACACAAATGGGCTTGTAGTCTAGTGGAAAGTGGCGTCATATAGGGGCTATGAAGTGGCGTGTTAAGCAGTTAAAGAGGTCCAAGGTTCGAGGCCTGGGAAGGGAAAATTAAGGAGTTTTATTTTTGTGTCTGGACAGAAGGAGTTGGTGTTGGAGGGGACTTTGAAAGGGAGTATTCAGGAGAGAAATTTAAGGTGCATATAAGGGAGAAAAGATAGGGATTGAGAGGTGGATATAGTGGTGCCGAATTGGACTCTGAGGGAAGGGAAGTTCGGCTAGGGGCTATATATGTGAGTGCCGAATTAAGTTCCTATGTTAATGCTGAATTTTTGCTTCCCTGCTAGCCGAATTTCATCACTTGTGAGAGGCAGACGTTTTTTCTAAGTGTATCAAAGCCGAATCCTTCATATCCACCCTTTTAAAATTCCCTTTTTGGTTCACCACTCGGTTCTATCCAAATCACTTTTATTTATTTTCCCCTAGTGTTGCCGAATTGCCCCTATCCCCTTATTAGTCTCAAAAGCCGGACTTAAGTCATAGGATGAAAGGAAGATTTTGGTAAGAACTTTGTTGAATTTTTAATGTTTTTTATTAAAATCTGAAGGACTATCTAACCCCTCTTTGTCGTTACCATGTACTAACAAGGGTGAGGCTCAGCGATCGCAAGCGCAGTAGGAAAGGATTGGGATAAGGCAGTAAGTATTCTCGATTCAGTTAGAGTTTTAATAAGTGACTGAATCTATTGAGGCTCATAGGGGTGACTTATGATCAATATTGGTCAATTGGTTTTGACGATATAGGTGTTTGGGTGCAGATCTAAAGGATAATCGCCAATAGTAGCAAAGGAAGGGCTACTAGAACGTAAGGCACACTGTAAGGTTACGGTGAGGTTTTGATTTTCGATAAGTGTATATTAAGTTATGATTAATCATTAGGTGATGTCGATTGTAGGTTCGTGACTAAGGGGTTTACAGCACGCGAGGTTACCAGGTGTGTACAAACACTACACACACAATGTCGGCAATGCCGAAAAGCCGAAAAGCTGAAAGTGGCTAAATAGGCCCGGTGGGCCCTGAGGCTAAGTTTGATGAAATGGTTTGGTTGGTTATATGAATTGAATTAGACATGCATGATACATGATTTGAATTTGTTTTGGGCCTATTTGGCCATATGATGAGACTTGGGCCTGATGGGTCGTAATGATGTAATTTGGGTTTGATGAGCTTTTTGGGGACGTAGACAAGTATGCTAGGGTTTATAGATCTTAGGCCTAGTTTGAACAACTCTTAAATTCCATAAGACTTTCTAATAATTAAACATGTCCGTAAACAAGTCGCTGGGTTGGAGTGTGGCAATGGGCACACGCATGTCTAGGATTGGATCTAGGGAGAGCTTGGTACTTAAGTGGCCCTAGTGGCCCACCTTCTCTTTTCTGGAATCCTACCTAGTGCGCAGTGTCTGTTCATTTTATCCGCGAAGACTTGTTGATGGGCCAAAGTTTATAGCTAAAACCTGAAAGGGACCGAAATACCCCCGGTTTGTAAAATTATCGAAGCACCCCCGATTTGTGAAACTACCAAAATACCCCGAATTTGTGAAATTACTGAAATAACCCTAATTTGTGAAATTTCCAAAATACCCCTGTAGGGTAGAATTACGAAAATACCCCTGGGTAGTGAAATGATAAAAATAACCCTATGTGACGAATATGAGTTTGTGGATGTTACTTTTGTGTTTGATGCATTCATATGATATTCTGCTTAGGATGCATATGGGTGGGAATTATGGTACGTAGAAAGATTTGAGGATCGGATGGTCGTATGGTATGGATCCAGGATCGCATGGCTGTATGGTATAGATTCACCGCAAGCTTTTAGCCACCGAGCAGCCATGCTGGACCGATAATATTATCGAGGGCTGTGTGCCATTAATATGGGCTTCATGCCGTAATTATGGGCTTTGTGCCAATACCGAAGGCTTTGTGCTGTTATTACGGCTTTGTGCCAATCATATTTATTGTGGCTATGTGCCTAACATATATATATTGATGACTCTGTGTCAATATTTGAGGATCGCATGGCTGTATGGTATGGATCCAGGATCACATGGCCGTATGGTATGGATCCACTAGAGGCTTTAGGCCCAATATTTGATTAGCAGCTTTGCTGCAACGTTCAGTAGTACCGCAACCAGGCTACCCTTGGTGTGTAGCGGAGGCGTGGGTCGAGCTAGAATTCCCCACAAGAGTCATAAGGTTATAAGGGAAATGGTGTGTGTAGCGAATGGATTTTTGGGGTTTGCATTATTTGTTTATGAATGATACGATATGATATGATATGAGGTCTTTGTGGGATAAGGCCCAGGACCACCGATTTTGATAGGGTTTAGGCCCAATGTGGATATTTGTAAGTGATTTGTTTTCCAAGGGTTGTGTACACTAAGTTTCGAAACTCACACCCTTAATTTTAATGTTTCAGGTAATCCTGAATAGATGGCTCGATGTGGGAGAGGACTCGGAGATGGCCACACTACAAGCTGTTCAAATGTTCTAATTTATTCAAATGATCTTATTTTAAATACTTTGTTTTTTTCATTGGATTGTAACAAGGCCTTGTAACTCCTAATTGAATTTATATTTTGGGTTATTATTATTGTTTCAACTAACCACTTAAGAAATTTCATAAAATTATTAAAGTGTTAATATGGTTTTCGAAATAAACTTTTGTTTTGGGCTTTTGGGCCTTAAATGGTTAAATAGTAAATCATTTTGCGGTGCGCCTTTAATGTGACATTCCAGATTCAGACCTAACTTCTAGGCCGGGTTTAGGGTGTTACAACATTTATGCACATAACTGCATTTCCTTATTCTTGCATTAGTAGATATCTTATTACTAAATTTCATACCAAAACTTCTGAACCCTTTTGTTCTGAAAGGAAGACTTGCTCTAGTTATTAACCTCGCTGAAACTAGGATATTACCAACTAAGATTAATCAAGTAACTAACTCGCATTGCTTAGTAAGATTCTTCCATCTCGACATATGCACTATGTACAGTGTCTGAGAAGTATTACAACAACTATACCCACCATTATAATAGCTCAAGTCGTTTCCACTATTTCATTTTCAAAATCTTCTGTAGCATAAGATACTCTCACTCATTAAAATTTAGAAAATACACATCGATTTTCCCATGGATCATTTCATAACATCTAACTCACAATATAGACACAAAAGTGATCGTTTCTGGATCACCAACCTGTCAACTCTTTTTCTCGATTCAGACTGAACTCAGTACTAGAACTTTTAATTAATAGTTCGTTCTATAGCTTTCAACTCAACCATCACAATTTGAACATTTCGATGAGCATATCCTTGTATCATGCTCTCTACTCACGTATACACAGAATTTTATTCTCTTTATTGGTTCATGCATGAATATACACAGAACTTGAACCATATCTCAATACATTAATCTACTCTTTTCTCCATATTGAGAACATATTTTAAGCACAATCTCATCTGAGTTTCTCTTGCTATGCTAATCTAACACCTTTACTAACGTCATATCTCACGATAGCAGAGACATCTCGAACGAATTTCATTAACTCTATTCAGCTTACTCGAAAACCCATCACACAACTTGAAACTTGTGATTTCACTTCTTATACTAGAATCATCACCAACTTCCTCCTCAAAGTACCCGAATAGGGTTACAATGAGATAAAGGAATGTCAATTTCAATTAACTAAATCGACAATTGTTTTGTTTGACTTTTACTATCAGCTAACATTCTCACACAATCACGGTTTATGAAAAGAACAACTACATCAGCCCTGAAAGGCAACAGATATTTATGCATAACACTCAAGGAGAATATTATAATCCATCCATGACATCAACTAACCATGCACAAACTACAGGCTTTGAGACAACTTACTCATACTTGCCATTTTTTTAGCACGTACCGTGCCACACATCATACTCGTTTCTTCTTGACTCGCTCACGAGTGCCTGTGTTTACCCATTCACATGGCTTTAGTACAATTCTCATTTCTACCTCTAGACTCAACTATCTGTCCCATTGATCACTAGGGATAATCAAAGACGCATATTCATCATCATTCATTTAGGTACGAAACCGATGCCACATCCCTGACGTGGTCTTATGTGGAGTCACCCCTATATGCTAATGCCATATCCCAGATAAGGTCTTATATGGACTTCCACATCAAATATCAATGCCATATTCTGAATATGGTCTTACACAATTCTCATATTCATTACCGAATCCATATCTCGAATATAGTCTTATACGGGATCTTAACTTGGTGCCGATGCCATGTCCCAGACATGGTCTTATACGAGACTTTATCTATTTCATATCTCAATGATAGCTATTTCATTATAGTCCTCTAGGACTTCAACCTCATCTTCAGCAATAATTACTCTATTTAGTAAAGTATCATGTATCAATGTGATACAAAGCATTCTCAATTATGCTAACATAAATATTGCATCACTCACATGCAAACTTACTCAACTTGACTCTCATAACAACTCATCATAATTCAATAGTGGTAAGGGGGTCAGGTTGTAGAGCCCCTTAACTTGACTCTCATGACTACATACATATAACTTAATATTCATCATCAATATAATATCATCGTAGTCACACAACTTGCTCCAAGTGAGTGTTCACGCTTATCATGCTACAATCATTTCTATTACTCATACTTTTGAACAGTGATTTCAATTATTCAAGTTCCACATTAATATCTACTTGAGTACTTAACATTTAACTCTACTTTCTCTTAGTATTGCTTATTAATCTAGAGAATGTCTTACGAGTTTGAGTACGTCATTTACTTGATTTCCATAGTCCAACTATGGTCTTATTTGTATCACACATCATAATCCAGCTATTTTCTTACATGTCATCACGATGCCATAGTCTCTGTATAGGCTTACAGGAAATCTCATATCAATACCAATGCCATATCCCTGATACGGTATTACATGGAACTCATGTCGATGCCGATGCCATATCCCGGATATGGTCTTATAGGGATCTTATAACTTGATGTTGATGCCATATCCCAGATATGGTCTTATACGAGATCGTACTCAGATGTCGATGCCATGTCCCGGACATGGTCTTATACGAGATCTTTCTTTGGTACCGAAGCCATGTCCCAGACATGGTCTTACACGGAATCACTATTCGATGCCGACGCCATATCCCAGATATGGTCTTACACGGGATCGTGTATCGTTGCCAATGCCATGTCCCAGACATGGTCTTATATGGAATCACATGTATTGCGATGGTCCAACCATGGTCTTATTCATCAATTTATCATTGGACGACCGTACTCATCTCCTGCATTCTACTAAATCAAACTCTCCAGTTTAACTCCCACACTATAATATGTGTGGCTTCATAACAGAGTCATAAAACAAAACATTATACATTTTCTACTTTAAAAGTCACACATGAGATTTAACCATGTAGACATATTTATCCAACATCATTCAAACAATTGTACATAAACACATATCCCGTTCTTTGGATAAATTTACTCACCATATGCACTTAACCCAATAAGTTGAGTATATAACACTATACGCAGTCAAATCAATATAAGTAAGCTCATTACTTCATAACTCTCATTTCATTCCTCAACTTGGAATTATATCATTCCATACCTTATCATACACATGTCATAAACTTCTATTCATACTTCTCTAAATTTCAACAATGCATGAGCACATTTCAATTACCTCAATGCCACTTACAACCTTATTGAAATTAGCTCGGTTGGAATCATCTCTGTCTTAACAAAATAATTTCATTAGAGCTGGGAGACATCACACTATCACGATCCGAATATGGCATGTATAGCTAGTGTAACACCCCAAACCCGGTCAACACACCACGACTGGATCTGGCATGTCACAGAGTGAAATCATTTCGAAGAAAATAAGTTGCCGATTTATTTTCAGTGAAAAGCTTCTTTGTTTGCTTTGTGTTTGCAGAAGTCCGGTGCATGTATAGTTGAAAACGTTTAGTTGCTTGAAATCCCAAAAGGCTTTTAAAAACTCATTTGTCATTCATTACTTAAGAAAACGTTCAAGTTTAATGAAAGCCGAATGGATTAGACTTAGTTACTTTAAAATCGTTTGTATTGGAGCTTTGGAAAAACTTAGATTTGAAAATCATTGGAGTTAGTTTAATTATCATCTTAGGTGTTATATTACCCGATGGTAACGTTTAAAAAAAGCCCATTGCGTAGCATAATTTTGAAAGCTTGATTATCAGGTTATTTAAAACATGTTAAATAGTTTACTTAGCATCAAATAGAAAATTAAAACAGATATAATAAAACCCAAAATAAAAATACTAATGGCCTTGTTACAAACCCAAATAAAATCAGAATTTAAAATGAACGTACCCAAATCGAAAATCCAAGTAAAATCAAAAATAAATGTCGCATGGCCACCTCGAGTCCACCCGGCTCTTCATCCGCGATCTACGGGTCATCTGGAAAGATAAGGGAGAAGGTGAGTTACCAAGACTCAGTGCATAATCCCCCTCCCGATTATAGCATCATTCTTACACAGGTCATAATCAAGCAAACATATCATGCACCCAAACCTAGCCATTCACAACTCCGTTTTCTACCCCGTGTGGTACCAAACCACTGGTGGTGCCAAACCACTGGTGACCCAAAGTCACTGATATCAATAAAAATGTGGTGCCAAACCACTGGTGACCCAAAGTCACGAATAATCCATATGTGGGGCCAACCCACGTTGTGATACCAAATCACTGGCGACAATCCCGTCTTATCAAATGTGGGACCAACCCACTGTGGTGCTAGGCCACTGGGACGAGTCGCTATGAGGTGCCAAACCTCTGGTGACCCAAAGTCACGAATATCAACTGTGGTACCAAACCACTGGTGACCCAAATTCACAGATATCAATCTTCCCCCTCCTCTCATATCACCCACAATAATGCACATGCATATACATATCATGCCAACATGCTTAATCATTAAACATATAGTAAATCATTGCATATGCGATTTCATCAGAATCAAATATCTTAAACTTATCAAACGAACTTACCCGAATCCTTGCTCATACCCATAAGGGTACCAAATCAAAATCTACACAGTTTCTGCTTTTAACAAGGTTTTAGGTTATTAACAAGTTTACATAGATTATGAAGTGTGTAAGATACACACCTGATTACTAATGAGGCTACTGAATCCCGAAGATTAAGATCTAACGGCACCCATTGGAAAACCTTGATCAAGAACCATAATTGGGTTATCCTAATAACCACCACATTCGGCCAAAACTAAACAACATGAAGTAATAGCCTTCAGCTTTTCATAAGAATAAGAGAAAGGTTATGTTGGTATGTAACCTTACCACAGTCTTTAACGAAACCGATTGATAGAGAGTAGATGGCCACGATCCACTGCTTTAGAATCTCGAAGAACCTAAGACAATCCAATTTCATAGATGATTAGGAATCATGACAAATGCCAATATTAAGCTTTTCCATATGAGTCGACAGAAAAAGAAAAGAAGATAGAAGAGATTAGGCCATGACAACTTACCCACACCAAAATCGATTAGAGAAGAAGACAAGAGAGATTCACGTTTGATTGATGTTCGGCCAAAAGTTAGAACGAGAAGAGGAGAGTAGAGAGAGATTTTGGCAATGGTGATGGAATACTCAAGGTGAATTCGGCTATGGCTTAAGAAAAGAAATCAAAGGAGTTTCGGCTATGGCTTTTGAAAGAAGAGCAAAAGAGATTCGGCTTGCAAGGAATCAATAAAAGATTGATGAACTTTCGGTACAAGAGAAGATGAAGAGAAAAGAAAGTTGTCGATTTGGAAAGAAGAGATGCTGATGCGGTTTTGAACAATTATGAGAGAATGAAAAGAAAGAAATGGGGAAGAAGGAGATTCGGCCAAGGTGGTTTCGGTTTCAAATGAAGAAAAGCTCAAATGGTTCTTTTGGGGATTCGACTAGATGCTTTAGAGGGAAATCGACAATAGCCTCAAAACTTTTGACTTTTAATTCAAATGATGCATTAGGGGAAGAAATCAACAAGGCTAAGGGGGTTTCGGCTTTAGTGCACAACCGAATGTACTCAGGCATTGACTAGCCGAAAATACAGCTAAGGAATTTTGGCACTCCCCCTAGTCTTCTAACCGATTACTCTTCCTCACACTAGAGTTCAAATTTCGGCAAACTCCTCAAACTTCTCTTGGCCAACCATTCAAATGAGTTTGAATTGATCACACTCCTAAATTCTCTCTTCTCCATCCGTTTAAATCTCTTGACTTGTTCAATAGTTATCCATCAGAGTTTGAGCTGAGCACAACTTCTCCCCTCTCTGGCGTCAAAAAGAAATCATCAAAGAGGGATTCCTGTAGCTCGAACCTCAGCTCCCTTCCTCTGCTTGTGGCGTCACTAACTAAGGCCCTAAGTGGCGCCTCCTTGCCACTTTACCAAGGCTTTTTCTTGTGCTACAGTTTACCACAAAATATTCTTAACCCCTAGCTCCTTCAGCTCCCCTGAACCAATGCTTGAAAATAAAATCTTTCTTATAGTTCGAGCCTACCGTTGGCTTATATCTAGACCCTAAAACACCTCAATTAATAATGCAACTCAAGCCATACACATGCAAATAGTTCAAACATCATAGCCCCTATTTAAGGATGTTACAGCTAGACTCTTACTCATGCTAGGTTAGTCCAAGAACTGACTAAACCATAGCCTGATACCACTAAATGTAACACCTCATACCCAAGTCTGACACCGAGAATGGATACAAGGCATTACCATGCTTAATCTTACTTAACACTTCGAAACGGGCTATAAAATTTCGTTTAAGCCTATCACTTATTGAATCTCGGCCTACGAGGCCTTAAACATACTTCCGAGAGGTTTTGGAACTAATCCCGCAACCATTACGAACTCGAGAAAATTTTCATCAAAACAGGGGCCACACACCCGTGTTGGTCTAGGGACACGCCCGTGTGCCCCTAAGACATGCCCGCTTGTAACACCCCAAACTCGGCCCATGCGTTAAGGCTAGATCTAACATGTCACACAAGAAAAATGCTTTTAAGTTCTTTCTATTCGTACATAAATTGATTTAAAATTAAGTAAAACAAATGTCCAATTTAAAATATTTGACAAAATATTAATGAATAGAAGATTGATAAATCGATAAATTTAAACTAAAGATTTTACAACCAAGTCTTTTGAAAAGTGTTGATGAAAAATATGAGAAGATTTCCGAGTTAAAAATATTTAAGAAAGTTTTATTAAGAAATCCATTTGTAAATCCATTTTAGATAATGTTTATTTAAATTTTTGTAAAAATCTCATTTAAAGTACTTAAAGCAAAATATAAATACGTCAAACACAAAACAAAATAAAAATAATCAAGAGGCCTTATTACAACCTTAACTCAAAATAGTAAAGTAATTAAATGTACTAAAAAGAAATCCAAAGTCCAAATAAATCCATTTTTGTAGTATGGCCTCCACCGAATCATCCATGGCCCAAGTCCTCATCACTGAGCATTACCTAAAAGGAATAAGGAAACGGGGTGAGTTATTAGAACTCAGTGTATAATCCCCTTACCGTTGTCCACTGGACTTGAAACCCATTTAGCAATATTTTGGGCCTAAGCCCCTTTTTACATAATAACGGATCAAACATATCATATGAATGTAATGCAATCCCAAACCAACCTAATATTCCATCCGCTACACACCACCCGTACCAACCAACACACCTGTGGGGATTAAGTCAACCCATCCCGCCAACACACCAATCTCAGGCATTTTGCCTTTTATAACAAATTTAATTGTGGACAAGCCACCAGAATCACAGAATATACGTGGCATAGCCACTAGACAGATTGTGACAGAGTCACCAAAATATGTGGCAGAGCCACCAGATTACTTCCTCCGATCATCAATATCCCAATCCCATGCAGAATTATGTAAATGCAATATACATAGTAAATCATGATATTTACAAATATAACAACAATGATTAATTCAGACAAAATTTCGGCCCATTAACACTTTGCAACTTGACCCATTAAGGCAATGTATCAAATCAGCCCATTATGCAACATATCAACTTAGCCCATTAAGGCAATGTATCAAATCGGTCCATAAACAATATGTCAATTCGGCCCATTAAGGCATTTCGTAATTCGGCCCTTTAAGGGTATTTTCGTAATTCGCACAATGGTAATACCGATTTTGTCAATTTTATCAAAATAGTGTATCCTAGGCTAATTTTTCCGGTTTACGCCCTATTACAATTTTAATCATAGTGTTTTATTTCCAATATGATATCAAACTTAAAATCCACAAAAAACGGTGTGAGATTACACAACTGATTACGGTAAGCACTAAGCCTTCTTGCTCATCGACACCTAAGATATCGTAACACTCGATTAATCGACATACTTGATTTTAATAATCAAACTCTAAAATAACAGTCTAAAGTTTTTACCCTTGGAACCGTGAATGACCACAATTTGTCGATTTTCTCCGGATGATGGTCCACAACCCGATGGAAAATCCCGAACCGCCAAAACTGCCTTTCTTTTGAATTTAGGAGTAGGGATCGCAATTCCGCTCCTTTTTCGATCTCCAACTGCTATCCCTTTCAATTCGATCTTGCTTGACTCCATTGAAAACAAATCTTAGAAAAAACTTATTTTACGTTGATATGAACGATTGATTAAGGAGAAGGTCGGCTTACCACTAGAATCGTATGATCACAAGTCGATAGATTGAGCGATTTAGCCGTTAAAACATAAAGTCGATTAATCATCAGTATTCTGATAACTTCTTAAACGAATAAAGAATGATTTCATAAAATCCATGAAGAACTCCTTACCTTAAAGATTTATAGGACCAATTCCCAACTATTGTACGATGACTACGGAAGAATCAAAATTTCGGCCTTCCACTTAGAACACTACGAAAAGAGAAAATGATCTTCTTTAAGAGAGTAGACTAAAATGATGGTCTCGATTAATATGACCATCCCAAACCAAGGAATAAATTCGGCATTAACAAAAAGAAAAATAAAATGTTTGAAAAGAACCACTTACTGATTGATCAAAAGAGTGAGTGATAGCTCGAATGAAGAAATAAGAATAATGAAAAGATGAAAGGTTTCGACTATAGAGGAATAATGGGCAAAATATTCGGCTATGGTGGTAAGGATTAGAGAAGAAGAAGAAATGCTTGAAGAATTTTTTGAAAAAGAAAAGAAAGATGAAGAAGGGTGTTTGACTAGTTTCGGTTTTTCAAGAGAAGATGAGTGAACAATTTTGGTCTCAATGGTTTAGTACTTTCAGCATACAAGAAGAAAAAGAAGAAACAAAATGCACACTCAAGGGTTTAAAATTCGACAAGGAGGAGAAGGAATTTGGAGAGAAAAGAAAAAATGACACAAAGGTTGCAAGTAGGAATTTTGGCCAAAACAAACACCAAAGCTTTTACCAAAAGACAAAGAAAAATTCGGCTCAGCCCTCCCTATGCCAAAACCGTGTAGCATTTTTGACATTAAGGTCAAAAAATTTGCCAACCAAACTTTCCAAAACAATTCCCTTGGAAAAAGCCACATGTTCCCTTTACTTGCCTTTTTTTCTTTTGATTCCTTTCCTTACCTTCATCTTTTCCTTATTTCCTTAGCCACCTTGCCAAAAATAAAAAGTCCACCTTGCCTTATTTACTAGCTTGGCCGACACTTAGGGAAAGAATACAAAAATAATAGCCAAAAATTTGTGCATTATGGGATTTGAACCTTCTCCCTCAAAATACATCATGTGGCGCCATTACCCCTTTACCATAAGCTCATTTATGCAAGCACATTACTCATTTAATTCTTTAAGCTTTGAAGCTACTTACCATCACTCCTTAATAGACTTAAACACAAAAATTTTACTAGGGCCCAAATAAATCCCAAGCCTTCTCAGAACCCCTAAACGCGCACAATCAATATTTTGTCTAGCTTAACACAATTCATAATGTAACAAATAAAATTTCAAATTTTAAGATGTTGCAATTCTACCCCCTTAAAGAAAATTTCGTCCGCGAATTTTACCTGATTAAAAGAGGTGAGGATATTGCTATCGAATCGCGTCCTCAGGCTCCAATGTAGCTTTCTCCGATCCGTGATTGCGCCATAATACTTTGACTAATGGTACCGACTTCCTTCTCAGCACCTTAACATCCCAATCTAAAATTCGCACTGGCTCCTCCTCAAAAGGCAAGTCAGGTCTTATCTAAACCTCCTCTACCGGTACTATATGAGATGGATCCGATCGATAACGCTTTAACATTGAGACATGAAATACACTATGTATGTTACTCAGTTTTGGAGGTAACTCAAGCTGATATGCCACTGGTCCAACACGTTTCAATACACGGTACGGTCCAATGAACCTAGGACTCAACTTGCCCTTCCGTCAAAATCTAAAGATCTTCTTCCAAGGTGAGACCTTTAGAAAGACCTGATCTCCCACCGCAAACTCAATATCCTTACGCTTCAGATCTGCATACGATTTTTGTCTACCCGAAGCTTCCTTTAACCGTTCCCATATTACTTTTACTTTTTCCTCCGTCTCTAATATCAACTCAGAACCCAATAACCGTCGTTCCCCCAGTTCAGTCCAACAAGTAGGAGTACGACACCTACGACCATACAACGCCTCATAGGGTGCCATCTGGATGCTGGATTGATAGCTGTTGTTGTATGTAAACTCTGCCAATGGTAAGAAATCCTCCCAACTACCTCTGAAATCGATCACACAGCCCCTTAACACGTCTTCCAAAATTTGGATTAATCTCTCCGACTGACCATCTATCTGAGGATGAATTATCGTGCTGAACTTTAACTTTGTTCCCAAGGCTTCATGTAAAGCTTTCCAAAATCGTGATGTAAACCTTGGGTCCCCGTCAGATATATTAGACACTGGTACCCCATGTAACCTTACGATCTCTGTTACATACAACTTGGCCAACTTTTGCAATGAGTAATCCGTACGAACAGGTAGAAAATGAGCAGTCTTTGTCAACCGATCCACTATTACCCAGATGGAATCTTTCTTAGTAGGCGATAAAGGTAGCCCACTAACAAAGTCCATCGTTATCCTTACCCATTTCCATAATGGAATTTTAACCGGTTGTAGCAATCCCTGCGGTAATTGATGTTCCGCCTTCACTTGCTGACATGTTAAGCACTTACTCACGAAATTAGTAACCTCCCTTTTCAACCTTGACCACTAGTACTACTCACGGAGGTCTCGATACATTTTATTTCCCCCGGGGTGCATAGCATATGGGCTACTATGCGCCTCACGCAGAATCATTTATCTCAATTTTAAATCTTTGGGCATACAAATTCTTCTGCAGAAACACAATACCCATTACTATTTAATCCAAAATCCCCTATCACACCACCTTCCACTTACTGAAGTAAGGAACCCAACCTTTCATCTGATAACTGCTTTTCCTTAATCTGACTTAGCCACATAGGCTTTACCTAAAGTTTGGCTAGCAGACTACCATCTACATATAGGTTGAGATGAGCGAACATCGCTCTCAAATCTGATATCACCTTACGACTCAACGCATCTGCCACCATGTTAGCCTTTCCAAGATGATACTCGATTGAAAAGTCATAATCTTTCAACAATTCTATCCACCTCCGCTGTCTTAAGTTCAACTCCTTTTGGGTAAGGAGGTACTTTAGACTTTTATGATCTGTAAAGATGATTGACTTCTCACCGTAAAGGTAGTGTATCCAAATATTCAAAGCAAACACCACTGCAGCCAACTCAAAATCATGAATGGGATAATTCACTTCATACGGCCTTAACTGGTGAGATGCATAAGCCACCACTTTTCCACATTGCATCAACACACATCCCAAGCCTGTGTGTGACGCATCACAGTAAACAATAAACTCTTTTCCAGCCTCAGGTTGAATCAATACTTGCGCTTCTGTCAGAATCTTCTTCAATTTCTCAAAGCTCTCTTACTATTGATCTGACCACACAAATGGTACTCCCTTGCGCAACAGCTTAGTTAGGGGTGCAGCAATCAACAAAAACCCCTCAACAAAACGTCTGTAATAACCAGCCAACCCTAGGAAACTCTAAATTTCAGCCACTGACTTCGGTGATTTCCAATCCAACACAGCCTCTACCTTCCAGGGATCAAATCTAATTCCTTCGGCAGACACAACATGCCCCAAAAAGGTCACTTCCTTTAGCCAAAATTCACACTTACTGAATTTGGCATAAAGTTGCTTTTCCCATAATATCTGTAATACTACCCGCATATGTGGATCATGCTCTTCTTCATTCTTTAAGTATACTAAGATGTCATCTATGAACACCACCACAAACTATTCTGAATAGGGTTGGAAGACCCAGTTCAGCATGTCCATAAATGCAGCTGGTGCATTAGTCAACCCAAAGGACATCACCAAGAACTCATAATGCCCATAACGAGTTCAAAACGCAGTCTTATGAATATCCGCCTCTTAACCTTAAGCTGGTGATAACTCGATCTTAATTTTATCTTCGAGAAAATCGAAACTCCTCGCAGCTGATCAAACAGATCATCGATTCTCAACAATGAATACCTATTCTTGATCTTCAACTTATTCAACTGCCTATAATCGATGCACATACGCATCGACCCATCCTTCTTCTTGACGAACAAGACCAGTGCTCCCCACGGTGACACACTCGGTCGAATGAATCCCCGATCTAAAAACTCCTGAATTTGAGCCTTAAGCTCCGCTATCTCCTTCAGCGCCATTCTATAAGGAGCAATGGACACCAGAGCCGTTCCTGGCAATAACTCAATGCCAAACTCAACCTCCCACTCTGAAGGCAATCCTGGAAGTTCCTCAAGAAAGACGTCCGAAAACTCTTTCACCGTTCTAACACTTTCCACCAGCAATTCCTTAGCATCCAAAGCACTAACGAAGGCTATGAGTGCTCCACACCCCTTTCGCACCAACTTTTCTACATTTAAAGTAGATACCACATTAGATAGATAGTTTCTTCTTTCACCTTCATCATCACTTCTTTATCCTCCGAAGTTCTTAGTATCATCTGCTTTGTAGCACAATCCAAGTTCGCACGGTGTTTCACCAACCAGTCCATGCCCAAAATAAAGTCAAAATCACCAAATGGATGTTCCATCAAATCCGCCAAAAATATTTCTCCTTGAATTTCTAAGGGCACATCTCTAAACAATTTATTTACTATCACCGACTGTGCTAAAGGACTAATTATTGTTGTCTCTCTTGCAGTAATCTCAAATCTAATGTTCAGATTTCCAGATACAGCACAAGCAACATAGGAATGGGTGGATCAAATATCTATCAAAGCAGTAACAGGTACATCAGATAAGAAGAATGTATCAGCTATTACATCAGGTGCATCGCCATCCTCTCAGCGTTTGACCGCATCGACCAACCCTGGCTGCCTCGCCTCCATGTTATCCCTATTACCAGTACTTGTCCCCGGTGCACCCTGACCTCGTCCTAGACCATTACCACCTCGACCTGGCCTACGGCCTCTCGGTGGCTGCTGAGCGCCTCTAGCTAGCTGTGTATCAAAGTTACGAAACATCCTGAGTTTGAGCAGTCTATCGAGGGCAATTTTTAAGCTGATGGTCCTTGGAACCATATTTGAAACATCCATCGGTTCTCTTTCAGTATTCACCCGAGTGTCATTTTCCAAAATCCGCACATGGTTGCATCTGATTGATAGCAGTTGGTACTCTAGCTCGAGCTGGCTCCTCATTCTTGGGCCTCTTCTGAAACCCTCTAGCAGGACATAAGTACCTAAAGTCGCTCTTACTCTTACCCCTATCCTTGTCTCAATTTTGCAACTCCGAGTGCTTAGCCTCTTCAGCTATCTTGGATTTCTCCACCAGTGTGGAAAAATTTCTCTCCTTTTGTGGGGCTATCAGTACCCACAACTCATCACGCAACCCGTCCTCAAAACACACACAGTGTTCATAATCAGTCGTTACTATTCCACGGGCATATCGACTCAGACGCAAAAATTTTACCTCGTAAGCTGTCACAGTCTTACCTCCTTGGACCAGATTTAGGAATTCCTTCCTTCAGGCATCCACATAGCTAGTCCCAACTTACTTTCCCTGGAATGCCATCTTAAAGAAATCCTAGGTAATACGTTCAGCCTGAGTGCCTTCCCAAATAGTGAGCCACCATTGATATGCCTCGTCTCTCAACAAGGACACAGCTCCTTTCAGTTTCTGTTTGGCGGTGCAATCCAGATCGTCCATGATCCACTCCGCAGCCTTAAGCTAGTACTCCGCTACATTTAGGGCTACACCAGAGATACCCCTAAAGACCTCAACACCATTCGATCTGAGTCGTTCCAAAATTGAACCACAAGCTGTTGGCCCAGTTCTTGCCCCAGTAACCTTTTCCAAGACTCATAACATTGCTTGGGATAGAGCATCGTCCTCCCTCAAACGATCATGTGACCAGCTTTAGTCACAGGTGACGCAGGTGTATCCATTTTTGGTACATGTCCCGACGCCTCAGACACAACTCTAGCGCCTCTGTAACACCCCAAACTGGGCTCATAAGTTCCAACCGGATCTGGTATGTTACGGGTTTAATGTTAAAAACTTTACTTAGAATGGTTTTGAAAAACTTAGTCATTCTTGTAGATATTCGTTAAATAGGTGGCACTTGTAGAAAATCTTTGTTATTTATTTTTTTTTCAAAATGGAAGTTATTGAAATCATATTTGAAAATCCCATCTTTTTACTTCCTTTAAAACATAAGTCTTGTTCATAAAATTTGAGAAGAAATAAACACAAACAAATATCAACTTAAACCTAAGCTACGGGGCCTTATTACATCAAATAATTCCAACATTTAAAACTTGAAATAAAGCGAAAAGTATAAAACGAATAACTTGATGGCCCCTCGAGTCTGTCTCGGCTCCCATGTCCACGATCTACTCTCATCTGAAATAGTAGAGAAAAGGAAAGCGTGAGTCACCAAGGCTCAGTGTATAAATACTGAACACACTGACCTAATGCCCACAAACACATTATGGGCCTTGGCCCACACATAAAGGCAACAATCACAATACATGATAGACAATACATGATGAATGGCCCAACCCATCCTAGAATTCCATCCTCTACACACCAACCCGTACCAACCATCACACATTGGGGATTTCTACAATCAACCCTCCGTCCGCTACACACCACGTGGCACAGCCACCGATCACTGTGTGATCTAACATTTAAATTGGTGGGATTTCTACCACCAGACACCATGTGACGCATATTTATATTCGTGGGATTTCTACCACCGGTCACCATGTGACCCTTATTGCACTTCCCCTTTCATATTATTTTCCCACCCCATGCATACATACACAAAGAGAACATCATACAGGCTTTCATAAGTCTCAATACACAAAGAGATTTTCATGGTTGCATACCTGGCATCCTTGCCTAACCATTTTAGGGTTTTAATCGACTGTTTACATAGCCACTTTCTAGCTTTTTAGCCCACTACACATAAAATACAATTAGAGAGTGTGTGTTAGAGATCTACACACCTAGTTACCGATGAAACGATACTTTCTATGTCGACGCTATCCATAGTCGACACAACAGCTATCTGCCTAAGGTGTTGTTCAGAAGTCGGTCCACAACCAAGTGGCTAATCCTGAACGACAGATACCGCTCGTTTCTTAAACTTAGGAATTCTCTCTTTTGCCTAGTGCATATTTAAGTCCATCACAAGTCCTCGTCAGAACTACTATCACAATATATGACCATTAATCCTCATCATAAAGTTTAGATCTTGTATATAATGAACGAATCTAGTAAAGATCTAGGGAAAATCTCCTTACCTTAAAATCTCGAAATTGGAGACTAGCTATTTTCGGCTTTTAGATCTAGACAACCAAGTTTCCTTCAAATCCTATATTGCTGCCCAACATAGAACCATTAGACTGTTAGTTTTTCAGCTTTTTCCTTTCAAAAATTAAGAGAGAGATCTTAAGAGAAATCAAGAATCGACACTTACCTTATTAGAGGGAAATCGACAACTCCTTGGTTATTTCAACTTTTGAGAAAAATCAAAAAGAGAAGATGATAAGAAGGAATCTTGAATAGTTTCGACTTTTAGTGGAAGAAATCGACAAAGAGTAGGGATTGTTCAGCTTTCGAAGAAATAAAAAGAAAAGAAGTTGGAGAGGAAGAGTTAAGAATTTCGGCACAGGTTAAGAAGAAAAATGTAGGGTTCAAATGCCGGAGTTGGTGAGCTACTTCCCTCTATTTATAGAGATTTCGGCACCTACCTTAAAAAACCTGAGAGTGCCCTCCCTGATTACTAAAAGTCAAGCTAATAAAAAGGGAAAATTCGGCACCCCTTCTTCATGAAGTAGCCGAATTCTTCACTCCTCTAGGTGGTGGATTTTCAGCCATCACCTTTCCTTGATAGCTCATATCTTTTCTCCATTTTATCTTCTATATTATCAATTATAAATTCCATGTAAATCCTCCTATTTTAGAGCCGTGTCTCCATCCACTTCTCCTAACCCTAATGCCAAATTTTAGTTCACTTAAATTAAGAGAATTGGGCTCCCTAAAACTTAAATTTTGGGCCCCTTACATCGTTGTTGTGGCGTCTCCCCTTACTCCCTTATAAGTGCCGAAAATGGCCCAAAAACATGGGCTCCTTGCGGCCAAAACTTGGGCCTCTTTAACTATTAGTAATGCCACCTACTAGCACCACTTATTGTTGGGCCACAAGCCCACGTTGGTATTTTAAACACAATTACCACCTTTTAACTCTATAATACCCAATCAGATAATTTAACCAAGGCCTTTTTCCTAGTCCTGAGCCTAGTTTGGACCCCTATCACTTAAATTAACATATTAAACATATCCTTACACTAAACACATAGACCCATTAATTCAGGATGTTACAGTTCTACCCCCTTAAAGAAATTTTGTCCTCGAAATTACCTGATCAGAAAAGATGGGGGTATTGCTGTCGCATCGCTTCCTCTGGTTCCCACATAGCCTCTTCAGAACCGTGATTCGACCACAGCACATTAACCAATGGAACCATTCTCCTTCGCAACACCTTGACATCACAATCTAGAATTTCCAACTGTTCTTCTTCGAAGGATAGATTAGGTCTTACCTCAATTTCCTCCACAGACACTATATGAGATGGATCCGAATGATAACGTCTTAACATAGAGATGTGAAATACATCATGAATTTGACTTAATTTTGGGGGTAACTCAAGCTTATATGCAACTGGTCCTACTCGCTTCAACACTTGATATGGTCCGATAAATCAGGGGCTCAGCTTACCCTTATGTCCGAATCTTAGCACTTTCTTCCACGACGATACTCTTAGGAATACCTTGTCCCCCATGGCAAACTCTATGTCCTTACGTCTTAAGTCAGCATAGGACTGCTGTCTATCTACCGCCTCTTTTAGTCTAGCCCGTATCACTTCCACTTTCTCCTCTGTCTCGGTGACCAAGTCTGGACCCAAAATTTGACGTTCCCCTAATTTCGTCCAACATGTAGGGGTACGACACTTCCACCCATACAAAGCTTCGTAGGGTGCCATCTGGATACTTGACTGGTAATTGTTGTTATAAGCAAATTCTACTAACAGTAAGAACTCTTCCCAACTACCTCTGAAATTAATGACACACCCTCTTAACATGTCCTCCAAGACTTGAATCACCCGCTCAGACTGTCCATCGGTCTGAGGATGAAACGTTGTACTGAAATCCACCTTCGTTCCCAGTGCTTGATGTAACGCCTTCCAAAATCGCGAGGTGAACCTAGGGTCCCTATCTGATATGATCGATATCGGTACTCCATGCAACCTTACCACTTCTGCTACGTACAGCTTAGCCAGCTTTTGAAAAGTGTAATTGACCCGTACTAGTATGAAGTGAGCAGACTTCGCCAAACAATCCACAACAACCCAAACTTAATCTTTCTTAGTAGGTGTGAGGGGTAGCCCACTAACAAAGTCCATTGTGATTCTTTCCCACTTTCATTGGGGAATCTTCACAGGCTGCAATAACCCTGATGGTAATTGATGCTCCGCCTTGACCTGCTGATAGGTCAAACACTTGGCCACTAGTCAGTCACCTCCCGTTTTAAGTTTGGCCACCAGAACTGCTCCCGTAAGTCTCGATACATCTTACTCCCTCTGGGATGCATAGTGTATGGACTTCCATGCGCTTCGTGCAAAATCCTTCGTCTCAACTCAGGATCCTTAGGCATGCATACTCTCCCTTGGAAACATAACAGCCCATCCTTATCAACACTGAATCTTGTCAATCCATCATTTGACCCTACTGGAAACCTTCCTTTCAACATCTTATTCGTCTGTTGCTTCTCCTTAACTTGGTCGACCCATCAGGGTTTGACCTGAAGTTCAGCTAATAACCTTCCATCATCATATAGAATAAGGTGTGCAAACATTGCTCTTAAGTCAGAGATTACTTTACGACTTAGAGCGTCCGCTACCACGTTAGCCTTACTGGGGTGATACTCGATCGAGCAGTCGTAATCCTTTAGTAGCTCGATCGACCTCCTCTGCCTTAGATTCAACTCCTTTTGAGTCAAAAGATACTTTAAGCTCTTATGATCAGTGAAGATGACAGATTTCTCCCCGTAAAGATGATGCCTCCAAATCTTCAAAGCGAAAACCACCGCTACCAACTCCAAGTCATGGGTGGGGTAATTCGCTTCGTGCGGTCTTAACTTTCGAGATGTATACGCAACCACCTTGCCATCTTGCATCAACACACACCCTAACCCCGTGTGTGAAGCATCACAATAAATCACAAATTCCTTCCCAACATCCGACTGAATCAACACTGGAGCCTCCGTCAAAATCCTTTTCAACCTCTCGAAACTCTCCTGTTGCTTATCCATCCAAACAAACAGAACTCCTTTCCGTAACAACTTAGTCAACGGTGCCGTAATTAAGGAGAATCCTTCAACAAACCTTCGATAGTATCCGGCCAAACCAATGAAACTCTGAATCTTTGCCACCGACTTAGGCAGCTTCAAATCCAACACTGCTTTAATTTTCTGAGGGTCGACCCTAATCCCCTCAGTCGACACAACGTGCCCTAGAAAAGTAACCTCCTTCAGCCAAAATTCACACTTACTGAATTTGGCATACAACTGCTTCTTCCTCAGAATCTGCAAAACTATTCGTAGATGAGCATCATGCTCCTCCTCCGACTTCGAATAAACCAAGATATCGTCTATAAACACCACGACACACTGGTCTAGGTAAGGTTAGAACACTCTGTTCATCATATCCATGAACGCTGCTGGTGCGTTGGTCAACCCAAATGGCATTACCATGAACTTATAGTAACTATAGCGAGTCCTAAAGGCCGTCTTATGAATATCAGCGTCCTTAACCTTAAGCTGATGGTACCCTAACCTCAGATCTATCTTAGAAAATATTGAGGCCCCCTTCAACTGATCGAACAAGTCATCGATCCTTGGCAACGGGTATTTATTATCGATCGTTAACTTATTCAACTGGCAATAGTCAATACACATACGTATTGACCCATCTTTCTTCTTAATGAATAGAACCGGTGCTCCCCACGGTGACACACTAGGTCGAATAAACCCTTTATCCAACAACTCCTGGATCTGTGCTTTCAACTCCACCAACTCCTTTGGTGCCATTCGATATGAAGCTATAGATACCGGCGCTGTCCCTGAAAGAAGATCAATTTTAAACTCCACTTCACGATTCAGAGGTAATCCCGAAAGCTCCTCAAGAAAAACATCAGGAAACTCCTTCACCGTCCTAACGTCTCCCACTGCTAGTTCCTTAGCTTCTATAGCGTGAACAAACACCAAGACTGCCTCACATCCTTTCCTCACCATCCTTTCCGCTCTTAGAGCGGTCACCACATTTGACAGACAGTTCCCTCTTTCACATATTATCAATACTTCGCCACCCTCAGAGTTTTTAACACCAAACGCTTAGCTGCACAATCTAGATTAGCTTGATACTTTACAAGCCAATCCATACCGAGGATTAAATCAAACTCCCCGAACGGTAATTCCATTAGATCCGTACGGAAAATTATCTCTTGAACCTCTAAAGGTATTTCTCGATAAAGCTTATTTACCACCACAGATTGTCCTAATGGCTTACTACAGTCATCACACTAGAGGAAATCTTAGCATCTACACTTAAAGTTTCAGATACCCTACTAGCGACATATGAATGTGTCGATCGAATGTCAATTAATGCAAGATAGGGTAAGCCAAAAATTAAGAACGTACCGGTTATGACATCCGATGTGCCAACCTCCTCTCGACGCCTGGCAGCATAAACTAACCCTAGCTGTCTCGCTTTAGCATTTCTGGCTCCTCGGCCTACTGCTCCACGGCCCTGACCGGAACCGTTACCACCTCTGGCTGCCCAATAACCTTCTCTGTCAGGCTGAGCATTCCCTTGGCCCGTGGGCCCTTCATTGCCTTTTTGCTGCAGACAGTTCCTAACTTGATGGTCAAAAGACCCACACCTAAAGCACTTTCCACTGCCCGCCCTACACTCACCCGCATGGGATTTACCACATTGAGCACACTTCGGAGCCTGACTAGTAACAATAGGTCTATTATCTTGTCTTGGCCCATCTGGCCTGGGTCTTTTCTGATTACCTCTAGTTGTTCCCGAGGATCCAAAGTTTCTCTTACCTCCACCCCTATCTTTATCCCGGTTCAGCTTTTTCATCTGTTTCACCTCCTTTACTTTCTTAGCCTTTTCAACAAGCACTGCAAATTCCCGTTCTCGTTATGGAGCTATTAACACACGCAATTTGTCTTTTAGTCCATCCTCAAACCGAACACAATGCTCATGCTCTGTGGCCACTATCCCTCGAGCATAACGGCTCAGGCGTAAGAATTCTGATTCGTACGCCGCTACGGACCTACTTCCTTAAACCAGGTTTAAGAATGCTCTGCACTGCTCATCCACATAGCTCGATCCGACGTACTTGTTTTGAAACATTGTTTTAAAGAACTCCCATGTGATGCGGTCAGCCACCGTACTATCCTTAACCGTGAGCCACCATTGGTAAGCTTCATCCCTTAATAGAGATATAACCCCTTTCAATTTCTCTTCCTCCGTGACATCCAGATCATCCATTATGCATTCAACCACCTCTAACCAATACTCAGATGAGCTTGGGGCTATACCAGAGATTCCCCTAAACACTTCTGCCCCGTTACTCCTAAGTCGCTCCGCTACAGATTTTCGGGCTCTTGTGCCCATACCTGCTCCAACAACTCTCTCCAAAACCCTTAGCATAGCCTAAAATACAGCATCATCTCTGGCCGTCTGATCTTGAAATTTTGCCTCCATAGCTGGTGGCACTGGTACCTCATTTTTAGATTCGTGGCTAGACCCTACGGGTTCTGACACAACAATCCTACCTCTACCTCGGCCACGCACACTATGTCCTCTAGTGCTCATCCTACCGTTCACAATTTATCTGATTAAAAATTTTATGATTTATTAGTTTTCTTCCACTAATTAACCACGAACAGTCTTATGAATAGTAGATTTAAAAGTAATTCTTTTGAGTTCGCAACAAGTTCAATCCTAAGTCTGTAACTCCTAATTCTTAGAGCCACATACATTCCACCATCATCATACAAATAACATCCATGAACTTTCATTCATCACGTAAGGGTATTTTTGTTATTTTATTACCTAGGGGTATTTTTGTAATTTATCCTATAGGGGTATTTTTGTAATTTTCCAAAATAGGGTTCTTTGCTGATTTTGCAAAATAAGGGTATCTTGGTAATTTTGGAATCTAGGGGTGTTTCGGTAATTTTGTCAACTTTGGTAATTTTTGTGAATCAGGGGTAATTTAGTAATTTCTCAATAAGGGTACTTTAGTAATTTTTCAAACAAGGGTATTTCGATGTTGTTGCTGTCGTGTTGTTGTTGTTATTTATTTTTTTTAAAGCAGGAGTACATTGGGAAAAATCTAGTTTCATAATTCGGGTTATTCTTGTAATCATGAAGTTTTTGAGTAAAGTTTCAAAACATAGGTTTTTATAAATTCAAGGTTGATTGAAAATTTCCACAAATCAAATGTATCTCTTTTACAAAACTTGGGGTTTTTTTTTTTTGAAATAGGGTGGCTAGTCCCTTTCGGGTTTTAAATTATGACGTTTAGCCCATCAACAAGTCCTCGTAGCTAGGGTGAACAATCACTACGCACCAGGTAGGGTTCTAACGAAGAGGAGTCACTAGGACTGCTTAAGTACCAATCTCTTCTTGAATCCAAACCTAGACATGCACATGCCTGTTGCCACACTCTAACTTATTGACTTGTTCACGGGTTTGTTTAGTTGGATTAAATCTTATGGATTTAAAGAGTGATTGAAACTAAACCTAAAGTCCATCAATGTCTAATATTCTAGCCTACATCCCTCAAGCCCATTAAGCCCACATGTATGTCACAACAAAAGTTTAGAATACTTACCTGTGTGGATCGAGTGTCGGTAGACTCTAAGGCCATATTTGCAACCAAAACATTTTTTTCCAAACTCACCTCATTTTACAAAACATTGCTAAGCCCATTTCACAGGCCGAGTTTTGAATTGGGCTCTGATTCCAAAAATGTAACAACCAAAACCCAGCCCATAAATTCCAACAGGATCTAGAATGCTACGGGTTTAATGTTAAAAACTTTACTTAGAATGGTTTTGAAAAACTTAGTCATTCTTGTAGATATTCGTTAAATAGGTGGCACTTGTAGAAAATCTTTGTAATTTATTTTTTTTTCAAAATGGAAGTTATTGAAATCATATTTGAAAATCCCATCTTTTTACTTCCTTTAAAACATAAGTCTTGTTCATAAAATTTGAGAAGAAATAAACACTAACAAATATCAACTTAAACCTAAGCTACGGGGCCTTATTACATCAAATAATTCAAACATTTAAAACTTGAAATAAAGTGGAAAGTATAAAATGAATAACTTGATGGCTCCTCGAGTCCATCTCGGCTCCCATGTCCATGACCTACTGCTCATCTGAAAGAGTAGAGAAAAGGAAAGCGTGAGTCACCAAGACTCATTGTATAAATCCTGAACACACTGATCTAAGGCCCACAAACACATTATGGGCCTTAGCCCGTACATAAAGGCAACAATCACAATACATGATAGACAATACATAATGAATGGCCCAACCCATCCTAGAATTCCATCCTCTACACACCAACCCGTACCAACCATCACACCATGGGGATTTCTACAATCAACCCTCCGTCCGCTACACACCACGTGGCACAGCCACCGATCACTGTGTGATCTAACATTTGAATTGGTGGGATTTCTACCACAGGTCACCATGTGACCCATATTTATATTCATGGGATTTCTACCACCGGTCACCATGTGACCCATATTTATATACGTGGGATTTCTACCACCAGTTACCATGTGACCCATATTGCACTTCCCCGTTCATAGTGTATTCCCACCCCATGCATACATACACAAAGAGAACATCAGACAAGCTTTCATAAGTCTCAATACGCATAAAGATTTCCATGGTTGCATACTTAGCATCCTTGCCTAACCCTTTTAGGGTTTTAATCGACTGTCTACACAGCCACTTTCTGGCTTTTTAGCCCACTACACATAAAATACAATTAGAGTATGTGTGTTAGAGATCTACACACCAGATTACCGATAAAATGATACTTTCTATGTTGACACTATCTATAGTTGACACAACTGCTATCTGCCTAAGGTGTTGTTCAGAAGTCGGTCCACAACCAAGTGGCCAATCCCGAACGATAGATACCGCTCGTTTCTTAAACTTAGGGATTCTCTCCTTTGCCTGATCCATATTTAATTCCATCACAAGTCCTTGTCAGAACTACTATCACAATATATGACCGTTAATCCTCATCATAAAGTTTAGATCTTGTATATAATGAACGAATCTAGTAAAGATCTAGGGAAAATCTCCTTACCTTAAAATCCCGAAATTGGAGACTAGCTATTTTCGACTTTTAGATCTAGACGACCAAGTTTCCTTCAAATCCCAGATTACCGCCCAACATAGAACCATTAGACTATTAGTTTTTCGGCTTTTGCTTTTCAAAAACTGAGAGAGAGATCTTAAGAGAAATCAAGAATCGACACTTACCTTATTAGAGGGAAATCGACAACTCCTTGGGGATTCTGACTTTTGAGAAAAATCAAAAGAGAAGATGATAAGAAGGAATCTTGAATAGTTTCGGCTTTTAGTGGAAGAAATCAACAAAGAGTAGGGTTTGTTCGACTTCGAAGAAATAAAAAGAAAAGAAGTTCGAGAGGAAGAGTTAAGAATTTCGGCACAGGTTAAGAAGAAAAATGTAGGGTTCAAATGCCGGAGTTGGTAAGCTACTCCCCTCTATTTATAGAGATTTTGGCACCTACCTTAAAAAACCCGAGAGTACCCTCCCTGATTACTAAAAGTCAAGCTAATAAAAAGGGAAAATTTGGCACCCCTTCTTCATGAAGTAGCTGAATTCTTCACTCCTCTAGGTGGTGGATTTTCGGCCATCAACTTTCCTTGATAGCTCATATCTTTTCTCAGTTTTATCTATTATATTATCAATTATAAATTCCATGTAAATCCTCCTATTTTAGAGCCTTGTTGCCGTCCACTTCTCCTAACCCTAATGCCGAATTTTAGCTCACTTAAATTAAGAGAATTGGGCTCCGTAAAACTTAAATTTTGGGGCCCTTACACCCTTGTTGTGGCGTCTCCCCTTGCTCCCTTATAAGTGCCAAAAATGGACCAGAAACATGGGTCCTTACGGCCAAAACTTGGGCCTCTTTCACTGTTAGTAACGCCACCTTCTAGAGCCACCTATTGTTGGGCCACAAGCCCACGTTGGTATTTTAAACACAATTACCACCTTTTAACTCTATAATGCCCAATCAGATAATTTAACCAAGGCCTTTTCCCTAGTCCTGAGCCCAGTTTGGACCCCTATCACTTAAATTAACATATTAAACATATCCTTACACTGAACGCATAGACCCATTAATTCAGGATGTTATAGCCTCAGCCTCTACCACGGCCATGTCTACCATGTCCACGTCCTCTAGTGCTCATATTGGCTAATTCGATTTTGTTTGATTAAGAATCTTATGAATTAGTATACTATTTTAGTGTTTAAACAATATTTTATGAACTATAAGAAGTAAAGCCATTTTCGCAAGCACATCTTATAATCTCAATCTCTATGGTTTCAACACCTAAAACTAAAAGTTCTAGAGTATTCCTACAGTCATATCACAATAATCATAATCATACAATAATAACGTTTACTTACTTAACTTGGTGCTGGATACCCGTGGTGCCATACTTCTTTTTAAAACATGCATTTTAAAATTTAAAATAGCTTTGGAAAATGTTTTTGAACCCAGACCACAACCGAGTTTTTGAAACTGGCTCTTATACCATAAAATGTAACACCCCAAACCCGGCCCATGCGTTAAGGCCAGATCTGACATGTCACATAAGAAAAATGCTTTTAAGTTCTTTTTATTAAATGCGTAAATTGATTTAAAATTAAGTAAAACAAACATCCCATTTAAAATATTTGACAAAATATTCTTGAATAGAAGATTGATTGATAAATCGGTAAATTTAAACTAAAGATTTTACAACCATGTCTTTTGAAAAGTGTTGATGAAAACTTATGAGAAGATTTCCAAGTTAAAAATATTTAAGAAAGTTTTATTAAGAAATCCATTTGTAAATCCATTTTAGATAATGTTTATTTAAATTTTAGAAAAATCTCATTTAAAGTACTTAAAGCAAAATATAAATCGTCAAACACAAAACAAAATAAAAATAATCCAGAGGCCTTATTACAACCTAAACTCAAAATAGTAAAGTAATTTAATGTATTAAAAAGAAATCCAAAGCCCAAATAAAACCATTTTTGTAGTATGGCCTCCACCGAGTCATCCATGGCCCAAGTCCCCGTCACTGAGCATTACCTGAAAGGAATAAGGAAACGGGGTGAGTTACTAGATCTCAATGTATAACCCCCTTACCGTTGTCCACTGGGCCTGAAACCCATTTAGCAATATTTTGGGCCTAAGCCCCTTTTTACATAATAATGGATCAAACATATCATATGAATTTAATGCAATCCCAAACCAACCTAATACTCAGTCCGCTACACACCACCCGTACCAACCAACACACTTGTAGGGATCAAGTAAACCCACCCCGCCAACACACCAATCGTAGGCATTTTGCCTTTTATAACAAATTTAATTGTGGACAAGCCACTAGAATCACAGAATATACGTGGCATAGCCACCAAACAGATTGTGACAGAGTCACCAAAATATGTGGCAGAGCCACCAGATTACTTCCATCGATCATCAATATCCCAATCCCATGCAGAATTATGTAAATGCAACATACATAGTAAATCATGATATTTACAAATATAACAACAATGATTAATTCAGACAAAATTTCAGTCCATTAACACTTTGCAACTCGACCCTTTAAGGTAATGTATCAAATTGGCCCATTAAGCAATATATCAATTCGGCCCATTAAGGTAATGTCTCAAATCGGCCCATAAACAATATATCAATTCAGCCAATTAAGGTAATTTTGTAATTCGACCCTTTAAGGGTATTTTCGTAATTTGCACAATGATAATACGGATTCTTTCAATTTTATCAAAATAGTGATTCTTAGGCCAATTTTTCCAGTTTACGCCCTATTACGATTTTAATCATAGCGTTTTATTTCCAATATGATATCAATCTTAAAATACACTGATAACGGTGTGAGATTACACACCTGATTACAGTAAGCACTAAGCCTTCTTTCTCGTCGACACCTAAGATATCGTAACACTCGATTAATCGGCATACTTGATTTTAATAATCAAACTCTAAAATAACGGTCTAAAGTTTTTACCCTTGGAATCGTGAATGACCATGATTTGTCAATTTTCTTCGGATGACGGTCCACAACCCGGTGGAAAATCCCGAGCTGCCGAAACTGCCCTTCGTTTGAATTTAGGAGTAGGGATCACGATTTCACTCCTTTTTCGATCTCCATTCGCTATCCATTTCGATTTGATCTTGCTTGACTCCATTGAACACAAATCTTAGTAAAAACTTATTTTACGTTGATATGAACGATTGATTAAGGAGAAGGTAGGCTTACCACTAGAATCATATGATCACATGTCGATAGATTGAGCGATTTAGCCCCTAAAACATAAAGTCGATTAATCATCACTATTCCAATAACTTCTTAAACGAATAAAGAATGATTTCATAAAATCCATGAAGAACTCCTTACCTTAAGGATTTATAGGATCAATTCCCAACGATTATACGATGACTACGGAAGAATCAAAATTTTGGCCTTCTACTTTGAACACTACGAAAAGAGAAAATTATCTTCTTTGAGAGAGTAGACTAAAGTGATGGTCTCGATAAATATGACCATCCCAAACCAAGGCATAAATTTGGCATTAACAGAAAGAAAAATAAAATGTTTGAAAGAACCACTTACTGATTGATCAAAAGAGTGAGTGATAACTCGAATGAAATAGTAAGAATAATGAAAAGATGAAAGGTTTCGGCTATAGAGGAAAAATGGACAAAATATTCGGCTATGGTGGTAAGGATTAGAGAAAAAAAAGAAATGCTTGAAGAATTTTGTGAAAAAGAAAAGAAAGATGAAGAAGGGTGTTTGACTAGTTTCGGTTTTTCAAGAGAAGATGTGTGAACAATTTTGGTCTCAATGGTTTTGTACTTTTGACATACAAGAAGGAAAATAGGAAACAAAATGCACACTCAAGGCTTGAAAATTCAGAAAGGAGGAGAAGGAATTTGAAGAGAAAAGAAAAAATGACACAAAGGTTGCAAGTAGGAATTTTGGCCAAAACAAACACCAAAGCTTTTACCAAAAGACAAATAAAAATTTGGCTAAGCCCTCCCTATGCAAAAATCGTGTAGTATTTTTGACATTAAGGTCAAAAATTAGGCCAGCCAAACTTTCCAAAATAATTCCCTTGGAAAAAGCCACATGTTCCCCTTACGTGCCCTTTTTCTTTTGATTCCTTTCCTTACCTTCATCCTTTCCTTATTTCCTTAGCCACCTTGCCAAAAATAAAAAGTCAACATTGTCTTATTTACTAGCTTGGCCGACACTTAGGGAACGAATAGAAAAATAATAGTCAAAATTTACACATTATGGGATTTGAACCTCTTCCCTCAAAGTACATCATGTGGTGCCCTAACTGTAACATCCCCCAAACCCGGCCCACGAGCTTTGACCGGATCTGGTTATGTCACGCGAAAAAATGGTTGAAAAACTTTTGACTTAGAATAAAAACATGGAAATATACTAACTTTTGAGTATAGTGTTTATTGGAAAAAGTATAAGTAAATCTTTGTTATTATAAAATATTATAAAATGCCCAAAACAAAACTTTAGCATATAAATAAGCTGATTAAAATAAAATCAACTTCATATAGTATTCAATTTAAGCAACCCATAATTAAGATAATAATAAAATAATTCCAAAAACAAATAAAAAGGCCTTTTATTACAACCAATATTTAAACCAAAAACTTAATATAAATAAGCTTTAAAATATTTAAACTCTTCCTTCTGCATGGGCCACCATTTGTCCTCTCCGATCCCGGTCCAATCTCAAGAGTCACCTGAAATGTTAGGAAAATAATTGGGTGAGTCCACTGACTCAGTGCATAATCACAACACTTATTTCCACACGTATGGGCTTGGCCCATAACCATACAATCCACGATCCATTCATGCAATCATGCATCACAGTCCAACCTAGGTCCATCCATTACTCCAACCTTAGCAGACTCCCTGCTCAAGGCCGTGGCTAATCCACCGATCACAACCAAGTGATCCCACAATTCTTACCTCGGCGGACTGCTGCTTGACGAGGTGGCTAAGCCACCGATCACAACGTGATCCCACAATAATCCGTCTCGGTGATGCACTTAGCTATCAACCGCCGAGATGGGCACCAAGCCAACATCTCCCTTGGTGATGCACACAGCAACTCATCAAGCGCCAATGTAGCCATAAGCTAACATTAGACCACGTACTTCAATGTGTACACCCTTCCTTCCTTGATCCAAACCTAAATCCCATGCAATTATGTAAATGCCACATGTTAAGTTATCATATAAATGAGCATACATCTCGTATCATTACCACATCAAATATATATATACATCACAATATCATAATAACCCAAACTTACTCACCTGATATCCAATTACCCAAAACAAGGGTATTCACCCCTAAGCCATTAAGATCGGTTGCCACACATCATTCATATACATAAACGTTAGCAAGCAAATAACCGAAGAAATAGTGCGATGATTACGCACCTAATCACTTGAAGTTCTATACCCTCGATCTCAAAGCTATCGCTAAACGAAACCACGGTGATCTGCCTAAACTGCTGCTCTGACGCTGGCCCACACCCCGGTGGCCAATCTCGAACCGCCGAGACAGCTCTTTTCTTGAACTTCGGAATAGGGGCTTTCTCTTGCCCACCTTGACTGGTTGATGCCTCCATCAAAACGCTTAATCAGGTCGAAAGGTTAATCACTCAAGTCATAAATCCAAACATCAAATCATAATAAATATTCCTTACCAACTCAACTTGAATCCCGAAAAGGGTCTCCTGCGTTAGGCTCTTCTCCCTACAATCGGTCTTAGCATCATACACTTAACAACCTTAGACTTAATCGAATACCAAATACATAATTTACCAAAATAAACCCTTACCACCACTTACCAAGTCGACTGCTAACAACTGAGGCTTGACTGAATACCTCAAAATCCTAGAGTACCTTTAACAACGATTGCAATGGAAACCCGAAGAGATCTATGCTAATATTCAGCCAAGGTGCTACCAAATTAAAGAAAGGAAATTCGGCACAAAGGTGGGGTGTAGATTCGGCTAACAAAAGAAACCCAATGGAAAGGGAATAGGGGTTTTGGCCAAAAGGTTTGAAAAGAGGAAAGAAAGGTATGGGGGTGCACTTTTGGTTTAGCACCAAATGGAAGAGAAGAGAGATGGAGGGGTGAGTGATTTCAGCCAAGGATTAAAAAGAATAGAAAGAAGGAAGTTAGCAATGAAGGTTTCGGCTTAGGAGAAATGGGGAGAACAAATGGAGAATTTGTGAAGCAAAATTCGGCAAGAAAGCAAATGGGAAAAAGGAAAAAAGGTGAGCACCTCCCCCCTATTTATACTACTACAATTGGCACCCACCTAACACCTCCAAAAGCCCAAAAATGCCCTCCCATAGCTCCCCAAAACCGGCCACTACTCAACCCCTCACAAAAATCCCAAGATTTTCTCCTATTTCCACTCTACACCCATCCTTCAAACTATTTCAAATTCAAACCACCTCAAGTCTTCTCTTAGCCACTCATTCAAAAAGGTTTGAACAAGTCAAAATCCTCCTTTTAAGGTGCCAAAATTGAAACCAACTCTCCCCCATGCTCATGACGCAAAAACAAACCAAAATGTTGCCTTTGCAGCTCGAACACATGACCCCTTCCCCTTTGCAAGGCGTCACACACACACAAGCTCTAAGTGGCGCCTCTTGCCACTCCACCAAGGCTCCTCTTATGTCTTAACCTCCCAAATATTTCTCTTAAAACCCTTCTAGCCAAGCTCCCCTTTTAATACTAAAAATTCAATAATTTCATAAGATATTCTACTACATTTTAAAGTTCTCAAGACCCTCAAAACTCACCCAACCACACACTGAAGTATGCCAACACCTGAGTTATGCACTAAATGCATAACCCCTAGAACCAGGGTGTTACACTAACCCCTTTACCATAAGCTCATTTATGCAAGCATATTACTCATTTATTTCTTTAAGCTTTGAAGCTACTTACCATCACTCCTTAATAGACTTAAAATGCAAAAATTTTACTAGGGACTAAATAAATCCCGAGCCTTCTCACAACCCCTAAACACGCACAATTAATATTTTGTCTAGCTTAACACAATCAATATTGTAACAAATAAAACTTCAAATTTTAGGATGTTATACGTGTCTTCCACCATTGGTCGACACTGACTAAGCCGCTTGACCTTGACACACCCGTGGCACTGACCCGTGTGCCAAACCTTGATATTCTGACTTATCCACACAGCTTGGGCACATGACCACGTGCTAACCGTGCCTCCTACACGGTCTAGACACACGCCCGTGTGTCTACCTATGTAGACAATTAGTAGGCTATCTACCAAGCTTTTGCCACTCTCATTTGCATACATTCATACATCATCACATAATTTCAGATAACATCAACATAACTCTTTAATTATCTCCTTTAATCATAAAAGAAACAAAGTCTTCATCCCATACACTAAGGAGAACTATTACCAATACGATTACAAACAACTTAAGCCATCATCTATGGCCATACACAACCAAAATATAAGTTCTCTTAGGCCAACACAATTTGGCTACATCAGTTAGAACTTAATCAACTTTAAAAGAATCCCTATACATGCCATGACTCATAAGAGATTGAGACATCATACCAAGCATCTACTCGATAGTGTGAAAACATCTCCGCGGCCTCCAAATCAAACTAGTTAAAATAACCTATAAAAGATGGAAAAAGGAAAGGAGTGAGCAATAATGCTTAGTAAGTTCATCTGCATATAACTAAAAAATACTGATATTCATTGAATATACACGACCACAAATTATTATAATGAGTTTTACTCATTAACTCATGGTTACTTACGCAACCATTCTTGAAACTTACTCATTCTATCTCTTACCACATTCTAACCATGCCACAAGCCAGTTGCTCATGTTAATTAGCCTACATCCTTCCACTGATCGCCACATGATCATATAAAATGACACATCAAGCATTTTCAATAAGCTGCTCATACTACTAACCTCTCAGTGGTTTCGCACTTATCCCACCATCAAACAACATAAAAACTCATCAAATGGCGTAAACTCTCTAATGGCAAGTCCCTATACTTTCAAACATGTTGCAAATTAGTCCCCTTATTAGCTAGCTTAAGCTCTGGGACTCCAAAAATACAATTTTTATCATGAAAGATCATCAAAATCACTTACTTGTGTGGAGATATGTTTGCTAAAATTTTTGAGCTCCATAACCTTTATTCATCTTCAATTTTCAGTGGATGAAGGTGGAGGAATAGTGAAAAGATGATAACATCTTTATTCATCTTATTTTATTCATTTTTACCACTTAATTTCCACCAAATTTGACTAACATTTAATATCTTATCCCCTATGGCCGGCCATTACTCTTCCAATGGCCGGTTTGCACTTTAAGGACCTCAAATAATATTGCTTAGTCAATTGGCACCTCTAGAAAATAAAATAGAAGTTTTGCACTTTATGCAATTTAGTCCTTTTTCACAATTTAGCTAGAAATCGCTAAAATTAAGGCACCAAAATTTTCATGCATCCTTAAAAACATGTTATAACGCATAACATAACATGAAAATAATTTTCTCTAACCTCAAATTAGTGATTTCGAGATCACTGTTCTGACTAGCCCCTAAATCGAGCTATTACACTACTCTTCTCTCTTCACCTATAAATAAAACTTTATTTCACCATCATCCATCATTCTTCATCCCTCATCATTCTCTCTTTTCTCTCAATTATCTTTAGCAATTTTCATTCCCCACACCTAGCATCATCTCTTCATAGATATTTTAGCAATTAAGCCTCGTAAATAGCCCTTGTCAGCCACTTTAGATAGCCATCAACAAAGGAGCAAAGCGAAGGAGCGAAGGAGCCTCGTCGGTCAGAGTTTTGGGTGACATCCACTTTGATTTGGGTTTAGTCTTTCTTTTCTTTGATTTAAACTGAGAATGTTATCTATGTGTTCTTTGTTCTTGTTTACAACAATGTTAGCTTAATTTTATTTAAGCTAAGATGATTGCTTTGATTAAATAATATTTATTTGATTCATGTTTATAATGTTTGTGCCTCAATCGATCATCCTTTCAATTAAATCAAGTCTGTATTTCATTCATACGTGATTGAAATGCACCTGAATTAGTTGAACGATCCTAACTAAACAACGGCTAGTAGACACATAATTTAAATGTGCATGCTCAATTTAGATCCTAACCCGATTAAATTGCAGGTTGCATAACAACTCTAACCAAGCTCTGTTATTTGCATAGTTTTTAGATTTGTGTGATTAAACTGTTTCAACCCTAACACCTTCTTATTACCTCACACGAATGCTAAGAAACCCTTAGTAAATAAGGATCAGTAAAATGCATATTTACTAAGTAAAGGATTCCGAAAGGACCTGATGTGGTTTCCAAACTCATGAAAGATCGAGTTGCCATGAAATGTTTCCCTTAATGTTATTAAGTATGTTGATAATAAATTGAGATTAATTAAAGTAATTTTCTTAGTTTATTTATGTTATGATTGTTGCAAATTGTGTTTAATTTTACTAAAATCTATTTCATTCATATAGTTTGCATATTTAGGATAATTTTGCATTGGGGATCATTGCATTTAATTTAATATATTTAATTTTAATCATCACTTCTCAATCATATTGTGTTTTTATTTACCAAGTTGTTAATATAATTTTACAATTAAGTGATTTAACACAAATACAATCCCTGTGGAGACGATAACTCTATACTTACTTATTACTTGATAACGACTGTGTACACTTGCACAAACCTACCTATTACAAGTTTTTGGCGTCGTTTCTAGGGATTATTAACTGTTGCCATAGTAATATTTTTGTGAAATTATTTACTTCCAATTTGGTTTATTTCTATCATTACTAACTTATTATTTTTAATTTTTTGATTTTCTTTTCAGGTGTTTATGAGCATTGATTTGATTAATGATTTACTCTCTGCGGACCCTGAACTTGAGCAAACTTTCAGAGAAAGAAAACGTGAACGAACAGCTCAAAGACAAGTTGAGATGGACCTTGGAAATTAGAATAAAGACCAAGGTAATGAAGTCGATCCTATACAAAATCCTATCTTCATTACCGATGATAGGGATCGATGCATCAGAAAATATGCTGTGCCACTTTTCAGTGAGTTAAATCCAGGAAGTAGAAGGCCAGATACTGAGGCAATCCAATTTGAATTGAAACCAGTGATGTTTCAAATGCTCCAAACGGTGGGCCAATTCAGTTGTACGCCCACAGAAAATCCAGATCTCCACCTTCGATTATTTATGGAGGTGAGTGATTCATTCAAGATAGCCGGTGTGACTGAAGACGTATTGAGGTTAACGTTGTTCTCATACTCGTTGCGAGTTCAAGCACGAGCATGGCTCAATTCATTGCCACCAAGATCCATATCTACATGGCTCAATTTCCCGCATAGCAAAAACGCTAAGTTGAGGAACGAGATCACAACTTTCCAACAATTGGATGACGAGTCTTTGGATGAGGCTTGGGAGTGATTCAAGGAGTTACTTCATAAGTGTCCTCATCATGGGATTCCTCATTGTATCCAGTTGGAGACATTCTATAATGGTCTCAATGAACATACAAGATTGATGGTAGATGCTTCTGCGAATGGTGCAATTTTGTCTAAGTCTTATAATGAGGCTTATGAGATCATTGAGAGGATCGCGAGTAATAATTATCAATGGCCAAAAAATCAAACAGCTTCAGTAAGATGTATAGTCGGAGTTCATAAAGTTGACACCCTCACTTCGTTATCAGCTCATGTATTGTTTATTTCCTCTATGTTAAAACAATTTACCACTAATAGTGCTAATAATTTTGTAGCTCAGCCAGCAAGTCCGTTTGAAGTAGTTTCCTGTGTGTACTGTGTGGTTGGTTATTCTTTTGATAATTGTCCATCAAATCCAGAGCCAGTGTACTATGTGGGGAACCAACATCAAAATAGGAGTGGACAAGGACCCCAGTCCAACTTCTACAATCCTTCATGGCGTAATCATCCTAATTTTTCTTGGAGGAACAAAGGAAATGGACCGAGCAACAACTTATTGTAGCATAGACCCAACCAATCTCAATGGTTTAATCAGTAAGCTCCAAAACCACCTCAAGCTGAGGCATCAAACACTTTGGAGAACTTGTTGAAAGCGTGCATAGCAAAGAATGACGCTTTGATCCAAAGCGAAGCAGCAACATTGAAAAATTTGGAAAACCAAATGGGTCAGTTAGCTACGGAGCTTCGTAATAGACCACAAGGAACCTTGCCAAGCGATACTAAGAATCCATGAAATTTAGGTAAAGAACATATCAAGGAAGTGGCATTACGAAGTGGTAAAATTTTGAAACCTGATTGATTGATGTCGAAGATAAGCCCATTGAGAAGAATCAACCAGCTGTTAAAATTCCTACACCAAAAGAGTCAGAATCTACAAAGAATGACAAGTTAGTGAATTCAAATACTTTAACATGTTTTTTGGATGCGGATTTACCTACTCAGAAGAGTTATCCAATTTAACAGAAAGTTCCATCACCTCCATATCCGTAAAGATTGTAGCAACATAAGCAGAAACATGAGGTGCAATTTAAGAAGTTTTTAGATGTTTTTGAAGTAGTTACACATTAATATTTCGTTGGTGGAGGCTTTAGAACAAATTCCAAATTTTGTGAAGTTTATGAAGGATATATTGTCCAATAAGAAATGACTAAGTGAGTATGGTATTGTTGCCTTGACAAAGGAGTGCAGTGCGTTCTTTCAGAACAAACTGCCACTAAAATTGATGGACCCAAGAAGTTTTACTATACCCTGTAACATTGGTGAATCTTAATGTGGTAAAGCTTTGTGTGATTTAGGAGTGAGTACCAACTTGATGCCTAAGTCTATTTTCAAGATGCTAGGAATAGGTGAAGTAAGACCTACAACTGTGACACTTCAGCTAGCAGATCGATCTTTAGCATATCCCGACGAAAAGATCGAAGATGTTTTGGTAAGAATCGATAAATTTATTTTTCCTATGATTTCATTGTCTTAGATTTTGAAGCAGATAAGGAAGTGCCGATCATCTTTGGGAGACCTTTCTTAGCCATGGGAAGAATTTTAATTGATGTGCAAAAATGTGAACTCACCATGCGAGTTCAAGACGATCAAGTAACCTTTAACATTCTTAAAGCGATGAAATTGCCCGATCCGACAGAAGTGTGTTCAGTTATGAAAGAGATAGAAACCTTAGTTTTTATGTAAAGCAATTTTGAAGAAGATCCATTGGAGAAAGCCTTAGATCTTGACCCTTTGGAGGATGAAGAAGGTGAAGAAAACATGGCTTTGATGGAAGAAAATTCGAGAAATTTTATTCAATCCACACGGTTTGAACAATTGGAGTTAGAAGTCAAAGATTTTGTGCAACCCAAGTTGTCAATTGAAAGCCACCTAAACTCAAACTAAAGGTACTTCCTTCCCATTTTAAATACGTTTACTTAGGTGACTGTTCCACTTTGCCTGTGATTATTTCAGTAGAATTGATGAAAGATCAAGAGGAGCAACTAATTGCTATTCTAAAGAAATTTAAAAAAGCAATTGGTTGGACTATAGCTGATATTCGAGGTATAAACCCTTTTTTATTGCATGCATAAAATTATTTTTGAAGATTGTGAAAGAGCTCGAATTGATGGGCAAATGAGGCTTAATCCTATTAAGAAAGAAGTTGTGAGAAAGGAAGTGATTAAATGGTTGGATGCAGGAATCATCTATCCTATTTCAGATAGTTCGTGGGTAAGTCCGGTGCAGTGTGTGCCGAAGAAAGGTAGAATCATTATTGTTGAAAATGAGCGAAACAAGTTGATTCCAACGAGAACTGTTACTGGTTGGAAAATTTGTATTGATTACAAGAAATTGAATAAAGCCAAAGGACCATTTTTTGTTGCCTTTTATAGATTAGATGTTAGATCGACTGGCAGGTAATGAATTCTATTATTTTTTAGATGGCTATTCGGGGTTTAACCAAATAGTTGTAGCTCCAAAGGACTAACATAAAACAACCTTTACTTGTCTATACGGTACGTTTGCTTTTAGGCGAATGCCTTTTGGTTTATGCAATGCACCTGCAACATCTCAACGATGCATGATGGCAATATTTACTGATATGGTTGAAAATTTTGTTGAGGTTTTCATGGATGATATTTCTCTTTCTGGTAACACTTATGGTACTTGTTTGAGTAATTTGGCTAAGGTAGTGAAAAGATGCGAAGATTCGAATCTTCTCCTTAATTGGGAAAAATGCCATTTTATGGTTAAGGAAGGGCTTGTCTTAGGGTATAAAATCTCAAAGAGAGGAATTGAAGTCGATAAAGTAAATGTGGACGTAATTAAAAGATTATCAACCCCAATTAATGTGAAAGGAGTCAGAAGTTTCTTAGGCCATGCCAATTTTTTACCGAAGATTTATCAAAGATTTCTCAAAAAATTCTAAACTGTTGTTTTGTTGTTAGAGAAAGATACAGTGTTTGATTTCAACAAAGTATGTTTAGAAGCTTTTGAAGATCTAGGAAAGTGGTTAATCTTAGCCCCAATAATCATTACACCTGATTGGAGCCCCCTTTTGAAGTTGATGTGCGATACAAGTGATTATGTCGTTGGAGCTGTGATGGGTCAAAAAAGAAACAAAGCGTTTCACCCTATTTACTATGCAAGTAGAACTTTGACGGGAGCCCAACTCAATTATATGGTAACTGAAAAGGAACTCTTTGCTATAGTATTTTCTTTTGAAAAATTTCGCTCATATCTTATAGGTACCAAAGTTACAGTATTTACTGACCATGTGACCATTAAAAACTTGCTCACGAAGAAAGATACGAAACTGGGGCTAATTCATTGGATACTTTTACTTCAAGAATTTTATCTTGAGATACAAGACAGAAAAAGGTGTCAAAAATCAAATAGCTGATCATCTGTTGAGGTTGGAGCAAGATGAGGTAACTCGATCAAGTGTGCCTATCAACGAGAATTTCCTAGATGAACATTTATTTGATATAAGTCGATTTCATGAAACACCTTGGTTTGCTGATTTTCCCAATTATCTTGCATGTGGAATAATTCCTCAAGAAATGGCATACCAACAAAGGAAAAAATTCCTTTATGATAGTCGGTATTATTTTTGGGAGGATCCATTTTTGTTTAAACAGTGTGCACATAATATAATCCGAAAGTGTGTAGCTAAAAATGAGATTGCTGAGATCTTGTATCATTTCCATTCATCTTGTAACACCCTAAAAATCCGAGTGTTTATATATTGCATGAATTGGTATTTAGACTTTAAAGGAAAATTTCTTACTTTTATTTTCAGTGCTTATTGAAGTTCTAAAGAGGAGTATAGCATAATTTGGATAAGGAATAAATTTAATAATTTAGAATTTATTGAAGAGAAGCAAAGGTCATTAAGACTTAAGTTAAATTAAGTGTTAATAAGTGTCATAAGTTGAGTACATGGCATGGTGGAGTTGGCGCATGGGTTGTAGCTAGAGGGAAGAGGTTCGAATCCCTTGTTTAGCATCTAGATGAATTTTTGTTTTTAATTTTCTGCACATGGATAGCAAGTGTCGGCCAAGAACATATATGGTAAGTGTTGACCATGTTATTTTTGGTTAGTGTATCAAAGGTTTAAGGAAATAGTTAACATATGGCATGGAATCAAAAACTTAAGGAAAGATAGGGGGAACATAAGGCACATATCAAGGGGAAAATTTGGAAACAAATCATGGCCAATTGACGATGTGTTGGACGACAACTTGGTATAGGGAGGGAGCCGAATTTTTGTGTTAGTTTTGGCTAAGAAGTTCATTTTTCTCTTTGGTCATTCCTTGCACCTTGTGCGAATTTTTGTTTTCTCTCTTTCAACTTTCACCTTGGCGAATTTTGCAATTGGTAAAGCTCAAGTTTTGTGATCATTTGGTCATTTTATTTCATTAGCCATTCTTTGTGTCTTTTCTTTGAGTGTCGAAATCAACTATACCAAAAGAACCATCCTTTCTCTTTTCTTTTACCATGGTAGAATGTACTAGCTCTTAAAATCCATCTTTTCTTCTCTCCTCTTTGAAATCAAACAACATCATCACCATCTCTTTTCATATTTTAAGTCTTTTCAATCAAAGTTTCTCCATCAAACACTCTCTTGGCGAATGCTAGAGTGCCTTAGCGAATCTTATTTCTTTTCTTTGATCATATATATAGCAAATCTTCATCCATCGCAAACACCTTTTCTCAATCCTTTCTTTTCGATCGTGGATTATAGGTAAGGGTTCTTCTTTTCGTTTCGTTTTATTAAAGTGTTATGGCGAATATTAATGGTGTTATGAAGGCCTTTTGGATCGAAATAAGCGTTAGTTCTAATAACGCTTCATTTGTTATTATATAGTGCAATAACGAAGATCGGAACTCAAGTGATCGGAGAATCGTAGAAACGTTGGAATCGATTTCTTGTGGTAAGGAAATCACATTTTTTTAAGCCTCTAGTTCTATTCGATATTATTTTAGATTTAACTAATATTCCTTTGATCATGAAGACTTTCAAAATAGGGAAGAAAAGGCGGTGGTTAGTCACGTTAAGAGGCGGATCTGTAAATCCCCATTTAAGCGAAGAGCGGTTTGGCATCAAGAGATTTTCCACCGGGTTGCGAACCATCTTAGAAGGAGTCAATTATTCAAGTAGTATGAACTTTCGAGCCATTATCGTTGGTGGATTCTCGTGACGAACGAATCTATAAATGAGGTGAAGCGAAAATCAAGTGATTCAAAATCAAGAGGTAAGATTTTGGATCTATTATCGATTAAGAATATTTATCTGAAATAGTGTTCTAATGGATCGAAATATGTTTTAGGTGCCGAGGAGCGAGAAGGATTAGTACTCTCGGTATCGAGGTGTGTAATTTCACACTATTTCTCGGTTGGATGTCAATTTCGGTATGAAAGTAAAAATCGTAAAAACGACTAGATCGGTAAAAACGTAAAAACTGATATTTTGACGAAAATACGTAAAAATGACTAAATCGTGAAAATTATGAAAACGCCCTCGAGAAATTACTTATTATTATGTAAATTGTATGTTTCGTGAAAATGGGCCATAAAATACTCTAGTTCGATAAATTGGGCCAAAAATACTCTAGTTCGATAAATTGGGCCAAAATACTCTAGTTCGATAAAGTGGGTCAAAATACTCTACTTTGATAAATGGGCCAAAGCCCACTAAACTGCTAAATAGGCAATATGCTAAGTTATTTTCTCGGGCCAAATGAAATGTTTAATGATAAACCCACCAATGTTATGGATTAAATAAAAATTGTCATATGAATATATTTTGTCATATACACATAATTGCATGGGGTGGGGTATATGAAGAGAAGAATGGCCTGTTGCCAAAATCTAGTTCGGTGGCTCTGCCACAAATAATCAAATGGCTTATTGCCTCTAGTTCGGTGGCCTTGCCACAAAAATAAATATGGCTTATTGCCTCTAGTTCGGTGGCTCTGCCACAATTATGGCTCATTGCCTCTAGTTCGGTGGCTTTGCCACAATTATAAAAAGGCTTAATGCCTACGATTGGTGTGTTGGCGGGGTGGGTTGACTTGATCCCCACAGGTGTGATGGTTGGTACGGGGGTGTTAGCGGATGGATATTAGGTTTGGTTGGGAAAATTCATTTTACATGCATTTTTTTTTTTAATTATGTTATTTCATTTTATGATATTGTTGAATTACGTAATTGGGCTCAAGCCCGACATAAAATCTTGACGATCGGCCCAAAAATGGTGGTAAGTGAGTTACACTTGAGTTCTAAGTAACTCACCCCTTTAATTTTTCCATCTCGTAATGGAAATTGACGTGGACTTGGTAGAGGATGACTTCGTGGAGGCCATCTTGCAAAACATGGGTTATGTAAACTCTAAACTTTTTAATAAGTATTTTCACCATTTTGGATTATTGTAATAAGGGCCTCTATAAATAATTTATGGATTTTATTTGTGTTTGGTTTTAAACTACACTTTGGACTTTTAAATATAGACTATAATTATATGATGTTTTATTAAAATAAATTTGGGTTTTCAAGTATATGAAATTCTTTTATAAATATTTTATTATTGTTAACTCTTTAATAAATTACCTAAAAGTTTTGATAATACAATGATTTTCAACTAATGTTTTCTAATATTTATCAAATTCAAATACTCTTTTAATTTCATTAAATCACTGTAAATAATATTGTAGCTTTCAACTTATTGAAGATTTAAAAAAAAATAGCTCGATTCATGTAACAAACCAAATCTAGTCTCAATGCATAGACCGGGTTTGGGGTGTTACATTTAGTGGTATCAAAGCCAGTTTCAAAAACTTCTACTGTGGTTTGGGTTCGCAAATAATTTACATGCGAAATCGTTCAAATTTTAAAGATCGATGGCACCACAAGCATCCGCAACAAGTCAAGTAAGTATTTATTGCTTAATAATTACTATGATATAATCATAGGAACACTCTAGAACTTCTAGTTTTAGATGTGAAAACCGCAGAGATTGAGACTATAGGATGCATTGCGAAAAAAACAACTTTATATCTCAAATCTCATAAAAATCGTTAATAAACACCAAACAAATTTTACGATTCATAAAACTTGTAATCGATAAAACGAACAAGCTATCATGAGCACTAGAGGGCGTGGTCGTGGGCGCGTAGACGTGGCGTGGTAGAGGCCGAGGTGCTCCATCAAGCACCAAATCATATGCAAGTAGACGCTTTGCGTCAATTGAAAGTGAGACAGGATCACGCGATCACATGGAAAAAGATAATGCATTGACTCAAGCAATGCTGCGAGCCTTGGAAAGGGTCGCTGGAACTAGAATTGGGCCAACAACTCGTGGATCAATTTCAGAGCGACTTAAGTCAAATAATGCAGAAGTTTTTAGAGGAGTCTCTGGTGTAGCTCCGAATGTGGCTGAATACTGGCTCGAAGCTGTGGAACGGATTATGGATGATATGGAATGTACTGTCGAGCAAAAACTGAGAGGAGCTGTATCCTTGTTAAGAGATGAGGCATATCAGTGGTAGCTCACTGTTCGAGAAGGCACTGAAGCTGCACTGATTAATTAGGAATTCTTTAAAGCTGCCTTCCAAGGAAAATACATTGGAGCGAGTTATGTAGGCGTCGAAGGAAAGAATTTACGAATCTTGTCCAAGGAAGTAAGACCGTGGCGACATATGAAGTGAGTTTTACGTCGAGCCGTTATGCGGGACAATTGTAGCAACAGATCACGAGCGTTGTGTGCGATTCAAGGATGGACTCAATGATGAGCTGAGGGTTCTGATTGCTCCACAGCAAGTTAGAAATTTTTCCACTCTTGTGGAGAAGGCCAAAATAGCCGAAGAGGCTAAGAATTGAGCAATGGGCCGAGAAAAATTACAAACAAGAGAGAGACATAGCGATCGGTTCTTCAAAGAGATTCCAGAAAAAACCTCGAAATGATTAATCAGTTCAAGGTAGAGCCCCGGTAGCAAATAATCGAAGTCGAGATTGCACTGAGTGTGGGAAAAGACATTTTGGAGAATGTTGGAGAAAAACGGGTGCATGCTACAAATGCGGTTCAATGGATCATTAGTACAAAAATTGTCCTCGACGCATGGATACGACTCAAGAAGTTCGTAATAATGATGCACAGCCGGCCAGGGGTAATCAGCAGCCACCGAGAGGTCGTGGACCAGGTCATGGTAGTAATGGGGCTGGTCGTAGTCATGGTGCACCGGGTCGAGGCAATGGTCATAGAGGAAATACAGATGCAAGATAGCCTGGACTGGTCTATGTAGTTAGACGCCGCGAGGACGGCAATGCACCTGATGTGATAACTGGTACGTTCTTCATTTTTGATGTACTGTTATTGCCTTAATAGATATTGGCTCTACCCATTCATATGTATCTAGTGCCATATCTGAAACACGAAATTAGAATCAAATTACCGATAGTGAGATGATGATGAATTAGTCCTTTAGGACGATCGGTAATGGTTAATAAAATATTTAAAGACGTGCCTTAAAAATTCAAGAAGAGGTATTCTTAGCAAACTTGATGGAACTACCTTTCGGAGTTCGATCTCATTCGGGCATGGATTGGTGGTTAAACATCGGCGCAATTGGATTGTCTGAAAATGAATGTCGATAAGAACCTCGGACGATAAGGATGTCATAATGATTGGTGAGCAAAGGAATTATCTGGCAAATGTGGTATCTGCATTAAAGGCGGAGAAGTTGGTGCGGAAAGGATATGGAGCATTCCTAGCCTTTGTCTGTGCTTTGGATGCCAAAGAGTTATCTGTGAATGATGTGAGGACAGTGAAGGAATTTCCGATGTATTTCGAAGAACTTCTGGTATACCTCGGATCGGGAAGTAGAATTTGGCATTGAGCTTTTGCACGGGATGACTCCGGTGTCCATTGCTCCTTATAGAATGGCATGAAGGAGTTGGTGAGCTCAAAGCTCAAATTCAAGAATTCTTGGATCGGGATTTATTCGACCAAGTGTGTCTCCGTGGGGAGCACCAATTCTGTTCGTCAAGAAGAAGGATGGATCAATGCGTATGTGCATTGACTAAGACAATTGAATAAATTGACGATCAAGAATCGGTATCCTCTCGTCGAGAATTGACGACTGTTTGATCAATTAAAAGGAGCTTGATTTTCTCAAAATTAATTTAAGGTCGTTATCACCAACTCAAGGTGAAAGAAGCGGACATTTATAAGGCGGCATTTCGGACACGTTCTGAACACTATGAGTTTGTAGTGATGCCGTTTGGACTAACCAATGCACCAGCTGCATTTATGGACATGATGAACCGAGTCTTTCAGCCATATTTAGACCAGTTCATGGTAGTGTTCATAGATGACATATTGGTTTATTCGAGAAATGAGGAGGAACATGACCAGCATTTGCGGATAGTACTACAGCTACTTCGTGATAAACAATTATATGCCAAATTTAGTAAATGCGAATTTTGGCTAAAGGAAGTGACTTTCCTTGGTCATGTAGTATCAGCTGAAGGAATAAGGGTGGATCCTCGGAAAATTGAGGCTATTCTGGATTGGAAACTGCCAACATCAGTAGCTGAAATTCGGGGTTTTCATTGATTGCTGCACCCCTAACTAAACTATTGCGAAAGGGAGCTCCGTATATTTGGGCTGAAAAGCAGCAAGAGAGTTTCGAGAAATTGAAGAAGATCCTAACGGAAGCTCCAGTTTTGATTCAGCCGGAGGTTGGAAAAGAATTCACTGTTTATTGTGATGCGTCTCATACGGGTTTGGGTTGTGTGTTGATGCGAAATGGAAAAGTGGTGGCTTATGCTTCTTGTCAATTGAGACCACACGAAGTAAACTATCCTACGCATGATTTGGAGTTAGCTGCCGTTGTCTTTGCTCTAAAGATTTGGAGGCACTATCTCTATGGTGAGAAATCTATAATCTACACGGATCACAAGAGTCTTAAATACCTCCTTACCCAAAAGGAGTTAAATTTGAGACAAAGAAGATGGGTAGAATTATTAAAGGATTATGATTTCTCGATCGAATATCATCCTGGAAAGGCTAACATGGTAGATGATGCGTTAAGTCGTAAGACAGTATCCGAATTAAGAGCTTTGTTTGCCTATTTGAGTTTGTACGAGGATGGCAGTTTGTTAGCAGAACTTCAGATGAAGCCTCTGTGGCTGGAACAAATCAAGGAAAAACAGACATCAGATGAGAAGTTGGGACCTTTACTTCGGCAAGTTGAGAATGGTGAAATTGAGGATTTTAGAATAAACACGGAGGGTGTGTTGTGCTTTCGAGGAAGAGTATGTATGCCTAAAGATTCAGATTTGAGGCAACTGATTTTACGGGAGGCGCATAGTAGCCCTTATGCTATGCATCCCGGAGGAAATAAGATGTATCGAGATCTCCGTGAATGATATTGGTGGCGGGGTTGAAACATGAGATTTGAATTTGTGGGAAAGTGTTTGACTTGTCAGCAAGTGAAGGCAGAACATCAATTACCGTCTGGATTGTTGCAACCGATAAAAATTCCTCTTTTGGAAATGGGAACGGATAACCATGGATTTTGTTAGTGGGTCACCTTTAACACCTACTAAGAAAAATTCTGTGTGGGTAATTGTTGATTGGTTGACGAAGACTACTCATTTCCTACCAGTCCGTACAGATTATTCATTATAGAAGTTGGCGAAACTGTATGTATCTGAAATTGTGAGGTTGCATGGGGTACCTGTATCTATTATATCAGATAGGGACCCTAGGTTTACATCACGATTCTGGAAAGCTCTACATGAAGCCTTGGGGACGAAGTTGAATTTCAGTACGGCTTTTCATCCTCAGTCTGATGGTCAGTCGAAGAGGGTAATTCAGATATTGGAAGATATGTTAAGGGGATGTGTAATCGACTTCAGGGGTAGTTGGGAAGATTATCTACCACCGGCGTAATTCAGCGATATAACAACAACTATCGGTCTAGCATTCGGATGGCACCTTACGAGGCATTCTATGGTCGTAAGTGTCATTCTCCTATTTGTTGGACCGAGTTGGGCGAAAAGATGATGTTAGGTCTGAGATGATATCCGAGATAGAGGATAAGGTAAAAGTTATTCGAGCACGGTTGAAAGAAGCCTCAGATAGACAGAAGTCGTATGCAGACCTGAAGCGAAAGGATATCGAGTATGATGTGGGGGATCAGGTTTTCTTGAAGGTATCTCCTTGGAAAAAGATCTTCAGATTCGGAAGAAAGGGCAAGCTAAGACCTAGATACATTGGACCTTATCGTGTGCTAAAGCGTGTTGGTCCAGTGGCTTATCAGATTGAGTTACCTCCGAAATTGGATCAAATCCATAATGTTTTTCATGTTTCCATGTTGAGGCATTATAGATCGGATCCTTCGCACATTATACCGGTAGAAGAATTGGAGCTGAATTCAGATTTGTCTTTTGAAGAAGAACCAGTGGAAATCTTAGACCGAGATGTCAAGGTGCTAAGAAGGAAAACCGTGCCATTGGTCAAAATTCTATGGCATAACCACGGAGTAGAGGAAGCTACGTGGGAGCCCGAGGATGCAATTCGGCAACAATACCCTCACCTCTTTCAATCAGGTAAATTTCGAGGACGAAATTTTCTTTAAGGAGGGTAGAGTTGTAACACCCTAAAAATCCGAGTGTTTATATATTGCATGAATTGGTATTTAGACTTTAAAGGAAAATTTCCTACTTTTATTTTTAGTGCTTATTGAAGTTCTAAAGAGGAGTATAGCATAATTTGGATAAGGAATAAATTTAATAATTTAGAATTTATTGAAGAGAAGCAAAGGTCATTAAGACTTAAGTTAAATTAAGTGTTAATGAGTGTCATAAGTTGAGTACATGGCATGGTGGAGTTGGCGCATGGGTTATAGCTAGAGGGAAGAGGTTCGAATCCCTTGTTTAGCATCTAGATGAATTTTTGTTTTTAATTTTTTGCACATGGATAGCAAGTGTCGGCCAAGAACATATATGGTAAGTGTTGACCATGTTATTTTTCGTTAGTGTATCAAAGGTTTAAGGAAATAGTTAACATATGGCATGGAATCAAAAACTTAAGGAAAGATAGGGGGAACATAAGGCACATATCAAGGGGAAAATTTGGAAACAAATCATGGCCAATTGACCATGTGTTGGATGGCAACTTGGTATAGGGAGGGAGCCGAATTTTTGTGTTAGTTTTGGCTAAGAAGTTCATTTTTTCTCTTTGGTCATTCCTTGCACCTTGTGCAGAATTTTTGTTTTCTCTCTTTTCAACTTTCACCTTGGCCGAATTTTGCAATTGGTAAAGCTCAAGTTTTGTGATCATTTGGTCATTTTTATTTCATTAGCCATTCTTTGTGTCTTTTCTTTGAGTGCCGAAATCAACTATACCAAAAGAACCATATCAACTATACCAAAAGAACCATCCTTTCTCTTTTCTTTTACCATGGCCGAATGTACTAGCTCCTAAAATCCATCTTTTTCTTCTCTCCTCTTTGAAATCAAACAACATCATCACCATCTCTTTTTCATATTTTAATTCTTTTCAATCAAAGTTTCTCCATCAAACACTCTCTTGGCCGAATGCTAGAGTGCCTTAGCCGAATCTTATTTCTTTTTCTTTGATCATATATATAGCCGAAATCTTCATCCATCACAAACACCTTCTCAATCCTTTCTTTTTGATCGTGGATTATAGGTAAGGGGTTCTTCTTTTTCGTTTTCGTTTTATTTAAGTGTTATGGCCGAATATTAATGGTGTTATGAAGGCTTTTTTGGATCGAAATAAACGTTCGTTCTAATAACGCTTCATTCATTATTATATAGTGCAATAACGGAAGATCGGAACTCAAGTGATCGGGAGAATCGTAGAAACATTGGAATTAATTTCTTGTGGTAAGGAAATCACATTTTTTTAAGCCTCTAGTTCTATTCGATATTATTTTAGATTTAACTAATATTCCTTTGATCATGAAGACTTTCAAAATAGGGAAGAAAAGGGCGGTGGTTAGTCACGTTAAGAGGGGCGGATCTATAAATCCCCCATTTAAACGAAGAGCGATTTCGGCGATCAGGGATTTTCCACGGGTTGCGGACCATCTTCGAAGGAGTCAATTATTCAAGTAGTACGAACTTCGAGCCATTATCGTTGGTGGATTCTCGTGACGAACGAATCTATAAACGAGGAGAAGCCGAAAATCAAGTGATTCAAAATCAAGAGGGTAAGATTTTGGATCTATTATCGATTAAGAATATTTATCTGAAATAGTGTTCTAACGAATCGAAATATGTTTTAGGTGCCGAGGAGCGAGAAGGATTAGTACTCTCGGTATCGAGGTGTGTAATTTCACGCTATTTCTCGGTTGGATGTCAATTTCGGTATGAAAGTAAAAATCGTAAAAACGACTAGATCGGTAAAAACGTAAAAACTGATATTTTGACGAAAATACGTAAAAACGACTAAATCGTGAAAATTACGAAAATGCCCTCGAGAAATTAATTATTATTTTGTAAATTGTATGTTTCGTGAAAATGGGCCATAAAATACTCTAGTTCGATAAATTGGGCCAAAAATACTCTAGTTCGATAAATTGGGCCAAAATACTCTAGTTCGATAAATTGGGCCAAAAATACTCTAGTTCGATAAATTGGGCCAAAATACTCTAGTTCGATAAAGTGGGTCAAAAAACTCTAGTTTGATAAATGGGCCAAAGCCCACTAAACTGCTAAATGGGCAATATGCTAAGTTATTTTCTTGGGCCAAATGAAATGTTTAATGATAAACCCACCAATGTTATGGATTAAATAAAAATTATCATATGAATATATTTTGTCATATACACATAATTGCATGGGGTGGGGTATATGAAGAGAAGAATGGCTGTTTCCAAAATCTAGTTCGGTGGCTCACCACAAATAATCAAATGGCTTATTGCCTCTAGTTCGGTGGCCTTGCCACAAAATAAATATGGCTTATTGCCTCTAGTTCGGTGGCTCGCCACAATTATGGCTCATTGCCTCTAGTTCGGTGGCTTTGCCACAATTATAAAAAGGCTTAATGCCTACGATTGGTGTGTTGGCGGGTGGGTTGACTTGATCCCCAGGTGTGATGGTTGGTGCGGGGTGTTAGCGGATGGATATTAGGTTTGGTTGGGAAAATTCATTTTACATGCATTTTTTTTTAATTATGTTATTTCATTTTATGATATTGTTGAATTTTGTAATTGGGCTCAAGCCCAGCATAATATCTTAACGATCTGGCCCAATAATGGTGGTAAGTGAGTTACACACTGAGTTCTAAGTAACTCACCCCCTTTAATTTTTCCATCTCAGGTAATGGAAATTGACGTGGACTTGGGCCGAGGATGACTTCGTGGAGGCTATACTGCAAAACATGGGTTATTTAAACTCTGAACTTTTTAATAAGTATTTTCACTATTTTGGATTATTGTAATAAGGGCCTCTATAAATAATTTATGGATTTTATGTGTGTTTGGTTTTAAACTACACTTTGGACTTTTAAATATAGATATGATGTTTTTATTAAAATAAATTTGGGTTTTCAAGTATATGAAATTCTTTTATAAATATTTTATTATTGTTAACTCTTTAATAAATTACCTAAAAGTTTTTGATAATACAATGATTTTCAACTAATGTTTTCTAATATTTATCAAATTCAAATATTCTTTTAATTTCATTAAATCACATAAATAATATTGTAGCTTTCAACTTATTGAAGATTTTAAAAAAAAATAGCTCGATTCATGTAACAAACCAAATCTAGTCTCAATGCATAGATCGGGTTTGGGGTGTTACACATCTCCAAGTGGGGGACACTTTGGTGTTTCACGTACTGCAACAAAGATTTTACAAGTAGGTTTCTTTTGGCCTAAACTATTCCTTTGACAAACATATTGGAGATTGAATTATTTGACGTATGGGGCATTGAATTCTTAGGCCCGTTTCCTTCTTTGTATGGGAGCAAATACATTTTATTGTTGTGGACTATGTATCCAAGTGGGTTGAAGCTAAAGCATACCCTACAAATGATGCTAAGGTAGTCATGCGATTCCTACATAAGCATGTGTTTACACTATTTGGGACACCAAAAGCTATTATTAGTGATGAAGGTTCTCACTTTCTAAACAAACGGCTTAAGTGATTGCTTGAAAAATATGATGTGAAGCACAAGACTGCTACTGCCTATCACCCCCAGGCTAATGGGCAAGTTGAAATAGTGAACCATGAAATCAAAGGTATCTTTGAAAAGGTAGTACGCCCTAGCAGCAAATATTGGTATCGAAGGCTCGATGATGTATTACAGGCCTATTGAACAACATTTAAGACACCGTTAGGAATGACTCCTTATCAGTTAGTCTTTGGAAAGGCATGTCATTTGCAATTAGAGTTGGAGAATAGAACTCACTGGACTTTGAAGCAGTTGAACTTCGATCTTAAGCAAGCTGGTGAAAGAAGGATGTTACAGCTTGATGAGTTGGAAAAGCTAAGGTTGGTTTCCTATGAGAATGCCAAAATGTGTAAAGAAAGATCAAAGAGATGGCATGATAGTCATATACAACCTCGCGAGTTTAAAGAAGGTCAGAAGGTTTTGTTGTTTAATTCAAGGTTGAAGTTATTTCCTGGGAAGCTTAAATCCCGATGCAAAGGACCATATACCATCTACCGAGTTTATCCTTATGGAACTATTAAATTATTTGAAAATTACAGAGGTACGTTTAAAGTTAATGGTCAATGTCTCAAACACTACTGGGATGGTGGAGTTGAGCAAGTTGAATCCTCGTTCAAATTAACAGACCTTTGATTTTTCATGAACTCGTTTTGTAAATAAATAAATAATTAGAACTTATTTTATTAACTTATTACATTTAATTAATTCTGTCTAAGGAGATTGGAACTTAAGCGGTGTAACACCCCAAACTAGACCTAGAAGTTAGGCCCGAATCTAGCGTGTCACATTGAAGTGTTTTTTGAAAACCATGTTTTCATTGAAAATCCTCCTTAATATTTAAAAACTAAAGTCTCAGTTTATTTTCGTTCAACTTCAAAACGTGGTTCATTGAAAAGTTAATCACTTTTTAAAACATTATTAACTTCGTTAAAAATCTCTTTTAGTTGTGAAAGCTAATTTAAGGAAAAGAAGTTTAAAACGTATGTTTTTAAAAATAGTAATTGGGTTGAAAACTCGTCTACGTCTAACAGATATAAAACGTAACAAAATCCCAATTTTAGAATTAAATCCAGAGAGGCCTTATTACATAAATTAAATCCAGGCTATCGCTAACTATAATAAGTTTGGCACATAGCCAATAGTGGCGGTAATATAATCGACACATAGCCACAGGTAATTATGATCGACACAGAGTCATCAATATATATGTTAGGCACATAGCCACGGGTGAATACAATTGGCACAAAGCCATGATCAAGATGGCACAGAGCCATAATCAGATTACGCGATTCTAAGCCATCCGTCAGTCCACAGTCGTCTCATGTGACCCATGCGACCTTAACAGATCAATACTGGATCCACAATCGCCTCATACGACCTGTGCGGCCTTATTAGAACTTCCTCCATACCAATGTCCCAATCCCATGCAATATGTCGTGTATGTCATGCTCAATCATTACACATGTATGCAAAATGGCCATGCTCAGTAATAGTCATTTAAACATATATTAAAAGCACATTAGTCGTACGACCACAGTCAAGTCAGTTAAAACACAATCATACGATTACAGTCAAATCAGTCAAATTTATAGTCTAAGTCACTCATTTACCTACAAGGGCAAAATAGTCATTTTACCTTATAAGGGTATTTCGGTAATCCTACCCTTCAGGGGTATTTAGGTAATTTTGCAAAATGGGGGCATTTCGATAATTTCCCAAATCGGGGTATTTTGATAATTTTAAAAATCGAGGGTATTTTGGTATTTTACAAATCGGGGGTATTTTGGTAATTTTAAAAATTGAGGGTATTTTGGTAATTTCACAAATCGAGGGTATTTCAATAATTTTACAATCGAGGGTATTTCGATAATTTCACAAATCGAGGGTATTTTAGTAATTTTACAAGTCAGGGGTATTTCGATAATTTCAAAAATTAGGGGTATTTCGATAATTTTACAAATCGAGGGTATTTCGATAATTTTACAAATTAAAGGTATTTTAATAATTTCACAAATCGAGGGTATTTTAGTAAGTTTGGAGATCAGGGGTATTTCGATAATTTTTCAAATCGGGGCTATTTTGGTAATTTTACAAATCGAGGGTATTTCAGTAATTTCACAAATCGAGGGTATTTCGGTAATTTCACAAATCGAGCGTATTTGGGTAATTTTACAAATTAGGGGTATTTCGGTAATTTTACAATTCAGGGCTTAACGACCTAGCAGAAGGTCCACCGTCGCCTCGAGCGACTTAAGTAGCGTAACCAGTCACAACAGTGTAAATGAGCCTAAGGCCCATTACTCGTCCCAAGTGGGCCCACACGCTCGTGTGGCCCAATTAGCCCAAAAATAGCCTCGACTATACAAACAACACAATTCAAACCAATAGAAACCATATAACATGCATTTTGTCCTTGTGGCGCCCACCAACCCGATGGGCCTATACGGCCTATTACCCAAAAACGACCCTAGCCATGTGGACAACATGGGTAACACCCCAAACCCGACCTAGAAGTTTGGCCCAAGTCCGGCATGTCACATTGAAGTGTTTTTGCGAAAAACTTGTTTTCATTGAAAACCCTTCTAAAGAAAAGCGAAGTAAAATCCAGTTTGCTTTCAAAACGAGGTGTATCCAACAAATCATTTCCTTGTTACTATGTTAAAAAAAATTCCTTTGACAGCAGAAGCTCGTTCTTAAAACACAATATTTTGAAAAACCTGAAATATGCTTAAAAGAAATAAATTCAGGTTCTGTTTCAAAATTTCAATGCATAGTGGAAGTAATGGAATAATAACCAGAGGGAAAACCTTATTCCAATTAGAAATAAAATAACTTAAAAATAAATCACTTAAAATCTAGAATTTAGATATTAAGAAAAACAAGTCTAATCGTCTTGCTAGTTGGCCACCTCTAAGTCCCTCCATTCGTTGAACCGCCTACTGAGGATCACCTGAGAAAAATAAAAGAGGGAGTGAGTTTTTGAAAACTCAGTGTGTACAACCCTCGTCAAACAAATAGCGTACATATCATAATATTAACATAATAATATCATACATGCAATGGTGTGCAAACCCTCCCCAAATAATCCATCCGGTAAACTTTGTCTCCGTCCAACCGAAACACTTCTGTGGGGTTTTCTAAATTGACCCACCCATCTGATACACTTCAAGGGTAGCCCGATTGCGGTACTACCTAACGTTGTAGCAAAACTGCTTATCATATAATAGGCTTAAAAAGCCATCGGTAGATCCATGGTCGTCAAGCAACCATGCGATCCTCAAATACTTCCTCCGTTCCATAATTCCCAACCTATATGCAACCTAACAGAATATCATATGAATGCAGTAAATGTACATGTAACATCCATAAATCTTACATTCAACACATAGGAGCATTTTAGTCATTTTCGCCCTTAGGGCCATTTCGGTCATTTCTCCTTGTTACGGGTCTATTACTTACCTTGGCCCGTTATCAAGTCCTCGTTGGCTAAAGTGAACAGATACTATGCACCGGGTAGGATTCTAGAGAAGAGGAGGTAAGTCATTAAGACCGCTTAAGTACCAAGCTCTCCCTAGATGACATCCTAGACATGCATATACCCATTGCCACACCTTAACCTTATGACTTGTCCATGGTCACAATTAGTTAATTATTAAAGTTTTATACAAGGTTAAGCAATTTACCAAATACTAAGCCCACGATCCCTTACAAAGCCCAAACAAATTCACATACGTTCATATGACCTACCAAGCCCAATCTCATTCGTATGGCCCATTAGGCCCAAATCACATTCATATGGCCCTTCTGGCTCAAATAAATTCCAAGCCATGTAACCAGCATGACTAGTTCATCACTTATTACCAACTCATCAAATTCGCCTATTTTGAGCCTACAACCCATCAAACCCATCCTGCCCATTCTAGCCTGATTGGCCAAAACACGACCCAAGTCCATGAGATGCTCATGGGGTTTTTGATAACATATCGATTTTCCCTTACGAGTGTTCGCGCACTTGCAAGACTACCATAGCCAAAACTTTTGACATTTTGACTTTTTCTGATCTAATGTGTATGTAGTGTATGTACACACCGGATAACAAGCGCGCTGCGATCTCCTTATCCACGATGCTAAAACACTAAGCCTTAATAGCTTTTCCTCGATCACTAATCACGAGTACTTCCTAAATCTGCATCAATCTTAATTATTAAAAATTGAACCATCAGTGACTTATATCCATCTTAAGTCACTAAGTCACCCTTACTTTACTTACGACCATTTAGCCAACCTTCAAAACCAAAAGTAAAGAATACTTACCTAAATCCCGAAACGCATAAAGAGTAATTCGACAGAGATCTGAAGAATAGAGATTCAATATCAATCCCCTACCAAAATCGATTTAGAAAGAGTGAGGGAGAGGAGAAGTCAGTTCTAGCAAGATCAATTGAAAGAGTAAAGTACTTACACAAGAATCGGCTAGGTTGAAGAAATAGTGACAACACAAAAAGAATTTTGGCAAAGGGAGGGTGGAATTATTCGACTTTAGAGGGTTTGGAAAAGGTAACAAGAAAAAAATAAATGGATCAAGTGTGCTTGTGTGAGGGTAACTACAAGATATTCGGTAAAGAAAAAAACTGACCTATTTGCAAAACGCCCCAAATGCCGAAAGCCACAATGAAAAATTGGTAATACCCCCTACTCAAAAATGACACTCATTTACCCTCCTAAGCCAAATTTATACACTTTCCACTTCCCAAGACGGCACCAACTCTTCACACTTCTCAGCTCCTAAATTTTCTCCCTAATAACTCGTCAATCTCATCCTAAATTTTCTCTAAGATACTCTCCCCTTATCCCTCCTTAATTTCCTCCACAACCATCTCACAAGACCAACTCAAACTCTCCAAATCTAGAGTTCAAATCCAACACAAACTCTGACCATCCAATCTGCAAAATAAATACCCCAATAAAATATCATGCCACTACTTGAACCTTAGACTTACTTGCCTACTAATGATGCCACCTCCCTGCTCCCTAAGTGGCACCACTTTGCCACTACACCACAAGCTATTTTGTGTCATTTTTCTTCTTCATTTATTTAAAAGGCCTACTAACTGAAGTCACAGTTCCCTTGGGGCTAAAACCAAAATTTTTCTTATACCCTTACTTGATCCCAAGACATTTCCAACACCCCTAGACACTCGAAATTCATTAACCCTAAAAGCCCACATGCCAATTGTCATTTTCTCACTCACTTAAAAATTTTTTAAGACCTAAAGCCCAAAGCCCAATTCATCTAGGCCCAAAAATTTGGGGCGTTACAATACAGCTCAGTCTAACATTTATCGTAATTTGAAATTTTAATTCGTGTGGGGCCTCCAGGCCCATTTTGGCTCTAACGCAGCCCAAAATGACCTAAGCCCATTAGAACACTTATGGTGGCCTCAACCATCTTCAACCCATATTCGTGGGCTCGGTCCACCACACGTGCGATCCCACGCTCGTGTGGCATTATTTGTCGGTACTTCGACTTTTTTGCATTTTGTCGATCTACGATCAAAAAGGGTGTGGTTACATACTCTATCGACTTTCTTGCCGACTATCGAATACAGGGTACTGTTACACACTCTTTTGGCTTTTAAGCCAATTATCATTTATGGAGAACAGTTACACACCTGCTCGTGAAATGAGCCACACCCGAAATATCCTCGTTCCTAGATTAAAACATCATAACAATTATTTATCCAAAATAAAACATAAAAAAACTGACAGAAAACTAAATCAACTACTGTGACCTTGCCAACAATAAAACACCTATTTCCCAAACTTTCAAACAATTGTCAAACCCCCCTCGTCCACAACTAGTCCATAGAATCGGTTCCAAACTAAAGGAGTAACACACAAGTGTTGGGTAATGCATTGAGCTAGAGAGAAACGATCAGAGAAGAGTATTCGGCTTAACAAAATGTGAGTGTATCAAAAGAAAATAGAAAAGGGATGGGCAACGAGATGAAGAGGGGGTTTAGCTAGGAAAGAGACCAAAAGAAACTCCACAAAGAATCGGTCAAGACAAAATCAGAGCACAATAGAGAGGTTAAATTTGGCCAACAATGGGAAGGTTATTAAGGGTAGAAGAAAAGTAGTTGAAGAGGGAAAGAAGGGCCAATGTAGTCAACTATGGTTGTGAGAGACGAAGAACACAGGCTTGGCCAAATACCACAAGAGTAAAGCCAAAAACAAGAAGAGACGAGAAAGGCACTCGAAAGAAACAAAGAAGTAAAAAGACTGCCTAAATAGTCACACTCAAAATCGGCTATAGTTGCAAAAAGAAAGAGAAGAACAAAAATACGAATTCAACACCTCTTGCTCTAAGCTGAAACTACACCAAGAAAGGAACTCCCCCGCTCTTAAAATGATAAAACGCACACCCCCAAAAGCCTAAGAAAAAATTTAGCACCTATTCAAAAACCAAATGCCAAAAATGCACATCCCCAAACCCCTTAGCTGAATTTTGCACCAACCAACTCCCCAATTCGGCTACAACTTCCCCCAATCTCAAACTCCTTGAAAATCTCCATGATCCTCTCCCCTTATCCCTCATTGATATCCTCCTCAACCAACTGACAAGACCAATTCAAACTCTCCAACAAATTCATCCAAGACCAGGTCAACAACCACCTCAAGAGAGTTTTAATCCAACTCTACCTCTCTCACCTCATGGAAATAAAATAAAATCTCCTTTGCATCCCATGCGATTCGAACTCAAGATCCCTTGCCATGCCATGAATCCTCAACCGCCAGACCACATGCTTCCTTGTGTCACATTTTCACCCCAAAGTAGACATTTAATTGTTATTCACATGCACAAGTAAATTCCAAATCCTCTGGCACGCAGAGCCCAATTCTTCTAGGCCTAAAATTTGGGGCGTTACAGCTCTACCCCCTTGAAGAAATTTTGTCCCCAAATTTTCCAACTATCAGAATAGTTGCACACCCTAGCCTACCACACTACGTTCTCACTGCGCAATCTGATCCTAATAATACAAGCACGCACCACACCATCTATCCATCGAGGTGGATGGATATCACACACATATCATTTCTAGAATACACATAGAATAAATGTGAACTCCAACTTTAAGTGTTGCAATATAGTCTAAAATATAAGATGTCACAATATATCTATCTACTTCTTTTTAACGAAAACAAACAACAATTTTAGAAACTTACGGATTCGGTGCCGAAGACTCGATGTGCCACACTTTCCAAAAACATACCTTAAAACACTTCACATATTTGAAACCAACCTCTTGTAATAAAACATTTTAAAAACCCATTCCATAGCCGAGTTTTACAACTTGGCTCTGATACCACTGAATGTAACACCCCAAACCTCACTCAAAACTTAGGCTCGAATCTGACGTGTCACATTGAAGTGTTTTTCGAAAACCATATTTTCATTGAAAACCCTCCTTAATGTTTTAAAACTAAAGTCTCAGTTTGTGTTTATTCAATTTTTAAATGTGGTTTATTGAGAAGTTAATTACTTTTAAAAATGTTATTAACTTCGTTAAAAATCTTTTTTAGTTGCGAAAGCTAATTTAAGGAAAAGAAGTTTAAAACTTATGTTTTTAAAAATAGTAATTGGGTTGAAAACTCGTCTACGTTTAACAGATATAAAACGTAACAAAATTACAATTTTAGAATTAAATCCAGAGAGGCCTTATTACAGAAATTAAAACCCAAAATGGAATTTAAAACATAAACAAAGCCCAAAGCATAACAGCCGCAGTTGTGTGGTCACCTTCGAGTCCTTCGCAGCACCGATCCTCCTAACGCTGGAGATTACCTGCACAGTTAAAAATGGGGTGAGTTTATGAAAACTCAATGTGTAATCCCCTTACTAAATAATAGCCAGTATACAGAAACAGAAACAGGAACAGTCTGGGCTAAAGCCCTTTAACAGTAATAGTACAATCCCGTTTAGAGCATACGCGGGCCAAAACCCATTACAATATCATTTGGGTCACAACCCATAACAAAATCAATTGGGCCTAGCCCAAACCAATAACAGAACAAGTGCCCTAAGCCCAGTACAATGATAGATCTCATAAACAGATATGCAATAGTATGATGATGCATCCCACCTCGATCCAGCCAACACACCACCCATACCAACCCTAAACTCCTGTGGGGATAAAATTGACCCACCTAGCCAACACACCAAGCTGAGCACTGGTTCCTGTACTAAGTTAACAGAACAGCTTGGTGCCGTGGACAGAATAGCTAAAAGCCATAAATATCACAGCAACGCTGCTAGTTAACAGACCGGCCAAAAGCCATAAACAGAATGATATAAACCATAATTAGGATGGCACAGAGCCATAATCAGGATGGTACAAAGCTATTGGTAACTGTAATAAGTTTGGCACATAGCCATCAGTGACGATAATATAATCAGCACATAGCCACGGGTAATTATGATCGACATAGAGTCATCAATATATATGTTAGGCATATAGCCACGGGTGAATATAATTGGCACAAAGCCATAATCAATATGGCACAGAGCCATAGTTAGGTTGGCACAGAGCCATAATCAGATTACACGGCTCTAAGCCGTCTGTTGGCCCACAGTTGTCTCATGCGACCCGTATGACCATAACAGATCAATATTGGATCCACAGTCGTCTCATGCGACCCGTGTGACCCTATCAAAACTTCCTCCGTATCAATGTCCCAACCACATGCACTATGTTGTGTATGTCATGCTCAATCATTACACATGTATGCAAAATGGCCATGCTCAGCAATAGTCATTTAAACATATATTAAAAGCACATCAGTCACACGACCACAGTCAAGTCAGTTAAAACAAAATCATACGATCACAGTCAAATCAGTCAAATTCATAGTCTAAGTCAGTCATTTACCCACAAGGGCAAAACAGTCATTTTACCATATAAGGGTATTTCGGTAATTCTACCCTACAGGGGTATTTAGGTAATTTTTCAAATCGAGGGTATTTCAGTTATTTCCCAAATCAAGGGTATTTCGATAATTTCACAAATCAAGGATATTTTAATAATTTTATAAATTAAGGGTATTTTAGTAATTTCACAAATATAATAATTTTACAAACTAGAGGTATTTCGATAATTTCACAAATCGAGGGTATTTCAGTAATTTCACAAATTAATGGTATTTTGGTAATTTTACAAATCAGGGGTATTTCGATAATTTCATAATCGAGGGTAATTTAGTAAATTCACAAATCAAGGGTATTTCGGTAAGTTCATAAATTGAGGGTATTTCAGTAATTTCATAAATAGAGGGCATTTCGATAATTTTAAAAATTAAGGGTATTTTAATAATTTCATATCTCAGGGGTATTTCGGTAATTTCACAAATCGAGGGTATTTTTGTAATTTTACAAATCGAGTGTATTTTAGTAATTTCACAAATCGAGGGTATTTCAGTAATTTCACAAATTGAGGGAATTTTGGTAATTTTACAAATCGAGGGTATTTTGGTAATTTCACAAATTGAAGGTATTTTAGTAATTTTACAAATCGAGTGTATTACGGTAATTTTACAAATCCGGGATATTTTGGTAATTTTACAATCCAAAGCTTAATGACCCAACAGAAGGTCCACTGTCGCCTCGAGCGACCTAAGTAACGTAAATAGTCACAACTGTAATATCCGGGAATTAGGGCTTGTGCATTTTTGCTTAATTGCATGTGGTAGTATGCCTATGTGTGTTTTGAATGTGTTTAGGAGACTTTGGGAACTCAAGAGTGTAGGAGAATGCCTTAGAAAATATTAGATTTTTAGTTTTAAAGGGGGATCTAGGCAAAGGAGGCCTTAAGGAAATTTGTAGGGGAAATTGGACATAAAAATGGGCTTGTTAAAGTGGCAAGGAGGCGCTACTTAAAAAGTGAAGCCACAAGCAGTGCAAAGGGGGCCTAGGTTCGAGCAGCAAGGGGAGCACTTGTGGAGTTGTTTTCTTTTCGTCAGGGAGGAAGGGAGTTGGACGGCAAGTGGACTCTAGGAAGGAGGAGGTATAGATGGGGTGGGAGAGCTTGAGGATTCGGCTAAGATGGATGGGATCAAGGGATAAGGGAGTGAGAGATGAGTTGGCCGAATATGGGACTCTAAGGGGTGCAAAATCAGTTTTGAGGCTTTGGTAGAGGGTGTGTGTACCAAAATACTAATAGCCTTCTTCTAAGTCTCCTTTTCTTTTTTCAACCTTAAGCTTATACCTTTTTCTTTTGTGGCCGAATATCCCATCACCATTGGAGAGCAATAGCTGAACCTTGTTGACCCTTACTCTCTTCTTCTTTTCACAAATCCATCAAAAGTCGAATACACAAATAACCCCTAGCCGATTGTTCATTAAACCCCAAAAGCCAAAACCTATTGATCAACATCTAGCCTATATAGTGAATCCTCATGGGTCGTGCAAGGTGCGATCGATTTCATCATTAGGGTAAGATCAAATGTTCTTGATTTTCCTTCCTCTTTCTTTTAGATTGGCCGAAATCTAGGAACTAATTCCTTTCCCTCTCTTTGGCTGAATCTTTGAAGAGGAATTTTGGGATTTTGTTATTGTCGACTACAATGAGGAGATCTCCGGGATTTCACAATCCAAGGTAAGCCATGTGTAGTATTCAGCCAAGGGCCATTATCATAGATCTTGTGCAATAGGCTGGCCCTAACATGTACCATGTAGGATTTTGACATCTTCATAAAGCAAGTGACGATTTTTGGATTAAGATCCGCAAGGTAAGAGGGCATTAATATTCGGCCAAGGCCATAGTAAGTGTTAGTGACAAGCCGATTCTGACTATGATCTTTTAGGGGCAATTCAGCAAGTGAGGAGTAAAGCAAAAGAGCCTTCGGGTTATCAGGTGTGTAGTTACTATGCAATTTCCCGAGTATGTCTCAATTATCATGTGTGTTTTAAATATGATGATTAGTGCAGTGGCAATAATGGGATGGTTACGCTTAGTGGGTATGTCGATAATCAGGTCAGTGGTAAAAGCTGATAAAATTGTGGTTATTACTGTATATATGTGTGGTATGTTTGAATAATATGAACATGCATTATTTCATCACATCACTATTGTATGTTGCATAATCATGGGGCGGGATTTGTATATCTGAAAGAAGGACAGGGTGTACATTTATGTACGTGGATTAGTGATGGCTACGAGCCTCACATGGATTGACATTGACTACGGTCAAATTGTGGATTATTTTGTTATTTGATCACGTGGACCAATGGCTCGACCACTTGGTGGATGGCATAATTTGTCGAATTAGTGTGTAGAGGTTGGAGGGTCGATTTAATAATCCCCTAGTGTGTGGTGGTTGGATACGGGGGTGTGTAGAGGATGGACCCTAGGCTGGGTTGGGTGCATTTTGCATTATTATCTGATTTGTGGATTGGTGTGGTTTTGGGCCAAGCCCATATGTGGGAATCTGTGGACTAATTACACACTGGGTCTGTTGACTTACCCAATTTTTACCAAACAATGCAGGTGGACCGTGATGTTGGACCAGGTTGGATGGGATTCGAGATGGCCATGCAGACGCAATTTTTTATGTTTAGAAACTTATATTTTAATTTCAGTTTATATGGGATGTTTTGATGTAATAAGGCCATTTAATTATTTTGGGTTTCAATGTGGTTATGTTAGACTAGACCTGGATTATTAGTTGCAAACAAAGTTTCAAGTTATGACGGTTTCATATCTTAAAGACTTATTAAAGGTTTTTACTCGGTTTTTCTTAAGAAATTTAAAGGAAAAGAGGGACGCGTTTTCAATTAACTCTGAACTTCAAGATGTTTTTCAACCTAAAGTTTTTTTCAGTAGCATTTCGAATTCGACCGTAGTGTTTTGGGCCGAATTTGGGGCGTTACAAATTGGTATCAGAGCCCAATTTCTACACTGAGCCTATGGATTTCTGCAGCCCATAAATGCTTTCATTTTATGTTTTAGTAGGTCAAAGAAAATTTTCAGTAAAAAGGGTTTTGTGGAGCATGGCATTCGAATCGTCCGGCCCGAAGTCCACCAGGTCAGTACCCCTAACCCTTTTGTGATTTGTATGTGGGAATTATCGGGACGTAGATTAGTAGATTAGGAATTATTGAACCCTAGGATTAGTCTACCCCAACACTAGAATACATAAAATTTAAAGTCTAACCAAACAAACCTGTGACTGAGTCGCCAAGATAAGGGTGTGGCAACCGTTGTGCGCATGTCTAGGATTGGATTCAGGGGGAGCTTGGTATTTAAGCAGTCCTAGTGACTCACCTCCTCTCCGCTCGAATTCTACCTGGTGCGTAGTGACGGTTCACCCTAACCAAGAAGACTTAATCACGGGCTAAAATCCATAACTAAAACCCGAAAGGGACCAGTCACCTTGTTTTGAACAATCCTTAAATAAAACCTTGGTTTCAAAATTACCAAAGAGCCCTTGATTAAAAAATGACCAAAATACCCCTGATTTGCAAATTAACCAAATTACCCCTAACCTGTTCGAATTACCAAATTACCCTCAGTAAGGAAAGTTGCTAAAGTACCCCCGAATTAAAAATTTCCAAAATACCCTTATTTTGAAAAACCACCTAGAACCATATTTTGCAAAATTACCGAAATACCCCTAGTTTGTAAAATTACAAAAATACCCTTAATTTATAAAATTACCATATTACCCTTAAATCTTCTTACCAAGTTTTCTTATTATGCAAAAATATCAAAAATCCCTATTTTGTGAAATTTTTAAATACCCTAATTTGGAAAATTACCAAAATACCCCTGTAGGACAAATTACGAAAATACCCTTGGGTAGTGGAGAACAACAACAATAAAACCATAACACTTTTTTATGATGAACGCAAGTTCATGAATGATGATGATTGGATGAATAGACTTGAGACGTGTGTATGTATGAATTGAAAGAACCACTTTCTAGAACTATTAAACATAAGATCTGCTTGCGATAAATCAGTAGAACAAAAACTGATTCATAAAATTCTTAAGCAGACTAAATCACGAGCGTAGACATGAGCTCTAGGGGACGTGGACGCAATGTGCGAGGGCATGGTAAAGGCAGAATGATCGTGTTTCGGAACCAGCTTAGTGCAGTCGGGGTTCAAAATGAAGCACCGCCACCGGCTATAGGGGCAAAATTTTAAGAGCAGACAGGAGGAGAGGACGTAGTATCGCAGGCTATGCTGCGAGTTTTAGAGTGAGTGGCTAGAGCGAGTACGGGAAATAGGGCTCGAAAGTCAGTATCTGAGAGAATTAGAGTGAATAGAGTTGAGGTTTTTAGAGGAGTATCGGGAGTAGCTCCGAACGTGGCGGAGTACTGGTTGGAGGCAGTGGAAAGGATCATGGACGATTTGGATTTCACTGTTGAGGAAAAGCTAAAGGGTGTTGTCTCATTGCTCCGGGGCGAGGCTTACCAATGGTGGCTCACAGTCAGGGAAGGTACTCCTGCGGATCGAGTGGACTGGGGTTATTTTAAGATCAAGTTTGAGGGAAAGTACATAGGAGGTAGTTATGTGGGCGCATAGAGGAAGGCGTTCCTCAATTTGGTGCAAGGTGGTAAATTGGTTGCTGAGTACGAGGCAAAATTTCTACGATTGAGCAGGTATGCTCGGGGTATCATGGCTATTGATTATGAGAGGTGTGTCTGATTCGAAGATGGACTAAGAGATGAGCTGCGAGTGTTGATTGCCCCGCAGAGAGAAAGGGACTTTGCTATTCTAGTAGAGAAAGCTCGGATAGCTGAGGAGGTCAAGAGGATCGAGAGACAGAACAGGGATAGAGATAGAAATCAGAATAAGAGGATTTTTGGGCCGTCAGCATCATCTGGGGGTTTCAAAAAAGACCAAGGGTTGAGAACTCTGTTCGTGCACCGATACCAGTTACTGGGAACCAGAGTCATCCATGTGCTAAATGAGGGAGAACTCATGCAGGAGAGTGCTGGGGGCAGAATAAGGAATGTTTTCAGTGTGGGTCTAAGGCTCATTTGGTTAGGAACTGTCCTCAGGAGATGGAAAGGGCTCAGACAGTAGGCCAGGGATATGTTCAGTCGGGCAGAGGTGATCAACAGGCAACGAGGGGTCATGGTTCAAACCATAGAGGGAATGGTTCCAGTCGAGGTCGTGGAGCACCAAGCAGAGGTGCTGGGGGGTTCCAGTGTGAGACAGCCAAGGTTGATGTATGTCGCCAAACATCGTGAAGAGGAGATGCACCAGATGTTATCACGGGTACGTTCTTTATTTATGGATTACCCTTTATGGCTTTAATTGATGTTCAAAGAGTTTGACCTAATATTAGGCATGGATTGGCTAATAAAGTATCATGCGAATCTGAACTGTGCTGATAAGCGCATGTCGTTGAAAACTCCCGATGACAAAGAGATTGAAGTGATAAGGGAACGAAGAAATTACTTGTCAAATGTACTGTCCGCCCTTAAGGTAGAGAAGATGGTGAGGAAAAGATGTGTGGCTTTTCTGATACTTGTTAGTGCCTTGGCAGCTAAGGGAGCAGCAGTAGGTGAGGTCAGGACAGTGAAAGAGTTTGGGGATGTTTTTTCAGAGAAACTGTCGGGGTTGCCTCCAAATCGTGAAGTGGAATTTGGGATTGATTTGTTGCCAGGTACAGCGCCAGTATCTATCGCTCCGTACAGAATGGCACCAAAAGAGTTGGTTGAGCTCAAGGCGTAGATCCAGGAATTGCTTGATCATGGGTTTATCCGACCCAGTGTGTCTCCATGGGAGCACCGATCTTATTCGTAAAGAAGAAGGACGGGTTTATGCGGATGTGCATAGATTATCGGCAGCTGAATAAGCTGACCATCAAGAACAAGTATCCATTGCCAAGAATAGATGACTTGTTCGATCAACTTAAGGGGGCTGCGGTATTTTTGAAAATAGATCTAAGGCCGGGATACCACCAACTCAAGGTGAAGGAGGCGGATATCCATAAATAGCCTTTTAGACTCGATACGGGCATTATGAATTCCTAGTGATGCTGTTCGGGTTGACGAATGCCCTAGCTATGTTCATAGATATGATGAATCGAGTTTTCCAACCTTACCTGGATCGATTCTTTGTTGTGTTCATAGACGACATCTTGGTGTATTCTATGTCTGAGGAGGAGCACGATGAGCATCTCTGGGTGGTGTTGCAAGTGTTAAGGGAAAGGAAGCTATATGCCAAATTCAGCAAGTGCGAATTCTGGCTGAGGGAGGTTACTTTTCTGGGTCATGTGGTGTCTGCGGAAGGGACAAGGGTAGATCCCAAGAAGATTGAGGCGGTGTTAGAATGCAAACCACCTAGGTCGGTGGCAGAGGTTCGCAGTTTCTTGGGATTGGCAGGCTACTACAGGAGATTTGTAGAAGGGTTCTCATCTATAGCCGCACCACTGACGAAATTGTTAAGAAAGGAGGTACCTTTCGTGTGGACGAACAAGCAGCAGGAAAGTTTTGAGAGATTGAAGAAGGTTTTGACTGAAGCTCCGGTTTTAATTCAGCCTGAGGCAGGAAAGGACTTTGTGGTGTATTGTGATGCATCCCATACAGGATTGGGATGTGTCCTTATGGAAGAAGGGAAGGTTGTTGCCTATGCTTCTCGGCAATTAAGGCCTCATGAGGTTAATTACCCGATGCATGACTTAGAGTTGGGTGCTGTGATTTTTGCGCTTAAGGTGTGGAGGCACTATTTATATGGAGAGAAGTCAGTGATTTATGCCGACCACAAGAGTTTTAAGTATCTATTGACTCAGAAGGAGCTGAATCTGAGACAGCGAAGGTGGGTTGAGCTGTTGAAAGATTATGATTGTTCTATAGAGTATCACCCGGGCAAGGCGAATATGGCGGTGGATGCCCTAAGTCAGAAAGTAGTGTCAGATCTGAGGGCGATGTTTGCACATCTTAGCCTGTACGATGATGAAAGTTTGCTAGCAGAGTTACAAGTGAAACCGACATGGGTGAGTCAGGTGAAAGAAAGATAGTTGGTAGACGATGATCTAAGTGCTAAGCTACGACAAGTGCAGGATGGGGGATTGGAAAGTTATGGTGTGAACAGTAACGGAGTGTTGTGTTTCAAGGGCAAGGTCTGTATGACGAAGGATAAAGAGCTTAGGCAGAGGATTCTTCAGGAATCGCATGGTAGCCCCTATGCTATGCATCCTGGACGAAGCAAGATGTACAGAGATCTACGGGATCAATTTTGGTGGCCTGGTCTTAAGCGGGAAGTCACAGAGCTTGTAGGGAAGTGCTTAACATGTCAGCAAGTCATGGCAGAACACCAGGTACCCTCGGGGTTACTTAAGCCGATAAATATTCCGCAGTGGAAGTGGGAGAGAATCGCCATGGACTTTGTTAGTGGGCTTCCCCTTACGCCTACTAAGAAAGACTCGGTATGGGTAGTAGTAGATCGGTTAACAAAGTCTGTACATTTCATCCCAGTGCGGGTTGATTATTCTTTACAGAAGTTGGCAAAGTTGTACGTGGCAGAAATTGTGAGACTGCATGGAGTGCCGGTGTCGATTATCTCAGATAGGGACCCGAGGTTTACGTCTCAGTTTTGAAAGGCATTACATCAGGCATTGGGGACCAGGTTAGACTTCAGTACGGCGTTTCATCCACAGTCAGATGGCCATTCGAAATGAGTAATCCAAGTATTAAAGGATATGTTGAGGGGATGTGTGATAGATTTCAGAAAAAACTGGGAGGAATTCTTGCCTTTAGCGGAGTTTTCATACAGTAACAGCTACCAAGAGAGCATTCAAATGGCACCATACGAAGCGTTGTATGGACGGAAGTGTCGGACACCTATTTATTGGACGGAGCTAGGGGAACATAGTGTTTTGGGACCAGAGATGGTGGTGGAGTCAGAAGAAAAGGTTAAGGTAATTCGAGCACGGTTGAAGGAGGCATTTGACAGGCAAAAGTCATATGCAGATCTTAAGCGGAAAGAGATTTGCAGTAGGTGACTATGTGTTTTTAAAGGTGTCACCGTGGAAGAAGTTAATGAGATTTGGTCGCAAGGGAAAGTCGAGTCCTGTGTTTATAGGGCCTTATCGTGTTTTGAAGCGGGTTGGACCAAGGCATATCAACCTGGAGTTGCCTTAAGAGCTAAAGCGGTTGCACGATGTATTCCATGTCTCGATGCTATGTTGCTACTAATCGGATCCATCTCACATGGTTCCAGTTGAAGAAGTGGAGTTGAGACTAGACCTGTCTTACGAGAAAGAACCAATTCAGATTCTGGAGTGGGATGTGAAAGTCGTGCGTAGGAAATCAGTTCCTCTAGTCAAAGTATTATGGCGTAACCATGGATCGGAAGAAGCTTCATGGGAGCCAAAAGAAGCGATGCGACAGTAATACCCTCACTTATTTTAGCCAGGTAATTTCGAGGTCGAAATTATTTTAAGGGGGTAGAACTGTAATATCAGGGAATTAGGGCTTGTGCATTTTTGCTTAATTGCATGTGGTAGTATGCCTATGTGTGTTTTGAATGTGTTTAGGAGACTTTCGGAACTCTAGAGTGTAGGAGAATGCCTTACAAAATATTAGATTTTTAGTTTTAAAGGGGGAGCTAGGCAAAGGAGGCCTTAAGGAAATTTGTAGGGGAAATTGGACATAAAAATGGGCTTGTTAAAGTGGCAAGGAGGCGCCACTTAAAGCCTTAAAAAGTGAAGCCACAAGCAGTGCAAAGGGGGCCTAGGTTTGAGCAGTAAGGGGAGCACTTGTGGAGTTGTTTTTTTTCGTCAGGGAGGAAGGGAGTTGGACGGCAAGTGGACTCTAGGAAGGAGGAGGTATAGATGGCGTGGGAGAGCTTGAGGATTTGGCTAAGATGGAGGGGATCAAGGGATAAGGGAGTGAGAGATGAGTTGGCCGAATATGGGACTCTAAGGGGTGCATAATCAATTTTGAGGCTTTGGTAGAGTGTGTGTGTGCCGAAATACTAATAGCCTTCTTATAAGTCTCCTTTTCTTTTCTCAACATTAAGCTTATACCTTTTTCTTTTGTGGCCGAATATCCCATCACCATTGGAGAGCCATAGCCGAACCTTGTTGACCCTTACTCTCTTTTTCTTTTCACAAATCCATCAAGAGCTGAATACACAAATAACCCCTACCTGATTGTTCATTAAACCCCAAAAGTCAAAACCTATTGATCAATATCTAGCCTATATAGTCGAATCTCTGTGGGGTCAGGCAAGGGTGCAGTCGATTTCATCATTAGGGGTAAGATCAAATGTTATTCGATTTTCCTTCCTCTTTCTTTTAGATTGGTCGAAATCTAGGAACTAATTCCTTTCCCTCTCTTTGGCTGAATCTTTGAAGAGGAATTTTGGGATTTTGTTATTATCGACTACAAGGAGGAGATCTTCGGGATTTCACAATCCAAGGTAAGCCATGTGTAGTATTCGGCCAAGTGCCATTATCATAGATCTTGTGCAATAGGCTGACCCTAACATGTACCATGTAGGATTTCGACATCTTCATAAAGCAAGTAACGATTTTTGGATTAAGATCCGCAAGGTAAGAGGGCATTAATATTTGGCCAAGGCCATAGTAAGTGTTAGTGACTAGCCGATTCTGACTATGATCTTTTAGGGGAAATTTGGCAAGTGGGGAGTAAAGCAAAAGAGCCTGCAGGTTATCAGGTGTGTAGTTACTACGCAATTTCCCGAGTATGTCTCAATTATTGTGTGTGTTATAAATATGATGATTAGTGCAGTGGCAATAATGGGATGGTTACCCTTAGTGGGTATGTCGATAATCAGGTCAGTGGTAAAAGCTGATAAAATTGTGGTTATTGCTGTATATATGTGTAGTATGTTTGAATAATATGAACATGCATTATTTCATCACATCACTATTGTATGTTGCATATTCATGGGGCATGATTTGTACATCTGAAAGAAGGACAGGGTGTACATTTATGTACGTGGATTAGTGATGGCTACGAGCCTCACATGGATTGATGTTGACTACGGTCAAATTGTGGATTATTTTGTGATTTGATCACGTGGACCAGTGGCTCGACCACTTGGTGGATGGCATAATTTGCCGAATTGGTGTGTAAAGGTTGGAGGGTCGATTTAGTAATCCCCTGGTGTGTGGTGGTTGGATACGGGGGTGTGTAGAGGATGGACCCTAGGCTGGGTTGGGTGCATTTTGCATTATTATCTGATTTGTGGATTGGTGTGGTTTTGGGCCAAGCCCATATGTGGGAATCTGTGGACTAATTACACACTGAGTCTGTTGACTCACCTAATTTTTACCAAACAATGCAGGTGGATCGTGATGTTGGACCGGGTTGGATAGTATTCGAGATGGCCATGCAGACGTGGTTTTTTTATGTTTAGAAACTTATATTTTAATTTCAGTTTATGTGGGATGTTTTGATGTAATAAGTCCTTTTAATTATTTTGGGTTTCAATGTGATTATGTTAGACTAGACCTGGATTATTAGTTGCAAATAAAGTTTCAAGTTATGACGGTTTCATATCTTAAAGACTTATTAAAGGTTTTTACTCGGTTTTTCTTAAGAAATTTAAAGGAAAAGAGGGACTCGTTTCCAATTAACTCCGAACTTCAAGATGTTTTTCAACCTAAAGTTTTTTTCAGTAACATTTCGAATTCGACCGTACTATTTTGGGCCGGATTTGGGCGTTACAACAACGATGTAAATGGGCCTAAGGCCCATTACTCGACCCAAGTGGGCCCACTCGCTCGTGTGGCCCAATTAGCCAAAAATAGCCTCAGCTATAGAAACAGCACAATTCAAACCAATAGAAACATATAACATGCATTATATCCTTATGAGGCCCACCAGCCTTATGGGCCCACACGACCCATTGCCCAAAAATGACCTTAGCCATGTGGACTACACGGCTCAGTCTAACATTTACCACAATATGTAAATTTAATCCGTGTAGGGCCTACAGGCCCATTGGGCCACACGGCCCATTTCGGCCCCAACGCGGCCCAAAACGACCTAAGCCAATGAGAACGCTCATGGTGGCCTCAACCATGTTACACCCATATTCGTTGGCTCGGTCCACCACATGTGCGATCGTACACTCGTGTGGCATTATTTGCCAGTACTTCGGCATTTTGACATTTTGTCGATCTACGATCAGAAGGAGTGTGGTTACACACTCTATCGGCTTTCTCGCCGACTATCAAATATAGGGTACTGTTACACGCCCTTTCGGCTTTTAAGTTGATTATCATTTACGAAAAATAGTTACACACTTGCTTGTGAAACGAGCTGCACCCCAAATATCCTCGTACCTAGATTAAAACATCATAACGATTATTTATCAAAACAAAACATAAAGAAATCGACAGAAAACTAAATTAAGTACTGTGACCTTACCAACAATAAAACACCTATTTCCCAAACTTCCAAACAATTGTCAGCCCCCCTCGTCCACAACCAATCTGCAGAATCGGTCCCAAACTAAAGGAGTAACATACAAGTGTTGGGTAATGCATTGAGTCAAAGAGAAACGAGAAGAGAAGAGTATTCGGCTTAACAAAATGTGAGTGTATCAAAGGAAAATAGAAAAGGGATGGGCAATAAGATGAAGAGGGGGTTCAGCTAGGAAAGAGACCAAAAGAAACTCCATAAAGAATCGGTCAAGACAGAATTAGAGCACAAGAGAGAGGTTAAATTTCGCCAACAATGGGAAGGTTATTAAGGGTAGAAGAAAAGTAGCTGAAGAGGGAAAGAAGGGCTAATGTAGTCGAATATGGTTGTGAGAGACGAAGAACACAGGCTTGGCCAAATACCACAAGAGTAATGCCGAAAACAAGAAGAGAAGAGAAAGGCACTCGAAAGAAACAGATAAGTCAAAAGACTGCCCAAATAGTCACACTCAAAATTGGCTACAGTTGCAAAAAGAAAGAGAAGAACAAAAATACCAATTTGGAACCTCTTGCTCTAAAAGAAACTACACCAAGAAAGGAACTCCCCCGCTCTTAAAATGATAAAATGCACACCACCAAAAGCCTAAGAGAAAATTTGGCATCTATTCAAAAACCAAATGCCGAAAATGCACATCCCCAAACCCCTTAGCCGAATTTTGCACCAACTAGCTCCCCAATTCGGCTAAAACTTCCCCCAATCTCAAATTTCTTGAAAATCTCCATGATCCTCTCCCCTTATACCTACTTGATATCCTCCTCAACCAACACACAACACCAAGTCAAACTCTCTAACAAATTCATCCAAAATTAATTCAACAACCACCTCAAGAGAGTTTTAATCCAACTCTACCTCCCTCACCTCATGGAAATAAAAGAAAATCTCCTTTGCATCCCATGCATCGAACTCAAGATCCCTTGCCACATCATGACACCTCAACCACTAGACCACATGCTTCCTTGTGTCACATTTCCACCCCAACTATTCTTAAAGCCTACTAACAAGTACCAAGGGTTTAATTCACATTTACCACAAATTTTGCTAGAATCCAGGTTTGAACCCAGGACTTCTCCAATACCTCTCAGGACCCTTAACACCAAAGTAGACATTTAATTGTTATTCACATGCACAACTAAATTCCAATTCCTCTAGTACATGAAGCCTAATTCTTCTAGGCCCAAAATTTGTAGCGTTACAAACGAGACCGCTGTGACCCCTCCAACCTTTCTTGGGAATTAATTTAATGTAATTTGTTAAAAAAATTCTAATTAAGATTTAAAATTTTTAAGTTTCATTTTTTGTTTAAATTTAAAAATTTTTATTTTAATAAAGAGGGTCAAATTTGGCCTAAGTACTAATCAGTTTGTTTCTTGAGTAAGTTTGTAAATACAGTCTGAGTTTATGGCCCAATACAACAAAAAAGAGGGAAAAATCCATACTTTGCCGCCATTCCCATTACTTTCCGCCCAAGTGACCCTAATGTAGCTAAATTTTCACTACATGTTTCCCTAATTCTTCCCTATATAAACTTCTCTTCATTCTATTATTTTTCATATCCCTCAAGGTAATTTGCTTAAACCTAAAAATCCTTAAATCTCCCTCTTGTGCCACTAGCCTCAAATCCTAGAAGAAACCCTAGATTCTCTTCCCTTTTTTTTCGAAATCACCTATTGTCGTTGTAAGAAGATTACCAAAACACCAAATTTACTATCGCACATTGCTATTGTCGCTGTTGCACACCACCATTACTGTCGCACGCTGTCATTACCGCTATACCATCCTTGCCGTCACAAGATTTTCATCGTAGCAAGTCCTTACCCACCTTGTTGATTTCTCTTTTCCCCCTTGTGTAGAAACTTTGCCAATTCTCAGGAAAAGATACCATGTCTCGCAAAAGAACTAGATCTTCAAAGGCTATTCTTGAAAACCTGATTTTGATCGATGGAGAAGTGAAAGAGAGATTTGATTCAATCTTCAAGCATCAAACTATGATGCCGTTAAAAGGTTTTAACTTGAAGAGTCATGATTTGATGGTTGTTTCTATATCGATTAGAAAGAAAGTCAATGCTCTCAAGTGGGAACAATTTTGTGATACTTGTTCACTTCCCGATGATGAACTAGTTTGAGAATTCTATGCTAGTTTGACTATGCAAGATGCTACTGAGGTCATCGTTCTAAAGAAAAATGTACCTCTTACTTTTAAGTCCATCAATGATTTGTTTAACTTACATGATGTTGAAAAAGATGAGTACTACCCTATGATGAACAGTACCAATTGGGATTTTCTTCAACGAGTGCTTGATGTTGTGACAAATCCGGGATCCTAATGGATTTTAAGAAAGTTTGGGAGCAATTCTTGCCGAAGGGACTACCTAAAACCAGTAGGAAAGGTATGTTTTTATTTCGTTCACTACATTTTTATGCCTATTTCACATAGCTCTACCATCTCAATGGAACGAATGTTCTTGTTATATGCAATTTTGACAGAAAAGTCCATTAACGTTTGGGAAATTATTCTCAAAGAGATTCATTATTGTGCTAATAAGAAGACAGGAAGTGCTTATTTCCCATCATTAATCACTTCACTTTGCTTGAGGGCCCATTTTTAAACACAAGCAAATCTGAAGGGGCAATATGTTCAAGGGTGCATTACAAATCATGATCTTGAAAGGTTAGTAGAGAAGGTGCATGAGCTGAATCAAGGCGAGCAAAAGGAGGAAACTAAGCCAGATACTAAGGAGTCAACAAATGAAACTAAAACTGAAGCTAATTCAGTTACAGACACTAAAGAAATAGGATCTGATAAGGAACCAAACAATTCTAAACTAGTTGAAGGATCTGCAACCCCTGAACCAAAGGTTGAGCCAGAAGAAGAAACATTCAAGCTAGGTGTTGAACTTGAATCTAAAACTCCTATGCCGACTTCTACAAGTACTTCAAAGTTATTGAAGTTGTCAATTATGATGGATATGTGCAAGTTCATGCACAATCAACAAAAAAGTTACTGAAAATATGCAAAAATTAGAGATGACTCAATTCAAAATACTTTTAAGAATATCTCTAATACTTTTGTTCTTGAGTTCCCAAATGCTATCTTTGGGACATGGATGGAAGTTACTGACTATGCAAGCGGAGATGGAGCTAAAGAAGACAAGGGAATGAGTCAAAAAATTAAAAGGGGGGGATTCTTGTCTTGTTAGTTATTTAATTATTTTTAGATATTTAGGAATTTATTTCTTTCGTAATTAGGATTTAATTTCTACAATAATAAAACATAACAAGCATGAATAAACTTAACACTTCTTTAGAAAGAAAAATACTAAGTGATGTGGTAATGGGAATGAACATGTCTAGGATTGGGTTATTAGGAAAGACTTGGTATTTAAGCAGTCTTAATGACTCACCTCTCTTTCTTTACAACCCTACCTAGTGTTCAGTTTTCATTCATTACTTTGTTCTTGCGATGAGAACAATGCTTCTTTTTAAAGGGTGGTAAGGAAAATAAATTGGTCAAAATTTAAAAATTTTTGAGTATGTTTTAATAATTTCTTTCATAATTATGTTTTAATTAATGAATGTTTAGAGACATTTTTTTGTTAATGAGATAGTTTGTATGCAAGTATGAATGATGATTCTATCTGAGTGAACGTATGTTATCATGTAGAATGGAATGCTTGTATGATCTTAGTCTTAGAAATGTTTACCATGAAAACTTAGTTTCTATTGAGATTATACATGCATGAAGGTTTATATATTAAGAATTGACTTAGTAACTTTCTTGAGGCGAAATCCTAGGAGACGTAAAAATCTAAAATGATATAGGCACTATTTCTTTGGATCGTTTGAGCCTTTTCGAGCAAACCTTATGATATTAGATCCTTGAAACTATAATCTTGAGCTTAAAGGCCTATTGATTGCAATAAACCTACATTATAAGCCACATTACCATCTTTTTAAGTTGTCTTAATTTTCTGCACCCATCGTAACTAAAGTTGTCTTGGTAATCAACATATAAGGAAATTTTCAAAAAGATGTATGTGCTCATACTAAAAAAAATGATGAAGAAAGAGCGAAGAAAAGTTTGCTCAGTCTCCAAAAAGAAAAATGTATGAGGATAAGTTCAAAATAAGTTTTGGGGTGTTCCAAAGGTTCATTTATAGAAAAAGGTCGTATTTCGAGAAATCCAAGACAAAGTTAAAGGTTAAGATTTTGAAACCAAAATGTCTCATCTCTTTAAATCCCTACCTTTAACCGAGCCCCATTACAACCTTATAAAAGACATATTGATTTGATGATTATGACGCCTACATTAGTGGACAGGAAGTACTAAGTTCAACATATGAAGATCATAAATAACCCTTATGATTCTTTGGTTGATTGATAAGAAATTATGTTGAATGAAGAATGTTATCTGTGGCTGTGACATGATTCATGTTGGCATATTTTAAAACTTAGTATAAAATTCTAAAAATGTTTGCATATGAATTACTTGTTAATAAAGGATATCTATGAACATGAAGTTATTAATGCGTGATTATGGGACAAAAGATTGATGCTGCTTACACAGTTAGCAATTTGCCTTAGCAAGACCTTTTACTATGCGTAAACATTACTTGAGACGAGCAATGATTTAAGTTTGGGTGTGTGTGAACTGAAAAAATATATAGGATTTTTCCTATGCAATTTATCACCTTTACTTAAATTCTTTATTAAAACTAAGTAATTGTTTAATAAATTAATGAAATATGTGAAAATATGAAATTAGGACATAGAAATTATTAAAATGTGATTTTATACTTTATTTTATAGTTTTCATGGATAAAGTGGCTTATTTTATATTTATTTGAACATATTATATTTTAAGACATAAAATGGGCCATGCATGATTAAATTAAATAATAAAATAAAATTATATTAAATAATTCATTTTAAAATATTTCATTAATAATTTGGGTTTAAATTAATTATTTATTTTATTCTTTGGTCCTTTAATTTATTGATTTATTATGGATAGGTCTGATAGCTTTGTTGGATTAAAAAAATCGTCTAATTGAAGACCAAGTCAACCCAATTTCGGCTACACAAGGCTTTCCACATAAACCACTTTTTGGTTTAATTACACAAGGTCCTTGCAATGTTGAAGAAATTAGAGATTTGCCCAAAGATTTACATTTGACTGAGTCTCAGTCCTGAGTTGTTATTGATCATATGTTAGAGTCTTGAAAATTGATAATATGAATGATCTAGCCTAAAAACTAATTGTGACAATGACTTGAGGCAAGCGCACCTATCGAACAGCAGTATAGTTTAGTGGCAAGACCAGATTGTCGAACCCAAGGGAACCAAAAGTACTAATACAAACTCTCTTTTTATTATTTAACCTAAGAATTAAAGGAATTGTTGTTTAACTTAAAATTAACTAACTACTAAGCTAAAAATGCTAAGACACAGAGAAGGAATTGGGAAAATACTTGAGGGAAGAACCAATTGATTGAGACAATACCAAAGAAAGAATCCACCTAGACTTCACTTGTTATCTAACTTTGAACCCGACAATTTATTCACTTGACTTGATCCGTAGGATTCCCTAATTTATATTAATACCTCTCTCGAGGCTACTAATGTCTAACCCTAGGTTGATCAATTGGAATCTCTTTCTAATTAAAACCCCTAAAAATGTATTAACTCAATCTATGGACTCCCATATTAGGTCAACTCCGCTTAACTATGCTAGATCTACTCTTAAACAATGTCTATTCCTCCTCTTCCTAAGAGCATAAACGCTTGAATAACTATCCTAAAATATCGAAACAAGAATTAAGAACACATAGTTAAGAACAAATAAAGTATTTATCATACAGCTCAAAAAATAATAACAAGATCCGTCTTATGTTTCATCCCCCTAGGGTATTTGAGGGGTTTAGTTCATAATCGTAAAAGAATAAATCTCAGAAGAAAATATAAAACAAAAAATAAGAAAACCCTAAAACCCCCTGAAGGAATTGAATGAGAGATCCTCAGTCTTGAGTATGATTCCAGCTTCTTGAGATGAATCAACTGGATTTCTTCGAGTGAATCCCACAATTCGGCCCCTCTGGCTTGGCTCTCTAGCCAAGCTGAATGCTCCCTTGAAGGTTGGCCTCTACGGTGTTTATATTGGCTTTTGGAATGGCTTTCTTTGCTTCTAAGTACACTATTTCAAATAAAATTCAAACATGTCACGTCGAGGCCAGGTCATGTTCGGGTCTGTTAATGAGGCACGACCGTGTGGTATTCGGCCCAAGCCGTGTCAATTTCGTAATTCGCCCATTAACTTCGTTTTTGACCCGTTTCTTGTTCTTTTCATTCTTCGATGCTCTCCTGAGTATAAAACATGAAAATAAAGGATTAAGAGCACGTATTTCCATAATTAGAGGGATAAATCATCCAAAAGTATGCTAAATGTGGGATTAAAATATGTGTATATTATGGTTTATCAAATACCCCCACACTTAAGCTTTTGCTTGTCCTCAAGCAAAATTCTCAAATCACAATTAAAACAAACTTCCTCATTTTAGAATATTCAATGATAATGTTTCATCATAATTCATAGATAATTTATACATGGATAATTTAACTCAAAGAGTCTTGAAGATTCAAACAATAAAAGTCACAAGTTTGTAGCACGAAAAATTTAGGTGTTTCCCCTTATCTAAGTAATTACCTTTAATTCAAAATTGACAAGAGTTGACATCCTCACTAAAGATTCACTCAAATCACTCAAGGTGTTTAAGGGTCAAAATAATGCACTCATCAGTCAAACATGAAAAGTTATTACCATAGGCTTGCATGAAAATCAATTATCCACCACTATAAAATGAGCTTATACACAGATCAAGAGGTCTTTAAAAGTTTATAATGGGCTTGGTTAGAGTTGTGGATATAAGCTGAATTAGAAGGTTAAAATTGAGATTGAATTGACAATATACCTAACTAGAAAAATGAACTAATCCTGAATAATTACATCAATTAAAAACTTGAAACTAATAATATGAGCTTCTTCTTCACGATGTTGAAATTAAATGTATAAGCTTACTTAATCACAGAATAATGAATATACTTCAAAAAAAAAATTTAGGAACAAATCAAGTAATAAGAAAGAACTTTAACAACTAATACATAGAACATACTTAGGTAACTGCTTAAAATCAAATCTCGACAAAAAGGGAGCAAGAAAAATGGTGATAATAAATACAAGATGGGTTTTGGGTTAATATTAGTGGGTGAGTCGATAAAAAGGGTTGTTAGGATCAAAGGGGTTCACTAGGGGTTAACTGTGAAGGTAGGATTTTAGTGGAGTAAGTGGGTTAAATCCTAAGTGCCTTTATCATCTCAGTATATCAAACTAAACAAGTGGTCTCGACATATATAATCAAAGCAAATTCTAGAATAACAAATCAATGTTGACACACTCATAATCAATAAAGTGAGCATGAAAAGAATGTATGCTCTAAAAGATTCAAAATCTCAAAAAAAATTATGGGTTTTTGATGACAACCTTGTAAATTTTAAACTTCAAGGTAATAATTAGATTCAGGCAGACAACCTAACAAACTTTTAATTTTTGAAAATAGACTCATCATGCTTGATTCTCTAGTATCTTAAAGTTTAAATTATCAATGCACAATTATCTATGCCTTAATCTAAAACATATCAATAAAAATCATAAATCAATAGAAGTTTCATACTAATTAGTAAAATGAGAAAATTACTTAAGAATAAGGAATAATTCATGGATTTTCAAAAAAATACTATAGTTAACCCCCCACACTTAAGATGTACATTGTCCTCAATGTACAAAGATAGATAAACTGACAATATAGTGATAAAATCAAAAGATAGGGAGAGAAGTGAAACTTCATGAATTTTGGATGGAGTTAATGAAGAGAAACCGAATAGGATTGAGTAGAGGTGAACGTGGGGAGCGCCTCGAGCCTTTTGAAATTGAATCCTCAAAGCAGCCTGTCTTTTCTTATTGTATCCTAAGCTAAATCTAAATGGCATGAAGAATAAGAAGAAAATAATAAAGAAAGTAAAAATAAAATAAGAATAAAAGTAAATAATGGAAAATGGGTATGCGTTCAAAAAGAAAGAGGAAAGGGGAATAAGATTTGGGGGGAAACTGAATAGAAGAAAGGGATTTTAAATAGAGATCAGGGATCTGGTGGTTGCCCACACCCTTTAGCTACCTGTGGTGGCCACATGGTCACAGCCACGGTTGTGTGCAAGGCCGTGTGGGTATAAAAACCTGCGCCTAAAAGTCTGGTCAGTTCTTAGTTAGATGCTAAAATTCGAAAATATAAAAATTAATGGGGTTAGTGCTCGAGTTGCCTCCCGCGAAGCACTCCTTTAAAGTCTTAAAAATTTATAATATGAATGATCTAGACTAAAAACTAACTGTGACAATGACTTGAGGCAAGCACACCTATCGAACAGTAGTATAGTTTAGTGGCAAAACCGGATTGTTGAACCCAAAGGAACCAAAAGTACTAATACAACTCCCTTTTTATTATTTAACCTAAGAATTAAAGGGATTGTTGTTTAACCTAAAATTGACTAAGTATTAAGATAAAAATGCTAAGACACAGAGAAGGAATTGGGGAAAATACTTAAGGGAAAAACCAATTGATTGAGACAATACCCGAGAAAGAATCCACCTAGACTTCACTTGTTATCTAACTTTGAACCAGACGATTTATTCACTTGACTTGATTCGTAGGATTCCCTAATTTATATTAATACCTCTCGCAAGGCTACTAACATCTAACCCTAGGTTGAATAATTGAAATCTCTTTCTAATTAAAACCCTTAGAATTGCATTAAATCGATCTATGGACTCTCCTATTAGGTTTGACCCTAATCTGACAGATTTTCGTCATATTATCTCTAGGTTTGTGATCAACTCCGCTTAACTATGCTAGATCTACTCTTAAATAGGGTTTATTCCTCCTCTGCCTAAGAGCATAAATGCTTGAATCAATATCCTGAAATATCAAAAAAAGAATTAAGAACACATAGTTAAGAACAAATCAAGTATTTATCATACAGCTCAAAAAACAATAACAAGATCCGTCTTAGGTTTCATCCCCCTAAGGTATTTGAGGGGTTAAGTTCCTAATCATAAAAGAATACATCTCAGAAGAAAATATAAAACAAAACATAAGAAAACCCTAAAACCCCCTGAAGGATTTGAAGGAGAGATCCTCAGTCTTGAGTATGATTCTGGCTTCTTGAGATGAATCAACTGGCTTTATTCGAGTGAATCTCACAATTCGGCCCATCTGGCTTGGCTCCTTGGCCTAGCTGAGCGCCCCCTTGAAGGTTGGCCTCTAAGGTGTTTATATAGGCTTTTTGAATGACTTTCTTTGCCTCCCAGTACCATATTCCGAATAGAATTCAAATATGTCACATCAGGGACACGCCCATGGCACACGCTCGTGTAAGTCGAGGCTAGGCTATGTTCGTGTTTGTTAATGAGGCACGGCCGTGTGGTCTTGGGCCCAGGCCATGCTAATTTTGTAAATCAGCCCATTTACTTTATTTTAGGCCCGTTTCTTGTAATTTTTATCCTCTGGAGCTCTCCTGAGTATAAAACATGGAAACAAAGGATTAGGAGCACCATTAATCAAAAATATGTGTATATTTTGGTTTATCAGTTATGGCATTTAAATTACTCAAAAATAAAGCAAAATTCAAATAAAAATCCACTAATCATGGCCGGCCACTCATTGAAGAAGCTTGAAGAGAATAAACCTCTCTATTCTTAGCAAACTACTCTCATCTCTTTACCTATAAATAAGACTTCATTTCACCATTCCTAATCATCCCTAATCCCTCATCATTCTCTCTTTTCTCTCAACTCTCTTTAGCATTTTCCATTCCCCACACCAAGCATCATCTCTTCATAGAGATTTTAGCAATTAAGCCTATTAAAGAGCCCTTGGTCGCCCACATTGGAGAGCCATCAGCAAAGGAGCAAAGCGAAGGAGCGAAGGAGCCTCGTTAGTCAGAGTCTTAGGTGTCAGCCACTTTGATTTGGGTTTAATCTTTCTTTTCTTTGATTTAAATTGAAAATGTTTGCTATGTGTTTTTTGTTCTTGTTTACAACAATGTTAGCTTAATTTTATTTAAGCCAGGATGATTGCTTTGATTAAATAATATTTATTTGATTCACGCTTATAATGTCTGCACCTCAATCTATCATGTTTTCAATTAAAATCAAGTCTGTATTTTGTTCATAAGTGATTGAAATGCACCTGAATTAGCTGAGCGATCCTAACTAGTCGACGGCTAGTGGACACATAATTGAAATGTGCATGCTCAATTTAGATCCTAACCCGATGAAATTGCATGTTGCATAACAACTCTAACCAAGCTCATGAAAGATCGAGTTGCCATGGAATGTTTTTTCGAATGTTATTAAGCATGTTGATAATAAATTGAGTTTAATTAAAGTACTTGTCCTAGTTTATTTATGTTATATTTGTTGCAAATTGTGCTTAATTTTGCTAAAATCTATTTCATTCATATATTTTGCATATTTAGGATAATTTTCATTGAGGATCATTGCATTTAGTTTAACATATTTAATTTTAATCGTCACTTCTCAATCATATTGTGTTTTTATTTACCAAGTTGTTAATATAATTTTACAATTAAGTGATTTAACACAAATACAATCCCTGTGGAGATGATAACTTGATACTTACTTATTACTTGATAATGACTGTGTACACTTGCACAAACCTACGCATTACAGTCGGGTATGAAACGAGACATTTTAGAGTTTGTGTCGAGATGCTTAGTTTGTCAAAAAGTCAAAGCTAAACATCAAATGCCTTTGGGATTCTTACAGCCTGTGATGATACCGGAGTGGAAATGGGATAAAGTTACGATGAATTTCATATCGGGATTACCTTTATCTCTGAAAAAAATGCTATTTGGGTTGTTGTTGATCGACTGAAAAAATTAGCACATTTCATTTAGGTACATACGGATTATTCGCTCGATTGATTGGCTAATTTATACATCTCTGAGATCGTTAGATTACACGGGGTGCCAGTTTCTATTATTTCGGATAGAGATCTGAAGTTTACTTTGTAATTTTAGAAGAAATTGCAAGAAGCTTTAGGTACGTGGTTACATTTTAGTATTGCATTTCATCCACAAATTGACGGTCAGTCTGAGAGAGTAATTCAGATTCTCGAAGATATGCTTCGTTGCTGTGTTTTAGAGTGTGAAGGAAACTGGGAGAAATATTTGTCGTTGGTTGAATCCACGTATAACAACAGTTTTTAATCGAGTATAAAAATGGCACAGTATAAAGCATTGTATGGTCGTAAATGTCGAACACTATTATACTAGACCAAGCTTAGTGAGAAAAAGATTCATGGGGTTGATTTGATCAGAGAAACTGAAGAGAAAGTGAAAGTAATTCGTGAGAGTTTGAAAGCAACTTCAGATCGACAAAAATCGTTTGTGGATTTGAAACGTAAAGACATTAAATTTCATATCAACGACAAAGTATTCTTGAAAGTATCTCCGTGGAAGAAAATCTTTGTTTTGGTCGCAAAGGCAAATTGAGTTTGTGATTTATCGGGCCATATGAGATTATCGAAAGAACGTGACCAGTGGCATATTGACTAGCTTTACCGTCTAAGTTAGAATAGATCCATAATGTGTTTCATGTTCTGATGTTACGAAAATATTGATCAGATCCATCACATATCATCTCTCCGGAAGATATAGAAATTCAACCTGATATGACATATAACGAAGAACCAATCAGAATTTTAGCTTGAGAGGTTAAAGAATTGAGAAATAAATGCATAGCTCTAGTGAAGGTTTTGTGGCAATGTCCTGATGAAGCTATGAGAAAATAGTACCCTAACCTCTTTTTTGGTAAGATTTTTGGGAACAAAAATCCCTAAAGGGGGAGAATTGTAACACCCCGCTTTAGTCAAATCGAACAGTGGTTTTAGGACCAAAAATATGAGGTCGAAATAATTATTTTATTATTATTTTAATGTCTACAGCCTGATAGTATCATTGTGTGAAATTTTTGTTAAGAAATTCTATTGCTTGAATGCTTAATTTGATAAAAAGGACTAAATCGTGTTAAGTGTAAAAGTGATGTTCTAATAGTTAAAGGTATTAAATGGCTATGAAATTAAATAGTGGAGGTCCTTATGTGGTAATTATACCATTGTTAATATGAATGAACAAAGATGGACATCATTTAAGTGAATTTTAATGTTAAATTAAAGGTTATTATTGTAAATTGATAAATAAAGGTTAAATAAGTATAATAAAGCCATTTTTTAGTCCATCTTCTTCATCTAACTAACTTTAAGCTAAGAAACCCACCATGGATGCATGTTAGGTTTAACCAAGCTTCCATTGTCCATTTAGTAGGAGTTTTGTCCCGTTTTTAATATTTTTTATGTTTTTGAGATCGTTGCAGCTTAATCTAGCTAGCCCAGGGACTATTTTACAAAACTGTTAAAGGTTTAGGGTTTTTCCATTGATGAATATATGTGTATTTTAATGTTTAATGATAGAAAATGTATGGTTGTTGTTAGATAAACAACATTTGTTAAGTGATTTTTAGTAAAATGTCCAAATAGGGATTAAATTGTGAAATGTGTAAAATTTATCGTTAAAAATTAAACTAAATGAAAAATGTGGGCTACTAGGGACTTCATTGAAATTCAGCTAGTATGGGAATTGGTTGAATTGCATGAAATTGAATTTTTATGAGATAAGGACTGAATTATAAAAATGTTGAATATTAGGGGCAAAAGTGTAAAGTTGCCTTAATGTGTATTTTGGACTAAATTGACTAGAGTGAAGATTAAATAAGTCAAAGATTACATATAGATCAAGAAAAGTGAAATTCGAATTTAGAACGAGGGAAAAACAAAGTATCGGATTAATCGACTTATTTCACCTGTAACGCCCCAAACCCGGCCTAAAAGTTAGGCCCAAACCTGGCGTGCCACATTGAAGAGTTTTTTGAAAACCATATTTCATAGAAAAACCCTTATGCGAATCAAAGCTACCTATCTTTTAAAAATCTCGATTTACTTGTAATAGAATTTGAACCCTTGCCCTCTCTTATGCTCCAAACGCTACATGCCACCACAATACATGTAACATCCCAAAATTGGGCTTAGTAGGATTGGGCCAATGGGCCTTGGGCGTAGGAATGTTTAAAATTTTGAGAACAAGAGAATGGCATTATTGCAAATTGGACTTATTAGTTAAGTGAATTTGGAAGGTTGGAAGGTTTCTATAAAGTCTCGGGTTTAATTGGGCCTTAGGAAAAATTGGGTATTTTAGCACTTTAAAGAGAGATGGTAAGTAGCTTCAAAGCTATAAGAAATAAATAAGTAATGTGCTTGCATAAATGAGCTATTAGTAAAGAGGTTATGGCATCAAGTGAAGTACCCTGAGGGAAGAGGTTCAAATCCTTTTGTGTGCAATTTTTGACTAATATTTTTGCAGTCTTTCCTTAAGTGTTGGCCAAGAGGTATTTATGGCAAGTTTGACTTCTTTATTTTTGGTATGGTGGCTAAAGAATTAAGGAAAGGTTGAGTTTTGGGAAAGGAATCAAAAGGAAAAGGCAAGTAAGGGGAACAAGTGGCTTATTTCATGGAGAATGCTATGGAAAGTATGGTTGGCAAAATTTTGACCCTTATGACTATGTATGTGGACAGTTTTGGGGGTAGATAGGTAGCAGAAATTTTACTTTGGCAATTGGTAGGGTCTTGGTATTGTTTTGGCCAAAAATTACATTTGCAACTTTAGTGCCATCTTCTCCTAATTTTCTATTCTCTTTGCCGAAATCTTCTAGCACAATAGTGCATTTTTCTTCTCTTTGGATTGGTTTCATATTCACCATTTTTCCATCTTCCTTAATAGCCGAATATCAACATACAATTTCCTCTATAACCAAACTTTCATATTTTCTCTATTTCTTCTTCTTATCCATATTAACATCCGTTTCTTGATCAATCGGTAAGTATTCTTCTCAATATTTTATTTTCTTTGGTTTCGGATGGTCATTTTGACCTAGACCATCACCTTACTTTCCCTCATTTGAAATCATTTTTCTTCCTCGTAGAGATATAGTGGAAGGCTGAAACTTGGATTTTTCCAAAGTCATCGTATAATCGCTAGAAATCAGATCCAATATTAATAAGGTAAGGAGTTCTTATGGATTATTGTTATTATTCAATTTTCGATTGGTTGCTAACAGAGTAATAATGTGAAATAATCGACTACATGTTTTAGGGACAAATCAATCGATATATTGTACCTTCAGACATAGTGGCAAGTGATTCAAGTGTAAGTGATATGAAATCTTTTGGAAATCCGAGGCTAACTTTTGGCTGGTATTGTTCTAGATCAACGACGAGTGGTTCGTTAGGAAATCGAAATTAGGTGTGTAATCCCGTACCTTTCGTATACATATCTGAAATGGTGTGTAATCTCAAACTTCTCGGAAAGTTTGTATGAAACATTCTGTGAATCAGTCGAAATACCGAAGAAAACTAGAAACCGGCATCCGTGATCACTCGGGCTTGCGTATGATTGTAGTGGTAAACGTATTTTGTAATAAAACAGTTTCGATTAGAAGCAATGATGTGTTTTTGAAAAATCACAAAAAAAATAAAAATAAAAGAAAGGGAATTAGAAAGTGAATGAGATATATAATAAAATCTTACTTTGTCTATTTTGATAAGGAAGAAACGGAGAAGGAAAATGAATTTTATATTCTGAGATATGTTAATTTTAGTTAGACTGGTTCTGAATGATTTCGTGGTTATTTGATCTGTCTTGGAAAAATCGTATAAAATTGTAAAAAGTGAATTAAGAGTTATAGTTTATATGTAAAGATTCCTTAGTGAGTCTATTTTCAATATAAATAAGTCAGAACAACATATGAAAACTGTACAATGAGATATTTGAATTTTGGGTAAGAGAGGTCAGAATCTTCGGACAGTGAAACAAGGGAAACTTTAAGGAATAAACTGTACTAAATGGTTAAGACAAAATTTTGAAAAAATTTTAGTAAGAAGATATATGAGTTTTGTAATATCCCGGGTTAAGGGGTTGTTTTGTTGTTGCATGATATTGCATGTGTTTAGTGTGCTGTGTTGTTGTTTGTGTAGTATCGAGGCTTAATTGTAGCCTCGGTGTATGCCTGAGTGAAGGGGAAAATTTTGGTTTTTGGGTGTTAAGTCAGGGGAGCTGTTGGAGCTAGGGTATAAGGGTTTTCTTTGGTGTTTTATTGCACAAGTGAAGAGCTGGCAGAGTGGCAAGGGAGGAGCTTGGTGTGGCGTCATCTACAGTGAGGGAGGTCCAGAGTTCAAGTCGTAGAGCTCCCATTTTGTCACCCATTTTGACTGGCATGGAGGAAGAGGTAGAAGGCAAGTGGAATTCTACCTTGGACTAAGTCAAACCGTTCAAAAGTAAGGTGGAGAGTGATTGTAGGAGTAAGACTTGGTAAACACATTTGAAATGTGTGGAGTGGAGTGTTTGGGGGATTTGGCGAATGTTGGGGAAGTGGGGAGTGTATGGCGGTTTTGGGAAGTGGGGAGTGAGTAGGCGAATGTTCCTTTTGGAATGTGATGCATATTCGGTCATTAGGAGACCAAACCAAACTCTTTCATTTTGGAAACACCAAAGCCGAAGTTCTAAAGAATTCTCTCATCTTTTTCTTCACTTCTTGAACCGAAATACCAAGTCTCTTTAGTTGCCAAAATTGTTTTGTTCACTTGGCTTGTGTGTAGCCGAATACACTCTTGCATCTATCCTTCTTTCTTCATTTGTGTAAGCTGAATCGGGTATCTTTTCTTCTCACACTTTCATTCATTTTCTCTTGTCATACTTGTGCCAAATCATACTACTTCTAAACCCAGTTCTCTATTTTGACTTCTCCATTACTAGTAAGCCGAAACCATATCATCTTCTTCCTCAAACTCTCATTTGCTTTTCTCAATAATCCTAGCCGAATCTTTCATTTGTGCCTTACCATTTCATTAAGCCGATTTCTTTCAAAACCGTAAGTATTTGTTCCCATCCATTTCATATAATTTTTTTTATTTTTATCTTCCATTTCAAAAGCTCTTGGTAGAATGTCCCTTTTCTCCTAGGGGTTCTTGTGGCGAATTCTTGGTGGTTGGTGTTGGGGTAAGTCCTTGGCGAATGGTCATGTTTTCTTTCTCTAGTTTTATGATTGATTTCGATTAGATTAAAGTGATGATGGTTGTGGATTGAAGTGAGCTAATCGTTGTTAATCTCTTCATTATAGGACATCAAAGGTTTCAAAGCAAGCAAGAGGAGCCGTTTTCTTACGTCGGTTGATTAGTAAGTGGAGGTTAAGTGATTGGTTGTTGTTAGTTCATTCTCTTAGTTCTTGGTTAGTCAAAGCTTCAAGAGATTAATGTTTCCTTCTTGATAGGTGGGCGATTGTCTAAGGGAACCACTTTTGGTTCGGGATTTGGTAGGAAACCAAATCGGTGAAAGGTAATGGCTTTCGACCAACCCTTTTGGTCTAAATGGTGTTGGCGAATGTGTAGATGTCTAACCCTATGTTTTGGCCGATTGTAGAAGCTAGTACTCGAGGGACTTAGATTGCTTTTGTCAGGATTTCTAGACTCGTATTTACCAGGTGTGTAAACTAACACACTTCAGTTTAGTAATATGATTAATAACTTTGTGTGATGATTAATGAAACAGTGATGATTGATATGATACCCTAATGGGTATGATTCTGGACTCGGGTAAGTCAAGATTATTATTATGAGTTTCTTGATGATCTATGTGATACCATGGTCGTGGCTATATGTGACATGGGATATGAGGTTACACATAATAGCATGATATGCATGATTATATGATATACATGATTACATGAGTATGGTATGTTGATGGGTGATCTGAGTGGAGGGCGGTGATATTTTGTCTTGACGAGCACCAATGCTTTGGTAGCACACTTTGTGACTTTGGGTCACGGAGGTTTGGCACCTCATTGCGACTTGTCCACGTGGTTTAACCACCGTGGGTTGGCCCCACATGAGATATGGGATCGTCTGCTAGTGATTTGGTATCACACGATGGGTTGGCCCCATCATCGATTTGTGACTTGGTCACCGGTGCTTTAGTAGCACAATTGTGTCTTTGGGACACCAGTGGTTTGGTACCACATTGACGGATATTGTGTCTTTGGGACACGGTGTTTTGGTAACACATTGTGACTATATGTCACCGGTGGTTTGGCACCACCGGTGGTTTGGTACCACACGGGTAGAAAAGCGATATGGATGGTTAGGATCGGGTTGCATTAATTATGTTGCTTTGTATGATGTGTGTTAGCATGTTGTTCTTGGGAGCGGGATTTACACATTTGAGTCACTCGACTCACCCTCTCCTTTGACATTTCGGTGACTCGTGAAGCGGACATGGAGCCGGATGGACTCGGGGTGCACATGCCATGCTTTAATAAAGGACTATTGAATTTGGGTACTTTAGCTTATTTACTTTATTTGGGTTTTATATTGGATTTGTAAAAGGCCTTTAATTTATGTTTTGGTGATGTTTATGTTTTAATTAGATTTTTAATATGCCTTAACAAAACAAGTTGGTATAAATTTTTCTAAAACTTGGAAAGATAATGATTTCAAAATTATAACGCAATGTGTTTTTAAACCATACCATCGGGTATCACACTATGTCTTTATAGTAAGCAAATTCAAGTGATTTTCAAATCAAACTTGTATTACTCCTAAGTCTAATAAAGTTTTAAGTAACACTAAGAAACTATTAAGGTTTAAATGGTTTAAACTCATTTAGCCACACAGTCTAGTTAAGATTTCAAAAATCTCCGGGTTTCACATACTCCATCTGATTTCAAACAAGTCTACTCAAATTGTCCTCAAAATACACTGTGTTTCACTCGGCTTTTAGCGAAAAATTTAACCTCTCACAAACATGTTTCCCGTAACATACCGATTCTGGACGTGGTGTCTTGTCCGGGTTTGGGGTGTTACATTTGTGGTATCGAGCTAAGTTCAAAAGCTTCATTTGTGGGCCGAGGCCCAAAATGTTTTAAAACTATAGTTTTCAAGTAACTGCTTTAAAAGTATGGTTTGAAAGGCATGACACCGAGTCTCCTGCACCAGTCCCGCCTGTAAGTACCAGTACTATTTGTTGTGATATTGATTGATATGGTGAATGGCTAGTGATAGTAAGATTACTTTAGAGACCAAACCGATAGGACTCGTGGACTCATGAAAACAAAGCTTCTTTAAAATTCATAAGACTTTGCTTTAAACACGTGGAATAATGACCGATACATAAAATTCTTTAATCGACGAGATTTAGTCATGAGTACCCAAGGTGGACGTGGTCGTGGGCGTGGTCGCGGATGGGATGATCTTTGTTTACAGCCCGTAGGTTCGGGGGTGGTTCGAGAATGAGATACTGGGATTCGCCACCAATGGAAGTGGTGAGTTCGAGAATAGACCGGCGATGATGCAGTATCACAGGCGATACTGCGGGTTTTAGAGAGGGTAGCTGGAGCAGGTGGGGGCATAGGAGCTAGGAAATCTATGCCTGAGCGACTTCGGGCAAATGGGGCTGAATTCTTTCGGGGTGTCTCTGGTGTTGCTCCTAGCACTGCTGAGTATTGGCTGGAAGCGACAGAGCGGATCATGGATGATCTAGACCTGACCGTAGAAGAAAAATTAAAGGGGATCGTATCACTTCTCCGGGATGAGTCATACCAGTGGTGGCTCACGGTCCGTGACAGCGCTGCAGCGGAAGATCTGACTTGGGACTATTTTCGGGCTGCTTATCAGAAGAAGTACGTTGGAGCTAATTACATAAATGAGCAGAGGAAAGCATTTCTGAGGTTAGTCCAGGGGAGCAAATCTGTATCGGAGTATGAGGCCGAGTTTCTGAGGTTGAGTCGGTATGCCAGGGGTATGGTGGCTACTGAAGAGGAAAGGTGCGTTCGTTTCGAGGATGGCCTGCGAGACGAGTTAAGATTGTTGATTGCGCCCCAGCAGGAGCGTGAATTTGCAGTTCTAGTTGAAAAGGCGAAGGTTGCCGAGGGCATTAAAGAGTCTGTAAGACAGAGTATGGATAGAAACCGGCACAAAAGGAGTTTTGGATCTTCTGGGTCATCGAATAATCGTGAAGAGGCTAGACCGAGTGGGCGAATCGATCGGGTAGGTTTGTTCTTTGCTAAGCGTGGACCGCCGCATTATAATCATTGTGGAAAGGCTCACCGGGAGGATGTTGGGTGATGGTAGAGGTTGTTTTGAGTGTGGCTCATTGGACCACCGAGTGAGGGACCGTCCGCGCAAGTTGGCTAGAATTGATCAGAGAATCGGGCCGTAATCAATATAGAAATAATGGACCGCCGCAGAGGGCCGAGGTAATGGCGAGGAGGTACTTGATTACGGTCGGGTCGTGAAGCACCGGCGAGAGGTGCAGTGGAGTTCGAGGCCGACATGCTGGATTGGTATATCTTTGCGGCGCCGAGAGGAGGCGGCCTTGCCGACGTCAGACGCGTTTTGATTTTGGTTCTCCTTATCTTGCTTTAATTGATGTGGGTTCTACGCACTCTTATGTTGCCAGTAGTATAGTAGAGACAATGGAGTTAGACTCTGAGATATCTTCTAGGCAGATGACCGTAATAAGCCCTCTAGGTCACTCTGTAGTGGTAAATAAACTGTATAGAGACGTACCTCTAGAACTCCAAGGGGTAGTATTTGAGGCTGATCTGATGGAACTGCCATTCGGGGAGTTCGATCTAATTCTCGGAATGGACTGGCTGGGTAAGCACCAGGCGAAGTTGGACTGCGCGGCTAAGCGCATGGTTCTGAGCACAGCTGAGGGTGATGAAGTAATTTTGATCGGTAATAGGAGAAACTATCTGTCCAATGTGGTATCTGCTCTGGCCCGAGAAAATGGTCGAAAAGAATTGCGAAGCATATATGGTGCATGTGTATGCCTTGGAGGCTAAGAAGTCTTCCGTGGAGACTGTTCGGACAGTTAGGGAATTTGTGGATGTGTTTCCTGAGGAGCTTCCGGGTTTGCCATCAGATCGGGAGGTAGAATTTGGGATAGATCATTGCAGGAACCGCACCGTATCCATTGCTCCGTCTGTGATGGCACCTAAAGAATTAGTGGAGCTTAAGGCTCAAATCCAGGAGTTATTGGACCGGGGTTTTATCAGGCCAAGTATTTCACCATGGGGAGCGCTGGTACTCTTTGTAAAGAAGAAAGATGGTACTATGCGGATGTGCATAGACTACCGCCAACTGAATAAGCTGACGATCAAAAACAAGTATCCACTGCCTCGGATAGATGACTTGTTTGATCAGCTGAAGGGAGCGTCAGTTTTCTCAAAGATTGACCTAAGGTCTGGGTATCACCAGTTGAAGGTAAAAGAGGCGGATATCTGTAAGACGGCATTTCGTACTCGGTATGGGCATTTTGAGTTCTTGGTTATGCCGTTCGGGTTGACTAATGCACCGGCAGCGTTTATGGATATGATGAATAGGGTGTTTCAGCAGTATCTGGATCAGTTCGTCGTGGTTTTCATAGACGACATCTTAGTGTACTCAAGGACAGAAGAAGAGCATGATGCGCATTTAAGAGTGGTGATGCAGATTTTGAGGGAAAAGCAGCTCTATGCGAAGTTCAGTAAATGCGAGTTCTGGCTCAGGGAGGTGACATTCTTGGGTCATGTAGTGTCGGCTGAGGGGATTAGAGTGGATCCTCGAAAGATAGAGGCCATTCTGGATTGGAAGCCGCCTAAGTCAGTAGCGGAGATTCGGAGTTTTCTAGGGTTGGCAGGATACTACCGAAGGTTTGTAGAGGGTTTCTCGTTAATTGCAGCACCGATGACCAAATTGTTGAGAAAGGGAGTTCCATTTATTTGGACTGTGAAGCAACAGGAGAGCTTCGATAAGTTGAAGAAGATTTTGACTGAAGCTCGATTCGATTCAACTTTGAGGTGGTAAGGAATTCTGATGTCTTGCGATGCATCACATATGGGCTTGGGTTGTGTGCTGATGCAAGAAGGTAAGGTTGTGGCTTACGCATCCCGACAGCTGAGGCCACATGAGGTAAATTATCCTACGCACGATCTGGAGTTAGCAGCTGTAGTATTTGCCTTAAAGATATGGAGGCATTACTTGTACGGAGAAAGATCGATAGTCTTTACGGACCATAAGAGTCTGAAGTACCTTCTGACTCAGAAAGACTTGAATCTGAGACAGCGCCGATGGATTGAGCTGCTGAAAGACTACGATTGCTCAATTGAGTATCATCCGGGCAAGGCTAACGTCGTGGCAGACGCGTTGAGCCGTAAGGTTGTTTCGGATTTAAGGCGTTGTTTGCCCACTTGAGTTTGTATGACAACGGGAGTATTCAGCGAGCTACTGAGTTAAGCCTACTTGGGTTGAGCGGATCGAGAAAAGCGGTTGTTGGATGAGGTTTTGGCGCACGAGAGGACACAAGTGCGAAATGAGGGTTTGAAGGGTTCTGACTTGTCCGATGATGGGGTTACGTGTTTCGGGGAGGGCTTGTATGCTTAGAGATGCTGAATTGAGGCAAAAGATTCTTCAGATGCTCATAGCAGCCCTACGCTATGCATCCCGGAGGTAGCAAAATGTATAAGGATCTCGAGGAACGATTACGGTGGCCGGATGCGAAAAGGAGGTGGCCGAGTTTGTGGGTAAGTGTCGACTTGTCGGTGGTCAAGGTGAGCATCGATTGCCGTCTGGGTTGCTTGACCGGTGAAGATTCCACGTGGAAGTGGGAAAGAATAACTATGGATTTCGTCGGTGGATTACCACTTACACCAAGCAAGAAGGATTGATCGGGTAATTGTGGATCGGCTGACTAAATCAGCTCACTTTATCCCGGTGAGGGTGGATTACTCACTGCAGAGGTTGGCAAAGCTGTATGTATCAGAGATAGTGAGGTTGCACGGTGTGCCAGTCTCGATAATCTCGGATAGGGATCCCAGGTTTACGTCAAGGTTCTGGAAAGCATTGCATCAGGCTCTGGGTACTCGTTTGGATTTCAAAGACTTTTCACCCGATCGGCGGTCAATCGAAAGGTCATTCGGATCTTGAAAGATATCTTTGAGAGGTTGTGTCTGGATTTGAGAGGTAGTTGGGAGGAGTTTCTACCATTAGCTGAGTTTGCCTACAACAACAGTTACCAAGCGAGCATCAAGATGGCACCGTATGAGGCGTTGTATGGTAGGAAGTGTCGCTCACCTACGTGTTGGACGGAGTTGGGTGAACGCCAGTTGTTGGGACCCGAGTTAGTAGCTGAGACTGAGGACAAGGTTAAAGTGATTCAGGCTCGATTAAAGGAAGCTTGGACCGGCAGAAGTCTTATGCCGATCTTAAGCGAAGAGATATAGAGTTTGCTGTGGGGGATCGAGTGTTTCTGAAGGTCTCGCCTTGGAAGAAGGTGTTGAGGTTCGGGAAGAAAGGCAAGCTAAGTCCGAGGTTTATTGGGCGTATAAGGTCTTGAGGCGAGTGGGACCATGGCGTATCGACTTGAGTTGCCGCAGAGCTTAGTCGATTCACGATGTTTTCACGTTTGATGCTTGGCGTTATCGTTCGATCCGTCACATGTGGTAGCGATGGAAGAGATCGAGGTGAATCCAGACTTGACTATGGAAGAGGAACACGTGCGATTCTAGATTGGGATGTGAAGGTTACTGCGTGGAAGTCTGTGCCTTTGGTTAAGGTACTTTGGCGGAATCATGGCGTGGAGGAAGCTACGTGGGAACCGGAGGATATGATGAGACAACAATACCCGCAACTCTTTTGATCGAGTAATTTCGAGGTCGAAATTATTTTTAAGGGGTAGAAGCGTAATATCCGGGTTAAGGGGTGTTTGTTGTTGCATGATATTGCATGTGTTTAGTGTCTTTGTGTTGTTGTTTGTGTAGTATCGAGGCTTAATTGTAGCCTCGGTGTATACTGAGTGAAGGGAAAATTTTGGTTTTGGGTGTTAAGTCGGGAGCTGTTGGAGCTAGGGTATAAGGGTTTTCTTTGGTGTTTTATTGCACAAGTGAAGAGTGGCGAGTGGCAAGGGAGGAGCTTGGTGTGGCGTCATCTACGGTGAGGGAGGTCTAGAGTTCAAGTCGTAGAGCTCCCATTTTGTCACCCATTTTGGACGGCATGGAGGAAGAGGTAGAAGGCAAGTGGAATTCTACCTTGGACTAAGTCAAACCGTTCAAAAGTAAGGTGGAGAGTGATTGTAGGAGTAAGACTTGGTAAACACATTTGAAATGTGTGGAGTGGAGTGTTTGGGGGATTTGGCGAATGTTGGGGAAGTGGGGAGTGTATGGCGGTTTTGGGAAGTGGGGAGTGAGTAGGCGAATGTTCCTTTTGGAATGTGATGCATATTCGGTCATTAGGAGACCAAACCAAACTCTTTCATTTGGAAACACCAAAGTCAAGTTCTAAAGAATTCTCTCATCTTTTCTTCACTTCTTGAACCGAAATACCAAGTCTCTTTAGTTGCCAAAATTGTTTTGTTCACTTGGCTTGTGTGTAGCCGAATACACTCTTGCATCTATCCTTCTTTCTTCATTTGTGTAAGTGAATCGGTATCTTTTCTTCTCACACTTTTATTCATTTTCTCTTGTCATACTTGTGCCGAAATCATACTACTTCTAAACCCAGTTCTCTATTTTGACTTCTCCATTACTAGTAAGTCAAAACCATATCATCTTCTTCCCTCAAACTCTCATTTGCTTTTCTCAATAATCCTAGCGAATCTTTCATTTGTGCCTTACCATTTCATTAAGCGATTTCTTTCAAAACCGTAAGTATTTGTTCCCATCCATTTCATATAATTTTTTTTTTATTTTTATCTTCCATTTCAAAAGCTCTTGGTAGAATGTCCCTTTTCTCCTAGGGGTTCTTGTGGCGAATTCTTGGTGGTTGGTGTTGGGGTAAGTCCTTGGCGAATGGTCATGTTTTCTTTCTCTAGTTTTATGATTGATTTCGATTAGATTAAAGTGATGATGGTTGTGGATTGAAGTGAGCTAATCGTTGTTAATCTCTTCATCATAGGACATCAAAGGTTTCAAAGCAAGCAAGAGGAGCCGTTTTCTTCATCGAGTTGATTAGTAAGTGGAGGTTAAGTGATTGGTTGTTGTTAGTTCATTCTCTTAGTTCTTGGTTAGTCAAAGCTTCAAGAGATTAATGTTTCCTTCTTGATAGGTGGGCCGATTGTCTAAGGAACCACTTTTGGTTCGGATTTGGTAGGAAACCAAATCGGTGAAAATGAGGGCTTTCGACCAACCCTTTTTGGTCTAAATGGTGTTGGCCGAATGTGTAGATGTCTAACCCCTATGTTTTGGCCGATTGTAGAAGCTAGTACTCGAGGGACTTAGATTGCTTTTGTCAGGATTTCTAGACTCGTATTTACCAGGTGTGTAAACTAACACACTTCTGTTTAGTAATATGATTAATAACCTGTGTGATGATTAATGAAACAGTGATGATTGATATGATACCCTAATGGGTATGATTCTGGACTCGGGTAAGTCAGTATTATTATTATGAGTTTACTGATGATCTATGTGATACCATGGCTGTGGCTATATGTGACATGGGATATGAGGTTACACATAATAGCATGATATGCATGATTATATGATATACATGATTACATGAGTATGGTATGTTGATGGGTGATACGAGTGGAGGGAGCAGTGATATTTTGTCTTGTGAGCACCGGTGCTTTGGTAGCACACTTTGTGACTTTGGGTCACGGAGGTTTGGCACCTCATTGTGACTTGTCCACGTGGTTTAACCACCGTGGGTTGGCCCCACATGAGATATGGGATCGTCTGCTAGTGATTTGGTATCACACGATGGGTTGGCCCCATCATCGATTTGTGACTTGGTCACCAAAGCTTTAGTAGCACAATTGTGTCTTTGGGACACCAAAGTGGTTTGGTACCACATTGACGGATATTGTGTCTTTGGGACACCGGTGTTTTGGTAACACATTGTGACTATATGTCACCGGTGGTTTAGCACCACCGGTGGTTTGGTACCACACGGGTAGAAAAGCGATATGGATGGTTAGGATCGGGTTGCATTAATTATGTTGCTTTGTATGATGTGTGTTAGCATGTTGTTCTTGGGGCGGGATTTACACATCGAGTCACTCGACTCACCCTCTCCTTTGACATTTCAGGTGACTCGTGAGCGCGGACATGGGCCGGATGGACTCGGGGTGCACATGCCATGCTTTAATAAAGGACTATTGAATTTGGGTACTTTAGCTTATTTACTTTATTTGGGTTTTATATTGGATTTGTAAAAGGCCTTTAATTTATGTTTTGGTGATGTTTATGTTTTAATTAGATTTTTAATATGCCTTAACAAAACAAGTTGGTATAAATTTTTCTAAAACTTGGAAAGATAATGATTTCAAAATTATAACGCAATGTGTTTTAAACCATACCATCGGGTATCACACTATGTCTTTATAGTAAGCAAATTCAAGTGATTTTCAAATCAAACTTGTATTACTCCTAAGTCTAATAAAGTTTTAAGTAACACTAAGAAACTATTAAGGTTTAAATGGTTTAAACTCATTTAGCCACACAGTCTAGTTAAGATTTCAAAAATCTCCGGGTTTCACATACTCCATCTGATTTCAAACAAGTCTACTCAAATTGTCCTCACAATACTTTGTGTTTCACTTTCGGCTTTTAGCGAAAAATTTAACCTCTCACAAACATGTTTCCCCCGTAACATACCAGATTCGGACGTGGTGTCTTGTCCGGGTTTGGGGTGTTACAAGTTTAGTTTCAAGGAAAATTTACGGATTTAGATTTCGAGATTCCTAACCCAAGTTATAGTAAATTTAGTTAGTACGATGCAGATGAACAGTTTAAATTGTTATGCCCAAATTAGTAGTTAAGTCTGGATTGTGAAATTACCAAATTACCCTTAGTGGGTAAATTGCCGAATTAACAAAATGCCTCTAAATGGGACAAAATATGGAAATGCCCCTAATGGGCCTATTTACAAAAGTGTTAATGGGCCAATCTCTTATTTTGATAAATGGGCCAATCTGATATTTTGATAAATGGACCAATCTGATATTTTGCTAAATGGGCTAATCTGATATTTTGTATATGGGCCTAATTGATAATTTGTTATAATGAGCCGTACTTTTGTAATAAATATCCGAATAAATAGTTGTGATTTGTTATGTATTATATACATGATTTGCATGGGATGAGATAATGATGAAGGGAAATTCTGGTAGCTATGCTACATAAATCTGGTGGCTCTGCCACAAATCTGAAAAATGGAAATGCCATGTAAATTCTATTAAACTGGTGGCTTGTCCACAAATTTGATATAAAAGGCTTAATGCCTATGTTTGGTGTGTTGCCGGGGTGGGTTGACTAAAGATCGCCCTCAGGTGTGTTGGTTGGTATGGGTGGTGTGTAGCGGATGGAAAACTAGGAATTGGTTTGGGAATTGCATATCATATGAATATTATATATGATACATTTATATTATTGTAAGCGGGCTTTGGCCCAATTAATTGCTTAATGTGATTTTGGCCTAGTGAACAATGGTAAGTGGATTATACACTGAGTTCTTGTAACTCACCCCCTTCTCTTAACCCTTGTAGGTAATGCTCAGTGACGAGGACTTGAAGCCATGGATGACTCGGTGGAGGCCATGCTTCGGAAGTAACATTTTCAAATAATAGTAACATTTTCGTTTTATTTGACTACTTTTATTGTTTCAGGTTTTAAAGTTGTAATAAGGCCTCTGGACTATTTTTATTTTGCTTTATGTTTTGGATGTTTTTATTATTCTTCTTAAATTGTTTAAAAAAGAATTTTCTAAAAATATAAATAATGGTTTTCAAAATTGATTAATAAATGGATTTTATAGCAAACTTTTACAAACAATTTAACTCGGATTCTCTTTCAAAATTTCAACGTCATTTTCAAAAGTCCTGATTTTAAAGTCCACTACTTCGATTTTTGAATCATTAACCAACCTCTCAAAAATACTTGTATTTTATCTATGTTTCCACAATGTTTTCAAAATGCTTCTACAACTCTATTTCCAAACGTCATATTTTCGTAAATTGTTATTTCAAATATGTTTTCGCAACCAAAAATATTTTTAAAGATAATTGCATTTTCAAGTAGATAACAATTGCTTAAGTGTTTTGGGTTTTAACAAAGAGGTTGTAATTCTCAAACAAGATTTTAACATTTTTAAAGATGGTTTTGAAAAGGAAAAACACACTTCCATGTGATACACTAGATTCGAGCCTAACTTTTAGGCTGGGTTTGGGGTGTTACAACACAAGCTCCTTTTATGACTTAAAGCATGCGCAACTAAATATAAGCCTCTGGGCCAAAGTCTAAGTTCATTTAAAAAGAAAACAAAATGAATTTGCAAGCATCAAGACTTGAACCTTGGACCCCTTGCTTCATTGTGTGGTGTCAATTCCTTGTCTCCCATGTGGCACCATTTGCCACTAGACCACAAATCCTTTTGTGTCATTTTCCTCCACATTTTATTCTTAAAGCCTACCTACTAACTCCTAGGGTTATATTCACCTAAAACAAAAATTTTTCTTAAAGCCCATGTTTGATCCCGGGACTTCATGGAAGCCCCTTAACCTTCCAAAATCACTCACCTAATAGGTCCAACTTGCAATAGTGTCATTCTCTTATTCTCAAACATTTTAAACGCTCCTACACCCAAGGCCAAATAGGCCCAATTCTACTAGTCCCAAATTTGGGGCATTACAAATCTACCCCTTTAAAGAAATTTCGTCCTCGGAATTTCCAACTATTAATAGTTGTTTAACACAGGCTACTCTACCACATTACCGCTACGCACTCTCATTCCAATAACATTGATACACTTTTAACTTAATCTTGAAACCTCTTCACACAACCAAACATCTAACCACAGAAGGAAATAGATATTTAAAACACATGCATACAATTTATATATTCAAACATCACATCCAAACAAAACACACACAGAATAAATACCAAAAATAAAGTCCAGTATCTAAAGAACCACAGTATTTCTAACTACTACTTTTCAACAATAACAGTTTCAGAAACTTACGAATTAGGCGCTAGAGACTCGGTAAGCCACACTTTCAAGAATATATTTAGAAAAAACATTTCGATTACTTAAAATCTTTTCAAACCTTTTTGAAATAATACTTTCAGAAATTCAATTTTGAAGACCCAATCCACAGCCGAGTTTTGCAACCTGGCTTTGATACCATTAAATGTAATGCCCCAAACCTGGCCTAGAAGTTAGGCCCAAATTTGGCGTGCCACATTAAAGTGTTTTTCAAAAACCATATTTTATAGAAAAACGCTTTTGTGAATCAAAGCTACCTATGTTTTAAAAATCCTGATTTGCTTGCAATGGGTTTCGAACCCTTGCCCTCTCTTATGCTCCAAACACTACATGCCAACAAAACACAAGCTCTTTTTGTGACTTCAAGCATGCGCAACTAATTATAAGCCCATGGGCCAAAGTCTAAGTTCATTTAAAAAGAAAACAAAATTAATTTGCACGCGCCAAGACTTGAACCTTGGACCCCTTGCTTCCTTGTGTGGCGTCACTTCCTTGTCTCCCTGTGACACCATTTGCCACTAGACCACAAATCCTTTTGTGTCATTTTCCTCCACATTTTATTCTTAAAGCCTACCTGCTAACTCCTAGGGTTTTATTCACCTAAAACCAAAAATTTTCCTAAGGCCCAGTATTGATCCCGGGACTTCATGGAAGCCCTCTAACCTTCCAAAATCATTCACCTAATAGGTACAACTTGTAATAGTGTAGTTCTCTTATTCTCAAACATTTTAAATGCTTCTACGCCATAGGCCCAGTAGGCCCAATAGGCCCAATTCTACTAGGCCTAAATTTGGGGTGTTACATCACTGTTTTTGCATTCGAAGTAAGTTCATATGTAATAAGAATTATTATAATTGTGTTTTAATTGCTTTAATATTGCATAAATTGTGAATATGACCTTATGGATATATTTGACGATGATTCGACAAGTGTGAAATCCCGGTTGAACCTTAGGAATAGATTAGGATACAAATGACATGTCATTAAGGGTTATGTAATTGGGTGCTGGTTCGTACGCTCTACCGATGGCTGAGTTATCCGACATGTATTATGGATTCTCGTCAGGTTGTGTGAGCAGCACCGTGTAACTACGTCATGACCGTCAGCTTGTGTGAGCAGACTCGTTGATAGATCGAGAGTGAGCACTATATGAGATATGTGATAGACATAGCTTCGGCTATGTATGTGGCACTCAGTGTAACACCCCAAACCTGGCCTAGACGTTATGGTCGAATCTGGTGATATCACATTGAACTATTTTTCGAAAACATAGTTCCATTGGAAAACCCGTTCTGAATTAAATCTCGTTTATGATCTTACCGAAATTTTTAAGGTATCTGTTCATTTAAAACTCAAGTTGTTTTTAGCAGAAAGTTGATCATATTAGTTTGTTATTATACTTTAAAATGATGTTTGATGCGGAAGCTTTTATAGTATGTTAAAAAAATGTGGTGTTTTGAAAAGTACTTATCTTTTGAGAAACTGTATCCTACTACTCGTAGATATGAATTAAAATAAGTAAAATCCCAAATTACAAGTTAAAAATTTAAAGAGGCCTTATTACAAAAACAAATACCCAAATCAAACTTATTGGAAATAAAACTCAAATATAAAAGCAGGTGCAGTTGTGTGGCCACCTCCGAATCCCTCGCAGCACTAATCCGCCTAAGACTGGGGATTACCTGTACAGATAAATAGAGGGGTGAGTTTATGAAAATTCAGTGCGTAACCCTATATAAGCAAAATGACCAATCAGGCCGTAGGCAAGTACAGTCCGGGCCTAAGCCCAAATCAATAATAGTTTAGATCAGTTGGGCCTTAGCCCATTACAATATTAGTATCAGTATCAACGTGGGCTTTAGCCCATTTCAGGGACAGTAACAATTCAGGCATGCGATCAAAAGTCCTACCCAACCAGCCTCTACACTCCACTTCGTCCAGCCCAACACTCCATGTAGGGATAAAATCACCCACGCATTCCTACACTTCAAAATTAGCATTGGTTGCGGCACTAAACAGTATTTGAGCAAAGCTGCCAGTACAGTACACTTCCTCTAATCATAATAATCCCATCCCATGAAACATATCACACATGTATGCAACATATATATCGTGCCATGCTTATACACCATCATACATAAGGCATACAATCATTTTAAATCGTAGGGGCATAACAGTCATTTATATCATAGGGGCATAACAGTCATTTCGTATCAGTTTGGGGCTCTAAGTATGCTTACTGACCCATCAGTAGGTCCACATTCATCTCGGGCGACCCATGTAGCCTTAACAATCAAACAGTAAAAATGGGCCCAAGGCTCATAATGCGGGCCCATGTGGGCCCACACGCCCGTGTGGCCCACATAGCCCAAAATTGGTCTCGGTCATGAAAATTACACAGTTTGGCCCAATATTCTCCACATGTTCGTGTGGTTTACCCATGTGGGGCCTACAAGCTCGTTGGGCCCAATGGCCCAAAACGGCCTAAGACCATGAAATCGCTCATGGTGGCCTTAATAGTCAAATGCCCATGTTTTATGTGTTCAGAGTACCATACAAGCGAACGCACGCTCGTGTAGCGCCACTGGTCATATTTTTTGGCTTTTGCCGATTTACGCTTTGGGCAGTGTTTACACACTTGGTTTCTACTCGCTGAAAGGGAATGCCCCAATCCCTTGCAACCTACGTGTGACCAAACAATCAACAATTTATCACTTAAAGCCCTACTCAATCAAAACACACGAGTTGACCAAGCGTTAACAAGCAACAACATTACCTTCAATTGAGTAAAGAGGGAGGTTTTACCCACGCAAATGCCAATTAACGATATTCCACTCCTCGAATAACTCTTAGTCACCAACCACAAACAGATAAGCATTGATTCATCAGGCAACAGGATAAGAATTTATTATCTACACTTACCAAAAACGCGGAAGGGTACCAACTACAAAGTGTAAGAACTTATCAGTACATAGAGAATGATAACCAGAACAACGGGGAAGGAAAAATAGTCGGTTGCAAGGGAAAGAAAAGAATCAACAAAAAGAAATAAAAAGGGAAGGATGAAAAGAGGGAGAAGGTTCCGCCAAGGGAAAAATAAAACGTTTGCTCACTTTTTTCAGAAGAGTAATATTCTTGAAAGTCACAAGAGAGAGACCACATGAAAACTAATTCGGTAGAAAACAGTAAGAACAGAATTGGCACAATGAGGGTAAAAAGAAAAGAAAATCAGCTAGGAAGGAAACAACAAAAAAACGTTAGAAATATTTGGGAAGATGAGAGGGAGCCAAAATTGCAAAAAGAGAACAAAATGCACAGGTAAAACCCGAAATGAGAAGCATCCCCTCTCTGGCCAAATTCATAAGTGCCCACAGTCCAATTTCGGCACAACTCTCCCTCTCCTCTCACTTCCCTTGATTTTCTACCAAAATACCTCCTCAAATCTCTCCACCCGATCACACCTCCCCTCTACCACTCAATTTGAATTCTTCTCAACCACTTTAGTGTTTTAGTCAAACTACAACACCTGCTACAACACAGCAGAAAAATAGGTACTCCACTGCCCCCACCAAGATTCGAACACCAGTCCTTTGGCATAGGTAACATGCCACTTACCCCCTAAACCAGCAGACTCTTTATGTTTTGCTTTACCCACAATAACTTAAAAGCCCACTAACTATAGGCAAAGGTTTATTCCTTAAAAACAAAACTCTTTACTTCATGAGCTTGTACAGGTATTTACATGAACTATACGGTCATTGAATCGAAGAATTTGATGGAAATTGTGCTTAATCTTGGATTGAATACATATGTTAAGTTATGCTTCAATTTTGAATTGCATTATATGATGTTTATGTTATTGAATTGTTGGTTGGTAAGTTTTACTTATTCACATACAAGCTTACTAATTTTATAGCTTACTTTGTTTATTTTCTGTGTTTTATAGTGTTCTCAAAGCTAACTTGGATTTGGGAATCGTCGGAGACCTCATCACACTATCAAGCTTCTATTTTGGTACTATTGAGCTTATGTTTTGGTTATATGGCATGTATATGAGTTATGGTTATTTTGGTATATTTTGGTAATGGATTTAGCCATTTAAGTTGGATTGTAAATGAAGAATGATATGTTATGCATTTTCCATATGTTTTGGCTTATATTTGGCATGTTTTGCTCATGTATAAATATGTGTAATTGGTCTTTAAATGTGTGGTTGATTATTAATAGGATATGCTTGTTATGAATAGACATTATGGATACCAAATGGTTGAGATTTGATTATTCGTATGCTTATGAAACTAGGCAAAGTAATGCATGTTTGAAAGAGATTATATTGATGATTAGAGATTGTGGATTTGGTATGTTTTGAGTTGATAAAATATGATGTAATGAATTACATGTTTCTTAGTATGGAAATAGCATGAATAATGATTGATTGAGGTTGGTTGAATGCATATTTATCTCATATTATGTGTCATTTGATTTGGTGTAGGTATAAGAAATTTTGGGTTGCAAGATGGCTTGGTAAATAGCCTATTTTTGTCCACATGGTTAGGTTACCCAGCCGTGTGTCCCTTTATATGTAATTAAAAATCAAGTTAGTATGCTCCACATGACCCAGCACACGGGTGTGTGACTTGGCCGTGTGGCATAAGTCAATATACCTTACAGTTTTGACACGGCCTAGCACACGGCTTGGTACACGGGCATGTGAGGCCATTTCGAAGGGCACACAGGCTAGACACACGGACGTGTGGTCGGCCGTGTGACCCAAGTCAAAGAGTTACATGGGGTTGGACACGAGCTGGGACACGACCATGTGATCCCATTTAAAATGTCCACACGGCCTGCGACATGGGAATGTCTTTGGCCATGTGAGACACAGTGGCATGTGTCCCCTATATTTTGTAAAAATTTTCTAAGTGTTCCAAAAATTTTCTAAGTTATTGATTTAGTCCCGAACCACTCCAGATGCATGTTTAGGGCCTCGTAGGCTCGTATTAGGGACAATGTGAATGATTTGAATGATGTTTACATGAAATATGAATATGCATGTGAAATGTATGGTTATTTGCCAAATAAGTTCGGTAATGCTTCGTAACCTTATTCCTGCATTGAATACGGGTGAGGGGTGTTACAGATACAACCCTCCAAATATGAATTACAAATTAAGGAATGATATTGCATATTTTTGGAAATCTAAAGATGAGACATTGTATGAAGCTTGGGAGCAATTTAAGAAATTGATTAGAAAATGCCCGATGCATGGTTTGCAACATTGGACGCAAATGGAATTGTTTTATAATGGACTGAATGCACACACATAAATAGTAGTTGATGCATCTGCCAATGGTACTTTGCTAGATAAATTGTATAATGAGGTATATGAAACTTTGGAAAGGATAGCTAACAATGATTACCAATATTCGACTACAAGAGTGGGTACTGGCAGAAGTGTTGCTGGAGATATGGTGTTTGATGCGATCACTTCATTATCTCTCTGCTAGTACCCAGCTTCAGTTTGTTATATGGGAAATTTCAATTGAAACAACAATCCATATTCCAATACATACAATCTAGGATGGAAACAACATCCTAATTTCAGTTGGAGTTATCAAGGAGTGGGAAATTTCAACTATGCCACGGCAAAATGTTCGGCAAAGTTCAACATCATCTTCATCTATGGAAGCTCTATTGAAGAAATACATGGCTAAGAATGATGCTATAATACAAAGTCAAGTTGTATCTCTAAGAGCTTTAGAAAATCATGTGGGGCAAATTGCCAGTGCATTAATTTCATGACCGTAAGGAGGATTGTTGAGTGATATTAAAAATTCAAGATATCAAGGGAAGGAGAATTTCAAAACCATTACACTCAGCTACCTAGAGTTGTTATGATGCTGTTGTTAAAGAAGATAGCTCAGATTTCACAAATAAGGCGAATGTAGAACCAATAGTGGAGCAAGCTACAATTGAGAAGAGCAAGGAAAAAAGTGTTGAAGCAAGATTTTTAATTCAAAAAATTCTTGGATCTCCTGAAGCAACTTCATATAAACATACCACTGATGGAAACATTAGAGCAAATGCTCAATTATGTAAAGTTCATGAAGGACATATTGTCAAAGAAGCACAAACTAGGGGAATTTGAAATTGTTACTCTCAGGCAATGGTGCATAGTAATGTTAATGAACAAATTGCCACCAAAACTAAAGGACCCAAGGAGTTATATTATTCCTTGCTCAATTAGAAATCATTATACAGGCAAGGAAGTATGTGATTTAGGTGCAAGGAAAAATTTAATGCCTATGTCTATTTTCAGGAAATTGGGAATCAGGAAGGTGAGACATGTAACTGTTACGCTGCATCTAGCGGATCATTCTTATGCACATCCGGAAGGTAAAATTGAAAATGTGTTGGTAAGAGTTGAAAATTTTATTTTTCCATTAGATTTTATTATTATAGAATGTGAAGCTGATAAAGAGGTACCAATTCTTCTTGGTAGACCATTTCTAGCCACTGGTAGAACAGTAATTGATGTATAGAAAGGTGAATTAACAATGTTAGTTAATGACCAATAGATAACCTTTAATGTTTTTTATGCCACGGAGTGTGCAGATACAGATGAAGATTATCACACCATTAGGAATATTGACACAGCAGTGAAAGAAAATTAGCAAAATTTTGTTACAACAATTCTGATAATGAAGTAGATTTAGTTGAGTCGAATGAAGAGAAACTAATTGAAGAACTTAGTGAACTGATGGAGGCTAAGCAACTTGAAAATGGAATAATGAGGAATTTTGAATCTTTAGATTTATTAGAGTATTCTTTTAATCCTCTTCGGCCTTCTATAGAGGACCCTCCTACTTTGGATTTGAAGTCTTTGCCATTACATTTGAAGTATGCCTACGTGGGAGACAACAACACTTTGACAGTAATTATCTCTGCAGAATTAACAACTGATCAAGAGGCTTAATTTTTAGAAGTTTTAAAAAGATCTAAAAAAGAACTAGGGTGGGCAAATGTCAAGGGAATTAGTCTAGCCATCTGCATGCATAAGATTTTACTAGAGGATTGTCATGAAAATTCTATTGAGCAGTAGAGAAGATTGAACCCCATTGTGAAGGAAGTCATTAAAAAGGAGATCATCAAATGGCTTGATGTTGAAATAATATACCCTATTTTTGATAGTTCATGGGTGAGCCCTGTTCAATGTGTACCTAAGAAAAAGGGTGTTACTGTGGTTAGTAAAGATAACAACTAGCTCATTCCAACTCATACGATCACAAGATGGAGAGTTTGAATGGACTATCGAAAGCTCAACAAAGCAACCAAGAAGAACCGTTTTCCTTTTCCATTAATCGATCAAATGTTAGATAGATTAGTGGGAAAAGCCTTTTATTACTTTGTGGATGGTTATTCAGGGTATAACCAGAATGCCATAGCTTTTACTGACGAAGAGAAAACTACGTTCACATGTCCTTATGGAACCTTTGCTTTCAGACGAATTCCTTTTGGATTGTACAATGCCCCTGCAACATTTCAACGTTGTATGATGGTAATATTTTTGGACATGTTGCAGAAATTTTTGGAAGTTTTTATGGATGGCTTCTTGGTGTTTGGTGATACTTTTGAAGGTTGTTTAAAAAACCTAGATCTAGTTCTTTGTCGATGTGAAGAGACTAACCTTGTTCTGAATTGGGAAAAATGTCATTTCATGGTCTGTGAAGGCATTGTTTTGGGACATAAAATTTCACAGCAAGGGATTGCCTAGACAAAGCGAAGATTGAGATTATTGAAAAATTGCTACCACTTATTACAGTTAAAGGTATTTGAAGCTTCCTTGGCCATGCAGGATTTTATCGATGCTTTATTAAGGATTTTTCAAAAATATCCAAACCTTTGTGTGTATTGTTAGATCATAATAGGTCTTTCAAGTTTGATGAGTCTTGTTTGCAAGCATTTGAGGAATCGAAAAGGCAATTGGTAACAGCTCTGATTGTCATAGCACCTATAACATCTTGATTTTGGGCCTAGTCGAAACAATGGTTGCGGGACCATAAATCTGACATCAAAAAAAAAATTTTATTATTATTTTGATGTCTACAGTGTGATACTGAAGTTGTGTGGAATTTTCATAAAGAAATTTCCTCGTTTGAGTGCTCAATTTGATAAAAAGGACTAAATCGCGTAAGGTGCAAAACTTGAGGTCTAATTGATAAAGGAACTAAATAGCTATAGAATTGAAAAGTATGAACACTTGCATGGTAATTATTCCAATAGAAAAGTGAGGAGACAAAGATGGACATGTAGTAGGTGAGTTTGGTGAAGTTATTAAAAGGTTAAATTGGTAAATAATTAATAGGTGTAATAAGAGAAAATAGCAAAAGCTACCATCTTTTTTTTTTCTCTTTCTTCTCCACCAATTCTTACCCAAGGAAATGGCCATAGAAGCTTGAAAATTTCAGCAACTTCTAACTCTCACAAGTAGTGATTTTGATTGTTATTTTTGATGATTTTTGTATTTTTGGAACATTTGTAGCTTAATCTAGCGAATGAAGGGACTATTTTGAAAAATGGTTGAAAGTCTAGGTCTTTGCCATGAGAATATTTGTGTTGTTTGCTGCATTTTTATGGAAGAAAATGAATCGTGGTTGTTAAATAAACAACTTTTGTTAAGTGATTTTCATGAAAACGCCTAAAATGAACCATTTTTGTAAAATTCGTAAAATAGGTAGTAAAGGTATGAAATAATGGAAAATGTGGGCTGCTATAAGCATGAAAAAGGTTCGGCTATGCATGGGTAGTAAAGAAATTGAACACATTTCATTTAACGAGCCTAGGGGCAAAAGTGTAAATATGATAAAGTTTAGGGGTAAAAATGTAATTTTACCAAAAATGTGAAATTGGGCTAATTTGAATAGCATGATGAAAAAATAAATTAAATGTGTTGTTATTGATCAAGGAAGATGAGATTCGAAATTAGATTGGGGGAAAAGCAAGATAATCGAGTAGTTGACTTATTTCGTCGTTTCATACCGAGGTAAGTTCGTATGTTAATCATAAATGTTTATTTGATGAATTGATGAATAATTTGTGAATTTAATTATATTATGTACACCAGATAGCATCTATTCTTATTGGTGGGTTGTGTGCGATACCACCGTGAATCTGTTATTTTTGGTGGGCTGTGTGCGAAACCACCGTGTATCTGTTATTATGGGTGGGCTATGTGCGAAACCACCGTGTATTCGTAATTACTCTGAAGTGTTCATCGGGAAAATTTGACTAAGTGGAATTTCATGTGAGCAATGAATTCGATATGTATTGAATTTTGGTGAGGATTAAAATGAGTAAGTGAAGAGATAAAGTTTTGTATTATTCATGCTAATCAAATTATGTTATTGAATGTAAGTAAATTGTTATGATGTTTCAAGAAAGAGTGAAATTCAAAATAAAATAGTTTTGGACAGCAGTAGTTGTGTAACTTTGAAAAATAACCAAAAATGTTGGAAATCAAATTTGAGGTTGAATGAGATATGAAATTAAATATTATTGAGTCTATTTATTCATAAAAGAAACAGGATAAGCAAAAGAATTTCATATGGTGAGATAATTGGATTTTAGTGAGACGGGGTCAGAATGATTTCGATATCCCTTGTTCTGACTTGGAAAATTCATTACAAATTGTACAAAAATAATCATTGGAGAAAATTTATGCTTGAAATTCTTAATGAGTCTATTTTCAAGAGAAAAAAGACGGGAATTTCATTCGAGATCTGTACAATGAGATAATTAATTTTTAGTGAAGAGGGGTCAGAATTGTCAGACAGTGAAACATGGGAGATTAAAGAATAAACTGTGCTGATTGGCTGAACCAAAAATTCTGGAAATTTTATGGTAAGAAGATATGTGAGTCCAGTTTCAGGAAAAATTAGTGGATCTTAATTTGGAGTTCCATAGCTCCAGATAAGAATAATTTAGTGATTGTAACTTGAGTAAATATCTCGAGATGAACATAAATGAATTGTGAAATTTTATGCGATAATGATGGTATTTGTAACATCCCAAAGTTGGGCCTAGTAAGATTGGGCCTGGGGCGTAGGAGTGTTTAAAATTTTGAGAACAAGAGAATGGCATTAATTCAAGTTGGACTTATTAAGAAAGTAATTTTGGAAAGTTACGAGGTTTCTATGAAGTTCCAGGTTCAAGTTGGGCCTTAGTAAAATTTTGTGTTTAAGCCTATTAAGGAGAGATAGTAAGTGACCTCAAAGCTTATGGAAATAAATGAGTAAATAGCTAGCATAAATGAGCTTATGGTAAAAAGGATATGGCGCCACATGATGTACTTTGAGGGAAGAGGTTCAAATCCCATTGTGTGCAAGTTTTGACTTTTATTTTTGCATTCTTTCCCTAAGTGTCGACCAAGGTGTATATATGGCAAGGTGGACTTCTTTATTTTTGGTAAGGTGGCTAAAGAAATAAGGAAAAGTTGAGGTTAGGGAAAGAAATCAAAAGAAAAGGCAAGTATGGGGGACATGTTGGCACAAAAAGGGGAGAGTGTTATGGAAAGTAGAGCTGTGCATGGGCCGGGCAGGGTTTGGGTCGGGCCCAACTAAAAATTTAGGCCCGTCATTGGGCTCGGGCCAGGCCAGGCTCAAAAAATGGGCCTAAAATTTTGTCCAAGCCCAGCCCATATAAAAATGCTAAAACCCGGGCCCAGCCCGGCATGCCCGTATTAATTTTTTTATAATATTTTATATAATTTTAAATATATATAATACATCAAAAATATTAAAAAATCAAAATAAATATTTTTCAACAAATTGAAAATAAATTTTAAAACATATATAGACTTAAATAACACTAAAATAGATGCAACTTAACAAACAAATGCCTATAAAATAATAACAAAATTAACAAATGTCTTTAAAATAATAACAAAATTAACAATAAAATATGTTTTATATAATATCTAAACAACAACAACAAAATAATAGAAACATAATAGTAAAATGGTAGTAAAATAAGGAGAACAACAATAAGAAAATATTATTAAAAAATAGTTTTTTTCATTTCATAAATTCGGGCCGGGCCCGGGCAAAAAATGTCTTACCCGAGCCCAGCCCATTTTTTAAACGGGCTTTATTTTTTTGTCCAAGCCCATTTTTTTGGCCTATATTTTTGCCCAAACCCTCTCACATTTCGGGCGAGCCTTTGGGCCGGGCCGCCCGGCCTGGCCCATGCACACCTTAAATGGAGAGTATAGTTGGCCAATTTTGACCATTAAGGCCATGTATGTGGACGGTTTTGTGGGTAAGAGAGGTAGCCTAAATTTCCTTGGTGTTTTGGTAAAAGCTTTGGTGTTGTTTTGGCCAAAATTTCCTATTTGCAACTTTTGTGTCATTTTTCTTTTCTTTCCAAAATTCATTTTCTTCTCTTTGCTGAATTTTCAAGCCTTTAGTGTGCATTCTTGTTTCTTCTTTTCTTCCTTGTTGCCGAAAGCACCTAAGCCTTGGAGACCAAATTGTTTCACTCATTTTCCTTGGAAAATCGAATTCTCATAAACACTCCTTCGTATCTTCTTTTCCTTTTTACAAAATTTCCAACCCTTTCTTATTCTTCTCAAATCCATATCCTCCATAGTCGAATATCATTGTTCATTTTCCTCTATAACCGAACCCTTCATTTCTTCTTTATTGTTCTTCTCATCCGTATTAATGCTCACCCCTTTGATCAATCGTGTTCTAAGTGGGAAGGCCGAATTTTCACATTTGATTCGCCCGTAGCCATAAGTACAATCTGACTTTCAACAAGGTGAAGGAGCACAAGTGATTTGTATTAACCAAATCATTATTGCAGACTCGTCAAGCATGTGGGGATGGGCTTTCAGTAGCCAAAGGGTAGGATCGATTCTTGGTGCATTGAGGGAGATCACATTCGTGGTGTTGAAATCGATAGAAAGCACAACTCGTAATCAAGGTGTGTAATCCCGTACCTTCCGAAAACATGTTTGAAATGGTGTGTAATCTCACATCTCTCTGAAAGTTTGTATGATATGTTTTGTGATTCGATCGAAATACCAAAGAAAACTGGAAACCGGCATCCGTGATCACTCGGGAGTGCGTATATTCGTAGTAGTAACCATATTTTGTAATAAAACAATTTTAATTAGAAACAGTGATGTGTATTTAAAAAATCACACAAAATAGGAGAAAGGTAATTATAAAGTGAATGAGATATCTAATTAAAACTTATTGTGTCTATTTTAATATGGAAGAAATAGAGAAGGAAAAGGAATTTTATATTCTTAGATATCTTAATTTTAGTGAGACTGGTTCTGATTGACTTCGTGGTTCCCTATTCTGTCTTGAAAAAATCAGTTAAAATTGTACAAAGTGAATTATGAGGAATAATTTATATTTATAGATTCCCTAGTGAGCCTATTTTCAATATAAACAAGTGGGAGAAGTATATGAAAACCATATAGTGAGATATTTGAAACTAAGGAAGGAGAGGTCAAAATCTTTGGACAGTGAAATAAGGGAAACTTTAAGGAATAAATTGTACTAATTTATTTAGCAAAAGATTATGGAAAAATTATAGTAAGAAGATATATGAGTCTAGTTTCAAGAAAAATTTATCGATTTAGATTTCCTAACTCAAGTTATAGTCAATTTAGTTAGTACGACGCAGATGGACAGTTTAAATTGTTATGCCCAAATTAGTAGTTAAGTTTGGATTGCGAAATTACCGAATTACGGAAATGCCTTAATAGACCGATTTGATGGATTGCCTTTGTAACATCCCCAAACCCGGCCCACGAGCCTTGACCGGATCTGGTTATGTCACTGCGGAATGACGATTGAAAATCTTTGTCTTTAGAATAAAACTTGAAAATTTTGTTTATTTTCGGGAAGTAATTCCATTAAAAATTATTAAATAACAAGCTTGGTTTGAATTAAAACTTTATTATATTTTATTAAAGGATAAATCATTTGTAAAAAAAATATTTCTAAGTACGATATAAATTCTATCATCCATAAAAGAGTACTTTAAACAAAAGTGGCCCTTATTACAACCAAAATTAAACAAAACGCTTAGTATTAAAATTTGCTTAAAATAATTAAATAAATCTCCTTCGCATGGGCCACCTTGCATCCCTCCAACCAGGTCCGATCAACAAGTCACCATGGTTGGATAAATAATTGGGTGAGTCATAATGACTCAGTGTGTAATTAAACCACTCTGATATCCACCCACATGTTAGCCACAAGTCAACCCAATTATCAAATGCAACATATAAATATAATCATTCAGACATTACCATAATCTGGGCTTGGCCCACAATCAAATCATATTCAAGCACTGGGCTAGGCCCTTTTCTCATCAGTCCACTGATCACTGGGCTTGGCCCATTTCCACGTATGTTCTTAAAACATACCTATTCATATTCCATATTGGGCTTGGCCCATTTCCATATCAATTTATAACCAAACCATGCAATCATGATACCCAACCCAATCCTAAGGTCCAACCGCTACACACCCCCTTAACCAGCCTACCACACACCAGGGGACTATCGAGTCACCCTCTCCTTTTCCCTCCAAAAAGGCAACCAATGCCATCCACGATGTAGCGTATAGCTAACATCAAACCACGATGGAGCACACAGCAATCCATCAAGCCACGATATGGCATAAAGCCGATATCAATCAAGGTAACCACGCGAACTAAATCGCAAAGATCCACAACGCGACCTCAGTCAGCGCCAATCCACGATGTAGCACAAAGTCGACATCAACCACGTACTCAAGTACACCGCACCTTCTTTCATAACCCACCCATGCACATGTAACATGATATAATGACAATATGATGCATGTGCATGTCATTCACAAATATAGGCATACACTCATATTTAAATAAATGACAACAATATTAACAATTTGCTATTTACGATCGATCGTCATATACCCTTTTAGGGTATCTATTGCACTTTACCATCGCACTTATTAGTAAGCATATAACATAGCAGATATCACATAAAACCCGAAACAATGGCTAACTACACACCTTATAACCTCAAGTTCTAAACCCTCGATCCCGACGCTATCGTTTAGCGAGACTACAATTATCGCCTATCGTTTTCCGTTATGCGCCCACACCCCGGGCCAATCTCGCATGCAGAAACCGATCTCTTCTTGAACTTCGGATGGGAGCTTTCCTTTCTCCTCTTGACGGCACTTGCATCCATCGGCACTTAATCGAATCACACCATTAATCAACCACCATAATCCACTATTATTGAATTTGAGATCACCTAATAACATCCTTAAAATCTGAGATCCCAAGGCTCCCTTTGCTTCAAATTTGGCCCTAAAAGATCATAGCCACCACTTGGTCAATCACAAAAACATAAACAATGGCCTAAGGCCGAATTTCAATGGATCACTTACCAACCGAATACTCAAGGGTAAAATCTTTGCTTGCTTGCTTCCAAATCTCAAGCCCTTTCTCTAAAACCGATTGGAGATGCTCCCGCCTTGATTCGTCTTAACTACACCAAAATGACTAATAGGAGTTTCGCTAGGCCTTCAAGAGTTGAAACAAAAGAATTGTTTTATGAAGAAAAGGGAATTCGCCTAGGCGAGTTTCCAAGAAAAGTATAAAGGAAGGAGAAAAAAAAAAGTAGATGCTCCAACTTTCGCTTTGGCTTCCACAAAATAAAAGCAAAAGAGAAGTGTTCCTTGACTTGGTTTTGGCAAGAGGCTAAGGAAGAAATAATTTGGCAACAAAGAAATGGCTAAAATTCGGTTAAGGGATGAGCACACCCTATTTATAGAATTCTAAGACCTACCCACGTGAAGAATCCATCCTTTGGCCATCACCTACTAATTCAAATTAAATTTGAATTAGCCAACTACTACTATTATCCATATTTTATCACTCAATTAATCTAAAATATCACTTAATCCCATTAAAACAATTAAACCACCAGCACCATTATCTCTAATTCTCTAATTTAAAACTAACTAAAATAATCATTTATTATCTTAAAATAATAAAATAACAAAACCCAATCCTTATCACACCTTCCAGCCGAATTCAAACACCACCAAAACCTTTAGCCGGCCACCAACTCCTCTTTAATTCTAATTCAAATTCCTTTCCCATTTTATAACTTTATCAATTAAAAAAATAAAAGATAATCTAATAATAATATTCCCTTCTTCCACCGAATTTAAAAGCTAAACACTAATCTAATCTTATCCTATTTGAAACCCCCCCATGTGCCGTCCCACACATTACCAAGCTGCTGCCAAAAAAGAAAAAAAATAAAAACTCTAAATGCCAATACCTGGGTTCGAACCTGGAACCTGCTGCTGCTCACCTTCCCTCCAACGCCCAGACCACTCGGCCACTTTGATTTTTATGCCAAATAGCCCCAACAATAATTTATAAAGCCTTCCTACTTCAGCCCACAACCGCCAAAAATAAATCACGCCCAAAATGTTGCCTCAGCGCCGAACCCAAGACTCTCACTCCCCTCCAACACCTATGTGCCGCACGATAACCACTTGGCCAAGTTGCTGCTTGTGCCAAGTACACGCCCAAATTATTTTAAGGCCTTCTACCCTGCAACGCCATAATCCCAAAAATAAAACGCCACTTTTGTTGCCGCCTCAACTCGAACCCAGGCCCTCGATGGACCTTCTTCCAAATTTCTTAAGCAGTAGATAACCACTTTGCTAATGCCTTTCATGTACCAAAATCATCCAAAAAATTTTCTTAAGCCCTCTAAAGCCCACTCCATTTCTTAACCCCAAAATTAAAATTTTCCTAAGCCATCCCTTGCCTTCTAGGGTTCTCCAAAACCCCAAAATTCCTCCAACAGACCTTAAGCCTACTAAATGCTCGGGTTATGCTCCAAACGCATAACCCCTAAACCAGTGTTACAATTCTACCCTCCTTAAAATAATTTTGTCCTCGAAATTACTTATCGCCATGCAATCCTAACTCCCTACTCGACGCCTCATTGCGCCACTCGATTCCAATTCATCATACTTCCCAAACGTAGTCTCTAAGTTCTCACTCGAGATCCAAATCATACAGGAAAGAATTAACTTACAAACAAGGAGAACAATTAAAGAGTATTCCAAAACAAAGGAGCTTACCCGATATCACATCCTTGGTTGACTTTGACTAGAACCACGACCTTCGTTGCTCGAGGACAATTCTTAACGGATGTGCCTTAGATCCACACCGAAAGCATTCTTTATTATTTCCCCAACACTCTCCTGTGTGAGGTCTTCCACACCGAGCACAAGGACGATTCCGATCCACTAGTACAAGTGCACTTACAGGGTTCTCGGTCCTTAGTCTTTTCTGGGCATTACCAAACGATACTGATGATCCAACCTTTCTCTTATTCTCGTTCCTATTCTTCTCTCGGTTTTCCCTTATAGTCTTCTTAACCTCTTCAGCGATCCGAGCTTTCTCCACTAGCACCGCGAAGTCTCTCTCTCTGTGCGGAGCAATCAACTCACGCAACTCATCTCGTAGCCCATCTTCGAATCGAACACTTCTTTCGTGTCGGTGGCCACAATTCCCTTAGCATCTTGGCTTAACCGCACAAATTCCGCTTCAGACTCATTATCGACTTATTCCTTGTACTAGATTTAGAAACGCTTTCCTTTGCGAATCCAAATAACTAGCTCCTACGTACTTCCCTTCAAACTTGGCCTTAAAGAAATCCCAATCCAGTCGATCTGCCGATACACCTTGTTTGACAGTGAGCCACCAACGATAGGCTTCGTCAAGTAAAGAAAGCAGTACCTTCACTTTTCTTCATTGGTGCAATCCAAATCATCCATGATTCTTTCGACTGCTTCTAGCCAATACTCTGCTACATTAGGAGCTACTCCCGACACTCCTCTAAAGATCTCGGCTCCGCTTCGATCTAAGCCTTTCCGATCCGACTTCGAGTTCCATTTCCTCTACTAACTCCCGCTTACTCGCTCTAGCACTTCGCAACATGGCCCGCGATCATCGCATCATCTTCTCTGTCGATCTTGCTCCTCCACGTCCACTTCTTGGCGGCACTTCATTTTCGACCCATGGCGGACCCTATCGGTTCCGATCTTGCCATTCTACCTCTCTGCGTCCCCCTAGAACTCATCTCTATCGTCTTGATTTATCGATTAAGAAGTTTTATGCATTAGTAATTGTTCCACTATTTAACCGCGAGCATATTTTATGAATGAAAGATTTTAGAAATAGTTCTTTCGATCACACAAGGTTTCAGTTCGAGTTTACTACTCTAGTTCAAGAATCACATTCACACACAATCCGTTCATCAACAAGAACACATTCCTTCCTCAAGAAGGCACATTCAAGTGGTATCTACCACACACATTCACTATTCGGACATTTACTGCTTCTACCCTGGGGTATTTCCGTCATTTTCCTACAGGGACATTTTCAGAATAAACCAAAAAAATTTTAAAACTTTAATAAACCAGGACATTTTGAAATTTCCACATCGAGAGGGCATTTCTGAAAATTTGTCAAATTAGAGATACAGCAGAATTTTGGAAATCAGGGGTATTTTAGTAATTTTCAATACAGGGGTATTTTAGTAAATTTTTCCCAAATCGGGGTATATTGATATTTTGAAAACTAGAGATTTTAATATTTTGCAAAGTAAAAATCATTTTAACAAAAGTTGAGGGTATGTGGTAATTTTATAATCTGAGGGCATTTTGGTAATTTTGGGTAAATCGAGAAAACACTTTTTTTTCAAAACCAGTTTAGGGTTTACAACCCAAAAGGGTAAATTTGAAAATTTTAAAACCAAGAATTTTAAAACAACAAGGCTAATCCCTTTCGGTTTTAAGAATTGGTTTAGCCTTATGAACAAGTCCTCTTGGTTAAGGTGAACCAGTAGCTACGCACTGTAGGATTCAAGTGGAGAGGAGGTGAGTCACGCGACTGCTTAAATACCAAGCTCCCACCGAATACCACTCCTAGACATGCGCACAGGTTGCCACACCTTAACACGGCGACTTACTTCACAGTTTGTTTAGTAACCTTAAGTCTTATGCATATGTTTGGGTAGACTAGTCCTAGGTCCAAAAGCCCTAATATTCTAATCTACGAGCCCAAACTAAGCCCATAATAATTCACATCAACAAATCAAGTCTAAAATACTCACCGGTGGACTTGGTAGAGGTACAGTGCCATGCCGAAAAACACAAATAAAAGCCCATATTTTGAAAAGCCCATTTTGAAAATGTTTTGGGCCCAAAACCCTCAAAGCCGAAGTTTTGAACCTGCTCGATATTAAATCAGAACATCCCCAAACCCGCCCACGAGCCTTGACCGGATCTGGTTATGTCATCATGGAATGACGATTGAAAATCTTTGTCTTTAGAATAAAACTTGAAAATTTTGTTTATTTTCGGGAAGTAATTCCATTAAAAATTATTAAATAACAAGCTTGGTTTGAATTAAAACTTTATTATATTTTATTAAAGGATAAATCATTTGTAAAAAAAATATTTCTAAGTACGATATAAATTCTATCATCCATAAAAGAGTACTTTAAACAAAAGTGGCCCTTATTACAACCAAAATTAAACAAAACGCTTAGTATTAAAATTTGCTTAAAAATAATTAAATAAATCTCCTTCTGCATGGGCCACCTTGCATCCCCTCCGACCCGGTCCGATCAACAAGTCACCTGCGAAGTTGGATAAATAATTGGGTGAGTCATAATGACTCAGTGTGTAATTAAACCACTGATATCCACCCACATGTTAGCCACAAGTCAACCCAATTATCAAATGCAACATATAAATATAATCATTCAGACATTACCATAATCTGGGCTTGGCCCACAATCAAATCATATTCAAGCACTGGGCTAGGCCCTTTTCTCATCAGTCCACTAATCACTGGGCTTGGCCCATTTCCACGTATGTTCTTAAAACATACCTATTCATATTCCATATTGGGCTTGGCCCATTTCCATATCAATTTATAACCAAACCATGCAATCATGATACCCAACCCAATCATAAGGTCCAACCGCTACACACCCCCTTAACCAGCCTACCACACACCAAGGGACTATCGAGTCACCCTCTCCTTTTCCCTCCAAAAAGGCAACCAATGCCATCCACGATGTAGCGTATAGCTAACATCAAACCACGATGGAGCACACAAAGAATCCATCAAGCCACGATATGGCATAAAGTCGATATCAATCAAGGTAACCACGCGAACTAAATCGTAAAGATCCACAACGCGACCTCGATCGGCGCCAATCCACGATGTAACACAAAGTCGACATCAACCACGCACTCAAGTACACCGCACCTTCTTTCATAACCCACCCATGCACATTTAACATGATATAATGACAATATGATGCATGTGCATGTCATTCACAAATATAGGCATACACTCATATTTAAATAAATGACAACAATATTAACAATTTGCTATTTACGATCGACGTCATACCCCTTTTTAGGGTATCTATTGCACTTTACCATCGCACTTATTAGTAAGCATATAACATAGCAGATATCACATAAAACCCGGAAACAATGGCTAACTACACACCTTATAACCTGAAGTTCTAAACCCTCGATCCCGACGCTATCGTTTAGCGAGACTACCGTTATCTGCCTATCATTTTCCGTTGTACGCCCACACCCCGGTGGCCAATCTCGTACAGCAGAAACCGATCTCTTCTTGAACTTCGGGATGGGAGCTTTCCCTTTCTCCTCTTGACTGGCACTTGCATCCATCGGCACTTAATCAGAATCACACCATTAATCAACCAGTCATAATCCACTATTATTGAATTTCAGATCACCTAATAACATCCTTACCAAATCTCGAGATCCCAAGGCTCCCTTTGCTTCAGAATTTGGCCCTAAAAGATCATAGCCACCACTCGGTCAATCACAAAAACACAAACAATGGCCTAAGGCCGAATTTCAATGGATCACTTACCAACCGAATACTCAAGGGTAAAATCTTTGCTTGCTTGCTTCCAAATCTCGAAGCCCTTTCTCTAAAACCGATTGGAGATGCTCCCGCTTTGATTCGTCTTAACTACACCAAAATGACTAATAGGGAGTTTCATTAGGCCTTCAAGAGTTGAAACAAAAGAATTGTTTTATAAAGAAAAGGGAATTCGCCTAGGCGAGTTTCCAAGAAAAAGTATAAAGGAAGGGAGAAAAAAAAGTAGATGCTCCAACTTTCTTTTGGCTTCCACAAAATAAAAGCAAAAGAGGAAGTGTTCCTTGACTTGGTTTCGGCAAGAGGCTAAGGGAAAAAATAACTTGGCAACAAAGAAATGGCTAAAATTCGGTTAAGGGATGAGCACACCCCTATTTATAGAATTCGGCACCTACCCACGTGAAGAATCCATCCTTTGGCCATCACCTACTAATTCAAATTAAATTTGAATTAGCCAACTACCCCACTATTATCCATATTTTATCACTCAATTAATCTAAAATATCACTTAATCCCATTAAAACAATTAAACCACCAGCAGCCATTATCTCTAATTCTCTAATTTAAAACTAACTAAAATAATCCTTTATTATCTTAAAATAATAAAATAACAAAACCCAATCCTTATCACACCTTCCAAATAGAATTCAAACACCACCAAAACCTTTAGCCTACCACCACCAACTCCTCTTTAATTCTAATTCAAATTCCTTTCCCATTTTATAACTTTATCAATTAAAAAAAATAAAAGATAATCTAATAATAATATTCCTTCTTCCAATCGAATTTAAAAGCTAAACACTAATCTAATCTTATCCTATTTGAAACCCCCATGTGTAGTCCCACACATTACCAAGTCTTTGCCAAAAAAAAAAAAAATAAAAACTCTAAATGCCAATACACAGGTTCGAACTCGGAACTCTTCTTTGCTCACCTTCCCTCCAACGCCCAGACCACTCGGCCACTTTGATTTTTATGCCAAATAGCCCCAACAATAATTTATAAAGCCTTCCTACTTCAGCCCACAACCGCCAAAAATAAATCACGCCCAAAAATGTCGCCTCAGCGCCGAACTCAACTCTCACTCCCCTCCAACACCTATGTGCCGCACGATAACCACTTGGCCAAGTTGCTGCTTGTGCCAAGTACACGCCCAAATTATTTTAAGGCCTTCTACCCTGCAACGCCATAATCCCAAAAATAAAACGCCACTTTTGTTGCCGCCTCAACTCGAACCAGACCCCTCGATGGACCTTCTTCCACTTCTTAAACAAATAGATAACCACTTTGCTAATGCCTTTCATGTACCAAAATCATCCAAAAAATTTTCTTAAGCCCTCTAAAGCCCAGCTCCATTTCTTAACCCCAAAAATTAAAATTTTCCTAAGCCATCCCTTGCCTTCTAGGGTTCTCCAAAACCCCTAAAATTCCTCCAACAGGACCTTAAGCCTACTAAATGCTCGGGTTATGCTCCAAACGCATAACCCCTAAACCAGGGTGTTACAGCCTTAATGGGCTAAATGGACAAATTAAATAGTGGGCCAATATGATATTATGGCTAGATGGGCCAATTTGATATTTTTGCTAAATGGACCGATCTGATATTTTGCTAAATGGGCCGATCTGATATTTTGCTAAATGGGTCTATTTGATAAATTGCTATAATGGGCCATAATTTTGTAATAAATATCCGAATAAATTATTGTGGTTATATTGTGATATGTTTTGCATTGTATACATGATTTGCATGGGATGGGATAATGTTGAAGAGAAGTTCTGGTGGCTCTGCCACATAATTCTAGTGGCTCTGCCACAAATCTGTATAGTGGCAATGCCACGTAAATTCTATTATTTGGGTGGCTTGTCCACAAGTAATTTGTTATAAGCAGCTTAATGCCTGCGATTGATGTGTTGGCGGGGTGGGTTGACTTGATCCCCACAGGTGTGTTGGTTGGTACGAGTGGTGTGTAGCGGATGGAATACTAGGTTTGGTTTGGGAATTGCATTTCATACACATGTTATACTTAATACATTATTATTATTGTAAATGGGCTTAGGCCCAAATAATTGCTAAATGGGATTTTGGCCCAGTGGACAACGGTAAGTGGGTTACACACTGAGTTCTAGTAACTCACCCCGTTTCTCCTTCCCCTTTCAGGTAATGATCAGTGATGGAGACTTGAGCCATGGATGACTCGGTGAAGGCCATACTACAAAAATGGTTTAATTTGAATTTTGGATTTCTGTTAGTACTTTCAATTACTTTGCTATTTTGAGTTAAGGTTGTAATAAGGCCTCTGGATTAATTTTGTTTTGTTTTATGTTTTGACGAATTTATAAATTGCATTAAGTATTTCAAATTGAGATTTTTTTAAAAATAAAACTAAAATAATCGTTTTCCTAAAATGGTTAAAAAGGGTTTTATAATAAACTTTTATAAACATATTTTTAACTCGAAATTTCTCTTAAAATTTTCATCAACACTTTTCGAAAATTATTTTCAAATTCTTCTCAAACCATTAACGATATTTTCAAAGTCACGATTTATAAGATTTTCATATCTCAAATTTATCGGTTTATCAATCAAACTTTTATTCAAAAATATTTTATCAAAAATTTTAAAAAGGGAAGTTCTTTTAATTGATCTATTTATGAAAAAGGACTTAGCAGTATTTTCTCATGTGACATGTCAGATTTAGCTTTAACGCATGGGCCGGGTTTGGGGTGTTACAGTATTATCTTGAGAGCTTATAATGAGGATTGTTAAAAGCATGGTAATCAATTGTTTATTATTTACATGCGTACTTACTAAACTTTATAGCTTACTTCATTATTTTCGTGCTTATAATGTACTCAGGTTAGCTCAGGTTGGAAGTCGCCGGAGAACCTATCACACTATTAAGCTTACAATTTAGGTATCGATAATTTTATACTTAAGGTTATGGCATGTATATGGAACTTGGTCATGTGTATATGTTACTATGCGTTGTCCTAGAATAACGACCCATGATATTCAGAGTTCATTGTTCTATAAGGCCATTTAATGTGGCCAATAAATTGGTTATGCTATAAACTCATGATGATGCATTCAATGGTTGAGTAAATTGTATGCTATGACTTATTACGTGTGTGTGGTGGATGTTTTGGTAGCTTTAATATATCATGAAATGTGTCATTCAATTTATACTTAAGTATGGGTAGGTTAAGGTAGAAATTGGCTTGGAAAATAGCCAACTTCTTGACCACACAGGCAATAACAAGGCCGTGTGTCTCAGCTATGTGGAGGACACGGTCTAGCACACAGGGTTGTGACTTGGTTGTGTGATACAAAACAAATGATGACATCATAAACAAAGAGTTACACGGGTGGAGGACACGGGCGTGTCTTGGACCACACGGGCAGGTGTAACCACACGGCCTGCCCACACAGGCGTGTGACTCTCCAAAATAAGAAAATTTTCTAAGTGTTGCAATAGTTTTAAAATTTCTCGATTTAGTCTCGAATCGCTCACAAAGCATGTTTTATGTAACATCCTGAAAAGGGCCTATGCATTTTGGCCAAATTGTGCGAAAAGACATGTTTTATGTGTTTTGGAATAAATTTGGAATGATTTCGGAAACCTGAGAATGTAAGGAAGTGAAAGGAAATGAAAGGAAATGTAAGGAAATGAAAGGAAATGTAAGGAAATGTATGGAAATGTATGGAAATGTATGGAAATATATGGAAATGTAAGGAAATGTATGGAAATGTATGGAAATGTGTGGAAATGTAAGGAGATGTATGGAAATGTAAGGAAATGCTTTAGAAATGTTAAGTTTTGGAAACTAAACTAAAATAGGAAAGTGACCATTTTGGAAACCAAGTAAATTAGGAAAGTGAACATTTTGGAAACCAAGCCAAAAAACTAGGAAACTAAACATTTTGGAAACTTGGAAAATAGGAAACTAAACATTTTGGAAACTTGGAAAATCTGAAAATTTTTGGAAACTTAAAAATGACCCCGAAATGTCGAATTTTAGAGCCCAAAGGGGAACTTAGGGCCAAGTGACCCTAAAAATATAAAGTACATGAAATTTGACCCAATAACGGACTTGAAAATGTGGCCTGAAGATGCCACCTAAGGCCTTAGAAAATGGCCCACAAGCAAAAGGTTTTGGGCTTGAGTTCGAGTCACATAAGAAGCAAATAAAATAAGTTTTATTTTGCTTCTAGAAGCCCAAGAGGTGGACGGCACAAGCTTGCAAAAAAAGGAGTTTTATTCTCTTTAAAACTCGGCTAATTAGAAGATCATAAGGACTCTTAAGGGAAGAGTTTAATTCTCTTTAAAATTCGACTAAATATGTGGATAAATGAAGAATTATTCTTTAATTAGGAAAATAAGGAAGAGTGGTGGCCAAGTAAAGGATTCTTGGCCTAGTAAATTCGGCTATAAAAGGAGGGGACTAGGGCCATTCATTATTCATTCTCCCTCTCTTTTCCTCTGCCAAATATTCTTCATGAGCATCCATTCTTTTTCTTCTTTTCTTTTAAGCCTCCTAGCCGATTTCCTTCTAAGCCTATTATTCCTCTCTTCTTTCATCTTTGAAACCAAATACATAAGGGAATCATAGCCGATTGTTCATCAAGTTTCTAAGCCAAATCTCGAAGGTTGAAGTGAAGGTGCAATCGATTCCTTCAAATAAGGGTAAGATCCAAGTTTAGTTTTCCATTCTTTTATATTCTAGACTTATTGAAATTTAGAGACTAATTTCGATTATTAATCTTGGCGAATCATGGAAGAAGAAATTCTTTTCCGAAGGTACACCATAGGCCACGTGTTCCCTAGTTATTCGGTGAATTTGGGATTTAAGATCCACAAGGTAAGTACCTAAAAGTATTCGCCAAAGCTTGTATGATTATCTAGATCAGTTCTTTAATTATTAAAAAGCGAAAACTAACCCATATTGAGATTCAAGGTTGGTAGAATATCAAGTGAAGGAAAACCAAGTTTTCGGGATTTGAATAAACACCAAATCGGCACTCAAGGTAAGTCTTTTACAAATCCTACCAGATTTGGATATCATAGCCAAATAGAATTTATGCTAAGTAATAAAGGATGAATCAAATGTAGGGACTAAGGATCTAAACTTTAGATCTAGCTTTTCTAATCTCAAGGAATCGCTAAACAAATCAAAAATGTACCCTTACTATCCTTCGATATTTTATGGCTAAATGTTTTAATATATAATTACGAATAAGAACGTGAATGTGGCTATGTACCACGAATGTGGCAAAAAGTACCCAGGTACGTTTCCTACTTCTGATAGGATTGTGAAATATGTTATTTAATAACATGCGAATATATGTATATGAACATGAAATTAAGTTATGCACAATATATATATTTGGGGCATTCGGGATTTATGTGAAAGGGGGAGAATAGGTGTTGACTTCGGTCTCACCAACGAAGGTGTTGACTTCGGTCTCACCAACGAAATATGTTGACTACGGTCACATTGCGAAATTTTGGTAACTTCGGTTACAATAGTGTCTAATGACACAACGTTTAAATTTGATTATAGTGTCTAAAGACACAACGTGGAGAGTAGCGGATGGAGGGTTGACTTAGTAGTCCCCACGGTGTGAAAGGCGCGTGCGGTGGTGTGTAGCGGATGGACCATTAGGATTGGGTTTGGGTTGCATCATAATTTCATTATTATATGGACTTGATGATTTGAACATGAATGCCCGATTTATTGAATGATAGTATTGTGTGCACATTGAGTCTGTTGACTCACCCGTTAGGGAACTATTTTCGGTGATGAACGATGACGACCGCCAGGCGAGCGTTGAGGTGGCCATGCTACATTCGGAGATTTTATTTAGTTTGGACTTTTTACTTTTATTTTATTTTGGGTTTTACTTGATGTAATAAGGCCATAAGGCCCAGTGGATTTCTCTTTATTTTTGCTTTACTATTAAGTTTTATGCTAAAATTAAATGGGTTTACAAGTATAAATAAATGGGTTTACAACCTAAGCCCAACTCAAAACAATAGTTTTTCTAAAAATTTACAAATTTTCTCTAAGTAACGAAAATGTTTGAAACCGGTTTACTTTAGGAACATACCAGATCCGGTCCATTCTCGTGGGCCGGGTGTGGGGTGTTTCATTTTAGGCCTCATAGGCCCATTTTAGAACTTGATGGTATAAGATAAATTTTTTAAATTTTAAACGAAAATTTATGCCTTGAATTTGTTAAGTTGCAAGCGTTATTGTCCGATAATGCCTGTAACATCCTGAAATTGGGCCTAACAGGATTGGGCCGATTGGGCCTTGGGCTTTAGGAAGAAAATTTGAGTATTATTTGTGTTGGCTCGGGTATGAATCTTGTGTGTTAGCATAGTCTTGTGAAGGCTTGATTTTATTTAGGAAGCTAGAATAATTTTTAGTATGGTTTATTTAATGAAGTGGATTAAGTGAACTTGACACTTAAGTTAATTTAAGTGTTAGATTCTAGCACATGAGGAGTTAGTGGCAAGGTGGTTATGATGCTTGAAGGGTTGCTTGAGGGAAGTGGTTCAAGTTGCATGGATTGCATTTAGAAGACTTTATTTTATGTAGCTTTGCATTAAATGTCGGTCAAACCTTATTTATGATAGGTTGGACTCTTAACTTTTGGTAAGTTGAATATTGGTTTATGGAAAGCTTGAAATTGGGGATAAGAATCTTAAGGTTATGGTATGATGAGGGGAAAAAGGCATGGAATATGGAGGATGTTTTGGAAAGTAATCCTAGGCCTTTAGTGCATGTATGTGGATGGTATGGGTGTCTAGGGGGATGGCCGAATGTTGTTAGGTGGCTTGGGAGGGAATAGTTGGTCAACCTTTGCTTTTTGTGCATCTTTTGTATTGTTCTCTTTCTCTCCAAAAACTCCCCTCCTTGGCCGAATGTGTGCTATGCTTTTAGTGCAAAATTCCTTTTGGTTTTAGCCTTATTTTGTTGGAACCAAATTCTATTTTTTTTCTTTCTTTCATTTTATCCTTTTGAAACCGAAACAACATTGGTACTTTTGTGCACTTTTCTTTTTGGCAAACAAGGAGTTGGTAGAATTTCTTAACCCCATTTTCTCTGTTATTCTTTTCTTCCTTTTGGTCAAACTCTCCTCTCCAAACTCCTTTTCTTTTCTCCATTGTTGCTAAAATCGAACTCTCTCTCTCTCTTTCATTCTCTTTTCTATTCACATATTTTCTTCTCTCATAACCAAATTGCCGAAACTCCCTACTTCCTTTTAGTATTATTTTGGCCGAATATTCAAGGGTAGACTCTCCTTGGGTTTCTTCTATCGATTTTGGATAAAAAGGGGTAAGTGTTCATGGACGTTTTTCTTCTTTTGCTTTCTCGTTTCTATGATGTTTCTTGTGGACAAAGGCCGAACCTTTGGGCATTGTTTTGCAAGGTTCTAACCATTTTTTTTGGATTCGATTATTCTCTTAGGCTCATTGGGATTTTGGAAACAATCGATCTAAGCCCATTCCATTAGCAATCGAATGTAGGACAAGATGATCTAGTGTGGTAGATCGGGTCTTCGGGATTTAGCCGACTGTGCCAAAAAGGTGCATAGTTATCGCACTGTCTCTTGATTGTGTGTATGTGTTATATTTATGTATATGTGATATGATGTTAACGGTAGCCGAATTAAGGGCTAAGATTGTGAATACCCGTGGTGGGTGATCGAATACTCAAGTCAGTGATTTACGATATTAAATGATCATTGATGAATATATGAAATGTGATGGCATGTGATGCATTATTGTTCAAGTGATATGTTGCCATGACATACATATTTGCATGGGACTTGGGATGTGACTATCGAAGGAAAGGGTGTACATTATGTACGTGGTCTGATGTTAGCCTTATGCTACATTGGCGCATGATGGTGGCTATGTGCTCCATCAATGGAGGTGTTGGCTAGGTGCCCATCTCAGCGGATGATAGCTGCGTGCATCACTGTAGATTGAGGATGACCTCGAGTCACCTCGTGGATACTGAATATGTGGATCACTATGTGATCTCGTGGCTTAGCCACGACCTTGGGCGACAAGTCCGCCAAGGTAAGATATGTGGATCACTATGTGATCGGTGGATTAGCCACGGCCTTGGGCAGGGAGTCTGCTAAGGTAGGAGTAACGGATGGACTCTAGGTTGGGTTGGGCTTCATGTTACATATTTATGCATTTTGCATGACTATTTATGTGGATCAATGTGGATATGGGCCAAGCCCAACATGTGGAATTATGTGGATATAATGCCTTATCATTTGATATGTGATTGATGTGTGGATATAGGCCAAGCCCATACGTGGAGGCATGTGTAATAACTATGCACCGAGTCTGCTTTGACTCACCCAATTTTCTCAAACCTTTCGGTGATGCATAAAGCTTGGACCGGGTTGGAGTGGATACGAGGTGGCCCATGCAGAAATGGATTCTCTTTATACAATTTATGTTTCAGTATTTTAAGTATTTAATTTTTGTAATAAGAGCCATTTTAAGTATTTAAGGACTTTTATTATGTTTTAAGTTGGTTTGTCGATTATACTATTATTTGAAAATGTTTTATTTTAAACAACTTAGTTTTACTTGAAATTTTAATTACACAATGTTTTAGTAAAGACAACAAAATTTTATGTTTTTAATTCTAAGTCAAAAGTTTTTCAAACGTTTATCGCAGTGGCATTTCAAATTTGGTCATAGCGAATGGGCCGGGTTTGGGGTGTTACAAATTGGTATTAGAGCCCGATTCAAAACTAGGCTTCGAGGGTTTTGGGCCAAAAAACATTTTTTCTTAAGATGGGCTTTTCAAAGATTTGGGCTTTCATAAATTTTTCAGGATTACTCTGGCATGGCACCTGTATCTCTGACCCGAAGTCCACCAGGTAAGTACCTTTAATTGTTGTGTGAATTATTATATGATTGGTATGTGGGTATGATGGGAACGTAGATTAGTATATTAAGTTATCGAACTTTAGGATTAGCTTACTCCAACACAAGATGCATAAGACTTAAAGAATAACCGAACAAACCTGTGAAGTAAGTCGCCGAGTTATGGTGTGGCAACCATTGTGCGCATGTCTAGGAGTGGATTCGGTAAGAGCTTGGTATTTAAGCAGTCCTAGCGACTCACCTCCTTTTTACTCGAACCCTACCTAGTGCGTAGCTACGGTTCACCCTAACCAAGAGGACTTATTCACGGGCTAAACTCGATAATTAAAACCCAAAAGGGACTAGCCATACTGTTTTATAAAAACCTTAAGTTTTCAAAAAAAATTACTCCTTTGAATTGTAAAACCATTTTATAGTTGGAAATTTTTTTTCTTTTCGAAAAATTTCTGATTTACAAAATTACCCAAATACCTCTGTGTTGAAAAATTACCAAAATGACCTTGGTTTATAAAATTACCATACTACCCTCGACTTAAAAAAAAAATTCTTACTTTATAAAAATACCAAAAACTTCTATTTTACAAAATAGTAAGATACCCTGATTTGGGAAAATTTACTAAAATGCCCCTAACTTCCAAATTACCAAAATAACCCCTGAATTTTAATTTGTTTTAATATCTTGATTTGGAAAATCTTTCTTTCAAAAATATCCATGAGTTTGGAAGATTTCAAATAACTATTGGTGATTTTTGAATTTACCCCAGTTTATTACCAAAATACCCCTGTAGGGAAAAATGACGAAATTACCCCTTGGTTGGGAATGGTCAAGAATGCCCATAGTAGCATGGTAAATGTTGTGGAAGAGTGAATGCGTCTCTATTGATGTGAATGTGTGATTCTCTGAATTAGAATAGTGATCTTGAACTAGAAATTTTGATTGATCGAAAGAACAACTTCTGAAAACTTTGTTTCATAAAATTGTTCGCGCATAAACAAGTGGAACAAAAGTACTAATGTATAAAACTCTTTAAATAGATTAAATCGTGACGTTAGACATGAGCTCTAGGGGCGTGGTCGTAATGTACGAGGACGCAGAGAGGCGAGAATGGTCGTGTCGAACCCGTTAGGTCGGGTCAAGGTCCGAAAATGTGGTACCCCACTAGTCATTGGTGTGGAGCAGCAAGCTCAGTGAGGATGATGTTTGTATCACAGTCAGGTCTCTGAAGTTCTTGAGATGGTGGCTGGAGCCGTGGAAATATGAGAGCTAGAAAGTCATGTACTGAGCGACTCGAGCCAATGGGGCCGAGGTGTTTAAATGGAGTATCTGGGTGGCACCCAAAGACAAATTGAGTATTGGTTGGAGGCGACCGAGCAAATTATGGATGAGTTGGATTTGACCCTTGAGGAGAAAGTGAAAGGAATGGTGGCGCTGCTACGCGATGAAGCGTATCAATGGTGGCTCACAGTTCAGGATGGGGCCACAGCTGAAGATCTCACTTGGGAGTACGTTAAGGTAGCATATCAGAAGAAGTACGTTGGTACTCACTATATTGATGCACAAAGGAAGGCATTTAAAATTGGTTCAAGGAACAAGTCGTGGCGGTCTGACGGCGAAATTTTTGCGTTAAGCCGATATGCTCGAGGAGTAGTGGCTACAGAGTACGAGCGATGTGTCCGATTTGAGGATGGACTAAGGGATGACCTGAGATTATTGATAGCTCTACAGCAGGAATGAGAGTTTGCCGTATTAGTGGAGAAGGCTAAGGTGGCCGAAGGAATTAAGGATACTATGAGGCGTAATGAGAAAAGGATAGGAACCGAGATAAGAAGAGTTTTAGACCGTCGAGATCGTCAGGAGTCTTGAAAAAGATCAAGGATCGAGAATTCGCTTTCGTGTTTCTATGCCAACTGCTGGAAATCGGGACCGTTCGTGTGCTCGATGTGGAAGGTATCATGTTGGCGAGTCTTGAATCGGACCTAAGTGTTTTAGGTGTAAATCCAAGTCTCATTTGATTAAAGACGTCCCTGGATCCGAGAAGGGCTCGGTTAGTAGGCCAAGGTTTTGAATAGTCGGGTAGAGGTGGTCGATGGCGATGAGGGGTCATGGTCCCAACCATGGAGGAAATGGTTCCGCCGAGGTTGTGGAGCATCGGTAGAGGTAATGGTAACATCGAGGCAAGACAACCGTGTTTGTTGTGATGCGATTCATCGGAGGGAGGATAGTGATGTGCGGATGTGACAACGGGTAAGTTTTATGTCCGAATACCCTTTATTGTCTTGTTTGTTATAGAGCTAGTTCGTATTTGTGTTGCTAGTGAAGTATCTAGAACCTTGATTGTGAACTTTGGGACTGTTCATAGAAAGTATGTTAGTTTTATTAAGATCAGAGTGCGCATCATAAGCGTAGTGTGATGAGTAGGATTGTACGACTGTTAGTTAGTTGGAAATTTCGAGGACGAAATTTCTTTAAGAAGGGTAGAACTGTAACATCCCAAAATTAGGCCTAGCAGGATTGGGCCGATTGGGCCTTGGGCTTTAGGAAGAAAATTTGAGTATTATTTGTGTTGGCTCGGGTATGAATCTTGTGTGTTAGCATAGTCTTGTGAAGGCTTGATTTTATTTAGGAAGCTAGAATAATTTTTAGTATGGTTTATTTAATGAAGTGGATTAAGTGAACTTGACACTTAAGTTAATTTAAGTGTTAGATTCTAGCATATGAGGAGTTAGTGGCAAGGTGGTTATGATGCTTGAAGGGTTGCTTGAGGGAAGAGGTTCAAGTTGCATGGATTGCATTTAGAAGACTTTATTTTTATGTAGCTTTGCGTTAAATGTCGGTCAAACCTTATTTATGATAGGTTGGACTCTTAACTTTTGGTAAGTATAATATTGGTTTATGGAAAGCTTGAAATTGGGGATAAGAATCTTAAGGTTATGGTATGATGAGGGGACAAAGGCATGGAATATAGAGGATGTTTTGGAAAGTAATCCTAGGCCTTTAGTGCATGTATGTGGACGGTATGGGTGTCTAGGGGGATGGCGGAATGTTGTTAGGTGGCTTGGGAGGGAATAGTTGGTCAACCTTTGCTTTTTGTGCATCTTTTGTATTATTTTCTTTCTCTCCAAAAACTCCCCTCCTTGACCGAATGTGTGCTATGCTTTTAGTGCAAAATTCCTTTTGGTTTTAGCCTTATTTTGTTGGAACCAAATCCTATTTTTTCTTTCTTTCATTTTATCCTTTTGAAACCGAAACAACATTGGTACTTTTGTGCACTTTTCTTTTGGCAAACAAGGAGTTGGTCAATCTCTTAACCCCATTTTCTCTCGTTATTCTTTTTCTTCCTTTTTGGCCGAAACTCTCCTCTCCAAACTCCCTTTTCTTTTCTCCATTGTTGCTAAAATCGAACTCTCTCTCTTTCTCTCTCTCTCTCTCTTTCATTCTCTTTTCTATTCACATATTTTCTTCTCTCATAACCAAATTGCCGAAACTCCCTACTTCCTTTTAGTATTATTTTGGCCGAATATTCAAGGGTAGACTCTCCTTGGGTTTCTTCTATCGATTTTGGATAAAAAGGGGTAAGTGTTCATGGACGTTTTTCTTCTTTTACTTTCTCGTTTCTATGATGTTTCTTGTGGACAAAGGCCGAACTTTTGGGCATTGTTTTGCAGGGTTCAAACCATTTTTTTGGATTCGATTATTGAAACACCCCAAACCCGACCCAAAAAGCCCAACCGGATTTGGTATGTTCCTCAAGTAAAACTTTAGCGGAAACATTATTTTTAGAAGGAATTAATAAAATAAAAAGGAAACCAAACTTAAGAAAAATTTCTTTGAAAACATTTATATAATAGTAACAAACACATTTTTAAATAATTTATCGAAAGCCATTTAGATATTTGATAATTATTCATGGCAGAATTTAAAATAAATCCAAACACAAAATTAAAGATAATTTATAGTGGCCTTATTACATAAAATTTGGCAAACCCAAAATAAAGTCTAAATAATAAAATTTAACTTAAAGAGTTTAAGTTGGAAAATCTCCACAATACTTATTACGAGCACTGGCCACCTCGAAATCCTTGCTGTCCCGATCCATCGCACTACGAGTTATCTGAAAAGTTATCCCATAAAAATGGGTGAGTTATAAACTCAATGTATAACACATACACTAAAAAGCCCATTTTATGAAATGCTTTGAGCCCAAAATTTCACATATGGCCATAGGCCCATTTAATCAAATATTTGGCCCAAAGGCCCATTTTAGCTCAAATTTAGCCCAAAGGCCCATTTTACTCAAATTTAGCCCAAAGGCCCATTTTACTCAAATTTAGCCCAAAGGCCCATTTTACTCAAATTTAGCCCAAAGGCCCATTTTATAGCAGATCAAATAATAATCATACAATGTTACATGGATATACTTATGAAATGAGATGCAAGCCCTACCAACCTAATTATCCATCCGCTATACACCCCGCACCAACCAAAGACACCGTGGGATTACTAAATCGACCCTCCATCCGCTACACACCATCGAAGGCGATTCTTTGCAGTCAACATGCACATCGCTTTATTGTGGCAAAGCCACCAAAACAGATGTGACCGAAGTCACCTGACCGAAGTCCAAATATGTGACCGAAGCCACCAGAGTCAAATATGTGACCGAAGCCACCGGAGTCAAATATGTGACCGAAGCCACCGGAGTCAAATATGTGACCGAAGCCACCAAATTCACATATGTGACCGAAGTCACCAGAATTGTGGTAAAACCACCAGAATACTTCCTCCTTTATTAAACATACCCATATGCCCATGCACATACATATCAATTCATATTTTCATGCTATTTATCTACAAATCATAATATAGTCATGCTTATTGCATATAACAAAATAAACGGAATATTGAGGTAACATACCTGAATTTTGTATACCAATGATTGGTATCCACAAACAAACATATTATCATATAATCACTTTTTAAGACATAAATCTATGGAAATTTTAATGTATGGTTACACACCTAGTAACAGTGAGAACAATACTCTCTAGCTCGTCCACACCTAAATGATTAATAAACTCGGTTAGTATAAACTATTGTTAGTAAAAACTACACTTATAAATGATGGATCTAAATCCTTACCCTCGATTCACGAATGATAAGTTATTTGCGGTTTTCTCCACTAGATGGATCAAAACCACCGATATTCCACCAACGTAAAGTGGTTCGGTTGTACGCACTACTTCGAATAATCGATCCTCGTTTGCAGAAGGTCCACAACCCGGTGGAAAGTCTCTAACCCCCGATACTGCTCTTCGTTTGTAATTCGATGGTAAAGGAATACCTCCTTCTTCCAAACACTTGACGGCTCTTTTCTTACCTATCTTGATGATCTTAGATCGCTCCTAAAAATAACTTAGATTAGTGATCCGTCTAAAAAAATGATATAATCTAATTTAGTAATCTTACCTTGATGATTCGAATGGTCACTTAAGGTTGTCTTCAACAAAGTTCCTTTCAAAGTCTTTTCAAGAGATTCTACCTAAGAGAGAAATAAAAGATTATGATTTCCAATCTTACTCAAGTGAAAGGAAGTGATGAAAATAATTGATAAAGTCTTACTTTGATCACTTGGAGGTTCGGCTTTGAAAAGAAGAAAAGAAAATGATGATTCGGCCTTCACAAAATAAAAGAATAAAAATGGTGGTTTCAATATGATGGTTTCGATTTTGAAGGGAAAGAAGAAGGAGAATGAAAAGAGAAGGAAGTAAAGAGAAAGAGAAGAAGGAAATGATAATGGTGATTTCGGCAATGAGAGAAAGATAAGAAAAAAAATAAGATGAAAATAAAAGAAAAGAGAATAGGATCAAAGAGAAGAGAGAGAGAAAATGAAGAAGAATAATGGTGCTTAATCTTTGTGATTTTTGGTTTCAAAATGAAAACTAAATGAGAGAAAGAAGGTTGTATTTGGTTCAAGCAATTGAGACTAAATCAAAAGCGAAAATGTACCAAAATGGCTAAGGTACATTCGCCAAAAAGAAGAAAATTTGGTCCAAAGGATGAAAGCTAAAACAAAAGAGAGTTTTTACCTAAACTCTATGGCAAATTCTGCTAGGAGAAAATTTTGAAGAAAAATGAGAAAAGATGGACAACCAAGACTTTTGGCTAACTTTTCCCCTAATGGCAAAGCATAAATTCGCCACATCAATGCCAACATATCCCCTTTTTCCTCCTTGTTTCTTCCCCATCATATCCAAAGAATTTACTACACAACTAGGCCTCTCCTTTAGCCTTAATGCGTCTAGGTTCATGGTCAAATGACCATGAACACATCCCCAAAACATAGCCCTTTATTATGCCATTGTCCCCTCATCTTATCATGAATTTGTGATTCCATGCCTTATGTTCTTTAACTTCCTTTTCACATGGTCAACAAGCCAAAAATGGATGAAAGCTCATCCACTCTAGAATATTCTTGGCCGACACTTACAAGGAAGAAAACAAAAAATTAAAAATCTCCCTAATGTTAGCTAGGAGATTCGAACCTTGCACCTCAAGCACATATCCATGCATCTTAACCACTTTGCCAATTACTTAACTTATGCTAGAACTTCTTATCATCAATTCTTAAGGCCTTAATAGCTTAGTTCTCTCTCTAATTAATAGAAATTAAAGTTTAACAAAGCATTCACTTAATAAATGAAGCTCAAATAACTTCCAAAATGGCACTTAAAAATGATTAAGCATGCAACATCATTCAATTATGTAAAATGCATAGCCCCCAAAATATCAGGATGTTACAGTTCTACCCCCCTTAAAATAATTTCGTCCTCGAAATTACCTGTCTGGAATAAGTAAGGGTATTGCTGTCGCATCGCTTCCTCCGGTTCCCACGAAGCTTCTTCTGATCCATGATTTCGCCATAATACCTTAACGAGAGGAACTGATTTTCTCCGTAAAACCTTTACATCTCGCTCCAGAATTTGAATTGGTTCCTCTTCATATGACAAATCTGATCTTAATTCCACCTCCTCAACTGGTACTACATGAGATGGATCCGATCGGTAACGGCATAACATTGAAACATGAAACACATCGTGCATTTGCTTCAATTCCGAAGGCAAATCTTACTGGTATGCCACAGATCCGACCCGCTTCACAATCTGATAAGGTCCAATGAACCTGGGACTTAGTTTCCCTTTGCGTCCAAATCTCATCACCTTTTTCCAAGGTGAAACCTTTAGGAAAACTTGGTCTCCCACTGCATATTCTATTTCTTTCCGCTTTAAATCTGCGTACGATTTTTGTCTGTCAGACGCTTCCTTTAACCGAGCCCGGATTACCTTAACCTTTTCTTCGGATTCAGACACTATCTCTGGGCCCAAAATCTGTCGTTCCCCTAATTCTGTCCAACACGTAGGAGTGCGACACTTCCGTCCATATAGTGCTTCATATGGTGCCATCCGAATACTGGATTGGAAACTGTTGTTGTACGCAAATTCTGCCAACGGTAAGAATTCCTCCCAACTTCCTTTGAAATCTATCACACAACCCCTTAACATATCTTCTAAGATCTGGATTACTCTTTCGGACTGGCCGTCTGACTGAGGATGAAATGCCGTACTGAAGTCCAATCTAGTGCCCATAGCCTGATGCAATGCTTTCCAAAATCGCGACGTAAATCTCGGATCTCTGTCCGAAATTATCGACAACGGCACTCCATGCAATCTCACAATTTCAGCCACATATAATTTTGCCAATTTCTGCAAAGAGTAATCAACCCGAACTGGGATAAAATGTGCAGATTTCGTCAATCGGTCCACTATCACCCAAATGGAGTCTTTCTTAGTAGGCATAAGGGGAAGCCCACTAACAAAATCCATGGTGATTCTCTCCCACTTCCATTGCGGAATCTTTATCGGTTGAAGCAACCCCGATGGTACTTAATGTTCAGCCTTGACTTGCTGACACGTCAAGCACTTCCCTACAAACTCGAGAACTTCCCGCTTAAGACCAAAGCCACCAAAACCGATCTCGCAAGTCTCGATATAACTTACTTCCTCCGGGATGCATAGCATAGGGGCTACCATGCGATTCTGAAGTATCTTTTGCCTCAACTCCTGATCCCTCGGCATACATACTTTACCTTTAAAACACAATACTCCGTCACTGTTAATACCAAAATCTTCCAATTTCCCACTCGCACCGTCAAGCTTTTCACTCGGATCTTCATCTATTAATTGCCTCTCTTTCACTTGACTTAACCATGCTCGGCTTAACTCAAGTTACGCCAACAAGCTTCCATCATCGTAGAGACTAAGATGTGCAAACATCGCCTCAAATCGACACCACTTTTCGACTTAGAGCGTGCCGCCACCACATTCGCCTTGCGGGTGGTACTCGATGGAACAATCGTAGTCTTTCAACAACTCTATCCACCTTCTCTGCCTCAGATTCAGTTCTTTCTGAGTCAGCAGATATTTCAGACTTTTGTGGTCCGTATATATCACTGACTTTTCCCTGTATAAGTAATGTCTCCAAACCTTAAGAGCAAAGACTACAGCTGCCAACTCCAAGTCATGCGTCGGGTAATTAACTTCATGCGGTCTCAACTGCCGAGACGCATACGCAACTACCTTTCCGCCTTGCATCAGAACACATCCTAATCCCGTGTGAGAAGCATCGCAGTACACGACAAAATCCTTTCCTACTTCAGGCTGAATCAAAATAGGAGCTTCCGTCAAAACTTTCTTGAGCTTTTCAAAACTCTCTTGCTGCTTATTAGCCCACACAAAAGGTACTTCCTTTCTCAGCAATTTCGTTAAAGGTGCGGCTAACGATGAAAATCCTTCAACGAATCTTCGATAATATCCGGCTAATCCCAAGAAACTGCGAACCTCGCCACGGACTTAGGTGGTTTCAATCTAATCTGACCTCGATCTTCCGAGGATCCACCCTAATCCCTTCTACGGATACCACATGTCCTAAAATGTAACCTCTTTCACCAAAATTCACACTTGTGAATTTGGCGTCGCTTTCTTCTCCTTAAAACTCGTAACACAATCCGAGATGCTCATCATGTTCCACTTCGGACTTAGAATACACCAAGATGTCGCCTATGAATACCACGACGAACCGATCCAAGTAGGGCTGAAAAATTCGGTTCATCATATCCATAAACGCAATTGGGCGTTCGTCAATCCAATGGCATTACCGTAAATTCATAATGCCCATATCCGGTTCGGAAAGCCGTCTTATGGATATCCGCTTCTTTCACTTTAAGTCGATGATACCCGACCTTAAATCAATTTTAGAGAATACCGCAGCTCCTTTAAGTCGATCGAACAAATCGTCAATCCCGGCAAAGGATACTTGTTCTTGATGGTCACTTATTCAACCGCCATAGTCTATACACATCCTCATCGATCCGTCCTTCTTCTTCACGAATAGGACCGGTGCTCCCCATGGAGACACACTAGGTCGGATGAATCCACGATCAAGCAATTCTGAATCGAGCCTTAAGCTCAACCAACTCCTTCTTGCCATTCTATATGGAGCAATAGAAACAGCGCCGTTCCGAACAATAAGTCTATCCCGAATTCTACCTCAAGATCCGGAGGCAACCACGAAGTTCTTCCGGAAAAACATCTACAAATTCATTCACCGTCCGACTTCATTAATGATTGCATCCTTAGCCTCCAAAGCATTCACCAACATCGAAAAGCTTCAGATCCTTTCCTAACCATCCTTTCCGCTTTAAGAGCGGATACTACATTAGATAAGTAGTTCCGTCTTTCGCCCATCACTACAACTTCCTTATCATCAAGAGTTCTTAGGACATTCTCTTAGCAAAAGAATCCACATTTGCACGGTACTTCACAAGCCAGTCCATGCCTAAAATTAGGTCAAATTCTCCGAATGGTAACTCCATTAAATCAGCTGGGAACTGTATCCCTTAGACTTCTAGAGGCACTTCCTTAAAGAGTTTGTCTACAACTACTGTCTGTCCTAGAGGACTAAGTACAGTCACCTTCCTAGGTACAGTTCTAGAAGTCACATGCAAAGTCCCAGATACTTCACTAGCAATATAGGAATGAGTTGACCCTATATCTATCAAAGCAATAAAGGGCAACCCAGAAATCAAAAACGTACCCGTGATAACATCAAAAGGCCATCGCTTCTTCTCTGCGATTTAACCGCATATACCAATCTCGGTTGTCTTGCCTCGTAGTTTCCACCGCCTCTCACGAAGTTCCACGTCCTCTCTGGAACCATTTCCTTCCATTGGGACCACGGCCTCTTATCGATTGTTGTCCACTTCTATCGACTTGATTAGCACCTCGACTTGTCGGATTCGGTTCTTCTCCGAGTTCATCGGACAATCCTTGATCATGTGATCCTTGAACCGCACTTGAAACATCCGCCGCTTTTCTTCCAAGATTCTCCGAGTGCATTTTCCCACATTGAGAACAAGTACGACTTTGCACTCCATAGCGATCTGTTGACCTCGCGGTCCATCATTCCTTGATTTCTTCTGAAAGTTTCCAGACGACCCCGAAGACCCAAAACTTCTCTTATTCTTGCTCTGACCTCTGTCCCGGTTCTGTCTCTCAGTCCGTTTAGCCTCTTCAGCAATTCTTGCCCTTTCCACTAAGATTGCAAAATCTCTTTCACGATGTGGGGCAATCATCACTCTTAGCTCATCTCTAAGTCCATCTTCAAATCTGACGCAACGTTCATATTTCGTAGCCACTATCCCTCTGGCATAACGACTAAGTCGTAAAAATTCTGCTTCATACTCAGCTATCGACTTATTTCCTTGTACCAGATTCAGAAATGTCTTCCTCTGAGAGTCGATGTAGCTAGCTCAGACATATTTTCCTCAAATTTCACTTTAAAATACCCCAATCCGCACGATCCACGTGGGTACTTTCCTTTATAGTAAGCCACCACTGGTAGGCTTCATCACGAAGAAGTGAAATAGCTCCTTTCAATTTCTCTTCGTCAGTGCAGTCTATATCGTCCATGATCCTCTCGACTGCTTCCAACCAATATTCAGCTACGTTTGGAGCTACTCCAGATACTCCTCTGAAAACCTCAGCTCCATTCGATCTTAGTCTCTCAGCTACAGACTTCCGAGATCCATTTCCAGAACTAGCTTCTGCTACTCGTTCCAAAACTCGCAGTACAGCTTGTGATACTGCGTCACCTCCTTCATTTTGTTCTTGGAAGTCTGCCCCAACAGCCGGTGGTGGAGCTTCATTCTCGGAACCCCGACTGCACCGAACGGTTCAAACAGTCATCCTTCCTCTTCCATGTCCACGACGACCTCGTCCCCTAGAGCTCATGTCTACTACGTATCTTATCTGTTTTTACGAAAAGTCTTATGTATTAGAATCTTTTCACTTCTTATTAAAAGAAAGTCTTATGAAACAGATATTCAGTGGTTTTCGTAGTAGCACACATACACCTAGGGTCCATGTCTCTAAAGTTTCCTTAGGCTTATCAGACATTCATATCACTTATCAAATAAAGGTACATACCTGATGGATCTGGGCCGAGAATTCCGAGTGCCATGCTCTTATAAAACCATTTACTTAAGAAAAACTTTCAAAAATCTTTTTGGGCCAAATTTTGAAAACGTTGTGGACTTCAAAACCCAAGGCCGAGAGTTTAAAACTGGGCTCTGATACCAAGCTGAAACACCCCAAACCCGGCCCAAAAAGCCCAACCGGATTTGGTATGTTCCTCTAGTAAAACTTTAGCGGAAACATTATTTTTAGAAGGAATTAATAAAATAAAAAGGAAACCAAACTTAAGAAAAATTTCTTTGAAAACATTTATATAATAGTAACAAACACATTTTTAAATAATTTATCGAAAGCCATTTAGATATTTGATAATTATTCATGGCAGAATTTAAAATAAATCCAAACACAAAATTAAAGATAATTTATAGTGGCCTTATCACATAAAATTTGGCAAACCCAAAATAAAGTCTAAATAATAAAATTTAACTTAAAGAGTTTAAGTTGGAAAATCTCCACAATACTTATTACGAGCACTGGCCACCTCGAAATCCTTACTGTCCCGATCCATCGCACTACGAGTTATCTGAAAAGTTATCCCATAAAAATGGGTGAGTTATAAACTCAATGTATAACACATACACTAAAAAGCCCATTTTATGAAATGCTTTAAAGCCCAAAATTTCACATATGGCCATAGGCCCATTTAATCAAATATTTGGCCCAAAGGCCCATTTTAGCTCAAATTTAGCCCAAAGGCCCATTTTACTCAAATTTAGCCCAAAGGCCCATTTTACTCAAATTTAGCCCAAAGGCCCATTTTATAGCGAGATCAAATAATAATCATACAATGTTACATGGATATACTTATGAAATGAGATGCAAGCCCTACCAACCTAATTATCCATCCGCTACACACCCCGTACCAACCAAAGACACCGTGGGATTACTAAATCGACCCTCCATCTGCTACACACCATCGAAGGCGATTCTTTGCAGATCAACATGCACATCGCCTTATTGTGGCAAAGCCACCAAAACAGATGTGACCAAGTCACCGACCAAGTCCAAATATGTGACCGGCCACCAGAGTCAAATATGTGACCAAAACCACCGGAGTCAAATATGTGACCGGCCACCGAGTCAAATATGTGACCGCCACCAAATTCACATATGTGACCGAAGTCACTGAATTGTGGTAAAACCACGAATACTTCCTCCTTTATTAAACATACCCATATGCCCATGCACATACATATCAATTCATATTTTCATGCTATTTATCTACAAATCATAATATAGTCATGCTTATTGCATATAACAAAATAAACGGAATATTGAGGTAACATACACAATTTTGTATACCAATGATTGGTATCCACAAACAAACATATTATCATATAATCACTTTTTAAGACATAAATCTATGGAAATTTTAATGTATGGTTACACACCTAGTAACAAGTGAGAACAATACTCTAGCTCGTCCACACCTAAATGATTAATAAACTCGGTTAGTATAAACTATTGTTAGTAAAAACTATACTTATAAACGATGGATCTAAATCCTTACCCTCGGATTCACGAATGACGAGTTATTTTCGGTTTTTCTCCACTAGATGGATCAAAACCATGATATTCCACCAACGTAAAGTGGTTCGGTTATACGCACTACTTGAATAATCGATCCTCGTTTGCGAAGGTCCACAACCCGTGGAAAGTCTCTAACCCCCGATACTGCTCTTCGTTTGTAATTCGATGATAAAGGAATACCTCCCTTCTTCCAAACACTTCGAACGGCTCTTTTCTTACCTATCTTGATGATCTTAGATCGCTCCTAAAAATAACTTAGATTAGTGATCCGTCTAAAAAAAATGATATAATCTAATTTAGTAATCTTACCTTGATGATTCGAATGGTCACTTAAGGTTGTCTTCAACAAAGTTCCTTTCAAAGTCTTTTCAAGAGATTCGGCCTAAGAGAGAAATAAAAGATTATGATTTCCAATCTTACTCAAGTGAAAGGAAGTGATGAAAATAATTGATAAAGTCTTACTTTGATCACTTGGAGGTTCGGCTTTGAAAAAGAAGAAAAGAAAATGATGATTCGGCCTTCACAAAATAAAAGAATAAAAATGGTGGTTTCAATATGATGGTTTCGGTTTTGAAGGGAAAGAAGAAGGAGAATGAAAAGAGAAGGAAGTAAAGAGAAAGAGAAGAAGGAAATGATAATGGTGATTTCGGCAATGAGAGAAAGATAAGAAAAAAAATAAGATGAAAAGAAAAGAAAAGAGAATAGGATCAAAGAGAAGAGAGAGAGAAAATGAAGAAGAATAATGGTGCTTAATCTTTGTGATTTTTGGTTTCAAAATGAAAACTAAATGAGAGAAAGAAGGTTGTATTTGGTTCAAGCAATTGAGACTAAATCAAAAGCGAAAATGTACCAAAATGGCTAAGGTACATTCGGCCAAAAAGAAGAAAATTTGGTCCAAAGGATGAAAGCTAAAACAAAAGAGAGTTTTTTACCTAAACTCTATGGCAAATTCGGCTAGGAGAAAATTTTTGAAGAAAAATGAGAAAAGATGGACAACCAAGACTTTTGGCTAACTTTTCCCCCTAATGGCAAAGCATAAATTCGGCCACATCAATGCCAACATATCCCCCTTTTTCCTCCTTGTTTCTTCCCCATCATATCCAAAGAATTTACTACACAACTAGGCCTCTCCCTTTAGCCTTAATGCCGTCTAGGTTCATGGTCAAATGACCATGAACACATCCCCAAAACATAGCCCTTTATTATGCCATTGTCCCCCTCATCTTATCATGAATTTGTGATTCCATGCCTTATGTTCTTTAACTTCCTTTTTCACATGGTCAACAAGCCAAAAATGGATGAAAGCTCATCCACTCTAGAATATTCTTGGCCGACACTTACAAGGAAGAAAACAAAAAAATTAAAAATCTCCCTAATGTTAGCTAGGAGATTCGAACCTTGCACCTCAAGCACACATCCATGCATCTTAACCACTTTGCCAATTACTTAACTTATGCTAGAACTTCTTATCATCAATTCTTAAGGCCTTAATAGCTTAGTTCTCTCTCTAATTAATAGAAATTAAAGTTTAACAAAGCATTCACTTAATAAATGAAGCTCAAATAACTTCCAAAATGGCACTTAAAAATGATTAAGCATGCAACATCATTCAATTATGTAAAATGCATAGCCCCCAAAATATCAGGATGTTACAATTATTCTCTTAGGCTCATTGGGATTTTAGAAACAATCGATCTAAGCCCATTCCCTTAGCAATCGAATGTAGGACAAGGTGATCTAGTGTGGTAGATCGGGTCTTCGGGATTTAGCCGACTGTGCCAAAAAGGTGCGTAGTTATCGCACTGTCTCTTGATTGTGTGTATGTGTTATATTTATGTATATGTGATATGATGTTAATGGTAGCCGAATTAAGGGCTAAGATTGTGAATACCCGTGGTGGGTGATCGAATACTCAGGTCAGTGATTTACGATATTAAATGATCATTGATGAATATATGAAATGTGATGGCATGTGATGCATTATTGTTCAAGTGATATGTTGCCATGACATACATATTTGCATGGGACTTGGGATGTGACTATCGAAGGAAAGGGTGTACATTATGTACGTGGTCTGATGTTAGCCTTGTGCTACATTGGCGCTTTATGGTGGCTATGTGCTCCATCAAGGAGGTGTTGGCTAGGTGCCCATCTCGGCGGATGATAGTGTGTGCATCACCGTAGGTTGAGGATGACCTCGAGTCACCGGTGGATACTGATATGTGGATCACTATGTGATCGGTGGCTTAGCCAACGCCTTGGGTAACAAGTCCGCCAAGGTAAGATATGTGGATCACTATGTGATCGGTGGATTAGCCACTGACCTTGGGCGAGAGTCTGCTAAGGTAGGAGTAACGGATGGACTCTAGGTTGGGTTGGGCTTCATGTTACATATTTATTCATTTTGCATGACTATTTATGTGGATCAATGTGGATATGGGCCAAGCCCAACATGTGGAATTATGTGGATATAATGCCTTATCATTTGATATGTGATTGATGTGTGGATATGTGCCAAGCCCATACGTGGAGGCATGTGTAATAACTATGCACTGAGTCTGTTTGACTCACCCAATTTTTCTCAAACCTTTCAGGTGATGCATAAAGCTTGGACCGGGTTGGAGTGGATACGAGGTGGCCCATGCAGAAATGGATTCTCTTTATACAATTTATGTTTCAGTATTTTAAGTATTTAATTTTTGTAATAAGAGCCATTTTAAGTATTTAAGGACTTTTATTATGTTTTAAGTTGGTTTGTCGATTATATTATTATTTGAAAATGTTTTATTTTAAACAACTTAGTTTTACTTGAAATTTTAATTACACAATGTTTTAGTAAAGACAACAAAATTTTATGTTTTTAATTCTAAGTCAAAAGTTTTTCAAACGTTTATCGCAGTGGCATTTCAAATTCGGTCATAGCGAATGGGCCGGGTTTGGGGTGTTACAATGCCTCGTACCCTGTTTTACCGTTGAACACGGGTAAAGGGTGTTACAGCACCGAATTGGACATTACCTTTTTAACTTATGTATGATGCTAGTGATTTTATTGTAGGAGCAATACTTGGGCAAAGAAAGAACAAAGTGTTTCATGCCATCTACAATGCAAGCAGAATGCTGACTGATACACAGTTGAATTACACCACTATTAAGAAAGAACTATCGGCTGTGGCATTTGCATTTGACAAAATAAGATCTTCTTTATTTGGCACAAAAGTTACAGTTTATCGGGATCATTCTGTGATTAAATATTTGGTGACCAAGAAAGACACCAAGCCAAGGTTAATTCAGTGGATATCGCTGCTACAGGAATTTGATCTTGAAATTTGAGATAGGAAAGGCATAAAGAACCAAGTGGCTGATCACTTGTCGAGAATTGAAGTAGGAAACGAAGACGACAATATTTAACTCATTAAGGAAGATTTTCCAGATGACTAGCAATTGGTTGCCACAACATTACCTTGGTATATCGATATTGTCAATTTCTTAGTGAGCAGATTGCTACCACCTGAGGTTAAAAGTCAAAGATGAAGAAAATTTCTCCATGATGCCAAACAAAATTATTGGGATAAGTCATTTTTATTAAACATTGTATAGATCAAATAATTTGGAGGTGTGTTCTAGATGACGAGATTCAGAGTATTTTACACCATTGTCATTCAACACCATATGGAGGACACTTTAGGGGAATGCGAACTACTGCAAAATTTCTCCAATCTAGCTTGTATAGGCCAAGCATGTTTAAATATGCTCATGAATTTTGTCAAGCTTGTGATCATTATCAACAAACAAGGATCTTACCAAAGAGGTATGAAGTGCCATTGCAAAATATTGTAGAAGTTGAATTGTTTGATGTGTGGGGAATCGAGGTCCATTTTCACCCTCTTGTGACAATATATACATCTTTGTAGCTGTAGATTACGTCTTCAAGTGGGTTAAAGTTGTCGCCCTCCTTACGAATGATGCCAAATCGGTACTAAAGTTTCTGCACAAGAATGTTTTCACCAGGTTTGGTATTCCTCGTGCTTTGATTAGAGATGAAGGTTCTCATTTTGATTGCAAATTAGCTGCTACTGCCTTGAATAGATATGGGGTTAAACATCAAATTGCTACGGCATATCATCTCCAAACAAATGGAAAAGTGGAGGTCTCAAATAGAGAAATTAAGCAAATTTTGGAGAAAGTAGTCAATCCCACCCACAAAGATTGCTCAACTAGATTGGATGAAGCTTAATGGGCATATCGCACTACATTCAAGACACCATTGGGATGTCTCCTTTCAAGCTCGTCTATGGGAATCCTTGCCATTTGCTTGTTGAGCTTGAACATAAGACATTTTGGGAAAATAAGAAATTGATCATGGATTAGATTAATGACGACAATAGCTGACTACTAGAGCTCAATGAGATAGAGGAATTTAGAGCTCAAGCTTATGAGAATGCCAAATTGTACAAAGAAAAGACAAAGCGATGGCATGATAATAAGATTTTTCCACAGCAATTTGAACTTGGAAAACAATTGTTGTTGTTCAGTTTTAGGATATAATTGTTTCTTGTAAAATTGAAGTCTCATTGGTTTGGTCCATTCGAGATAGTGCATGTTTACCCTCATGGAGTAGTAGAAGTCAAAGATGGAAAGACTGGCTTTAATTTCAAAGTCAATGGCCAAGGTTTGAAGCATTATTGGGGAGCTCACATACTTCGTGATAAACATTCTATTGCTCTTCGAATTGCTTAATGTTTTCTTTTGCCTGGTTTTTATTTAATTAAATTTATTTTGATTTATTTCTTTTATCAGTTTAACTAATTCTTATTTCATTCTTTTGTTGTAGGTAGATTTTGGCCGAAGCTTTGTAATAGTTAGCCCACTTAGCATACTTGCAAATTTTTAGCTTGATTTTTTATTATATTTTTTCTTTTCCTACTTAATTTTTACTTTATCGTGTCAGGCCATAATTTCATACTAATCTTATCCCTCACGTCACTATTATATTCTCTCTAATTTTTACCCTAGTCATTTTATTTTCTTTCTCCAAGTTATTTTTAGTTTCTTCTTTTTCACCATGCTTAGTTTTTCCTCCATAACTGTAAAGGTCTTAACTTTTTCTTTTTACAGTTACAATTTCTTCTCAAATGGCTCGATGTATGCCATTTTCATCAACCTTTATACCTCCAAGAATGTTTTTCAGCAAAGCCGCTAAAGAAAAATGCAACACGAACACATCAAAGCGACCCTTTTGTATGGAAAAAGGGTTTCTGTTTCAAAACGCAGCCTTTATGGGATACATTGAAGCAATTTCTTTTGTGGTGGAGAAACATGGTGGAAAATCTTTTGCTTTCATCCTGACAATGTTCTCACAAAATTAGTAAAGGAATTTTATGCTCATTTAACCTCTCCAGATAATGCTTTCATCTATGCACACGATACTTCAATGTTATTTGATGAATACTCCATCAACACACAATATGGGTTACCTGAAGGCCCTGATGAACATTCTCAATTTATCAAGACAATAACATCAGAAGCTCTTAATCAAGTTCTTAAGGATCTATGCATGGGAGAGACCAAATGGATAGTTTCTCAGAATGATTGCTACACCATCGACCGTTTTTCTTTGAACCCTCATTGTAGAGTATGGTACCAATTTCATAAATCTCGCCTTAACCCTTTAACTCATAATTCTACTATTTTGAAGGAACGCATGTTGTTACTGCACTCTATTATGATTGGAAGAAAGATAAATGTTGGAAAAATTATTTTCAGAGAAGTTCATCGTTGCACACAAAAGAATGCATGCACCCTAAATTTCCATTTCTTATTACTGCACTTTGTCAACGGGTTAATGTCCTTTTCAAAGCAAATGAAGACAAAATCCATAACAAAGGAACCATCACCAAATAGATTGCCATGATATTTTCAGGGGGAAGAAGTGCCACGGCATCCTGGCTCTACATCAACCTCTTCTACACCTACTGATACCCATGCCACTCTATCCACATCTTACAATGATTTTATGTAGCAAGTGCTCGATGCTTTTGAGATGTTGCAACTATAGTTTCATTTGATAGAGAATTAACAACTGTGGACAATTACTGATCTAAGAAGCACTCAAGAAGAAATGGCTTTTTTTGGGGCTATGTCAGAAAGAGGGATAATGCCATCAAGAAATCTCTTCAAAAAGAGGAATTATACCACCCCTTATACGAGCCCTCGAGCCCTAAAATCACATTAGAAAAAATCGAGAAAAAATCAAGAACATATAGAATTTTCCAATAAAATATGAAAATATGAAAATTTTCAAAGTGAAGGGGTCACATGACCTTGTGACTCACACGACTGAGACGCACGCCCGTGTCTTAGGCCGTGTGGACATGAAATTGGCCAAATTCAAGCCATTTTCATGCTTAACTCTAGTAGGTACCTAAAAACATTCTATTCCCACATTATAGAACTGAAAACAAAGCAAGTTGTTCATGAAATAATCCATTCAATATACCAAAAATTCATCCAACTAGTATGACCATAAGGCACCTCAAATTCAAGCAATCAACCATTCATGTAAACATGTCAAAGACTTATCAAAATTAAGAATCATGACCTATTATAAACTAAGCTAATTCACATAGCATACTTGAAGTATTCAAGCATCATCATTTGGCACCAAAAGATTTATACATTTTCTATTTATATAAGTTCCAAAAGGTTTAACTAATTATGCACACAAGTTCAACTATCTTGTACTAGCAACAACCATAACATGTTCACTTTCAATATTTACATCCATACAAAGTATCTAAGTACTAAAGACCCTTCCTAATACATGCCGCTTAAACCAACTAGTATCAACCAAAATGACTACTGAGATGTTGATGATAATGTGCGAGCTTCTGAGTCGATCAAATCAAAACAACAATTCCAAAGGGCATACAAGAATAAATCAAACTAGCATTAAAAAGCTTAGTAAGTTCTGCATTAGTTTCATTTATTAATCAACTGAAAATGATCAAATCAATGTCAATTTGCATTACACCCGAACAAAGCTTGCAAGGCACATAGCCCGAATATCACCGGCACACAGCCTGCTAAGCACATAGCCCAAATATCACCGGCACAAAGCCTGTTAGGCACATAACCTGAATATCTCTAGCACAAAGCTTGCTAAGAACATAGCCCGAATATCACCTACACAAAGCTTGCTAGGCACATAGCCCGAATATCACCAGCACAAAGCCTGCTAGACACATCGTCCAAATATCACTGGCACAAAGCCTGCTAGGCACATAGCCCAAATATCATTATGTTTCTATTTGGTTAAACATAAATAAATGAAATCCATGAATTAACCAATAATGAAATAGAATGAATATTCAATAAAGTTAATAGTAACCATATAACGAACTTAACTGGATTGAATCATAGAAATTGCAGAAGTGTAGGGACTATTTTGCTATTTTTCCTTTTCCTCGAATATATACAGGATCTTGTTCTAAAATGTAAAATTCTTCATTATTAGCATATATTTCATTTCAAATCCATTTTACAATTAATGCCTTTTTATTTTTCAAATTTACAAAATTACCCAAACTTTTACAATTTTTACAATTTAGTCCCTTATCTCAAAATCCATCAAATTAACAAATTTTCTCAAGTCAATATTTTATCCAAATATTCTAGGCCCTCAAATATCCCTAATAAACATTGAATTTACTATCAAACCCTAATATTTTGTATTTAGACAATTTAATCCTAAAATAAAAATTTAACAAAAATCTCTTTACAAATTCATCAAATAGCATAATTAAAGCTTCAAATACATGATATTTGTCGAAAACATTCAATATTCATCAATGGTAACTTCTAAAACTTTTAATAAAATAAAAAAAAAACGAAGGTATGGGCTAGCTGGACCTAATTGCAATGATCTCAAAAACATAAAAATTATAAGAAATAACATCACAATCACTTACATGCATTGAAAATAAGAAACCAAAACTCCTTCACCCTAGTTGTGGCTATTCAACATGAACATGAAGAAAAAGAAATTGATTTTGCTTTTTCATTCTTTAATTTTAATTAAACTTTCCTTAATTTACAAATTTGCCATCCATTTCATATTATTTTATTATTTCCCATTAACATGTAGACCAACACTGTCCATTAGGGACTAATTATTGGTCACTCCTCATGTAATTAATTATTTATTTAGTCATTATTAAACTAGTTACTAACTTTTGCACCTTTTTTAGTTTAGTCATTTTTCCTAAATTAACTATCTAAACATTAAAATTCTCGTACCAAATATTAATACTACTTTAGTGACTCTATAATTATTCTAAAAATAATACTTACGAGTCAACATGACAGAAATTTATGGTCCCGAAACCACTGTTCCGTCACCACTGAAAATCGTGTTGTTTCAATTCTTCCTCCTTTAGGAAATTTTGTCCTCAAAATTGTTACCTGAAAATAGATTCGGATACTATAGTTTCATTGATTCTTCGGTTCGCTAGGTAGCTTCTTCTAAACCATGTCGATGCCACAAGACTTTTACTAAAGCTACTCATTTATTCTGCAATTCTTTGACTTCTCGAGCTAAGTTTCTCATTAATTCATCCGAATACGTCAAGTCCGACTATAACTCAATTTCACTATGAGGAATCACATGCGAAGGATCAGATATATACCTTCTCAACATTGAAATGTGGAATACATTATGGATTTTCTCAAGTTCAGAGGGCAAGGCTAATCTATAAGCTATAGGGCTAATTCCTTCAACAATCTTGTACGGTCCTATAAATCTTGGACTCAGCTTTCTCTTCTTGCCAAAATGTAGCACTTTCTTCCACAGAGAAACTTTCAGGAATACTCGCTCGCCAACCACAAATTCTATATCTTTTCTTTTCAAACCCGCATACGATTTCTAACGATTAGATGCAACTTTCAAACAATCCTAAATAAGTCAAACTTTATCTTCTATTTCTTATATCAAATCAATTCCCACCATTTTGGATTCACTCAATTCAGACAAATACAATGGTGTTTTACACTTCCTCCCCATAAAGAGTTTCAAACGGTGTCATTTTTATATTGGATTGATAACTATTATTATATACAAATTTAGCTAACGGTAAGTACTTTTCCTAGTTACCTTCAAATTTGAGTAAACAACATCTCAGCATATCTTCTAGAATTTGAATCACTCGTTCTGATTTCCCCCTCAATATGAGGATGAAACGCAGTGCTGAAATTAAGCTTAGTGCCTAGGGCTTTGTGACGTTTACTCAAAAACCTCGATGTAAATCTTGGATCTCGATCTGAAATAATAGATGTCAGAACTCCGTGTAACCTCACAATCTTATACACATATATTTCTGCTAATCTCTCAAGTGTGAAGTCTATTCTGACTAGAATAAAATGTGGCAATTTAATCAGTCTGTCAACAATCACCCAGATCTATAACAGCCCGTTTTTGGTCAAATCAGAACAGTCATTTCATGACCACAAATCCAAGGTCAAAATATTTATTTTATTATTATTTTAATGTTACAAAATGATTGAATGATTGTGTGAAATTTTTGTTAAGAAATTTTATCGTTTAAATGGTCAAATTGAGAAAAAGAACTAAATCGCGTAAAGTGAAAAATTGATGTTCTATTAGCTAAAAGTGCCTAATAGCTATGGAACTTAAAAGGGGAGGTCATTATGTTGTAATTAGACCATTAATATAATGAGTGTACATATATGGACATTGAATGGATGATATCAAATGGTTTATAACAAGGTTAAAATAGTAAATGAGTAATTATGTTATAATTTAATATAAAAAAAGCATAAAATTTAATGCACTCATCTTCATTAGCCGAAAGTACAAAGAAGAAGAATCCATAGAAGTTGTTTTATGGTTCGGCACTTCCAAAACTAAATTGGTAAGTGATTTTCACTCAGTTTTTAATGATTTCTATGTTTTTGAGATCGTTGCACCTATTACTAGGTAGCCTAGGGACTATTTTTCAAATTTTTTAAGATTTTGAGTTTTGCTTGTGAGCTATACAAGTTTTGTTAAGTGATTTTTAGTGAAAATGCAAAATAGGGACTAAATTGAGAAAATTTAAAACTTTGTGCTTAAAATGTGAAATAAATGAAAAATATGGGCTACTAGGGGCATAAGAGTAATTCAGTTAAGCATGGGTGTTTTGAAATTTCATGAATTTTTTATTTTGCATAATAAGGACTAAATTGTAAAAGATATGAAATATTAGGGGCAATTGTGTAAAAATGCCCTAAAGTGAAATTTAGACTAAATTGAATAAATGAATGATTAAATGAGTTGAACTTGATATTACATAGATTAAGAAAAGCGGAATTCAGACCTAGATCGGGGAAAAACTAAAGTTATCAACTAATTGACCTATTTAGTCGTTTTCACATCTGAGGTAAGTTCGTATGTAATAAGCATTGTTACAATTATGCTTTAAATGCTTTGATATTGCATAAATTGTGTATACAAGATTATAGTTATGATTGATGACACTTCAGATATGTATGACACTTAGTGTGTGATTCGAGATAGCTTAGGCTATATATGGCACTTAGTGTGCGATTTGAAATAGCTTCGACTATATATGGCACTTACTGTGCGAAACCATGATAGCTTCGTCTATGTAAGGCACTTAGTGTACTAGATTATAATAACTTCGGCTATATATTGGCACTTAATGTACGAGATATCGAGTATTTGACAATATTCTAAAAATGTATAAGTTCGTTATGAATTTGTATAGGTATGTACATGTAAAGTATGAGATTCAAATAGAAAAGGTTATGAATTTGCATATAAGCATATGATTAAACATATGGAAGGTTTGTTGTTATCATGAATTATATGTTTAATAGTTCAAATTGATGATTTGTGTATTAAGATTTGTTAAGTATATTTCGTACGAGCTTACTAAGCTATAAACCTTACTTTGTTTATTTTTCCCGTGTTTTTATAGAGAATTCAAAGCTAGTTTGGATTAAGAAAGTGTCAGAGACATTGTCGCACTATCCAACCGTCACTTTGGTACTTTTGAACTTATGGTTTGGTCATATGGCATGTATAGGGACTTTGGGTCATTTTGGTATTGTAGCATGATTTTCGCCATTTGTGTTGGCATGTTTATATTGCGAAATTGGTTGTATGTTAGCCATATGACTTGGCTTATTTTGGTTATTATGTAATGTACATATATGATGTGAACCCGGTCGCATCATGTTACAATGCAACTCGACGCCATCGAGATTGGCCTAAGCTCGAGGGGCCTACTAGCAAAATGAAGCTTCATTACAAGCTTATTCAGCTCAATAGGCGTCCTTTGCAATTTATTGCAAGCTGAACTTTAATTTTATTAAACTCATCTTAGTTAATAATTGAGTTGCTGGACTTTATTTTTATTAAACTCATTTTAGTTAATTAATTGATGGAGTAAATGCTTATCTTTGTTAATTTAATTGATGGAATAACTTATTGTTAAATGAGTTTATTTACATTTTATTAAATTAAGTTAAGTGTTAAATGTGTTTATTTACAGTTTATTAATTAAGCTTATTAAGTTTAGTGTGTTTCAATGTGTTTTAATGTTTTTGTTAATAAATGCTTGTAGGTGACATTCAATTGGAATCAGTTATGTACAAGGGGTTGTTACAAAGTGATAAATGCAACTATTCAGCTGAATTGCTTACATACAAGGGCTGTTACAACATTTAAAGGAGAGTAATGAGCATCATTAAAATTAGGCAGCCTCTCTATCTTCTCCAAGGAGTTGTTCAGGAATAGCAATGGAAAAAGGAGTGATTACACATTCCAGAACCGAATGTCTCTTAAAGAACACTCCATGGTCTGTTTGTGTGCCCAAAAATATCATCAATGTTGCTGGTGCCTATTCGGCTGACCAGGGGAGAATTTAAGGCTTATTCTAAACTCTTTGGCTGCTTAAGAATGAAACCTAAGCATTCAAGCTTTGCTGAATTAGAAAATTAAATCGTATTGATAGTTGATATTACTTAGGCCTAGAATTTCAAGAGCTTGTGCTTAGTGATTAAGTTTTATTTCAACGCATTATTAGCTCATTTAAGCTAAACAATTGTGACTTTTTGGCTAGGCCTTATCTAGCACTATAAATACTTGTAATCAGCTCGTTGTAATGGATTTTTGCTACCATTTGAAAGTTTATAACATTTTGTGAGTTTTCCAACTCTCCTATTTCTTTTTAAGACTTAAGCGGTGTAACACCCCAAACCTGGCCCAAACGTTACGACCAGATCTGACATGCTACGGGTTGTTTGTTTAAGATCAAATCCTTTGATCGCTTTGAAGAAAGCATAGTTTTGAGAAAAACTTTCAAGTAGCACGTGGTGTTGAAACTTTTGCTTGTTGATTCTGGAAATCTCAGTTTGTTTAACCGGTTAATCATTAAACGTGAAATTTTTGAAATAAACCTTAACTTTTATGTTGATCGTGTTTGGAAAGCCCATTTTTAATTCCTTTATAATTAAATCTTTGAAAACATAAGTCTATAATCCTTGAACATGGATAACAGTGAACCGAAAATTTTAAGTAAGGAGGCCTTATTACATGCTAACAAAAATAACCCAAAATTTAAAACTAAAGGGAAACCCAAAAATCTGTTCACGTAATAAAGGTCTTTACGGCCCCTCGAGTCTTCCTCGGCTCCCTTGTCTAAGATCTACTACTCATCTAAAAAGTTGGGAAAAATAAAAGGGTGAGTCACCAAGACTCATTGTGTAAATCCCCGAATCACATAAGCGGCTAAGGCCCAAAAACATATTCTGGCCTTGGCCCACACAAAACAGCAACAAAACAGATACATGTTGAATGTCCCAACCTAACCTAAAGTTCCATCCTCTACACGCCAACCCTTACCAGCCATCACACCGTAGGGATTCCTACAATCAATCCTCTATCCGCTACACGCCATTTCGACAGCTGTGCTGCCTGTCATAAAGACCGATAACTATGTGACCTTATAATCAAATGTGGCAGAGCCATCGATCGCTATGTGACCTTAATAATATATTGTGGTTTAACCACCGATCACTATGTGGCCTATTAATCAAATGTGGCAGAGCCACCGATCACCATGCCACCTTAATAATATATTGTGGTTTAACCACCGATCAAGAAGTGACCTATTAACATGCTCTTCCCCATCATCATACCAATCCCATCCCATGCATATGCACATGCAAAAGCAAAAAAACAACATGCCATCTAAAGGTTAACAGGTTATCATATATATTGGTACACATAGAGAATTTACTATGTTCACGTACCTGGCATCCTTAGCCTAACCCCTACGGGTTAATCGACTGTCCGCACAGCCTTTTCTGGCTTTTAAGCCCATAACAGGTATAATACAAAAAACTTATGTGATAAAGATCTACACACCAGATTATAGACAAGACGATACTTTCTATGTCAACAATGTCAGTAGCCAATACGACTGCTATCTGCCTATGGTTTTGTTCCGAAGCTAGACCACAACCCGGTGGCCAATCTCTGACGGCAGACACTGCATGCTCCTTAAACTTAGGGGTTGGATTTGCGGATCGAATTCCCTCCTTCGCCTGATCGACATTTGATTCCATCAAAAGACCTTATCAATTGCTACCACCACAACATATGGTTGTTAATCCTTAACATAGGATTTAGATCACGAATACACTAAACAAAACCCGATGAAAATATAAAGAAACCCTTACCTCGAAATCCCAAAAAGAGATCTAGTTCAGAGACTAGCGATTTTTGATTTTTGGAATCTAGATGATCCGATCTATTTCGATTCTTGAGATGTTGTCCCCAGAAGAAAATGCAAGAAGAAAAGAAGTATTAGACCAATCGACAACCTTAACAACCCAAGTAGCCATTCCGCTTTGGCCCCCAAAATCGAAAGAGAAAAGATCAAAAGAAATTGACACTTACCAATAGATTCGGCTTCTCCTAACAGATTTCGACTTCTGAGAAGATCAAAAGAAAGACAGTGCAATAGGACCTATGAAGATTCGGCTATGAAGAAATTGGCAAAGAGAGAATAAAGGAAAGAACAATGATCATTCGGTTATAGGAAAAGAATGGAGAAGAGATGAGTTATGAGTTTCGGCTTTTGAAAAAAAAAAGATGATTAAGAGAAGAGAAGTAGGATGAAAGGAAAAGTAGCGATAGAGACGGTAAAGAAAAGGCAGACTAAAGGTAGGTTGGGCTTTAGTAGAATTTTTAGAAAAGTGAGTGGGAGAATGAAAACTCAAATGCCGAAAATGAAGAGATATTCCCCTTACTTAATGAAAAATTTTAGCACCCCTTAAACAAATGCTAGAAATGCCCATTCCGAATATCAAAAACTCATCCTATTAATAGGGAAAATTCGACACCCCTAAAGCCCACTCTAAACCGATCCCTCCTCCCTCTTAGAGTCAGAATTTCGGCCACCACCTAGCCTTCTAGATAATTCCTAAATTTTCTCCTTATCCTCATCTGGTCACTCATCCATATTGTCATTGATAACACCACCTCTTCCTCCCTTTATCAGCATATTATCAACCTTATTATCCACATTAAATAATTCCTAATTTCAAGCATCCAATCTGAACTCCACTACTGCTTTTTGCTATTGCCAAAATTAATTAAAATAAAAAGGTATCATTCGACTCGAACCTTGGACCTCCTTAACTGCTTGACACGGCACTCCTAATCCCTGCATATCACCACTGACCATTAGGCCACAAGCCCATTTTTGTGTCTTAATTCATAGATAATATCTTTTAAGCCCTATCCTACCTGACTCTCCACTAGAATGCCCAAACAAGAAATTTTTGCTAAGGCCTCGGCCCAACATCGAGCCCATTCTGGACCCTTAAAACATTCTAACAAGCATAATAAGCACAACAACACATCACAGCATATCAAATGCAAAGCCCCATAAATTTGGGATGTGACAATTTTACCCTCCTTAAAGAAATTTCGGCCTTGAAATTACCTGGTCAAAAATAGATGCGGGTATTGTTGCCGCATTGCTTCATCTGGTTCCCAAGTAGCCTCTTTAGAGCCGTGATTCCGCCACAGAACCTTTACTAACAGAACCATTTTCCTTCGCAATACCTTGACATCATGATCCAGAATTTCTACTGGTTCCTCTTCAAAGGATAGGTCAGGTCTCACTTCGATTTCTCCCAAAGGCACCACATGAGATGGATCTGAACGATAGCGTCTTAACATAAAGACATGAAACACATTGTGAATCTGGCTTAATTTTAAAGGTAGCTCAAGCTGATAGGCTATCCGCCCCACTCGTTTCAACACCCGATAAGGTCCGATAAATCTAGGACTTAATTTACCTTTCCGTCCAAACCTTAGCACTTTATTCCACGACGACACCTTCAAGAACACCTTGTCACCCACTGCAAACTCTATGTCCTTACGCTTCAAATCAGCATAGGACTCCTATCTATCCGACGCTTCCTTTAGTTGAGCTCGAATTAACTCAACCTTCTTTTTCATCTCGGTAACCAATTCTTGCCCCAAAATTTGACATTCCCCTAATTCTGTCCAATAGGTAGGAGTACGACACTTCCGCCCGTATAATGCTTCATAAGGCGCCATTTGAATACTGGACTGGTAGCTGTTATTGTAAGCAAACTTTTCCAAAGGTAAAAACTCCTCCCAACTACCCCTGAAATCAATGACACAACCTCTAAACATGTCTTCTAAGATCTGAATTACCCTATCAGACTGTCCATCGGTCTGAGGATGAAATGCTATACTGAAATCCAACTTTGTACCCAACGCTTGATGCAAGGCCTTCTAGAATCGCGACGTGAACCTAGGGTCCCTATCTGATATGATCGATACTGGTACTCCATGCAACCTCACTGTCTTTGCTATATATAACCTAGCCAATTTTTGCAGAGAGTAATTGACACGTACAGGTATGAAATAAGCAGACTTCGTCAAGCGGTCAACAATCACTCAAACCGAATATTTCTTAGTAGGCGTGAGAGGTAGCCCACTTACAAAGTCCATTGTGATTCGTTCCCATTTCCACTGTGGAATCTTTATCGGCTGCAACAACCCTGATGGTAATTGATGCTCTGCCTTTACCTGCTGACAGGTCAAACACTTACTCACAAATTTGGCCACCTCTTGCTTCAGACTCGACCACCAGAACTGTTCTTGCAAATCCCGATACATCTTACTCCCTCCGGGGTACATAGCGTATGGACTACCATGCGCTTCTAACAAAATCTTATGCCTCAACTCAGGATCTTTCGGCATACAAATTCTTCCTTGAAAACATAATAGCCCTTCCTCATTCATACTGAATTCTGTTGATCCATCACTGGATCCTACCTGAAACTTCTCCTTTAGCAACTCATCGGTCTGCTACTTCTCCTTAACCTGACTGACCCAAGAGGGTTTCACTTGTAGTTCAGCTAATAAACTCCCATCATCGCACAGACTAATGTGAGCAAACATTGCTCTCAAGTCAGAAATTACTTTACGACTCAAAGCATCCTCCACCACGTTAGCTTTACCCGGATGATACTCGATCGAGCAGTCATAACCCTTTAACAACTCGATCCACCTCCATTGCCTTAGGTTCAACTCCTTCTAGGACAAAATGTATTTTAAGCTCTTATGATCGATAAAAATGATAGACTTTTCCCCGTACAGATAATGCCTCCATATCTTTAAGGCAAAAACCACTGCCGCCAATTCCAAATCATGGGTGGGATAATTTGATTCGTGTGGACTTAACTGTCGAGATGCATACGCAACAACCTTCCCATCTTGCATTAATATGTATCCTAGCCCCATGTGTAAAGCATCACAGTAAATCACGAATTCCTTTTCGGCCTCCGGCTGAATCAACACCGGAGCCTCCATCAATATCCTTTTTAACCTTTCAAAACTTCCTTGCTGCTTATCAGACCAAAGAAACGGAACTCCTTTCTATAGCAACTTAGTCAATGGTGCCGCAATCAACGAAAATCTTTTAACAAACCTTTTGTAATACTCGGCCAGACCAAGAAAACTCTAAATTTCTGCCACGAACTTAGGCGGCTTCCAATCCAACACCGCTTCAATTTTTCGAGGGTCAATCCTAACCCCTCTATCGACACAACATGGCCTAGAAAAGTAACTTCCCTTAGCCAAAATTTACTCTTACTAAATTTGGCATACAACTGTTTCTCCCTCAGAATCTGCAAAACCACTCGAAGGTGTGAATCTTGCTCTTCCTTCGAGGATGTCATCTATAAATACCACAACAAACCGATCCAAGAAGGGTTGGAATACTCGGTTCATCATGTCCATAAATGCTTCTGGCGCATTGGTCAGTCCTAAAAGCCGTCTTATGAATATCCGTCTCTTTGACCTTAAGCTGATGATACCCTGACCTCAAATCTATCTTTGAAAAGACTGAAACCCTCTTCAATTGATCGAACAAGTCGTCGATCCTCGGCAGCGGGTATTTGTTCTTGATTGTCAACTTATTTAACTGGCGATAGTCAATGCACATACGCATTGAGCCATCCTTCTTCTTAACAAATAATACCGGTGCTCCCCAAGGTGACATACTTGGTCAAATAAACCCCCTATCTAGCAACTCTTGTATCTGCGCCTTTAACTCTACCAACTCCTTTGGCACCATCCTATATGAGGCGATAGATACCAGTGCTGTTCCCAGAAAAAGGTCAATACCAAACTCCAATTCACGATCCGGAGGTAATCCCGGAAGCTCTTTTGAGAAAACATCAAGAAATTCTTCACCATCCTAACATCATTGACAGATAGTTCCTTGGCTTCCAAAGGCCGAACAAACATTAGAATTGCCTCGCATCCTTTCCTCACCATCCTTTCTGCTCTTAGAGCAGTCACCATATTCGACAAACAGTTCCCCCTTTCACCCATTACCAACACTTCGCCACCCTCGGGGGTTTTTAGCACCATACGCTTGGCTGCACAATCTACATTAGCTTGATACCTCACCAGTCAGTCCATGCCTAAAATTAAATCAAACTCCCTGAACAGTAATTCCATCAGATTAGCCAGGAAAATTATTCCCTGAACTTCTAAAGGTACCTCTCGATAAAGCTTATTTACCACCACAGAGTGTCCTAACGGGCTAATTATAGTCATCTCCCTATAGAATCTATGCCTAAGGTTCCAGACACCCTACTAGCAACATATGAATGCGTCGACCCAATATCAACCAATGCAGTGTAAGGCAATCCAAGAATTAAAAATGTACCAGTTATGACATCCGGTGCGTCGGCCTCTTCTCGACGTTTGGCAGCATAGACTAGCCCCGACTGTCTCACCTCAGTGTTTCTTGCCCCTCGACCTGGTGCTTCACGACCCCGACCAAAATCATTACCACCTCTGGCTGGACTACGACCTCCCTGCGGCTGCTGACCTCCTCTACCCGACTGAGTATTTCCCTACCCTACGGGCCCTACATCGCCCCGTGGCTGTGGACAGTCTCTAATCTGATGATCCGTAGATCCACACCTGAAACACTTTCCATTGTTCGACCAACACTCACCTGAATGGAATTTGCCACAGCGAACACACCTCCGTGTCTGGCTAGCAGCAACAGGTCTCTTAACCCGGTTTGGCCCATCCGATCGAGGTCTTTTCTGAGTACGCCCAGCTGCCCCTGACGATCCAAAATTTCTCTTACTTCCACCCCTATCTCTATCTTGGTTCAGTTTTTCTGTCCGCTTTACCTCCTGAGCTATCTTAGCTTTTTCCACAAGCACAGCAAATTCCCTTTCCCGCTGTGGAGCTATCAATACATGCAGATCATCCCTCAGGCCATCCTCAAATCAAACACAACGCTCATATTCTGTGGCCACTATCCCTCGAGCGTAATGACTCAAACGAAGGAATTTTTCTTCATACGCAGCCACCGACCTACTTCCCTGAACCAGATTCAGAAATGCTCTATGCTGCGCATCCACATATCTTGACCCGATGTACTTATTCTGAAACGCCGTCCTGAAGTAGCCCTAGGTGATATGGTCAGCCATCGTACCATCCTTAACCGTAAGCCACCATTGATACGCTTCATCACGGAGAAGAGACACCACTCCCTTCAGCTTTTCTTCTTCCGTGAAGTTGAGATCATCCATTATACGTTCCACTGCTTCCAGCCAATACTCCGCTGTACTAGGAGTTACACCAAAAATTCCCTTAAACACTTCTGCCCCATTGGCTCTAAGTCACTCCGGCACAGATTTCTGAGCTCTTGTACCCATGCCTGCTCCCGAAACTCTCTCCAACACTCGGAGCATCGCTTGAGACACCGCATCGTCTCTGCCCGTTTGGTCCTGATATTCTGCCCCCACAACTGGTGGCGCTGGTATCTCATTCCCTGACTCGTGACCAGACCCTACCGGTTCCGACACAACAATCTTGCCTCTACCTCGGCCACACACACGACGCCCCCTAGTGGTCATATCTAACGTTCGCGATTTATCTGATTAGAAGTTTTATGGATTAACAATTTCTTCCACTGATTAATAACGAACAATCTTATGGGAAGTAGTTTTAATAATAGTTCTTTCAAATTCGAAACTATATCTACAAGGTTCAGTTCTCAAGTCTGTATTTCCTAGCTCTAGAAACCACATTCAATCAACATCCATTTGCATTCCAAGCAGAGCATCACATACATGCATCAAACACACAAGTAACATCCACAAACTCACCTTCGTCACACAAGGGTATTTTCGTTATTTCACTATCCAGGGGCATTTTCGTAATTCTACCCTATAGGGGTATTTTTGTAATTTTACAAAATAGGGTATCTTGGTAATTTTACAAAATAGGGGTATTTTGGTATTTTTGCAAACCAGGATTATTTCGATAATTTTACAAACCAAGGGTATTCCGGTAATTTTCACAACCTAGGGTATTTTAGTAATTTTCACAAATCGAGGGTATTTTAGTAACTCTGCAAAGATAGGGTATTGGTCCCTTTTGGGTTTTAGTTATGATATTTGGCCCATTAACAAGCCCTCGTGGCTAAGTGAACAGACACTGCACACCAGGTAGGATTCTAGCGAAGAGGAGGTGGGCCACTAGGGCCGCTTAAATATCAAGCTCTCCCTAGATCCAATCCTAGTCATGCGTACGCCTATTGCCACACTCTAGCCCGGTGACTTGTTCATGGACATGTTTAACTAGAGAAATTAAGTCTTATGGATTTCAAGAGTTGTTTGACTAGGCCTAAGGTCCATAAACTCTAGCATACTTGGCTACGTCCCCATAAAGCCCATCAAACCCAACATGTATATCTTATCAAGGGTTAGAATACTTACCTGCGTGGATCCGGTGCTGGTAGGCTCGAAGGCCCAAAACATTTTTCCTACCTTTATATCAATCTATAAAACACTTCTAGACCCATTTCATAGTCTGAGTTTTAAACTGGGCTCTGATACCAAAATGCAACACCCCAAACCTGGCCCAAACATTACGACCAGGTCTGCCATGCTACTGGTTGTTTGTTTAAGATCAAATCCTTTGATCGCTTTGAAGAAAGCATAGTTTCAAAAAAAACTTTGAAGTAGCACGTGGTGTTGAAATCTTTTCTTGTTGATTTTAGAAATATCAGTTTGTTTAACTGATTAATCATTAAATGTGAAATTTTTAAAATAAACCTTAGCTTTTGTGTTGACCGTGTTTGGAAAGCCTATTTTTAATTTGCTTTATAATTAAATCTTTGAAAACATACGTCTATAATCCTTGAATATGGATAACAGTAAACCAAAAATTTTAAGCAAAGAGGCCTTATTACATGCTAACAAAAATAACCCAAAATTTAAAACTAAAGGGAAACCCAAAATCGGTTCACATAATAAAAGTCTTTATAGCCCCTCGAGTCCGCCTTGGCTCCCGTGTCCACGATCTATTGCTCATCTGAAAAGTTGGGAAAAATAAAAGGGTGAGTCACCAAGACTCAGTGTGTAAATCCCAGAATCACATAAATGGTTAAGGCCCAAAAACACATTCTGGCCTTGGCCCACACAAAATATCAACAAAATAGATATATGCTGGATGTCCCAACCCAACCTAAAGTTTCATCCTCTACACGCCAACCTTTACCAGCCATCACACCGTGGGGATTTCTACAATCAACCCTCCATCCGCTACACGCCATTTTGACAACTATGCTACCTGTCATAAAGATCGATCACTATGCGACCTTATAATCAGATGTGGCAGAGCCATCGATCGTCATGCGACCTCAATAATATATTGTGGTTTAACCACCGATCACTATGTGACCTATTAATCAAATGTGGTAGAGCAACCGATCGCCATGCGACCTTAATAATATATTATAATTTAACCACCGATCACTAAGTGACCTATTTACATGCTCTTCCCATTCATCATATCAATCCCATCCCATGCATATGTACATGCAATAGCAAAAAACAACATGCCATCTACAGGTTAACATGTTATCACATATATTGATACACATAGGGAATTTACTATGTTCACGTACCCGGCATCCTTAGCCTAACCCCTACGGGTAAATCGACTGTCTGCCTGACCTTTTAAGCTTTCCACCCATAATGTATAATCTGAAAAACTTATATGATAAAGAGCTACACACCTGATTACAGACAAGATGATACTTTCTATGTCAACACTGTTAGTAGCTGATACTACTGCTATCTACCTATGGTTTTGTTTCGAAGTTGGTCAACAACCCGGTGGCCAATCTCTGACGGCAGACACCACACGCTTCTTAAACTTAGGGCTTGGTTTTACAGATCCAGTTCCCTCCTTCGCCTGATCGACATTTGATTCCATCAAAGGACCTTATCAGTTGCTACCACCATAACATATGGTTGTCAATCCTTAACATAGGATTTACATCACGAATACACTAAACAAAACCCGATGAAAATCTAAAGAAACCATTACCTCAAAATCCCGAAAATAGATCTAGTTCAGAGACTAGCGATTTTTGGCTTTTGGAATCTAGATGATCTGATCTATTTCGACTCCCGAAATGTCATCCCCAAAAGAAAACGCAAGAAGAAAAAAAGTATTAGACCAATTGACAACCTCAACAACCCAAGTAGCCATTCGGCTTTGGCCCCTAAAACCGAAAGAGAAAAGATCAAAAGAAATCAACACTTACCAAAAGATTCAGCTTCTCCTAACAGATTTTGGCTTCTAAGAAGATCAAAAGAAAGACAGTGCAACAGTCTATAAAGATTTGGCTACGAAGAAATCGACAAAGAGAGAATAAAAGAAAGAACAATGATCATTCGGTTATAGGAAAAGAATGGAGAAGAGATGAGTTATGAGTTTTAGCTTTTGAAAAAATAGATGATTGAGAGAAGAGAAGTAGGATGAAAGGAAAAGTACCAATAGAGACGGTAAAGAAAAGAGAATTTCGGCAAACTAGTGGTAGGTTCAGCTTTAGCAGAATTTTGAGAAAAGTGGGTGGGAGAATGAAGACTTAAATGCAGAAAATAAAGAGATATTCCCCTTACTTAATGCAAAATTTCGGTACCCCTTAAACAAATGTTGAAAATGCCCATTCCGAATCTCAAAAACTCATTCTATTAACAGGGTAATTTCGACACCCCTAAAGCCCACTCTAAATCGATCCCTCCTCCCTCTTAGAGTCAGAATTTCGGCCACCACCTAGTCTTCTAGATAATTCCTAAATTTTTTCTTATCCTCATCTGATCACTCATCCACAGTGTCATTGATAACACCATCTTTTCCTCCCTTTATCAGAACATTATCAACCTTATTATCCACATTAAATAATTCCTAATTTCAAGCATCCAAGCCAAACTCCACTACCGCTCTTTGCTATTGTCGAAATTAATTAAAATAAAAAAGGTATCATGCGACTCAAACCTTGGACCTCCTTAACTGCTTGACACGCCACTCCTAGTCCCTTCATATCACCACATACCACTGGGCCACAAGCCTATTTTTGTGTCTTAATTCACAGATAATATCTTTTAAGCCCTATCCTACCTGACTCTCTACTAGTGTGCCCAAATAAGAAATTTTTACTAATGCCTCAGCCCAACTTCGAGCCCATTCTGGACCCCTGAAACATTCTAACGAGCATAATAAGCACAACAACACATCACAACACGTCAAATGAAAAGCCCCATAAATTCGGGATGTGACAAGCTGAGTTATCTAGAAAAAGCTAGTGGCGTCTACCTTGTTTCTTTTTGAACTTGTCACTCCTAAACTGAGTGTGGCGTTCACCTATATACCGATTGGTTCCTATCACTCTTGATAGAGTGTCACGGTCAATCTATCCTTCAACATCCATCACCCTTAAGATCACATAAGCTTCGGGTCAACACTCAACCATAATGTTGGTTCATTCTTGATTCTTAAGTTCACTTCAATCCAATTCTATCCCAACCAAACTATTTCTTATTCCTTTTTATTTCTTTGATAGCCAACTAATCATCATCACTACACCTAGCCATTTTGAACCTATTTTGGAAACTTAATACCATGCCTGGCCGAATTTAACCCCTTTATTCTATTTCGAACGATACTTTTCCATTTTAACGATCGGGCAAAAAATGGCTCGAATGATCACCGAGATGAGTTCGTATCTTTTGGTATCAGATCTAACTAAAATTAAGGAGTACAGACATTTGTGAAGTTGCTGGAGTAAGTATTCGAAAAAAAAATATTCGTGCATCAAAGTATTCATAGTAATTTGTATTTTGTAATTGAAAAAAAAGAGAAATTGGAAAATTGTTAAAAAAAAAAGAGTTTGAAAGTGTTCATAGTTTTCTTTTATCCAAACTTCAAAGCTGCTTCTCCATCAAATTCAAACCCAAATGCCACACTTAGCACCATTTTTTATTTTCTTTCAGCCTACCAAAACCAACATCATCAACCATCATAACCTTTTTGAAGCCGACCCCTAGGCTTGCTTATAAGTCTAATCGAGTTTTCTACGAACTTTGAGAGGTAAAATGAGTGGTAATAGGCACGAGAGTTAGTGAGAGCATTCGTGTGTAGAAAAAGCCGTAAAAGAGTGCAAATACGAGTGGAGTGTCATATTATTTTTCTTTGTGAGTGAATAATAAGGTTTGAAGTGAGGTTCAAATAAAATGTCTCTAAGTTTCGAAAGAAAAGTTGTTGTTGTTAGTGGTTGGTTCGATCCATCATACCAAGCATCCAATCAGAGTGACAGGCGATGCGTTTATAGAAATCGAGGCTTTAGAGATCATGAACGTGTTGATGGCACTTTTACGGGTAACGAGCTAACCATTCCACCATTTCAAGGTTGATCCGACTCGGAGGCATACCTTGAATGGGAAAAGCAATTAAAATTGGTTTTTGAGTATGACGACTACTTGAAAAGTAAAAAAGTAAGGCTTGTGGTGAAAGGTTTCTCTGATTATGCCATGACTTGGTGGGATCAATTCACAATGAGTCGAAGATAAAACAGAGAGTGCCCAGCATCAACTTGGTCCGAAATGAAAGATGTAATTTGCAAGCGTTTCCTTCCATCTTCATACCATCGGGAGCAAATTTCTTCAAGCCAAAGGATGAAAATGAGATCTTCAAAGAATTTAACATCCAGCGACTATGTGAGAAAAGACTCCTATCGAGTTTCCTACTCAACGAGGAATTCAAGTAGAAATAACTCAAGCTTCAAGTTTGAAGCCTATTATGTTGACAAACGAGAAGATTCAAGCAATTCATTGTATACACCAAGATATCCATCCATGAAGATTCAATCTTTAAGAGATGATCAACTTTTGTACGAAGATCCCTCCTCTTATTCTCGACAAAAGACTTCTCATTTTGATTTCATCTTTTTGATTTCATCTTTTTCTTTTTTAATGAAATCGAAAAAGCATGTGAAAATGTAATAACCTGAAATAGGGGCTATTCTATTGTTGCATTGTTTGCATGTGTCTGGTCTGCAATGTCGTTGTTTTTGATATTTTGGGGCTTATTTGTAAGCCTGATGTAAGGCTGAGTGGTAGGAAAAATTTTAGTTTTTAAGCTTTAAGTGAATGGAGCTGAAGGAGCTAGGGGTTATAGGTATTTTAGGTGGATTTTAGCACAAGTATTGAGCTGGTAGAGTGGCAAGGAAGGCGCCACTTAAAGCTTGAGGTTGGTGCCACTTGCAAGGGGAAGAGGTCATGTGTTCGAGCTGTAGAAGCCTCACATTTTGCTTCTATTTTGACGGCATGGAGGAGGAGAAGTAATGTACAGTTCAAACTCTGCCATGGACCAAGTCAAATATTTCAAATGGTCGGTTGAGAGGAAATTAAGGGATTTGACAAATTCAAATCAGTTTGAATTAGTGGCCATGAGTGAGTTTAGGAGGTGGCCGAATCTTGGCGTCTTCATGGGGGAGTGGCCGGCTTTGGTAGGTAGGTGGGAGTGCCGAAATTCACTTTGTATTTTGGTGCATTTTCGGTCACTTTGTGTCAAAGCCAAAGTTCTTCTTTGTTTTGCCGAAATTTGCACTTGTGTCTCCTAAATTTTGTGTGTGGTCGAATGCTCTCTTCCATTTCTTTTTGTTCTTTTTCATTTGTGTTAAGCCGGAACTAGCATTCTCTCTTCTCATACTTCCTTTCTTCTCTTGAAACCTTGATAGCCAAAAGTTATTCTCCAAAACACCTTCTCCCTTTCTTTTTCTTTCAAAATCGAAAGTACTTTCCTCCTGTCCATTTTTCTTTCTTCTTCTCAAATCCTCTTTGCCGAAACATTTGTGCCGAATCTACTTTGCCTTCTTAGTCGAACCTTGATTGATAGTTTCAAACAACCACAGCTGAATCTTCTTCTCCTTTTTGTTTAAGTCTTGGCCGAATCACAAGCAAGGGTGGTCTCTTCTCTTTTTCTTCAATCGGGTTTTTAGAGGAAGGTTAGTGCTAGGCCTAATGCCTATTTCTCCCCTACCTTGTTCTCTTTCAATTCTGTTTTGGTTAAGAGCTGATTTCGACAGTTGTTGAAAGGAGTTAATCTCTTGTGTTGGAACCGATTTCATTATAGGGCATCTGGGATTTCGAAGCAGTCAAGCGAAGCCTCCACTTGTGAGTGAACGGTTGGTAAGTGGTGGTAAGGGTTGGTTTTATTAGTCTATTCTCTTAGTTTCATTAAGCCAAAGTCTTCGAAGGATTAACTGTTCTTCTTAATAGGGTGTGGCCGATTGTCAGAGGAACCATCAGTTGGTTCGGATTTGGTAGGAAACCAAATCATTCATAAGGTAAGGGTTTGAGCGTTAACCCATTGATTTATTTGGTTTGGCCGAATGGCCTTAGTCCTGATGTCCATGTTTGGCCGATTATAGGAGCAAGGTAATCGAGGGTCTTAGATCGGTTCTTTGGGATTAAGGCTTGCGTTTTAACAAGTGTGTAAACTAACACACTCTTTACTTAGTAATATGCTTAATAACCTGATTGTTTAATAAAGCCGAAACGATATGGGTGATTGATATGATACCCTATGGGGTATGCGCACGAATTTGGGTAAGTTTGTTTCATTACGAGTTCTGTTATTGATATATGATATCATGATCTATGATGTATGTGTTGTTAGATGCAATATTAACATGTTAGCATGATTTGCATGATTCGCATACTTTACATGAGTCGGTATGACATGTCTATGGGTGATATGAGAGGAGGGGGGATATGATATCCGCGTCTTTGGGACACCAGAGGTTTGGCACCTCCAGTGGTTTGGTACCACAGATCGATTTATTATGACTTTGGGTCACCAGAGGTTTGGCACCTCATAGCGACTTGTCCCAGTGGCTTAGTACCACGGTGGGTTGGCCCCACAATTGATATTACAGGATCGTCGCCAGTGATTTGGTATCACACGTGGGTTGGCCCCACAACCTGACTATTTGTGACTTCGGTCACCAGTGATTTGGTATCACATTTGTGTATTTGGGACACCAGAGGTTTGGCACCTCATAGCGACTCGTCCCTGTGGCTTAGTACCACCGTGGGTTGGCCCCACTATTGAGATACGGGATCATCGCCAATGATTTGGTATCACACGTGGGTTGGCCCTACAGATGGATTATTCGTGACTTTGGGTCACCAGTGGTTTGGCACCACATTGATGGATATCGTGACTTTGGGTCACCAGTGGTTTGGCACCCCTAGTGGTTTGGTACCACACGGGGTAGAAAAGGTGTTATGGATGGTTAGGATTGGGTGCATTAATTGTATTACTTTGTTATGATGTGTGTTAGTATGTTGTATTCATCGGGAGGGGGATTTATGCACTGAGTCTTGTGACTCACCTTCTCCCTTATCATTTCAGGTGACACTTAGATCACGGACATGGAGCCGGGTGGACTCGTGGTGACCATGCCAAAAATAAATTCAGACTTGCACTGATTTTCAAACTTGGTACTTTACCTTATTTAATTTCATTTGATTTTGATGGGATTGTAAAAGGCCTCTTTAAAATTATACTTTGGTTATTTTTATGCTTAAATTTGATTTCAAATATGCCTTAACAAATTATTGGGTAATATTCGATAAAATTTGGAAAGATAAGGTTTTCAAAACTACAAAGCGATATGTTTTAAACTTTACCATCGGGTATCACGCTGTAATTTAAAATGAATACAACTCAAATTTTTTTTAAATTTAAACTAAGTTTAAAGTGTTTATAAGCAACTAAAAAGGAATAACTCGAATTTGCAAATGATATAAATTGGCTTTACTATTAGATTCAACCAAGTTTTCAAAACTTTCGGGTTAGCAAAATGCACTATCGGTTTTAAAATAATCATGCCCAGGATTTTTTTTTACAAAATTCAAATACAGCAAAGAGTTTTCATCAAACCTCTATCCGGAAACCTAGCCTCTCAAATGCATTTTCCTGTAACATACCAGATTCGGTCGTGGTGTATTGACCGGGTTTGGGGTGTTACAATTATGGTATCAGAGCTAAGTTCAAAGGCTCGGCTGTGGGTCAGAGGCCCAAAATGTTTTAAAGATTGGCTTAAGTGATGTTGTTTTAAATGATTTGAAAGGCATGGCACCGAGACTCCGGCACCAATCCGCCCAGGTAAGTACCCCTTACTATTGCTTGAGATTTTTGGTGTGATGTGACTGAATGACTAGAGGTAGTAAACTACTTTAGAAACTGAAATCGATAGGACTCTGTGGACTCACGAAAACAAAACTTCTTTAATAAGAGATATTCATAAGACTCTTGCCTTTAAAGACAGTGGAATATTTACTAATGCATAAACTTCTAATCAGATAAGACGAGATTTTAGTCATGAGCGCTCGAGGTGGACGTGGTCGTGGACGTGGTCAGGGTAGGATGATAGTTTCTGAACCAGTAGGGTCTGGTTAGGGGTCCGAGAATGAGATACTGGTACCACCACCAGCTGGAGGTGGTGAGTTTCAGGAACAAACTGGGGACGACGCAGTGTCACAGGCAATGCTACGAGTTCTAGAAAGGGTAGCTGGAGTAGGTGGAGGTGCATGAGCTCAAAAATCTGTGCCTGAACGACTCTGAGCAAACGAGGATGAGGTATTCTGAGGTGTGTCTGGTGTGGCTCCTAGCATGGCTGAGTATTGGCTGGAGGCGACGGAGCAGATCATGGACGATTTGGACCTGACTGCTGAAGAGAAGCTAAAGGGGATAGTATCACTTCTTCGATATGAGTCATACCAGTGGTGGCTCATGGTTCGGGACAGTGCTGCAGTGGAAGATCTTACTTGGGATTATTTTAAGGCTGCATATCAGAAAAGGTACATTGGATCTAGCTACATTAATGATCAACGGAAGGCATTTCTGAGGCTGGTGCAAGGGAGTAAGTCTGTGTCGGAGTACGAGGCAGAGTTCTTGAGACTGAGTCGGTATGCTAGGGGCATTGTGGCTACTGAACACGAGAGGTGTGTTCGATTCGAGAATGGTCTGAGAGATGAATTAAGGTTACTAATTACTCCACAGCAGGAGCGTGAGTTTACTGTCCTGGTAGAAAAGGCTAAGGTAGCCGAAGAGGTTAAAGAGTCTGTGAGGCAGAACTTGGACGGGAACAGGCATAAGAGGAGTTTTAGATCTTACGGGTCGTCGGGTAATCCTCGAAAAAGGGCTAGATAGAGTGGGCCAAATCATCCGGTAGGTTCGTTCTTCGCTAATCGTGGACCGCCACAAAGTAACCGCTGTGGAAAGCTCATTGGGAGGATGTTGGACCGGAGGAAGAGGATGTTTTGAGTGTGGTTCATTTGGACCACCGTGTGAGGGACTGGCCCACGTAAGTTGGATAGGATTCATCGAGGTCGGTATTACTCGGTTTGAATAATAGACCGCCACCGCAGAGGGTCGTGGTAACAGTAGAGGAGGTAATGGTTCGGTCGGGGCAGCGAGCACCGGCGAGGTGCGGGTAATTCTGAGGCAAGATAGCCTGGGTTAGTGTATGCAGCGAGGCACCGAAAGGAGGGCGACGCATCGGACGTCATAACCGATACGTTCTTGATCTTTGGTTCTCCATTTACTACTTTGATTGATGTGGGTTCAACGCATTCATACGTTGCAAGTAGCATAATGAAGACCATGGATTTAGACTCTGAGATATCTTCTAGGCAGATGACTATAATTAGCCCTCTAGGTCACTCTGTAGTTGTGGATAAGCTGTATAGAGATGTACCCCTAGAACTCCAAGGGGTAGTGTTTAAGGCTGATCTGATGGAACTGCCGTTTGGAGAATTTGATCTGATTCTTGGGATGGACTAGTTGGTTAAGTACCAGGTGAGGTTGGATTGCGCAGCTAAGCGCATGGTTCTAAGGACGTCTAAGGGTGACGAGGTGGTCATGATAGGCAATAGAAGATATTACTTATCCAACGTGGTGTCTGCTTTGAAAGCTGAGAGATGGTCAGGAAGGGCTGTAAAGCATATGTGGTTCATGTGTATGCCTTGGGGGCAAAGGAGTCTACTGTAGGGAAGGTCCGAATAGTTAAGGAATTTGTTGATGTGTTTCCAGAGGAGCTTTCGGGATTGCCACCGGATCGTGAGGTGGAGTTCGGGATAGATTTGTTACCCGGAACTGCGCCAGTGTCTATTGCTCCGTATAAGATGGCGCCAAAAGAGTTAGTAGAGCTTAAGGCTTAGATCCAGGAGTTGTTGGACCGAGGCTTTATCAGGCTAAGTGTTTCACCTTGGGGAGCGTCGGTACTCTTTGTCAAGAAGAAAGACGATACTATGCGGATGTGTATAGACTACCGCCAGTTGAATAAGCTGACGATCAAAAACAAGTATCTGTTGCCACGGATAGATGACTTGTTTGATCAGCTGAAGGGTGCATCGGTATTCTCGAACATCGATTTAAGATCTGGGTATCACCAGTTAAAGGTGAAGGAGGCGGATATCTACAAGACGACGTTTCGTACTCGATATGGGCACTATAAATTTCTGGTAATACCGTTTGGGTTGACTAACGCGCCGGCATCATTCATGGATATGATGAATAGGGTGTTCCAATAGTATTTGGATCCGTTTGTCATGGTATTCATAGACGACATCTTGGTGTATTCAAAGACTAAGGAGGAGCATGATGCGCATTTGCGAGTTGTGTTGCAGATTCTGATGGAGAAGCAGCTTTATGCTAAGTTTAGTAAGTGCGAGTTCTGGCTGAGGGAGGTAACCTTCTTGGGTCATGTGGTGTCACCGAGGGATAAGAGGATCCTCGAAAGATTGAGGCGCTTTTGGATTGAAGCCGCCTAAGTCGATGGTGAGATTCGAGTTTTCGGGCTTGGCGGTACTACCAAGATTTGTAGAAGGATTTTCGTTGATCGCAATACCGATGACCAAGTTGTTAAGAAAAGGGGTTCCGTTCGTTTGGACTGAGAAGCAGCAGGAGAGTTTCGACAAGATGAAGAAGATTTTGACTGAAGCCCGGTTCTAATTCAACCTGAGGCAGGAAAGGAATTCACAGTATATTGCGATGCATCACATACAGGATTGCGTTGTGTGCTGATGCAGGAAGGGAAGGTTGTGGCTTACGCATCTCGGCAACTGAGGCCACATGAAGTCAATTATCCGACGCACGACTTGGAGTTAGTGGCAGTAGTGTTCGCCTTGAAAATTTGGAGGCACTACTTGTACGGAGAGAGATCGATAGTCTACACAGATCACAAGAGTCCAAGTACCTTTTGACTCGGAGGATTTGAATTTGAGGCAAGATGATGGATTGAGTTGCTAAAGGATTACGATCGCTCGATTGAGTATCATCCGGCAAGGCTAACGCCAGGCGCACGCGTTGAGCCGTAAGGTTGTAGCGGACTTAAGAGCGATGTTTGCCCATTTGAGTTTGTATGACGACGGAAGTATTCTGGCAGAATTGCAGGTTAAGCCTACGTGGGTTGAGCAGATTAAGAAGAAATAGTTAGAGGATGAGGTTTTGAATGCGCAGAGGTCGCAAGTGCAGAATGGTGGTTTGGAGGGTTACAGTTTGTCTAGTGATGGAGTGCTGTGTTTTCAAGGGAGAGCTTGTATGCCGAAGGATATTGAGTTAAGGCAGAAGACTCTTCAGGACGCACATAGCAGCCCCTACACTATGCATCCTAGAGGTAGTAAGATGTATCGTGATCTAAAAAAGTAGTTTTGGTGGCCGGGTCTGAAGAGGGAAGTGAGAGAGCTTGTAGGGAAGTGTTTGACATGTCAGCAAATCAAGGCTAAACATCAGTTACCGTCAGGGTTGCTTCAGCTAGTGAAGATTCCACAGTGGAAGTGGGAAAGGATAACTATGGATTTCGTCAATGGATTACCTCTTACGCCTAGCAAGAAGGACTCAGTTTAGGTAATTGTGGATCGTCTGACTAAATCAGCTCACTTCATTCCGGTGAGGGTGGATTACTCACTTCAGAGGTTAGAGAAGTCAGTATGTGTCGAGATAGTAAGGTCGCATGGTGTGCCAAGATCGATCATCTCGAATAGGGATCCCAGATTACGTCAAGGTTCGAAAGCGTTGCATCGAGCTCACTGAGTGCACGCGTTTAGATTTCAAAGACAAGATTTCACCCGCAATTCGACGGGCAAATCGAAAAGGTCATCTGTGTCTTAAAGGATATGCTACGAGGTTGTGTTCGGACTTCGAGGTAGTTGGGAAGAGTTTCTACCATTAGCCGAAGTTCACCTACAACAATAGTTACCAAACAAGCATCAAGATGGCACCATATGAGGCATTGTATGGTAGGAAGTGTCGCTCACCTACATGTTGGACGGAGTTGGGTGAACGCCGATGTTTGGACCAGAGTTGGTTGCGTAGATCAAGACAAGGTTAAGTTGATTCAGCTCGATTGAAGGAAGCTTGGACAGACAGAAGTCTTCTGGCGATCTCAAGCGTGAGATATAGAGTTTGCCGTGGGTGATAAGGTCTTTCGAAGGTCTCGCCATGGAAGAAAGTGTTGAGGTTCGGGAGGAAAGGCAAGTTAAGTCCGAGGTTTATTGGGCCGTTTAAGGTACTGAGACAAGTGGGACCAGTAGCTTACCAGCTTGAGTTATCAGCGGAGCTAAGTCAGATTCACGACGTATTCCACGTTTCGATGCTTAGGCGATATCGTTAAGATCCATCGCATGTCGTAGCAGTGGAGGATATAGAGGTGAATCCAGATTTGACCATGGAGGAGGAACCAGTGCAGATTCTAGATCGAGATGTGAAAGTCCTGCGCAGGAAGTTAGTTTCTTTGGAAAAAGTGCTATGGCAGAATCATGGTGTGGAAGAAGCTACGTGGGAACCAGAGGATGCGATGAGGCAGCAATACCCTCAACTCTTTTGATCAGGTAATTTTGTGGTCAAAATTATTTTTAAGGGGGTAGAACTGTAATATCCTAGAATAGGGGCTATTCTGTTGTTGCATTGTTTTCATGTGTCTGGTCTGCAATGTCGTTGTTTTTGATGTTTTTGGGCTTAGTTGTAAGCCTGATGTACGCCTGAGTGGTAGGAAAAATTTTAGTTTTTAAGCTTTAAGTGAATGGAGCTGAAGGAGCTAGGGGTTATAGGTATTTTTAGGTGGATTTTAGCACAAGAATTGAGCTGGTAGAGTGGCAAGGAAGGCGCCACTTAAAGCTTGAGGTTGGCGTCACTTGCGGGGGAAGAGGTCATGTGTTCGAGCTGCAGAAGCCTCACATTTTGCTTCCATTTTGACGGCATGGAGGAGGAGAAGTAGTGTGCAGTTCAAACTCTGCCATGGACCAAGTCAAATATTTCAAATGGTGGGTTGAGAGGAAATTAAAGGATTTGACTAATTCAAATCAGTTTGAATTAGTGGCCATGAGTGAGTTTAGCGGTGGGGCGAATCTTGGAGTCTTCATGGGGAGTGGCGGTTTTGGTAGGTAGGTGGGAGTGCCGAATTCACTTTGCATTTTGGTGCATTTTCGGTCACTTTGTGTCAAAGCCAAAGTTCATCTTTGTTTTGTGAAATTTGCACTTGTGTCTCCTAAATTTTGTGTGTGGTCAATGCTCTCTTCCATTTCTTTTTGTTCTTTTTCATTTGTGTTAAGCCAAAACTAGCATTCTCTATTCTCATACTTCCTTTCTTCTCTTGAAACCTTGATAGCCGAAAGTTATTCTCCAAAGCACCTTCTCCCTTTCTTTTTCTTTCAAAATCGAAAGTACTTTCCTCCTGTCCATTTTTCTTTCTTCTTCTCAAATCCTCTTTGCCGAAACCCTTGTGCCGAATCTACTTTGCCTTCTTAGCCGAACCTTGATTGATAGTTTCAAACAACCACAGCCGAATCTTCTTCTCCTTTTTGTTTAAGTCTTGGCCGAATCACAAGCAAGGGTGGTCTCTTCTCTTTTTCTTCAATCGGGTTTTTAGAGGAAGGTTAGTGCTAGGTCGAATGCCTATTTCTCCCCTCCCTTGTTCTCTGTCAATTTTATTTTGGTTAAGAGCCGATTTCGGCATTTGTTGAAAGGAGTTAATCCCTTGTGTTGGAACCGATTTCATTATAGGGCATCTGGGATTTCGAAACAGTCAAGTGAAGCCTCCACTTGTGAGTGAACGGTTGGTAAGTGGTGGTAAGGGTTGGTTTTATTAATCTATTCTCTTAGTTTCGTTAAGCCAAAGTCTTCAAAGGATTAACTGTTCTTCTTAATAGGGTGTGGCCGATTGTCAGAGGAACCATCAGTTGGTTCGGGATTTGGTAGGAAACTAAATCATTCATAAGGTAAGGGTTTGAGCGTTAACCCATTGCTTTATTTGGTTTGGCCGAATGGCCTTAGTCCTGATGTCCATGTTTGGCCGATTATAGGAGCAAGGTAATCAAGGGTCTTAGATCAGTTCTTTGGGATTAAGGCTTGCGTTTTAACAGGTGTGTAAACTAACACACTCTTTACTTAGTAATATGGTTAATAACCTGATTGTTTAATAAAGCCAAAACGATATGGGTGATTGATATGATACCCTATGGGGTATGCGCACGGATTCGGGTAAGTCCGTTTCATTACAAGTTCTGTTATTGATATATGATATCATGATCTATGATGTATGTGTTGTTAGATGCAATATTAACATGTTAGCATGATTTGCATGATTGGCATACTTTACATGAGTCGGTATGACATGTCTATGGGTGATATGAGAGGAGGGGGAATATGATATCCGTGTCTTTGGGACACCAGAGGTTTGGCACCTCTAGTGGTTTGGTACCACAGATCTATTTATTGTGACTTTGGGTCACCAGAGGTTTGGCACCTCATAGCGACTTGTCCCAGTGGATTAGTACCACGGTGGGTTAGCCCCACAGGATATTACGGGATCGTCACCAGTGATTTGGTATCACACGTGGGTTGGCCCCACAACCTGACTATTCGTGACTTCGGTCACCAGTGATTTGGTATCACATTTGTGTCTTTGGGACACCAGAGGTTTGGCACCTTAGAGTGACTCGTCCCTGTGGCTTAGTACCACCGTGGGTTGGCCCCACTATTGAGATCTGGGATCGCCGCCATGATTTGGTATCACACGGGTTGGCCCCATAGATGGATTATTCGTGACTTTGGGTCACCAAAGGTTTGGCACCACATTGATGGATATCGTGGCTTTGGGTCACCAATGGTTTGGCACCACCAGTGGTTTGGTACCACACGGGGTAGAAAAGGTGTTATGGATGGTTAGGATTGGGTGCATTAATTATATTGCTTTGTTATGATGTGTGTTAGCATGTTGCATTCATCGGGAGGGGGATTTATGCACTGAGTCTTGCGACTCACCTTCTCCCTTATCATTTCAGGTGACACTTAGATCACGGACATGGAGCCGGGTGGACTCGAGGTGACCATGCCAAAAATAAATTTGGACTTGCACTGATTTTCAAACTTGGTACTTTACCTTATTTAATTTCATTTGGTTTTGATGGGATTGTAAAAGGCCTCTTTAAAATTATACTTTGGTTATTTTTATGCTTAAATTTGATTTCAAATATGGCTTAACAAATTATTGGGTAATATTCGATAAAATTTGGAAGGATAAGGTTTTCAAAACTACAAAGCGATATGTTTTAAACTTTACCATCGGGTATCACGCTGTAATTTAAAATGAATACAACTCAAATGTTTTTCAAACTTAAACTGAGTTCAAAGTGTTTATAAGCAACTAAAAAGGAGTAACTCAAATTTCAAAATGATATAAATTGGCTTTACTATTAGATTCAACCAAGTTTTCAAAACTTTCGGGTTAGCAAAATGCACTATTGGTTTTAAAACAATCATGCCCAGGATTTTTTTTACAAAATTCAAATACAGCAAGGAGTTTTCATCAAACCTCTATCCGAAAACCTAACCTCTCAAATGCGTTTTCTCGTAACATATCAGATTCGATCGTGGTGTATTGACCGGGTTTGGGGTGTTACAGAAAAAGAAAAAGAAAAAATGAAAGAAAAAAAAAGGGAAAAGAGAACGAAAGAGAGCAAAAAAAATGTGAGAAAGAAAAGAAAGTTGAAAAAGAGATTGAGATTGAGAAGAAAAAAGAAAGTATGGAAGAAACGAGTGTTGATGAAAAAGAAACGAAAGAAAAAGAAGAAAGTGAACAAGAAAAAGTGAGAAGTGTTTTTACTAACCATCCTGTGAGTTCTCCTTGTATTGTTTCTTCTTTTTAAGTTTCTCGAAATTCCATTGATAAATTCTAGCTTCATTACCTATCCGATGAGAGGCAATTTTGATTGCTCGGGAAAGGTAAAAATGAAAATGACATCCACCCACAATTGCTTAAAGGTAAGCAATGTAAGGGTTTCATGTTATTTGAGTCTCAACAGTTTCATTTGAAAGATATTGATAAGAAAGCGGAGACTTAGTTTGTGAAAGAGCTATTCAACTTGATTTGGTTAATATCCATAATCCAATTGATGATTTCGTTTTACATAGTAATACGAAGTGTTTTTCTACTAATGAACATGACATTAGTGAAATTGTTAATGAAGTAAGACTAAACTAGCCCGCACAACATTTGGTCTTTTGCGATAAACAATTGATATGTGAAACGCCAAATCAGCTTGTTGTAGCGATGATTTGAACTTTCTGATTTGTTATGTTAATCCCACATGTTTGAGTAAGTTTGTTCGAATGAGACTTAATATATATGATTGTTCGAATGTTTGCAAGTTCACACCTTCTTCGTTTAGCATGTGTGGATCATTGGAGACAAAGAAATTCATGTTGCATGCTGGAAGTAGTGACCAAACTCGTGTGTTCAAACCTAAAATTTGTTATTTTGAAATTTCTTTGAGAGAAAGTAAGCATCCGCAATTTTGTGTGACTAAATATGTGAACAAAAACTTTGTCTTTGATCTCGTGAATGTTGTTCCATATCATTTTCCAAGGGATTTAAGCCATGGAATTTTGTCTTTCAAGATTATGACTTTTGAATGTTATGTGGTTTTGGTTTGTTTCCATCGAAGAAAAAGGTAAGATCGATTTCTATTTTTGATCCCGGCATCAATTCATATGTTTAATTTGTTAATAATGTTTCAGCATGTTCCTTCGAGTTCATCATCAATGGTGTCACTAACCTCTTTCATTTTCGTAAGGTAAGGCAAGCAACTAATCTACTTCCTTTTTGAGTCTTGTGTATTTTCCAAGTTTGTGACGATGAAAATTTTTTCGCGAGCAAGTGGCCCAATTTGAGGCCAAATCATCTTCAAGAGGAAGGGTATGATGTGAACCTGGTCGCATCATGTTATGACACAACTCGATGCTATCGAGATCTCGAGGGGCCTAAGTGCAAAATGAAGCTTCATTACAAGCTCATTCAGCTCAATAGGAGTTCTTTGCAATTTGTTGCAAGCTGAACTTTAATTTTATTAAACTTATCTTAGTTAATAATTAAGTTACTGGACTTTGTTTTTATTAAACTCATTTTAGTTAATTAATTTACGCATAACTTATTGTTAAATGAGTTTAATTACAATTTATTACATTAAGATAAGTGTTAAATGTGTTTATTTATAGTTTATTAATTAAGCTCATTAAGTTTAGTGTGTTTCAATGTGTTTTAAGGTGTTTGTTAAGAAATACTTGTAGTTGATTATTCAATTGGAATCAGTTATGTTCAATGGACTGTTACAAAGTGATAAATGCAACTATTCAGCTAAATTGGTTACATACAAGGGCTGTTACAACATTTAAAAGAGACTAATGTGCATTATTAAAATTAGGCAGCCTCTCCATCTTCTCCAAGGAGTTGTTCAGGAATTTAAGGCTTATTCTAAACTCTTTGGCTGCTCAAGAATGAAACCTAAGCATTAAACCTTATTAAATTAGCCGAATTAGAACATTAAATCGAATTGATAGTTGTTGTTACTTAGGCCTAGAATTTGTAACATCCCAAAATTGGGCCGTAGGATTGGGCCCAATGGGCCTAGGGCGTAGGAATGTTTAAAATTTTGAGAACAAGAGCATGACATTATTGCAAATTGGACCAATAAAGAGAATCGCGCTCTTGTGATGGTTAGGGTCCATTGCTCCCACCGATTAAACAATGAGAAATTGTGTATCTAAGCTTCTTCTTTTAAAGGAATCAAAAGGAAAAGGCAAGTAAGGGGAACAAGTGGCTTATTTCATGAAGAATGCTATGGAAAGTATGGTTGGCAAAATTTTGACCCTTATGACTATGCATGTGGACGGTTTTGGGGGTAGATAGGTAGCTGAAATTTTACTTTGGCATTTGGTAGGGTCTTGGTATTGTTTTGGCCAAAAATCACATTTGCAACTTTAGTGTCATCTTCTCTCAATTTGCTATTCTCTTTGTCGAAATCTTCTAGCACAATAGTGCATTTTTCTTCTCTTTGGATTGGTTTCATATTCACCTTTTGACCATCTTCCTTGATAGTCGAATATCAACATACAATTTCCTCCATAACTGAACTTTCATCTTTTCACTATTTCATCTTCTCATCCATATTAACATCCGTTTCTTGATCAATCGGTAAGTATTCTTCTCAATATTTTATTTTCTTTGGTTTTGAATGGTCATTTTAACCTAGACCATCACCTTAGTTTCCCTTATTCGAAATTAGTTTTCTTCCTCGTAGAGATATAGTGGAAGGCCGAAACTTGAATTTTTTCGAATTCATCGTATAATTGCTAGAAATCGGATCCAATATTAATAAGGTAAGGAGTTCTTATGGATTATTGATATTATTCAATATTCGACTGGTTACTAACAGAGTAATAATGTGAAAAAAATCGACTACATGTTTTAGGGAAAACTCACTCGATATATTCTACCTTCGAACATAGTGGTAAGTGATACGAAATCTTTTGGAAATCTGACGCTAACTTTTGGTTGGTATTGTTCTAGGTCAACGACGAGTGGTTTGTTAGGAAATCAAAATCAAGTGTGTAATCCCGTACCTTTCGTATCTGAAATGGTGTGTAATCTCACACTTCTCGAAAAGTTTGTATGAAATATTCTGTGAATCGATCAAAATACTGAAGAAAATCAGAAACCGGCATCCGTGATCACTCGAGCGTGCGTATGATCGTAGTGGTAAACGTATTTTGTAATAAAATAGTTTTAGTTAGAACCAGTGATGTGTTTTTGAAATATCACAAAAAATAGAAGAAAGGGACTTAGAAAGTGAATGAGATATCGAAAAAAAGCTTACTGTGTCTGTTTTGATAAGGAAGAAACAGAAAAGGAAAAGGAACTTTATATTCTGAGATATGTTAATTTTACTGGGATTGGTTCTGAATGACTTCGTGGTTCCCTGATCTGTCTTGGAAAATTCATATAAAATTGTACAAAGTGAATTATGGGTTATAATATAGAAACAAGTGGGAGCAGTATATGAAAACCGTTTAGTGAGATATTTGAAATTAAGGAAAGAGAGGTCAGAATCGTTGGACAGTGTAACAAGGGAAATTTTAAGGAATAAACTGTACTAACAAAAATTCTTGAAAAGTTTTAGAAGAAGATATATGATTTTAGTTTCAAGGAAAATTTACAGATTTAGATTTCGAGATTCCTAACCCAAGTTATAGTCAATTTAGTTAGTACAACACAGATGGACAGTTTAAATTGTTATGCCCAAATTAGTAGTTAAGTCTGGATTGCGAAATTATCGAATTACCCTTAGTGGGTAAATTTTCGAATTACGAAAATGCCTCTAAAGCGCCAAAATATGGAAATACCCCTAATGGGCCGATTTGAAAAAGTGTAAATGGGCCAATCTGTTATTTTGATAAATGGGCCAATCTGTTATTTTGATAAATGGACCAATCTGATATTTTGATAAATGGGCCAATCTGATATTTTACTAAATGGGCCAATCTGATATTTTGCTAAATGGGCTAATATGATATTTTGCTATATGGGCCTAATTGATAATTTGTTATAATGAGCTATACTTTTGTAATAAATATCTGAATAAATTATTGTGATGTGTTATGCATTATATAAATGATTTGCATGGGATGGGATAATGATGAAGAGAAGTTCTAGTAGCTATGCTACATAAATCTAGTGGCTCTGCCATAAATCTGAAAAATGGCAATGCCATGTAAATTCTGTTAATCTGGTGGCTTGTCCACAAATTTGATATAAATGGCTTAATGCCTCACGCTTGGTGTGTTAAGGTGGTAGGTTGACTAAAGATCACCCACAGGTGTGTTGGTTGGTACGGGTGGTGTGTAGCGGATGAAAAACTAGGGTTTGGTTTGGGAATTGCATATCATATGCATATTATATATGATACATTTATATTATTGTAAGCGGGCTTTGGCACAATTAATTGCTTAATGGGATTTTGGCCCAGTGAACAATGGTAAGTGGATCATACACTGAGTTCTTATAACTCACTCCCTTCTCTTAACCCTTGTAGGTAATGCTCAGTGACGAGGACTTAGAGCCATGGATGACTCGGTGAAGGCCATGCTTCGGAAATAACATTTTCGAATATTAGTAAACTACCTTTCCGTTTTATTTGATTACTTTTATTGTTTCAGGTTCTAAAGTTGTAATAAGGCCTCTAGACTATTTTTATTTTTCTCAAACAAGTTTTTAGCAATCACAAAGATGATTTTGAAAAGAAAAAAAAACACTTCCAAGTGACACGCCAGATTTGGGCCTAACTTCTAGGCCGAGTTTGGGGTGTTACATCTTATGGTATCAGAGCCTAGTTGGAAAACTCGACCGTAGTTTGGGTTCAAAAGCGTTTTCTAAAGATTTTTAGTATTTTGATTTATAAATATATGTTCTAAAGGAAGTATGGCACCACGAGTATCCGGCACCAAGTCAAGTAAGTTTTTGTTTTCATTTTATGATTATTGTGTTACGAAAATTCTACAAAGTAGAATACTCTAAAACTGATAGCTTTAGGAGTTAAAACTATAGAGACTAAGAATCTAGGATGCGGAATTGACTCTCGAAAATAACTTTTCTACTCATACTCCATAAAAAATCATTTAATAAACATCGAATAGCATAATGATTCATAAAGCTCTTAATCAGATTATATCGACTTAGTGAACATGAGCGCTAGAAGATGCGGACGCGGTAGACGTGGATGTGGTAGAGGCTAAGGTTCTATTGTAACAGATCGAATTTGACCCTAATCGAACGATTATTTTGGGACCATGAATTCGAGTCTGAGAAATATTTAAATATTATATTTTATGTTTATTATATGTGAATTAATATTTGTGAAAGTTTCGTAGAAAAATTTTATTGTCTGTGGGTTTAATTTAGAAAAAGGACTTAAACGTGTAAATGGTAAAAGTTGCAAACTATAGTAAAATGCACCAAATTGATTGTGGCTTTATAAATGGAAGTCCAAAAAGGGCAATTAGCCCATTATTCATGATAGTGGACGGTAATGGTCTTAAATGACCTGATGGTTATGTTTTGAATTTTTATTATTAAAAGGTTAATTCAGTAAATTGATAAATAAGTAATATATGTTATTATTATTATCAAAATGAATCTATTATCATCTTACTTTTCTCAAGGCTGAATATAAACTAAGAAAAGGGGTTAAGGAAAGCTTTGAATTTCGGCAATTATAAAGCTTGATTAAGGTAAGTTTAATATTCGATTTTTGTTAATTTCTACGTTTTTGAAATCGTTGCTTCGAACGGTAGCTTACCCATGTTGAAATTTTTAAATCTAAGCATGTTTGATATTTGACCATTGATGTGTTCATGTAGTTTTTGATGTTTAATGATTTTATGTTAAAGATATGTTAAAGATTAGTATGTTTTGCATTGGAAATTTTAGTGAAATTGAGTATTTTCGGCTAAATTGCAAAAATAAAATTTTAGAGGGCTTATTTGCAAAATAAATGAAATAAATGGACTTGTAAAGTCCTTAGGAAGATTCGACTCTTGAGTAGCATGGGGAAATTTTGTGTATTTTGTGTTTTATGCAAATAGGATTAAATTGTAAAAATGTGAAACATTAGGGGTAAAATGTAATTTACCCATTTATGTGTTTTGGGACTAAATTGAAATGAAATCTACTTGAATGAGCTAAATTTTAATGTGTTTAGATCAAGAACAAAGAAGAATGGATTTGGATCGGGGAAAGACAAAGGTTATCGAATAGTCGAATTATATGGTTCGTCGACAGTCGAGGTAAGTCCTTAAGCTGAAATATATCAAAGAATTATTTATGAACCTATTAAATGATGATGTTTGATTAATTTGAGTATATATTATTGTAAAGCCGAATGTATATTGGTTAATTTGGCTTGAATGCATAAATTGACAATATGATATGAATGTGTATCATTGATATGATATTTGGGAAAAATGTGAAGTGCAGCATCCGGGATTTAGGGGTTATGCATTTTTACTTAATGTATGTAATTGCATGCTTGAGTATGATTTGAATGTGATTTGGGGGCTTCAAGAACCTTGGGATGTAGGTAGGAGCCTTAGAAGTTATTTGATTTTTTAACCTTAAAAAGGGGAACTAAGGAGCTAGACCTTAAGGAGATTATTGTGTGGTTTAGAACACAAAGAACTCAGTTAGTGAAGTGGCAAGGAGGCGCCACTTAGGGCCTTGTAAGGTGACGCCACAGGGAGTGAAAAGGGCCTAGGTTCGAGCAGCAAGGGAAGCGTTTTGGAGTTTTATTTTTCAGCAAGGAAGGGCAGTGGTGGACAACACAGGGACTCTGATGGAGGAGGTATAGATTGGGTCTGACAGCTTAGAGATTCGACTAAGGTAGAGTGAAAAGGGGGATTGAGTGGAGAGAGGGAGAGTTGGCCGACCCAGGGACTTCTTTGATGACAAATTCGGTCACCAAAATCCCTTAAGCCGAATTCTTGGTTAAGCCTCACCAACACTTTTCTTTTTCTTTTTCTCTCAAACCATACCATTGCCGAATTCTTCTAGCCTTCTCCTATACTACACAATTCTATACCTATTCTTTTGGTGGCCGAACATTCCATCTCCATTTGGGAGTATTAGCTGAATCTTATGTCCCTCATTCTCTTTTCTTTTTCGTAAATCCCTAAAGCCGAAACATTCACCATCTAGCCGATTTCTTCATCTATTTCTCCTTCAAAGTCAATCACTTTTCTATAGTAGCCAAATTCCTCTGTGGTTCTAAGCAAGAGTGCAATCGATTTCAACATTAGGGGTAAGGATCAACAGTCATTCGTTTTTCTTTCTTTTTCTTTTGTATTAGCCGAATCTAAGGATCTAATCCCTCTTATTCTCAATTGGCCGAAACCTTGAAGGGGGATTTCGGGATTCATTTGTAGCTGTCTATAAGGGGAGATCATTTAGGATTTGTATATCCAAGGTAAGTGAAGTGTGATCTTAGGCCGAAGGCCATTTACTTTGGTTTATTAAATGTTAGAATCGAATTTAACATATACCATATAGGAATTTCAACAGACTCCACAGACAAGATCGGGATTTTTGGGATTTCGATTATATCTATGAGTAATCAGGTGTGTAATCCACCCTAAATTCCCAATTAACAATAATATTGATTTGTATATGTTAATAAGGCTATGCATGAATAAGGCTAAGGGTACTATTCCATGGTACAGTGCATTCAGGTACGTTACCCCTAACTCTCAGATAATTAAAGTTTATGAAATATGAATATAGATATATGAGAAATATCGTTATGGCTATAGGGTAGGGTATAATGCATGTTATTCGTATGTTTTGTATGTTGCATGGGCATATGGGTGATTATGTGAAAGGGGAAGTGATCTGGTGGTTCCTACCACGATATCTGGTGACTCTGTCACATTATCTGGTGACTATGTCACATAATATGAATCTAGTGACTCTGTCACATTATTTGGTGGCTATGCCACAATTATAAGGGCGATGTGCAGTTGACTACAGTGACTACCTTCGATGGTGTGTAGCGGATGGAGGGTCAATTTAGTAATCCCCACGGTGTGATCGGTAGGGACGGGTGATGTGTAGAGGTTGGATCTAGGTGGTTTGGGTTGCATCATGGTTTACAATTATTTTATGAGATTTATTATGCCTTGTATGATTTGGGAGTCTGTGATGGTAGCTACACACTGAGTCTGTTGACTCACCCTTCGTGGGCTAAATTTTTGAAGATGGTACTCAGTAGATGGACCGGGTCGGCAGGAACTTAGTGGTGGCCATGCACAGCTGAATTTTTCTTCAGTTTTCTTACTAAGTTCACTTTGGTTTATTTTGATATATAGCTTGATGTAATAAGGCCATTATTACTTAACTGTTTTATTTTCTTTGTGTTTTAAATTTCTATTACGTTACGAACAACATCAATTGTTTTGAAACTCAAACACCTACAATTTTTTTTTTCAAGTTAACAAAAATACTAAACTCTAAAATTTGATATTTCTTTAACTTATAAATTTTGAAATATGAAATTATTGATTTAGTACAAAATTAAATTACAACTCAATTTTTAACTTGAGAACAACCCAAATCTACTTTCCTTAAAACCACCACGATTTTCAAAATGTCATACGAGACTTGACTACGTTTTGCTTAAGGAGCATGCCAGATTTGGTCAGGCCGGGTTTGGGGTGTTTCAATTTGGTATCAGAGCCCAGTTCAAAACTCAGCCTTGAGGGCTTTTGGGCCCAAAACATTTTTCTTTATTTTGAAATTGAGTTTTATAAAAGAATGAGCAGGTTTTTCTGGCATGGCACCTGAGTCTCCGGCCCAAAGTCCACCAGGTGAGTACCCCTAACCATTGTGTGTTTTGTATGTGGGTATTATGGGGTCGTAGATTAGTAGATTAGGAGCTAATGAACCCTAGGATTAGCTTACTCCAACACAGAATTACATAAAATTTAAAGTCTAAACAAACAAACCTGTAGTGAGTCACCGAGTAAGGGTGTGGCAACTGCTATGCGATGTCATGATTGGATTTAGGGAGCTTGGTATTTAAGCGCCCTAGTGACTCACCTCCTCTCCACTGAATCCTACCGTGCGCATAACGATTCACCCTAACCAAGAGGACTTAATCACAAAGCTAAATTCAATAATTAAAACCCGAAAGGGACCAAATACATTGTTTTGTACAACCTTAAAATTAAACCTTGGTTTCAAGTTACCACAAGTACTTTGATTCAAAAATGACCAAAATACCCCTGATTTGCAAATTGACCAAATTACCCCTGGTTTGTAAAACTACTAAAATACCATCAGTTTATAAAATTATCATACTACCCCCAAACTTTATCAAAATATTCCTATTTTCGTAAAAATACCAAAAACCCCTATTTTGTAAAATTTCAAGATACCCTAATTTAGAAAATTACTGAAATACCCTCGAATTTCCAAAATTTTTGAAGTACCCCTGGGATCACAAAATTACCAGAACACCCCTATTTCACAAAATCACCAAGGACCCTATTTTGGAAAAATTATGAAAATACCCCTATAGGATAAAATTACGAAAATACCCCTGGGTAGTGGAAAACAACAACAATGACAATCACAACACTTTTCTGTAATGAACGTAAGTTCATGAATAGTGATGATTGAATGAATGAACTTGAGACTGTAGTGTGTGTATGAATTCGAAAGAACTACTTTTTAGAACTATTAATCATAAGACTGTTCGCGATAAATCAGTTGAATGAAATAATGATTCATAAAACTCTTAATTAGATAAACGCAACTCGGAAGAATGAGTTCTAAAGGACGTGGTCATAATGTACGTGGCCGTGGTAGAGGCTGAATGACCGTATCGAAACCCGTTAGGTATGGTCAAGGGTCCGAGAATGAGATGCCACCACCACCAACTGCTGGTATGGAATATCAGGATCAGACGGGGGATGATGCAGTATCGCAGGCGATGCTACGGGTTCTTGAGAGGGTGGCTGAAGCAGGTGGAGGTATGGGAGCTCAGAAATCTATACCCGAGTGACTCCGAGCTAACGGAGCTGAGGTATTCTGAGGTATATCTGGTGTGGCACCCAATACGACTGAGTATTGGTTGGAGGCGACGGAGTGAATTATGGATGATTTGGACTTGACTGCTGAGGAGAAACTAAAAAGGGTAGTGTCGCTTCTCCATGATGAGTCATATCAATGGTGGCTCACGATTCAAGATGGTGCTGCAGCAGATGATCTCACTTGGGAGTATTTTAAGGTGGCGTATCAGAAGAAGTATATTGAAATCGGCTATATTGATGCGCAGAGGAAGGCGTTTATGAGGCTGGTTCAGGGGAATAAGTTTGTAGCAGAGTACGAGGAGAAATTCCTAAGGTTGAGCCGATACGCTCGAGATATAGTGGCTGTGGAGCATGAACGATGTGTCTGATTTAAGGACGGACTGAGGGATGACCTAAGATTATTGATTGCTCCACAGCAAGAGCGGGAGTTTACCGTGTTGGTAGAAAAGGCTAAGGTTGCTAAAGGAGTTAAGGAGTTTGTGAGACAGAACACGGACAGGAATAGACAAAAGAGAGGTTTTGAAACATCAGGGTCATCCAGGAATGTTCAAAAGAGACCTAAAACGGATGGGTCACGAGGTCAGCAAGTTACTACGAGAGGACAGTACCGTACTTGTGCTCAGTGTGGAAAGATGCACTTGGGAGAGTGTTGGAAGAATACAGGAGGATGTTTCAAGTGTGGGTCCAAGGATCACATGATTAGGGACTGTCCCATGAAAACAGACGGGAGCCGACCAGTAAGTCAGGGTCTTAATCAGGTAGGAAGGGGTGGACAGCAACCACCGCGGGGTTATGGTTCAACTGGCAGAGGTAATGGTTCTAGAAGAGGACGGGGAACACGGGTAGAGGTGTTGGTAACATGGAGGCGAGGCAACTGAGTTTAGTGTATGCAATTCGTTGGAGGGTGGATGGTGACACACCTGATGTCATAACGGGTATGTTCTTTATCTCTGTATTACCCTTTATTGCGTTGATAGATATTGGGTCAACTCATTCATACATTACTAGTAAGGTGTCTGGAACTATGCATGTGAATTTTGAAACTGTACCTAGGAAGATGACTGTACTTAGTCCTTTAGGGCAATCAGTAGTGTTAGACAAACTCTTTAGGGCAGTACCCTTGGAAGTTCAAGGGGCACAGTTTGCAGCTGACTTAATGGAGTTGCCATTTGAGGAATTTGATCTAATCTTAGGCATGGACTGGCTAGTGAAGTACCATACGAATGTGGATTGTGCTGTTAAGCACATGTCGTTAAGAACTTCTGACGACAAATAGGTTGTGGTAATGGGCGAGTGACGGAATTGCTTGTCAAATGTAGCATCTACCCTTAAGGCAGAAAAGATGGTGAGAAAAGGGTGTGTAGCTTTTCTGATGTTGATCAGTGCCTTAGAGGCTAAGGAAGCAGCTGTAGGAGGAGTTAGAACAGTAACGGAATTTGTGGATGTCTTTCTGGAGGAGCTGCCTGGGTTACCCCCAGATAGGGAGGTGGAGTTCGAAATTAACTTATTGCGGGGTACAGCTCCTGTGTCAATTGCTCCATACCGAATAGCACCAAAGGAACTAGTAGAGCTCAAGGCCCAGATCCAAGAGTTACTCGATTGTGGGTTTATTCGACCTAGTGTGTCTCCATGGGGAGCACCGGTCCTATTTGTGAAGAAGAAGGACGTGACTATGCGCATGTGCATAGATTACCGGCAGTTGAATAAGCTAACCATCAAGAACAAGTATCCATTGCCAAGGATAGATGACTTGTTCGATCAGCTTAAGGGGGCCACAGTATTTTCGAAGATAGATCTAAGGTCAGGATATCATTAGCTTAAGGTGAAGGAGGCTGATATCCATAAGACAGCTTTGTGGACAAGGTACGGGCATTATGAGTTCTTGGTAATGCCGTTCGGATTGACAAATACCCCAGCTGCATTTATGGATATGATGAACCGGGTTTTCCAACCCTACCTGGATCAGTTCATCGTTGTGTTCATAGACGATATCCTTGTGTACTCTAAGTCTGAGGAAGAACACGATGAGCATCTTGGGGTTGTGTTGCAAGTGTTAAGGGAGGAAAAACTTTATGCCAAGTTCAGCAAGTGCGAATTTTGGCTGAAGGAAGTTACGTTCTTAGGGCATGTGGTGTCTATCGAAGGAATAAGAATGGATCCTCGGAAGATTGAGGCAGTATTAGATTGGAAACCACCTAAGTCTGTGGCTGAGGTTCATAGTTTCTTGGGGTTAGCAGGCTACTACAGGAGATTTGTTGAGGGGTTCTCATTAATAGCAGCACCTTTGACGAAGTTGTTGAGAAAGGAGGTACCTTTCATATGGGCGGATAAGCAGCAGGAGAGTTTCGAGAAGCTTAAGCAAGTATTGACAGAAGCTCCAATTTTAATTCAGCCAGAAGTAGGGAAAGATTTTGTGCTGTATTGTGATGCTTCTTATACAGGATTGGGATATGTCCTAATGCAAGATGGGAAGGTGGTCGCTTATGCGTCTCGGCAATTGAGGCCACATGAGGTTAACTATCCGATGCATGACCTGGAGTTGGCGGCGGTAGTATTCGCTCTAAAAGTGTAGAGGCACTATTTGTATGGAGAAAGGTCGGTGATCTACACGGACCACAAGAGCCTGAAGTATTTGCTGACTTAGAAGGAGCTAAATTTGAGACAGTGAAGGTGGGTAGGGTTGTTGAAAGATTACAATTGCTCAATAGAGTATCACCCGGGCAAGGCGAATGTGGTGGCGGATGCCCTAAGTCTGAAAGTAGTGTCGGAGTTAAGGGCAATGTTTGCACATTTGAGTCTCTATGATGATAGAAGTTTGCTAGCGGAATTGTAAGTGAAGCCGACATGGCTAAGTCAGGTAAAGGAGAAACAATTGTTAGATGGTGAACTAAGTACGAAGCTGCTACAAGTACAAAATGGGCAATTGAAAAATTTTGATGTAAACAGCGATGGAGTGCTGTGTTTTTGGGGGAAGGTCTGTATCCTGAAAGATGAGGAGTTGAGGCAGAGAATTCTTCGGGAATCGCATAGTGGCCCTTATGCTATGCATCCTGGAAGAAGTAAGTTGTATAAGGATTTACGGGAACAGTTTTGGTGGCCTGGTCTTAAGCGGGAAGTTACAGAGTTTGTAGGGAAGTGCTTAACGTGCCAGCAAGTCAAGGCTGAACACCAAGTACTGTCAGGGTTGCTTCAGCCGATAAACATTCAGCAATGGAAGTGGGAGAGAATTACCATGGACTTCGTTAACGGGCTTCCCCTTACGCCTACTAAGAAGGACTCGGTATGGGTACTAGTAGATCGGTTGACCAAGTCTGCACATTTTATACCAGTGCGGGTTGACTATTCTCTACAAAAATTGGCAAAGTTGTATGTGGCAGAAATCGTGAGGCTGCACGGAGTGCCGGTGTCAATCATCTCAGATAGGGATCCGAGGTTTACATCTCAGTTTTTGTAATATCCCGAATTATGGCCTATGCATTTTTGCTTAATAATATGAAATAGCATGATTATGAGTGTTGTGAATGTGCATTGTGAATTCTGTGAATCTTAACGCGTAGACAAATGCCTTAGAAAGTATTAGATTCTAAATCTAAAAGAGGAAGCTAAGCAGGAAGGCCTTAAAAGAAATAGGAGAGGAATTGTGACACACAAATGGGCTTGGTAAAGTGGTTGCAAGGTGCCACTTAGGGCCCCTGTGAATGATGCCACTAACAGGTGCAAATGGGCCAAGGTTCGAGTCACGTAGGAAGCTAAATGAAGCTTTTATTTTTGCGGTAATATGAGGAAGAGATGGACGACAAGGGGAGTCTCTAAGAGGAGTTTAAGATGTGCTTAAATTCCCTTGGAAAATTCGGCTAAGCATAAGATAAATAAGGATTTATTTTAAATTATTTTTGTTTTGATGAAGAAGAGATAAATGTGGATTATTTTATTAAAGAGATAAAGAGAGAAAACAAGGAATTGATAGTGTTGGCGAATAGGGATTCTTGGTATAGTATTTTCAACAGGAGGAGAGGCCAACCTTTATTCTTTCTTTTCTTTTGTTCATCTGTCAAATCCTCTAACAAAATTTCCTCTTCTCTTTTAGTTTGCCAAAGCCAAAAACTCAAGCAAAGCCTAGCTGAATTCTTCACCTTTTTCTTTTTTTTTTCATCAAAGGCCGAATACCCTCCTCTCAAAACCCCACCATAGTCGATTCTTCCTAAGCCCATACTCTCTCTTTGCTTTCCCTTGTTAAAGCCGAAATCCTATAGTGTTCATCAAAAGTCGAAATCGAGTGGTCAGCATTTAGGCCATAGCCGAATAGCTCTGGGGATTGAAGTAAAGGTGCTGCCAATTTTAATATAAAGGGGTAAAGATCTATAGTCATCATCTTATTTCTTTTCTTTAAGCTGAAATTAAAATTCTAATGCCATCAATGTCTTTGGCCAAAACTTTGAAGGGTCTTCCGGGATTTAGTAGTTGTCGACTACAAAGAGAAGCACAACAAAGTTTTGGGATTTCTAAGATTTAAGGTAAGGCACGTATTCGGCCATAGGCCACTTTTATGTGACTTAAAATTAGAATTAAATCTAACCAATGCCTATAGGTATTTCGACATCTCCTCAAGACAAGTGACAAATTTTTGGGATTTCAAATCACAAGGTAAGCACATAGGTACATTCGGCCAAGGTCTATTAGTGATTTAAGATCTAATTCTTATTTACATAAAAGCCGAAAACTAACCAAGTTGAATGATCTAGCATTGGCCAATTGAAGGAAGGAATAACACAAAGTTTTTCGGATTTGATTAGTAGTGAAATCGGCACCAAGGTAAGAATTTGATTACAATAATCCAATTAGGATTTTGTTTTATAGCCGAATGGCTTTTTACTAATAAGATTGGGGTTGGCCGAATATAGGCAGTAAAGATCTAAAGCAGTAGATTGGATTTTCGGGATTTGGAGTGAATTTGATAAGTAAATCAGGTGTGTACTCCACACTATCTCTTAATAGATGTAAGGCAATATTTAATATATATGTTATAATAATGTGAATGTGGCTAAGTTACCATGCGATGGTACAAAGTGCCCAGGTACGTTTTTCCTACTCCTACTAGGAATATAATACGATCTATTATGGCACATAAGTGCAACTATAAGGATGTGAATACAGCATAAGGCATAATTTTTGCATGTTTTGCATGACATGGGGCATATGGGTGATATGTAAAGGGGAAGTGAATTGGTGGTTTTATACCCCAATATGTGAATGTGGTGACTTATGTCACAATATTTGAATATGGTGACTTATGTCACAAATATATATATGGTGGCTATGCCACGAAATTATAAGGGCGATGAGCACGTCGACTTTTGCGACTGCCTTCGATGGTGTGTAGCGGATGAAGGGTTGACTTAGTAGTCCCCACGGTGTGATGGTTGCTACGGGTGATGTGTAGCGGATGGTTATATAGGCTTGGGTTCAGGAATTGCATCATTCTATATAAATGCTATGTGAATATGTATGATGTGACATGCCTGAATCTGTTTGAGACTTAGTGTTGATTGTACACATTGAGTCTGTTTGACTCACCCCTTGTGGGACTATTTTTCAGGTGGCATGCAGTAATGGGTCGGGTCGACAAGAGCTCAGTGGAGGCCATGCAAAGCTCAAAGATTGTCTTATTTTTATTTATATTTAAGTTTTAAATTACTACGGGTTTTTATTTGATGTAATAAGGCCAAAGTGTTAAATTGTTTATGCATGCTTTCAAATTACTTAGTATGATACGATTGTTATCCAATTAAAGCTAAAAGTAAATTTCTCTTAAATATTAGAGTTGAATGTATTAACATCTAAACAACACGGTTTTTTTTTTTTAAATTTAAGCCCAACCCAAATCAACTGTTTTCAAAATCACATAAGTTTTTTGGCAAAGCCCAAATAGAATTTGAAAGGCTTTTCTTTAGAAGCATACCAGATCCAGTCAGGGCTTATGGGCCGGGTTTGGGGTGTTTTAGCTTGGTATCAGAGCCCAATTTTAAACTCTCAACCTTGGGTTTAAGGCCCAAAACATTTTCAAAATTAAGCCCAAAAGAATTTTGTGAAAAATTTTGAGAAATAAGTAGGTTTTCTGGCATGGCACCTGAGTCTCCGGTCTGAAGTCCACCAGGTAAGTACCCCTATCTCTTGTGTGATTTATGATATGAATTATAGAAGGGTAGAAATGGAACGTAGATTAGCATGATAAGTACTTGAACCCTAGGACTAGGTTACCCCAACAATTACATAAAATTTTAAGTGCCTAATTAAACAAACCTGTGGTTAAGTTGCCGAGTTAGGGTGTGGCAACCATTATGCGCATGTCTAGGATTGGTTTCGGTGGGAGCTTGGTATTTAAGTAGTCCGCGTGACACACCTCCTCTCCACTCGAATCCTACCTGGTGCGTAGCTTCGGTTCACCCTAACCAGGAGGACTTAGTCACGGGCTAAACTCAATAACTAAAACCAGAAAGGGACTAGCCTTGTTTTTATAAAAACCCTAGTCTTAAAATCACCAAAATATCCCTTTAAGGTGTAGGAAAACTATTTTGAAAAAAATTTCCAATATATTCTCGATTTACTAAAATGACCCAAATACCCCTGGTTGGAAAAAAAATTACTAAAATGCCATTGATTTCCTAAAATTACCATTTTACCCTTGAAATTCCCTACCAAGTATTTCAATTTTGTGAAAACACCAAAAATCTCTATTTTGCAACATTTTCAAATACCCTAGTTTGAAAAAAATTACCAAAATACTCTTATAGGACAAAAATTACGAAAATACCCTTGGGTAGTGGAAAACAACAAAGAACGACAACTACAACATCTCTCTATAATGGACGCAAGTTCATGTGTGTGACTAAATGAATGATGTGAGACTTTATGTGTATGACTCGAAAGAACTACTTTCTAGAACTATTAAACATAAAACTGTCCGTGTTAAATCAGTGGAACAAAGCTAATACATAAAATTCTTTAATCAGATAAACGCAAAGCGAAAGTATGAATTCAAGGGGACGTGGTCGTAATGTACGTGGCCGTGGAAGAGGCCGAATGATCGTGTCTGAACCCGTTAGATCGGGTCAAGGATCTAAAAATAAAATGCCACCACCACCACCAGCGGCTGATATGGAATATCAGGATCAGACGGGGGATGACGTAGTGTCACAGGCGATGCTGTGGGTTTTGGAAAGGGTGGCTGGAGCAGGTGGAGGCATGGGAGCTCAAAAGTCGGTACATGAGTGACTCCGAGCCAACGGAGCTGAAGTATTTCGTGGTATATCTGGTGTGGCACCCAGTACCGCTGAGTATTGGTTGGAGGCGACTGAACGGATTATGGATGAGCTCGACTTAACTGACGAGGAAAAGCTGAAAGGGTTGGTGTCGCTTCTTCGCGATGAGTCATATCAATGATGGCTCACGGTGCGGGTTGGTGCTACAGTTGAGGAACTCACTTGGGAGTATGCTAAGGCGGCATACCAGAAGAAGTATGTTGGTACCCATTATATCGATGCACAGAGGAAGGCATTTCTGGGGCTAGTTCAAGGGAACAAGTTCGTAGCTGAGTACGAAGCTGAATTCTTAAGGCTGAGCCGCTATGCTTGGGGCGTAGTGTCTACATAGCGTGAGCGGTGTGTCCGGTTTGAAGACGGACTAAGAGATGACCTGATGTTATTGATAGCCCCGCAATAGGAGCGGGAGTTTGTTGTATTAGTGGAAAAGGCTAAAGTAGCGAGGGTATCAAGGAATCTGTAAGGCAGAACACTGATCAGAATAGACAGAAGAGGGGTTTTAGGTCGTCTGGATCGTCAAGGAATGTACAAAAGAGGCCTAGATTTGATGGGCCGCAAGGGCAGTGGACTGTAACAGGAGGCCAATACTATACTTGTGATCAGTGTGGAAAGAAGCATCTAGGAGAGTGTTGGAAGAAGACATGAGGATGTTTCAAATGTGGGTCTAAGGACCATATGATTAAGGACAGTCCTATGAGATAGGATGGGAATCGACCAGCAGCTCAGGGTGTTATTCAGGCTGGAAGAGGTGGACAACAGCCTCAGCGAGGGCGTGGTCCGAATGGTAGAGTAAATGGTACCGAAAGAGGACGTGGAACACCGGGCCGAGGTGATGGTAATACAGAGGCAAGATAGCTGCGCTTGGTGTATGCGGTTCACCGTAGGAAGGACGGAGACGTACTGGACGTCATAACTGGTGCGTTCCTTATTTATGGCAATCCTTCTTTTGCTTTGATCGATGTGGGCTCGACCCATTCTTATGTTGCATGTAGTATAGTTGAAACATTAGGCATAGCCTCTAAACTCTCTAATAGGGAGATGACTGTAGTAAGCCCACTAGGTCAAACTGTAGTGGTAAACAAGATATTTCGGAGCGTGCCTTTGGAGCTTCAGGGAGTAGTATTCCCTGCTGACTTAATGGAATTACCCTTCAGGGAATTCGATCTTATACTTGGCATGGGTTGGCTAGTGGAGCATCAGGATGTATTGGATTGTGCAGCCAAATGAATGGAGTTAAAGACCCCAGAGGATGAGGTGATGGTTATGATAGGCGAAAGGAGGAACTATTTGTCTAACATAATTTCGGCATTGAAGGCGGATAAGATGGTTTGGAAGGGGTGTAAGGCATTTTTGGCCTTCATTTTTCCTTTGGATACAAATGAAGGGGGAGTTAATGGAGTTAGAACTGTAAGGGAGTTTGTAGATGTCTTTCCGGAGGAATTACCCGGAATACCCCCAGACAAAGAGGTGGAGTTTGAAATTAACTTATTGTCGGGTATAGCTCCTGTGTCCATTGCCCCATACAGAATGGCACCAAAGGAGTTGGTTGAGCTTAAGGCTCAGATTCAGGAATTGCTTGATCGTGGTTTCATCTGACCCAGTGTGTCTCCATGGGAAGCACCGGTCTTGTTTGTAAAGAAGAAGGATGGAACTATTGGTATGTGCATAGATTATCGTCAGTTTAACAAGCTGACCATCAAGAACAAGTACCCGTTGCCAAGAATTGATGACTTGTTTGATCAGCTTAAGGGGGCCGTAGTATTCTTGAAGATAGATCTAAGGTCTGGATATCATTAGCTTAAGGTGAAGGAGGTTGATACCCATAAGATGGCTTTCCGAACAAGGTACGGGCATTATGAGTTCTTCGTACTACCGTTCGGTTTGACTAATGCCCCAGCCGCATTTATGGACATGATGAACTGGGTTTTCCAACCCTATCTGGACTGGTTCGTTGTTGTGTTCATAGATGACATATTGGTGTATTCAAAGTCTGAAGAGGAGCATAATGAGCATCTCTGGATAGTGTTGCAAGTGTTGAGGGAGAAGAAGCCCTACGCCAAATTCAGCAAGTGTGAATTTTGGCTTAAGAAGGTGACGTTTCTAGGACATGTGGTATCTGCTGAAGGAATAAGGGTGGATCCTCAAAAGATTGAGGCAGTTTTGGATTGGAAACCCCCTAGGTCTGTGGCAAAAGTTTGAAGATTCTTAGGATTGGCAGGCTATTATAGAAGGTTTGTAGAGGGGTTCTCGTCGATAGCCTTGCCTTTAACAAAGTTGTTGAGAAAGGAAGTACCTTTCGTATAGACCGATAAGCAACAGGAGAGCTTCGAGAAGCTTAAGAAGGTTTTGACCGAAGCTCCAGTTTTGATTCAGCCAGAGGTAGGGAAGGATTTTGTAGTATACTGTGATGCTTCTCATATAGGATTGGGAGGTGTCCTTATGCAAGATGGGAAAGTAGTCGCTTATGCGTCTCAACAACTAAGGCCACACGAGGTTAACTACCTGACGCACGACTTGGAATTGGCCGTAGTGGTCTTTGCCCTTAAGGTGTGCAGGCACTATCTATATGGAGAGAAGTCGGTGATCTACATAGACCACAAGCGTCTTAAGTTCTTGTTGACTCAGAAGGAGTTGAACTTAAGACAGCGAAGGTGGGTGGAACTATTGAAGGACTACGATTGTTCCATAGAATATCACCCAGGCAAGGTGAATGTAGTGGCGGATGCCCTAAGTCGGAAGGTTGTGTCAGATCTGAGGGCGATGTTCGCACATCTGAGCTTGTATGATGATGGAAGTCTGTTGGCAGAGCTGCAAGTTAAGCCAACGTGGTTGAATGAAGTGAAAGAGGGACAGTTGGTTGATGAGGATTTAAGTGTTAAGTTGCGACAAGTGCAGAATAGAGAGTTAGAGGGTTATGGTGTTAATGATGAGGGAGTATTGTGCTTCAAGGTAAGATTTGTATGCCGAAGGACGAGGAGCTTAGGCAAAGAATTCTTCGAGAATCGCATAGTAGCCCTTATGCTATGCATCCCGGAGGTAGTAAAATGTACAGAGACCTAAGGGAACAGTTCTGGTGGACTAGTCTTAAACGGGAAGTGATTGAATTTGTTGGCAAATGCTTGACATGTCAGTAAGTTAAGGCTGAACACCAAGTTCCGTCGGGATTGCTTCAGCCAATACAAATTCCCTAATGGAAGTGGGAGAGAATCACCATGGACTTTGTTAGTGGGCTTCCCCTTACGCCTACTAAGAAGGACTCGATATGGGTGATAGTGGATTGACTGACAAAGTCAGCGTATTTTATTCCAGTGCGGGTTGATTACTCCCTACAGAAGTTAGCAAGGTTGTATGTAGCGGAGATTGTGAGGTTGTACGGAGTACCGATATCAATCATCTCGGATAGGGATCCGAGGTTCACGTCTTGGTTTTGGAAAGCACTATATCAGGCTTGAGGCACCAAATTGGATTTCACTATGGCTTTTCATACACAGTCAGACGGCCAGTCTGAACGAGTAATCCAAGTCTTAGAGGATATGTTACGGGGATGTGTGATGGATTTCAGAGGAAGTTGGGAGGAATATTTGCCTTTAGCAGAGTTTGCCTACAATAACAACTATCAGGCAAGTATTCAAATGGCACCGTACGAAGCACTGTATGGTCGGAAGTGTCGGACTCCTACATGTTAGATGGAATTAGGGGAACGTTGAGTTTTGGGTCCAGAGATTGTGGCTGAATCGGAGGAGAAGGTTAAGATAATTCGGGCACGATTAAAGGAGGCGTCTGATAGGCAGAAGTCGTATGCAGATCTCAAACGGAAGAAAATAGAATTTGATGTGGGAGATCAAGTGTTTCTTAAGGTTTCGCCTTGGAAAAAGGTAATGATATTTGGTCGGAAAGGGAAGTTAAGTCCAAGGTTTATAGGACCTTATAAGGTTTTGAAGCGAATTGGACCAGTGGCATATCAGTTAGAGTTGCCACCGGAGTTGAAGCAGATGCACGACGTATTCCATGTTTCCATGCTACGTCATTATCGATCAGATCCATTTCATGTAGTACCGGTTGAAGAGGTGGAGATAAGGCCAGATTTGTCCTACGAGGAGGAGCCGATTCAGATTTTAAAATGAGATGTGAAAGTGTTACGGAGGAAATCAGTTCCTCTAGTCAAAGTGTTATGGCGTAATCATGGATCAGAAGAAGATTCGTGGGAGCCAGAAGAGACGATGCGACAATAGTACCCTCAATTATTTCAGTCAGGTAATTTTGAGGACGAAATTATTTTAAGGGGGTAGAACTGTAATATCCCGAATTATGGCCTATGCATTTTTGCTTAATAATATGAAATAGCATGATTATGAGTGTTGTGAATGTGCATTGTGAATTCTGTGAATCTTAATGCGTAGACAAATGCCTTAGAAAGTATTAGATTCTAAATCTAAAAGAGGAAGCTAATCAGAAGGCCTTAAAAGAAATAGTAGAGGAATTGTGACACACAAACGGGCTTGGTAAAGTGGTTGCAAGGTGCCACATAGGGCCTCTATGACTGACGCCACTAACAGGTGCAAATAGGCCAAGGTTCGAGTCGTGTAGGAAGCTAAATGAAGCTTTTATTTTTGCGGCAATATGAGGAAGAGATGGACGGCAATGGGAGCCTCTAACAGGAGTTTAAGATGTGCTTAAATTCCCTTGGAAAATTTGACTAAGCATAAGATAAATAAGGATTTATTTTAAATTATTTTTGTTATGATGAAGAAAAGATAAATGTGGATTATTTTTATTAAAGAGATAAAGAGAGAAAAACAAGAGAATTGATAGTGTTGGCCAAATAGGGGATTCTTGGTATAGTATTTTCGGCAAGGAGGAGAGGCCAACCTTTATTCTTTCTTTTTCTTTTTGTTCATCTGTCGAAATCCTCTAGCAAAATTTCCCTATTCTCTTTTAGTTTGCCAAAGCCAAAAACTCAAGCAAAGCCTAGCCGAATTCTTCACCTTTTTCTTTTTTTTTCATCAAATACCGAATACCCTTCTCTCAAAACCACACCATAGCCGATTCTTCCTAAGCTCATACTCTCTCTTTGCTTTCCCTTGTTAAAGCCAAAATCCTATAGTGTTCATCAAAAGCCGAAATCGAGTGGTCAGCATTTAGGCCATAGCCGAATAGCTCTGGGGATTGAAGTAAAGGTGCTGCCAATTTTAATATAAAGGGGTAAGGATCTATAGTCATCATCTTATTTCTTTTCTTTAAGCTGAAATTAAGATTCTAATGCCATCAATGTCTTTGGCTGAAACTTTGAACGGTCTTCCGGGATTTAGTAGTTTTCGACTACAAAGAGAAGCACAACAAAGTTTTGGGATTTCTAAGATTTAAGGTAAGGCACGTATTCGGTCATAGGCCACTTTTATGTGACTTAAAGTTAGAATTAAATCTAACCAATGCCTATAGGTATTTCGACATCTCCTCAAGACAAGTGACAAATTTTCGGGATTTCAAATCACAAGGTAAGCACATAGGTACATTCGGCCAAGGTCTATTAGTGATTTAAGATCTAATTCTTATTTACATAATAGCCGAAAACTAACCAAGTCGAATGATCTAGCATTGGCCGATTGAAGGAAAGAATAACACAAAGTTTTTCAGATTTGATTAGTAGTGAAATCGGCACCAAGGTAAGAATTTGATTACAATAATCCTATTAGGATTTGGCTTTATAGCCGAATGGCTTTTTACTAATAAGATTGGGGTTGGCCGAATATAGGCAGTAAAGATCTAAAGCAGTAGATTGGATTTTCGGGATTTGGAGTGAATTTGATAAGTAAATCAGGTGTGTACTCCACACTATCTCTTAATAGATGTAAGGCAATATTTAATATATATGTTATAATAATGTGAATGTGGCTAAGTTACCATGCGATGGTACAAAGTACCCAGGTACGTTTTTCCTACTCCTACTAGGAATATAATACGATCTATTATGGCACATAAGTGCAACTATAAGAATGTGAATACAGCATAATGCATAATTTTTGCATGTTTTGCATGACATGGGGAATATGGGTGATATGTAAAGGGGAAGTGAATTGGTGGTTTTATACCCCAATATGTGAATGTGGTGACTTATGTCACAATAATCGAATGTGGTGACTTATGTCACAATATATGAATGTGATGACTTATGTCACGAATATATATATGGTGGCTATGCCACGAAATTATAAGGGCAATGAGCACGTCGACTGCAGCGACTGCCTTTGATGGTGTGTAGCGGATGGAGGGTTGACTTAGTAGTCCCTATAGTGTGATGGTTGGTACGGGTGATGTGTAGCGGATGGTTATATAGGCTTGGGTTCGGGAATTGCATCATTCTATATAAATGCTATGTGAATATGTATGATGTGACATGCCTGAATCTGTTTGAGACTTAGTGTTTATTGTACACATTGAGTTTGTTTGACTCACCCCTTGTGGGACTATTTTTCAAGTGACACGCAGTAATGGACTGGGTCGGCAAGAGCTCAGTGGAGGCCATGCAAAGCTCAAAGATTGTCTTTTTTTTTATTTATATTTAAGTTTTAAATTACTACGGGTTTTTATTTGATGTAATAAGGCCAAAGTGTTGAATTGTTTATGCATGCTTTCAAATTACTTAGTATGATACAATTATTATCCAATTAAAGTTAAAAGCAAATTTCTCTTAAATATTAGAGTTGAATGTATTAACATCTAAACAACATAGTTTTTTTTTTAAATTTAAGCCCAATCCAAATCAACTGTTTTCAAAATCACATAAGTTTTTGGCAAAGCCCAAATAGAATTTGAAAGGTTTTTCTTTAGAAGCATACCAGATCCGGTCAGGGCTTGTGGGCCAGGTTTGGGGTGTTTCAATTTTGGAAAGCATTACATCAAGCTTTGGGCACCAGATTGGACTTCAGTACGACATTCCATTTGCAGTCAGACGTCCAATCTGAGCAGGTAATTCAAGTGCTGGAGGATATGTTGAGAGGTTGCGTGATAGACTTCAGAGGGAGTTGGAAGGAGTTCTTACCTTTAGCGGAATTTGCATACAATAATAGCTATCAGGCAAGTATTCGGATGGCACCGTACGAAGCGCTGTATGGATGGAAGTGTTGACTCCTACGTGTTAGACGGAATTGGGAGAACGTCAGATTTGGGTCCAAAAATTATGGCAGAATCGGAAGAAAAGGTTAAGGTAAATCGGACACGGTTGAAGGAGGCAACTGACCGACAAAAGTCATACGCAGATCTTAAGCGGAAGGAGATTGAGTTTGCTGTGGGAGATTATGTGTTTCTCAAAGTTTCACCGTGGAAGAAGGTAATGAGATTCGGTCGCAAGGAAAACTTAAGTCCTAGGTTTATAGGGCCTTATCGGATTCTGAAGCGAGTTGGACCAATAGCGTATCAATTAGAATTACCTTCAGAGTTGAAGCAGATACACGACGTGTTTCACGTTTTGATGTTACGTCGTTACCGATTGGATCCATCTCATATAATACTGGTTGAGGAGGTAGAGCTGACACCAGATCTGTCCTACGAGAAAGAGCCGATTCGGATTCTGGAATGGGATGTGAAGGTGCTTTGGAGGAAATCGGTCCCTCTAGTCAAAGTGTTATGGCATAACCACGGATCGGAGGAAGCTTCGTGGGAGTCAGAGGAAACAATGCGACAGTAATACCCTCACTTATTTTAGCCAGGTAATTTCGAGGTCGAAATTATTTTAAGGGGGTAGAACTGTAATATCTGGGATTTAGGGGTTATGCATTTTTACTTAATGTATGTAATTGCATGCTTGAGTATGATTTGAATGTGATTTGAGGGCTTCAAGAACCTTGGGATGTAGGTAGGAGCCTTAGAAGTTATTGGAGTTTTTAAGCTTAAAAAGGGGAACTAAGGGAGCTAGGCATTAAGGAGATTATTGTGTGGTTTAGAACACAAAGAACTCAGTTAGTAAAGTGGCAAGGAGGCGCCACTTAGGGCCTTGTAAGGTGACGCCACAGGGAGTGAGAAGGGCCTAGGTTCAAGTAGCAAGGGAAGTGTTTTGGAGTTTTATTTTTCAGCAAGGAAGGGCAGTGGTGGATGGCACAGGGACTCTGATGGAGGAGGTATAGATTGGGTCTGACAGCTTAGAGATTCGGCTAAGGTAGAGTGAAAAGGGGGATTGAGTGGAGAGAGGGAGAGTTGGCTGGCCAAGGGACTTCTTGGATGACAAATTCGGTCACCAAAATCCCTTAAGCCGAATTCTTGGTTAAGCCTCACCAACACTTTTCTTTTTCTTTTTCTCTCAAAGCATACCATTGCCGAATTCTTCTAGCCTTCTCCTATACTACTCAATTCTATACCTATTCTTTTGGTGGCCGAACATTCCATCTCCATTTGGGAGTATTAGCCGAATCTTATGTCCCTCATTCTCTTTTCTTTTTTGTAAATCCCTAAAGTCAAAACATTCACCATCTAGCCGATTTCTTCCTCTATTTCTCCTTCAAAATCAATCACTTTTCTATAGTAGCCAAATTCCTCTGTGGTTCTAAGCAAGAGTGCAATCGATTTCAACGTTAGGGGTAAGGATCAACAGTCATTCGTTTTCCTTTCTTTTTCTTTTGGATTAGCCGAATCTAAGGATCTAATCCCTCTTATTCTCAATTGGCTGAAACCTTGAAGGGGGATTTCGGGATTCGTTTGTAGCTGTCTATAAGGGGAGATCATTCGGGATTTGTATATCCAAGGTAAGTGAAGTGTGATCTTAGGCCGAAGGCCATTTACTTTGGTTTATTAAATGTTAGAATCGAATTTAACATATATCATATAGGAATTTCATCAGACTCCACAGACAAGATCAGGATTTTCAGGATTTCGATTAGATCTTCGTGTAATCAGGTGTGTAACCCACCGTAAATTCCCAATTAACAATAATATAGATTTGTATATGTGAATAAGTCTATGCATGAATAAGGCTAAGGGTACCATTCCATGGTACAGTGCATTCAGGTATGTTACCCCAAACTCTCAGATAATTAATGTTTATGAACTATGAATACGGATATATGAGAAATATCGTTATGGCTATGGGGTAGGGTATAATGCATGTTATTCGTATGTTTTGTATGTTGCATGGGCATATAAGTGATTATGTGAAAGGGAAGTGATCCGTGGTTCCTACCACAATATCTCGTGACTCACACATTATCCGTGACTATGTCACATAATATGAATCTGTGACTCACACATTATCCGTGACTATGCCACAATTATAAGGCGATGTGCGATTGACTACGATGGATCGCCTTCGATGGTGTGTAGCGGATGGAGGTTGATTTAGTAATCCCCATGGTGTGATCGGTAGGTACGGGTGATGTGTAGAGGCTGGATCTAGGTGGTTTGGGTTGCATCATGGTTTACAATTATTTTATGAGATTTATTATGCCTTGTATGATTTGGGAGTCTGTGATGGTAGTTACACACTGAGTCTATTGACTCGCCCTTCGTGGGCTAACTTTTTACAGATGGCACTCAGTAGATGGACCGGGTCGGCAGGAACTTAGTGGTGGCCATGCACAGCTGAATTTTTCTTCAGTTTTCTTACTAAGTTTACTTTGGTTTATTTTGATATATAGTTTGATGTAATAAGGCCATTATTGCTTAACTGCTTTATTTTCTTTATGCTTTTAAATTTCTATTATGTTACTTAACAACATCAATTGTTTTGAAACTCAAACACTTACGATTTTTTTTTCAAGTTAACAAAAATACTAAACTCTAAAATTCGGTATTTCTTTAACTTATAGCTTTTGAAATCTGAAATTATCGATTTAGTACAAAATTAAATTACAACTCAATTTTTAACTTGAGAACAACCCAAATCTACTTTCCTCGAAACCACCACGATTTTCAAAATGTCATACGAGACTTGACTACATTTTGGTTAAGGAGCATGCCAGATCCGGTCAGGGCTTGTGGGCCGGGTTTGGGGTGTTTCATGAAGTATGTGATTGGTTTGTGAAATCAGCTTTTAGAAATTTGTATTACAACAAAATTGGATTGTATTTCGGGCTTAATGCCTAGCAAGCCTCGTGCCGGTGATATAATTCGGGCTTAATACCTAGCAGGCCTCGTGTCGGTGATATAATTCAGGCTTAATGCCTAGCAGGCCTCGTGCCGGTGATATAGTTCGGGCTTAATGCCTAGCAAGCCTCGTACTGGTGATATATATATATATATTTTCGGGCTTATTTCCTAGCAGGCTTAATGCCGGTGTTATGATTTCGGACTATGAGTTCAGCAAGCTTAATGCCGGTGTGTGAGATTCAGGTAATGTTTAGTAGGTTCTAGCTATTGAATTATTATTTTAAGAGGAAATTTAAGTGTTAATGGTTTTGGTGGAATGAATTAAGTATGCCTAAGTGTGTGGGAGTGAATTTGTTAATTCGGTAGTAAGGTATGTGTTATTCTTACTTAAGTGATCTATGAATATCCATGTAAATGATGTTATTGAGAAAAGGAAGATCGAAGTGATAAGAAAATTGGCTAAACGAAAACATAGTAGTTAAGGTATTTGTAAAGGTATAAGGAAATGTATAAGTTGGTGTTATATATATATGCATATTCGACCATAATGTATATATATAATATAAGAACTATTTATTAAGGTTCTGAGTTGGTTATTTAAATGTTTTACCATTGAATATGATAATGTTTTTGCTTAAGACTTGCTAAGCTAGCATGCTTACGGTGTGTTCTTGTCTATTTCTATTTTATAGACTTTTGATTCAAGCTACGGGCTCGAAGGATCTTTGAAGAAGTCAACCACATTATCGACTCTCTTTTGGTATTGATAAACTTAGTTTTTGAGTTGAAAAGGCATGTATAGGCTGGACTAAGCTGTATTACTAATGATACTTGATCATGTATATATATTTAGCCATGCGAAGATGGCTATCTATTTTGGTTAAACTTTGTTCATGTGTTTTGATGAAATGGCTTGCTCATGCTATGAATTATTATTTGTATTCGGATGTGGTTTAGGTACTATTTGAAATGTGAATGGGTGATATGAATGTTATGTATCTAGTTGAAGAAAAAACTTGACTTGGGTCGTTGTTGCTTAATATAGTTGATTCGGTTAAGTAATATGAGTGATATTATGATTAAAGATTGTGTTTGTAAGTTAACTTGTTGGATTCGTTGTTAATGATAAGTATAAGTAGTTACAAATTATGGAAAAGTGGTAATGAATATTTGGTCAAGGTATGGTTTATATACTTGTGTTTTTAGGTTAAGTTGGTTTTGAGACCTATGTTCATGTATGGCAATTGTTGTACAATTAGTAATATAAATTTTGCATGAGTTATGGAATTTTATTTGGCACATTCGGTCTTTGATCTATGCTTATAACATGAAAAAAAAATTAGTTTGTGGTTATGCATTAAAAGCTAAGGTTATGCATATTCGGATATATTCATTTATTTATAAATGAAGTGTATTGTCTATTAGTCCATAGATGTAAAGTCAAGTGATATATGCATGTAACCGTAATGATGCTTATTAGTAGTTCCAACTACAAGGTTCGGTGTGCATGATTCAAAATGAAATAGTACGTGAGGCATGTTTGCATGAAACGGTTACAAAAGTAGTGGTACTAAATAGGTGTCTTTATCATAGAATAAAATAGATAAATATGCTAATAATGAGGTTAGAAGTATATTGTTTGATCATTTTGTATATGTGGATGATTATATTGAATATGTTTTAACTTAGTATATCAAGTATATATATACTATACCCATGTGCTTTGTCTGTCTAAGATAAGAATTAATTGATTAAAAAAGATTTGGCTATTTGGTAATGCCTGTAACCCTAATCCGGCGACAGATACAGCTTAGGGGTGTTACAGCTAGGGCTAGATCTTAGGCACCAAGGCATGTGCCCGAAAGGTAGACACAGACATCGTTAGTGGCTGAGACGGGATCTCATGATAGAGTTGGGGTTGATGAGCTGACTCAGACAGTTAAGAAGGTATTGAAGAAGGTTAAGGAAATCAGTGAAGCACTTCGAGTTGGGTCAATGGACTGTAAGAAGAAAGGAGATCGTGGTTCTTTTGGATCGCAGTCTTGTTCCGTAAAGTGTGTCAAGGCACGTCCAAACTTTTCGGCTTGCGATCATTGCAGAAGGTGTCATCCGGGGGAATGTTGGAGGAGATCAGGAGCATGCTTGAGATGCAGGTATAAGGAGCATAAGGCTCTGGATTGTTACATCACCATCAAGTTAGGAATGTTTTGGTTTGACGTGATGATTGGATGTAGAAAATTCTAAGTATAAATGGTAGAAACTATTTGCTTTTGTGGTTAGATGTTTGGTTGTGTGAAAGAGAATTCAAGATTTTGTTAAAAGTACATTGTGTTTTTTTTAAGATCAGAGTGCGTAGCGAAAGCTTAGTGGTGTGATTTGAGCAATGCGTTTAGTAGATGGTTGGAAATTTTGAGGACGAAATTTCTTTAAGTAGGGTAGAATTATAACCTCCCAAAATTGGGTCTAGTAGGATTGGGCCCAATGGGCCTTGGGCGTAAGAATGTTTAAAATTTTGAGAATAAGAGAACGACATTATTGCAAATTGGACTTATTAGTTAAGTGAATTTGGAAGGTTGCAAGGTTTCTATGAAGTCTCGAGTTTAATTGGGCCTTAGGAAAAATTGGGTATTTTAGCACTTTAAGGAGAGATGGTAAGTAGCTTCAAAGCTTATAGAAATAAATAAGTAATGTGCTTGCATAAATGAGCTATTGGTAAAGAGGTTATGGCATTAAGTGAAGTACCTTGAGGAAGAGGTTCAAATCCTTTGTGTGCAATTTTGACTAATATTTTGCACTCTTTCCTTAAGTGTCACCAAGAGGTATTTATGGCAAGTTTGACTTCTTTATTTTTGGTATGGTGGCTAAAGAATTAAGGAAACGTTGAGGTTGGGGAAAGAAATCAAAAGGAAAAGGCAAGTAAGGGGAACAAGTGGCTTATTTCATGGAGAATGCTATGGAAAGTATGGTTGGCAAAATTTTGACTCTTATGCTATGCATGTGGACGGTTTTGGGGGTACATAGGTAGATGAAATTTTACTTTGGCATTTGGTAGGGTCTTGGTATTGTTTTGGCCGAAAATCACATTTGCAACTTTAGTGCCATCATCTTCCAATTTGCTATTCTCTTTGTCGAAATCTTCTAGCACAATAGTGCATTTTTCTTCTCTTTGGATTGGTTTCATATTCACCTTTTGTCCATCTTACTTGATAGCCGAATATCAACATACAATTTCCTCCATAACCAAACTGTCATCTTTTCTCTATTTCTTCTTCTCATCCATATTAACATCCGTTTCTTGATCAATCGGTAAGTATTCTTCTCAATATTTTATTTTCTTTGGTTTTGGATGGTCATTTTGACCTAGACCATCACCTTAGTTTACCTCATTCGAAATCATTTTTCTTCCTCGTAGAGATATAGTGGAAGGCCGAAACTTGGATTTTTCTGAATTCATCGTATAATCGATTGAAATCAGATCCAATATTAATAAGGTAATGAGTTCTTATGGATTATTGATATTATTCAATATTCGATTGGTTGGTAACAGAGTAATAATGTGAAAAAATTGACTACATGTTTTAGGGACAAATCACTCGATATATTCTACCTTTGGACATAGTGGTAAGTGATTCAAGAGTAAGTGATACAAAATCTTTTGGAAATTCGAGGCTAACTTTTGGTTGGTATTGTTCTAGGTCAACAACGAGTGGTTCGTTAGGAAATCGAAATCAGGTGTGTAATCCCGTACCTTTCATATACATATCTGAAATGGTGTGTAATCTCACACTTCTCAGAAATTTTGTATGAAATATTCTATGAATCAGTCGAAATACCAAAGAAAACTGGAAACCGGCATCCGTGATCACTCGGGCGTGCATATGATCGTAGTGGTAAACGTATTTTGTAATAAAACAGTTTCAGTTAGAAGCATTGATGTGTTTTTGAAAAATCAAGAAAAAAGAAGAAAAGTAATTATAAAGTGAATGAGATATCGAATAAAATCTTACTGTGTTTATTTTGATAAGGAAGAAACGGAGAAGGAAAATGATTTTTATATTCTGAGATATGTTAATTTTAGTGAGACTGGTTCTGAATGACTTCGTGGTTCCCTAATCTATCTTGGAAAAATCATATAAAATTGTGCAAAGTGAATTATGGGTTATAATTTATATGTATGAATTTCTTAGTGAGTCTATTTTCAGTAGAAATAAGTAAGAGCAGTATATGAAAACCGTACAATGAGAAATTTGAAATTAAGAAAAGAGAGGTCAGAATCATTGGACAGTGTAATAGGGGAAATTTTAAGGAATAAACTGTACTAAATGGTTAAGACAAAAATTCTGCAAAAATTTTAGTAGGAAGATATATGAGTGTAGTTTCAAGGAAAATTTACAGAATTAGGTTTCGAGATTCCTAACCCAAGTTATAGTCAATTTAGTTAGTACGATGCCAATGGACAGTTTAAATTGTTATGCCCAAATTAGTAGTTAAGTCTGGATTGAGAAATTACCGAATTACCCTTAGTGGGTAAATTGCCGAATTACAAAAATGCCTCTAAAGGGCAGAAGTATGGAAATGCCCCTAATAGGCCGATTTACAAAAGTGTAAATGGGCCAATTTGTTATTTTGATAAATGGGCCAATCTGTTATTTTGGTAAATGGGCCAATCTGATATTTTGATAAATGGGCCAATCTAATATTTTGCTAAATGGGCCAATCTGATATTTTGCTAAATGGGATAATCTGATATTTTTCTATATGGGCCTAATTGATAATTTGTTATAATGAGCCAGACTTTTGTAATAAATATTCGAATAAATTATTGTGATTTGTTATGCATTATATACATGTTTTGCATGGGATGGGATAATGATGAAGAGAAGTTCTAGTAGCTATGCTACATAAATCTGGTGGCTCTGATACAAATCTGAAAAATGACAATGCCATGTAAATTCTGTTAATCTGGTGGCTTGTCCACAAATTTGATATAAATGGTATAATGCCTACGTTTGGTGTGTTGGCGGGGTGGGTTGACTAAAGATCACCCACAGGTGTGTTGGTTGGTACGGGTGGTGTGTAGCGGATGGAAAACTAGGATTTGGTTTCATATGCATATTATAAATGATACATTTATATTATTGTAAGCGAGCTTTGACCCAATTAATTGCTTAATGGGATTTTGGCCCGATGAACAATGGTAAGTGGATTATACATCGAGTTCTTGTAACCCACCCCTTCTCTTAACCCTTGTAGGTAATGCTCGATGGATTTGAGGACTTGGAGCCATGGATGACTCGATGGAGGCCATGCTTTGGAAATAACATTTTTGAATATTAGTAAACTACCTTTCCGTTTTATTTGATTACTTTTATTGTTTCGGGTTTTAAAGTTGTAATAAGGCCTCTGAACAATTTTTATTTTGCTTTATGTTTGGGATGTTTTTATTATTCTTCTTAAATTTTTTAAAAAGGAATTTTCTAAAAATATAAATAATGGTTTTCAAAATTGATTAATAAATGGATTTTATAGCAAACTTTTACAAATAATTTAACTCGGATTCTCTTTCAAAATTTTAACGTCATTTTCAAAAGTCCTGATTTTAACGTCCGCTACTTTTATTTTCGACTCATCAACCAACCTCTCAAAAATACTTGTATTTTATCTGCGTTTCCGCAATGTTTTTAAAATGCTTCTACAATTCTATTTCCAAACGTCATATATTCGTAAATTGTCATTTCAAATATGTTCTCGCAACCAAAAAGGTTTTTTAAAGATAATTATGTTTTCAAGTAGATAACAATTGCTTAAGTGTTTTGAGTTTTAATAAAGAGGCTGTAATTCCCAAACAAGTTTTTAACAATCGCAAAGATGGTTTTGAAAAGAAAAAAAACACTTCCATGTGACACGCCAAATTCAGGCCTAACTTCTAGGCCGGGTTTGGGGTGTTACAGAATTTCAAGAGTTTGTGCTTAGTGATTAAGTTTTATTTCAGCTCATTATTAGCTCATTTAAGCTAAAAAATTGTGACTTTTTGGCTAGGCCTTATCTAGCACCATAAATACTTGTAATCAGCTCATTGTAATGGATTTTTGCTACCTTTTGAATGTTTATAACATTTTGTGAGTTTTCCAACTCTCCTATTTCACTTTAAGACTCAAGCTGACTTATTTAGCAAAATCTAGTGGTGTCTACCTTGTTTCTTTTCGAACTTATCACTCCTAAACTCTTGATAGAGGGTCACTGTCAATCTATCCTTCAACATCCATCACCCTTAAGATCACATAAGTTTCGAGTCAGCACTCAATCATAGTGTTGGTTCATTTTTAATTCTTAGGTTCACTTCGATCCAATTCCATCCCAACCAAACTATTTCTTATTCCTTTGTTTTTCTTTGATAGCCAACTAATCATCATCACTACACCTAGCCATTTTGAACCTACTTTGGAAACTGAATACCATGCCTGACCGAATTTAACCCCTTTTTTATATTGTGAACGATACTTTTCCATTTTATTGATTGGGCAACAAACTACTCGAATCATCACCGAGGCGAGTTCGTATCAATATATATGTATGTGTGTTAATGCTTCTTAGTAATGTGGTTCATGTTTGGTTGAAAATGGTTAGTTTAATGTAATTTTAAGGGTAGCTAATGGTTGATGAATTGAGATTGGTCATGTTTGTGAATTAGTGCAAAGTGATGTATTGTGGGTAAAGGCTTAGTTAGTTGGTTGATAAATGTGTTTTTGTATTAATGATGTATTATTTAGGTTGTATAATGCCTTTAAGAGTTATGCTTTTGGTTCCATTGAATTTGGTTTACGTGTGCATAATTTCAGTGTCAAATTAGCTTTGTAAATAGCCTATTCTTGTCCACATGTGTAGAGACACGGACGTGTGTCTCAGCCGTATGTGACACACAGTCATGTTACATGGTTGTGTGTCCCCTAGTGTTAAAATTGAAATGAAGTCCGTATGCTCCACACAGCTTCACACACGTGCGTGTGATCGGCCATGTGACACAAGTCAATATGCCCCCTAATTGGCACACGGCCTAACACACGGGCGTGTGAGTTAGCCGTGTTGTATAAGTCAGTATACCCTATAGGTTTGGCATGGCCTAGCACACGGCCGATCACACGCACGTGTGTGGCCACTTCGAAGGGCACACTGGCTAGACATGTGGCGTGTGGTTGGACGTGTGACCCAAGTCAGTAACCTCACGACCATGTGCTCCCATTTCAAATATTCCCATGGCTTAAGACACGGGCGTGTCTGGTGGCTATGTGATACACACGGCCTAGTCACCTGGGCATATGTCCCCTATTTTGAAGAAAAAATTTATAAGTGTTGAAACATTTTTTGAGTTATCGGTTTAGTCCCGAACCACTTTCATTGCATGTTTAAGGCCTCATAGGCTCGTTTAAAGGACACTATGATTTATTGTGATTGTATTATATTTGAATTGGTAAATTATATACGAAGTGAATGTTTAAAAGTGTTGTAAATCTAGTAATGCTCCCTAACCCTATTCTGACGGTGAATACGGATGAGGGGTGTTACAAGATTGAATCTTTCTTTCTTGGAGTTATAGATAAACCACATACGAAATCCAGTATGCCTCACTCCCACTTCCATTCAGGAATCATAACAGGTTGTAGTAAACCCGATGGTACTTGATGTTTTGTTTTCACCTACTGACAAATCAACATTTAACTGCATATTTGCAAATTTCTCGTTTCATTCCCGACCACCAGTACATCTATTTCAAGTCACAATACATCTTTATGCTACTTTGATGAATAGAGTATGTACTGTTGTGAGCTTCAGAGAGAATATCATGTTTCAAATTTAAATTACTCGGAACGTAAATTCTATCACGATAATGCAATGTACAAGTATCATCAACATTGTACTCTAAGCTCAAGTTATTCTGAACCATCTGTTGTTTCATTATCAACTTCGGATATTTATCTTGCAATTCTCGAATTCACTTAAGAAACATAGGTCTTATTCTCCACTTTGCAAAAATAGAACCATTTCCATTTAGAAGTAAATAAGTTTTCAACGCTTGAAGTGCAAACAATGACGACTTTCAACTGAGTGCATCCACAACTACATTAGCCTTTCCCGGATAATAATCAATAATCAGATTGTAATCTTTCAGTAGCTCTAACCACCGTCTCTATCTCAAATTCAATTCTTTCTGAGCCATCAAATACTTTAAACTTTTGTGATCTACGAACACATGACATTTCTCACCGTATAAATAAAGTCTCTAAATCTTCAAAGCAAATACAATCACGATCAACGTGAGATCATGAGTAGGATAATTTTCTTCTAGGACTTTAACTTTCGAGAATGTAACATCCTAAAATTTGAAATTTTATTTGTTACATTATTGATTGTGTTAAGCTAGACAAAATATTAATTATACGTGTTTAGGGGTTATGAGAAGGCTTGGGATTTATTTGGGCCCTAGTAAATTTTTTGTGTTTAAGTCTATTAAGGAGTGATGGTAAGTAGCTTCAAAGCTTCAAGATATAAATGAGTAATGTGCTTGCATAAATGAGCTTATGGTAAAGGGGTTATGGCGCCACATGATGTACTTTGAGGGAGGATGTTCAAATCCCATAATGTGCAAATTTTGACTATTATTTTTGTATTATTTTCGTAAGTGTCGGCCAAGCTAGTAAATAAGGCAAGGTGGACTTTTTATTTTTGGCAAGATGGCAAAGGAAATAAGGAAAGGATGAAGGTAAGGAAAGGAATCAAAAGAAAAAGGGCAAGTAAGGGGAACATGTGGCTTTTTCCAAGGGAATTGTTTTCGAAAGTTTGGTTGGCCAAATTTTTTACCTTAATGTCAAAAATACTTCACGGTTTTGGCATAGGGAGGGCTTAGCCAAATTTTTCTTTGTCTTTTGGTAAAGCTTTGGTGTTTGTTTTGGCCAAAATTCCTACTTGCAACCTTTGTGTCATTTTTTCTTTTCTCTCAAAATTCTTTTTCCTCCTTATCGAATTTTCAAGCCTTGAGTGTGCATTTTGTTTCTTCTTTTCCCTCTTCTATACCGAAAGTACCAAACCATTGAGACCAAAATTGTTCACTCATCTTCTCTTGAAAAATCGAAACTAGTCAAACACCCTTCTTCGTCTTTCTTTTCTTTTTCACAAAATTCTTCAAGCATTTCTACTTCTTCTCTAATCTTTACCACCATAGCCGAATATTTTGGCTATTTTTCCTCTATAGCCGAAACCTTTCATCTTTTCATTATTCTTACTTTTTCATTCGAGTCATCACTCACTCTTTTGATCAATCGGTAAGTGGTTCTTTTCAAACATTTTATTTTTCTTTCTGTTAATGCCGAATTTATGCCTTAGTTTGGGATGGTCATATTAACCGAGATAATCATTTTAGTCTACTCTCTCGAACGAGATCATTTTCTCTTTTTGTAGTGTTCTAAGTGGAAGGCCGAAATTTTGATTCTTCTGTAGTCATCGTACAATCGTTGGGAATTGGTCTTATAAATCTTTAAGATAAGGAGTTCTTCATGGATTTTATGAAATCGTTCTTTATTCATTTAAGAAGTTATCAGAATAGTGATGATTAATTGACTTTATGTTTTAGGGGCTAAATCGCTCAATCTATCGACTTGTGATCATACGATTCTAGTGGTAAGCCGACCTTCTCCTTAATCAATCGTTCATATCAACGTAAATAAGTTTTTACTAAGATTTGTTTTCAATGGAGTCAAGGAAGATTGAATCGAAAGGGACAGTGATTGGAGATAAAAAAGGGTGCGAAATTGCGATCCCTACTCCTAAATTCACACGAAGGGCAGTTTCGACGGTTCAGGATTTTCCACCGGGTTGTGGACCGTCATTCGGAGAAAATTGACAAATCGTGGTCATTCACGATTCCAAGGGTAAAAACTTTAACCGTTACTTTAGAGTTTGATTATTAAAATCAAGTATGTCAATTAATCGAGTGTTACGATATTTTAGGTGTCGACGAGCAAGAAGGCTTAGTGCTTACCGTTATCAGGTGTGTAATCTCACACTGTTATCCATGGATTTTATGATTGATATCATATTGGAAATAAAATGCTATGATTAAAATCGTAATAGGACGTAAACCAGAAAAATTTGCCTAAGATACACTATTTTGATAAAATTGACAAAATCGGTATTATCATTGGGCGAATTATGAAAATACCCTTAAAGGGCCGAATTACGAAATTGCCTTAATGGGCCGAATTGATTTATTATTTATGGGCCAATTTGATACATTACCTTAATGGGCCGGATTGATATATTATTTATGGGCTGATTTGATACATTGCCTTAATGGGCCGAATTAATATATTGCTTAATGGGCTAATTTGATACATTGCCTTAAAGGGTCGAGTTGCAAAGTGTTAATGGGCCGAAATTTTGTCTGAATTAATCATTGTTGATATATTTGTAATTATCATGATTTACTATGTATGTTGCATTTACATAATTCTGCATGGGATTGGGATATTGATGATCGGAGGAAGTAATCTGGTGGCTCTGCCACATATTTTGGTAACTCTATCACAATCTGTCTGGTGGCTATGCCACATATATTCTGTGATTCTGGTGGCTTGTCCACAATTAAATTTGTTATAAAAGGCAAAATGCATGCGATTGGTATGTTGGCGGGGTGGGTTGTCTTGATCCGCACAGGTGTGTTGGTTGGTACGGGTGGTGTGTAGCGGATGGAATATTAGGTTGGTTTAGGATTATATTACATTCATATGATATGTTTGATCCATTATTATGTAAAAAGGGGCTTAGGCCCAAAATATTGCTAAATGAGTTTCAGGCCCAATGGACAACGGTAAGGGGGTTATACACTGAGTTCAAGTAACTCACTCCATTTCCTTATTCCTTTCAGGTAATGCTTAGTGATGGGGACTTGGGCCATGGATGACTCGGTGGAGGCCATACTACAAAAACGGTTTTATTTAGACTTTGGATTTCTTTTTAGTACATTTAATTACTTTACTATTTTGAGTTAAGGTTGTAATACGGCCTCTGGATTATTTTTATTTTGTTTTGTGTTTGACGTATTTATATTTTGCTTTAAGTACTTTAAATGAGATTTTTCTAAAATTTAAATAAACATTATCTAAAATGGATTTACAAATGGATTTCTTAATAAAACTTTCATAAATATTTTTAACTTGGAAATCTTCTCATAAATTTTCATCAACACTTTTCAAAAGACATGGTTGTAAGATCTTTAGTTTAAATTTATCGATTTATCAATCAATCTTCTATTCAAGAATATTTTGTCAAATATTTTAAATGGGATATTTGTTTTACTTAATTTTAAATCAATTTACGTACAAATAAAAAGAACTTAAAAGCATTTTTCTTATGTGACATGTCAGATCTGGCCTTAACGCATGGGCCGGGTTTGGGGTGTAACACCCCAAACCCGGTCTATGCATTGAGACTAGATTTGGTTTGTTACATGAATCGAGCTATTTTTTTTTTAAATCTTCAATAAGTTGAAAGCTACAGTATTATTTACAGGATTTAATGAAATTAAAAGAGTATTTGAATTTGATAAATATTAGAAAACATTAGTTGAAAATCATTGTATTATCAAAAACTTTTAGGTAATTTATTAAAGAGTTAACAATAAGAAAATATTTATAAAAGAATTTCATATACTTGAAAACCCAAATTTATTTTAATAAAAACATCATATAATTATAGTCTATATTTAAAAGTCCAAAGTGTAGTTTAAAACCAAACACACATAAAATCCATAAATTATTTATAGAGGCCCTTATTACAATAATCCAAAATAGTGAAAATACTTATTAAAAAGTTCAGAGTTTAAATAACCTATGTTTTGCAATATGGCCTCCACGAAGTCATCCTCGGCCCAAGTCCACGTCAATTTCCATTACCTGAGATGGAAAAATTAAAGGGGGTGAGTTACTTAGAACTCAGTGTGTAACTCACTTACCACCATTATTGGGCCAGATCGTCAAGATATTATGCTGGGCTTGAGCCCAATTACAGAATTCAACAATATCATAAAATGAAATAACATAATTAAAAAAAAATGCATGTAAAATGAATTTTCCCAACCAAACCTAATATCCATCCGCTAACACCCCCGTACCAACCATCACACCTGTGGTGATCAAGTCAACCCACCCCGCCAACACACCAATCGTAGGCATTAAGCCTTTTTATAATTGTGGCAAAGCCACCGAACTAGAGGCAATGAGCCATAATTGTGGCAGAGCCACCGAACTAGAGGCAATAAGCCATATTTATTTTTGTGGCAAGGCCACCGAACTAGAGGCAATAAGCCATTTGATTATTTGTGGCAGAGCCACCGAACTAGATTTTGGCAACAGGCCATTCTTCTCTTCATATACCCCACCCCATGCAATTATGTGTATATGACAAAATATATTCATATGACAATTTTTATTTAATCCATAACATTGGTGGGTTTATCATTAAACATTTCATTTGGCCCAAGAAAATAACTTAGCATATTGCCCATTTAGCAGTTTAGTGGGCTTTGGCCCATTTATCAAACTAGAGTATTTTGACCCACTTTATCGAACTAGAGTATTTTGGCCCAATTTATCGAACTAGAGTATTTTTGGCCCAATTTATCAAACTAGAGTATTTTGGCCCAATTTATCGAACTAGAGTATTTTTGGCCCAATTTATCGAACTAGAGTATTTTTGGCCCAATTTATCGAACTAGAGTATTTTATGGCCCATTTTCACGAAACATACAATTTACATAATAATAAGTAATTTCTCGGGGGCGTTTTCGTAATTTTCACGATTTAGTCATTTTTACGTATTTTCGTCAAAATATCAGTTTTTATGTTTTTACCGATCTAGTCGTTTTTACGATTTTTACTTTCATACCAAAATTAACATCCAACCGAGAAATAGTGTGAAATTACACACCTCGATACCGAGAGTACTAATCCTTCTCGCCCTCGGCACCTAAAACATATTTCGATCCGTTAGAACACTATTTCAGATAAATATTCTTAATCGATAATAGATCCAAAATCTTACCCTCTTGATTTTGAATCACTTGATTTTCGCTTCTCCTCGTTTATAGATTCGTTCGTCACGAGAATCCACCAACGATAATGGCTCGAAAGTTCGTACTACTTGAATAATTGACTCCTTCGGAAGATGGTCCGCAACCCGGTGGAAAATCCCGCATCGCGAAACCGCTCTTCGCTTAAATGGGGATGTACAGATCCGCCTCTTAACGTGACTAACCACCGCCTTTTCTTCCCTATTTTGAAAGTCTTCATGATCAAAGGAATATTAGTTAAATCTAAAATAATATCGAATAGAACTAGAGGCTTAAAAAAAATGTGATTTCCTTACCACAAGAAATAGATTCCAACGTTTCTACGATTCTCCCGATCACTTGAGTTCCGATCTTCCGTTATTGCACTATATAATAACGAATGAAGCGTTATTAGAACGAACATTTATTTCGATCCAAAAAGGCCTTCATAACACCATTAATATTCGGCCATAACACTTTAATAAAACGAAAACGAAAAAGAAGAACCCCTTACCTATAATCCACGATCGAAAAGAAAGGATTGAGAAAAGGTGTTTGTGATGGATGAAGATTTCGGCTATAAATGATCAAAGAAAAAGAAATAAGATTCAGCTAAGGCACTCTAGCATTCGGCCAAGAGAGTGTTTGATGGAGAAACTTTGATTGAAAAGAATTAAAATATGAAAAAGAGATGGTGATGATGTTGTTTGATTTCAAAGAGGAGAGAAGAAAAAGATGGATTTTAGGAGCTAGTACATTCGGCCATGGTAAAAGAAAAGAGAAAGGATGGTTCTTTTGGTATAGTTGATTTCGCAGACGAAGAAAAGACACAAAGAATGGCTAATGAAATAAAATGACCAAATGATCACAAAACTTGAGCTTTACCAATTGCAAAATTCGCCAAGGTGAAAGTTGAAAGAGAGAAAACAAAATTCGCACAAGGTGCAAGGAATGACCAAAGAGAAAAATGAACTTCTTAGCCAAAACTAACACAAAAATTCGGCTCCTCCCTATACCAAGTTGTCAGTCCAACACATGGTCAATTGGCCATGATTTGTTTCCAAATTTTCCCTTGATATGTGCCTTATGTTCCCCCTATCTTTCCTTAAGTTTTTGATTCCATGCCATATGTTAACTATTTCCTTAAACCTTTGATACACTAACCAAAAATAACATGGTCAACACTTATCATATATGTTCTTGGCCGACACTTGCTATCCATGTGCAGAAAATTAAAAATAAAAATTCATCTAGATGCTAAACAAGGGATTCGAACCTCTTCCCTCTTGCTATAACCCATGCGCCAACTCCACCATGCCATGTACTCAACTTATGACACTCATTAACACTTAATTTAACTTAAGTCTTAATGACCTTTGCTTCTCTTCAATAAATTCTAAATTATTAAATTTATTCCTTATCCAAATTATGCTATACTCCTCTTTAGAACTTCAATAAGCACTGAAAATAAAAGTAAGAAATTTTCCTTTAAAGTCTAAATACCAATTCATGCAATATATAAACACTCGGATTTTTAGGGTGTTACAACTCTACCCTCCTTAAAGAAAATTTCATCCTCGAAATTTACCTGGTTGAAAGAGGTGAGGGTATTGTTGCCGAATTGCATCCTCGGGCTCCCACGTAGCTTCCTCTACTCCGTGGTTATGCCATAGAATTTTGACCAACGGCACGGTTTTCCTTCTTAGCACCTTGACATGTCGGTCTAAGATTTCCACCGGTTTTTCTTCAAAAGACAAATCAATTCACTCCAATTCTTCTACCTAAGATAATGTGCGAAGGATCCGATCTATAACGCCTCAACATGGAAACATGAAAACATTATGGATTTGATCCAATTAGGAGGTAACTCAATCGATAAGCCATCGGACCAACACGCTTCAAAGACACGATAAGGTCCAATGTATCTAGGACTTAGCTTGCCCTTTCTTCCGAATCAAGATCTTTTTCCAAGGAGATACCTTCAAGAAAACCCGATCCCCACATCATACTCGATATCCTTTCGCTTCAGTGCGCATGCGACTTACATCTATCTCGAGGCTTCTTTCAACCGTGCTCGAATAACTTTTACCTTATCCTCTCGTCGGATATCATCTCGGGACCTAACATCATCTTTTCGCCCAACTCGGTCCAACAAATAGGAGAACGACACTTACGCCCATACGATGCCTCGTAAGGTGCCATCTGAATGCTAGACCGATAGTCATTGTTATATGCGAATTACGCCAAAGGTAGATAACCTTTCCAACTACCCTCAAGTCGATTACACATCCCTTAACATATCTTCCAATATCTGAATTACCCTCTCCGATCGACCATCGACCGAGGATGAAAAGTCAGATTGAAATTCAACCGTCCCCAAGGCTTCATGCGAGCTTTCGAATCGTGATGTAAACCTAGGGTCCCTATCCGATATAATAGATCAGGTACCCCATGCAACCTCACAATTTCGGATACATACAGCCGCCAACTTCGTAATGAATAATCAGACGGATTTGGCGAGAAATGAGCGATCTTAACAACCGATCAACAATTACCCACACGTAATTTTTCTTAGTAGGTGTTAAAGGTAACCCACTAACAAAATCCATGGTTATCCGTTCCCATTTCCAAAGAGGAATTTTTATCGGTTGCAACAATCCGCACGGTAATTGATGTTCGCCTTCACTTGTCGACAAGTCAAACACTTTCCCACAAATTACAAATCTCACGCTTCAACCACGCCACCAATACTGTTCACGGAGATCTCGATACATCTTATTTCCTCCGGGATGCATAGCATAAGGGCTACTATGTGCCTCCCGTAAAATCAATTGCCTCAAATCTGAATCTTTAGGCATACATACTCTTCCTCGAAAGCACAACCCACCCTCCATGTTTATTCCAAAATCCTCAATTTCACCATTCTCAACTTGCCGAAGTAAAGGTCCCAACTTCTCATCTGATGTCTGTTTTTCCTTGATTTGTTCCAGCCACAGAGGCTTCATCTGAAGTTCTGCTAACAAACTGCCATCCTCGTACAAACTCAAATGGGCAAACAAAGCTCTTAATTCAGATACTGTCTTACGACTTAACACATCAGCTACCACGTTAGCCTTTTCAGGATGATATTCGATCGAGAAATCATAATCCTTTAATAATTCTACCCATCTTCTTTGTCTCAAATTTAACTCCTTTTGGGTAAGGAGGTATTTAAGACTCTTGTGATCCATGTAGATTATAGATTTCTCACCATAGAGATAGTGCCTCCAAATCTTTAGAGCAAAGACAACGGCAACTAACTCCAAATCATGCGTAGGGTAGTTTACTTCGTGTGGTCTCAATTGACGAGAAGCATAAGCCACCACTTTTCCATTTTGCATCAACACACAACCCAAACTCGTGTGAGATGCATCACAATAAACAGTGAATTCTTTTCCAGCCTCCGGCTGAATCAAAGCTGGAGCTTCCGTCAGGATCTTCTTCAATTTCTCGAAACTCTCTTGCGCTTTTTAGTCCAAATATACGGAGCTCCCTTTCGCAATAAAGATAGTTAGGTGCAACAATCAACGAAAACCCTCTACAAAACGCCTATAGTATCCAACCAAACCCAAGAAACTCGAATTTTAGCTACCGATGTTGGCGGTTTCCAATCCGTAATAGCCTCAATTTTCCGAGGATCCACCCTTATTCCTTCTACCGATACTACATGACCAAAGAAAGTCACTTCCTTTAGCCAAAATTTGCATTTACTAAATTTGGCATACAATTGTTTATCACGAAGTAGTCAGTAGTACTATCCGCAAATCTTTGGTCATGTTCCTCCTCATTTCTCGAATAAACCAATATGTCATCTATGAACACTACCACGAACCGGTCTAAATATGGTTGAAAGACTCGGTTCATCATGTCCATAAATGCAGCTGGTGCATTGGTTAGTCCAAACGGCATCACTACAAACTCATAGTGTCCGTAACGTGTCCGAAATGCCGCCTTATAAATGTCCGCTTCTTTCACCTTGAGTGGTGATAACCCGACCTTAAATCAATTTTGGAGAAAATGAAGCTCCTTTTAATTGATCAAACAGTCGTCAATTCTCGACGAGGATACCGATTCTTGGTCGTCAATTTATTCAATTGTCTCGTAGTCAATGCACATACGCATCGATCCATCCTTCTTCTTGACGAATGAATCGTGCTCCCTACGGAGACACACTTGGTCGAATAAATCCCCGATCCAGTAATTCTTGAATTTGAGCTTTGAGCTCAGCCAACTCCTTCGGTGCCATTCTATAAGGAGCAATGGACACTGGAGCTGTCCCAGGCAAAAGCTCAATGCCAAATTCTACTTCCCGATCTGGAGGTATACCAGGAAGTTCTTCGGGAAATACATCGAGAAATTCCTTCACCGTCCTCACATCATTCACAGATAACTCTTTGGCATCCAAAGCACAGATAAAGGCTAGGAATGCTCCATATCCTTTCCGCACCAACTTCTCCACCTTTAATGCAGATACCACATTTGCCAGATAGTTCCTTCGCTCACCAATCATTATGACTTCCTTATCATCCGAGGTTCTTACTGACATTCGTTTTTTAGCACAATCCAATTGCGCCCGATGTTTAACCAGCCAATCTATAACCAGAATGAGATCAAACTCGCCGAAAGGTAGTTCCATCAAGTTTGCTAAGAATACCTCTTCTTGAATTTTCAAGGGCACGTCTTTAAATATTTTATTAACCATTACCGACTGTCTTAAAGGACTAATTACTGTCATCTCACTATCGATAATTTTAGATTCTAATTTCAGGTTTCCAGATATGACACTAGATACATATGAATGGGTAGAGCCAATATCTATTAAGGCAATAACAGGTACATCAAAAATGAAGAATGTACCAGTTATCACATCAGGTGCATTGCCGTCCTCATGGCGTCTAACCGCATAGACCACCAGTGCCTTGCATCTCAGATTTCCTCTATGACCATTGCCTCGACCCGGTGCACCATGACCACGACCAGTCCCATTACCACCACGATCTGGTCCACGACCTCTCGGTGGCTGCTGATTACCCCTGGCCGGCTGTGCATCATTATTACGAACTTCTTGAGTCGCATCCATACGTCGAGGACAATTTTTGTACTGATGATCCATTGAACCGCATTTGTAGCATGCACCCGTTTTTCTCCAACATTCTCCAAAATGTCTTTTCCCACACTCAGTGCAATCTCGACTTCGATTATTTACTACCGGGGCTCTACCTTGAACTGATTCATCATTCCGAGGTTTCTTCTGGAATCTCTTTGAAGAACCAGACTGCTGTGTCTCTCTCTTGTTTCGAAATTTTCTCGGTTCTGCCGTTCTGAATTCTTAGCCTCTTCGGCTATTTTGGCCTTCTCCACAAGAGTCGAAAAGTTTCTAACTTGCTGTGGAGCAATCAGAACCCTCAGCTCATCATTAAGTCCATCCTCGAATCGCACACAACGTTCGTGATCTGTTGCTACAATTGTTCGGGCATAACGGCTTAGACGTAAAAACTCAGCTTCATATGCTGCCACGGTCTTACTTCCTTGGACAAGATTCAGAAATTCTTTCCTTCGAGCGTCTACATAACTCGTTCCAACGTATTTTCCTTGGAAGGCAGCTTTAAAGAATTCCCAATTAATCGGTGCGACGGTGCCTTCTCGAATGTGAGCCACCACTGATACACCTCATCTCTTAACAAGGATACAACTTCTCTCAGTTTTTGCTCGACAGTACATTCCATGTCATCCATGATCCGTTCCACAGCTTCGAGCCAGTATTCAGCCACATTCAGAGCTACACCAGAGACTCCTCCAAAAACTTCTGCATTATTTGACTTAAGTCGCTCTGAAATTGATCCACGAGTTGTTGGCCCAATTCTAGTTCCAGCGACCCTTTCCAAGACTCGCAGCATTGCTTGAGTCAATGCATTATCTTCTTCCATGTGATCGCGTGATCCCGTCTCACTTTAAATTGACGCAGGTGCGTCTACTTCCGCCATATGATTTGGTGCTTCAGTCGGAGCACCTCGGCCTCTACCACGGCCACGTCTACCGCGTCCACGACCACGTCCTCTAGTGCTCATGATAGCTTGTTCGTTTTTATTTGATTACAAGTTTTATGAATCAGAAAATTTGTTTCGGTGTTTATTAATGATATTTTATGAGATTTGAGATATAAAGTTGTTTTTTTCCGCAACATATCCTATAGTCTCAATCTCTACGATTTTTCACATCTAAAACTAGAAGTTCTAGAGTGTTCCTATGATTATATCATAGTAATTATTAAGCAATAAATACTTACTTGACTTGTTGCGGATGCTTGTGGTGCCATATTGATCTTTAAAATTTGAACGATTTCAGATGTAAATTATTTATGAACCCAAACCACGTACCGAAGTTTTTGAAACGGCTCGATACCACTAAATGTAACACCCCAAACCCGGTCTATGCATTGAGACTAGATTTGGTTTGTTACATGAATCGAGCTTTTTTTTTTTAAATCTTCAATAAGTTGAAAGCTACAATATTATTTACGAGATTTAATGAAATTAAAAGAGTATTTGAATTTGATAAATATTAGAAAACATTAGTTGAAAATCATTGTATTATCAAAAACTTTTAGGTAATTTATTAAAGAGTTAACAATAATAAAATATTTATAAAAGAATTTCATATACTTGAAAACCCAAATTTATTTTAATAAAACATCATATAATTATAGTCTATATTTAAAAGTCCAAAGTGTAGTTTAAAACCAAACACACATAAAATCCATAAATTATTTATAGAGGCCCTTATTACAATAATCCAAAATAGTGAAAATACTTATTAAAAAGTTCAGAGTTTAAATAACCTATGTTTTGCAATATGGCCTCCACGAAGTCATCCTCGGCCCAAGTCCACGTCAATTTCCATTACCTGAGATGGAAAAATTAAAGGGGGTGAGTTACTTAGAACTCAGTGTGTAACTCACTTACCACCATTATTGGGCTAGATCGTCAAGATATTATGCTGGGCTTGAGCCCAATTACAGAATTCAACAATATCATAAAATGAAATAACATAATTAAAAAAAAATGCATGTAAAATGAATTTTCCCAACCAAACCTAATATCCATCCGCTAACACCCCCATACCAACCATCACACATGTGGGGATCAAGTCAACCCACCCCGCCAACACACCAATCGTAGGCATTAAGCCTTTTTATAATTGTGGCAAAGCCACCGAACTAGAGGCAATGAGCCATAATTGTGGCAGAGCCACCGAACTAGAGGCAATAAGCCATATTTATTTTTGTGGCAAGGCCATACCAACTAGAGGCAATAAGCCATTTGATTATTTGTGGCGAGCCACCGAACTAGATTTTGGCAACAGCCATTCTTCTCTTCATATACCCCACCCCATGCAATTATGTGTATATGACAAAATATATTCATATGACAATTTTTATTTAATCCATAACATTGGTGGGTTTATCATTAAACATTTCATTTGGCCCAAGAAAATAACTTAGCATATTGCCCATTTAGCAGTTTAGTGGGCTTTGGCCCATTTATCAAACTAGAGTATTTTGACCCACTTTATCGAACTAGAGTATTTTGGCCCAATTTATCGAACTAGAGTATTTTTGGCCCAATTTATCGAACTAGAGTATTTTGGCCCAATTTATCGAACTAGAGTATTTTTGGCCCAATTTATCGAACTAGAGTATTTTTGGCCCAATTTATCGAACTAGAGTATTTTATGGCCCATTTTCACGAAACATACAATTTACATAATAATAAGTAATTTCTCGGGGGCATTTTCGTAATTTTCACGATTTAGTCATTTTTACGTATTTTCGTCAAAATATCAGTTTTTACGTTTTTACCGATCTAATCGTTTTTACGATTTTTACTTTCATACCGAAATTGACATCCAACCGAGAAATAGTGTGAAATTACACACCTCGATACCGAGAGTACTAATCCTTCTTGCTCCTCGGCACCTAAAACATATTTCGATCCGTTAGAACACTATTTCGTATAAATATTCTTAATCGATAATAGATCCAAAATCTTACCCTCTTGATTTTGAATCACTTCAATTTTTGGCTTCTCCTCGTTTATAGATTCGTTTGTCGCCGAGAATCCACCAACGTATAATGGCTCTAAGTTCGTACTACTTGAATAATTGACTCCTTTGGAAGATGGTCCGCAACCCGGTGGAAAATCCGGATCGCCGAAACCGCTCTTCGCTTAAATGGGGATTTACAGATCCGCCTCTTAACGTGACTAACCAACGCCCTTTTCTTCCCTATTTTGAAAGTCTTCATGATCAAAGGAATATTAGTTAAATCTAAAATAATATCGAATAGAACTAGAGGCTTAAAAAATGTGATTTCCTTACCACAAGAAATCGATTCCAACGCTTTCTACGATTCTCCGATCACTTGAGTTTCGATCTTCGTTATTGCACTATATAATAACGAATGAAGCGTTATTAGAACTAACGCTTATTTCGATCCAAAAGGCCTTCATAACACCATTAATATTCAGCCATAACACTTTAATAAAACGAAAACGAAAAGAAGAACCCTTACCTATAATCCATGATCGAAAAGAAAGGATTGAGAAAAGGTGTTTGTGATGGATGAAGATTTCGCTATAAATGATCAAAGAAAAGAAATAAGATTCGGCTAAGGCACTCTAGCATTCGGCCAAGAGAGTGTTTGATGGAGAAACTTTGATTGAAAAGAATTAAAATATGAAAAAGATATGGTGATGATGTTGTTTGATTTCAAAGAGGAGAGAAGAAAAAGATGGATTTTAGGAGCTAGTACATTCGGCCATGGTAAAAGAAAAGAGAAAGGATGGTTCTTTTGGTATAGTTGATTTCGTCACTCAAAGAAAAGACACAAAGAATGGCTAATGAAATAAAAATGACCAAATGATCACAAAACTTGAGCTTTACCAATTGCAAAATTCGACCAAGGTGAAAGTTGAAAAGAGTGAAAACAAAAATTCTGCACAAGGTGCAAGGAATGACCAAAGAGAAAAAATGAACTTCTTAGCCAAAACTAACACAAAAATTCGGCTCCCTCCCTATACCAAGTTGCCGTCCAACACATGGTCAATTGGCCATGATTTGTTTCCAAATTTTCCCCTTGATATGTGCCTTATGTTCCCCCTATCTTTCCTTAAGTTTTTGATTCCATGCCATATGTTATCTATTTCCTTAAACCTTTGATACACTAACCAAAAATAACATGGTCAACACTTACCATATATGTTCTTGGCCGACACTTGCTATCCATGTGCGTAAAATTAAAAATAAAATTCATCTAGATGCTAAACAAGGATTCAACCTCTTCCTGTTGCTATAACCCATGCATCAACTCCACCATGCCATGTACTCAACTTATGACACTCATTAACACTTAATTTAACTTAAGTCTTAATGACCTTTGCTTCTCTTCAATAAATTCTAAATTATTAAATTTATTCCTTATCCAAATTATGCTATACTCCTCTTTAGAACTTCAATAAGCACTGAAAATAAAAGTAAGAAATTTTCCTTTAAAGTCTAAATACCAATTCATGCAATATATAAACACTCGGATTTTTAGGGTGTTACATGGGGTGTTACAGAGAAGCAGAAGCTCCTACTTTTCCTATCTGCATTACCACAAAACCCAAACAATTGAAATATGCGTCACTATAAAAAACATATGCTATCCCAGATTAAGGCTAAGTCAACACTGGAGCTTCCATCAACATGTACTTTAGCTGATTGAAACTCTGTTGGCACTTATCAGCCTAAACAAAATCAACATTTTTCTATAATAATTTGGTCATCGACGAAGTAATAATCGAAATTTTTTTAACAAAATGTCAATAGTAACCTGCTAAACCAAGAAAACTTCGCATTTTTGAAACATTCTTCAAAGTCTTCCAATTCATCATAGCAGAAGCTTTACTAAGATCAACTCTGTAACAGCCCGGTTTAGACCTTAGTCAGAACAGTGGTTTCGAGACCATAAATCTGAGGTCAGAATAATATTTTTATATTATTTTCTGTGTTTACAGTATGTGATTTAGTCTGTATGAAATCTCTGTGTGAAGATTTTATTGATTGTGTGTTTAATTTGCGAATCCAAATGGATTATTCAGATTCTCGAAGATATGTCGAGGTGTTGTGTACTTGAGTTTGAGAGTACGTGGGGAAAAACATCTGCCATTGATTGAGTTTGCGTACAACAATAGTTTTCAATCTAGCATTAAAATGGCACCATATGAGGCTCTTTATTGTCAAAAATGCCGAACTCCATTGTATTGGACTGAGTTAAGTGATAATAAGATTCACGGGGTTGATCAAATAAAAGAGACAAAGTAGAAAGTGGAAGTGATTCGTGACATTTAGAAAGCAGGCTCCGATCGTCAAAAATCGTATGCAGATTTGAAACTGAAAGATATCGAATTTGATACTAGTGACAAAATTTTTGAAAGTGTCCCCATGGAAGAAAATACTTCGGTTTGGCCGAAAAAGCAAGTTAAGTCTGAGGTTCATCGGGCCGTATGAGATCATTGAACAAGTTGGGCTAGTTGCGTATAGATTGTTATTGCCATCTGAGTTAGAAAAGATTCATAATGTGTTTCATGTGTCAATGCTTAGAAGGTACATATCTGATCCCTCTCATGTGATTGCTCCTACTGATGTTGAAATTCAACCAGATTTGTCGTTTAATGAATAGCCAATTCGAATTCTGGCACGAGAGGCTAAAGAATTGAGAAAAAAAATTTTCCTTAGTGAAATTGTTGTGGCACAAACACGGAGTGGAAGAGGCTACGTGAGAGCCTGAGAACATTATAAGAGAGCAATATCCACAACTATTCGCTGGTAAGATTTTCGGGGATGAAAATACCTAAGAGGGAGAATTGTAACATCTCGGTTTAGACCCTAGTCAAAACAGTGGCTTCGAGACCAAAAATTCGAGGTTAGAATGATAATTTAATATTAATTTTTATGTGAATAGTATATGATTTAGCCTATGTGAAATTTCTGGGTAATAATTTTATAGACTGTGGGTTGAATTGTGAAAAAGGACTTAATTGCATAAAGTGTAAAAGGATGTGTGTTGATTGTTAAGTGCCCAATTGTTGATGTTTTTATAATGTGAAGTCCTTAAAAGGCAATTGGCTCAATATTAAGTTAGTGGATGGTTAAATGACTTATAAACCATAAGGTAAATTTGTTTTATATGACTAATAAAAGGGCAAATTGGTAAATGGTGTATTAATGATAATAAAAATAAAATAAAACATAAAATGTTCATCTTTTCATCACCATTGCCGAATTTTGCTAAAGAAAAAAAAAAGGGAAGAGATCTTTAGGGTATTCAGCCAACATTTGAGATTGATTGAAGGTATGTTCGAGCTCGATTTTCGTTAATTTTTTCATTTTCGTAATCGCTACTTTGTGCTCTAGCTAACCCATGTTGAAAATTTATGAATTGATGATGTTGTTGAGATGAGCCATTGATGAATACTTGAGCTATGTGCTAGTTGATAGTGAAATATGAAAACTTTGTGTTGGGTTAACATAGTTTGTATTGGGATTTTTAGTGAAATTGAGCAATTTAGGCTTAAATGAGAAAATGAGTAATTAAAGGACTAAATTGTAAAATAAATGAAATGTGTGGACTTGTATGAGTATAGTGAGAATTTTTTTAGGCATGGGTGCAAGCTAATTATGTGTATTTAATGATTTTATGAGTAACGGGCTAAAGTGTCGAAATGTGAAAATGTGAAAATGTGAGGGCTATTTTATAAAATGCCCTAAATATGTGTGTTTGGACTAAAGTGAATGATTTGGGGATTGAATGGACTGAATTTGAATGTGTATAGACCAAGAGACAAGAGGTTCGGATCGAGATCGAGGCAAGGATAAAGTGCTCGATTAATCGACCGTTTCGATAGTTCGACGTCTGAGGTATGTTCAGATATAATACATGTTGTTAACTTATGTTCTATGTGATGTGAAATGAATGAATATCTATATAATTATGAGATTAGAAATGCTATGTGCGGAATCGAATTAGAGGCACTAAGTGTGTGAAATTAAAAGCGGAATAGAGATGATTGGCACTGTGTGTGGAGATGATAAAAGCTTCTATTTATTGAATTGACACTATGTGTGTGATCGTTGTAAAATTGTCGAGTCTTAAAATTTATAAAGAGAATGATCGAACCTGGAAACTAACTCTGACAACGATTTAAGGCAAGTGTACCTATCAAACAGTAGTATATCTTAGGCAAGACCAGATTATCGAACCCAAAGGAACTAAAAGTACTAATACTCACTTTTTTCTATTATTTAGTCTAAATATGAAATGAATTGGTTGATTAACTAATTAATTACTAAACTAAGATGCAAAGACAAAAAGAATGATTTCGGAAATATCTTGAAGAGGAACTCAGTTGATCACGACGATACCATCAGGAAGAATCCACCTAGACTTCACTTATTATCTAACACTGAACCATACAATTTATTCACTTGACTTGATCCGTAAGACTGCCTAACGTATATTAAACCCTCTATCGAGGCGAATAATGTCTAACCCTAGGTTAATTAATGAAAATCTCTTTCTCACATAAAAACCCCCTAGAATAGCAGTAAATCGAACTATGGACTCCCATATTAGGTTCTACCCTAATCCGGCAAAATCTCATCACCCTATCTCTAGGCGCGTAAATGATTCCTCTTAATTATGCTAGATCTATTCTTAGGCATGGTCTATTCCTCCTCCACCTAAGAACATCTGACCTGAATTAATATCTCGAAAACATAAATACAAGAATTAAGCACACATAATTAAGAACAAATCAAGTATTTATCATATAATTCAAAAGACAATAACAAGATTCATCTAGGTTTCATCCCCTTTAGGTATCTGAAGGGTTTAGTTCATAACAAATAAAGAAAACATCTCAAGAGAAAAGATAAAACAAAACATATGAAATCCCTAAAACCCCATGAAGGAATTGAAGGAGAGATCCGCTATCTTGAGTAGAATTTCGACTTCTTGAGATGGATCAACTAGCTATCTTCGAGTGATTCCCACAAAAGTTTCGGCTTCTGCTGAATTTCGAATGTCTCAACCTCCGACCCACACACCCCTTCAGGTTACACTTAGGGTGTTTATATAGACTTTTGGAATACTTTACTTAGCCTCTAAGTGTCCTAATTCATGTATAATTCCTACTCAGTGTTTGAATAGGCTTTGGAATGTGTTTCTTTGCCTCGAAGTATCCAAATTCGAGTGAAATTATTCTCTCCCACGGTAGGGGCACGGCCATGGTACACGCCCGTGTAAATCATTTTCAGGCCGTGTCTCGATTCCATCGATTGGGGCACGACCATGTAAATTGTGGCATGGCCGTGTCTTAGTTAATTGTCGAGGCATAGTCGTGTGACTTGAAATCTAGGCCATGTCGATTTCCACTTTGGCCCAAATTGGCCCTTTTTAAGCCCGTTTCTCGTTTTTTTTTTTGCCCTCGGGTGCTTTCCTAAGTATAAAACATGGAAAGAAAGGATTAAGAGCACCTTTTTACATAGCTGTTGAAATACTATAATGTATTACTGAGGTCACATAGCAATCGGTGGCTTTACCACATAGGTCACATAGTGATCGATCTTTATGACAGGGAGCACAGCTTTCGATATGGTGTGTAATAGATGGAGGGTTGATTGTAGAAATCCCTATGGTGTTAAGGTTGGTACGGGGGTGTGTAGAGGACGGGCTCTTAGGTTTGGGTTGGGCCATGTTGCATGAAATATTCTGTTGCCATTGTGTGGGCCAAGGCCTATAATGTGTTTGTGGGCCCAAGGCTTTTATGTGTTTTCGGGATTTGTACACTGAGTCTTGGTGATTCACCCTATTATTTTTCCCCAACTTTTTAAATGAGCAGTAGATCGTCGACATGGGAGCCGAGGCAGACTCGAGGGGGCCATCAAGATTATTATCTACATAGACTGTTTTCGGATTTTCATTTGAATTTTAATTTTCGGGAATATTTTTGTAATAAAGCTTCCACAACTTAGGTTTTTGATTTACTATTTTTGTTAAGTTAAGTTTTTATAAACTTATGTTTTTTTTTTTTAACGTCTTAATTATAAAATGAAATGATAAATGGGCTTTTCAAACACAATCAACGCGAATGCTTAAAGTTGTTTCAAAAATTTCACAATTATTTGATTAAACGGCTATAATCAACTAAGATCTTCAAAACCCTTTAAGGCAAAGTTTTTCAAGTTTCAACCCGTAGCATACCAAATCTGGTCATGACGTATGGGCTGAGTTTGGGGTGTTACATTTTTTGTATCAGAGCCCAGTTCAAAACTCGGGCTGTGAAATGGGTCCAGTAGTGGTTTGTAAAATTGAAATATACTTGAGAAATGTTTCAGTTGAGATATGGCCTTCGAGTCTACCGGCAGCCGATCCACGTAGGTAAGTATCCTAAACTCATTGTGTGATATACATGTTGGGCTTGTTGGGCTCCATAGGGACATAGGCTAGTATGGTTAGAGCTTGATGGACTTTAGGTTTAGTATAAACAATTCTTCAAATTCCATAAAACTTAATTTCTAATTAAACATGTTTGTGGACAAGTCACAGGGTTAGGGTGTGGTAACAGGCGTACGCATGTCTAGGATTGGATCCAGGGAGAGCTTGGTATTTAAGCGGCCCTAGCGGCTCACCTTCTCTTCACTGGAATTCTACCTCATGCGTAGTGACTGTTCACCTTAGCCACGGGGACTTGTTGACGGGCCAAAATTTATAACTAAAACCCGAAACGGACCATCACCTTGTCTTTGTAAAATTGCTTATATACCCCTAATTTTAGAAATTACCCAAATACCCTAAGTTTGAGAAAATTACCTAAATACCCTTGATTTGTGAAAATTTCCCGAAATGCCCCTAGTCTATAAAATTACTGAAATGCCCCAAAATTTCAAAATTACCAAAATACCCCTATTTTGTAAAATTGTCAAGATACCCTATTTTGGGAAATTACAAAAATACCCCTATAGGATAAAATTATGAAAATACCCCTAGGTAGTGAAATGACAAAAATACCCCTATGTGATGAATGTATGTTCATGGATACTGCTTGTATGTTGATGTGTGATGGATGTTGATTGAATGTGTATTCTAGAATTAGGAAATACAAACCTGAGAACTGAACCTCCTAGATAAAATTTGAATTCAAAAGAACTACTATTAAAACTACTTTTCATAAGACTGTCCGTTATTAATCAGTGGAAGAGAGTATTAATAATTCATAAAATTTCTAATCAGATAAATCACGAATGGTAGAATGAGCACTAGGGAACGTGGTGTGAGTGGCCGAGGTAGAGGCAGGATTGCTGTGTCAAAACTCGTAGGGTCTGGTCATGAGTCAGGGAATGAGGTACCAGTGCCACCAGCTGTGGAGGCAAAATTTCAAGATCAGGCGACCGGAGATGATGCTGTATCTTAGGCAATGTTACGAGTTTTAGAGAGAGTTGTGGGAGCAGGCATGGGCATAGGAGCCCAGAAGTCTGTCCCGGAGTGACTTAGAGCCAATGGGGCAGAGGTGTTTAAGGGAATTTCTGGTGTAGCTCCTAGCATAGCAGAGTATTGGTTGGAAGCAATGGAGCATATAATGGATGATCTTGACTTCACGGAAGAGGAGAAGCTGAAAGGAGTAGTGTCCCTTCTCCGGGACGAAGCCTATCAATGGTGGCTTACGGTTAAGGATGGTACTGTGGTTGACCGTATCACTTGGGATTACTTTAGAGCAGCATTCCAGAGTAAGTACATTGGAACGAGCTATGTGGATGCACAACATAGAGCGTTCCTGAATCTGGTTCAGGGAAGTAGGTCGATGGCGACGTATGAAGCAGAATTCTTACGTCTTAGTCATTATGCTCGAGGGATAGTGGCCATAGAACATGAGTGATGTGTTCGTTTTGAGGATGGCCTGAAGGATGATCTACGTGTTTTGATTGCTCCACAGCAAGAGCGAGAATTTGCTGTGCTTGTGGAGAAAGCTAAGATAGCTGAGGAGGTGAAACGGACGGAAAAGCTAAACTAGGATAGAGATAGGGGTGGAGGTAAGAGAAATTTTGGATCATTAGGGACAGCCGTGCGTACTTAGAAAAGACCTAGGTCGGATGGACCGAGACGAGCTGAGAGACCTGTTCCTGCTAGCCATGGAAGTGTGCTCGATATGGTAAGTTCCATGTACTGCTTTAGGTGTGGATCTATGGATCATCAGATAAGAGACTGTCCTCATCCACAGGATGAGGTAGGACCCGCGGGGCAGGAAAATACTCAGCCGAGTAGAGGAGGTCAGCAGCCGCAGTCGCAGAAGGGTCGTGGTCTAGCCAGAAGTGGTAACGGGTTCGGCCGAGGTCGAGGAGCACCAGGCCAAGGGGTAGGAAACACTGAGGCAAGGCAGTCGGGGTTGGCCTATGCTGCCAGACACTGAGAGGAGGCTGACGCACCAGATGTTATAATCGGTACATTTTTAATATTTGGTTTGCCTTACACTGCATTAATTGACATTGTGTCGATGCATTCATATATTGATAGTAGTGTGTCTGGAACTTTAAGTTTGGATTTTGAGATTACCCCTAGGGTGATGACTGTAATTAGCCTATTAGGACAATTTGTGGTAGTAGATAAACTTTATCGAGAGGTACCCTTAGAAGTTCAGGGAATAGTTTTTAGGACGGATCTGATGGAATTACCATTCGAGGAGTTCAACTTAATATTTGGCATGTATTGGCTGATAAAGTACCAAGCTAACTTAGATTGTGCGGCCAAGCGCATGGTGTTAAGAACCCCCGAGGGAGGTGAAGTGTTGGTGATAGGAGAAAGGGGGAATTGTCTGTCGAATGTGGTGACTGCCCTAAGAGCAGAAAGAATGGTGAAAAAAGGATGTGAGGTAGTTTTAATGTTTGTACGGGCTTTGTAAGCCAAGGACCTAACTGTTGGGGATGTTAGGACAGTGAAGGAATTTCCTGATGTTTTCCCAAAAGAGCTTTCGGGATTACCTCCTGATCGAGAAGTGGAGTTTGGAATCGATCTTCTTCCGGGAACAGCGTCGGTATCTATTGCTCCTTATAGAATAGCGCCGAAGGAGTTGGTGGAAGTGAAAGCACAAATCCAGGAGTTGTTGGACAGAGGATTTATTCGACCAAGTGTGTCACCTTGGGGAGCACCGGTATTATTTGTTAAGAAGAAGGATGGTTCAATGCATTTGTGCATTAACTACCATCAGCTGAACAAGTTGACCATCAAGAACAAGTATCCGTTGCCAAGGATTGATGAGTTGTTTGATCAATTGAAATGGGCGTCAGTGTTCTCAAAGATGGATCTGAGATCAGGATACCATCAGCTTAAGGTCAAGGAGGTAGATATTCATAAGATGACTTTTAGAACTCGCTATGGACATTACGAGTTCATGGTGATGCCATTTAAGTTGACTAATGCACCAGCAGCATTTATAGATATGATGAACCGAGTGTTCCAACCCTACTTGGATCGGTTTGTCGTGGTATTTATTGATGACATCTTGGTTTACTCAAGATCGGAGGAGGAGCATGATTCAAATCTGCGAGTGGTTCTGCAGATTCTGGGGGAGAAGCAGCTTTATACCAAATTCAGCAAGTGCAAATTCTGACTAAAGGAAGTTACTTTTCTAGGTCACGTTGGGTCAGTCAGGTTAAGGAGAAGTAGCAGACCGATGATTTGCTAAAGGAAAAGCTTCATGTAGGATCAAGTGATGGATCGACAGACTTCAGTATGAATAAGGAAGGACTGTTATGTTTTTGAGGGAGAGTATGCATGCCAAAGGATCTGGGATTGAGGCATAGGATTTTGCAAGAAGCACATGGAAGTTCATACGCTATGCCCCTCAGAGGGAGTAAGATGTATCGGGATTTGTGGGATAAGTTCTGGTGGCCGGGCTTGAAGCGTGAGGTAACTGAATTGGTGAGTAAGTGTTTGACCTATCAGCAAGTAAGGGCAGAACATCAGTTACCATCAGGGTTGTTACAGCCGGTAAAGATTCCACAATGGAAGTGGGAAAGGATCACAATAGACTTTGTTAGTAGGCTACCTCTCACGCCTACTAAGAAAGATTCAGTTTGGGTGATAGTTGATCGCTTGACGAAGTCTACTCATTTCATACTGGTACGAGTCGATTACACTTTACAAAAATTGGCTAAGCTATACATAGCGGAGGTGGTGAGGTTGCGTGGAGTACCAGTATCGATCATATCGGACAGAGACCCTAGGTTCACATCACGATTTTGGAAAGCGTTGCATCAAGCGTTGGGTACAGTTGATTTTAATACTGAGATTCCATCCTCGGTCGATGGTCATCCCGAGCGAGTAATTCCGGTCTTACAGGACATGTTAAGGGGTTGTGTCATTGATTTCAGAGGTAGTTGGGAAGACTTTTTACCGTTGGTGGAATTTGCTTACAACAATAGCTACCAGTCTAGTAATTCAGATGGTGCCGTATGAAGCATTGTACGGGCGGAAGTGTCGTACTCCTACTTGTTGGACGAAACTAGGGGAACGTTGGATTTTGGGTCCGGAGTTGGTTACAGAGACAGAGGAGAAGGTTGAGTTAATTTGAGCTTGACTAAAAGAAGCCTCGGACAGACAAAAGTCCTATGCTGATTTGAAGCGTAAGGACATAGAGTTTGCAGTGGGTGACATGGTGTTCTTGAAGGTGTCACCATGGAAGAAAGTGTTGAGGTTTGGACGGAAGGGTAAATTAAGTCCTAGATTTATCAGACCATACCGGATGTTGAAACAAGTCAGACCAGTGGCCAATCAGCTACCTTTAGAGTTAAGCCAGATTCACAATATGTTTCATGTGTCTATGCTGAGACGATACCGTTCAGATCCGTCTCACGTGGTGCCTGTGGAAGAAATTGAGGTGAGACATGACCTCTCATTTGAAGAGGAACCAGTGGAAATCTTGGATCATGATGTCAAAGTGTTGCGAATGAAGACGGTTCCGTTGGTTAAATTTCTATGGTAGAATCACAATTTTAAGGAGGCTACATGGGAACCAGAAGAGGCAATGCAACAGCAGTACCCCCATCTATTCGGATCAGGTAATTTTGAGGCTGAAATTTCTTTAAGGGGTAAAACTGTAACATCTTGAATTAATGGGCCTGTGCGTTGAATGTGTGGTTATGTTAGTATAAGTGTTAGGGGTCCAGGATGGGCTCAAGAATTGGGCCGAGGTCTTAGTTTAATTTTCTGCTTGGGCACTTTAAAGGGAAGCCTATTAGAATGAGGATTAAAAGATATTATCTATAAAATTAAGACATAAATGGGGGTGTGGCCCAGTGGCAAAATGGCGCCACTTAGAGGGCAGGGAGTTGGCGTCAATTGTGGAGGGTCAAGTTCGAGTCGCATGAGGCCCAATTATTTTAATTTAATTTAGCTTATTTTTGGCAATTAAGAGGAAGAGGTTTGACGGCAACAAGGCTTAAAAATAGGATATTTAATGAATGGGATAATGTAGGTAATATAGCTGATAATGTGGCAGATAAAGGGAGGAAGAGGTTGTGATATTTGGGTCACTTGTGGATGAGAGATTAGGTAATGGTAAGGGAGAAAAGTTAGGACTTATCTATTGGTCAAGGTGGTGGCTGAATTTCCAACTCTAAGGGGAGGAGGAATCATTTTTTGTTATACTATAGGGGTGCCAAAATTTTCCCTCATTAGTTGATCAATTTTAAGTTATCGAAAGGGGCATCTTCGATTTTTAAGAAGTAGTGCCGAAATTATGTTTATGTGAGGGAAATACCTTTTTATTTTTGACATTAAGGGTTCTCTATTCTCCCATTCTCTGTAAAAGCCAAAATTTCTAAGCCTATGCTCTCATCTTCACTTCTATGCAAAAGCTGAAAGTCGATGATTCTTTCTCTGCTTTCTTCTGCAAAGCCGAAATCACCCAATTCTTCTCAACATATTTCCCTTCAAAAGCCGAAATTCTAAACTTTCTTCTCATCTCCATAGCTGAATACCTCCTATTCTTTTTTGCCGATCTCTTCACTAGAAGCTGAATCTATATAGATTTCTTCCTATCCTCTTCTCTTTTTGATTTTTTACAAGAAGCTGAAAACTCCTGAGGGTAGTCGAATCTCCTGTGATAGGGTAAGTGCCAATTATTTCTGTTCCATTCTTTCTCTTTTGGGTTTTGGAAGAAAAAGCCGAAAAGCTAATGGATTGTTGGTTTCTTTTGTTTTCTTGTTGGACGACATTTGGGAATTGAAGTAGATCATCTAGATCTAAAAGCCAGAAACTGCTAGTATCTAATTTTGGGATTTCAAGGTAAGGGGTTCTCTTTAGATTTTCGTTAGATTCACTATCGTAATCGTGATCTTAACCATATGTTGATGGTAGCAACTGATAAGGACTTTTGATGGAATCAAATATCGATCAGGCGAAGGAGGGGATTAGATCTGTTAAACCAATCACTAAGTTTAAGAAGCAAGCGGTGTCAGTAGTTTGGGATTGGCCCCCGAGTTGTGGACTAGCTTTTGAACAAAATCTTATACTGTTAGCGGTCGTAGCGGCTACGGATAGTGTCGACATAGAAAGTAATGTCCTGTCGGTAATCAGGTGTGTAGATCTCTATCACACTCATTAATTTGTATTATATGTATGTTGTGGGCTAAAAGCCGGAAAGAGAGGCTGTGTGAACAGTCGTATTACCTAGAAGGGGTAGGCAAGGGATGCCAGGTACGTTGTAACACCCCAAACCCGGCCAATATACCACGACCAAATCTGGTTTGTTACGGGGAATTTAAAATTTGAGTGGTTAGGGTTCTGGTTAAAATGTTGATGAAATCTCTTAGCTGTGTTTGTAAAAATCTAGGGAATGATTGTTTAAAACCGATAGTGAACTTTGATAACCCGGAAGTTTTAAAAACTTAGTTGAATCTAATAGTAAAACCAATTTATATCATTTGGGAATTCGAGTTATTCCTTTTTAGTTGCTTAAAAACATTTTGAACTTAGTTTAAGTTTGGAAAACATTTGAGTTGCATTCATTTTAAATTACAGCGTGACACCCGATGGTAAAGTTTAAAACATATCGCGTTGTGGTTTTGGAAACCTTATCTTTCCAAGTTTTATCCAACATTAACCCAATAATTTGTTAAGGCATATTTGAAATCAAATTTAGGCATATAAATAACCAAAGTATAATTTTAAAAAGGCCTTTTACAAACCCAACAAAACAAAATGGAAATGAATAGAGTAAAGTTCCAAGTTTTTTTTTTTAAATCAGTGCAAGTCCCAATTTATTCATGGCATGGTCACCTCGAGTCCACCCGGCTCCGTGTCCGCAATCTAAGTGTCACCTGAAATGATAAGGGATAAGGTGAGTCGCAAGACTCAGTGCATAAATCCCCCTCCCGATGAATGCAACATACTAACACACATCATAACAAAGTAATATAATTAATGCACCCAATCCTAACCATTCGTAACACCTTTTTCTACCCCGTGTGGTACCAAACCACTGGTGGTGCCAAACCACTGGTGACCCAAAGTCACGATATCCATCAATGTGGTGCCAAACCACTTTGGTGACCCAAAGTCATGAATAATCCATCGTGGGGCCAACCCACGTGATACCAAATCATGGCGGCGATCTCAGATCTCAAAAGTGGGGCCAACCCACGGTGGTACTAAGCCACAGGGACGAGTTGCTATGAGGTGCCAAACCTCTGGTGTTCCAAAGACACAAATGTGATACGAAATCACTGTGACCGAAGTCATGAATAGTCAAATTCTGGGGCCAACCCACGTGTGATACCAAATCACTGGCAACGATCCTGTGATATCAACTATGGGGCCAACCCACTGTGGTATTGTGCCACTCGGACAAGTCGCTATGAGGTGCCAAACCTCTGGTGACCCAGTCACAATAAATCGATCTGTGGTACCAAACCACTGGAGGTGCTAAACCTCTGGTGTCCCAAAGACACGGATATCATATTCCCCCTCATCTCATATCACCCATAAACATACCATACTAATGCAAATTGTGTAATCACGCAAATCATGCTAATATGTTTAGTGTAGCATCTCATAACACATACATCATAGATCATGATATCATATCAATAACAGAGCTCATAATGAAACGGACTTACCCGAATCCGTGCACATACCCCATAGGGTATCATATCAATCAACCATACTGTTTCGACTTTATTAAGCAATCAGGTTATTAAACATATTACTAAGTAAAGAGTGTGTTAGTTACACACCTGTTAAAGTGCAAGCCTTAATCCCAATGAACCGATCTAAGACCCTCGATTACCTTGCTCCTATAATTGGCCAACCATGAGATTAGCAACCTAGACCAATCGGCCAAACCAAATGACTCAAGAGGGTTAACGCTCAAACCCTTACCTTATGACTGATTTGGTTTCCTACCAAATCCCGAACCAACTGATGGTTCCTTTGATAATCGGCCACACCATGTTAACAAAAACGATTAATCCTTGAAGACTTTGGCTTAACGAAACTAAGAGAATAAACTAATGAAACCAACCCTTACCACCACTTACCAACCGATCACTCACAAGCAGAGGCGTCGCTTGACTGCTTCAAATCCCAGAGATCCTATAACAAAATGGTTCCAAAACAATCGATTAAGGCATTTCCAATCAAATGCCGAATCAACCCTTACCTTGCAAAAGTCGACAGAGAACAGGGAGGGGAAGAAATAGGCATTCGGCCTAGCACTAACCTTCCTTTAAAACCCGATTGGAGAGAAAAAGAGAAGAGACCACCCCCTTGCTTGTGATTCGGCCAAGACTTAAACAAAAAGAGAAGAAGATTCGACTGTGCTTGTTTAAAGCTATCAATCAAGGTTCGGCTATAGGTGCTTAACACCACTTATGGTACGGCTTGAGTGGTAAGAAAGGAAGAGAAGGGGTGAAATGGGGATAAGGTTTTGGCAAGGGTTTTGAGAAAAGAGAAAGAATGTTTGAGGGGACAAGATGAGATAGTTTCGGCTCAAGTGAAATGGAGAGAAACAAGTGGAGAATTCGGCTACAGTTTGGAAGTAGAAGCAAAGAAATGATTAAAGAAGAAGGGAGAAACGACAAAGTAGATTAGAAAAGAGAGAGAGAGCAAATTCGGCTAAGAAGGCAATATGTATTTCAGCACAAGTGTTCTAAGAATGAAAGAAATGAAAGTATGAGAAGAGAGAATGCTAGTTTCAGCTTAACACCAATGAAAAAGAACAAAAAGAAAAGGAAGAGAGCATTCGGCCACACACAAAATTTAAGAGACAGATTTCGGCAAAGGTATGGTTGCTTTGGACCTTCGGTTTCAAGAAGTAAAAAAAATGAAAGAGCTCTTTTGAAAATTCGGCTAGCTATGTCAAAAGGAAGAACTTGGCTTTCACAATTGTTGACCGAAAATACACCCAAAATGCCAAGGAACATTCGGCACTCCCACTTACACACCTACCAAACCGCCACTCTCCCCCCATGAAGACTCCAACATTCGGCCACCTCCTATGCTCACTCATGGCCACTAATTCAAACCGATTTGAATTAGTCAAATCCTTAATTCACTCCTTGCCCACCATTTGAATTATTTGACTTGGTCTATGGCAGAGTTTGAACTGCACACAACTTCTCCCCTTCCATGCCGTCAAAATGGAAGCAAAATGTGTGGCTTCTGCAACTCGAACACATGACCTCTTCCCCTTGTAAGGCGTCACACACACAAGCTCTAAATGGCGCCTTCCACCCACTCTACTAGCTCAATTCTTGTGCTAAAATTCACCTAAAATACCTATAACCCCTAGCTCCTTCAAATTTCATTCACTTAAAGCTTAAAACTAAAATTTTCTCTCGACTCAAGCTTACACTAGGCTTTCAACTAAGCCCCAAAACATCAAAAACAACCATCTGCAGATCAAACACATGCAAACAATGCAATAACAAAATAGCCCCTATTCCGTGATATTACGCTTCTACCCCTTAAAAATAATTTCGACCCCAAAATTACCTGATCAAAAGAGTTGAGGGTGTTGCTGTCTCATCATATCCTCTGGTTCCCACGTAGCTTCCTCCACGCCATGATTTCGCCATAGCACTTTTACCAAAGGAATTGACTTCCTACGCAGAACCTTCACATCCCGATCTAGAATCTGTACTGGTTCTTCCTCCAAGGTCAAATCCGAATTCACCTCGATATCTTCCACTGCTACGACATGCGATGGATCTGAACGATATCACCTAAGCATCGAACGTGGAATACGTCGTGAATCGACTTAGCTCTGCTGGCAACTCAAGTCGATCGCCATCGTCCCACTCGTCTCGATTACCTTATACTGAATAAACCTCGGACTTAACTTGCCTTTTCTCCGAACCTCAACACTTTCTTCCATGGCGAGACCTTCGAAAGACCTTATCACCCACGACAAACTCTATATCTCTACGCTTGAGATCGGTAGAACACTTCGTTCGTCTGATGCTTCCTTCAATCGAGCCCTAATCAACTTAACTTTGTCTTGATCTCGCAACCAACTCTGGTCCCAACATCTGATGTTCACCCAACTCCGTCCAACATGTAGGTGAGTGACACTTCCTACCATACAATGCCTCATATGGTGCCATCTTGATGCTAGCTTGGTAACTGTTGTTGTAGGCAAACTCAGCTAATGGTAGAAACTCTTCCCAACTACCTCTGAAGTCCAGGACACAACCTCGTAGCATATCCTCTAAGATCTGTATAACCCTTTTTGACTGCCCGTCAGACTGCGGGTGAAATACCGTGCTGAAATCCAAACACATACCCAGAGCCTGATGCAACGCTTTCCAGAACCTTGACGTAAATCTGGGATCCCTATCTGAGATGATCGACATCGCACACCGCAACCTCACTATCTCTGACACATACAGCTTCACTAACCTCTGAAGTGAGTAATCCACCCTCACCGGAATGAAGTGAGCTGATTTAGTCAGACAATCCACAATTACCCAAACTGAGTCCTTCTTGCTAGGCGTAAGAGGTAATCCACTGATGAAATCCATAGTTATCCTTTCCCACTTCCACTGTGGAATCTTCACTGGCTGAAGCAACCCTGACGGCAATTGATGCTCAGCCTTAACCCGCTGACATGTCAGACACTTCCCTACAAACTCTATCACTTCCCTCTTCAGACCCGACCACCAAAACTGCTCTTTAAGATCCCGATACATCTTACTGCCTCCAGGATGCTTAGCGTAGGGGCTGCTATGTGTGTCCTGAAGAATCTTCTGCCTTAACTCGATATCCCTCGGCATACAAACTTTCCCTTGGAAACACAGCACTCCATCACTTCACAAACTGAAACCCTCCAAACCACCATTCTGCACTTGCGACCTCTGCGCATTCAGAACCTCATCCTCTAATTGTTTTCCCTTAATCTGCTCAACCCACGTAGGCTTAACCTGCAATTCTGCCAGAATACTTCCGTCGTCATACAAACTCAAATGGGCAAACATCGCTCTCAAGTTCGCTACAACCTTACGGCTCAACACGTCTGCCACCACGTTAGCCTTGCTCGGATGGTACTCAATCGAACAGTCGTAATCCTTTAGCAACTCAATCCATCTGTGCTGCCTCAAATTCAAATCCTTCTGAGTCAAAAGGTACTTCAGACTCTTGTGATCTGTGTAGACTATCAATCTCTCTCCGTACAAGTAGTGCCTCCAGATTTTTAAGGCGAAGACTACTGCCACTAACTCCAGATCATGCATCGGATAACTAACTTCATGTGGCCTCAGCTGCCGAGATGCATAAGCCACAACCTTCCCTTCCTGCATCAGCACACAACCTAAACCTGTATGTGATGCATCACAATATACTGTGAATTCCTTTCCTACCTCAGGCTGAATTAGAACTAGAGCTTCAGTCAAAATCTTCTTCAACTTGTCGAAGCTCTCCTGCTGCTTCTCAGTCCACACGAACGGAACTCCTTTTCTTAACAACTTGGTCATCGGCGCTGCGATCAACGAAAATCCTTCTACAAATCTTCGGTAGTATCCTGCCAAGCCCAGAAAACTTCGAATCTCAGCTACTGACTTAGGCGGCTTTCAATCCAAAACTGCCTCAATCTTGCGAGGATCCACTCTAATCCCCTCAGCCGACACTACATGACCCAAGAAAATCACCTCTCTAAGCCAGAACTTGCACTTACTAAACTTAGCATAAAGCTGTTTCTCCCTCAGAATCTGCAACACAACTCGCAAATGCGCATCATGCTCCTCCTCAGTCCTTGAATACACCAAGATGTCGTCAATAAAAACCACGATGAGCTGATCCAAATACTACTGGAACACCCTATTCATCATATCCATGAATGCTGCCGGCGCGTTAGTCAACCCAAACGGCATTACTAGAAACTCATAGTGCCCATACCGAGTACGAAACGCCTCTTGTAGATATCCGTCTCCTTCACTTTTAACTGGTGATACCCAGACCTTAAATCGATCTTTGAGAATACCGATGCACCCTTCAGCTGATCAAACAAGTCATCTATCCGTGGCAACGGATACTTGTTTTTGATCGCCAGCTTATTCAATTGGCGGTAGTCTATACACATCCGCATAGTACCGTCCTTCTTCTTGACAAAGAGTACCGGCGCTCCCCAAGGTGAAACACTTGGCCTAATAAAGCCTCGGTCCAACAACTCCTGGATCTGAGCCTTAAGCTCTACTAACTCTTTTGGTGCCATCCTATACGGAGTAATAGACACTGGCGCAGTTCTGGGTAACAGATCTATTCCAAACTCCACCTCACGATCCGGTGGCAATCCTGGAAGCTCTTCGGGAAACACATCAACAAATTCATTAACTGTTCGGACCTTCCCTACAGCAGACTCCTTAGCCTCCAAGGCATACACATGAACCACATATGCTTCACAACCCTTCCTGACCATCTTCTCAGCTTTCAAAGCAGACACCACATTGGACAAGTAATTTCTTCTATTACCGATCAGGACCACCTCATCACCCTTATGCGCTTAGCCACGCAATCCAACCTCCCCTGGTACTTGACCAACCAGTCCATCCCAAGAATCAGATCGAACTCTCCAAACGGCAGTTCCATCAGATCAGCCTCAAACACTACCCCTTGGAGTTCTAAGGGTACATATCTATACAGCTTATCTACAACTACAGAGTGACCTAGAGGGCTAATTACAGTCATCTGCCTAGAAGATATCTCAGAGTCTAAATCCATGGTCTTCACTATGCTACTCGCAACGTATGAATGTGTTGAACCCACATCAATCAAAGCAGTAAATGGAGAACCAAAGATCAAGAACGTACTGGTTATGACGTTCGGTGCATCGCCCTCCTCTCGGTGCCTCGCTGCATACACTAACCCTGGCTGTCTTGCCTCAGAAATACCAAAGACCTCACCTTGGGTGCTCGCGACACCGACCAGAACCATTACCTCCTCTGCCATTACCACGACCCCTCTGCGGTGGCGGTCCATTATTCTGGCCGAGCACGGCCGACCTCGATCAATCCTAGCCAACTTACGCGACAGTCCCTCACACGGTGGTCCAAAGAAACCACACTCAAAACATCCCTTCCACCACCCAACATCCTCCCCAATGAGCTTTCCCACAATGGTTACACTTTGTGGCGGTCCCCCGATTAGCAAAGAACAAACCTACCAGGTGATTTGGCCCACTCTATCTAGCCCTTTTCTGAGGATTACCGATGACCCGGAAGATCCAAAACTCCGCTTATGCTGTTCCTATCCAAGTTACGCCTCACGACTCTTTAACCCTTGGCTACCTTAGCCTTTTCTACCAGACAACAAACTCATGCTCCGATGTGGAGCAATCAAGAACCTTAATTCGCCTCTCGGACCATCCTCAAACGAACACACCTCTCGTGTTCAAGAGCCACAATGCCCCTAGCATATCGACTCAACCTTAAGAACTCTGCCTCGTACTCAAACACGCACTTACTCCCTGCACCAAATTTCGAAATGCCTTCTGTTGATCATTAATGTAGCTAGCTCCAATGTACTTTTTCTGATATGCAGCCTTAAAATAATCACAAGTAAGATCTTTTGCTGCAGCACTGTCTCGAACCGTGAGCCACCACTGGTATGACTCGTCTCGAAGAAGCGATACTATCCCCTTTAACTTCTCTTAAGCGGTCAGGTCCAAATCGTCCATGATCCGTTCCGTTGCCTCCAGCCAATACTCACCAGTCTTTGAGCCACACCGACACACCTCGAATACCTCAAATTTCATTTGCTCGGAGTCGTTCAGGCACCGATTTTTGAGCTCCTACGCCTCCACCTACTCCAGCTACCCTTTCCAGAACTCGCAGCATCGCCTGTGACACTGCGTCGTCCCGATCATTCTCGAAACTCACCACCTCCACTGGTGGCGATGCAGATCTCATTCTCGACCCTGACGGATCCTACGGGTTTAAAAATTATCATCCTACCCCGACCATGACCACGACCACGTCCACCTCGAGCGCTCATGACTAAAATGTCATCTTGTCTGATTATAAGTTTATGCATTAGTAAATATTCCACTATCTTTAAAGGCAAGAGTCTTATGAATATCTCTTATTAAAGAAGTTTTGTTTTCGCGAGTCCACAGAGTCCTATCGATTTCAGTTTCTAAAGTAATCCACTACTGCTAGTCATTCAGCCACATCACATCAAAATCTCAAGCAATAGTAAGGGGTACTTACCTGGGCAGATTGGTGTCGGAGACTCGGTGCCATGCCTTTCAAACCATATACTTTAAAACCAAAAACACTTAAAACCAGTATTTAAAATATTTTGGGCTTCGGGCCCACAGCCGAGCCTTTGAACTTGGCTTTGATACCACAATTGTAACACCTCAAACCCGGCCAATACACTACGACCGAATTTGGTTTGTTACGGGGAATTTAAAATTTGAGTGGTTAGGTTTTGGTTAAAATGTTGATGAAATCTCTTAGGTGTGTTTGTAAAAATCTAGGGTATGATTGTTTAAAACCGATAGTGAACTTTGATAACCCGAAAGTTTTGAAAACTTAGTTGAATCTAATAGTAAAACCAATTTATATCATTTGGGAATTCGAGTTATTCCTTTTTAGTTGCTTAAAAACATTTTGAACTTAGTTTAAGTTTGGAAAACATTTGAGTTGCATTCATTTTAAATTACAGTGTGACACCCGATGGTAAAGTTTAAAACATATCGCGTTGTGGTTTTGGAAACCTTATCTTTCCAAGTTTTATCCAACATTAACCCAATAATTTGTTAAGGCATATTTGAAATCAAATTTAGGCATATAAATAACCAAAGTATAATTTTAAAAAGGCCTTTTACAAACCCAACAAAACCAAATGGAAATGAATAGAGTAAAGTACCAAGTTTTTTTTTTTTTTAAAATCAATGCAAGTCCCATTTTATTCATGGCATGGTCACCTCGAGTCCACCAGGCTCCGTGTCCGCGATCTAAGTGTCACCTGAAATGATAAGGGAGAAGGTGAGTCGCAAGACTCAGTGCATAAATCCCCCTCCTAATAAATGCAACATACTAACACACATCATAACAAAGCAATATAATTAATGCACCCAATCCTAACCATCCGTAACACCTTTTTCTACCCCGTGTGGTACCAAACCACTGGTGGTGCCAAACCACTGGTGACCCAAAGTCACGATATCCATCAATGTGGTGTCAAACCACTGGTGACCCAAAGTCACGAATAATCCATCTGTGGGGCCAACCCACGTGTGATACCAAATCACCGCGGCGATCCCAGATCTCAAAAGTGGGGCCAACCCACGGTGGTACTAAGCCACAGGGACGAGTCGCTATGAGGTGCCAAACCTCTGGTGTCCCAAAGACACAAATGTGATACCAAATCACTGGTGACCAAAGTCACGAATAGTCAAATTGTGGGGCCAACCCACGTGTGATACCAAATCACCGGCGACGATCCGTGATATCAAGCGTGGGGCAACCCATCGTGGTACTTGTACACCGGACAAGTCTCTATGAGGTGCCAAACTTCTGGTGACCCAAAGTCACAATAAATCGATCTGTGGTACCAAACAACTAGAGGTGCCAAACCTCTGGTGTCCCAAAGACACGGATATCATATTCCCCCTCCACTCATATCACCCATAAACATACCATACTGATGCAAATCGTGCAATCATACAAATCATGCTAATATGTTTAGTGTAGCATCTCATAACACATGCATCATAGATCATGATATCATATCAATAACAAAGCTCGTAATGAAACGGGCTTACCCGAATCCGTGCACATACCCCATAGGGTATCATATCAATCAACCATACTGTTTCGGCTTTATTAAGCAATCAGGTTATTAAACATATTACTAAGTAAAGAGTGTGTTAGTTACACACCTGTTAAAGCGCAAGCCTTAATCCCAATGACCCGATCTAAGACCTTCGATTACCTTGCTCCTATAATTGGCCAAACATGAGATTAGCAACCTAGACCAATCATCCAAACCAAATGACTCAAGAGGGTTAACGCTCAAACCCTTACCTTATGACTGATTTGGTTTCCTACCAAATCCCGAACCAACTGATGGTTCCTCTGACAATCGGCCATGCCCTGTTAAGAAAAACGATAAATCCTAGAAGACTTTGGCTTAACGAAACTAAGAGAATAAACTAATGAAACCAACCCTTACCACCACTTACCAACCGATCACTCACAAGCGGAGGCTTCGCTTAACTGCTTCAAAATCCCGAAGATCCTATAACAAAATGGTTCCAAAATAATCGATTAACACATTTCCAATCAAATGTCGAATCAACCCTTACCTTGCAAAAGTCGACAGAGAACAGGGAGGGGAAGAAATAGGCATTCGGCCTAGCACTAACCTTCCTCTAAAACCCGATTGGAGAGAAAAAGAGAAGAGACCACCCCCTTGCTTGTGATTCGGCCAAGACTTAAACAAAAAGAGAAGAAGATTCAGCTGTGCTTGTTTAAAACTATCAATCAAGGTTCGGCTATAGGTGTTTAACACCACTTATGGTACGACTTGAGTGGTAAGAGAGGAAGAGAAGGGGTGAAATGGAGATAAGGTTTCGGCAAGGGTTTTGAGAAAAGGAGAAAGAAAGTTTGAGGGGACAAGATGAGATGGTTTCGGCTCAAGTGAAATAGAGAGAAACAAGTGGAGAATTCGGCTACAGTTTGGAAGTAGAAGCAAAGAAATGATTAAAGAAGAAGGGAGAACCGGCAAAGTAGATTAGAAAAGAGAGAGAGAGCAAATTTGGCTAAGAAGGCAATATGTATTTCGGCACAAGTGTTCTAAGAATGAAAGAAATGAAGGTATGAGAAGAGAGAATGCTAGTTTCGGCTTAACACCAATGAAAAAGAACAAAAAGAAAAGGAAGAGAGCATTCGGCCACACACAAAATTTAGGAGACAAATTTCGGCAAAGGTATGGTTGCTTTGGACCTTCGGTTTCAAGAAGTAAAAAAAAAATGAAAGAGCTCTTTTGAAAATTCGGCTAGCTATGTCAAAAGGAAGAACTTGGCTTTCACAATTGTTGACCGAAAATACACCCAAAATGCCAAGGAACATTCGGTACTCCCACTTACACACCTACCAAACCGGCCACTCTCCCCCCATGAAGACTCCAACATTCGGCCACCTCCTATGCTCACTCATGGCCACTAATTCAAATCGATTTGAATTAGTCAAATCTTTAATTCACTCCTTGCCCACCATTTGAATTATTTGACTTGGTCTATGGCAGAGTTTGAACTGTACATAACTTCTCCCCCTCTATGCCGTCAAAATGGAAGCAAAATGTGTGGCTTCTGCAGCTCGAACACATGACCTCTTCCCCTTGTAAGGCGTCACACACACAAGCTGTAAGTGGCGCCTTCCTTGCCACTTTGCTAGCTCAATTCTTGTGTTAAAATTCACCTAAAAATACCTATAACCCCTATCTCCTTCTGCCCCATTCACTTAAAGCTTAAAACTAAAATTTTCTCTACCACTCAAGCTTACACTAGGCTTTCAACTAAGCCCAAAACATCAAAAACAACCATACTGCAGATCAAACACATGCAAACAATACAATAACAAGAATAGCCCCTATTCCAGGATATTACATACGTAATCATAGAAACTTCTCTATGTGTATTGAAGTATGTGAAAGTCTGAGATATGTTTAGATGGCTTAATGTTTTGATTTTTACATGTATGCATGCATGGGATGGGATTGATTGATATGAGGAATGGGAGTAGGTCGCGAGGCGATCGGTGGCTTTCCCACATAGGTCACATAGTGATCGGTCTTTATGATAGGCAGCATAGCTGTTGAAATACTATAATGTATTACTGAGGTCGCATAGCGATTGGTGGCTTTGCCACATAGGTCACATAGTGATAGGTCTTTATGACAGGCAGCAAAGCTATCGATATGGTGTGTAGCAAATGGAGGGTTGATTGTAGAAATCCCCAAGGTGTGAAGGTTGGTACGGGGTGTGTAGAGGATGGACTCTTAGCTTTGGGATAGGCCATGTTGCATGAAATATTCTGTTGCCATTGTGTAGGCCAAGGCCCATAATGTGTTTGTGGGCCCAAGGCTTTTATGTGTTTTCAGGATTTGCACACTGAGTCTTGGTGACTCACCCTATTATTTTCCCCAACTTTTTAGATAAGCAGTAGATCGTGGACATGGGAGCCGAGACAGACTCGAGGGGCCATCAAGATTATTATCTACATAGACTGTTTTCTGATTTTCATTTGAATTTTAATTTTTGGGAATATTTTTGTAATAAGGCTTCAACAACTTAGGTTTTCGATTTATGTTTTTTTTGTTAAGTTATGTTTTTATAAACTTATTTTTTTTCTTTTAAAGTCTTAATTATAAAATGAAATGATAAATGGGCTTTTCAAACACAATCAACACGAATGCTTAAAGTTGTTTCAAAAATTTCACAATTATTTGATTAAACAGCTATAATCAACTAAGATCTTCAAAACCCTTCAAGGCAAAGTTTTTCAAGTTTCAACCTGTAGCATACCAAATCCGGTCATGACGTATGGGCCGGGTTTGGGGTGTTACAATCAGAAATGCCATTTATTTTGAAAGTATCACAGCACTCTAAAAAATTGGCTATATGAGTATTCGAGTCTTCGTCCTGTAAACATCAAATTGAACAAATTTTTGAATAATTTGTATTGTGTTAAGCTTTAATTCAAAATTATTAGCAGCTATAATAGGCCTAACAATACTAGATTCTTCTCCTGTTAAACTAGGTTTAGCATAATCATACATAGTACACGGAGCATTGTTTTCTGCCACATCTCATGGTGGATTATTCTCATCCATCCCTTCAGTAGGGTTGGATTCACCTTGTTGTTGTTCTTATTGGTAATTTAAGGCTCGCCTGATTTCTCTGCGATTCCTAAGAGCGGTCGCTTCGATATCACTATCGTATACTAGAGGTCTGTTGGGTTCCTTCTAGTCATAAACTAGAGGAACCTGCTAGGAAAAGAAAGAAAATTTAGCAAGACTAAAATAATAAATTGTGAAAATAAAATTAAAAATAATGTCTAAAGTAATAAAAATAAAGTTTTTTAAATATTTTTGTTCCCTAGCAACGGCCCCAAAAACTTGATTGTTGTAAAATTGTCGAGTTTTAAAATTTATAAAGAGAATGATCGAACCTGGAAGTTTTAAAATTTATAAAGAGAATGATCGAACCTGGAAACTAACTCTGACAATGACTTAAGGCAAGTGTACCTATCGAACAGTAATATAGCTTAGGCAAGACCGGATTATCGAACCCAAAGGAACAAAAAGTACTAATACTCAATTTCTTTCTATTATTTAGCCAAAATATTAAATGAATTGGTTGATTAACTAATAAATTACTAAACTAAGATGCAAAGACAAAAAGAATGAATTGGGAAATATCTTGAAGAGGAACTCAGTTGATCACGACGATACCATCAGGAAGGATCCACCTAGACATAACTTATTATCTAACACTAAACCATACGATTTATTCACTTGACTTGATTCATAAGACACCCTAACTAATTAATTAACGAAATCTCTTTCTCACTTAATAACCCCCTAGAATAGAAGTAAATCGAACTATAGACTCCCATATTAGGTTTCACCCTAATCCAGCAAAATCTCATCACCCTATCCCTAGGCGTGCGAATGACTCTCCTTAATTATGCTAGATCTATTCTTAGGCACGGTCTATTCCTCCTCCACCTAAGAACATCTGACTTGAATTAATATCCTGGAAACATTAACACAAGAATTAAGCACACATAATTAAGAACAAATCAAGTATTTATCATATAATTCAGAAGACGATAACAAGATTCATCTAGGTTTCATCCCCTTCATGTATCTTAAGGGTTTAGTTCATAACAAATAAAGAAAACATCTCAAGAGAAAAGATAAAACAAAACATAAGAAATCCCTAAAACCCCCTGAAAGAATTGAAGGAGGGATCCGCCGTCTTGAGTAGAATTTTGACTTCTTAAAATGGATCAACTGGCTATCTTCGAGTGATTCCCACAAAAGTTTCAGCTTTTGCCAAATTTCGAATGTCTTGGCCTCTGACCCACACACCCCTTCAGGTTACACTTAGGGTGTTTATATAGACTTTTGGAATGCTTTACTTGGCCTTTAAGTGTCCCAATTCAAGTATACTTCCTACTTGGTGTTTGAATAGGCTTTGGAATGTGTTTCTTTACCTCAAAGTATCCAAATCCGTGTAAATTATTATCAGGCCATGTCTTGATTCTATCGATTAGGGCACGGCTATGTAAATCGTGGCATGGCCGTGTCTTAGTTAATTGTCGAGGCATAGTTGTGTGGCTTGAAGTCCAGGCCGTGTCGATTTCCACTTTGGCCCAAATTGGCCTATTTTAAGCCTGATTCTCGTTCTTTTCGTCCTTGGGTACTTTCCTGAGTATAAATCTTGAAAAGAAAGGATTAAGAGCACCTTTTTACATAAATCAAGGGCTAAATCATCCAAAAGCATGCTAAATATGGGGTTAAAATATGTTACTTTTACAGTTTATCAGTGTGTGATACTGCATAGCTCAGTTTAATGATTTGACACTAAGTGTGCGATGACATTTACATTTTATTAAAGAATTGGCACTATGTGTGTGAAAAAAGCAAGAGAATAGCAAAGGTGGATCGGAATGTAAAGTCGAGTAGTTGAATAGCATGGCTGGCGAGTAATTAAGTGTTGGCAAAGGTATGTATGATGCCCATGTGGTTGATGAGATTGAAAGTAGATGAATGGTATGCTATGTGAGTACTTCTTATGGTTGAATTTATGTATCAAATGTAAATGATCTATGTGATGGTTTAATATATATACATTGGTTTGGTTTGATGAGAAAATTGTATTGTATTTCGAACTTACTAAGCTTTTGAAAGCTTACTGTGTGATTATTTCTCTGTTTTACAGTGTCAGTAAAGCTAGCTCGGATCTGGGGATCATCAGCATCTCAATCACACTATTGACAATCTATTTTGGTACTTTTGGAAAGATGTACATAGTTGAAATATGGCATGTATAGGCTAGATATGTAAATTATGTATGAGATGTTTAAATAGCCACGTGAGGTGGCTAGATAAATGTTTGAAACATGCTTGTGTGGATTTGGTATGTGAAGTGAGTTTTGGTATGTTTTGATGGCAATGGATATGCCTTATAAATGGTAATCTTGGTGATAGATTGATGCTAGTATGATCTGGTGAATTTGAAGAGGAATCATGTTTGGTATTGAATGTGTTCAAGTGATGAATTTTAGCTTATAAGTTGACTTGATTAGAAATTAGATAGTATGAGATGATATGTCGATCACTTGATATGAAATTGGTTGCCAAATTGTGTGTGGAATTATGCTTAAATGTGCTTGTAGGTTTGACCCAGCGTGGGTGGCAAATTAGCCTTGCATATGGCCTATTTTGCCAACACGGTTATGGAACACGGGCATGCCTAATGGCCATGAGAGAATGATAAGATCTAGCCTAATAGTACACGGCCTTGACACAGGCATGTCAACTGGCCCTGGGCATAAGTCAGTAGCTAGTTTAAGAGCACACTGCCATGGCACACGGGCGTGCTTGGTACCTGTGTGGAGAAGTCAAAATTCTTGCTCTGTTTTGTCACGGCCTGGACACATGGGGGTGTCTGGCGGCCGCATGAGGCACACGGCCTGGTGGCATGGGCGTGTGGCCTCAACAGACTTGTTGAATGTTTCAAATTTTTAAAACTTTCGTAAGTGTTCGGCTTAATCTTGACCTCTCTTTAGCATGTGTTTGATGTCATGTATGCCTCAATAAGGGACTATTTGATTATGTCTTGATGTGTTATGATGATGATTAAATTTGTGTCGTAAATGGGGTGTGAAATGATTTGAATGTTTAGTAATGCCTCTTAACCCTATTCCGCCGATGGTTTCGGGTTAGGGGTGTTACGGGGGGAGAGTTGTAACAGCCCGATTTAGATCCTAGTGGGAACAGTGGTTTCGGGACCATAAATCTGAGGTCAGAATAATATTTTTATATTATTTTATGTGTTTACAATATGTTATTTAGTCTGTGTGAAATTTCTGTGTGAATATTTTATCGATTGTGTGTTTAATTTGCAAAAAGAACTTAATCGCATAAAGTGTAAAAGTTGCGTGCTGATTGTTAAAGTATCTTTATGTTATGGTTTTTAAATGAGGAGGCCTTGTGAGACAATTGATCCATTATTTAGTAAGTGGGGTGGTTGATGGACAATTATGTCCATGATTTAAATGATTTTATAAACATTTCATTAAGGGCAAAATTGGTGTTTGATAATTAAGTTATTTTATAATAAAACAAAACATTAGAATGGCCATTTCTATTCATCTTTTCATCAAAAATAAGAGAAGGAACAAGTGTTTTTAAGCTTTTGAATGTTCGGTCGTTGCTAAGCTCAAGTAAGGTCCGTTTTGAGCTTAGTTTTTTATAATTTCTATGTTTTTGTAATCGTCGCTTTGTGCACTTTAAAACCCATGCTTCAATTTTGTGAATTGGTGAAGATTTTGAAATGTGACATGGATGGACATGTGAGCTTTGTGTTGATAGTTGGTAAAATATGAAAGCTTAATGTTGGATTAACATAGTTTGTATTTGGATTTTTGGTGAAATTGAGTAATTTGGGCTAAATTGAGGAAAGTGTAAATTGAAGGACTAAAATGTGAAAGAAATGAAATGTGTGGGCTTGTATTAGCATGGGAAGAATTCAGTTAAGCGTATACGATATGAAATTGTGTGTAATTGATGATTTTATGAAATAGGGACTAAAGTGTCAAAATGTGAAAATGTGAGGGCTATTTTGTAAAATTTCCAAAATATGTGTGTTTGGACTAAATTGAATGAATTGTTGATTGAATGAGTTAAATTTGAATGTGTATAGACTAAGAAATGAGAGGTTTGGATCGAGATCGAGGCAAAGAAAAAATGCTCGATTAATCGACCATTTCAGTATTTCAACGTCCGAGGTAAGTTTAGATATAATACTAGTTGTAAACTATATCTATGTGATGTGAATTGAATGAATATATATATATATATATATATATATAACTATGATATTAGAAATGCTATGTGCGGAATTGAATTAGAAGGCACTAAGTGTGCGAAATTGGAATCGAGACAAAGATGATTAGCACTGTGTGTGTGAAAAGATAGAATCTTTGGCTTATCGAACTGGCACTGTGTATGTGATACCGATATAAATTAGGTTTAACATATTGGCACTAAGTGTGCGGTGATGATTATGTTTTAGTTATGAAATTGGCACTAAGTGTGCGAATAAATCAAAGGAATAGCAATGGTTGAACGAGAGGTAATATCGAGCAAATGAGTAGCATGAATAGTGAGTAACTATGTATTGATCAAGGTACGTGTGAACCTATGTGGTTGATGATAGCCTTAAAAGTTGAATGAATAGATATTTGAGCATATGGTTGAGATTGATGATGAGCCTAATTGTTCATTTATCTTTGTGATGGTTTAATTATGTATTGATGTGGTATTATTAAGTAATATGTATTATATTACAAACTTACTAAACTATTGAAAGCTTACTGTGTGATTTGATTCTCTATTTTACAGTGTCAGTAGGGCTAGCTCGGATCTAGGGATCGTCAGCATCACTATCGCACTATCGGCAATCTATTTTGGGTACTTCTGAAGATGTGTGTATTTGAATATGGCATGTATAGGCTAGTTGTGTTGAAACATGTTTAAGATGTGTAAATAGCCATGTGATGTGGCTAGATAAATGTTGGTGATATGCATGAATGATTATGGTATATGAAGTATGTTTTAGTATGCCTTGATGGCAATGAAATGGTTTTGAGAATGGTAAATTTATTGCTGGATTGATGCCATAGTGATCTAGTGAAATTGTGGATGAATCATGCTTGGTTTTACATGTGAATTGGTTGAGCCATTTCGCATATAAGTTGACATGACTAGAAATGAGATTGGATGGGATGATATGTTGATCATTTGACATGTTTTTAGTTGCCAATTGTGTGTGGAAATAGGCTTGCATGTGCTTGTAGGTATGACCCAAGTGAGAGTGGCATTTTGGCCTTGCAAATGGCCTATTTTGCATACACGATCTAGAGACACGGGCGTGTGTCTCTGCCGTGTGGCTCAAGGACCACTTTGAAGTGTGCTTGGGTAGGTTACACAGCCATGGTACACGGACATGCCTGGTGGCTATGTGACCAAGTCAGAAGCTAGCTTAATTTCACACAGCCATGGCATACGGGCGTGTCTGGTGGCCGTGTGGACAAGTCAGTATGTACACCTTGTTTTGGCACGGCTTGGACACATAGGCGTGTCTGGTAGTCGTGTGAGGCACACAGCCTGGCTGCACAGGCATGTGACCTTTTGCAGTGTTGAAGAATGTTTAAATTTCTAAAAATTTTTGTAAGTGTTCGGTTTAGTCCCGACCTCTTTCTAACACGTGTTTGAGGTCTCGTAGACCTCAATAAGGGACTATATGATTATGTTGCGATATGCTTTAATGATCATTGACTATGTGTTCTAAAATAAAGGTGAAACATTTCAATTGTTCGATAATGCCCATTAACCCTATTTCGGTGATGGTTTCAGGTTAGGGGTGTTACAAACTCAAATCTCGTTGGCTGATGCTATGTGACCCCAAAATCCAACCTCTCCAAGCTAGAATTCACATTTACTAAATTTTGTGTAAAAATGTTTTTCTCTCAAAGTCTATAGTATGATTCTCAATTGTTGAGCATGCTCGGATTCTGACATGGAATAGATCAATATATCATCAATAAACACAACAACAAATCTATTAAAATGAGGTTGAAAAACCCGATTCATTAAATCCAAAAAAGTAGCAGGGGCATTAGTCAAGCCAAATGGCATTACCAGAAACTCATAATGACCATAACGAGTTTTGAAAGCATTCTTCGACACATCACAGTCTTTAACTTTCAATTCATAATACATGGATCTGAGATCTATCTTTGAGAACATTGTGGCACCTTTCAATTGATCAAATAAAATCATCGATACGTGGCAAAGGGTATTTATTTCTTATTGTGACTTTGTTCAACTATCTGTAATCTATACACAATCTCAAAGAGTTGTCTTTGTTTTTCACAAACAACACAGGTGCACCCTAGAGAGATATGCTCGATCGAATAAACCCTCGATCTAATAACTCTTGCAACTGTTCTTTCAATTCTTTTAATTTAGCTAGTTCTATACAGTACGACGATATTGATATCGGTACAGTTCCAGGAACCAAGTCAATCACAAACTCAACTTCACGACTAGGAGGTATACCTGACAACTCTTCTAGAAATATATCAGCAAACTCTAATTCTTTGGTATCAGGAATATATGCTAGAAACGTTTTGTTACCTTTTCGTATCAATCTCTGAGCAGAAAAAGTCGAAATAATTTTAACAACATCTTTAGACTTTCAGACTTAACTGAAATCATCTCTCCTGTCTAACATTTCAAATCAATCCGTTTCTGTTTATAGTTTACTACAGCAAAATGCAACAATACCAATCCATACCAAGAATAACATCAAACTCCCAAAAGGGTAACAACGTCAAATCAGCAGGGAATTCACAACCTCTAATTTTTAGTGGACAGTTACGACAAACTAAGTTAATTATCGCACTCTGAACTAGTGGATTAGTAACTTGAATATCATAATCAGTAGATTCCACAGAGAATTACTTTTCTATCACTAATGTAGTGCATATCTATGAATGAGTTGACCTCGGGTCAATTAAAACATACACACTAACATTAAAGATAGAAAATGTACTTGCAATAACATCACGAGCCAATACTTCTTCTCGCGCACGAATGGCATACATCCTTGTAGGAGCCCTGGCTTCAAATTTGGTCGCTGACTCTTTAACCCCGCATCTATTGGCCCTTGTCGTTGTGCTATATCTAGGTCTTCTACCTTTGTTAGAAGTGGTCACTAATTTCTCATTATTCTCTTTAATAGGCTCTTTTAGACTTGGACATTCTCTTTTGAAATGGTCAGGAGATCCAAAATTAAAACATGTCTCGTCATTATTTCTGCAAACACCAACATGAACCCGTCCATATTGCTTACACTCTACTTTATTTGAATTCTTCATATTGCCCACACGAGCTACGGAAGGAGTCGAAGTTTTCTTACTATTCTGTCTCAACTGATCTCTTCCCGAAACCCCTGACAGAGTAGAAAACTTATTATTGGATTCATTCATCTTCTTCAATGGAGAATTAGAGGAAGCTTTAGATCCCCCATGCTTACTGAACTCCTGTCTCTTTTCTTCGTTCCATCTTTTACTTTCATAGATCTCTTCTATTTTCTGGGATCTATCAAACAACACACAAATTCAGGAATCTCTAAAGCTCCTAATAGTATCTTCTATTTGCTAAGTTGAACGAACTATCTCTTATACTCTACTACTGTCCTACTTCCTTACTTTAACTCAAGAAATTCCTACTTTTTTGCTCAAAATAGTGTTTGCTAACATACTTCTTTCAAAATTTGGACTTATAGAAGTCCCAGTTGATTCTTTCTTTCTGTACCACTGCTGTTAAAGTAGACCACCATTGAAATGCTTCCTCTTTTAACAGTGATACTGTACACCGTAAATAATCCTAAGGGGAACACAACATTTCATCTAGAACCCTTTGAGTATGCTCTAACCAACATTTTGCCTTGGTTGGGTTATCACTCACGTTACCACGAAATTCAACAGCTCCACACTTTCTTAGTTTATCAATAGACATTCTATGAACATGTTGCTTACTCGAACCTTGAAGGTGAGAAAATTGAGGTTGTGGAATTGCAATGTTTACCTTTAAATATGTATCATACATGTCATGCATCATATAGAGAAATGCATCAGAGCGACATCCCTAGATCCTTGAGGTCTAGGTTCATTCCACATACTTTCCTCATCTATAGGTGGAATAAAACTTTCTACCTCATCAGAATCTACTCGATTGGATACTGATGACATCTTTTTATCTAAATAAGAACAATTTAAAATAATCAAAAGCTATCACACTATCATTGGCTAGTCATGTGGGATGTGTTTCTAGACGCTGTACATGCTATGTTCAACCTGAAAACTAACTAAACCATAGCTCTGATACCACTAAATATAACACCCCTAACTCATATCCATTGCTAAAATAGGGTTATAGAGCATTACTGGAGATTACATTTCAAAATAATAAAAAAAATTAAATCATATATTTCACAACATCAATCATAGAAATCTCTAGTAATAACATAAAATTATCCCTTATACGGGCCTCGAGGCCCTAAAAACACATTAGAAACAAATCGAGACTAAATCGAGAACATATAGAATTTTTCAGAAAAAGATGAAAATTTTTTAAGTGCAGTGGTCACACGGCCGTGTACATATCCGTGTCTCAGGCCATGTGGACATTCAAAGTAGAGACACATGGCTGTCTTCCAGCCCGTGTCCGTGCTCGTGTAACTCTGACTTGAGCCACACAGCAAAGCCGGGCGCTCGTGTGTCAGGTCGTGTACCCCTCGAAATGGCCTTACACGCCTGTGTGTCAGGCCGTATGCTAGGCCATGTAACTTCTTGAATTGCTACCTTTGAAACCTACAGGGAGCACACAGTCGTGTCGTATAGTCGTGTGCCACACACCGCCAAGACACATGCCTATGTCTCAAGTCGTGTGGGCATGAAATTGGCCAAATTCAAGCCATTTCAATGCCCATGTAACACCCCAAACCCAGTCCAGAAGTTAGGCCCAAATCTGGCGTGTCACACTGAAGTGTTTTTTTTTTTTCGAAACCGTATTTCTTGTTGTTAAAACTTGTTTGGGAGTTAAAGCCTCTTTGTTAAAACTCAAAACACTTAAGCAATTGTTATCCACTTGAAAACGTAATTACTTTTAAAACCTTATCTGTTGCAAAAGCATATTTAAAATAAAAAATTTTCGAAAACGTGATGTTTAAAAATTGAGTTGCAGAAGCATTTTGAAAAACGTTGCAGAAACGTAGTGTTTTGAAGACAGTTATCGCTTTGGAAATCCTGCTCCACTTTTAACAATTACAAACATCATAAATAAATATCCCAAATAAAAAGTTAAAAATAGAGAGGCCTTATTACAACCCAAATCAAAATATTTAAAAGTAAGTAATCAAAATAGAAAGCATAAGTAGTGTGTGGTATCCTCCGAGTCCCTTGCAGCACCTATCCTCCTAACGCTAGGGATTACGTGCACAGTTTAAAAAAATGGGGTGACTTTACAAAAACTTAGTGTGTAATCCCTTTACTAGAGTAACAGTTAGTATACAGAAACAGAACCTGAAACACTCTGGGCCAAAGCCCTTTAACAGTAACAGTACAGTCTAGTTCAAAACATACGCAGGCCAAAGCCCACTACAATATCATTTGGGTTACAGCCCATAACAGAATCAATTGGGCCCATCCCAAACCAATAACAGAATAAGTGGCCTAAGCTCAGTACAGTGACAGATTTCATAAACAAATACGCAACAGTGTGAGGATGCATCCCAACCCGATCCAGCCAACACACCAGTCGTACCAACCAACACACGATGTGGGGACTAAGCTGACCCATCCAGCCGACACACCAATATCTCAAAATAGCTTCTAATAGTAACGCAACAAAGCTGCTAGCAACAGTAAACGTGGCCCAGCCACTACTATCAAAATACGTGGCGAAGCCACTAGAACAATAAAAACTTGGCAGAGCCACTAGTACAGTACTTTCTCCAAATAAGAATCCCAACCCCAGTGCAGAATGTCGTTTCAGTCATGCTCAATCATTACATGTGTATGCAAAATGACCATCCTCAGTAACAGCCATTTAGACATATATTAAAAACGTATCAGTCACACGACCACAGTCAAGTCAATTAAAACACAGTCATACAATCACAGTCAAATCAATTAAAACACAGTCATACGATCACAGTCAAATCAGTCAAATCACAGTCTAAGTCAGTCATTTACCCACAAGGGCAAAATAGTCATTTTACCCTATAAGGGTATTTCGGTAATCCTACCTTTTAGGGGTATTTCGGTAATTTTACCCTACATGGGTATTTCGATAATTCTACCCTATAGGGGTATTTCAATAATTTTACAAATCGAGTGTATTTCGTTAACTTTACAAATTGGGGTATTTCGGTAATTTTGCAAACTGGCGGTATTTTGATGATTTCACAAATCGAGCGTATTTCAGTAATTTTACAAATCAGGTATTTCGATAATTTCAGAAATCGAGGGTATTTCGGTAATTTTACAAATCGGGGGTATTTTAGTAATTTTACAAATCAGGGGTATTTCGATAATTTCACAAATTGAGGGTATTTTGGTAATTTTACAAATCGAGGGTATTTTGATAATTTCACGAGTCGAGGGAATTTTGGTAATTTCACAACTCAAGAGTATTTCGATAATTTTACAAATCGGGGGCATTTTAGTAATTTCACAAATTATGGGCACTTCGATAATTTTACAAATCGAGGGTATTTTGATAATTTCACAAATTAAGGGTATTTCAGTAATTTCACAAATCGGTGGTATTTCGGTAATTTCACAAATCGAGGATATTTCGGTAATTTCATAATTTGGGAGTATTTCAGTAATTTCACAATTCGAGGGTATTTTGGTAATTTTACAAATCAGGGGTGTTTCGATAATTTTACAAATCAAGGCTGAATGATCCAACAGAAGATCCACCGTCGCCTTGAGCTACTTAAGTAACCCAAACAAACATAACGATGTAAATGGCCTAAGGCCCATTACTCAGCCCAAGTGGGCCTACAGGCTCGTGTGGCCGAATCAGCCCAAAAATAGCCTCAGCTATACGAACATCACAGTTCAAACCTATAGAAACCATATAACATGCACTTTATCTGTGTGGGGCCCACCAGCCTAGTGCGCCCACACGGCCCATTGCCCAAAAACGACCCTAGCCATGTGGACACACAGCTCGGTCTAACATTTACCACAATATGCAAATTTAATCCGTGTGGTGCCCACAGGCCCATTGGGCCAGCACGGCCCATTTCGTCCCCAACGAGGCCCCAAACGATCTAAGCCCATGAGAACACTCATGGTGGCCTCAACCATCTTACGCCCATATTCGTGGGTTCGGTCCACCACACATGCGATCACACGCTCGTGTGGCATCATTCGCCGGTATTTCGACTTTCCAACATTTTTTCGATCTACAATTAGAAGGAGTGTGGCTACACACACTCTAACGGCTTTCTTGACAACTATCGAATGCAGGGTACTATTACACACCTTCGGCTTATCAGCCGACTATCAGGTATAGGGTAAAAATTCACACCTGATCATGTAGAGTACTAAGAATTCCTGTGCGCTGGAACCTATTCAAACATAACAATAGTTAATCACTTATCAATAGAGTTAAAAGAACATTAACCAAACCCCCTAGCCGAAGGATCGACTACCAGTTGCCTTGACTCGATCGGTCAACTGTGATTCGCTAACTCGAACTAGAGTCTGGTGCAGCCACCCTTCCGCATCCCAGCAAAAAGTCCCAAATAGCCAACACCACATGCCTCTTAAACATGGGAGTAGGGACTATGAGTCCATTTCCAGTAGGCACTCTTCCTGATCCCCCTCAGACTGGCTATCACTTACCTCCATTATAATCTCTTAATTGCCTAAACCCACGGGTTAAACATATATTAATCTACAACAAGCACAACATCCCAAAATAAGGAAAGTGGCATTCTGCCAAAACCAAGAATATAATCTAACTTACCTTAGATACTCGATCGAAAGAAAAGAAAGGCAGATTTGAATGCTCCAATGATACTTGAAAACTCTTCTGCACCTTGAGAAGTTTTAGAAACCGAAAGAAAACGTATGGCAAGAGACAAGGTCAATTCGACAAGGTTTAAGAAGAAAGAAGCAAAGCTTGGCAACAAAATGAGACCAATAGATAAACACCTATTTGGCCAAAGAAGTAACTCAGTACTACAAAATAAGGGAAAAAAGAGTTTGGGAAAGGGAAAGGTGGTCTATTCGGCTAAGAGAGCACAAATTGAAAAAGAGAATGAGAGAAGAAGAAATGGGAGAGTTATTCACTAAACTTACTAACCACTATTGACTGAAACAAAAAGAGAGTTGTCGGATAATACGCAGCATTCAATGCCAACCCAAATGAACCAATGAGAGAAAGGAAAAGGGAATTTTGACAAATGCATATACCATAATTTTCCGTCGCCGAAATTCCTATGCTTTTCCCTTTTCAAATTCGGCACAGACTCCCTTCCAAATCAAACTCCTTAATTATCTCCTAAAATCTCTCCACATATCACTCCCATGATTACTCCACAATCTTCTCCACAACAACCTCATCCATCAAAATTCGAATGCAACACAAACTCGAGTTGTCCCAATTGCAAAATAAATACCCCATTATGCTATGCCAACACTTGAACCTCAGACCTCAATGATACTCCACATGCCACCTTGCCACTAGACCACAAGCTCTTCTATGACTTAAAACATGCGCAAATATTTATAAAGCCTATGTGCCAGCGTCTAGATTCCTTTAAGAGCAAAATTTAAAAATTCTGCAAGAGCCAAGACTTGAACCCAGGCTCCCTTACAACCTTAATGATGCCACAACGACTAGGCGACATGCTTCCTTGTGTCATTTTTTATCACAATAATTTAAAAGGCCTACATCCAAGCATCCAGGGTTTTATCCACTTAAAACCAAAATTTTTGCTAAAACCCAGGTTTGAACCCAGGACTTTTCCAACTCCTCTCATGACCCTTAACCACTTGAACAGACATTTAATTGTGTCATTTCCTTGCACAATTAAATACTTATTTATAGCCTCCTTACAGACCCATACCTAAGGCCCAATACTTCTAGGCCCAAATTTGGGGTGTTACAGCCCAACTCCAACATGTACCTAAAATCATTTTGTTCCAACATTATATACCTAAAAAAACCAATTTATTCATGAAACCATCCATTCAACATATAAAAAATTCATCCAATATGCCTACAAGGCACCTCAATTTAAGCAATCAAACATTCATATAAACATGTCAAAGACTTATCAAAATTAAGAATCATGACTTATTATAAACTAAGCTAATTCAGATAGCATACTTGAAGTATTAAATCATCATCATTTGACACCAAAAGATTTATACAGTTTCTACTTATATAAGTTCCAAAAGGTTTAACTAATTATGTACACAAGTTCAACTATCTTGTACTAGCAACATGAATAACATGTTAACTTTCAATATTTACATCCATAAAAAATATCTAATTACTAAAGACCCTTCCTAATACATGACACTTAAGCCAACTAGCAACAACCAAAATGACTACTGAGATGTTGATGACAATGCGCGAGCTTCCAAGTCGATCCAATTAAAGCAAAAATTTTAAAGGTCTTACAAGAATAAATCAAAGTAAGAAGCATTAAAAAGCTTAGTAAGTTCGGTATTAGTTTCATTTACTAATCAACCGAAAATGATCAAAACAATGTCAATTTGCATTACACCGACATAAAGTTTGCTAGGAATAAAGCCAGAATAACACCGGTACAAAGCCTGCTAGGCAAATAACCTGAAAGTCACCAACACAAAGCTTGCTAGGCACATAGCCCGAATATCACCGGCACAAAGCCTGCTAGGCATATAGCCTAAATATCACCGGTACAAAACCTGCTAAGGACATAGCCCGAATATCACCAGCCCAAAGCCTACTAGGCACATAGCCCGAATATCATTACGTTTTTATTTCGTTAAACATAACTAAATGAAATTCATGAATTAACAAATAATGAAATATAATGAATATTCAATGAAATTAATAGTAACCATATAACAAACTTACCTGGACTGAATCGTAGAAATTACAGAAGTTCAGGGACTATCCTACTATTTTTCCTTTTCCTCAAATATATATAGAATCTTGATATAAAATGTAACACCCTGAATTAATGGGCCTATGCGTTTAATGTGTGGTTATGTGTAATGTGTTAATTAGAGTGTTAGGGGTCCAGATTGGGCTCAGGGTAGGGCCGAGGCCTTGGTTAAATTTTTTGTTTGGACACTATAGGGTTTAAAAGATGGTATCTATGGTTTAAATTACAAAATGGGCTTGTGGCCCAACAGTAAGGGGCACTGCAAAGGAACTATAAGGTCGTGTCATTAGCAGGTGAAGAGGCCCAAGTTATAGCCGCTTGGAGCCCATGTATTTGGGCCATTTTAGGCACTTAAAGGAGGAGCAAGTGGGACGAAAATAAGGCTTAAAATTAGGAGGGATTAAATGACTTGGATAATATGGATAATGTGTTGATAAAGGGAGGAAGAGGTGGTGTTATTTAGGCCTCTTTTGGAGGTGTGAATGGATAAAGATAAAGGAGAAAGAATAGGAGTTATCTGCTAAACAGCCAGTGGTGGCCAAATTTCTATCTCTCGGAGGGGGGAAGAAATTAGTTTCAATATGCCAGAGGGGTGTCGAAATTTCCCTCATTAATTGATTAGTTTTTAGTTCGAAGAAGGGGCATTTTTGGGTTTTAGGTAGTAGGTGCCGAAATTCTGTGTTTAGGTAGGGGAATATCTTTTTATTTTTGACAATAGGGTTTTATTTCCCATTCTCTTATCTCATTATTCAAAATTCGAAACCCCTAATCTTATTCTCTCATCTCCACTTTTATGCAAAAGCCGAAATTCCATTGTTTTCTCTACTTTCATCTCCATAGTCGAATACCCTCGTCTATTCTTTTCTCTTTGCCGATTTCTTCATCAAAGCAGAATCTTTATAGATCTCTTGAGATCATCTTTTCATTCTGATCTTCTCAAAAGCCAAAATTTCCTAGGAGTTTTCAAATTCTCTGTGTTAAGGTAAGTGCCGATTTCTTCTGTTCTTTTTTTCTTCTCTTCTGGTTTTTGAGACCATAGTCGAATGGCTAGTTGGTTGTTAGGCTATCTTTAGTTTGATGTTTTCATTGATCTCGTGTTCTTTTTGGGTGGCATTCTGGGATTTGAAGGAGATCTAATCGCCTAGGTTTCTAAGCCAGAAATCGTTAGCCTTCGAACCATATTACTTTTTCGGGATCTCAAGGTAAGGGTTTCGATTCTCCCTAAGTGTTAAATCGATTTCTTTTCCTTATTGTGCCTTAATCCAATGCCTCCCTAAGCAATCATTATAGTATCCTCTGACTAAGGTCATTCATAGACTCAAATGTCAGCAAATCGAAGGAAGGGGTTGGATCTGTAGTCCCAGCCCCAAAGTTCAAGAAACGCGCGGTGTTAGCAGTACGGGATTGGCCACCGGGTTGTGGACCAGCTTCAGAACAAAACCTTAGATAGTTAGCCGTCGTATCGATTTTTGATAGTGTCGACATAGAAAGTACTATCCTATCAGTAATCAGGTGTGTAGATCTCTATCACACTAGTTAATCTGTATTATATGTATGTTATGGGCTAAAAGCCAGAAAATAAGGCTGTATGAACAGTTGTGTTACCCTTAAAAGGGTAGGCAAGGGATGCCAGGTACGTAACCATAGAATCTTCTCTATGTGTATCGATGTATGCGAAAGTATGTGATCTGTTTAGGTAGTTTAATGTTCTGATTCTTGCATTTATGTATGTATGGGATAGGATTGATATGATGAAGGGGAGCAGGTCGCATAGCGATCGGTGGCTTTGCCACATAGGTCACATAGTGATCGGTCTTTATGACAGGCAGCACAGCTGTTGAAATACTATTAAGGTCGCATAGCGATTGGTGCCTTTGCCACATAGGTCACATAGTGATTGGTCTTTATGACAGGCAGCACAACTGTCCATATGGTGTGTACGGGGGTGTGTAGAGGATGGACTCTTAGGCTTGGGATGGGCCATATTGCATGTAAATATATTATGTTGCCATTGTGTATGGCCTGAGGCCCATAATGTGTTTGTGGGCCCAAGGCTTTTATGTGTTTTCGGGATTTACACACTGAGTCTTGGTGACTCACTCTTTTATTTTTCCCAACTTTTCAGATGAGCAGTAGATTGTGGACATGGGAGCCGAGGCAGACTCGAGGGGCCATCAAGTCTTTTATTTTCATAGACTGTTTTCGGTTTTTCATTGAGTTTTAATTTTGGGAATATTTTTGTAATAAGGCCTCCATAACTTAGGTTATCGATCTATATTTTTTTTATGTTACAATTTATAAGCTTATGTTTTCAAAGTCTTAATTATAAGTGAAATGAAACTGGGCTTTTCAAGCACATTCAATGCTAATGTTAAGGTTCCTTTCAAAAATGTCACAATTAGTGATTAGTCGGTTAAAATAAACTGAGATTTTTCAAAACCCCTTTAAAGCAAAGTTTTCAACCTTCAACTCATAGCATACCAGATCCGGTCATGACGTATGGGCCGGGTTTGGGGTGTTACATAAAATGTAAAATTCTTCATTATTATCGTATATTTCATTTCAAATTCATTTTACAATTAATACCTCTTTTATTTTTGAATGTACACAATTACCCCAAACTTTTATAATTTTTATATTTTAGTCCCTTAACTCGAAATCCATCAAATTATTAATGTTCTCTAGTGATTATTTTACCTAAATATTCTAGGCCCTCTAACAACCCCTAATAAACATCAAATTTACTATCAAACCCTAATACTTTGGCATTTTCACAATTTTCTCTTTAAATTAAAATTTAACAAAAATCTCTTTATAAATTCATCAGATAGCATAATCAAAGCTCCAAATACATGGTATTCATAAAAAGCATTCATATTCATCAATAAAAACTTCCAAAAAATTTTAACAGAATCAAAAACGAAGGTACAGGCTAGCTGGACCTAGTTGCAACGTTCTCAAAAACATAAAAATTATAAGAAATAACATCAAAATCACTTAATGCATTGAAAATAAGAAACCAAAGCTTCTTCACCCTAGCTATGGCTATTCGACATGAGCATGAAGAAAATAAAATTTGTTTTGCTTTTTCATTCATTAATTTTGTTTAATTTTAATTAAACTTTCCTTAATTTATAAATTTCCCATCCATTTCATGTAATTTTATTATTTCCCATTAACATGCCATCCAACACTAACCATTAGAGACTAATTATTATATTGGTCCCTCCTCATGTAATTAATAAGCTATTTAGTCATTATTAAACTAGGTGCTAACTTTTGTACCTTTTTCAGTTTAGTCCTTTTTCCTAAATTAACTATCTAAATATTAAAATTCTCGTAAAAAATTTTAATAGTACTTTATTGACTCTATAATTATTCTAAAAATAATATTTATGAGTCACACGGCATAAATTTGTGGTCCCAAAACCATTATTCCGTCACGACTAAAAATTGGGTTATTACAATTGTATTATTAATCAGAAGAGCAAGATCAAATAATAGTGAGTAAAAAAAATAGTTTAGGGGCACTCCACTATTGTAGTAGGCTGAGTAGCTAAGGGGGTAGTTGTTTGCTCCATCCACCTTTTTAGTCAAAAGCCTTAGCTTCATGAGTGAATTGCATTCAAATTGTGGCATGATGTAATACCTGGCAATCTAATGTATGCTCCGTTGAGATTGTTAAGTAAAGAAATCATGTGACAAGATGAATGCACTAGAGAAAATTTTATATTATGCAATGAATGAATAAGTATGAGAAGAAAATTTGAGTTTAGTGGAAAGATAAACTTAGTGCATTAGGAGGTGCTTACTATAGTCAGAAATGCATGAATCTTTAGGAACTTTTATTTCTATGCAACATTTTCCGCACTTTGTATGCTAAACAGACATATAAAATTTGAACCAATTTTTTTAGACAGAAGACTGCTGAGAATGGTGGTATAAAATATGTTTTGTTTGGTTTAGCAAGACAAGAGACAATTCTATAGTCATGGAATATTCACGCATTCACACAAATTTTGCTTGAGGACAAGAAAGAACTAAGGTTTAGGGGTGTGATAACTCTTGAAAAGAGTTATATTTTGAACCTCTAAGCTTGATTAAATGCCTATACTTAAGTATATTGTAACACCCCAAACCGAGCCCATGCGGTGTGACCAGATCTGGCATGTCACCTGAAGAAAATGAGTAAAAAATTTGTGAATCTTACTAAAGATATTATTATTAGGCTATAGTGTAAGAAAACAAATTTGTTTAGAAATATTAGATAAAATACTACTAATCTCAAAAGGTTGATTGAAGAATTGATAATTAAACTAGTAATCTTTAAAAAATATTGTTGATAATTTGAAAGAGAATTTTCAAGTTAAATTTTTTGTAAAAGTTTATTATGAAATCCATTTGTTAATCTATTTTACAAAACCTTTATTTATGATTTTAGAAAATCCCCATTTAAAATAATTCAAGAAAAATAATAAATCGTCCAAACATAAAACAAATTAAAGTTTATCCCAAAGGCCTTATTACAACTTTAAACCCAAAATAGTAAAAGTAATAAAGCGGAAAAAGAAATTTACTAAAGTCCAAAAATGCCATTTCTAAAGTGTGGCCTCCACGGAGTCATCCATGGCCCAAGTCCACATCACTGAATATTACCTGCAAGGATTAAGAAGGAGGGGTGAGTTACTAGAACTCAGTGTATAATCCCCTTACTGTCATCCACTTGGCCTGAACCTATAAAGCAACAATCTTGGGCCTGAGCCCATATAGCATTTACAAAACAATATTTAAATGAAGTAAATGTATGCAACCCAACCCATCCATCCATCACACCCACGACCAGCCAATCACACCTGTAGGGATCAAGTCAACCCACCCCGCCGCTCACACCAATATGTAGCCAAGCTACTAAAGTATAATATTTTCATGGTCAAGCCACCAAAATCATAATTAAGCATAATAATGAACAAATTGTGGCAATCCCACCAGGCTACACTGCTCTCCAGACAATTTTTTCTCATCCCATGCAATATGTAAAAGTGCAACATTCATAATTAAACATCCACATACATATATAACCACCAATAATCTAAGGATTTAATTTCGGTGAATCGGCCCATTAAAGTAATTTAATAATTCGGCCCACTAAGGCATTTTAGCAAATCAGCCTATTAGGGGTATTTTGGTAATTCAGCCCATAGGGGCATTTTCGTAAATCGGCCCTTAAAGGCATTTTGGTAAATCAACACTTTAAAGGCATTTAAACAATTTGGCCCGTTAAGGCATTTTGATAATAACGGCCCATTGAGGGTATATTCATAATTCAGCCAGTACGGGCATTTTTATAATTTTACAAATTAACACCGGTTTTGACAAATCTTAGTATTAACGATTTTTAAGCAAATCACTGGATTCATACCATATTACCATTATTAATTTCTTAAGCAACATCGATTGTAACATCCTGAATTAATGGGCCTATGCGTTTAATGTGTGTGGTTGTGCTTGTTATGCTTGATAAAATGTTTTAGGGGTCCAAAATGGGCTCGAAGTTGGGCCAAGGCCTTAGTCGAATTTTATGTTTGGACACTCTAGTGGAAAGTAAGTTAGGACAGGGCTTAAAAGACATTACCTTTGGATTAAGACACAAAAATGGGCTTGTGGCCCAGTGGTCAGTGGCGATATGCGGGGACTAGGAGTGGTGTGCCAAGCTGTTAAGGAGGTCCAAGGTTCGAGTTGCATAAGGCCCAATTCTTTTTAATTAAATTCAGCTAATTTTTGGCATTTAAGTGGGTAGAGTGGAACGGTAATAAGGCTTGGAAATAGGAGGATTTATTTGAGTGGATAATGTAGATAATATGGCAGATAAAGGGAGGAAGAGGTAGTGTTATCTAGGATTCTTTTGGAGGTGTGATCAGACAAAGATAAGGGAGGAAATTTAGGATTTATCTGCTAGTCACAGTGGTGGCCAAAATTCCAACACTAAGGCGGAGGAGAAATCGGTTCTGATATGATCAAGGGGTGCCGAAATTTCCCTTGATTAATAGTTTAGTTTTAGTTTTAACAAGGGGCATTTTCAGTTTTAGGCAGTAGGTGCCGAAATTTTGCTTAAGTAGGGGGATATCTCTTCAATTTCAGCATTTGACCCTATTCTCTTTTTTCCTTCCTCTCATCCCTACTTCTATGCAAAAGCCAAAAATTTCATTATTCTCTTCTTTCATCTTTTCCTCCAAAAGCCGAAACTCATAACCCTTATCATCACCATTCTTTTCCTATAACTGAATGATCATTGTTCTTTCCTTTATTCTCCCTTTTGCCGATTTATTCATAGCCGAATCTTCATAGATCCTATTACATTGTCTTTCTTTTGATCTTCTCAGAAGCCAAAATCTATCAGGAGAAGCCGAACCTATTGGTAAGTGCCGATTTCTTTTGATCTTTTCTCTTTCGATTTTGGGGGCCATGGCCGATTGGCTAATGGGTTGTAAGGCTATCATTAATTCAATATTCTATTCATTGATCTTGTGTCCTATTTACGCAGCATTCTGGGATTTAAAGGAGATCTAATAGCCTAGGTTCCTAGGACAAAAATCGGTAACTTCCCAATCATATTATCTTTTTTTGGGATTTCAAGGTAAGGATTTCAATTCACCCTAAGTTGATCCATCGATTTCCTTTCTTTATTGTCCCTTAACCTAGTGCCTCGTTAAGCAATCATTATAGTATCTCTGACTAGGGTCATTCATGGACTCGGATGTTAGCAAATCGAAGGAAGGGGTTGGATCTGTAGTCTCAGCCCTAAAGTTTAAGAATTGCGCGGTGTCAGCAGTAAATGATTGGCCGCAAGGTTGTGGACCGGCTTCAAAACAAAACCTTAGAAAGTTAGTAGTCGTATCGACTTTGAAATAGTGTCGACATAGAAAGTACTGTCCTGTCTGTAATTAGGTGTGTATATCTCTATCACACTAGTTAATCTATATTATATGTATGTTATGGGCTAAAAGCCAGAAAATGAGGCTGTATGAACAGTCATATTACCCAGAAAGGGTGCATGAGGGATGCAGTACATAATCATAGAAACTTCTCTATGTGTATCGAAGTATGTGAAAGTCTGTGATCTGTTTAGATAGTATAATGTTCTGATTCTTGCATGTATGTATGCATGCATGGGATGGGATTGATATGATGAAGGGGAAGAAGGTCGCATGGCGATCGGTGTCTTTGCCATATAGGTCACATAGTGATCGGTCTTTATGACAGGCAGCACAGCTGTCGAAATACTACAATGTATTATTATGGTCGCATGGTGATCGGTGGCTTTACCACATAGGTCACATAGTGATCGGTCTTTGTGACAGGCAGCATAGCTGTCTATATGGTGTGTAACGGATGGAGGGTTGATTGTAGAAATCCCCACGATGTGATGGTTGGTACGGGGGTGTGTAGAGGATGGACTCTTAGGTTTTGGATGGGCCATGTTGCATGTAAATATATATTCTATTGCCATTGTGTATAGGCCCAAGGTCCATAATGTGTTTGTAGGCCTCAAGGCTTTTATGTGTTTTCGGGATTTGCACACTGAGTCTTGGTGACTCACCCTTTCGTTTCTCCCAACTTTTCAGATGAGAAGTAGATCGTGGACATGGGAGCTGAGGCGGACTCGAGGGGCCATCAAGTCTTTTATCTTCATAGACTATTTTCGATTTTTCTTTAAGTTTTATTTTTTGGATTACTTTTTTAATAAGGCCTCCATAACTTAGGTTATTGAACTATATTTTTTTTATGTTACATCTTATAAACTTATGTTTTCAAAGTCTTAATTATAAAGTGAAAGGAAAATGGGTTCTTCCAGCATGTTCAACGCAAATGTTAAAGTTTATTCAAAAATGTCACAATTAATGATTATTCGGTTAAAAAAACTGAGATTTTCAAAACCCTTCAAAGCAAAGTTTTCAACATTCAACCCGTAGCATACCAAATTAGGTCATGAAATATGGGCCGAGTTTGGGGTGTTACATTTTTGGTATCAAAGCCCAGTTCAAAACTTGGGCTGTGAAATGGGCCCAGCAGTGATTTGTAAAAGTGATGAAAGTTTGAGAAAAGTTCGGTTGAGATATGGCCTTCGAGTCTACCTGCACTCGATCCACGCAAGTAAGTATTCTAAACTCATTATGTGATATGCATGTTGGGCTTGATGGGCTCTACAGGGACGTAGGCTAGTATGCTAGATTTTATGGACTTTAGGTTTAGTATAAACAATTCTTCAAATCTCATAAGACTTAATTTCTAATTAAACATGTATGTGAACAAGTCATAGGGTTAAAGTGTGGTAATAGGCATACGCATGTCTAGGATTGGATCCAGGGAGAGATTGGTATTTAAGCGGCCCTAACGGCTCACCTCCTCTTCACTGCAATCCTACCTGGTGCATAGTGACTGTTCACCGTAGCCACGGGGACTTGTTGACGGGCCAAAATTTATAACTAAAACCCGAAAGGGACCATCCACCCTATTTCACAAAATTACTAAAATACCCTAGTTATGTAAAATTTTAGAAATACCCTCGATTTGTGAAAATTTCCCAAAATACCCTTGGTTTGCAAAATTACCAAAATACCCCTGGATTACAAAATTATCAAAATACCCCTATTTTGTAAAATCACCAAGATACCCTATTTTGAAAAATTACGAGAATACCCCTGGGTAGTGAAATGACAAAAATACCCTTATGTGATGAATGTGAGTTCATGGATGCTACTTGTATGTTGATGTGTGATGGTTGAATGTATGTGGATTCTAGAGCTAGGAAATACAGACCTAAGAATTGAACCTTGTAAATAGAGTTCGAATTCGAAAGAACTACTGTTAAAACTACTCTCCATAAGATTGTTCGTTATGAATTAGTGGAAGAAATTAATAATTCATAAAATTCCTAATCAGATAAACGCGAATCAGTAGAATGAGCACTAGAGGATGTGGTGTGCGTGGTCGAGGTAGAGGCAGGATTGCTGTGTCAGAATCGGTAGGGTCTGGTCACGAGTCGGGGAATGAGGTACCAGTGCCACCAGCTGTGGAGGCAGAATTTTAGGATCAGACGGCTGGAGATTATGTGGTATCTCAGGCGAAGTTGAGGGTTTTAGAGAGGGTTGCTGGGGCAAGCATGGGCACAGGAGCCCGAAAATCTGAGTCGGAGCTACTTAGAGCTAATGGGGTAGAAGTGTTTAGGGGAATTTTTGTGATAGCCCCGAGTACAGATGAGTATTGGTTGGAGGCGGTCGAACGCATAATGGATGATCTAGATTTCACAGAAGAAAAGAAGTTGAAAGGAGTAGTGTCCCTTCTCTGGGATGAAGCTTATCAATGGCGGTTTACGGTTAAGGATGGTACAGTGGTTGACCATATCACCTGGGATTACTTCAGAACGGTGTTCCAGAGTAAGTACACTGAAATGAGTTATGTAGATGCGCATCGTAGAGTATTTTTGAATCTGGTTCAGGGAAGTAGGTCGATGGCGGCGTATGAAGCAAAATTCTTACGCTTGAGCCGTCATGCTCAAGGGATAGTGGCCACAGAACATGAACGGTGTGTTCGATTTGAAGATGGCCTGAAGGATAATTTACGTGTTTTTGATAGCTCCACAGTAGGAGAGGGAATTTGCTGTGCTTGTGGAGAAGGCTAAGATAGATAAGGAGGTAAAGTGAACGGAAAAGTTGAATCGGGATAAAGATAGAAGTGGAAGTAGGAGGAATTTTGGATCGTCATGAGCAGCTGGGCGTACACAGAAAAGACCTAGGTCGGATGGGCCGAACCGGGTGGAGAGACTTGCTGCTAACCAGACATGGAGGTGTGTTCACTGTGGTAAATTCCATGTAGGGGAGTGTTTGGCAGGCAGTGGAACGTGCTTTAGGTGTGGATCTTTGGACCATCAGATTAGAGACTGTCCACAGCCACGGAGCGATGTAAGGCCCATAGGGCAGGGAAATGCTCAGCTAGGTAGAGGAGGGCAGTAGTCGTAGAGGGGTCGTAGTCCAGCTAGAGTTGGTAACGATTTCGGTCGGGGCCATGGAGCACCAGGTCGGAGGGCCAAGAAACACTGAGGTGAGACAGTCAGGGTTAGTCTATGCTGCTAGACGTCGAGAGGAGGCTGACACACCAGATGTTATAACCGATACGTTTTTAATATTTGGTTTGCCTTACACTACATTGATTGACATTGGGTTGATACATTCATATGTTGCTAGTAGTGTGTCTGGAACTTTAAGTTTAGATTTCGAGATTACCCCTAGGGCGATGACTGTAATTAGCCTATTAGGACAATCTGTGGTAGTAGATAAACTCTATCGGGAGGTACCTTTATAAGTTTAGGGAATAGTTTTTCGGACGGATCTGATGGAATTATCGTTCAGGGAGTTCGACTTAATATTAGGCATGGACTGGCTAGTAAAGTATCAAGCTAATTTAGATTGTGAAGCCAAGCGTATTATGTTGAAAACCCCCGAGGGTGGTCAAATGTTGGTGATAGGAGAAAGGGGGAACTTTCTGTCGAATGTAGTGACTGCCTTAAGAGTAGAAAGGATGGTGAGAAAAGGATGTGAGGCAGTTTTAATGTTTGTTCAGGCTCTGGAAGCAAAGGACCTAACTGTTGGGGATGTTAGGACGGTGAAGGAGTTTCCTAATGTTTTCCTAGAAGAGCTTCTGGGACTACCTCCAGATCATGAAGTGGAGTTTAGTATCGATCTTTTTCCGGGAACAGCGCCAGTATCTATTGCTCCATATAGAATGGCGCCAAAGGAGTTGGTGGAATTGAAAGCACAGATTCAGGAGTTGTTGGATAAAGGGTTTATTCGACTATGTGTGTCGCCGTGGGGAACGCCGGTGTTATTTGTCAAGAAGAAAGATGGATCAATGAGTATGTGCATTGACTATCGTCAGTTGAATAAGCTAACAATCAAGAACAAATACCCGTTGCCGAGGATCGATGACTTGTTCGATCAGTTGAATGAAGCCTCAGTCTTTTCAAAGAAAGATCTGAGGTCAGGATACCATCAGCTTAAGGTCAAGGAGGCAGATATTCATAAGACGGCTTTTAGGACTCGCTATGGTCATTACGAGTTCATGGTAATGCCATTCGGATTGACCAATGTGCCAGCAGCATTTATGGACATGATGAACTGAATATTGGATCGGTTTGTCGTGGTATTCATAGATGATATCCTGGTTTATTCAAGATCGGAGGAGGAACATGACTTACACCTTCGAGTGGTTTTGCAGATCTTGAAGGAGAAGCAGCTGTATGCCAAATTCAGTAAGTGTGAATTTTGGCTAAGGGAAGTTACATTTTTAGACCACGTTGTGTCGGTAGAGGGGATTAGGGTTGACCCTCGAAAAATTAAAGCAGTATTGGATTGGAAGCTGCCTAAGTCCGTGGCAAAAATTCAGAGTTTTCTTGGACTGGCCAAGTACAATCGAAGGTTTGTTAAAGTATTTTCTTCAATAGCGGCACCATTGACTAAGTTATTACGGAAAGGAGTTCCGTATGTTTGGTCCAATAAGCAGCGAGAGAGTTTCGAGAAGTTAAAAAAGATTTTGACGGAGGCTCCGATATTGATTCAGTCAGAGGCTGAAAAGGAATTCGTAATTTACTGTGATGCGTCACACACGGGACTAGGATGCATGTTGATGAAAGATGGAAAGGTTGTTGTGTATGCATCTCGGCAGTTAAGACTGCACGAAGCAAATTATCCCACCTATGATTTGGAGTTGGCGGCAGTGGTTTTTGCTTTAAAGATTCGGAGACATTATCTGTATGGGGAGAAATCTATTATTTACACCGATCATAAGAGCCTAAAATACCTTTTGACCCAGAAGGAGTTGAATCTAAGGCAGATGAGGTGGATCGAGTTGTTAAAGGATTATGATTGCTCAATCTAGTACCATCCGGGTAAAGCTAATGTGGCAGCAGATGCTTTAAGTCGTAGAGTAATCTCTGACTTGAGAACAATGTTTTCTCACCTTAGTTTATACGATGATGGGAGCTTATTGGCTGAACTTCAAGTGAGACCCTCTTGGGTCAGTCAAGTTAAGGAGAAGCAGCAGACCGATGAGTTGCTAAAGGAGAAGTTTCATGTAGGATCAAGTGATGGATTGACGGACTTTAGTATGAATGAGGAAGGACTGTTATGTTTTCAAGGGAGAGTTTGCATGCCAAAAGATCCGAAATTGAGGGATAGGATTTTGTAAGAAGCGCATGGAAGTTCATACGCTATGCACCCGGATGGAGTAAGATGTATCGGATTTGTGGGATCGATTACGGTGGCGGGCTTGAAGCGAGGTAATCGAATCGGTGAGTAAGTGTTTGACACATCAATGTGTAAAGGCGAGCATCGCTTACCATCAAGGTTATCGCATCCAGTGAAGATTCCACAATGGAAGTGGGAAAGGATCACAATGGACTTTGTTAGTGGGCTACCCCTCACGCCTACTAAGAAAGATTCCGTCTGGGTGATTGTTGATCGCTTGACGAAATCTGCTCATTTCATACCAGTACGGGTTGATTACTCTCTGCAGAAGCTGGCTAGGTTATATATAGCGGAGGTAGTGAGGTTACATGGGGTACCGGTATCAATCATATCGGACCGGGACCGGAGGTTCACGTCGCGGTTCTGGAAGGTTTTGTATCAAGCGTTGGGTACGAAATTGGATTTCAGTATAGCGTTTCATCCTCAGACAGATGGACAGTCTGAGCGGGTAATTCAGATCTTGGAGGACATGTTGAGGGGATGTGTCATTGATTTCGGAGGTAATTGGGAAGATTTTTTACCGTTGGCAGAGTTTGCTTACAACAACAGCTACCAGTCTAGTATTCAGATGGCGCCCTATGAAGCATTGTACGGGCGAAGTGTCGTACTCCTACCTATTGGACGGAATTAGGGGAACGTCAGATTTTGGGTCCAGAGTTGGTTACCGAGACAGAGAAAAAGGTTGAGTTAATTCGAGCTCGACTAAAGGAAGCGTCGGACTAACAGAAGTCCTACATAAACTTGAAGCGTAAGGACATAGAGTTTGCAATGGGTGACAAGGTGTTCTTGAAGGTGTCGCCATGGAAAAAAGTGTTGAGGTTTGGACGGAAGGGTAAATTAAATCCCAGATTTATCGGACCTTATCGGGTGTTGAAACGAGTGGGGCCAGTAGCCTATCAGCTAGAGTTACCTTCTGAGCTAAGCCAGATTCACAATGTATTCCACGTTTCTATGTTAAGACGTTACCATTCGGATCCATCCCATGTGGTCTGTGGAAGAAATCGAAGTGAGACCTGACCTATCCTTTGAAGAAGAACCGGTAGAAATCCTGGATCATGATGTCAATGTATTGCGAAGGAAACGGTTCCGTTAGTTAAGGTTCTATGGCAAAATCACGGTTCTAAGGAGGTTACTTGGGAACCAGAGGAAGTGACACGGTGGCAATACCCGTATCTATTCTGATCAGGTAATTTTGAGGCCAAAATTTCTTTAACGGGGTAGAACTGTAACATCCAAAATTAATGGGCCTATGCGTTTAATGTGTGTGGTTATGCTTGTTATGCTTGATAGAATGTTTTAGGGTTCCAGAATGGGCTTGAAGTTGGGCCGAGGCCTTAGTCGAATTTTCTGTTTGGACACTCTAGTGGAAAGTAAGTTAAGACAGGGCTTAAAAGACATTACCTGTGAATTAAGACACAGAAATGGGCTTGTGGCTTAGTGGTCAGTGGCGATATGCAGGGACTAGGAGTGGCGTGTCAAGCTATTAAAGAGGTCCAAGGACTGAGTCACATAAAGCCCAATTCTTTTTAATTAAATTTAGCTAATTTTTGGCATTTAAGTGGGTAGAGTGGGACGGAAATAAGGCTTGGAAATAGTAGGATTTATTTGTGTGGATAATGCAGATAATATGGCAGATAAGGGGAGGAAGAGGTAGTGTTATCTAGGATTCTTTTGGAGGTGTGATCAGATAAAGATAAGGGAGGAAATTTAGGATTTATCTGCTGGTCACAATGGTGGCCAAAATTCCAACACTGAGAGGGAGGAAAAATCGGTTCTGATATGATCAAGGGGTGCCAAAATTTGCCTTGATTAATAGCTTAGTTTTAGTTTTTAAAAGGGGCATTTTCGGTTTTAGGCAGTAGGTGCTGAAATTTTGCTTAAGTAGGGGGGATATCTCTTCAATTCTGGCATTTGACCCTATTCTCTTTTTTCATTCCTCTCATCCCCACTTCTATCCAAAAGCCGAAAATTTCATTGTTCTCTTCTCTCATCTTTTCCTCCAAAAGCCGAAACTCATAACCCTTCTCATCTCCATTCTTTTCTTATAACCGAATGATCATTGTTCTTTCCTTTATTCTCCCTTTTGTCGATTTCTTCATAGCCGAATCTTCATAGATCCTGTTACACTATCTTTCTTTTGATCTTCTCAGAAGCCAAAATCTGTCAAGAGAAGCCGAACCTATTGGTAAGTGCCGATTTCTTTTGATCTTTTCTCTTTCAGTTTTGGTGGCCATAGTCGATTGGCCAATGGGTTGTAAGGCCATCATTAATTCGATATTCTATTCACTGATCTTGTGTCCTGTTTGGGTGGCATTTTGGGATTTAAAGGAGATCTAACCGCCTAGGTTCCTAGGACAAAACTCAGCAACTTCCCAATCCTATTGTCTTCTTTCGGGATTTCAAGGTAAGGATTTTAATTTTCCCTAAGTTGTTCCATTGATTTCCTTTCTTTATTGTGCCTTAACCTAATGTCTCGTTAAGCAATCATTATAGTATCCTCTGACTAAGATTATTCATGGACTCGAATGTCAGCAAATCGAAGGAAGGGGTTGGATCTGTAGTCCCAGCCCCAGAGTTTAAGAAACGCGTGGTGTCAACAGTACGAGATTGGTCGCCGGGTTGGAGATTGGCCGCCGGGTTGTGGACCGGCTTCAGAACAAAACCTTAGAAAGTTAGCAGTCGTATCAACTTCTGTTAGTGTCGACATAGAAAGTATTGTCCTGTCGGTAATCAGGTGTGTAGATATCTATCACACTAGTTAATCAGATATATGTATGTTACGGGCTAAAAGCCAAAAATGAGGTCAGATGAATAATCGATTACCCGTAAAGGGTAGGCAAGGGATGCCAGGTACGTAATCATAGAAACTTCTCTATGTGTATCGAAGTATGTGAAAGTTTGTGATCTATTTAGATAGTATAATGTTTTGATTCTTGCATGTATGTATACATGGGATGGGATTGATATGATGAAGGGGAAGAAGGTCGTATGGCAATCAGTGGCTTTGCCACATAGGTCACATAGTGATGGTCTTTATGACAGGTAGCACAGCTGTCGAAATACTACAATGTATTATTAAGGTCACCTGGCGATCGGTGGCTTTGCCACATATGTCACATAGTGATCGGTCTTTATGACAGACAGCACAACTGTCGATATTGTGTGTAGCGGATGGAGGGTTGGTTATAGAAATCCCCACGGTGGGAAGGTTGGTACAGGGGTGTGTAGAGGATGGACCCTTAGGTTTGGGATGGGCCATGTTACATGTAAATATATATTCTGTTGCCATTGTGTATGGGCCCAGGGCCCATAATATGTTTGTGGGCCTCAAGGCTTTTATGTGTTTTCAGGATTTGCACACTGAGTCTTGGTGACTCACCCTTTCATTTCTCCCAACTTTTCAAATGAGCAGTAGATCGTGGACATGGGAGCCGAGGCGGACTCGAGGGGCCACCAAGTCTTTTATCTTCAAAGACTATTTTTGGTTTTTCTTTAAGTTTCAATTTTGGGATTATTTTTGTAATAAGGCCTCCATAACTTAGGTTATCGAACTATATTTTTTTATGTTACATCTTATAACTTATGTTTTCAATGTCTTAATTATAAAGTGAAAGGAAAATGGGTTTTTCCAGCATGTTCAATGCAATGTTAAAGTTTCTTCAAAAAATGTCACAATTAATGATTAGTCGGTTAAAATAAATTGAGATTTTCAAAACCTTCAAAGCAAAGTTTTTGACATTCAACCCGTAGCATACCAGATTCGATCATGACGTATGGGCGGGGTTTGGGGTGTTACATTAAACGATTTTTCTAACAAGATGATAAATCACAGATTTACGGAATTTCGATGTGAGATTACACACCTGATTATGGTAAGGACTAAGCTTTCTTGATCGTTGGCACCTAAATCACCATTACACTCAATTAACCAACAAACGAGATTTTCTTAATCCAAATATCTAAATATAACGATCTAATGAAATACTTACCCTTTGTATTGTGATCGACCACGATTTGTCTATTCTCATCGGATGATGGTCCACAACCCGGTGGAAAATCCTGAACTGTCGATACCGCCCTTCATTTGAACTTGGGATTAGGAATCGCAAATCCACTCCCTTTTTGTTCTCAAATCGCTTTTCCTTTCAAATCCTACCACTTGCCTCTATTGGAACAGTCTGGGTTAGAAAATACTATGATGAGAGAATGTAATTGTTTAGGGATAGGATTCGGCTTACCACTACTTTCGAAGGATCAACGAATAGATAAGAACGAACGATTAGTCCCTATAATAAGCATTTAAACTTAATCATCAATCCATTTTAGCGGAATAACCAAGTATTGAGAGATATTGAGATGAACCTTGAAGAAATCTCTTACCTTGACAATGGTAGATCCAACTTTCACCGATTGGCTTATGACTACGGATGAATCAACAAGGATGTGGTATTCGGCCACCCACTAAAACACTACGAAAAAGAAGAGATGATCACGACTTGAGAGAGTAGGAGAAAATGATATCTCAGTTTAGAGCAAAATAGAACAACCGAATAGTGATGGACACATATTCGGCTAGGGAGAAAGAAAATGAAAAGAGAAGAAAGAGACCACTTACTGATTCGATCAAAGAAGAGAGTGCCAACATGAAAGAGAAAGAAATAATGAAGAAGAGATTAAGGTTCAAAAGGTTCGGCTATGGGGAAAAATGAGCAAGAAGATTCGGCCACCAAAATATTGATTAAAGAAGAAGAAAGAAGGTTGAAGAAATAGTGAAAAAAAAAGAAAATATGGAGAAAGAGTGCTAGATAGTTTCGGCTAACAAAGGAAAAATGAGCAAGAATGGATTGAGGGTTTCGGCAAAACAAGAGAGAAAGATGGAAAAATGTGCTAGAGTGTTTCGGTCAAAACAAGGGGAAAAAGAAGTTGGAAAATAAAAGTACCCAAAATGCTAAAAGAAACCAAAACCCTTCATGCACCAATTTGCACAAAAAACAAAAGAAAATCGGCTCCCTAACTCCCCTTACCAAAATTGTGTACTTCATTCACCAAAAAAGTCATGGTTGACCAAAAATTCTATCCCAAGCACCTTCCAAATATTCGACCAACATACCCCCCATCTTTCTCCTTTCCTTTACTTCTTTCCTTACTCTCCTTCTTACCTTATTCTCTTAGTCTTCTTTCCATCAATAAAAAGTCTTCCTTACCTTATTTAAAGCTTGGCCAACACTTACCATCTAAGACATGGTTGGTACAAAAATTTAAATGCCAAAAGTTGCAATAGATAGGATTTGAACCCCTTCTCTCCATGCTCTCCACTTGATGCCACGCCATTCCACCATGTGCTCCACTTGTGCAAGCAAAAATACACTCTTATTTCCTTAAGTCTTGACGCCAGTTACCTTTTCTCCTTAAAGTGCTTAAACACAAAAATTTTCCTATAGCCTAACTTAAACCCGAAACTTCCTAGAACCGCATAATTTTCCAAAATCACCTTCCTAATAAGTCCCATTGGAAATAATGTCGTTCTCTTATTCTCAAAAATTTTAAACACTCCTGCTCCCAAGGCCCATTAGGCCCAATTCTACTAGGCCCAAATTCGGGTCGTTACATAGATATATTTTCATTTTTAGGTTATTTTTAGAACATTGTATGATAACGCTTGGATTGTGCCTTAAATGTCATTTCATGTTACTTTTACTATTGGGAAGAAGGGAATTGGTTGTTGTATACATTAGGTGCAGGAAGGATGACGAAAAGGAGGAAAAAAGGAGGAAGGGAATGAAGGATGTGAAATATGTCCATGGAAAAAGGTTGGATGGATTGCCAACACAAATGACATGGAAATTCTAGGAAAATGTTTATGCAACACTCAGTCCTTGTCACTCTCAGCCAGCTAGACATGTACAAGAGAAACCACTTGAAAAAGAGGGAGAAAATTTGTGCTGAGAGAAGGAACCTACCCAATAAAAAAGAAACGGGAGAATAAAGAAAGGTGGAATTTTTACATGGTGATTTTGCATGAGGATTTTTTAGGGGGATTTGGGAGAGCAGTTTTCTCCCCAGAAAAACTCATGAGAAAAAATTTCAGAGAAAAGGGAGAGGATAGCAGGTTAAGAGGAGAGTAGAGACACAAGGAAAGGGATGAGCAATTACCCTCGGGTCTTGCATGATTCAATAACGTCGAAGTAAAAGCTGGAGTGGCGAAAGTGTCCTGCAGTTCTACCTTCATTCCATTAATTGATTTATGTGATATCTAAATTGTTAATGATGATGTTGAATGTCATTCTGATTTTGGATTTTAAGTCCCAACCCATGAGCTAATTTCATTTGGGTTGGAAGTACTGGATCTATCTAGATACTTTTAATGATTATGGTGATATTTTGAGTGGATCTACTATTTTATTCGGTTTAAATTATTTTAAATACATGCATGAGAGCTCTAGATATAGATGAATGTATGGTATATTCATAGAGTATATTTAATTCTGAAAAGGTTAAATAAGTTGAATGATAATAAAATTATACGAGTGAGTACTCGAGCAAATACTCGTAGTACTCTATATATAAAATTGTGATCTGTACAAAGGAAGGGAAAATATTGTTAGGTATTGTTCTTAAGACTTGTAGACATACACAAACATAGAATGATAACTTTAGTTATATCTCTTTAAAGAAGCAAAATGCAGTAGTTATACTCTAAGTAGTAATTTGGTCAAGATTTTGCCATAACAATATTATGTTATTAAGATATAATCCACGTAATTCCAACCTTCCCACTCAACAGCATCTGTAACACCCCTAACCCGAAACCGTCGTCGAAATAGGGTTAAAAGGAAGTACCGAAAAATTGAATCATTTCACATCCCATTTACGACACAAAGTCAATCATCATCATAACACATCAAGACATAATCAAATAGTCCCTTATTGAGGCCTACAGGACCTCAAACACATGCTAGAGAGGGGTCGAGACTAAACCGAACACTTACGAAAGTTTTAGAAATTTCAAACATTCAACAAGTATGTTGAGGCCACACGCCCGTGCCACCAGGCCATGTGCCTTATACGGTCACCAAACACCCCCATGTGTCTAGGCCGTGCCAAAATAGGGCAAGCATTCTAAGTTCCCCACACGGCCACCAAGCACGCCCGTGTTCCATGGCTATGTGCTCTTAAGCTAGCTACTGACTTATGCCCACGGCTAGTTGACACACCCGTGTCAAGGATGTGTACTATTAGGCTAGATCCTATCATTCCCATATGGCCATTAGGCACGCCCGTGTGCCATAACTGTGTTGGCAAAACAGGTCATATGCAAGGCCAATTTGCCACCCACACAAGGGTCAAACCTACAAGCACATTTAAGCATCACACACAATTTGGCAACCAATTTCATATCAAGTGATCGACATATCATCTCATGCTATCTCATTTCTAATCAAGTCATCTTATAAACTAAAATTCACCACTTGAACACATTCAATACCAAACATGATTCCTCCTCAAATACATTAGATCATACTAGCATTAATCTATCACCAAGACTACCATTTATAAGACATATCCATTGCCATCAAAACATACCAAAACTCACTTCACATACCAAACCCACACAAGCATATTTCAAACATTTATCTAACCACCTCACATGGCTATTTACACATCTCATACATAATTTACATATCTAGCCTATACATGCCATATTTCAACTATGTGCATCTTTCCAAAAGTACCAAAATAGATTGTCGATAGTGTCATTGAGATGCTGACGATCCCCAGATCCGAGCTAACTTTTTGACACTGTAAAACAGAGAAAGAATCACACAGTAAGTTTTCAAAAGCTTAGTAAGTTCGAAATACAATACAATTATCTCATTAAACCATACCAATATATATATATTAAACAATCACATTGATAAATTACATTTGACACACAAACCATATCAAATACTCACATAGCATTCAATTCATCTACTTTCAATCTCATAAACCACATAGGTATCATACATACCTTTATCAACACTTAGTTACTCACCAATCATGATATTCAACCACTCGAATTTACAATCCAATCCACCTTTGCTATTCTCTTGCTTTGTTCACACACATAGTGCCAATTCATCAACAAAACGTAAATGTAATCGCACACTTAGTGCCAAATCATTAAACCGAGTTTATATCAGAATCGAACACACAGTGTCAATTCAATAAGCCGAAGCTTTTATCATCTCGCACACACAGTGCCAATCATCTCTATTCCGCTTCTAATTTCGCACACTTAGTACCTCTAATTCAATTCCGCACATAGCATTTCTAATCTCATAATTATATAAATCTTCATTAAATTCATATCACATAGAACATAAGTTAACAACATCTATTATATCCTAACTTACCGCAGACGTCGAACTATCGAAACGGTCGACTAATTTAGCGCTTTATCTTTGCCTCGATCTCGATCCAAACCTCTCCTTTCTTGGTATATACACATTCAAATTCAGTCCACTCAATCACCAAATCATTCATTTTAATGCAAACACACATATTTAGGGCATTTTTCAAAATAGCCCTCACATTTTCACATTTTGACACTTTAGTCCTTTTTTCATAAAATCATCAAATACATATAATTTCATTTCACCCATGCATAGCCAAATTCTCTCTATATTAATACAAGTCCACACATCTCATTTATTTCACATTTTAGTCCCTCAATTTCCCATTTTCTCAATTAAGCCCAAAATACTCAATTTCACTAAAAATCCCAATACAAACTGTGTTAGCTCAACACCAAGTTTTCATAATTCACTATCAACTAACATATAGCTCAAGTATTCATCAATGACTTATCACAAAAACATAATCAGTTCACAAAATTGCAACATGGGTTAGCTAGACCACGAAGCAACGATTACGAAAATATAAAAATTATAAAAAATCGAGCTCAAAACATACCTTGATTTTAAGCAACTATGGTCGAATACCCCAAAGCCCTATTCCTTGATTTTTCCTTAAATTTTGGAAAAAAAATATGGTAACATGGCTTCATCTTTCTTTTGGTTTTAATTATTATTAACTAAATTATCAATTCACCAATTTGCCCTTTTATTAGTCATAAAAAACAAATTTACATCAAGGTTAACATGTCATTTCACCATCCACTAACTTTAATAATGGCTAATTGCCTTATAAGGCCTCATCATTATAAATAAAACAACACTTAGGTACTTATAAATCAGTACATAGCTTTTACTCTTTATTCAATTAAGTCCTTTCTCTTAATTCTGCACACAATCGATAAAATTACCACACAAAATTTTCACACAGGCTATATCACAAATAATCAACACCAAAAATAACATTAAAATATTATTTTGAACTCAGATTTGTGGTCTCAAAGCCACTATTTTGACTGGGGTCTAAATCAGGCTGTTACAACTCTCCCCCCTTAGGGATTTTCGTCCTCGAAAATCTTACCAGCGAATATTTATGGATATTGCTCTCTCATAACGTTCTCAGGCTCCCACGCATCCTCTTCAACTTATGTTTGTGCCACAACACTTTAACTAGGGAAATTATTTTGTTTCTCAACTCTTTGATCTCTCGTGCCAAAATTTGGATTGATTCTTCACTATACGACAATTTTGGCTGAATTTCAACTTTAGTAGGAGCAATTACATGAGACGGGTCTGATCTGTACCGTCGAATCATTGACACATGAAACACGTTATGAATCTTTTCTAACTCAGATGGCAACAACAATCTATACGCAACTGGCCCAACTCTTTCAATAATCTCATACGGCCCGATGAACCTCGGACTCAACTTGCCTTTTCGGCCAAACTGAAGTATTTTCTTCCATTAAGACACTTTCAAAAATACTTTGTCACCAATATCAAATTCGATATCATTTCGTTTCAAATCTGCATATGATTTTTGACGATCGGAGGCTACTTTCAAACTGTCACGAATCACTTTCACTTTCTACTCAGTCTCTTTTATAAGATCAACCCCGTGAATCTTATTCTCACTTAACTCAGTCCAATACAATGGAGTTCAGCATTTTCAACTGTAAAGAGCCTCATATGGTGCCATTTTAATGCTACATTGAAAACTACTGTTGTACGTAAACTCAATCAATGACAGATGTTTTTCCCACGTACTCTCAAACTCAAGTACACAACACCTTATAACATATCTTCTAGAATCTGAATAATCCGTTCAGATTGTCCATTCGTTTGCGGATGAAACACAGTACTAAAATGTAATTTTATGCCTAAAGCCTCTTGTAATTTCTTCCAAAATCGCGAGGTAAATCTCAGATCTCTGTCAGATACAATAGATAGTGGCACCCCATGCCATTTGACAATCTCAGCAATATACATTTCAACCAATCTATCGAATGAATAATTTGTTCTCACCGAAACAAAATAAGCTGATTTTGTCAATCTATCAACTATCACCCAGATTGCACCTTTCTTTCCTAGAGATAAAGGTAATCCCAACACAAAGTCCATCGTGATTCTTTCTCATTTCCATTCAAGAATCATAATCGATTGTAAAAAATCCAGACGGAACCTGATGTTCATCTTTAACTTGCTGACAAATTAAACATTTTGACACAAAGTCAAACATGTCTTGTTTCATATCATGCCACTAATAAAACTATTTCAGATCATTATACATTTGCGTACTCCCAAGATGGACAGTTAATTGACTATTATGAGCTTCTTTCAAAATCATTTGAATCAACTCTAAATTTATCGGAATACAAATCTGATCTCTAAATCTCAAACAATCATCACTATCAACTCGAAATTCTGATTCAGCATTCGATTCACATTGAGTTCGTTTAGCCATCATTTCAGCAGCACTTTTTTGAGCATTACAAATCTGATGTACAAACATCGGCTTTACCTTCAACTCGGCCAAAACTGCACTATCATCACACTGATCTTTTTGAGCATTCATTGCTAGCAAAGCACATATAGACTTTCGACTCAAAGCATCAGCTACAACATTAGCTTTACCCGGGTGGTAATCTATCACAAGCTCATAATCTTTCAACAATTCTAACCATCTTCTCTGTCGTAAATTCAAATCTTTCTGAGTCATCAAGTATTTCAAACTCTTGTGATTTGTAAAGATATGATACTTCTCACCAAATAAATAATGACGCCATATTTTCAATACCAACACAATCGCAGCCAATTCAAGGTCATGTGTTGGGTAGTTCTTTTCATGCGGCTTTAGTTGCCTCGAAGCATAAGCAATGACTTTACCTTCTTGCATCAGTACATTGCCCAAACCATTCAACGATGCATCACTATAAACTATAAATTCTTTTCTAGGTTCAGGTTGATTAACACTGGTGCCTCTGTCAACAATATTTTCAACTATTCAAAACTCTGTTGACACTTTTCTGACCACTTAAATTTAACTTCTTTTTGTAGCAACTTTGTCAATGGAGTCACAATTATTGAGAAGCCTTTCACAAACTATCTATAATATCCTACTAGTCCCAGAAAACTACGAATTTCAGAGACATTTCTCGGAGGCTTCCATTCTAATATAGTAGAAACTTTACTAGGATCAACTCGTATCCTGGCAGCTGGTACAATATGTCCCAAAAAACCAACCTCACGTAACCAAAATTTACATTTGCTAAACTTTGCATACAACTGTTTCTCACACGGAGTTTGTAGCATGGTTCTCAAATGCTCGGCATGCTGCGTCTCATCACATGAGTAAATCAAAATATCATCAATGAACACCACAATGAAACAATCCAAATACAGTCTAAATATATTATTCATCAGATCCATAAACATTGTAGGAGCATTTGTTAGTCCAGAAGGCATCACTAAGAATTCATAATGTCCATACCTTATTCTAAAGGTAGTTTTCGGTACATTAGATTCTTTAACTCTCAACTGATAGTAGCCCGATCTCAAATCTATCTTGGAAAACACTGTAGCTCCTCTCAGCTGATCAAAATAATCATCAATACGAGGCAACAGATACTTGTTCTTTATCGTCGCCTTGTTCAACTATTGATAATCAATACACATTCTCATAGTACCATCTTTCTTTTTCACAAATAACATAGGAGCTCCCCAGGGTGAGAAACTTGGTCGTGCAAATCCTGCCAGTCAACTCTTGCAACTGAGACTTTAACTCTTTCAATTCTATCGATGCCATTCTATACGAAGCTATTGAGATAGGGGTAGTTCCTGGCACTAACTCAATACCAAATTCAACTTCTCGAATTGGAGGTAATCCTAGTAACTCTTCAGGAAACACATCTGGAAACTCACAAACCACAGGTATAGATTCAACTTTCTTTTCTGACACTTTTGTATCAATCACATAAGCCAAATAAGTTTTGCAACCCTTTCTCATATAGTTCATAGCTTTCATTGTAGATACAACAGTCGGTAACCCTTTCATATCACTGGATTCAATTCGAACTATATCACCGTTCTCACTACTCAATTCAATACTCTTTCTTTTACAATTCATAATAGCGTTATGCAAAGTAAGCCAATCCATACTTAGGATTATATCGAACTCATCGAAGGGAAGCAACACCAAATTTACCGGAAAACATAAATCATGAAACATCAATGGGCAATTCTTTCACACCTTATCCACCAAGACACACTTGCCTAAGGGATTCGATACTCTAATCGTAAATTCAGTAGACTCAATAGGTAGAGTCTTATTCAATACTAAATTCATACACACATAGGAATGGGTTGATCCTGGATCTATTAATGCAATCGCATCAGTATCGATTAAAGTAAAAGTACCAGTAATGACGTTTCGATATGATGCTTCCTCTCATGCTTGTATAGCGTAAGCTCGGGCAGGAGCTCTCGCCTTCGATCTCACAGCTGTATCAGTTGTCCCTTTCTGGCTTTCACTCACATTTCTGATGTTTTTGGGTGGTCTACCCCTAGCCGTCACATTACTCGATCTTTCATTCTGAACATTTTCTTCCTAAACCAACTTTGGGCTATCCTGAGTAAAGTTTTCTCATGATCCACACTTATAACATGTTCTATTATTATACTTGCCCCAGCACTCTCCCACATGTCGTCTCCCACATTGCCTACACTCAGGCTTACTACTTTTAACACTGCCAACACTTGATTCAATCGGAGCTTGAGTTCGTGGACCAGTACTTTGTCTCGAACGATCTCTACTTAGATGTCCAAATGAAGCATTTGAATGATTGCTTTCATCTCTAAATCTCTTCGTCGAAGGTTAAGAAAACTTATTCATCGATCTTTTTCTTTCATCACGAGCTTCAAAATCAGCTTTCTTCTTTTCTTTAATCAGCTCCTCAGCTTTGCATGCTCTTTCAACTAATACAACAAATTCATTTATATCGAGTATCCCAACCAACAACCTCCTCAACCCTTCTATGAAGCATTTACACATAGTAGCTTTGGTCAAAACACATTTTCGTGCATACTGGATCAATCTCACAAATTCTCATTTGTACTCAGTAACTGACAAACGGTCTTGTTTTAGCTCTAGAAACTCTTTACGTTTCTGATCAATAAACCGTTGACTAATATACTTCTTCTTGAAATCAGTTTGAAAGAAGTCCTAGGTGATTTTCTCTCTCGAAAACACAAATATCATCGTCTTCCACCAATTATAAGCTGTATCCCTCAATAACAAAACAACATATTTTATACATTCGTCCGGAGTCAACGACATCTCATCAAATGCCCAAATCATATTCTGGAGCCAAAACTCAGCACACTCAGCATCATCATCATCAACTATAGCCCTAAACTCCTCAGCCCCATACTTTCGAATCTTATCCACATGATGTTTATTCAATCGATTCGGATCCATCACTTGTGGTATAAAAGGTACTTGAGGGGGTGGAGTTTGTGGAGTAGCCAAATTTATTCGAATAAATTTCAAAAACACTCACTCATCATACGGAAGAAGGCTTGCTTAGTCTCTCCTTCTTCAATACTTTTATTCGGCCTAGATGCGACCGGTACTGTCCCTTGAGCGGGAGCTGGCGCGTTACTCTCTACGTCGTCAGTAATTGCTCAATCAGGATCCATTTCTATATGAAAACATGTTTATATCTATCAGAATTCATCACACTATCATAGATTTCATATATGGCATGTATAGCTAGACTCACACGCACTACGTTAGTTCGAGAATCGACTAAACTATAGCTCTGATACCAATAAAATGCAATACCCCTAACCAAAAACTATCGTTAAAATAGGGTTAAGAGGCATTCCGAACAATTGAATCATTTCACATCCCAATCACGATACAAAGTCAATCATCATAACACATCAAGACATAATGAAATAGTCCCTTATTGAGGCCTATAAGACCTCAAACAGATTCTAGAGAGGGGTCGAGACTAAACCGAACACTTACAAAAATTTTAGAAATTTCAAACATTTAACAAGTCTGTTGAGGCCACACGTCCGTGCCACTAGGCTATGTGCCTCATACGGTCACCAGATACCCCCATGTGTCCAGGTCATGCCAAAACAGAGCAAGCATTCTGACTTCTCTACACGGCCACCAAGCACGCCCGTGTGCCATGGTCGTGTGCTCTTACGCTAGCTACTGACATATGCCCACGACTAGTTGACACGCCCGTGTCAAGGCTGTGTACTATCAGGCTAGATCTTGTCATTCTCCCACGATCATTAGGTACACCCGTGTGTCATAACCGTGTTGGTAAAATAGGCCATATGCAAGGCCAATTTGCCACCCACACAAGGGTCAAACCTACAAGCACATTTAAGCATATTCCCCCACACAATTTCGCAACCAATTTCATATCAAGTGATCGACATATCATCTGATACTATCTCATTTCTAGTCAAGTCATCTTATAAACTAAAATTCACCACTTGAACACATTCAATACCAAACATGATTCCTCCTCAAATTTATTATATCATACTAGCATCAATCTATCACCAAGATTACCATTTATAAGACATATCTATTGCTATCAAAACATACGAAAGCATTCACATACCAGATCCACACAAGCATATTTCAAACATTTATCTAACCACCTCACATGGCTATTTACACATCTCATACATAATTTATATATCTAGCCTATACATGCCATGTTTCAAATATGTACATCTTTCCAAAAGTACCAAAATAGATTTCCGATAGTGTGATTGAGATGTTAACGATCCTCGGATCCGAGCTAACTTTACTGACACTGTAAAACAGAGAAACAATCACACAGTAAGCTTTCAAAAGCTTAGTAAGTTTGAAATACAATACAATTATCTCAATAAATCATACCAATGTCTATGTATATTATACAATCACATTGATAAATTACATTTGATACACAAATTCAACCATATCATATACTTACATAGCATTCAATTCATCTACTTTCAATCTCATCAACCACATAGGTATCATACATACCTTTATAGACCCTTAGTTACTCACCAATCATGCTATTCACCACTCGACTTTACAATCCAATCCACCATTACTATTCTCTTGCTTTGTTCGCACACATAATGCCAATTCGTAAACAAAACTAAATGTCATCTCACACTTAGTGCCAAATCATTAAACTGAGTTTATATCGGTATCGCACATACAGTGCCAATTCAATAAGCCGAAGCTTTTATCATCTCGCACACACAGTGCCAATCATCTCTATTTCGCTTCTAATTTCACACACTTAGTGCCTCTAATTCAATTCCGCACATAGCATTTCTAATCTCATAATTATATAAATATTCATTCAATTAATATCACATAGAACATAAGTTAACAACATGTAATATATCTCAGCTTACCTCGGACGTGGAACTATCGAAACGGTCGATTAATCGAGCACTTTATCTTTTCCTCGATCTTGATCTGAACCTTTCCTCTCTTGGTCTATACACATTCAAATTCAATCCATTCAATCACCAAATCATTCATTTTAATCCAAACACACATATTTAGGGCATTTTACAAAATAGCCCTCATATTTTCACATTTCAACACTTTAGTCCTTTATTCATAAAATCATCAAATACGTATAATTTCATTTCACCATGCCTAGCTGAATTCTTTCTATATTCATACAAGTCCACACATGTCATTTATTTCACATTTTAGTCCCTCAATTTCTCATTTTCTCAATTAAGCCCAAAATACTCAATTTCACTAAAAATCCCAATACAAACTATGTTAGCTCAACACCAAGTTTTCATAATTCACTATCGACTAACATATAGCTCAAGTATTCATCAATGGCTCATCACAAAAACATCATCAATTCACAAAATTGCAACATGGGTTAGCTAGAGCACGAAGCAACGATTACGAAAACATAGAAATTATCAAAAATCGAGCTCAAAACATATATTGGTTTTGAGCAACTATGCCCGAATACCCCAAATCCCTATTCCTTTATTTTTCCTTCAAATTTCGGCAAGAAAGATGATAACATGGCTTCATCTTTCTTTTGGTTTTAATTATTATTAACTAAATTATCAATTCACCAATTTGCCCTTTTATTAGTCATATAAGACAAATTTACATCAAGGTTAACATGTCATTTAACCATCCACTAACTTTAATAATGGCTAATTGCCTCATAAGGCCTTATCATTATAAAGACAACAACACTTAGGTACTTATAAATCAGCACACAGCTTTTACTCTTTACGCGATTAAGTCCTTTCTCTTAATTCAACACACAATCGATAAAATTACCACACAAAATTTTCACACAGGCTATATCACAAATAATCAACACCAAAAATAACATTAAAATATTATTTTGACCTCGAATTTATGGTCTTAAAACCACTTTTCTGACTAGGGTCTAAACCAGGCTGTTACAACATCAATGTTCTCAACTTTTTCTTAGAGACTTGCCACAAAATTTTATTCATTATTTAATTTTTATATTTCATACATTAATAGTTCGCTTCAACTCTTTATTCTGTTTACTTTACCTTAAGGCTAATTAGTATAACTTGTAGTAATAACTCTACCATATTTTTACCTATTTCGATCGTTGTGGAGACGTTGTCACTTATCACTTTATTGTTTTATTTAATGTGTATACTTGCACATTCGCATTACATATTCACACGCGACACCACTCTAATTGTTGTCTCTATCTCCTTTATTCTCCCATATTCCCATTTTTTTTCATTTCTTTCACCTCCATCTTCTCTCAACTTGAAAAAAAAAACCACCACCCCTTTTCTTTATTCTTTTCTCTCCCACCACCACAACTGACCCTTGTACCACCATCAACACACCTTTTAGCCACCATAAGCACTGCCTCTCCTCGGTCCTCCTCCTTTCTGTTGCAGACCATTGCCGTGAACCACCATGGGTCCTTCTCATCCACTTTTTTGATGAAACCCCATAGCCCTCCACCATCAGACAACCACTCCACCATCGTCAAGCTGCTACCATTGCCACCTTCAGACACCGTTGTCACTATTGTCAATGAGCGAGATTCTTCCTTTTTCTTCCTCTTACACTTGTCAGCTCTTTAATTGATTAAACTCACATTTTCTCTTCACTCTATCAATCATTTTAGATCACTCAAATCATCGATCTCATTCCTTCCTTGATTCATTGACCATTCCGTATTGAATTAAGTGCAAGTGTGGTTATTTAGATTATAAAATCCTTCACTTAGAGGTTTCATATCTTGGTCTAATGGTATAGTGCCATAATGTCAATATAATAATATTATTTAATTATTATCATACTAATATGATTTTATATCGACTTTGAAAGGCTAAACGATATTCGTAAGTGAGACCCCTAACTTCACAATGAAAAATCCTCCTTTCGAGAGTCTTAAATCGTAGGGAAGCGTTAATGAGACTTTTAACAATCGATCTTTTAAATGACGAAAATATTATCAAGAATCCTAATTAATAGATGTTACTTATGTGTTAGATTGTCTTTCGAGATAGATCGAGGGAAATCGTTAAAAAATGATTGTGGTAATCAAATCTACAATATAATGTGTGGGATTTAGACCTTTAATTTGTGTATAATATGTTCACTTTCATTTTAATAATAAGATATTAAAAAATTAGTTGAGAGTACATTAAGTACTCAAAGAGAAGTTGAAAAACTCATCAAAAAGAAACCCAAGTAAGTGATCTTAGCCCATTCGTGTCATGAAAGGCATGTTTTGTGATGTGATGATGTATGTGATGATGACATGTGTGCAAATCTCCTCTCTATGTTATGTGATACATGGCTTATCTAGTATGTTGATGATTTAAATGTCTGATATATGTGTATGTGATGAGATCTATGATTTAATATGAAAAGTATATTAAAGTATGCTTAAGTGAATAAAAGCGAATATTATGTGATATATGAAAATGTGGGCATGTTTACATGCATATGTGTAAAATTGAGAAATATGTGTTATGTTAGATTATGAGCACCCTATCATGAAAGAAGTGATCCGGAATAAGGTAATTAAGTGGTTAGATGTGAGAATTATTTACCCTATCTCAGATAGTTCTTGGGTTAGTCTTGTACAACGTGTACCAAAGAAAGATGGGATCACGATTGTTGAGAATGATCAAAACGAGTTAATCCCAACGAGAACTATCACGGGTTCGAGAATTTGTATTGACTATAGAAAGACAAACAAAGCTACTCGTAAGGATCATTTTCCTTTACTCTTTATGGATCAAATGTTAGATCGTCTAGCAGGTAATGAATTCTATTACTCTTTGGATGGATATTCAGGATATAACCAAGTAATTGTAACTCTAGAAGACCATCATAAAACTACTTTTACCTATCCTATGGTACATTTGCTTTTAGGCGAATTCCTTTTGACTTATGCAATGCACCTGCCACATTTCAGCAATGTATTATGACAATTTTCACTGATATGGTTGAAAATTATGTTGAGGTTTTCATGGATGACTTTTCTATGTTTGGTAATACTTATGATATTTGCTTGAATAATTTGGATAAGGTACTCAAAAGATACAAGGAGACTAATCTCATCCTTAACAAGGAGAAGTGTCATTTTATGGTTAAAGAGGGAATTTTCTTAGGACATAAAATTTCCAAGAATGGAACTGAAGTGTATAAAGCAAAGGTGGACGTACTTGAAAGATTATCACCTCCAGTTAGTGTGAAAGGATTTAGAAGCTTTTTAGGCCATGCCAGTTTTTATCATAGATTTATAAAGGATTTTTAAAAAATTTCTAAACCTTTATGTATGCTTTTAGAAAAAGATGTTTTTTTTTAATTTTTATAAAGAATGTTTAGAAGGTTTTGAAAATCTAAAAAATCGCTTAATTTTAGCCCCAGTAATTGTTACACCTAATTGGAACATGCCTTTTGAGATGATGTGTGATGCGAGCAATTTCACTGTTGGAGCTGTGATGGGCTAAAGAAGGAACAAAGTGTTTCACCCTACCTACCATGCAAGAAAAATTTTGATAGTATCCCAGATCAATTATACGGTAACTGAAAAAGAACTCTTTGCTGTAGTTTTTTCTTTTGACAAGTTCCGTTCATATCTTATAGGTACCAAAGTTAAAATATTTACTGATCACGTTGATATTAAGTACTTTCTCACAAAGAAAGATGCTAAATCAAGGCTAATCCGATGGATACTTTTGCTCTAAGAGTTTGACCTTGAAATCCAAGACAGAAGATGTGATGAAAATCATGTAGCCAATCATCTATCAAGGTTGGAACAAAATGAGGTAACTTCTTAACTTGTTCCAATTAATGAGAATTTTCCTGATGAGAATATTTTCGAGGTAAGTCAAATCTATGAAACACCTTGGTTTGCTAATTTTGCCAATTACTTAGAATATAAAATAATTCCTCGAGAAATGACATACCAATGATGGAAGAAATTCCTTTATGATAGTCAGTACTATTTTTGGGAGGACCCATTTTTGGTTAAACAATGTGCTGATAACATAATCACGAAGAGCATAGCTGGAAGTGAGATGGACGAAATTTTGTACCACTGTCATTGATCTCTGAGTAGGGGACACTTTGGTGGTTCACGTACAGTAGAAAATATTTTACAAGTTGGGTTCTTTTGGCCTACATTGTTCAAAGATGCTTATGCATATGTGACAAAATGCAATAGATGCAAAAGAACTGGAAAAATATTAAGAAGGAACAAGATGCCCTTGATAAATATTTTACAGATAGAACTTTTCGATGTATGGGGCATTTGAAACACCCCTTAACCGTATTTAATGCAAAAACAAGGTACGATGCATTACTAGATGTAAACACAAGTAAACATACATTTCGAAGTCATATCTTTCCTAAAACGAGCCTACGAGGCCCAAAACGTACTTTAGAAGTGGTTTGGGACCGAATCGAGAACTTTAGAAAATTTTTATGACACATAGAAAATTTTCATTTTACAGGGGTCACACGCCCGTGTGGATTCTGGACATGCCCGTGTGACCTTGAGACACGCCCAAATCACAGACCGTGTTTAAATTAGGGAGCTCTCTGACTTGTGCAACACGGCCGTGGCACACGCCCGTGTGCTCAATTTTGAACATTTTGGTTTTCCAAAATTACGGTGCAGGGGACACACGGCCGGACAATATGTCCATGGGGCAGACCGTGTGTCAGACACGGCCTAGACACACGCCTGTGTGTCTACCCGTGTGGACAAAATAAAGGCTATTTACCAAGCCATTTGCCACCCTCATTTGCACCCACTTGCACACAATTTCAATAGCATAATTCATAATACAAACAAGCAGCCAATACCATCATAACTGAGGCTTAAACATGTCATTTAAAAGCCAACATCTATCTTGCTTAAAACATCATGCTTTGCCAAACTCAAACATACCACAAGCACATTCATAATCAAGATAATAACATGACATCCTCATGCCATTATTTATCATGCTTAGAGCATCAACCTTTCCATACTATATCATGCAAAATTTCACATTCACAATTGGCATTAATATACAAATATAATCATAACCAATATTAGCCAACTTCCATGGTTATACACAAAAACGAACTATACACTGTTGCAAACCAACACATATGGCCAAATTAATAATGACACATATAACCAAAAGACCAAGTCCCTATACATGCCATAAACTCAAAATACTTGAATTCATTTATACCCAAATGATAGCTTGATAGTGTGATAGGATCTTCGGCAATCTCCAAATTAATAACCCTATAAGACATAGGAAAGGAATGGGGTAAGCTATGTATATAGCTTAGTAAGTTCATATGTAAATAATAAACAACCTCAACCATACATATATCATTCTATCAACATAATGTAAATCCATACGAATGTCATTTAAGTCTCATAAGTATAACTTACTCAATCACATCTTACCAAGTGTTTATCATGTTCAACAGTATGAACACAAATTTTTATAATCTACCATAATCTCATGGTTATAATTTTATTCAATCACAATGTTTGTTCTATCAACTTATAAGCATAATTTGACATATTTTGGCATTAGCCCAACAACCGTAATCTTTCTGTTGTAATATATTACAACAATTAACAAATCATTTCAAACCACATAATAAAAATGTATATTAATTATGAGTATTTACATTTCAAGCATATACTTTAACATCACTCAATTGCCTAAACTCTTATCTTCACATACTTTCATAACCATTTTAATTGGCAATTATGCCAATCTTTCCTTTTTCACATATCCTGACAAATAACAATTTGCATGAATAAAACATGCTATATCTTAACTCAATTTGGCCCGAAAGCCAATCACATAATCATCAATAAAAATTTATCATGTATTTTATACATCACAAGTATTGACCAATAATCACAATGTTTTGATAAAATTATTCTCGTGGAAATCATGAACTCACAATTTCATGAAGTCAATGTATAAACTTTACGTTCATACCTGTACCAATTCATAATATTTACATACTCTTTCTCTTCTTTTACATACCAGTTGAATTTCTCATTGAACCAATTGGAATACCAAAGGATACTTGGGAATCTCGTAACATAATACCGTAGCAATTCCATATCCCAGATATGGTCGTACATGTAATATTGTATCGATGCCGATAGCCCAGCTATGGTCTTACATGAAGTCTCATATCGATGCCATATCCCAAATATGGTGTTACACGAATGTCTCATATTGATGCCATATCCCAGATATGGTCTTACAAATAATCTCAGTAACCCTAATGTTAGGACATTTATATCCTATCTATTTCTAAGGTTCAACCGGGACTTTAGCTGTAGCGAATTTCTATCGGTCATTTCTGTAGTATCATACTTAATAACATTCAAATTTCGTTTAAATAATATAACATTCACCATAATCATATCAATTAAGCATTTATACACATATAATTTAATGCTTATTAAACATACAAACTTACCTTTGCATAAAAACGACAAAGAAAGACTAAATCGTCAAATACTTGTTTTCCCCCATTCTAGGTTCGAACCTTGTTTTTCTTGATCTATAATGTCACATTCATCTCATTTAATCAACACATTATTCATTTTAGTCCAAAAGGCACATTATCACAAAATTACATTTTTGCCCCTAAACTTTTATCATTTTAAAATTTAGTCCCTAGGCTCATAAAATGAATTTCATTCAATTTCTTCAAAACCCAAGCCTAGCCAAACCATTTTCATACTCATAACAGCCCACATTTTCCATTTATTCACATTTATTACTCATTTTATAACTTTTACAAATAAGTGCTTTGCATTTTCACCAAAAATCACTTAGCAAAAGTCGTTTAACAAACCATAAACATGCATTTTCTACCATCAAACATCAAAATACACAAATATTCATCATGGTTAAAGTTTTAAACTTTGATTATGTCTCAAATTAGTGTAGAAATAGATACATCATGTTACAAGGATTTAGAAAACGTAAAAATCATTAAAAATGGAGCTAGAACGGACTTACAATCGAGCTTGGAAGCTTGAAAAACCCTACCCATGCTTTCACCATGTGATTTTTGGTCAAGGGATAGAAGATGGTTAAAATTTGGCTTGATTTTTGCTTTTTAATTCATTTTAATTACCAAATTACTAAAATACCCTTAATTAAAAACTTTGGAAACATGTCTAACCATGTCCATTTTTGTCCACCAACTTAACCAATGCACTAATTACCATTTAAGGACCTCCAATTTAAAATTCCATAGCAATTAGACACCTCTAGCATGTAGATTTCAACTTTTTCACTTTTTATAATTTAGTCCTTTTAGCTAAATTGACTGCCCAAACGTCAAAATTTTCGAACGAAATTTTCACGAAATCATTCTGTAAAACTATAGACCATAAAAATATAATAAAAAAAGTTTACTGCGTCGAATTTGTGGCCCCGAAACCACTGTTCTGACTAAACCCAAAATTGAAGATTCCTTTTCAAGGGAAATACTTCCAGAAGCATTCTGTCATTGATCTAGAATCCAATATCTTAATTCATCAAATCTGTATACTACTTATGTCAATTTGAAGTTGCTTTCATCTTTCATGAATCAATTTCACCCTTTTCTTCAGAATCACAAATTAATTCCACCTCATATATCTCTTTCCAATAACTTTTTAACTCTGGAACGCAGTTTCGGAGCATATCGTCAAAGCTCTGAATTACTCTCTCAGGCTTAACATCAATCTAAAGATGAATTACATTGCCAAGATGCAACTGCGTACTCAAATTATATTCTCGACCATCAGAACATCTTCTTCAAATAACTATATATTTTATTACTCCCTAAATGAACAAACGAGCTACTACTGAGTCTCGTACAACATTTTCTATATAAGCTCTGGATAATTCATTGCACGAATTCTATCTTGGAGTAATAATAACAGAAACCATAATCAAAAGTCGTCTCACACTGTACTCGTTTAGTTTAGCACTCACAATCACATTTTTGAGATTCTTAATCTTGCAAAGAAAACATCGCTTTAACTTCTAATTTAGCTAGATTTACACCTTCATCAAATAAGACTAATCATGTATCCAATACTTACAAAATGAACAAAGGCTTTCTATTCAAGCATCCGCAACTATATCTACTTTCTCAAAGGTTAATCGTTAATTATTCACAAGCTTTCAATAGTTCAAGCCATCAACGTTGTCTTAATTTGCAGATTTTTCTATAACATTAGATACTTTATACTCTTGGAATCAAGGACCATATGATATTTTTTGTCGAACCAATGATGTCATCAATTTCTCAACACAGATATACTAGCGGCCGACTCTAAGTCACTCGTCGGACAATTCTTTTAATGAGAGTTTAACCGCCTTATAGGATAAACAGTCACTTTACATTCTAGTATTAAAATACATTCCAATCCTTTTGATAATGCATAATTGAAAAATCACAAATTCTTTACTCAATTTAAACTGAACCCATAATCAGTGCTTCGATTAATAACAACTTCATCAATTTCAACTTTGCTAACATGCAACAGACCATTCAAACTTTCACAAATGTGATAATTTTATCAATCGTAACAACCTTAACTCATAACAACATCATTTGATTAGAACAAATCTAATAGGTATATATTTGTATCATACATTCTAGAATATTAATTCTTCTTTCAAACTGTCCGTCTATGTACCCATGAATATACAAATTTTATCTTCTTACTTGAGAATAATCTTAAATGTATATAACTCAAATTACTTTTTAACTAACCAGCATGCTCAGATAAAAATAGCTGAGTCGATCTCAACTATCAAATAATATCATATCAAAATGCTTCCTTTTTCATGTTGTTTAAACAACTCAAACATACAATTTTTCAAAAATTCCTCACATACTAGTCAAAGATCTTTACAACTGCATTAGCTCAAGGAAACAAAATATCCTAATTGAACTCATTGATCTTAATCAAACTTACCTCGGAAAGAAAACAATCGTACAATTTGAGCTTGTACTTCCACTATCTATACCTTTGCCGATGTCAACTCCTTTCACGAAAATTAGAGATATCCTGATACCATAATCACCACATTCTTATGATCAAACAAGAAATACTACCATAATAGACATAGTTTTCACAGCTAAAGAGCACACTTTATAAAGGAGCCATGATTGATAATTTACGAAATAAATTTGATAAGAAAATCGAGACAAAGAAATCCAAGATGCAATACCATACTGGAAGTCCGGGAACATAACTCATAAGAAAATAATAAGGATCTTGATGATTCTTCAGAGAAAACCAGAAGAAAAACAATGCTTATACGCTCTGGAATTAATTGTAACAGAGATAGTATATTTTTAAATATATATATAAAACAAAACAATCATCCAGTAGAAACAGAAGAATAGCCTCACAGAATAGAATAGAATCCCACAAAGAGAGATAAGAAATGCTGCTCATCAACCAACCAGACTAACAACGCTTTCATCTATCATTATAATTAGCTACCATTCTCATACGATAAGAATTCCACCAGAAAATGAACAATCACATATATTTCTGAGGATAAATGAAAACATAAAATACCCATAAGAGATCATCATAATCTAGTCAATCACAACTATTACACTCAGAGATTTTTACGATTCAAATTTCATTTCTCTAACTGATTCTGTCATCACTAATCTCGTATTATGCCATTCACCAACTAAAATCAATCCGGAAGAAATTCCAGCAAATACATACTTTAGACAACAAACCTGAATGAGTCGATTAGCCAAGATTAACTTTTTCTTTAACCGTGACATTGCAAAATCTGAATGATCTTTAAAATAATCTGGCATCTTTTCTAGAATTGTATTCACTTGTCAAACTATTCTTAACTCTGACCACATTATTAGTCATTCCGCTACTAAACTCTTTAGTCTCTTACTTGTGAGCTCATTCAGCATAGATCTCGTGAAATTTCGTTATAAAATACCACATTAGTAAGGGGGTGAGGTTGTAAAGCCTCTAACTTGACTCTCATAAATACACACATATTACTTAGCATTCATCATCTACATAATATCTTCACAATCACATAATTCACTTTAAGCTAATTAACATACATATTTATGTCACATGAACTTTCCGATTACCTTTATTCAAACAAGTGTACTTAAACTTACATTCCATAGATTTTGAGTAAGTTTACTAATCACATTCACATAATCAAACAAATTAGGCACATAACATCATATGAATGCAAACAAACATGGATGAGCTTATCACAATATAAACTTCCATTTCATTTCACCTTTCCATATCTCAAGAATAATTCCCATTCAACTATTGTAATTTCGATGGATACTCGAGTAGTATACTCAAGGTATGCATGTCAACAATCCATCAATTCATATTCAAAAGTGCCCTTTTGACACATATTCATGGAGCACACTCTTGAGCCATATAAGGCATAACAAGATTGCCAATTCAGGCTAAATCCTTTCGATAACATTTGCTCTAAAGGCTTACTCTGGATTACCCGTTCGGACTAAATCTATTTCATAACATATGCTCGAGAAGGCTTAATTTAGGATTACCCTTCCGGGACAAATCCTTTGTGCAACAATTAAAACATTTTAACTGTTTCATAAAATCACCATAATCCATCAAAGTACAACATTCAATCGGAACAATGACATTTTATCCATATTTCTTAACTTACGGTTACTCCATTTTGTACATCATCACATAAATATCATGAACTCTTATTCATACCTTTCCAAGTTATGACTCATAATAAACACATTTTCAAATATCTTAGTATCACATTCAACGTTTTCAAAAATAACTCGGTTGGAAAGCATCCCTACCTCAACAAAATAATTTCATTAGTCGGGAGATATCACACTATCAAGGGTTACATCTGGCATGCATAGCTAGACTCACATACGCTACGTTAGTTTGAGAATCGACTAAATCGTAGCTCTGATACCACTAAATCTAACACCCCTTACCTGTATTCAACACCAGAACAGGGTACGAGGCATTACCGAACGTAAACACATGTAAACATACATTTTCGAGTCATAAATTTCTATGCAAATTAAAACTTTTCACACACCTTCATGTCGTCCCTAAAACGAGCCTACAAGGCCCAAAACATACTTTATAAGTGGTTTGAGACCAAACCAAGAACTTTAGAAAATTTTTACAAAACATAGAAAATTTACATGTTCTAGGGGTCACACGCCCGTGTGGATTCGGGACACTCCCGTGTGACCTTGAGACACGCTCGTGCCATAGGCCATGTTTAAATTAGGGAGCTCTCTGACTTGTGTCACACGGCCTCATGTGCTAGGCCGTGTAGCACACACGGATGAGACACATGCCCGTGTCTCTGCCCGTGTACTCATTTCTAGACATTCTGTTTTTCCAAAATTAAGGTGCAGGGGACACACGGCCAGATCACACGCCCATGGGGCAGACTGTGTGTCGCACACAGCCTAGACACACGCCCGTATGTCTACCCGTGTGGACAAAATAAAGGCTATTTACCAAGCCATTTGTCACCTTCATTTGCACCCACTTGCACACAACTTCAATAGCATAATTCATAATACAAACAAGCAGCCAATACCATCATAACTAAGGCTTAAACATGTCATTTAAAAGCCAACATCTATCATGCTTAAAACATCATACATTGCCAAACTCAAACATACCACAAGTACATCCATAATCAAGATAATAACATGACATCCTTATGCCACTATTTATCATGCTTAGAGCATCAACCTTTCCACACCATATCATGCAAAATTTCACATTCACAATTGGCATTAATATACAAATATACTCATAACCAATATTAACCAAATTCCATGGCTATATACAAAAAAGAACTATACGCCGCTGCAAACCAACACATATGGCCAAATTAATAATGACACATATAACCAAAAGACCAAGTCCCTATACATGCCATAAACTCAAAATATATGTGTTCATTTATACCAAATGATAACTTGATAGTGTGATAAGATCTCTGGCGATCTCCAACCCGAGCTAGCTTAATAACCTTATAAGACATAGGAAAAGAAGGGGGTAAGCTATGTATATAGCTTAGTAAGTTCATATGTAAATAATAAGCAACCTCAACCATACATATATCATACTATCAACATAATGTTAATCCATACGGATGTCATTTAAGTCTAATAAGTATAACTTACTCAATCACATCTTACCAAGTGTTTATCATGTTCAACAATATGAACACAAATTTTTATAATCTACCATAATCTCATGGTTATAATTTTACTTAGTCACAATGTTTGCTCTATCAACTTATAAGCATAATTTGACATATTCTGGCATTAGCCCAACAACCGTAATCTTTCTGTTGTAATATATTACAACAATTAACAAATCATTTCAAACCACATAATAAACATGCATATTAATTATGGGTATTTACATTTCAAGCATATACTTTAACATCACTCAATTGCCTAAACTCTTATCTTCACTTACATTCATAACCATTTTAATTGGCAATTATGCCAATCTTTCCTTTTTAACATATCCTGACAAATAACAATTTGCATGAATATAACATGCTATATCTTAACTCAATTTGGCCCAAAAGCCAACCACAGAATCATTAATAGAATTTATCATGTATTTCATATATCACAAGGATAGACCAATAATCACAATGTTTTCATAAAACCATTCTTGTGGAAATCATGAACTCAAAATTTCATGAATTTATTGTATATAAACTTTACGTACATACCTGTACCAATTCATAATATTTACATACCCTTTCTCTTCTTTGACATACCCGTTGAACCACTTGGAATACTAAAGGATACTCGAAAATTGTGTACACATAGTACTGTACCAATCCATATCCCAAAAATGGTCTTACATGTAATCTCGAATCGATGCCAATAGCCCAGCTATGGTCTTACATGAAGTCTCATATCGATTCCATACCCTAGATATGGTCTTACACTAATGTCTCATATTGATGCCATATCCCAGATGTGGTGTTACACATAATCTTAGTAACCTTAATGTTATGACATTTATATCCTATCTATTCATAAGGTTCAACCGGGACTTTTGCTGTAGCGAATCTCTGTCGGTCATTTCCATTGTATCATACTCAATAGCATTCACATTTCATGTCAACAATATAACATTTAACATAATATTACCAATTAAGAATTTATACATATATAATTTAATGTTTATTAAACATACGAACTTACCTTACCATGAAAATAGTAAAAAGGACTAAATCGTCAAACACTTATTTTTCCCTCGTTCTAAGTCCGAACCTCATTTTTCTTGATCTATAATATCACATTAATCTCATTTAATCAACATATTATTCATTTCAGTACAAAATTCACATTATTGAAAAATTACATTATTACCCCTAATCTTTTAATGTTTTACAATTTAGTCCCTAAGCTCATAAAATGAATTTCATTCAATTTCTTCAAAACTCAAGCCTAGCCGAACCATTCTCATACTCATAACAACCAACATTTTCCATTTATTCACATTTTTTTACTCATTTTATAACTTTTACAAATAAATCCTTTTAGGCATTTTCACCGAAAATCACTTAGCAAAAGTCGTTTAACAAATCATAAACATGCATTTTCTACCATCAAACATCAAAATACACAAATATTCATCATGGTTAAAATTTCATACTTTGATTATGCCTTAAATTAGTGGTAGAAATAAATAGATCATGTTACAAGTATTTCAAAAACGTAAAAATCATTAAAAACGGGGCTAGAACGAACTTACAATCGAGCTTGGAAGCTTGAAAAACCCTAGTCATGCTTTCTCTATGTATGTTTTGGCCATGGGGTAGAAGATGGACAAATTTTGGCTTGACTTTTTCTTTTTAATTAATTTTAATTACCAAATTACTAAAATGCCCTTAATGAAAAATTGGAAACATACCTAACCATGTCCATTTTTGTCCACCAACACAACCAATGATCTAATTACCATTTATGGACCTCCAATATAAAATTCCATAGCAATTAAACAACTCTAGCATGTAGAACTCAACTTTTTCACCTTTTATAATTTAGTCCTTTTGGCTAAATTGAGTGCCCAAACGTCAAAATTTTTGAATGAAATTTTCACGAAATCATTCTATAAAACTGTGGACCATAAAAATATAATAAAAAATTTTACTGCATCGGATTTTTGGTCTCGAAACAACTGTTCTGACTAGACCCAAAATTGGGCTGTTACAACATTGATCTCTTAGGCTCGTTTCCTTCTTCCTATGGGAACTAGTATATTTTGGTAGTTGTGGGATATGTGTCCAAGTAAGTTGAAGCTGAGGTATACCAAACTAATGATTCTAAGGTGGTCATGTAATTCCTACATAAGCACATGGTTACACAGTTTGGGACTCCTAGAGCTATAATTAGTAATGAAGGATCTCACTTTGTAAATAAGTGGCTTAAGTAGTTGCTTGACAAGTATGATGTGAAGCATAAGATTGCTACTGCCTATCACCCACAATTTCATGGGCTTGTTGAAAGGGTAAATCGTGAAATTAAAGGTATACTTGAAAGAGTAGTGCGCCCTAACATAATAGATTGGTCTCAAAGGCTTGATGATGTACTATGGGCCTATCTAACTGCTTTTAGGACACCTTTAGGAATGAATCCCTATCGGTTAGTTTTTGGAATGGCATGCCATTTGCTGCTTGAATTGTAGAATAAAGCTCACTAGGCCTTGAAACAATTGAATTTTGATCTTAAGCAAGCCGATGAGAGAATGATGTTACAACTTGATGAGTTGGAAGAGTTGAGGTTATTGTAACACCCTAAACCCGGCTTAGAAGTTAGGCCCGAGTCTAAAATGTCACATTAAAGGCACAATCCAAAAAGATTTTATAATTTAACAATTTAAAGCCCAAAATGTAAATATATCTTGTTAAGTTCAGAGGAAAAGACCACATTTTAGGAAAACGTTCATATATTAAGTTATTTCAAAAAACTATGTTATCTTTAGAAACTTTATGAAATTTATTAAGCGGATAGTTGAAACAACAATAATAAACCCAAAATCTAAAGTCAATTAAGAGTTACATGGCCTTATTAAAATCCAATGAAAAACCAAAGTAGTTAAAAACATATTCATTTGAACAAATTAAAACATTTGATCAGCTTGTAGTGTGGCCATCTCCGAGTCCTCTCCCACGTTGAGTCGTCTATTCAAGATTACCTGAAATAATAAATTAAAGGGTGTGAGTTTCTAAACTTAGTGTGTACAACCCTTGGCAATCAAATCACATACAACTATTAACATTGGGCCTAAGCCTTATCAAAAATCGGTGGTCTTGGGACTTAGCCTACAATGACCTCATATCATATCAATCATATCATATACAAAAAATAATAATGCAAAACCCATCCCAATAATCCATCCACTACACACACCATTTCCCTTCCAACCATTACACACCTGTGGGGATTTCTAAATCAACCCACCCATCCTCTACACACCAAAGGTAGCCCAATTGCGGTACTACTTAACGTTGCAGCAAAGTTGCTAGTCATATAATGGTCTTAAAGCCTCCGATGATTCCATGGCCATACGACTATGCGATCCTCAAATCTTGCTCTGTACCATAAATTCGACCCATATGCATCCTAAGCAGATGATCATATGAATGCATCAAACACACGAGTAACATCCACAAACACATATTCGTCACATAAAGGTATTTTTGTCATTTCACTACCCAGGGGTATCTTCATAATTCTACCCTACAAGGGTATTTTGGTAATTTGGAAAATTAGGGGTATCTTGGTAATTTTACAAAATAGGGGTATTTTGGTACATTTGCAAAATAAGGGTATTTTGGTACTTTTGAAAAATAGGGGTATTTTGGTAATTTTCTAGACCTAGGGGTATTTTAGTCCTTCTCGGGTTTTAGTTGTGAACTTTGGCCCATCAACACATCCTCGCGGCTAAAGTGAACAGACACTACGCACCAGGTAGGATTCCAGAGAAGAAGAGGTGGGCCATTAGGATCGCTCAAGTACCAAGCTCTCCTTAGATCCAATCCTAGACATGCGTATGCCCGTTGCCATACCTTAACCCAGCGACTTGCTCATGGGCATGTTTAATTAGATTAAATCTTATGAAATTTAAGAGTTGTTCAAACTAAGCCTAAAGTCCACAAACCCTAACATACTTGTCTACGGCCGTATAAGCCCATCAAACCCAAATTTCATCCCTACGACCCATTAGGCCCAAATCACATCCTTATGGCCTATTAAGCCTAAAATAATTCCAGATTATGAATTATGCTTAACTAACTCAATTCATACACCAAACCAAATGAACTTATCAAACCTAGCCTTAGGGCCCACCAAGCCTATTTAGCCACTTTTGGCTTTTCAGCATTGTCTATATCGTGTGTATAGTGTTTGTACACACCTGGTAACCTTGCGTTCTGTAAACCCCTTAGTCACAAACCTACAATTGACATTACTAGCGATTAACCAAAGCTTTAATACATACTTATCAAAAACTGAAACCTCACCGTACCCTTATCGTGTGCCTCACGTTCGAGTAGCCCTTCCTTTGCTACTATTGGCGATTATCCTCTAGATCTGCACCCAAATACATATATCATCAAAACCAAGTGACCCATATTGTTCATAACTCACCCCTATGAGCCACATTAGATTCGGCCATCTACTAAACCATGACTGAGTCGAGAGCACTTACTAGTTTGTTAGCAATCCTTACCTATCACGCTTGTGATTGTTGAGTCTTACCCTTGTTAATACAAGTTAACAACAAGGAGAGGTTAGATAGCCCTTCGGCTTATAACAAAACTTACTAAAATATTTACTAAACAATTACCGGAACCCTTCTTTGATCCTGTGACCTAGATCGCTACTGAAAAAGATTCGACGTGACTAAAAGTGGGTAGCAATCGATTGTGATGAAGAAGAACTAACTAAAAATTGGTACAAGTGAAGCTATATGATAAGAATATGTATTCAGCTTTCAGGGATAGAAAGAAAACACAACTCTGATAGGAATTTTTGGCAAAAAGAATGATGGGTTTCTTTTTTGGCAAATGGAAAAAAAATTTGGCTATAGGAGAAACCGATTGAGAAGGGAGAAAGAAAAATTAAAGAATACTGAAAGACCCTTTCAAGCATTTGACCCCTCCTTTTATAGCCTATAGTCGAAACTTAGCCAACCCTAGAGTCCAATTCGTCTCCACTTTATCCACTACTCATCTCCTAATTTCTCTCCATGATATCTTCTTTATCCTTCCCCTAAATTCTCTTTCTTGATCATCACTTCTTGAGAGTCCCTCTACACCACTTCCAAATTTCTAGAAGCCTAAAATTAAACTCCAAAATAAAACTTAGTCGGCACTTGAACCTCAGACCTCCCTGCATGCATATGTCGTCACCTCCCTACACCCTAGTGGCGTCACTTAACCACTTCACCGCAGGCTTCTTTGTGCCATTTTTCACTTATTTTTATTTAAAAGCTCACCACTCACAACCCTGATTCCTTAATTAAATAAATTAAGAATCCTCCACCACAAAACTCGAAACTAGAGCTTCTCCAACACACCTAGACACTACAAATTCATTAAACCCTCAAAGCCCACATGCCAATTGTCATTTTCACACTCACTTAAAAATTTTATAAGATCCAAAGCCCAAAGCCCAATAGGCCCAATACTTCTAGGCCCAAATTTGGGGCGTTATGAATCTACCCCCTTAAAGAAATTTCATCCTCAAAATTTCCAACTAACTATTAATCACACCGCTCAAATCACACCACTATGCTTCCGCTGCGTACTCTGATTTTAAAAACACTAACACACTTTAACTCTAACTGAACCCTTTACACTTACCCACGAGAGCAGATAAGCATTGCGTGCATACAGTTTCTATACCCAAAATATCGCATCCACACAAAACATACCAGACTTAATGGTGATTGAACAACCCCGAGCCTTATGCTCCTTAGACCCGCATCTGAAACACGTTCATGACTTCCTCCAGCATTCACCCGGATGACGCCTTCTACCATATTCGCAAGCCGAATAGTTTGGACGTACCTTAAAATGCTTCACAGAACGAGACTGCGGTCCTACGATCTCTTTTCTTCTTACAGTCCACGCACTTAACCCGAAGTGTTTCAACAATTTCTTTAACCTCCTCCAGTACCTCTCTAACTAGATGAGTCAGCACATCAGCCCTAACACTTCCACGGCCTCTTTCGAGACCCCTTGCACTTCTTCTAGCGCTCATCGCTGTTTCTTGTATTATCTGAATTAGGAATTTTATGTATTTAGTTCATAGTTCCACTGTTTAAAACACATGTCTTATGCAAGTAACAATTTAAAAGTTATTTCATAGTCGTGAATCCACTACAGGCTTAAGTTTCCTATGGGCTTTAAACTCTAAAAGCCTATTTTTTTAAGTAGCCCATTATCTACTCAGTTCAGTAATTTAAGCAAATAAAATAACAGAAAACTTACTTGGCTCGACGTCGAGGCTCGGTGAACCACACTTCAAGAATTCTGCAAAAACTTTCTAAAACCCAAAATCTAGGCCCATTTCACAATCTGAGCTTTGCAATCGAGCTCTGAAACCATTAAATGTAACACCCCAAACTCGGCTTAGAAGTTAGGCCCGAGTCCGAAATGTCACATTAAAGGAACAATCCAAAATGATTTTATAATTTAACAATTTAATGTCCAAAATCTAAACATATCTTGTTAAGTTAAGAGGAAAAGCCCACATTTTAGGAAAACGTTCATATGTTAAGTTATTTCAAAAACCATGTTATCTTTAGAAACTTTATGAAATTTATTAAGTAGATAGTTGAAACAATAATAATAAACCCAAAATCTAAAGTCAATTAGGAGTTACATGGCCCTATTACAATACAATCAAAGAAACAAAGTAGATAAAAACATATTCATTTGAACAAATTAAAACATTTGATCAGCTTGTAGTATGGCAATCTCTGAGTCTTCTCCCACTCGAGCCGTCTATTCAAGATTACCTGAAATAATAAATTAAAGGGTGTGAGTTTCTAAACACAGTGTGTACAACCCTTGGCAATCAAATCACATACAAATATTAACATTTGGCCTAAGCCTTATCAAAAATCGGTGGTCTTGGGACTTAACCTACAATGACCTCATATCATATCAATCATATCATATACAAAAAATAATAATGCAAAACCCATCCTAATAATCCATGCACTACACTCACCATTTCCCTTCCAACCATTACACACCTGTGGGGATTTTTAAATCAACCCACCCATCCTCTACACACCAAAGGTAGCCCGATTGCGGTACTACTTAACGTTGCAGCAAAGCTGCTAATCATATAATGGGCTTAAAGCCTCTGATGGATCTATGGCTATATGACTATGCGATCCTCAAATCTTCCTCCGTACCATAAATTGCACTCATATGCATCCTAAGTAGATTGTCATATGAATGCATCAAACATACGATTAACATCCACAAACACATATTCGTCACATAGAGGTATTTTTGCCATTTCACTACCTAGGGGTATCTTCGTAATTCTACCCTACAGGGGTATTTTGGTAATTTGGCAAATTAGGGATATCTTGGAAATTTTGCAAAATAGGGGTATTTTGGTAGTTTTGCAAAATAAGGGTATTTTGGTAATTTTCTAGACCTAGGGGTATTTTAGTAATTTTTCAAATATAAGGATATTTTAGTAATGTTACAAATATAAGGGTATTTTAGTCCCTCTTGGGTTTTAGTTGTGAACAGACACTACGCACCAGGTAGGATTCCAAAGAAGAGGAGGTGGGCCACTAGGACCGCTTAAGTACCAAACTCTCCCTAGATCCAATCCTCGACATGTGTATGCCTATTCCCACACCCTAACCCAGTGACTTGTTCACGGACATGTTTAATTAAATTAAGTCTTATGAAGTTTAAGAGTTGTTCAAACTAGGCCTAAAGTCCATAAACCCTAGCATACTTGTCTACGGCCCCATAAAGCCAATCAAACCCAAATTTCATCCCTATGGCCCATTAGGCCCAAATCACATCCTTATGGCCTGTTAAGCCTAAAATAATTCCAGATTATGAATTATGCTTAACTGACTCAATTCATACACCAAACCAAACGAACTCATCAAACCTAGCCTTAGGGCCCACCGGGCCCATTTAGCCACTTTTGACTTTTTGGCTTTTCAGCATTGCCGATATGGTGTGTGTAGTGTTTGTACACACCTGGTAAACTCGCGTGCTACAAACCCCTTTTTCACGAACATACAATTGACATTACTAGCGATTAACCAAAGCTTTAACACATACTTATCAAAAACCAAAACCTCATCGTACCCTTATCGTGTGCCTCACATTCTAGTAGCCCTTCCTTTGCTACTATCGGCGATTATCCTCTAGTTCTGTACCCAAATACCTATATCGACAAAAGCAAGTGCATATTGTTCATAATTCACCCCTATGAGCCACATTAGATTCAGCCATCTACTAAACCATGACTATGTCGAGAACACTTACCACCTTGTTAGCAATCATTACCTATCACGCTTGCGATTGTTGAGTCTTACCCTTGTTAATACAAGATAAAGACAAGGAGAAGTTAGACAGCCCTTCGGCTTATAACAAAACTTACTAAAAGATTTACTAAACACTTATCGAATCCCTCCTTTGATCCTGCGACCTAGATCACTACTAAAAAAGATTCTGCTTAACTGAAAGTGGGTAGCAATCAAATGTGATGAACGAGAACTAACTAAAAATTGGCACAAGTGAAGCTATATGATAAGAAGGTGTATTCGATTTTCAGGGATAGAAACAAAGCATAACTCTGATAGGAGTCTTTGACAAAAAGAATGATGGGTTTCTTTTTCGGCAAATGGAAAAAAATTCGGCTATAGGAGAAACCGATTGAGAGGGGAGAAAGAAAAATTAAGGAATGCTGAAGGACCCTTTCAAGCATTCAGCCCCCTCCTTTTATAGCCTATAGTCGAAACTTAGCCACCCCTAGAGTCCAATTTGACACCACTTCATCCACATCCCATCTTCTAATTTTTCTCCATGATATCTCCCTTATCCTTCTCCTAAATTCTCTCTACTGATCACTTTTCCTTAGAGTCCTTCTACACGCCACTTCTAGCCTTCTAGAAGCCTAAAATTAAACTCCAAATTAAAACTTAAGGTAGCACTCGAACCTCAGACCTCCATGCATGCATATGTCGCCACCTCCCTACACCCTAGTGGCGTCACTTAGCCACTTCACCATAGGCTTCTTTGTGCCATTTTTCACTTATTTTTATTTAAAAACCCACTACTCATAACCCTGATTCCTTAATTAAATAAATTAAGAATCCCCCACCATAAAACTCGAACCAGAGATTCTCCTACACACCTAGAAACTCCAAATTCATTAAACCCTCAAAGCCCACATGCCAATTGTCATTTTCTCGCTCACTTAAAAAATTTCTAAGATCCAAAGCCCAAAGCCAAATAGGCCAATACTTCTAGGCCCAAATTCGAGGCATTACAGTTATTCTCCTATAAGAATGTCAATATGTGTAATGAAAAATATTAGAAATGGCATGACGGATCGTATTCAACCTCATGAGTTCAAAGAAGGTCAGAAAGGGTTGTTGTTTAATTCAAGGCTAAGGTTATTTCTTGAAAAACTCAAATCTCGATGGAAAGGGCGTTATGCCATCTACAAAGTTTATCCATATGGATCTATAGAATTGTACGACAACCATGGAGGCACATTTAAAGTTAATGGTCAATGTCTCAAGCACTATTGGGATGGTGAAGTTGAGCGAATTAAAACCTCGTTCAAATTAAAAGACCCTTAATCTTTTATAAACCTATTTTTTATTAAAAGTTAGAAATTATTTCTTAAATTAGTATATTTACTTAATTCTATCTAAGGATATTGGAACTTTAGTCGGACCGTTGTGACCCCTTCAACCTTTCTTGGGAATTAATTTAATGTAATCTTTTAAGAAGAAAATTTCTAATTCATTTTAATCTTTTCTTAGTTTTATTTTTATTTCTCATTTTTTTATCTTTGTCTTCAATTTTAATTTATTTTTAATTTTTAATTCTAATGTTAGTTTTATTTATTTAATAAAGGGGGTCAATTTGGCCCAAGTACTAATAAGTTTATTTGTTTTTAAGCAGTCCAATTTTTAAATAAAGTTTGGAATCAAGGCCTAAAATAACAAAGAGGAGAAATTAAACCCATGTTGTCGTCCATAAGATTCCCTAAAGCCTTAATTTTTGCCACCATATCATCCCTCCATCTTACTTACTGCCCAAAGCCACTCAAAATTAGCTAAATTTAGCTACGAGAATACCTTGTTGTCCAAGTCACTTAAATTAGCTAAATTTAGCTACAAAATTACCCTAATTCATCACTATATAAACCCCTCACTACCTTCATAATTTCTACAAACCTTATAGCTATTATTTCCCTCTTAGTCGTCAGCCTAAGTCCCAAAATTTCTTCCTTGTCGCAAGCCCCTAGTATTGTCGCTGCAAGACTTTTGCCGGAGTAGCCCCTTCGCCTTCCCAACCCCTTCTGTCGTATCCTATCACTGTAGCAAGCTTCACACCACTATAAGCTCGTCGCTGTCGCAAATCGATCACGGCCGCAACACCTTGCTCTCATCCTTTGCCGATTTCTTTTTTAATTATTTTACCGAAATCTTGCTTATTTTTCGAGAAAAATGTCCACATCTCACAAAAGAATTAGACCTTCTAAGGCCTCTACCAAAAATCTCATTGTGATTCAATATGAAGAAGTGAAAGAAAGGTTTGATTCAATCTTCAAGAATCAACCTGTGATGCCAAGAAAAGGTTTCAACTTGGAAAGCAATGATAAGATGGTTTTGCCCTTACCAATTCGAAAGACGATTGGTGCCCTCAACTGGAATTACTTTTGCGATGTAAGATCATTGCTCGATGAGGAGTTAGTTCGAGAGTTCTATCCAAAATGGACAAAAACCAGATGCTACTGAAGTTCTTGTTCACAAAAAGAAGGTACCCCTAACTTCTAAGTCCATTAATGATTTGTTTAACCTACCTAATGTTGAAGAAGATGATTACTTTTCCATGATAACAAACGTAAATTGAGATTTTCTTCAACAAGTGCTTAATATTGTGAAAAATCTAGGATCCCAATGGATTATATGGAAGTATGGTAGTCATTCTTGTCGAAGGTACTACTTAAAGCCGTTGGCTAATGTATGGTTTTACTTTGTTTGATATAGTTTCAGGCCTATCTCACACAGTTCCACCATATCGATAGAGCAAATACTTTTATTGTATGCAGGTATGATAGAAATGTCTATTAATGTTGGGAAGATTATTCTTAAAGAGATCCATGATTGTGCTAGAAAGATGACCAGAAGTGTTTATTTCCCATAATTAATAGCTTCACTTTACTTAAGGGCCCAAGTCAAGACAAGAGCAAACCTGAAGGGCCCATATGTTCAAGGTTGCATTACAGCCCATGATCTTGAGAGGTTAATGAAGAATGTCCATGAACTACAACCAATTGAACCAAGTGAGCTGACAAACTAGAAACTAATAAGTCATCGCCCAAGTTTGAAACTGAAGCTAACTCAATTACTGAAACAATAGAGGTAGAATTGGAGGAAGAACCAAATGAGCCTAAAATGATAAAGGAACTAGAAATTTCTGAACCAAGAGATGAGCCGAATGCTGATGAGCGAGTTGAATCAAGTATTAATCTGGAGTTGACAAAACCAATGCCTACTTCTTAAAACATTGTGAAGTAATCGAAATTGTCAACTATGATGGATATGATGAAATTTATGCATAACCAACAATAGTATTATTGGAAATATGCAAAACTTAGAGATATTTCTGTAAGAAATACCTTTAAAAGCATGTCTAACTATTTTCTCCCTAAGTTCCCAGATTATATCTTCGATTCACAGAAGGAAGATGATAAAGAAAGCGAGGACGAAGCATCAAAGGAGGAAGACAAGGAGGATAAGTCAAGTAAATAAAAGGGGGAAATTTCTTATCTTTAGTTTTTATTTCTTTTTAATTGTTTATTTTTATTTTTTAGTTAGAATTTTGCGTCTACATAATAAAATAATAAACATGAATAAAATAAGCTCAATGCCTTTTCAATAGAAAAATTAAATTGATGTGGTAAGGGGTATGAACATGTCTAGGATTGGATTATGAGAAAGACTTGGTAATTAAGCAGTCTTTATGACTCACCTCTCTTTTCTTGGAAACCTACTTGGTGTTCAATTTTCATTCATAACTTTTTTTTTTTTTGCAATAAGGACATTGCTTCTTTTTAAAGGGGGTAAGGTATATTTTGCATAAATTTTAAAGTATGTTTCAATCTTTTTACTTAAGTATGTTGAAATAAATGAATGTTCAAAAAGAATTTTTGTTCATAAGTATGTTCAAATGCAAGCATGATTTTTGATTCTATCTAAGTTATTCGTATGTTATCTTGAGTGATGGAATGCTTGTATGATCTTAGTCTTATGTAGGATTTGCCATGAAAATTTGATTTCTTTAGAAATAGACATGTGTGAAGGTTTAAGTCTTTAGAATTGACTTAGTAACTTTCTAGAGGTGAAATCCTAGGAGGTATAAGACTCTAATATGATATAGGCACACTTTCTTTGGATCGTGTGAGCCTTTCGAACCAACTTTATGAAATTTAACCCTTGAAACTTAATTTTGAGCTTAATGGTCTGTTTATTGCAAATTACCTATATTAAAAGCCACATTAACATATTTTTTTTTATTTTTATCATATTCTTTTGCACCTATCTTAACCAAAAATTTGTCTTGGAGATCAAAGTTTGAGGAAAATTATGTGAAGATGTACATGCTCTTCACATGTTAAAAGAGAGAGAGAGAAAAATTAATAAAGAAGCAAAGAAAAGTTTGCTCAAATGTAGAAAATAGGAGAAAATAAAGGAGTGCTCAAAGTCTAAAAAATAAAGAGCAAAGTGTGCTCAAAGCTCGAGAAGAATAAAAGTGGAGCATAAGTTTGAAATAAGTTTGGGGGCATTCCAAATACCCATTTGTATGAAACCATCCAACAAGGGGAATTAAAGCGCAATTTCGAAAATAGACGATGGTTGCCCAAAGTATGTTTTGGATATTTAATGGAAGGTCCTTGCAGTTGGAAAATAATCAGAATTTAGCCCACTAACTTCCATATTGAAACCGTCTACTCTATTGCTATTTTTAACTTAAATTTTGAATTCAAATTTAGACGACTTGGTTATCCCTTTTCCTTGAAGCATGGCCAGCCACATGAGAGAGGGAAGGAAGGAAATTTAAACCTATTTTTAGTAAACTCAAACCATTACCTTCACATATAAATACCTTTCCATTCCTCACTTTTCCATCATCCCTTATCACTCAACATTCCTCTCTCACTCTTAATAGTTTTCTCTCAATTCCTTTTCCTTTTCTCCCTTGCATAGTCGTCTATCCTCTCTCCCATATTTAGGCTCAAAAGCTTTGTCAAAAGCACTCTTTAGCCAGTTACCTTCTAAACCTTTAGCAAAAGACACTTCAATTAGAATGGATGAATGCTTCAGTCAGGATAGATCTAAAAGGCTGTTGAACTGAACAGAGTCAAACATTAGTCAGAATAGATCTAAAAGGCTGCTGAACTTAGCAGAGCTTACTCTTTCCTCTTTTCATTTATTTTAAACATGTTTGCTTTGTGTTTTATGTTTTTTACATCAAGTATGAAGTTTTAATTCCTACTTGCTAGGATGATTATATTAATTTAATGATATTTATTTTGTAATATCTGGGATTTAGGGGTTATGCATTTTCATTTAAATGTATGTGGTAGCATGCTTGTGTGTGATTTGCATGTGTTTTGGGGGCTTTGGGAACCTTGGGATGTAGGTGGAAGCCTTAGAAAAATACTTGATTTTAAGCCTAAAAAGGGAACTAAGGGAGCTAGGCCTTAAGGAGTTTAGTGTGTGGCTTAGGACACAACAACTGAGCTGGTAAAGTGGCAATGGAGGCGCCACTTAGAGCATAAGAGAGTGACGCCACAGGGAGTGTGAAGGGGCCTAGGTTCGAGTAGCGTAGGTGGCGTTTTGGAGCTTTTATTTTTTCGGCGAGGAGGTGCAGTGGTGGACGGCATAAGGACTCTGAATTGATGAAGTGTAGATTGGGTCAGATAGCTCAAAATTTTGGCTAAGTAGGAGGAAAAGAGGGGATTTGGATGAGTGAAGAAGAGGTGGCCGAATGTGGGACTCTAGGAGATGCATAATCGATTTTGGGGTTGTAGTAGGGGGTGTTGTTGAAATCTCCTAATCACCTCCTACTCTTCTTTTCTTTCTCTCAACCTCAATCCTATACTTTTATTTTCTTGTGGTCGAATATTCCATCTTCATTGAGAGCCATAGCCGAATCGTGTAAACCCTCCTTCTCTTTTCTTTTCTTAAGTCCCTAAAGCTGAAACACTCCTTTTCATTAGCTAAAATCTTTCTCTTTATCTGTCATTTCTCAAGAGCTGAATCTCTAAGGGTAGTGCCGTCGACTATCTTCTCCTCGTTTCTTCAAACGTGATTTGGTGGTAAGTATCTTCCTCTTAGCTATCGGTTTCATCTCTTTTTCTTTGGGTGTGCTGAAATCGAATGGTTAGCCTCGGTTTTGAGGAATGGCCGAATCTTGATAAGGCCATAATCTTGTGCTTCTTTTGTGTAGCCAGAGTAAGGAAGCGTTAAGGATCTCTTGGGTTCGACTACTCAAGGTAAGGGTTAATATTTGGCCAAAGGCCATATTATTTCAAAGGATGGCCGATTCTAACTATGGTTTTTAGGGTGGGGTACAACCTGATTCGGTAGATCTTTGGGATTCGATGACCGATCTAGGTAAGGGTTCTAGCGTGTAGATCTGTTTCTTATTCATTCAAAAGTCGAAGGCTAATCGTTTGTGTGTATTAGTGCTTGGCCGATTGCAAGGAAGGTTCATCACGTAGCTTCGGGATTTGGTTGGAAACCAAATCGACATTAAGGTAAGGTGTTATCTTCATGCGACATATCCTTCGGGATCTCTAGTTGAGCCAAATAGGCTTTTGGTTACTAACAAAGTGTTGGCCGATTGTAGGAAGGGGGAAGGCAAACATTTCAGGATCTCGTTAGTTTCGCGTAGTTTCAAGATTTCACTTAGATCCACTAATAGTCAGGTGTGTAACCCTGCATTAATTCTCGATAGATTAATGGTAGTAATATTCAACATGTGATTATGAAAATACGAGTAACATGGCTAAGGGTACCATTCAATGGTACAAAGGCATCCAGTATCGCTACCCCTAACTCTCAGTTAATAATATTATAAACATTGATAGGGAATATGTGTGATTTCGTTATGACTTTGGGGTAGGGTACATTACATGATATCTGAATAATATGTATGTTGCATGGGCTTATGGGTGATAATGATAAAGGGGAAGTGTTCTGGTGGTTTTTACCACATTATCCGATGACTTATGTCACATATTATGAATCCGTGACTCTGTCACATTATCCGTGGCTATGCCACGATTATAAGGCGATGTGCGATTGACTACAAAGAATCGCCTTGAGGGTGTGTAGCGGATAGAGGATTGATTTAGTAATCCCGCGGTGATTGGCGGGTACGGGTGGTGTGTAGAGGTTGGAAATCTAGGTGGGTTTGGGATTGCATCATTGCCTATGTTTGTTATATGTGATTTCATATGCCTTAGTCGTTTGGGAGTCTATGTTGGTTGTTACACACTGAGTCTGTTGACTCACCCTTCATGGGCTAACATTTTGCAGGTGATACTCAGTAAATGGACCGGGTCGGCAGGGACTTAGTGGTGGCCATGCTCAGCCCAGCATTTTCGGGTTTTCTTATGATTTAACTTATCATGTTTTCGTATTATGTTTTCGGGATTTACTTCGGGTTTTTTTGTTTTTGTTGTAATAAGGCCATTACTATTTAACTGTTTTACGCATGCGTTTTAATTTTTATTCTGATACGATCAACATTAAACAAACGGTTAAACAATTTTTCGTAAAACAACTTCAAATGTTTTGACACCTAAACACCTATGATTTTCAACTTAGTGATAAGCTCTAAAAGTTGGCATTTCTTTTAACTTGTAATTTTTTCAAACATTTTAATACAAACTTCAATAACAACATAGTTTTCAACTTGATCATAACACAAATCTATTTTCTTCAAAACCACTAATTTTTCCATGATGACAAAATGAGATTTAGCTACGTTTTTTCTCAAGGAGCATGCTAGATCCGGTCAAGGGCTTGTGGGCCGGGTTTGGGGTGTTTCATATTTAATTCATGTTAACATGTTTTGTGCCTTAGTCAATAATGTTTTCAATTAATATCATGATGTGTTTCAATCATACGTGATTGGGTGCACTCAGATTAGCTGAGCGATCCTAACCATACAAAGGCTAGTAGACGCATAATTGAAAAGTGCAGTGCTAAATTTAGGTCATTAAAAATGACTAAGGTAAGGGGGCCGAATGTGGGACTCTAGGAGATGCATAATCGGTTTTAGGGTTGTAGTAGGGGTGTTGCCGAAATCTTCTAATCACCTCCTACTCTTCTTTTCTTTCTCTCAACCTCAATCCTATACTTTTATTTTCTTATGGCCGAATATTCCATCTTCATTGAGAGCCATAGCCGAATCGTGTAAACCATCCTTCTCTTTTCTTTTCATAAGTGTCCAAAGCCGAAATACTCCTTGTCATTAGCCGAAATCTTTCTCTTTATCTGTCATTTCTCAAGAGCCGAATCTCTAAGGGCAGTGCCGTCGACTATCTTTTCCTAGTTTCTTCAAGCGTGATTTGGTGGTAAGTATCTTCCTCTTAGCTATCGGTTTCATCTCTTTTCTTTGGGTGTGCCGAAACTGAATGGTTAGCCTCGGTTTTGAAGAATGGTCGAATCTTGATAAGGCCATAATCTTGTGCTTCTTTTGTGTAGCCAGAGTAAGGGAGTGTTAAAGATCTCTTGGGTTCGACTACTCAAGGTAAGGGCTAATATTTGGCCAAAGGCCATATTATTTTAAAGGATGGCCAATTCTAACTATGGTTTTTAGGGAGGGGTACAACCTGATTCAGTAGATCTTCAGGATTCGGTGGCCGATCTAGGTAAGGGTTCTAACGTGTAGATCTGTTTCTCATTCATTCAAAAGCCGAAGGCTAATCGTTTGTGTGCATTAGTGCTTGGCTGATTGTAAGGAAGGTTCATCACGTAGCATCGGGATTTGGTTGGAAACCAAATCGGCATTAAGGTAAGGTGTTATCTTCATGCGTCATATCCTTCGGGATCTCTAGTTGAGCCTAATAGGCTTTTGGTTACTAACAAAGTATTGGTCGATTATAGGAAGGGGGAAGGCAAACTTTTCGGGATCTCGCTAGTTTCGCGTAGTTTTGGGATTTTTCTTAGATCCACGAATAGTCAGGTGTGTAACCCTACATTAATTCCCGATAGATTAATGGTAGCAATATTAAACATGTGATTATGAAAATACGAGTAACATGGCTAAGGGTACCATTCAATGGTACAGTGCATCCAGGTACGTTGCCCCTAACTCTCAATTAATAATATTATAAACATTGATATGGAATATGTGTGATTTTGTTATGAATTTGGGGTAGGGTACATTGCATGACATTTGAATAATATGTATGTTGCATGGGCTTATGGGTGATAATGATAAAGGGGAAGTGTTCCTGTGGTTTTTACCACATTATCCGGTGACTTATGTCACATATTATGAATCCGGTGACTCTGTCACATTATCTAGTGGCTCTGCCATGATTATAAGGGCGATGTGTAGCTGACTGCAGTGGCTGCCTTTGAGGGTGTGTAGCAGATGGAGGGTCGATTTAGTAATCCCCACGGTGTGATTGGCAGGTACGGAGTGGTGTGTAGGGGTTGGAAATCTAGGTGGGTTTGGGATTGCATTATTGCCTATGTTTGTTATATGTGATTTGATATGCCTTAGTCGTTTGGGAGTCTGTGTTGGTTATTACACACTGAGTCTGTTGACTCACCCTTCGTGGGCTAACATTTTGCAGGTGATACTCAGTAAATGGACCGGGTCGGCAGGGACTTAGTGGTGGCCATGCTCAGCCCAGCATTTTTGGGTTTTCTTATGATTTAACTTATCATGTTTTCGTATTATGTTTTCAAGATTTACTTCAGGTTTTTTTGTTTTTGTTGTAATAAGGCCATTACTATTTAACTGTTTTATGCATGCGTTTTAATTTTTATTCTGATACGATCAACATTAAACAAACGGTTAAACAATATTTCATAAAACAACTTCAAATGTTTTCACACCTAAACACCTATAATTTTCAACTTAGTGATAAGCTCTAAAATTCGGCATTTCTTTTAACTTGTATTTTTTTTAACGTTTTAATACAAACTTCAATAACAACACAGTTTTCAACTTGATCAGAACACAAATCTATTTTCTTCAAAACCACCAAATTTTCCAAGATGATAAAACTAGATTTAGCTACATTTTTTCTCAAGGAGCATGCCAGATCCGGTTAAGGGCTTGTGGGCCGGGTTTAGGGTGTTTCAATTTGGTATCAGAGCCCGGTTCAAAACTCGGCCTTGAAGGCTTTCTGGGCCCAAAACAATTTTTTTTTGAAATTGAGTTTTACTAAAAGATGAGCAGGTTTTCTGGCATGGCACCTGAGTCTCCGGCCCGAAGTCCACCAGGTAAGTACCCCTAATTATTGTGTGATTTGTATGTGGGTATTACGGGATCGTAGATTAGTGGGTTAGGAGCTATTGAACTCTAGGATTAGCTTACTCCAACACAAATTTACATAAAATTTAAAGACTAAGTGAACAAACATGTGGGTGAGTCACCGAGTTAAGGGTGTGGCAACAGTTGTGTGCATGTCTAGGATTGGATTCAGGGGGAGCTTGGTATTTAAGTAGTCCTAGTGACTCACCTCCTCTTCACTCAAATCCTACCTGGTGCGTAGTGACGGTTCACCCTAACCAAGAGGACTTACCCACAGGCTAAATTCAATAATTAAAACCCGAAAGAGATGAGCTACACTGTTTTATTAAAACCCTAGTTTTAAAATCACCAAATTACCCCCCCAATTTGCAAAAAAAAAAACTATCTTAGATCTAAAAATTACCAAAGTACCCCGATTTACAAAAATTACTAAAATACCCTCAGTTTATAAAATTACCATATTACCCTTAATTTTTACCAAAATATTCCTATTTTGCAAAAATACCAAAAACCCCTATTATGCAAAAATTTCAAGATACCCCTAATTTGGAAAATTACCAAATTGCCCTATAGGATAAATTACGAAAATACCCCTGGGTTGAGAATGGACAGAAATGTTCAAAGTGGTGACCGTGTGTGGTGGATAGTATTGATGGCTGAATGTGATTCTCTAAATTAGGGTAGGAGATTAGACCGAAAACTTTGTAATGATCGAAAGAACTACTACTAAACTTCGTTACATAAAATTTGTTCGTGGATAATTAGTGGAACAGAGGGCTAATGCATAAAATTTCTTAAATTAGATTAAATTGCGATCATAGACATGAGTTCTAGGGGACGTGGTCGTAATGTGCGTGGGCATGGTAGAGGCAAAATGACCGTATCGGAACCAGTTAGGTCTGGTCAATGGTCCAAGAATGAGATGCCACCACCACCAGCTACTGGTGTTGAATATCAGGATCAAACAGGGGATGATGCAGTATCGTAGGCGATGCTGCGAGTTCTTGAAAGGGTGGCTGGTGTAGGTGGAGGCATGGGAGCTCAAAAGTCTGTACCTGAGCGACTCTGAGCCAATGGAGCTGAGGTATTTCGAGGTGTATCTGGTGTGGCGCCCAATACAACTGAGTATTGGTTGGAGGCAACGAAGTGAATCATGGACGATTTGGACCTGACTGTTGAGGAAAAACTAAAAGGGGTGGTGTCGCTTCTCCGGGATTAGTCATACCAGTGGTGGCTCACAATTTGGGGTAGTGCTGCAGCGGATGATCTCACTTGGGAGTATTTCAAGGTGGTGTATCAGAAGAAGTATATTGGGACTAGCTATATCGATGCGCAGAGGAAGGCATTTCTGAGGCTGGTTTAGGGGAGTAAGTCCGTAGCAGAGTACAAGGCAGAATTCTTAAGGTTGAGCCGGTATGCTCGAGGTATTGTGGCTACGGAGCATAAACGGTGTGTCAGGTTCGAGGACAGACTGAGGGATGACCTGAGATTGCTGATTGCTCCACAGTAGGAGTGGGAGTTTACCGTGTTGGTGGAGAAGGGTAAGGTAGCCGAAGGGGTCAAGGAATCTGTGAGACAGAATTTGGATAGGAATAGACAAAAGAGAGGTTTTGGATCATCGGGGTCATCTGGAAGTCTCTAGAAAAGACCTAGAGTTGATGGGCCGCGAGATCGGCAGGTTGCTGTGGGAGCTCAGCATCATACGTGTGCTCAATGTGGAAAGATGCACCCGAGGGAGTGTTGGAAGAAGACAGGAGGATGTTTTATGTGTGGGTCCAAGAGTTACTCGATCGTGGGTTTATCCGACCCAGTGTGTCTCTATGGGGAGCACTCGACACTATTCGTGAAAAAAAGGACGGGACTATTCGCTTGTGCATAGATTACTGGCAGTTGAATAAGCTGATGATCAAAAACAAGTACCCATTACCGAGGATAGATGACTTGTTCGATCAGCTTAAGGGGGCTGCGATATTTTCAAAAATAGATCTACGGTCGAGACATCATCAGCTTAAGGTGAAGGAAGCAGATATCCATAAGATAGCTTTTCGGACAAGATATGGACATTATAAGTTCTTAGTAATGCCGTTCGGGTTGACAAAGCCCCAGCTACATTCATGGATATGATGAACCAGGTTTCCCAACCCTACTTGGATCAGTTTGTCATTGTGTTTATAGACTGACATTCTGGTATACTCCAAGTCTAAAGAAGAGCATGATGTGCATCTCCGGGTAGTATTGCAAGTGTTAAGGGAAAGAAGTTATATGCCAAGCTCAGCAAGTGCGAATTTTGGCTGAAGGAAGTTGCGTTCTTAGGGCATATGGTGTCTGCAGAAGGTATAAGGGTAGATCCTCAGAACATTGAGGCAGTGCTAGATTGGAAACCACCTGAGTCTGTGGCAGAGGGTCATAGTTTCTTGGGGTTAGTAGGCTACTACAGGAGATTTGTTGAAGGGTTCTCGTCAATAGCAGCACCTCTGACAAAGTTGTTGAGAAAGGAGGTACCCTTCGAATGGGCGGATAAGCAGCAGGAGAGTTTTGAGAAGCTTAAGAGAGTATTGATAGAAGCTCCAGTTTTGATTTAGCCAAAAGTAGGGAAAGACTTTGTGGTGTATTGTGATGTTTCTCACACAGGACTGGGATGTGCTCTAATGCAAGACGGGAAGGTGGTCGCTTACGCGTCTCAGAAATTGAGGCCACACAAGGTTAACTATCCGACGCATGATCTGGAGTTGGCGGCAGTAGTATTCACTTTAAAAGTGTGGAGGCACTATTTGTATGGAGAAAGGTCAGTGATCTACACGGACCACAAGAGTCTGAAATATTTGTTGACTCAGAAGGAGCTGAATTTGAGATAGCGAAGGTGGGTGGAGTTGTTGAAAGACTACGACTGTTCAATAGAGTATCACTCGGGCAAGCCAAATGTGGTGGCAGATGCCCTAAGTCAGAAAATAATGTCGGATCTGAGGGTGATGTTTGCACACCTTAGTCTTTATGATGATGGAAGTTTGCTAGCAGAGTTACAGGTGAAGCTGACATGGCTAAGTCAGGTAAAGGAGAAACAGTTGGTAGATGATGATCTAAGTGCTAAGCTGCTGCAAGTGTAGAATGGGGAGTTGGGAGACTATGGTGTAAACAGCGATGGAGTGCTGTGTTTTCGAGGCAAGGTCTGTATGCCAAAGGATAAGGAGTTAAGGCAGAAAATTCTTCAGGAATCGCATAGTAGCCCTTACACTATGCATCCTGGAGGAAGTAAGTTATATAGGGATCTACGGGATCAGTTTTGGTGGCCTGGCCTGAAACAAAAAGTTACAGAATTTATGGGGAAGTGCTTAACGTGTCAGCAGCTTAAGGCTGAACACCAAGTACCTTCGGGATTGCTTCAGCCGATAAAGATTTCGCAGTGGAAGTGGGAGAGAATTACCATGGACTTCGTTAGTGGGCTTCCCCTTACGCCTACTAAGAAGCACTCGGTATGGGTGATAGTAGATTAGTTGATGAAGTCTGCACATTTCATACCAGTGCGGGTTGACTATTCTCTGCAGAGATTGGCAAAATTGTATGTAGCAGAAATTGTGAGGCTGCACGGAGTGCCGGTGTCAATTATCTCGGATAGGGATCCGAGGTTTACGTCTCAATTTTGGAAAGCACTACATCAGGCATTGGGCACCAGGTTGGACTTTAATACGGCATTTTATTCGCAGACGGACGGCCAGTCTGAGCGGGTAGTTCAAGTGCTAGAGGATATGTTGAGAGGTTACGTAATAGACTTTAGAGGGAGCTGGGAGGAGTTCTTGCCTTTAGCGGAATTTGCGTACAATAATAGCTATCAAGCAAGTATTCGGATGGCACCGTATGAAGCGTTGTATGGACGAAAGTGTTGCACTCCTACGTGTTGGACAGAGTTGGGAGAACGTCAGGTTTTGGGTTCGGAGATTGTAGCAGAATCGGAAGAAAGGGTTAGAGTGATTCGGGCACGGTTGAAGGAGGCATCTGACAGGAAAAAGTCATATTCGAATCTTAAGCGGAATGAGATAGAGTTTGCTGTGGGAGATCAGGTGTTTCTAAAAGTTTCACCATGGAAGAAGGTGATGACATTTGGTCGCAAGGGAAAGCTAAGTCTGAGGTTTATAGGACGTTATCAGGTTTTGAAGCGGGTTGGACCAGTGGCATATCAGTTAGAGTTGCCTTCAAAATTGAAGCAGATGCATGGTGTGTTCCACGTTTCAACACTACGTCATTACCGATCGGATTCATCCCATGTAATACCGATTGAGGAGGTAGAGCTAAGACCAAATTTGTCCTATGGGGAAGAGCCGATTCAAATTTTGGAACGGGATGTGAAGATGCTACGGAAGAAATCAGTTCCTCTAGTCAAAGTGTTATGGCGTAACCATGGATCGGAAGAGGCTTCGTGGGAGCCAGAAGAAGTAATGCGACAGCAATACCCTCACTTATTCTAGCTAAGTAATTTTGAGGTCGAAATTATTTTAAGGAGGGTAGAACTGTAATATCTGAGATTTAGGGGTTATGCATTTTCATTTAAATGTATGTGGTAGCATGATTGTGTGTGATTTGCATGTGTTTTGGGGGCTTCGGGAACCTTGGTATGTAGGTGGAAGCCTTAGAAAAATATTTGATTTTAAGCCTAAAAAGGGAACTAAGGGAGCTAGGCCTTAAGAAGTTTAGTGTGTGGCTTAGGACACAAGAACTGAGCTGGTAAAGTGGCAAGGGAGGCGCCACTTAGAGCATAGGAGAGTGACGCCACAGGGAGTGTGAAGGGGCCTAGGTTCGAGTAACGTAGGTGGCGTTTTGGAGCTTTTATTTTTTGGGCAATGAGGTGCAGTGGTGGACAGCATAAGGACTCTGAATGGATGAAGTGTAGATTGGGTCAGATAGCTCAAAATTTTGGCTAAGTAGGAGGAAAAGAGGGGATTTGGATGAGTGAAGAAGAGGTGGCCAAATGTGGGACTCTAGGAGATGCATAATCGATTTTGGGGCTGTAGTAGGGGGTGTTGTCGAAATCTCCTAATCACCTCCTACTCTTCTTTTCTTTATCTCAACCTCAATCCTATACTTTTATTTTCTTGTGGCCGAATATTCCATCTTCATTAAGAGCCATAGCCGAATCGTGTAAACCCTCCTTCTCTTTTCTTTTCATAAGTCCCTAAAGCTGAAACACTCCTTGTCATTAGCTGAAATCTTTCTCTTTATCTGTCATTTCTCAAGAGCCGAATCTCTAAGGGTAGTGCTGTCTATTATCTTCTCCTAGTTTCTTCAAACGTGATTTGGTTGTAAGTATCTTCCTCTTAGCTATCGATTTCATCTCTTTTTCTTTGGGTGTGTCGAAACCGACTGGTTAGCCTCAGTTTTGAGGAATTGCCGAATCTTGATAAGGCCATAATCTTGTGCTTCTTTTCTGTAGCCAGAGTAAGGGAGCGTTAAGGATCTCTTGGGTTCGACTACTCAAGGTAAGGGTTAATATTTGGCCAAAGGCCATATTATTTCAAAGGATGGCCGATTCTAACTATGGTTTTTAGGGAGGGGTACAACCTGATTTGGTAGATCTTCGGGATTCAATGACCGATCTAGGTAAGGGTTCTAGCGTGTAGATCTGTTTCTCATTCATTCAAAAGCCGAAGGCTAATCGTTTGTGTGTATTAGTGCTTGGCTGATTGCAAGGAAGGTTCATCACGTAGCTTTGGGATTTGGTTGGAAACCAAATCGGCATTAAGGTAAGGTGTTATCTTCATGCGACATATCCTTCGGGATCTCTAGTTGAGCCGAATAGGCTTTTGGTTACTAACAAAGTGTTGGCCGATTGTAGGAAGGGGGTAGGCAAACGTTTCAGGATCTCGTTAGTTTCACGTAGTTTCGAGATTTCACTTAGATCCACTAATAGTCAGGTGTGTAACCCTACATTAATTCTCGATAGATTAATGGTAGCAATATTAAACATGTGATTATGAAAATACGAGTAACATGGCTAAGGGTACCATTCAATGGTACAGTGCATCCAGGTACGTTACCCCTAACTCTCAGTTAATAATATTATAAACATTGATAGGGAATATGTGTGATTTCGTTATGACTTTGGCGTAGGGTACATTACATGATATCTGAATAATATGTATGTTGCATGGGCTTATGGGTGATAATGATAAAGGGGAAGTGTTCCGGTGGTTTTTACCACATTATCCGGTGACATATGTCACATATTATGAATCCGGTGACTCTGTCACATTATCTGGTGGCTATGCCACGATTATAAGGCGATGTGCGCTTGATCGCAAAGAATCGCCTTCGAGGGTGTGTAGCGGATGGAGGATTGATTTAGTAATCCCCATGGTGTGATTGGCAGGTACGGGTGGTGTGTAGAGGTTGGAAATCTAGGTGGGTTTGGGATTGCATCATTGCCTATGTTTGTTATATGTGATTTGATATGCCTTAGTCGTTTGGGTGTCTATGTTGGTTGTTACACACTGAGTCTGTTGACTCACCCTTCGTGGGCTAACATTTTGCAGGTGATACTCAGTAAATGGACCGGGTCGGCAAGGACTTAGTGGTGGCCATGCTCAGCCTAGCATTTTTGGGTTTTCTTATGATTTAACTTATCATGTTTTCGTATTATGTTTTCGGGATTTACTTCGAGTTTTTTTGTTTTTGTTGTAATAAGGCCATTACTATTTAACTATTTTATGCATGCATTTTAATTTTTATTTTGATACGATCAACATTAAACAAACGGTTAAACAATTTTTCGTAAAACAACTTCAAATGTTTTGACACCTAAACACATACGATTTTCAACTTAGTGATAAGCTCTAAAATTCGGCATTTCTTTTAACTTGTAATTTTTTCTAACGTTTTAATACAAACTTCAATAACAACATAGTTTTCAACTTGATCATAACACAAATCTATTTTCTTCAAAACCACCAATTTTTCCAAGATGACAAAACGAGATTTAGCTACGTTTTTTTCTCAAGGAGCATGCTAGATCCGGTCAAGGGCTTGTGGGCCGGGTTTGGGGTGTTTCATATTTAATTCATGGTAACATGTTTTGTGCCTTAGTCAATAATGTTTTCAATTAATATCATGATGTGTTTCAATCATACGTGATTGGGTGCACTCAGATTAGCTGAGCGATCCTAACCAGACAAAGGCTAGTAGACGCATAATTGAAAAGTGCAGTGCTTAATTTAGGTCATTAAAAATGACTAAGGTAAGGTTCACAATATCTTTAGTTAGCTCTATTATCTAGCATGGTTTTTAGATTTATGTAATTAAGTTGTTGTAAACGTAAATGTAAAGATCCGAGAGGAATAATTGTAACAGCCCGGTTTAGACCCTAGTCAAAATAGAGGTTTTGGGACCACAAATCCAAAGTCAAAAAAT